>CP106709.1:142323029-144823029 GCA_025503065.1 Gossypium bickii | reverse complement strand
TGGGAGTCATTGATATGGACGAGGATGATTATAAGATCGATTTTAAATCACAAAAAATTGTGGAATACTCATGTTCAGTTCAGATTACTACTTTTTTTTCAGTCTTAATATTATTTTATTATATTAATTTTGTTCTTTTGTTATCAAAAAAGTATATCATCACATAAAAAGTGTGCACATTTGCTCATGTTTGTCAGTCTTCCAGATCATCCTTATTGTTTTATATCTTTTCATTGTATCCGTTTCGAATTTTCCATTTCATTTCATTGCATACTTTATTTTATTTTATTTAAAACAATTTTTTGTTTTTATTTATAATTAATTTTTTATATTTTTAAGTTTTAATTTAGTGTCCATCTCTTTATCAAAGGGAAAAAGCCAGTGAATCCATGGATAATTCACCCTGGTTCAATCAAGCAGCAGCTGAAATGAATGGCCAAAACAATGACAACAATAATGCAGGCAATAGTAGGGTTGATCTTACGCTCAAGTTGGGACTGCCTTTGTTTGATTCTCTTCAAAATCCTGCACTCTACCATAACATTCAGGTTATTTATCTTTTATCCTCTCATATTCAGCCGAAATTTGCTATGGTCTTTCTTTTTCTCCATGCATGATGATATAAGATTACAAGTTTTTTTTTTTTAATAAAAATCGGTCTATTTTGAGTATATATAAGTGGCATTTAAAAATAAACAATATGAAAAAAAAATTATTTGATCTAAAATTTGATTATAGTATTTTCTGTAAAATAGATATAATTTTATTCAATTGAGTGGTTTTTTTTATGATGATAGTGATTCATTGGGTTAATTTTTTAATTGGTTTTTTTTTGTGTTAAAAAATTTTATAAAATTAAAATGATAAAAATAAAACAAATTTTATGAAATTTAAATTGATTTTTTATGAAATGCTTGTTAAAAAAAAGTTACGAAATATATAACGAGAATTCCCCAAATGCATAAAATCAAAAGTTTTTTTAGATTAGATAAGTTTATTTCTTACCTTTTCATTTCATTTTAATAAAACTTATTAGAAAATGAAACTCCTTACACATTGCATAAAATTTTATTGTTTTTATTTTATATTGTTTTCATTTTATAGTGACTTTTCTCTAGTTTTAGTTACAAATCCTTCAAAAATATATGGAGATATAACAATTTTTTATATTATTTTTATGTTAATTTCGTAAAAGAAACAAAAATCTGGATTTAAATTCTAATATTTGGGGTGCCAACGCAGCGGTTTCATTTTTAAGTAATTTTTTTGAATATATAAGGAAACAGCGATATCCACGTTGGATACAGCTTAATTTTGTTTTCTAATTAATAATAATGACAGCGAGGATATTAACCATAATAGTAAAAAATGCGTTGTCAAATTTAATTTTTAGCTTAAAAATATTATTTTAATTAGTGAAATAAAAATTATAATACAATAAAAATCAAGGTAATCAATTATGTTCTAATACCACTTGTATTGGTCAAAACGCTCTATTCTGATAATAAATTGGAACAATAAATTCTAGGTTCCATTTCAATGTAAATTTCAATTAATAATTGTTGTATTGGTTGATTTTGCCTGTATTGATCAGAATATGTATAGTATTGAGATGATCTTATTGTTTAATTTATGAAATAATTCTCTTTTGCTTGTTTATCTTGAATTTGTTTAATGATAGATTTTATTTGTGAAATTTATTAAAGAATATTTAAAATTTAAAATTTATTTAATCTCATTATTTAATATTTATAAATATTTTTTATATTTCCAAAAATAGTAATAAATCTAAAATCATACAATACTTACTACCTTGTAGAAATTCATCTTTTTAAGTTGTGTTTAGAAACAATATGATGTGATGATTTTATGATATCATATTTATCATTGGATATATATATATATTAATAGTACTGATGATTAATAATTGAAGAAAAGTTTGCCTGAAAAAATAGAAAGCATATGTATTGCAATTTTGCAAATAAATACACTTGGGCTTTGGCTAATTACAATATAAAATGTTATTGCAAACTATTTATTTACTTTATGTAATTTATCTTAAATTAATTTCCATTTAGCTAAGTACTTGTCATTCCATAATTATTCTTTTAAATTATCTGCATGATTCAGCAAGGACCTGTTAACGAAGGAGCAATGCCAGAAGCTCCACAACAACACTTCAATGGCGGCCAATATGCAGCATGGCCATCACCAGATCAAATAGGTAACAGTAGCAGTGCCCATAACATGAATTATCCGAATGTATTCAACAATTTCTCGGGCCCTTCTGTTGAGTTTCCTCCTTATGACATCATCAACTCCTACAACTATGTCACTCCTCCGCCTCCACCTCCTCTTCAAGAGCTGCCTCCGAACAGCTACACCCTGCTCGACGTCCCTCCTAGGAGAGCTGCCCAACTGCAACAAAGGGAGTTCGAAAGCTCCTCCGGCTTGGGTTTGGGACGAGGTCAACGTGGTTATGGCCTCTACAATGATCCCAACAAGAGGTGCACTAACTACAACTGCAACACCAATGATACTCCTATGTGGCGCAAAGGACCTCTAGGCCCCAAGGTACAATGCTATCATCTTTCCATTACATAATCAATCACTGGAACTGTATAGCGAAACCCTACAGTTATTAAAATGGATTACATTATGATGGTAATTTATGAACCGTCAGATTTAGTAATAATAAAAGGTGATGGCATCTAAAAGATATTTTCAGTTACTATAAATGGAGGAAATTTTATTTGATTGAAGTTTAGTTTTATCGATCAGTCCATCTAATTTAAACATCGTGAATGCATGATGGAAACTTTGAATAAGTTGCCAACTTTTTTTTCTCTTATATTCATTAGTTTATATATAAAATTTTTTTTTGTTTTAAAATTGCAGACATTATGTAATGCTTGTGGTATCAAGTACCGAAAGGAAGAGGAGAAAAGAAAGGCTAAGGAAGGGAGAGACGGGGAGCAACAGTTCGACCTCAATGAATAATTAATATTTCCTTCCGTTTTGCAATTTCTTTTTAGAACTTTTTTTTTTTCTGCTGAAAACATTTCCTTCACAGTATGCGAACAATTTTACTTTGTTATTTTGGTTGACTATGAATTTATCTTTGAATAAATATTAGGGATAACGGAACTTTAGTCCCTAAATTTATCAACTTTTTTATCTTGGTCCTTAAATTGTTTTTGTCCTCATTAGTCCTTAATATCACGTCATCACTAAAAAAATTATAATTATTTTTTTATAAAAAAATAAACGATGATGTGGTATAATATTAAAGTGCTATATCATTTTATTGACCAAAATTAAGAAAATTTATCAAATTCAAAAAAGTAGAAACCAAATTCAAAATAGATGCCAAATTCAGCATTATTCCTAAATACTTTAAATATAAGGGAATACCTCTCTTAATTCTAAGACTTTTTCCCCTTGTGGAGAACATATTGGAGTTCCCACCTTATCTTTATTTTATCAATAATTATGATTTTTAGGAGAAACATGAACACGTGAAAAGCGGATATATATAAGTTGAATAAACTTAAACATGGATAATAATTATTGAGAGTTGACTGATTATAGTGGAAGCAATTCGTAAAGTATAGTTCATTGAAAGTTGATGGAACTTGACTTTACTAAGAATTTTAAGAGGTGACAAATTGAGAGAGAGAACCTCGTCAAATGCTTGAAAAAGTAAACCATGCGTATGCCCTACAATTTAATGTAAGATGCATAGTTCACATTTTTTTAGGTTGATGTTGAGAACAAATTCCCAACATATCAAGCATTATCCTAGTGGGGATTTTATCTCGTGACGCCATTAAGAAGTTCTATGTAACAACTTGTTTTTAGTAAAATCAAAATAGTAGTTTTGAAATCACAAATTTGAGTCTGTAAGAAAAATTATTTTAATATTATTTTATGGTCTGAATTATGGTAGAAATATCGTATGAAAATTTCATTAGGAAATTTTAACCGATTACATGTTTAATTGATAAAAGGACCAAATTGCATGAAATGCAAAAGTTGAGTTCTAGTAGCTATAAGTATCAAATAGCTATGGAATTCAAAATTGGAGGTCCTTCTATGGAAAATAGACCATTAAGAGGGGTTAGTAGATAAGTATGATGATTCATCCCTAGAAAATTAAATAAAGAAAAGGACAAAATTGGAAAGATAAAAATTAAAGATGATAAATAATAAAATAAAATAAAATATCATCATTTATATCATCTTTCCCAAAATTATATACATGGAAACCCTAGCTAAGAGAAGAGAACACAAGCAAGCTTACTTGGCTTAATTGGGTAAGTAATCTTTTCCTGTTTTTAGTAATTTTTATATTTCTGATATCGTAATAGTTTAATTTAGCTATCTCGGGGATTAATTTGCAAAGTTATCAAAGTACTAGGTTTTTTTTCATAGATGACTATGTATGAATTATGAAATTTATGGTAGAAAATGAAAGGTTTTTGATAGATAAACAACTTTTGTAAAGTGAATTTTGATGAAATTATGATTTAGGGACTAAATTGTAAAAATGTAAAATTCATGGAAAAATTCTGAATTTTATGAAATACATGCGCTGTTAATGTTACATGTAAAAATCGGTTAGGCTTGGAATAAGGGTTAAATTGCATGAATTTCATTTTTCGAGCCTAGGGACTAAATTGTAATAAATAAAAGTATAGGGGTAAAATAGTAATTTTTCCTAAGATCTGAATTGGATTGAATTGAGTTAAATTTACTCGTGTAGATCCGGATAGACAAAATACGGAATTAGATAGAGGAAAAGAGAAAGTGTCAGACTAGTAGACAACAAATCAACGAACACTTGTCGAGGTAAGTTCGTGTAATTAAGTTGTGTACATTTATATGTTTGAATTGAATGTTGTATATATATATGAATTATGTAATTGTCATGTACATGAAATTGGTTACATATCCGACAAAACTCGATAAATGTTAAGTCCCGTTTGAATAAACGAAATTCGATGGATACAAGATTCTCGAATTGGTTGTGGTCCTCCATATGTTGTGGACACACCATAGCTCAAAAGAGCGTCCTGTTACTAGCCCTCTCGAGCATTCCATTATATGGTTCTTGCAAGCTTCCCGTTAATAGCTCTTCAGAGGATCCCAATCGGTTGTGATCCTGCATGTGTTGTGGACACACCGCAATTCTTATGAGCGTCTCGATATATGACTCTTTGTGAGCTTCCCGATTAATGGCTCTTCAGAGCTTCCCGATATGGCTCGCTTGAACTTCCTGATATATGGCTATTCAGAGCTTCCCGATTATGGCTCTTATGAACTTCTCGTTATACAGTCTGGATAAGCTTTCTGTTACATGACTCACATGAGCTTCCTGTTATATGGCTCGAGAGAGGGCTTCCCGTGTAACACCCCATACCCGTGCCCGTCGCCGGATTAGGGTTATGAGGCATTAGCAAACTAAACTAAATTTCGAAATAGACCTTTAATTGAATTCAAGCACAAGCAATGCGATCATTACTATATTATATAACATTACAACCTATTAAATAAATAAATAAAATAAAAATAAAAATGTACAACGAGTTTTATTACGAAAGACTTAATACATACCAATGTCTGAATCACATAACTTAAGCATTCATGACATATAAATATACATTTAAACCATATCTCAACTTATGTCAAATTATAACATATATCAGATATCAATCAAAACTCATATAACTTAAGCTGAGTTTCATTCATATTACTATAAGACATATGCATATTAAATCAATTGAACCATTTAATAATCATTTACATATACAAACATATTAATGTTACAACTTGGCCGAATATACCGTTACACCTTTCATTTGGATTTATAACAAACCAACCAAGAAACATATTCATTTCTTACCATTTATAATCGGATCTACATAATCAACTATCACATATATATATGTCTTGTTATAAAAGTATAAATATCACATAGTCAAATTCACTTAAACATAGCATCATTTATTCTTACTAAACACATCAAGCATATGCTATTTGCCATAAGACCGAAACACATGTCTTAACTCAAATAACATTAGTAAAGTGTACTAAGCAAGTAACACATAAATTCACCTTAATCGCAATCAAGCACGCATCATAAACACGGCAACCATAATTCACAAATAAACAAAAACCAAGACCAAGTTTGCTTAAACCATCACCTAACATATTTATATATATATACCAAATGAGCACCTTTCCACATATGATATAAACCATGACCGAATCTAAAACATCCATTAACATTATGAACAAGCTATGAAATCAAAACATAGAAATGAAACTTAACCAAAAGAAGTAGCCATTTTCGCAAGGCTATATTTATATACAAGACCAAAAGTCATTAATCTAAACCTTAGTCTAACCTATACATGCCTTCGATTAAAAACTAAGATTTAGTACCAAAAGGGGGTGATAGTGTGGTTGACTTTTCCGACGATCCTCAGATGCCCGTAGCTTGATGGAAAATCTATAAAACAGAACAAAGAGCGCACACGAAATAAGCTAACTAGCTTAGTAAGTCTTAAGCGAATTTAAAGAAAATAATTCAACTTAACACCTAAACTTTCCAAGTCAAATACTTGATATTACATCGAACTTTAACAAATCACACATATGGTGTCACATTATCGAACTTCAATAGCATCTTACTTGACATTTCTCATTATTCTACCTTTAACAAATAGTTCATTAAATCAACTCAAGTTCAAATGATAAATATCCATTTCTTGCCAAATACTCAAATCGTATGCACATCATTTTAAACGGAATCATATACAAAAGCATATATATATACGCTCATTCACTTTACATCTTATCACTCTAAAAGTCCAACATGCATGAAATATCAATATGAGTTTCTAGACAACCAGCCGAATATACAAACATAATCATATACCACATTTTCGTCCAACATCACACACATATAAACATATATGTATACATTTATAATTGAACGAATATATTTACTCAATTAAACAACTCACAGGTACTTACCCGTACAGCTCTGTAATTTATTTCATACGAATAATCTTAAGTTTAACCTTTTTGCCAACATAACTCCACCAGTTTATATGCATAAGCTCGTATTTAGGAATCACCGGCATTTAGCCTGCTAGGCAATAAGCTCGAAACTCTTCGCCGGCACAAGGCCTGCTAGGCTCAAGGCCCGATTCATTTCACCGGCACTAGGCCTGCTAGGCATTTAGCCCGATACTTTCCACCGGCACAAGGCCTGCTAGGCATTTAGCCCGATACTTTCCACCGGGACAAGGCCTGCTAGGGTCAAAGCCTGAATATCAACACATTTAATATTTCAAATACACAATGCTTAATAATGAAATCACAACATCTTATATTCTTTATACTACTTTCACTTATCGAACCGAACTTACTTATTCACATTGCATTAGACAAAATAGTTTCACTTCAATACCATACACTCATATTCGGCTATATCATGTATTTATGCTTTAAATATCCAAAATTCATTATTCACTAAGTTCATAATTAAATTCATTGACATTAGAACGCTTAGGGACTTACCTCGGCTGTCGATAGACCGTGCAAATCGGCTATTCGAGAACCTTTGCCTTTCCCCGATCCAAATCCGTTTTTCTTTGTTCTTGATCTTAATCAAACAAATTGATTGCTGAAACTTAAAGCTTCTTCAACCCCTTTTTCTTGGCTACATTCGGCCATGAGAGAGCATAAAGATGATGGCTTCTTTTTTTTATGTTATTTTAACATATATTATATGATTTAATATAATTACTAATTTAACCTTATTTCATAAAATTTCTTAACATAAAACTTAAGGGTAGATTAGACATATGCCGCCCACTACCTCTAAAATTGGGTTATTTACCCTTTTCATACTTCATATTATAAAGCCATGCTCAAATTAACACATTTCACTTTAGTATGCCACTTTTACACTTTACGCGATTAAGTCCTTTTAATCAAATTAAGCACTTAAATGTTAAAATTTTCATACGAAACTTTCACACACATCAATTCACATATAATATACTCAAAATATAATATTAAAATATTTCTCAAACTCGGATTCGTGGTCCCGAAACCACCGTTCTGATTAAGGTAAATTCGGTCTGTTACAACTTTCCCCCCTTTAGGATTTTCGTCCCCGAAAATCTTACCGTTAAACAAAGTCGGATATTGTTGCCTCATTGAATCCTCAGGCTCCCACGTAGCCTCTTCAACTCCATGACGTTTCCATAGTACCTTCACTAATGTAATTCTCTTATTTCTTAACTCTTTCATTTCCCGAGCTAATATACAGATCGGTTCTTCATCATATGTTAAATCGGATCGGATTTCAATCTCAGACGGTGTGATCACATGAGACGGATCTGATCTGTACTTACGAAGCATCGAAACGTGAAATACGTCATGTATCTTTTCTAACTCAGAGGGCAACTTCAATCTATAAGCAACAGGCCCAATACGTTCAGTAATTTCATAAGGTCCGATGAATCTCGGACTAAGTTTGCCTTTCCGACCAAATCGGAGTACTTTTTTTTCCACGGAGAAACTTTCAAGAATACTCGATCTCCAACTTGAAATTCGATGTCTTTACGTTTCAAATCAGCATAGGACTTTTGACGATCCGAAGCAGCTTTCAAATTGCCTTTAATAATAGCTACCTTCTGTTCTGTTTCTTTAATCAAATCAACCCCGAGTATCTTGTTTTCGCTGAGCTCAGTCCAGTATAACGGTGTTCGACATTTTCGCCCGTACAAGGCCTCATAAGGCGCCATTTTGATACTAGATTGAAAGCTATTATTGTAAGCAAATTCAATCAAAGGTAGGTATCGTTCCCACGTACCTTTAAATTCAAGAACGCAACATCTCAACATGTCCTCAAATATCTGAATAGTTATTTCAGATCGACCGCCCCTGTCATGCGGATGAAAGGTCAGACTAAAATGAAGTTTAGTACCTAAAACATTTTGCAACTTCTTCCAAAACCGCGATGTGAATCCCGGGTCTCTGTCTGAAACAATGGAACTAGGTACACCATGCAACCTTACAATCTGTGATACATACAATTCAGCAAGTTTCTCAAGTGAATAGTCTGTACATACTGGTACAAAATGAGCTGATTTAGTCAGTCTATCAACTATAACCCAGACGGCATCTTTCTTACTCGGTGTCATAGGAAGACTGGATACAAAATCCATTGTAATTCTATCCCATTTCCATTCAGGTACCATGATTGGTTGAAGTAATCCGGATGGCACTTGATGCTCAGCTTTTACTTGCTGACAAACTAAGCATTTCGAAACAAATTCAGATATATCCCGTTTCATGCCCGGCCACCAATAGAACTGTTTCAAATCATTGTACATCTTTGTGCTACCCGGATGCATCGACATTTGACTATTATGAGCTTCATCCAATATCATCTGAATTAAGTCAGCATTTCTCGGTACACACAATCGGCCTTTATAGATCAAATAGTCATTTTTATCAACTCGAAATTCTGACTCTGTATCGTTTTTACATTGTGCTCATCTAGAAGTCATATCTTTGTCAACTTTCTGTGCATCACTAATTTGCTGAATAAACAACGTTCTAGCCTTCATCTCAGCTATGATCGAACCATCTCTAGACATAACCATATGTGCGTTCAAAGCACGAAGAGCAAACAATGATTTTCAACTTAGGGCATCCGCAACAACGTTAGCTTTTCCCGGATGATAGTCGATTACCAATTCGTAATCTTTTAACAATTCCAACCACCTGCGTTGTCTTAAATTCAGGTCTTTTTAAGTTATCAAATACTTCAGACTTTTGTGATCTGAGTAAACATGGCATTTCTCGCCGAATAAGTAATGACGCCAAATCTTCAGTGCGAACACAATGGCTGCAAGCTCCAAATCATGCGTCTGGTAATTTCTTTTCATGCGGCTTCAACTGCTCTCGATCGCGTGAGCTACTACTACGCGCTTCCTCTGTATCAATACACAGCCCAAACCACTTAAGGAAGCATCAGAATACACGACAAATTCCTTACCTGATTCAGGCTGAGCTAATACTGGAGCTTCTGTCAAAAGGGCTTTCAACTGATCGAAACTCTTCTGACAATTTTCTGACCACTCGAACTTTACATCTTTCTGAAGTAGTCTTGTCAAAGGTGTAGCTATCACAGAAAAACCTTTCACAAACCGTCTGTAGTAGCCCGCAAGTCCCAAAAAACTTCGAATCTCAAAAACATTCCTCGGTGGCTTCCAATCAAGTATAGCCGAAATTTTGTTCGGATCGACTCTAATACCTGATGCTGAAACAACATGTCCCAAAAAGCTGACCTCTTTCATCCAGAACTCACACTTACTAAACTTCGCATTCAACTGTTGATCTCTCAAAGTTTGTAGCACTAATCTCAGATGCTCGGCATGCTCAGTTTTATTTTTGGAGTAGATCAGTATACCATCAATAAACACTACTACAAACCGATCCAAAAACTGTCTGAAGACTCGATTCATTAGATCCATAAAAACAGCTGGTGCATTAGTGAGTCCAAAAGGCATAACCAGAAACTCAAAATGTCCGTATCTCGTCCGGAATACGATCTTTGGCACATCTCAGTCTCTCTCGACTGCAGAATCGATAATAGCCCGATCTCAAATCTATCTTGAAAAATATCAAGCCCCTTTCAACTGATCAAACAAGTCATCAATCCGAGGTAACGGGTACTTATTCTTTATAGTTACCTTATTCAGTTGCCGATAATCAATACACATTCGTATCGTTCCATCTTTCTTTTTCACAAAAAGAACTAGTGCACCCCAAGGAGAGAAGCTCGGTCACGCAAAACCCCTATCTGTTAACTCTTGCAACTGTGCTTTCAACTCTTTTAACTCAGTAGGTGCCATCCGATACGGAGCTATCAAAAAATCGAGTCGTTCTGTACTAATTCAATCTTTGAACTCAATCTCTCGTACTGGTGGTAAACCCGGTAGTTCTTCGGGAAATACATCTGGGTATTCACATACAACCGGTACAGATTCAATTTGTTTCTCAGACAATTTATTATCCAGTACATAAGCCAAATAAGCTTCGCACCCTTTTCTCACATACTTCCGAGCTAACATCGAGGATATAATTGTAGGAAACCCACTTAAATCACTGGATTCAATTCTAATGATCTCACCGTTCTGATGTCTCAAATCAATAAGCTTTCTTTTGCAATTCACCACTGCATCATGCGAAGTTAACCAGTCCATTCCCAAAATTATATCAAACTCATCGAAGGGCAACATCATTAAATCAGCTGGGAAGCAAAAATCCCGAATCATCAACGGGCACCCTTTACACACTTTATTAACAAACACACATCTACCCAAAGGGTTGGACACACGAATCACAAACTCAGTAGACTCAACTGGCAGAGTCTTATCGAATACTAGAGTTTCACACACATATGAATGAGTCGAACCAGGATCAATCAATGCAATCACAGTAGTATCATAAAGGGTGAAAGTACCAGTAATGACATCTGGAGAAGAAGCATCCTCTCTAGCTCGAGTAGCATAAGCTCTAGCTGGAGCTCTAGCCTCAGATCGAACTGCAGTGTTCTTCGTCCCTCTCTGACTGCCACCTATATTGCCAGAATGTCTGGGTGGTCTGCCCCGTACTGGTGCGCTGCTCGGCCTAGTGTTTTATGCCATATTCTGCTCAGCTAACATCGGGCACTCTCGAATAAAATGGTTCGATGATCCACATTTAAAGCAGGATCGATCACGAACTCTACAACTCCCAGAATGCCATTTCCCACAATGTTTGCATTCAACTCGATTCTGTGGAACGTTACCAACACTGGCCATCGAGGTAGCTTGAGAGCCCACTGGAGGTCGATCACGTCTAGGTAAATCTGAAGTAACTTTATGTCAGCTGAAGTCATCTCTGAACTTCTTAGATGTGGAATGGAAAGTCTTACCCGACGATCTCTTACGAATGTTTCTAGCTTCTGTCTCCGCCTTTCTTTTCTCTTTCCCGAGCTCTTCAGCTTTGCAAGCTCGCTCAACTAGAGTCACAAATTCTTGAATTTCAAGAATGCCAACAAGCAACTTTATCTCTTCATTCAGACCGTCTTCAAACCTTCTGCACATAATGGCTTCAGTTGATACACACGCTCTAGCATATCTGCTGAGCCTGACAAATTTCCGTTCATATTCTGTCACAGTCATCCTTCCCTGTTTCAGTTCAAGAAATTCTTTTCGTTTTTGATCAATGAATCTTTGACTGAAATATTTATTGTGGAATTCATTCTGGAAGAAATCCCACGTCACTTTTTCTTTCGGAACCACTAATACTAGTGTATTCCACCAGTGATATGCAGTGTCCCGAAGTAAAGATATAGCACACTTTAGGCATTCGTTTGGAGTATAAGATAGCTCATCTAGTACCCGAATAGTGTTATCAAGCCACATTTCGGCTCGCTCTGCGTCGTCATCATCATTGGCCTTGAATTCTTCGGCCCCAAATTTCCTGATTTTATCAACTGGAGGCCTACTAGATCTCATCGGATCTATCATCGGAGGTGCTGAAGATCGGAGTTGGATTATTCAGGGGCGGAGGTTAGTGTACAGCCGGGTTAGTCTGAATAAACTGGGTAAACCACTCATTCATCATCTGATAGAAGACTTGTTTAGCCTCCCCCTCGTGGCTACGCAAAACTGGTCGAGAGTCTACTGGCACTGATCTGTGTGCACGGTCAGGCGCTACACTCTCTACATGATCCGCTACGGCTCTTTCAGGATCAGTGTCTATTTACTATATAAAACACAGTTCAGAATGTCAGAAGTCACCACACTATCGATATATGAAAAAGGCATGTATAGCTAGACTCTCACGCTCTACGGTAGTCCTAGAATCGACTAAACCATAAGCTCTGATACCAATTAAATGTAACACCCCATACCCGTGCCCGTCGCCGAATTAGGGTTATGAGGCATTAGCAAACTAAACTAAATTCCGAAATAGACCTTTAATTGAATTCAAGCACAAGCAATGCGATCATTACTATATTATATAATATTACAACCTATTAAATAAATAAATAAAATAAAAATAAAAATGTACAACGAGTTTTATTACCAGTACTTAATACATACCAATGTCTGAATCACATAACTTAAGCATTCATGACATATAAATATACATTTAAACCATATCTCAACTTATGTCAAATTATAACATATATCAGATATCAATCAAAACTCATATAACTTAAGCTGAGTTTCATTCATATTACTATAAGACATATGCATATTAAATCAATTAAACCATTTAATAATCATTTACATATACAAACATATTAATGTTACAACTTGGCCGAATATACCGTTACACCTTTCATTTGGATTTATAACAAACCAACCAAGAAACATATTCATTTCTTACCATTTATAATCGGATCTACATAATCAACTATCACATATATATATGTCTTGTTATAAAAGTATAAATATCACATAGTCAAATTCACTTAAACATAGCATCATTTATTCTTACTAAACACATCAAGCATATTCTATTTGCCATAAGACCGAAACACATGTCTTAACTCAAATAACATTAGTAAAGTGTACTAAGCAAGTAACACATAAATTCACCTTAATCGCAATCAAGCACGCATCATAAACACGACAACCATAATTCACATATAAACAAAAACCAAGACCAAGTTTGCTTAAACCATCACCTAACATATTTATATATATATATATATACCAAATGAGCACCTTTCCACATATGATATAAACCATGACCGAATCTAAAACATCCATTAACATTATGAACAAGCTATGAAATCAAAACATAGAAATGAAACTTAACCAAAAGAAGTAGCCATTTTCGCAAGGCTATATTTATATACAAGACCAAAAGTCATTAATCTAAACCTTAGTCTAACCTATACATGCCTTCGATTCAAAACTAAGATTTAGTACCAAAAGGGGGTGATAGTGTGGTTGACTTTTCCGATGATCCTCAGATGCCCGTAACTTGATGGAAAATCTATAAAACAGAACAAAGAGCGCACACGAAATAAGCTAACTAGCTTAGTAAGTCTTAAGCGAATTTAAAGAAAATAATTCAACTTAACACCTAAACTTTCCAAGTCAAATACTTGATATTACATCGAACTTTAACAAATCACACTTATGGTGTCACATTATCGAACTTCAATAGCATCTTACTTGACATTTCTCATTATTCTACCTTTAACAAATAGTTCATTAAATCAACTCAAGTTCAAATGATAAATATCCATTTCTTGCCAAATACTCAAATCGTATGCACATCATTTTAAACGGAATCATATACAAAAGCATATATATATATACACGCTCATTCACTTTACATCTTATCACTCTAAAAGTCCAACATGCATGAAATATCAATATGAGTTTCTAGACAACCAGCCGAATATACAAACATAATCATATACCACATTTTCGTCCAATATCACACACATATACACATATATGTATACATTTATAATTGAACGAATATATTTACTCAATTAAACAACTCACAGGTACTTACCCGTACAGCTCTGTAATTTATTTCATACGAATAATCTTAAGTTTAACCTTTTTGCCAACATAACTCCACCAGTTTATATGCATAAGCTCGTATTTAGGAATCACCGGCATTTAGCCTACTAGGCAATAAGCCCGAAACTCTTCACCGGCACAAGGCCTGCTAGGCTCAAGGCCCGATTCATTTCACCGGCACTAGGCCTGCTAGGCATTTAGCCCGATACTTTCCACCGGCACAAGGCCTGCTAGGCATTTAGCCGGATACTTTCCACCGGCACAAGGCCTGCTAGGCTCAAAGTCTGAATATCAACACATTTAATATTTCAAATACACAATGCTTAATAATGAAATCACAACATCTTATATTCTTTATACTACTTTCACTTATCGAACCGAAATTACCTATTCACATTGCATTAAACAAAATAGTTTCACTTCAATACCATACACTCATATTCGGCTATATCATGTATTTATGCTTTAGATATCCAAAATTCATCATTCACTAAGTTCATAATTAAATTCATTAACATTAGAACGCTTAGGGACTTACCTCGGCTGTCGATAGACCGTGCAAATCGGCTATTCGAGAACCTTCGCCTTTCCCCGATCCAAATCCGTTTTTCTTTGTTCTTGATCTTAATCAAACAAATTGATTGCCGAAACTTAAAGCTTCTTCAACCCCTTTTTCTTAGCTACATTCGGCCATGAGAGAGCATAAAGATGATGGCTTCTTTTTTTATGTTATTTTAACATATATTATATGATTTAATATAATTACTAATTTAACCTTATTTCATAAAATTTCTTAACATAAAACTTAAGGGTAGATTAGACATATGCCGCCCACTACCTCTAAAATTGGGTTATTTACCCTTTTCATACTTCATATTATAAAGCCATGCTCAAATTAACACATTTCACTTTAGTATGCCACTTTTACACTTTACGCGATTAAGTCCTTTTAATCAAATTAAGCACTTAAATGTTAAAATTTTCATACGAAACTTTCACACACATCAATTCACATATAATAGACTCAAAATATAATATTAAAATATTTCTCAAACTCGGATTCGTGGTCCCAAAACCACCGTTCCGATTAGGGTCAAATTCGGTCTGTTACATCCCGACTATGTGCTCTAAGAAGCACTCTCAAATATGAATTAACGGATTACAGTTTGTACACTTCAAGTGTACTACCTGTGTATCCATCGATATTTCTAATCAATTCAACGGGCAAAGTTCTGACATAAGATAATCTGAATTTGAGATAAATTATTATGGAAATGTATATGTTATATGAATATATGATGTGGAAAACATATGTACATGAAAATTTGTTATATGATGAGCTTATCCTTGTTTCTTGATATTTATATGAATTACATGACTAACAAGTTTCTTGAGATTATATGTGTTTAGGCAAATTGTCAAATTTCTTTGGATGAATTTTGCATGCTTACTTTAAATGTAAAAGAATGGTAAGTTAATTTCCCGTTATACAAGCTTACTAAGCATAATATGCTTACCCTGTATTATTTTTCTTGTTTTATAGTAATTCGGAAGCTTGAAGTGGTTGGAAGTTGGTTGGAGCATCATCACACTCTCCTTCGGCTCATTTCGGTATATGTAAAGAACTAGATTTTGGTATAATGACATGTATAGGTGCAATTGGGTCATTAATTTAATAACCCAAAATTCACGGGCCTCAAAAAAGTGTGTTACTAGGCCTTCGTTTTAGTAAAATGGATTCGTAAATATTTTTATTAAATATTTACGAAGTTAGTTGTGTGTTTAATTAGGTTTTGGTTAGGTGAATTAGCTAGAATGAAGAATAATTTTGAAAAAGGACTAAATTGAAATAGGTGTGAAAGTTAAATTAAAGATTGAAGAAAATAAAAAGAACTAAATAGGAAATTATGCCAATTGCCAAATTTGAGGCGACATAAGCATAAAAATCTAATATTTTTCTGTGTTTAATATATTATTAGATTGCTATTATTATTAATTTATATTATATTATTATTATTAAATAAAATAAATAGAGACAAATGTATGGTAATGAAACCATATATGTGTAATAGTAATAATAAATATATGTACACTTGTAATATAAGTATATATTTACTTATTACATAAGTAACAGATATTTATATTATTATAATATATTATTATTAAATTAATAAACAAAGGAATCAGAATTGGGGACGAGAACAGAGAAGAAAAGGAGGAAAGAAAGGGAAAGAAAGAAAAAGGGGAAATTAGGGATTTTAAAAGTTTGAAATTTAATTGGTAAGTCAATTTAAGTATTTTTCTTGTAATTTTTGAGTTTTTAAAATCCTAGAACAAAATACTACTAAGTATATGCTGAAATTTTGGAAGTTATTAGATTTTTAGATACTAATTTTGTTGAGTAAAAGTGTGAATTAGAGGTTGAATTAATAGAATTTCTAATTAGAATTGGGAGAAGGATTAAATTGTAGACTAGGCTATAAATTTTGTGTAATAGGGACTAAATTGCAAGAAATTCGAAATTAGGTATTTATGATGAAATTTAGAGAGTTAAGTTTAAGTTTGGTTGAAATTTGAATATAAATAAGGTATGAATTGGGATGAAAAAATAGATAATTTTGGTTAAGGATTAAATTGGAATTAAGGTAGAAGTTAAATAGGAAATTCAAGTATTTGATGTGAATAATTGTTGTATTAATAATTGTAAATTATTTTAATTTTCGTAGCTAACATCGAACCGGAGACATTGGCTCTGAAGGGAAAGGAAAAGATTGCTGGAGAGTAACTCGGGAGAAATTCTGGTTTGTATTACTATAATTCAAATTTATTTATTATTAATTGTGAATCGTTATTAATATGTATGGTAAGAGAAATTAAGGTGAGTATTGATATTGAATGGAAGGAAAATGTATTGAATTGTGAAAATGTGTGAATATATGGATTGAATATTGATTGAAAGGTAGAAAAATGATTGAATTGAAAATGTGAGAAATTGTGATTGAATTTAGGTTATATGTGATTTAAATACCCTATTAACTAGTAGGGCAGAGTCGAATATAGTTGGCATGCCATAGGATTGGATGTAACATCCCGAAATAGGGCCTAAACGGAATAGTGGTTGCAAAACCACAAATTAGAAGTCAGAAAAATATTTAAATATTATTTTCCATGTTAATTATGTATGAATTATTATGTGTGAAATTTTCGTGATTTAATTTTATTATTTGGGTGTTGAATTATTAAAAAGGGCTTAATCGCGTAAATTGAAAATTTGATAGTTTAATGTGTAATGGCTAAATTGTTGATGTCTTTTTAAATAGAAGCATTAAAGTTGTAATTTGCCCAACTTTAACTATAGTGGACGGCATGATTATGCTTCAGTGACTATATTATATGAAATTATATATTATAAATGTTATTATTATTAATTATACATTATATTAAGCTTATAATAATAAGACATAATGAAAAGAAGAGAATATGCAAAAGTTCATCTTCTTGGCCGAATGTGAGAAAGAAAAAAACAGCATTTTTGAAGCTTTAAGTTTCGGCATCTAGGAGGCTTAATTCGGGTATGTCCTTTGTTCGGTTTTCGATAATTTTTACGTTTTTGAGATCGTTGCTTCGAGTGCTACAAAACCCATGTTGAATTTTTTATTTTGGTGAATATTTTGAGTTATGCCATCGATGAGAACTTGTGATTTTTGATGATTGAGGGTAGATTATGCATGTTTATGAGTAGAGAAATAATTTTTACTAAGTGATTTTCGGTGAAAACGAGTAAAACGAGCTAATTAGTCAAAGTTGTCATTGTTCATAAGTATGTGTTATAGTAAGAATTTGAAGTTGCTATAGAAGAGAAAAATGTTCAGCATGTTAGAAAGCATAAGAATAAGGGCTGAAATTTAATTTTCGAGCCTAGGGGCAAAATCATAATTATGTAAAAGTTTAGGGGCAAAATTGTAATTTTGCCAAAGTTAGAGTTAAGGACTGTTTTAGTAAATGTGAATATTAAATAAGCTAAATTTGCTATTATAGATCAAGAAGAACGAAATCCAGAGTTAGATCGGGAAAAGAAAAAGATAGTGGACTAAATCGATATAGTTTATCGTAATTTGTTTCGAGGTAAGTTTGCGGTAAATAAATGCAATATTCTATTATTTTACATTTAATATTAGTAAATTCCAGCATTTACATATTTATTCTGTAAATTTATTATTTAAAGACTCAAGTATGAATTGATGGAAAAGCTATCTCGAGAAAGTTAGGTTGAACCTTAGGAATGTGTAGGATACAAATATCATGACATTAGGGTTTAAGGAAATCATGTAAGACCATGTCAAGACATGGCATTGATAAGTTACTATAAGGCAAAGGTCCCATGTAAGACCATGCCAAGGCATGGAATTGGTGAGTTCACAAGGCAAGGATACCACGTAAGACCATGTCAAGATATGGCAATGGTTAAGTTTCATAAGAAAAGGTACCCGCGTATCCTTAGTATTCCAAGTGGTTCAACGGGAAAATTCAAAGAGCATTCCAAAGTAAAGGTAAGACAAGTCCAAGCTAAAAAGGTAAGGTAAGATAAATTCATGTTAAAAGGTAAGGTAAGAATACAAGTTTAAGTATATTGAGTTAAAAGCTTAAGTGATCTTGATAAGAAAAGCATAAGATAATTCATTAAGAATGTTGTTATCTATTTACATGTAAACTTACTAAGCTTTATGCTTACTCCCATTCTTTATTTTTTTTTTTATAGTATTACAAGCTAACTCGGGGATCGAAAGGACGTCAGAGATCGTTACACACTATCAAAGGATTATATTGGTATTTTGTGACTCGAACGTTTTAAGTTATGGCATGTATAGGGACTTAGCCATTTTGTATGTATGACCTTATGATATGGCTTAATATTGGCTTGTAAATGCTTGGTAATGATTAGCCATTAAAATGGTTAATTAAGAACATGATTTGGATGTTATGAAATGCCTAGTTGATTGTTATTTTAAAGAAATTATGTAATTATATCTAGGGGAATAGTTGGACAGCAGCAGTGATGTGATTTTGAAAAATCACCAAAAATAGTAGAAATGGAATTAGGTTGTGCATGAGATATAGAATTAAATCTTATTGAGTCTATTTTTATATAAAAAAAGGGTGTAGGAAAAAGAGTTGTATATTATGAGATAATTGATTTTTAGTGAAGAGAGGTCAGAACTGTTGAACTGTATAATAGAGGAGACTTTAACTAATAAACTGTACTAATTGGCCATACCAAAAATTCTGGAAAAATTATAGTAAGAATATATATGAGTCTAGTTTCAAGGAAAATTTACGGATCTAGATTTCGAGTTTTTGTAACTCAAGTTATAATTCATTTAGTGAACATGACGCAGATGGACAGTTTCAATTTTTATGCCCCGAACTAGTAAGTTAAGTCTAGTAATGCCTCGTGCTCGACTCCGGCAACGGTCTCGGGTAAGGGGTGTTACATTGGAAGTGTTTAGGGATACTTCAACCTCAAGTTGATGAGACACTGGGTGTCACCATATTAGTTCGGATAGATTCGATGAGGTACTGGGTACTAACTTACTTCGGCTTGGCTGATGAAACACTGGGTGTCAATTATTTGCTTCGAACTATTCGATGTGGCACTGGGTGACATATTGGAGTGTTTGGTTGGATCCGTGTATCCGCCAAAGTCCGAGTCTTGTTAATAGGGGTAACGAATGAAATAGTAAAATTGAATGAAAGTAAATGATCTTGATTGTGAAATGAAATAAGAAATTGCAATAGAGAAATGAGAATGAATGAATGGACCAAAGGTTCAGGGAATGATTGATGAATCAATGAAATGAGATTATGAAAATGCATAGTATGAATCATTGTTCACGAATAGACAATAGTGTATTGATGAATGAAATGAGTAAAGAAAAGCTATTTAGAATGGCTATGGTTGTTATGTAATGAATAAGTATATTTTGTTGATTTGTAAATTTTAATAAGCATGATTTGTATGTTATATCAAGTAATTTGAATTATAGTAATACCACTGAGTATATCCATACTCAGCATACGGTTGTTTTTCGTGCGCAGATTAGTTGAAATCAAACGTTCCGGTCTAGCATTCAAAGCCAATCCCGATCTCAGAAAACTTTGGTGATGTATATTTCTTTTGGTAAAAGTGGCATGTACTTAGGTTATGTATGAGTCATTTTGGAATTGGTAGTAAATGATGTGTTTGAATGATTATGTGAAATGATAAGACTATGAAATGGTACTTTTGATATAAAGTTTAAAAATGGAAATTAATGAAATTAACTAAATTAGTTTGAATATTATATGTAAAATTCTTTTGATTATACCTTGAATAAATTAATAGATTGATGTTTTGATATGATTCAAGTGTAATTGTATATAAAATTGTATTGGTTGTGATATTGGTTTGAATTGGGTACGCTTTAAGTTTGCAGGGTTGGCTAGATGATTAAAAAGGGGTTATACTGAGCCCCTACGACTTGGTCCACACGGGCGTGTGAGCCTTGTATTTGAGAAAAATTTTGGAATTTCACGAAAAATTTCTTGAGCACTCGAATTGGTCTCAAATCACTTCTAACACGTATTTTGGGCCTCGAGGGTCCCTAAAAGGGACATTATGAATGTTTTACAATAGTATGTTATTTATTTGTATAATGTTCGTAATATGTCTAAAAGGTTCGGTAATACTTTGTAACCCTATTTCGGTAACGATTTTAGGGTTAGAGGTGTTACAATTAATGACAAATATGTGTTTTTGGTTATAAATAGCCATTAGAATGGCTTGAGTTGGACGTACTTTTGTTATGTATATATATGTGTGGTTTCTTCATGTTTGTTGTGTTTGATGTGGTTGAGTGATGGATACGCTATAGGCATATTGATGTATGAGATGAGATAGTATAGTTGGTATAAGTAAGCAAATAGATGTTTTGATTAATATGGTAAATTTGAATGTTGAGAAATGAGGTATATGACATGATTATGACTTGGTTTTGGTTTAGTTTAAATGTCTTGGATTGGTTATTGAATGTGTTAAAATTTTAAAGTAGGTGGAAGACCAATTGGGTGAGAAATATGGCTTAGAAATGGCCTTATTTCGTTGACACGGGTAGAGACACGTTTCGTTGACACGGGTAGAGACACGGGCGTGTGTCTCAGCCGTGTCTGACACACGGCCCAGCACATGGGCGTGTGTCTTGGCCGTGTGTCCCCTACTTCTTAAAAATTTCAAAACAGAATGCTCAGAATTTCTAACACAACCTAGCACACGAGCGTGTGGCTTGGCTATGTGACCCTTACACCTACACACGGCCAAACACACGGACGTGTGACTTGACCGTGTGACCCAAGTCAGAGAGTTACACGTGTATGAACACAGGCTGGGACACGGTCGTGTGCCCTATTTTGAATGCCCACACGGGCGTGTATCCCTTGCAGCTTGGAAAATTTTTGAAATTTCGCAAAAAATTCTCTGAGTACCCGGTTTAGTCCCGTCTTGTTTCTAATTTATGTTTTAGGCCTCGAGGGCTAATATAAGGGACTTTATGAATAATTTTTTACTTGAATTTTAAATAATATGAAATGTCTATATTTGATCTGTATATCCTGAAAATGCTTCGTAACCCTGTTCCGGCGACGGATACAATTTAAAGTTGTTACATTTTAAGTGCTTGAAAAGGTGGTAGTATTTTCCCCTCCAAATGTCTTACATGCTATAGGGCATGGGCTACATATGATTCGCCTTCTCAGGCATATAATAAGGCTCGCTCTCGTTACCTATTTAGGCATTTAAGCTTTTGGTAAAATGGATAGGCAAAGCTCTCATTGAAAATAATATAATACTTGTTGAGAGATTCGTCGATTTCAAGAGAACCACACTTACGTCTCTAAAAAGAATAAAAGTTCTCTCAAAATATAAAAAAGGATTGTATTGATTTTTTTTATTGATAAAGTTCAATAAATAAAAATGATTTAATATTTCTCTTTTGTTTTTTGAACAAATATATAGTGATGTTTTAATAACTTAATTTTAACAGTAGATTGTAATGACGAATAATTAAAATAATTAATATATATAGTAATCCTTTATTTTTGGAACAAATAGGAATGATGTGTAGGTTCCAAACAGACCTTAAAGAGGTCAAGGCCATGTATTTAGAGGATTGTCCTTTCCTTCGATTCAGTCCTTGCGAGAAACAAATATATTTTTAGATAAATTGCTTCCTGGATTTTCGTTGCTTGGCGTAAGGGCATTTTATTAATGAATATGATATATATGGTTCATGAGCTATTTTATATGACCCACCGTCTTAGATTTTGACAAAATACTACTCTTTAGATCAATTGTATTTACGAGCTTTTGAACATCAGGATACTTATTTTATGACTTCGTACGCTCTTAACCAAGGAGGACCATCCACTATGATCTATTATCCAGGCTAGCAGTTAGTGGAGCAGTAGGAAATCCAAGGTTTTTTTTTTTTTTTTTTTTTTTTTTTTTTTTTTTACTTTAAGAACTAAATGATATTTTAATTTAAGTTTTATTTCATATTAAATTTAATATGTATGTATTTAAATAAAAATACAACGTGTCACAACACTATTAACTAAGAGAACACTTTTTTTTTGATGAAACAGTTGAATAAAAAATGTAAATAAATCATAATTTAATAAGTACAGACTTTCCACACACAAAAAAAATGAAAAAACATATTAACTTCCCTCGATTTTTCAGACTCAAATAAAAATTTGGCCGAAGTGATAATTTGTCATTATACAAATTGAATCAATATTTCAACTAAAACTAAAATTATATAATTGCATAAAATCAAAACATAGGACACAAAGGGCAATTCTGAAATTTACCACAGAAAGGAGAAAGCCAAAGATAAAGTTTGGTTTCAAACAATGAGATGTAAGGTTAGAAAATCATATTAGGCACCTCCAGAGCCCATCCATACATGCATACATTCATTCATACAGAGAAAATCATTATCCATAAAATATAAAGAGGAAAGAAATATTAATAAAAAAAAAAACCTAGAAGAAAAAATTGTTGCACTCCAAACTACCTTTGCATCCGGCAAAAAGACATTATCAGCTACACCAAAATAATAATATAATCCAACGGCTAAAGCAAGAGTGATTATCTAACACAAAACAACATTATTGAGGAATTTACATTCCTGGCTTGCGCAATTCTTCTGTTCCATGCGCAAAGTGGCACCTTTCACCAAAAGTGCAGGATCCTTTAGAAAAGTTCTCGCACAGCTTAGTCTTAAAGTTGTTCCCTGAACCGGATCCACTCTTAGCGGTGTTCTTCATGCTACTTCCAGAGGCCGAACCAACATTTATAATCAGTTCGTGAACCATTGCACTGGCTTGCTTGATCTGATCAAATGTTCCCTCCAGCTCAATGTTCCTTGAACTAGGATCCAATTCATTCTCCCTTATAGAAAGCTTGGCTCCTGTAACCCGACAAATATGCTTCGAGTTCACACCATTTTTCCCGATAATAGCTCCTGCAAGAGATGCATCAATGCTGATCTTGGCAGTGGCAGATGCTCCGAAGCTGGCTGCAGCACCAAAACCTGGTGAGGGAGGCTCCAATCTGCCAGCCATCCTCCCAGGCATTGGTCCCATGGAACGAGGGTCTTCGTAAGCAGGACCAGTCCGCTTTCCAAGCTCCCATTCGCCATGAGCAAAATGGCACTTATCACCAAACTTGCAACCTTCAGGGGTGCTGAATTTGCTGCACAGGCGGGTCTTTACAGCTGGAGGAGATGAGCCATCAGGAAAGGATGGTGGGACTACTGAATTTCTGGCAGCTGCAGGAAGAGCTGGGTTGTTACCAAGCATCTGAGACACTGCTTTGATGCCACCCGGAACATAATGCAAGAAGTGACAGCTCTCACCAAATTGGCACCCAGAAGTGCTGTGAAATCAACAAACTCAAGAATATCAAAGCTAATATCAACGCAATACCGTTTTGTTAATACTGTAATATAAGTACTAGTACAGTCTATGAGACGCAATTATGAATTTATTCAAGCTCTGTGTGCAGACACTATAGCTCATACAATACAATGAAATTGGTGTTATTGCATGTAACATCAGGAATCACGCACAAAAGAATCTTCTGTATTACTACATCATTGAGTAACAAGCACTAAGAACATGACACAACCCTTAACTATTGCCCAGAACCAAGCAAATCAGCAATCCTTTCTCGACAAAGCCACTTTCTTGAATGTATATATAGAAAAAGCATATCATATTAATTGACACTTCAATCAAGCAATCAATTCCTCTCCCTTAATATAGTCCTAAAACTGAAGAGATTAGAGGGAAAGTTTTCCATATCAATCTAAAGGAAAGTTCATACACTCCCATGCATCTAATAAGAAAAGCCAGTAATAAGCTTATCCCTATGATGAAAATAGTCTAATAGATTGAATCCATCCTAAAATCAATGCTTTCTTCTCCTACTCAATATCTCACCACAAGCAGCACTACTCTTATACGATTACACTACTTATATGTTCATTAGACCTAATGCACAACTCACCTGATCCAGACATCATATCTTCTTTTACAATAATATGGCAACAATCCATGTTACAATTAATTGTGCCAACTGCAAATTGCTATGAATTCTTGGATTGTTTGGGATTTGAACTTGATAACTTATCCGAACAGCTTATCAGGAATAATTCGATCATCAAGAAGCAGGGGATAAACAATTAGAAACGTCATAAATCCACCCAGCATCCAGTGATATCAATCCAAAATATTTTGATCTTAATCCATGCTTTGAGAGCTTAACCAGACTAAAAACAGAGCTCATATCAATCAAGCCACTCATCACATAATCTTTCCAATCTTACCATCAAGTAGCACCCATGCAAAATACATACCAAGGACCCCTCCAAGCACAGTAAAGATCAAATTAATAACTTTCCTCTTTAAAAACAAAAATATATCAGCTATCTCAGTTAATGCACTTTTTTCTAATTTGCTGTAAAGTTCAGATCGATATTAGTGTACTGAAGCACTGTCAATTCCATACACCCGGAAAAAAATTCTATTCTGCACCCTACTCTAGCTGTCATTTCTCAAGCATTTTCATGTTTATAAAATTAAAAATGGGTTTATCACTGGATAAATAGTTCATAACTACCATTACTTCTAGGAGAAAGAAAGAGAGAGATTGATGCCCTCAATGTAATAACAGTAGTCATAAGAATACCATCGCACTATCATCCTCAAATTAATGAAGAAGAGTTTTATCAAATTCAATTACATTTCATTAACTGAACTGCTTACAAACTTCAATTGTCTATAAGCAAAATTTTCAAACAAAACAAGCTCCAGTGCTTAGAAAAATGCAAATATGCATTATCTTTCCCCCCAAGAAAAAGATAAAAATTGATTCACAGGTAAAATAAATGCACATAAAACCAAGTACATAAATTCACTTAGTATCAAATCTTACAAAAACAAAACCCAGCTTGTTTCAATAGTTTCTCATAAAAGCATTAATTACTGTCCAGATGTATGACTTTTAAAATTCTTGTAAATGATTATGATGTATTTTGAAAAGTAAAGGAAAGAAGTCTGTGTGGCTTTTACAGAGGATATATGAGACTCAAGAAACTTAAATCTTTAACCTTCCAGAGCAAACTTGACTAAAATAAGTTGACATATACAAGAATGCAACAAATGAATAAAGGCCCTAGATAAACATGCTACTCTATGAGTACATCCAAAATAGTTTTTCCAAGAATGTTGGCCTTATATTTTGAAAAAGAAAATTTAATCAAGATGGGAAAACAATACTCATAACATAAAACAAAATTCTATATGGGCATGAATTATTAATCAAATAAGGAAAAAAATCTCAAATTACACAACAATATATGTGTATATATATATAATAACAAGCGTTTCCTACTTTTTCCTTTCCTCTTCAATAAGACAATCCTCAAAATTTATAAACCAATTAAGTAAAAGAAAGGAATTAAATAAAGCTTACTCAAGCAAAGAATTAGAGGACAGCCTCCAAATATTTAGTTGGAAAAAGCCCATTATCAATATCATGAAATACCTTATTATGTTACATATGCTGTTTAGAACTTAACAGCCCATAATTTTGCATCAGAACAAGGAGCCCTCAAATACAACAAGCAACATTATATTCTAGAGTAAATTTAGGCTTAAGCCATTCTATTTCCATTATCTAGAAAATAGACTACCATGTGCCAAATTTTCTGATACTTACTCAATATTCCACACATAACACCTGTGTTTAATTGAAAAGATTATAGAAGTACACTATAATAGAAAAGTTTTGAATCCTGCATGGTTTCTTTCTGTTTATATATAGGCCAGTATGTAGTTAGTCCAAGAATTCACCAAGAAACAAACCATTTTTGTCCCATAGTCTTTCTTATCATGATTAGAGCCAAGAGCGTTACCTGTATGATCATCACTTAACTGACCAATTAATTAGTCATAATCACATAAATTTTACTTCAGAAGGTTGTTGTCAAAGGAAAAGTTTACTTGTAACTTATAAAAATTAGAAAAAGATGGAAGTGCATTAGGCTAATTATTTTGTATAAGTTAAGATTTGAACCTGAAAAACTTTGTGCATGGCTTTGATTTGCTTCCTATACCAGTTGGAAAGGACTCCATTTCTGTTGCAGAACATTAATTAATTTATCTCAGTTACAATTTCAGAGAGTAATTAATTTTTAAAGTTTACAAAGTATTTAATACCCTGTTGACATTTCTTATCCTACTATAAAAGAAAAAATGCGCTTTATTAAATATGAATAGTTGGTTTAGATAATTTTTAGAGCCATTAACCTTACTAATAAATTGAAATTATTGAATAGTTAGCTAACAACTTAGCAACTACTCCCAGTACATACTTTTAAAAATGTTCTGTCCGCTGAGGCAATACTTTGTTTCCTTCAAGAAAATGAGGAAATAAAGGGATAAAAAGATATTTTAACACATTGTTTTATATTTTTGGTTCCCAGAAAAAAAAAAACTCAAAGTAAGTTGAGCTTCCTATTTTCCCAAGAACTGAGATTCAGATGATTAAAAGAAAACAGCTTTCTGTTCTTTTTCTTTTTCCATGATGGAGAAATCAGATTTAAGGCAAATATCTATTCGCTTCAGACATTAATTCCAAAAACTTCAACAAGAATAACCGTGAAAGAGAAATCTTCTAAATTTTCAAATACAATGTTATGTATGAAAAATCAAGACTATAACATGCGCCAAAACATGTATAAATATAATACTACATTCACTAACAAAGTAAGACATCATTGATAATCAAGTAAGAAAATCTTAACCATAATGACAAGGATCAATGAACTTAACATTCAATCTTTTACCCAAATAATAGAGGGATAAAGGAACAAGGGACAGAAAAAAATTCATCACCACAACCAATACAAGCCAAGCTATGCAACGACACAAGATGCTAATTATCATCACCAAAATACAAGAGCAATCATATGCAAATTCACTACTGCTTAAGCTCAGGAAACCCAAACTACGGGAGATAACACACACAGGGAGTGGATGATACCTTACACATTGGCAAAGGATTCAAAATGTCTACAAGCAAGTTTAACTGGTTGCTAAAACCATGAATAAGTAAACAGCACATGCTATTAAATGAATCTGACAATCAACAACCCATTTTGGAGTATTTAAATTTTATGTTTAAAGCAAAGGAAATTTGCAGTAACCGCCCCCCCCCCCAAAAAAAAAAAAAAAGAGTTCATACGTCTACCCAGTGCCAGGTAATTTGCTAATTCAATACTTTTTACATCGATTTCTAAAACTCCACGCAGCAAGCATAAAGCTGCTCGTAGAGTTTCAGAACTCCACAACTGTGTTTGTGATTGAATGGGATAAAAATAAGCTAAATCTGAACTCAAAATGTCTTCTTTTTTAACTCTTCTTTTTTTTTATAAAGTTTATTTTCTCCTTTCACTAAGTTCCGATAGTAGAATTAAACTAGAGCAAAAATCAATCAATTGATATTTATCATCATGCATACCCAGAAATTTTTTTATATCCATTTACCAAAACTAAATCTAACATTCAAATCTCCATTAGTACTTCCCAAGTAATCAAACACTCTTAAGCTACGGAAATTCCAAGCTTCCCACTTTCTCAGTACCTCAAGAAAGAAAGCGAGGAAAGATCACAAACAAAAAAGAAAAGGCAAAAAAATAAAGTGAAAGGAAAGTTGTTCAAACCCTAGAAATCACAATTTCATCACAAATATAGCACGAACAAGTCATATAAGCATAAACATAAACAATTTGATATACATATAAGTAGCAGAAAATTCGCACCTTGTTTGGATTTCTTGAAGCCGCCATTTCCGTTCAAGGCAGCCTCGGGCCTCACTCTCTTGCGTCCACCACCAAACTCCATTGGGCAAGCAACGAAATCCAAGAGAAAGAAACAACAGTGAGAGAAAATGGGAAGCTAGGGTTCGGAGAAGAAGGGAAAGCGCGGAGGGGGGAGAAAGGAAAAGGGTGGAAATAAAACTAGGTTTAAAAGTGGTTGATGGTATTGGTGATGAATGAACGAATGATGTGTCTGAAAATTATGATTTTTATAATCCCGAAAGGACTGGGAGAAAATACTAGTGGCGTTGATGATCACGTGATTACTCACGTGCTACGACTGATATCATTACTTCGCAATTTATTTTTTTTTTTCTTTCTTCAGAAAAATAACAAACTTCTTAAGATTAAAAAAAAAACAAAAGAGGAATGGGAAAAGAAATATAAAAGAGAATTCATAGCAAATATTAAGAGTGTACTTCGATGAAAAATTTTAAAATATTTGAAAAACGTTAAAATATATTTTTATAATTATTTAAAATTTTCATCTAAAATACACTCTTAATTGCAAAAAAAGTATAACCTTTGTTTGTAAGAATTTATAAATATTATTAATAGTATAAAAGTAAACAATATTATTATTAAAAATTATAGTTTCTTGAGACTTGTATCTTATGGTGTCCCATATGGAGGAAAAAAGGTGAGGGAATTTGAAGAAATTTTGAAAAAATCTTTATAATTTCAATATTGAATTTGAGATCCTCAAATTTTATTTGAAAAAAAAACACTAAAATTGCTTTACTGATAAATAAATAATTCTGTAGGTAAAGATATTTTCATTAATTATTTAAGATGTTCAAAGTTAATTTTTTCAAAAATATTTTACAAATAACTAATACGTGTATATGTTAAAAAAAAAAAAACAAATTCATCAATACATCAAATATGTAATATTGGAAGGTCAAAATTCTCAAGATTAAGATATGGTAATAAGAGACAGACATAAACAAGCAACTCAAATGCATGGTGAAGTACAATAATCAAATTACTTAATTAGTCTACTCCAAAAACAGCATAATCTAGCGAAAATGCATTCACGTATCTAAGAATCCAAAAGTGAACATGCTCCTAGTTAGTAAATAGGTCAGAGAGTTGCTCCGGGCTCGTACAGCAGAGAATCTACTACAAAAAAGATGAGTGTTGCCGATTTGAGATTGAGCTACAGCTATTTACTTTACAACATTCGAAATAATTGTACACAATGTGCTCTCGAGAGAAAAGTCAGTTGGTCAATTGAGCTTACGCCGGCGTCTGCGAATGCCAGGGCCTTTGTTGGCATCATCTGGTTCAGGCGAGTCATCTACAATGGATTCTTGCAAAATCAACCCTCGGTTCCTAGATAATTTTCGGATTGGTGTTGTGGTCGATGCTCCTGAACTGTTAGCTGCTGGTTCCGCCGGGGACAAAGTCGGGTGTGAATCTTCCCTGTGAGGCATCAACTCCTCCCCAACTGGAACCGCATTCATCATTACCTAAAATCCCATTCATTCAAAAATGTAAAAAAGAAGGTAAAACAAATTAGCCTAAAACTGTGCTGGCAAAATATTTTTTTTTTTTTTTGTAAAAACAAGCAACTGATGTATAGAATTTAGTCAACTTAATACTTCACTATTTAATTATAAAGAATATCAATACCCATACACTATTTCTCCATTACCTTCCCTATGTGGCATTAGCTCCTCACCAACAGGTACCACATTCATCAATAACTGAAAGCCAGTTCATTCAAAACCAGAACTAAAAGGAAAGAAATTAACCTATAAACACTATACAAGAAAATAATAATTTATTCTAGCCAATTAAAATAGTTCGTTACACTGATAAAGCAAAAGCACTGAACATAATACTCAATAGTTCTTGCAATATTGGGATTATATATGATGATAGCACATTCCATACCTTCCAGTCCTTAAAGTCAAATCTGAACACAAAATGGCTGTAAGCAGCCTCACCACTTGCTATGGACGAGGCAGCAGGGGCATTTTTAGGTGCTGAAAGAAAACAGTAAATGAGACAATAGCATTATCAAGGTATAATACTAAGTGAATTGTCTGTCAATTGCCTTGATATATACTTACAGACAATATGAGAACCAGATCCATTCACCACTATTTCGGCTCTTCCATCTTTAACTAAGAACGAAAGGGCAAATAAATTCTCGACAGTCTGTGCAAATGAACTTCTATTCAAGATCAAACTTTCAAGTTTCACTTGTCTCTTTCTCCTTAAAATTTCAAACATCACTGCCATATTCCTGTCAGTATCAGTTTTCTCTTCAGCACCAGTTTCATCAACCTGTTGAACACGACAATAACTCTTTGTCAACAATGGTTGTTAAAAGAGTATATAGACACAATACAAATTATGATTGCTAAGCTTATGGTACCAAATAGTATACATTCAACCACACAACGCTAAACACTGCACATCAGGATACACGTTTCATTTACTTCCACAACATCTCTAACCATCAATTAATAGAAACCAAACAAGAAAGGGAAGTTTGAATATTCCCAAAAGATAGTGTGTGAATAACTCAAAAACACACCATCTCCATGAGATATGGCTATTACCAAGTAACTCAGTGCCAACTTATACACCTTCCTGATCATGCGTTCACTTAAAAATTATTGTATTCAGTTAAATTCAGAAAGATTTTAACGGAAGTTTATACTGAATCAAATTATTGTAGTTAAATGAAGAAAACAAAACAAAACAAATCAAACCAAACTCTCTATAAGCCACAACAAATTGAATACAGTTCTGTTTCATTATTCAGTTTTTAGACTTAAAAATAGTTAAGAGTTCTATATTATAATTCACCTAGTTACACAAAGAACAAATACTATTTTTATTTCATAAAAGAAAATAATAATTTTAGATTAACAAAAGTCAAGTTGGTTAGGTCAGGCACGGCATGAACATATTTCAGTTTTTAATAACAATAACTTTAAAGTGAACTGAATAGTTTTATCATAACTTGAAAAAAAAAAATTAAACAAAGACACCAAAAAACAAAATGAAACGAGCACAATGATTTTATTGAGGTTCTTCAACTATATTTCACAACCCTAAATGATGCTTAAAAACTAAAGACTAGAGAACACACTTCACCTCATCAGGCCGAGTAGTATCAGTTGGTCTGACAGCACGCTTTCTAGTAACCATAGGCTTCCGTTGCTTTAACTCATTACTCATAGGTCCAAGCCTAAAGATCAGCACAAAGCAAAACAATTCAGCAAGAATCCAACAATCCTTAACACCCAACCCATTAAAGACCAAAAAGAAAACTCAAAACAGTATCTATAAAAGAACTAACATGGTGCAAATTCCTTTGCAGGTTCTAAAGAATGGCGAAACAGCCACCCCAATTTCTTTCCAATCAATCGATATCTGCTCATTTTCTTGTGTTTCAAGGCTCCTGGAGGATTTCCCAAACTCCCTAATTAAACAATTGACGAAGTCTGCTAGGCTGATTCCTTCACAAGAGATGGACTTAACAGAAGTTGCCAATGTATTGGCTAAGTCTAACAATGCCTCCGCATCGGCTACTTGTTCACGTGGCTTCGACACTACAAGCACCAAAAAGAGAAGCACCAAAATTAATTACAATAATAAATATATATTTCTTTATGACCAATGTGAGTCTATCTGCAACACTTTTGCAGATTAAATTCTTTCAACTTTTCCACATAAAAAAAATGAACAAAGGCTACTAAGTTAATTAAACTAAAATCTAGAAAATCTCAAACAAATTCAACGAATTAACGCTTAACGGACTTCCTTTAAGAAGTTAAAAGAAATGTGATCATCTATGAAAATGTTGAAAACTTGAAAAACTATTCAAGAACAACAAAATGAGACATAACAAGTAAATGAAAACAAATTCTCTAAAACTTAAAGGAAAAGCAAAGGGAAACCTTGTTGATGTAAGTTGTCGACTTCATTAATGATGATGTTAAATTTATTAGAATCCACGTTCGATATTTCATCCCTTGCATCTGCACCGCCAAAAATTCAAGTTGAAAAAGCAAAAATTTTAGCTAAAATCTGGAAAGAAAATTAAAACAAAAAAAAAAAAACTTGTGAAAGGAGATTAATATCCTTTTAGGAAAAGAAGAAGAAAAAAAAAGAATAACCGTTTATTTTGGTCATCACGGCAAGGTATTTGGAGCGAAGAACCCTTCTATCTGCCGCATCCTCTTCTCGATTCGGTTGATTCGACTCAACATCCGCCGACTCATCTCGGGCCACTCCCGCCACCTTGGTTCGAACCGGTTCAGCAGCTGCATCTCCCTTATCTGTTTGTTTTTCTTTCTTCACATTTCTCCTCATAATTTCAAAGAATTTGAGTCTTAAAAGAAGAAAAAACTAACGAACAGACCAAAACCCTAGACAAAGAAATTAGCAACGGAAGAAGATTTTCTAAATCAATAGTAAAAAGAAAAAAAAAAAGAGAGAGAGAGATAGAGAAGAAGAAAAAAAGAACTGAAAATGATTACAGTTTAAAACATTTTAATTTCTCCCTCCCATTCTTTCTTTTCGATACTCACTTTCCCGCTACTAATTTTTCAGTACTCTCTTTTATATATATCAACATAGCTTCGGCTTTGAGTTCCAAATTTATGGACCAAGGTTTTTGAGTGGTCTCATCTTGCCCCGGTCATAGTTAATGTAAAATAAAAAATCTATAAATTTATCATTTTTTACATTTTTTAAGTTACTCAAAATTTTCAATCACCTGAATTTTCTTTTTACAGTACAAGTATTACAAAATTGAATGTCAGAATGTCATTACCGGGATTTAAATGTTAATTTTTAAAATGTAATTTATTTAGGTTTTAGGAGTTATTTTTTTAATTTTCAATAACTTTTTAATTATTTTCATATGTTAATTTTAATTAGAAGTTATTTTAAAATTTATTATGGTAGATCATAATCTGAATAAAGATAAATGTGCTAGTTATCAAAGTATTATCAACTCAACTTCATACCGTGTGAGATTATCTATTAAACTAAGTAAGTGGTCCAGCATTACCAACTCTATTTGGTACAACTCATTATACCAACAACTAATAAGAAACAAGCTTAGGACCAAATATATCATCACGTGATATTGTCTCTATGTTATCTTTTATATTTTTTTATCTAATTCGCTAAATTAATAAATTTTATGCTTAGGACCAAATATATCATCTTGTGATATTGTCTCTATGTTATCTTTTATATATTTTTTTTATCTAGTTCGCTAAATTAATACATTTTATCTTCATAACTATGAATTTTTGACTAAATTATTGGAGAGAGATTTCACTATTAACTTATTTTGTTCCATTTACAAATCCTGTTGTCTTCTAAGCTCTTTGCCAACTTAGGGTGGCTGCGGTTAGTGTAAAAGTAACAGTGGTGGTAAGATTTGATATTGTAGCTAAGATAAAAAGTAAGTTAAACGTACCACACAGCACTTCGTCACCCATTCAAATCCACCATTAGTTTCATACTGATACAAAAAACACATTAACACATTGAATGTTCTTAAGGTAACTTTCACTCCAAATTCATTACACATTGGTGTTTGGTTAGTTTTTTCAATTGAATCTTTATTTTTTCGGAGGGAGGTAAAAATTCCATTTCACAATATTAACTTGTGCTAAGTTCCATTTTACAATTAGAGTTGTACATGGGTCGAGTCGCTCGAAAAATAAAAGGATTTGAGAAAAATATAGGTCTAGAAAATAAGTTTAGGCAAAAAAAAAAAAGTCCGCTTAGAAAATAGATTGGGTCTCGAGTAAGTTTTTTGGCCCAGACCCAATCTGGCTCAAATCTTTAATAAAAAACTCTAGTTGTTTTTCCATGTTTTGCTGCTGTTTTCTACTTTTTTTTCCACTATTTTATTACCATTTCACTATTATGTTATTACTATTTTATTTTTAATGTTTGGATTTTGTATAACACTTATTTTAATATTAATTTTACTACTATTTTAGAGATATTTGCTTGTAAAGTTGCACTTATTTTAATGTTATTTAAGTTAAAAGACTTTAAAAAATAAGTATTTTCAATTTGTTGGAAAATATTTATTTTAAAATTTTGAGTGCACTTGGTGTATTATATTTTAAATTTGTTCATATAAAAAAATAAAAATTACAAAAAATTAATACGGGCCAAGCCTAAATTTTAACATTTTTATATAGGTCGAGTTTGAACAAAAATTTAGGCCTGTTTTTCTTGTTGAGACGGGCTTAACAATTGGGCTTAAATTTTTGTTAGACCCAACCTAAATTTAGCCTGATCGATAGACAATTTTATTGAAAAATCTAGGCTTAATTTTTATTTTTTTATTTTTTTTAACTTTATACTCCCATCTAATATTAGCTTCACTACAATCAATTTCCTCTGTCATTTTTCAGGTAGTAAACATGAAAATTATGTAAAAAAATTCAAAATTTGTTATTAATCATTCTTATGTTGTTTATTTAATTATTTTAGTTATCATATTTTAAAATATAAAATTTTAATCACGACTAATTAAAATTTATTATTATGTTTTTTTGTTATAAAAAACCACCTCATTATTATTAGATAGATAAAAATATTGGAAATAACCAAAACAATTTCCACCTCAACAGTTTCCAATCAAAGCAATTAAAAAATTGATATTCTAATAAATTTAAATTTAACAAAAATAATTAATAAGGTTAATAATTAGATATAAATTTTAAAATATAAAAAATAGAAAATTCAATTATTAAAAATAAAAATATAAAAACCAAATTCCAATATTTCAAACAACATGAAGAATTAAATTCCCAACTTTTCTCATCTAACTTCCAATATCCCGTGGGCCGTTTTTTGCTTTACCTTCTTTCAAAAGTTAAAAGCACAAACACGCATTTACATAATATCTTGTCGTTTCATTTTCTTCCCGGATTCAACTCACCATCAACCTTTCCCTTGAGCTCTCTCCAAGAATGTCAAACTACACAGTGGAACGCATCAAAGTTGCAACTCCTGATAAAGTGGAGCTGACGACAAAAGTTTTTAAACCTAATGAACAGATCAGAGACAAGTTAGTGGTAGTCCTTGTCCATCCCTACTCGATCCTTGGTGGGCGTCAGGCTCTTTTGAAGGGGATTGCTTCTGGGTTAGCTGAAAATGGTCACAGGGCTGTTACTTTTGATATGAGGGGAGTTGGAGAGTCCACTGGAAGAGCTTCTCTTACAGGTTTTGCTGAAGTCAAGGATGTTATTGCTGTCTGCAATTGGGTTTCTGAACATCTTGATTCTCACAGAATCCTGTTGGTGGGTTCTTCTGCAGGTATATTATAATTATTCTCTTTCTCTCTCTCCCTTTTCTTTTCTGCAAATATCTTTGATTTGGGCGTGAAAAATTATTGTTAGGTTTTGGGTAGTGTTTAGAATCCTTTGTTTAAAATTCAGATCTCATTCATGATTTACTTCGAAAAGGAAGAAGGTTAAAATAAAATGCAACTTCTTTCTAGCATTGAAAGGGATGTTGATTGGTAATGTTCTGTTTCTGTGATTACAAGAGGGTTACCCCTTTGATTTTAGGTTTATAAATGATCTCAGTGTTATTTGTTGGCAAAAACTTTCATTCAGGGTCACTTCTGAGCTTCTTTAGGATAATAATGTTTTCAGAATTTATGATCAGTATCTAAAAAATCTCTGGATATGTAGATCAGTACTCTAAATGCTGGAGGTTGTTTTAGGAATTGGATTGTTGTTTTTTTTAGATAAAGCTCAAAATTACATATGAACTTCGATGCAATATGATCTATAAATTTTGATTTGGTTTAGTTATGCAAAAGATTATGAAAATTGTTAATTTTCATGTATGAAATTGCATAAAATCAAAATTTTTGTATAAAATTACATATTAAATTAAAATGCATAATTTTGGGATTTATCTCTTTTTCCACTTGGTTTTTGGAGAAGCTTGAGTTTCACTAATACTAATAAATCAAAATTTTTGTATAAAATTACTCGTTTATTATACAAGTTGGACTGAAGTTTTTCCCCTCAAGTGATAATATGGTATTGGATGTGTAGTTTTTCTTCCTAGTATTCACTAATACTAGGTTTGGTATGAGTATTGTTTTTTCCATATGTTTTAGTACATAAGTTAGCATTAAATTAATTACAAATGGTAATTTTTAGCCACTAACATGACTTGTTGGTGGCAAACAGGAGGAAAATTTTTTGCTTATATTTTTTACTAGAGTTTTTTTTCTATCTTTTTAATTTCAAGTTTAAATTTTTACTTATTATTCTTTATTTTTTGTCTAACTATTTTAACATTTGTATTAAATAAGCGTTGTCCTCATATTATTATATTAGTAACCAAACATGCCATATATATAGTTTATTGATGTGTTGTGGGTTTTATGAAATATTTGTACTTATTGTGTAATTGGATACCGTAAGGAATTGGTATAGTTATTAACCGGAGACAATCCTATTAATGATGCGAGGGAAGAGTTTTAGATGATAAATTGAGTTGGTTTCTGAGAAAAGGCAACTTGTGTGCACTATTTGTATTCATCATCATTTATTATTTGCATTGTGTGTTTTTAGGGGCGCCAATTGCAGGGTCTGCAGTTGATCAAATCGAGCAAGTTGTGGGGTACGTAAGTCTGGGGTACCCTTTTGGCATGATGGCCTCCATCCTTTTTGGAAGACACCACAAAGCCATCCTCCAATCCTCAAAACCCAAACTCTTCGTCATGGGAACTCGGGATGGATTTACCAGTGTCAAGCAGCTCAACAACAAGCTTAGTTCCGCAGCCGGGCGCAATGAAATACATTTAATGGAAGGAGTTAGCCACTTTGAAATGGAAGGCCCTGCTTATGATGCTGAGATGGTGAAGCTTATCCTTAAGTTCATTTCCTCATTGTAAGACATGTAGCCACTTCTTTAAAAAGATTAGTGCTTGATGAATTGCTATTAAATTTGCTTCCTTAAGCTCTGTTATTGTTTGTAGAAAAAGATGCCGATTTTATGTGATAATATATAATATTATTTTGTGCAATTTGCGGGAAATTAAACCTTTGGTTTCCATCCTGTCTGATCAAATTGAAAAAAAGAACATTGAGTTCCACTGAACTTGGATGCAAACAAAATGAATATAATAAGCTTTTTACATAGTCAGCACTCAGGGATATCACCAGCAATATATTTTAAAACTTTATACAAAGCATTTTCCTAGACTACGTTTAGATTAAAGTTACAATAGCCTGCTAAGATTAGGAACCAAAGAAATGGGCATTACAAAAAGTACTTCATTCAGTCACTGCTAAGGCCACGGCTATAGCTATTTATACTGGATATACTAAGCTGGTTATTCGCTACCCAAAACCTACGCTCGTCATTTGATTGCGCCATCAGACCCTTCAATTATTCTACCCTCACCCATCTCATCATTGTACTGCCGTTTTCTCCATGCTCTTTCTTGATCCATTGACTGTCCTTGTGAGAAAGGATGCTCTCCATCTGCTTTGAAGCCAATCAAATAAATATATAAATATAAATAATGGCAGCCACTTAACTGCTTTCAGCCATATAACTTATTATTTGAGATAAATATCTCCCTCGGAATTGGTGGCATTTCCATATGTAATATAATATTGCAAGTATGTATTCATCTTGCTGCTGTTGATGTTGCAGGTAGAGCAGTTACTTGACAAGTTAAATAATGTGGCAGCAGGCTTAAGACAGAAGCTATGCCATGCAAGTTAATTTGAACCCTTCCTTTCATTCTTATGCAAACTGGAATGGCCAGGACAAGTGGACAACATTAATCAAATGAAAACTTGTACAACCTTGTGACAGGTAAACAGAACATCCAAAAGCTACAAATGAATTGTACAACAAAAGATGGAGCATCCATATTTTAACTAATCTACGACATAATTATATGTAATTAGTTATTACCACTTTCACCGTCAGATGCACCTTCAAGTCTCGCAATTGCATCAACTAGGGCTTGTTCATGCTCCTGTAATGACAAATATCCATGGTGATTGCTGCTGCAATAGCTAATATGGAACAATGCAACGTCATTAGAAGACAATACTTACTTTCAGCACTTTCTTTGCTTTCTCAATTTCTATGGAATCAGGGTGGCTTGCACCAAAAACTTTTTCCACCTGTTCAACATTTCCACAATTAGGAAGTACACACCACATCTGAGAGTTGCAGTTTATTAGGTGATCTTCCAGTAGCAATTATACCTCCTTAATTAGAGTATCTGTATGAAGTATCTCAATATCCGCCAAAACCTTTTTTACAACACCATTTTGCATCAAAGGAAAATCCTTTTTAGGCTGACCCTTTAAACTCCCCCTACCTCTTCCAGCTCCAGCCACCCCACCACCGCAAGCCATGGACTTCTTTATCCCACGGCCTGGACCAGGGTGGCCACTTCTACGGGATATTCCAGGATCATCACCTTCCCATCTAATATCTTCAGGAGATATCTATCATTATATTTATAAGAAATCAGTGTGTGGCATGAAAGCATAAGTAACAAAAAGAGCAGCATTGTTACAAATGACAAAATTACCAGTTCACTATGCTTGAGCAAGGTTATGTATGGTGATCAAAAGTACAATAGTTACAAATGTGGACTCTTATAATTGATGAATAACCCTAACAAGTTTGAGAGAATGGAAGTAGTGGGAGAAAGTTGTCAAGATATACAGACATGAACCTTGAATTTAGTTAATATATTGATCAACAATGAGGAAATATATTACTCTATCACATTACGCTTGTCATATTAGTCATATCAGAGTAAAAAGGGAACCTCCTAAATCTCATAATTCCCAGATATATACTGCTTGAAAATTCATGAAAATCATATTCATCATTGGCAATATACCGTAACCTTATGAGATGTAAACCCTATCTAGAGAAGAATATGGTTCAAGATACAGGGATAGACCATGCACATAAATTCTGCAGTGTATGATGAATGACATAAAAGTTCTTGAGGCACATATGCTACAAGCTTAAAAGTTGATTTTGATAAAAAATGGTATACAACATACTAATGGAAGGTAAATCAGGCTGCACAAAGTAACAATTATACCTCTTTGAGATTGACCCATTCCCAGGTTTCATCTGCAGTATTTATATCATAAACCAAAGCATGCCGCCCCTACCAACATAGAAACATAGGATTACAGCTCCATTAGTTAACAGCTTATTGTATAATCAACTAAGAAACACACCTCAACTGAGTTATAGTCTGTTATAACGGCCTCATAGAAATGGTTGTCTTCAGGCCACCTTGTCCAAACTTTCCTTCCAATTAATGGATCATATGGTGCAGCTTCAGCAGGTGCATTTGCAGCAAATGCTCCTGTTGAGGTACGATTAGGAGCCTGGGGCTTTCCAGGAAGGCCACCGGAAGGATGCTGCATCAACTTCGTTGGGGATGCAGCAAAACAACATACATAAATAAAAGATGAAAAGAACATGAATATCCCATTCATTATATCTTCTAAGTATCTTAAAATGGATTAACTCACAGATTTTGACTTCTTGCTCTTTGCTCCTGGCATAGGACCTCGTCTTGAGGCTGATGAAGATGGTTGCATAGATGGATGCAACGCAGGAGATGGTGCACCCATGGATAATGAAGCTACTGACTGTGATGTTTTCATCTTCTTGCGTGATCCTGATACTGAAGGACTAGGTACAGTGTCAAGCATAGGCTGACTTGTACTAAGCATTCCAGGCTGGAGGCCACTAGCCATTCTCCATTCCCTAACAGCAATGAAAGATCGTAGTTCCCATTAAAAAGGAGAGATGACCAGAAGTCATTATATGATAAAAGCTGCTCATAAGAGCATGGCACAGTATATCAGACCTTATCCTCCGAATCATGTCATCAGCATTAACCCTCAATAGAAGCTCCCTATGTTCCTCATCTGATACTCTCAACTCCTTTCTTAGTTCAGTAATTAAACTTTCCTTCTCCTGAGAGGGAAAACACATTTGGTTTAAGTACCTTTATAACCTGCTTTACATAATTTTTATGGGATAATTCGTTGATAAATTTTTTTGACAAATACCCAAGTTAAAGCATCAGATTGAGCTTTGAAGGCCCGCAAGATCGAACAGTATGCTTCCTGCTCAATGAGATGGATTTGTGTTTCCATGTCACCATGCATTCTAGGCAAAGGAGCAGAGCCTATAACTGCTGATCTTCCATTCCCGGCAGCAGTACGACCCCCTCTTTGAAACCTGTTCTGATGTGAAGGAGGGAGGTCATCATCTGTTCCTGCAAGGGTTCAGAAGTGATAACAAAATCATTTGCAAAACTGATTAAAAAAAAAAAAGGCTGATTAGGGGATATACTGTTTCCTACAGTTACCAGCAGTTATATTGTCTCTTCAAGCCACCCATTAAAACATTACAGAACACTTCCTAGCAATGTACAAGTTTCATGAACCCCAAAATTTCACTCAAGATAAAAAAGGAAGCAGGTAACTTTATCATCAATTAACAAAGCTGGAAAAAATGTTCTCTCCCATCTTAAAATCATCAAATTTACAGGGACAGAAGGGAACTTGAAACGAAATGTTTAACTCAACTCACCACTGCTATCAGAAAGCCCATAGTCCATGAAGATCCTTCAAAATCAATCTTAAGAAAAGTCTATGAAAATGCTCTGAACCAACAGAAGCAAGCTGATAAGTTGTTAAGAAAGACATGGTACAACTACCTGGAAACAATAAACAATACAATGAATTCATAAACTTCAACTAAAATGTGAACTTCAATCAACTAAACTAGCTATAACCTTGCTAATCTATTTTTTATTTTGCTAAAATAATCAAAATTGATGGATTTGTCAAAATACACCATAGCTGAACCCCAAAACCTCTAAATATCAAGCACAGTTGGTACCAAATATATATAATAACCATGGAAATTCAATTGCAACCTATTGCTGCAAACCAGTACGAAACTAATGACTTTAAAACAACGTTACAGAGTTTTGGTCTTTGGCAAGTTAAATTTTGTGATTTGGGTTCTTGGCTAGAGAAATTTGTCTTACTTAGAACTCCTAATTATGCATCAAAATGCCAATTAAGAGGAACCACTTGTCACTTTCGTTACTTGCTTTTTGCTTATATATAATATATGCACGTTTGGATACAAAGGCAAAAAATATTTTGAAATTTTAAAATTTTAATTCTTTTTTAAGAAAGAAAATACGTGATATTTTAACGCTCAAATAAAACATTTATGTTAGAATTGTCATTGTACTTTTTTCATTTGTTGATTTCTAGAACAATTATGATTTTGCTTTTACTATTTACTATTACAGTTTACTACAAAACAACGTGCTTTGACGAAACAAAAGGCTAATTTCAAAAAGCAATATCATAAATATAATAGAAACATCAATTCAAGCTATTTAGCTAAAAAAAAAACCCTAATTCCCAAAGGCAAGATCATAAATAAGAAAATAATGCAAAGCTACAAACTATCGATTCTAAATTAAGCTTCACGAGTTTTAAACCAGTCTCGCCGCTTTAAAACCAAACTGGAAACATATAGTAAAATCAATTTTAAGTCAAGTTCATCAAAGAAAAACCCTGAACTCACAATAATAAGCTCCTAAAGTTACTCAAATAAAATCACGAAATCTAACAAGCTCACCTTGCCCATCAAAGCCCCTCCCATTCTGAGGATCGAAAGCCAATTATTTCAGCGAAAATTCTTCAAATTTGAACCAAAAAATTCAGTTCTGGTCGGCTTTGAGAGCAATAAAACCCAACCAAACTCTTCCACAGTCTTACTCCGAGCAGCTCCAATATGAAAAAGAACGATGCTTTCCAACAAATTTTTCGTACTCCAAGCAAAAAGAGAATAAAAATATAAGATACCAAAAGGGACAACAGTTGTTTTCTAATATTTCGAATTCAGATTGAAAATTGAGGGGAGAAATTGAGATTTAGAGGGATTAATGGGAGAAATGGAGATGGGAATAAGAGATAAAATTATGATTAAGCACGTGAATTTTTGTGAGTATATTTGGTTGGGATCGCGGGAGAGTGTGCTTGAGAGAGCATAGAGAAAGAACACGGACTTGAAATCTGTTTTTAATTTAATGTCGCCAATTTTTATTCAGTTTTAGTTCCGCTCTCCACGCACATAATGCATGCCGTTTTGTTTAATTGACATTCTTTTCTCTTCGTTCTCTCTCAATTACAAATTTTGGTCTTGTACATTTAAAAAAAGAAAAAAGAAAAAATCAACTTATGTGTTTATATTAAATACAGGATTGAGTTAGTTTATGAGTAGAAATTAGGTCGGATTAGGATAGGTTTGAGTCGGGTTGGGCCTAAATATGATATTAATATATTTTATATTTATTTAATTTTAATTTATCCTTATATTTGAGCTTAAAATTTTGTCCAAATCTGTCCATATTTACAAAACACTAACTCAATCTCATTTTAAACGCGCCCATATTATTTTTAATTTTTAAAATATTTATATTATATTATTGTAATATTTTAATAATTTTATATATTTTTTATTTATTAAAAATTTTTATAGTCATCTTAATATTTTTTTAATGTTTATATTAAAGTAGTATTATATATTTAGTATATTTTTTTAATGTGTTCTAAATTATATAATATACAAAAATAACATCATATAAAATATTATAAATTTAAAATGGGCTGGGCCGAGTTGAACTCTAGTCTTGAATGTTCAAGCCTAAGCCTAATTCATATTTTAAACGAGCCTAATTGTTTTGTCCGAATTTATTTTTGTACTTTAATATTTTTACCCAAATCCTCCCGAATTTCAGACAGACCTTTAGGCCTGGACGAATAACCTGGTCTATGAACAGATCTAGTTACAAGTTATCAAAATATTTTCTTATATACAAGGTAAGTTATATAATTATAAATATGTTTTAACTTTTACTTTTTATAAATCAATAATATCTTAATTATAATAAAATTTGAATGATAAACTTCAAATATTTAATTTTACCATTTAAACTAAAACATATTTGCATGAAATTTTAATAAAATTGTTTTCATTATATCGTGAATTTGCATTAATTTAGTATTTATTAAATAATTTAGAAAAGAATTTTTGAATATATAACAAAGTCACCATAATATTAATCCGAGTGTTTCTTAGAAAAACATGTTTCTGTAAAAATATGGACCATAAGCTATGGTTGAATTAAGTAATGAATTCAACATTCTTTAAAAAATTTCCTGGTGAGATTGTGCATATATAACAAGTTGGAAGAGCGAGCTTTAGTCGGTTAGTCCAATTCCAGTTAATTTCAAATTTAATCCAAAGTTAATACACTATCTAATATTAAATTATCTCAAATGAAAATAACAAAAATCACTGTTTTTTTATTTAATCAATTTTTAATAGTTTTTTAAATGAGTTAACTTTTTAATTTAAATTTAATTTAATTCATTTTTATTTTTTTAATACATCATCAAAAGTTAAATTATATTTTATTTTTTAATTAAAAATAAATAAATAAATTTTTATATATTACATTAAGGAATAAATTAATTATTTTAATAAGAAATTTCATTAATTTATATAATTAAAAATTGATATGCAACACATCCTTGTCATATGTAATTCTTGTTAATTTATAAAAAAATAAAATTAAAATTTTTAATAAAAATGAAAAAAAATATTTTTATGTTTACCGTATATCCATCTCGGAGCATGCAATATAAATATAAATCCCGAATGAAAAATACCAAATTGAGAAATCTACTCTCAGTTTCTGCTTCCTTAGGCTTTGCTTTTGCCTCCGCTGCTTCGTTCCCTCTTCCACCGTATTACTTATTTCACCCATTCATTTCCTCGAGCCTCACTTCTCCCTTGCACGCCACGTTTCTATCGGCGGCAGCCTTCGAATGGACCCTTCTTTACCCGACCCCGCCTCCTCCCTTTCTGTCGATTCCGTCGCCTACAGTTTGAAAAGTCAAAGCTTAAGAGAACAAGGTAATGATCGCATAAACAAAGAAAATAAAAACAAAAAGGTTAAATTGAGCCTTGAAGATCTCAATTGGGATCATTCCTTCGTTAGAGAGCTCCCTGGGGACCCTCAAAGCGATTCTATTCCACGTCAGGTTTAATTTCTACCTATTTCTAAAATTCCTTTTCATGTTCTAGTTTTATTGTTTCTTCTTAGTTGAATAGAAATTTGTTGAAAGCATATCGTTCTGGTCCTAAATATGGAATTTTTAGGTCTTTTATTATGTAGTCAGTGTTTGTTCGGCTAAACTATACTATTAGTTTAAATTTCATTTTTATAAATTTAATATACAAGAATGGAAGAAAGACAAAAATAATCTTTATGCTGTTTAAAGAGCGAGGAACGAAAAGGTTGTATCTGTGATTTGTATAATTTGAGATGGACATTTAAAAAAAAGAAGTTTTCTAATGAATTTTTCAGGTTTTTCACGCCTGTTATACGAAAGTTTTACCATCGGCTGAAGTAGAGAATCCGGAGCTTGTTGCTTGGTCAGACTCCGTGGCTGGCTTGCTTGATTTGGATTCTCATGAGTAAGTATTGCCTTGCACTGTACTCGTCCTTCAAAAAAATACTAGCAAATGAATGGTGATGGGTATCTAAGTAATCTGTATTTAGACTTTTTATACGTATTAGATTTAGTGTCTGAAATGCTAATCGAAATTACCCTAGTTGAAATGATTCTCCGTAGGAAAACCATGCTAGCATTTGCATCCCTGTTTACTTCTCACTTTTTTTATTTGTTATTGTTGTTGTTATTATGAGCTTGCATATGGGACCTTGGATTGACTTTGGTATGGTACTTGAGTACTATTAAAACTGTGAGATGTGATTTTTATTTCAAAATTTGGATATGCCATAAAACATTTTGTTTGTTTATGTTTGGTTATCCTTGGAATGTTTAATTTTCAGCATCTGATTGAAAAAATAGAAGAAAGGGGAGGGTGGAGGGAACATATACAGATTTGAAGCTACTGATGATTATATGCCATTTTGATTTACCAAGATGTTTCTTAAGGTTTGCTTATGTATTGGATGACTTCTTATATCTTGCTATATTTGTTATTTTGTTATTGTCTTGAGTCTTGTAATGGAAGAATTTGAAAGTCAGTTGGATCAATTATAATATATGATAAAATACATCATCTTAAAGAGAGGGAGAGGATTGGTAATGCCTATATAGATAGGATTATGAAAAATAAGACGAGGGCATTTTGTTATGCATGCACCAAAATAAGAAAAAAAACAGTATCACGTACCTATCAACTTTGCCTTGTTATACCAAATAAAAAGGAAAAACCCATAGGATTAATTCATTGCCACAGTATTGAGAATTTTGTCTTGCATGCCTTGGCTTTGATTGTTATTGACTGCTGTTTTCTGTATCCCCTTGTATTGCATTGTGTTGTCCAAGTGATTAACCTTACAGCTCTTCACTGGAATTGCAGATTCGAAAGACCGGATTTTCCTCTGAAATTTTCTGGGGCTTCTCCTTTGACGGGAGCGTAAGTATTTGTCTCTAGAACTTTTTACAAATTACTATCACTTTCTTTCTTATTTATTCTCCTCTTGATCTTAGTTGATTTTCTCTCTGACAGGGTGCCATATGCACAATGCTATGGAGGACATCAGTTTGGCACATGGGCTGGCCAACTGGGTGATGGCCGTGCTATTACTCTAGGGGAGATTCTGAATTCTAAGTCCGAAAGGTGGGAATTGCAGCTTAAAGGGGCTGGGAAGACTCCATATAGTCGATTTGCGGACGGGCTTGCAGTTTTACGAAGTAGTATCCGTGAATTTCTTTGCAGTGAAGCAATGCATTTTCTAGGAATCCCAACTACTCGTGCTCTCTGTCTTGTCACCACTGGAAAATTAGTAACTCGAGACATGTTTTATGAGTATGTTCAATTTTTTTTTTAATTAAGATAACCATGGGCTAACTAGACATTTCCTGCATAAAATGTATAACCTTTTGGGGTGTATTTTCAGTTATAATTGTTTATATCTTCTACTGCAGTGGTAATCCAAAGGAAGAGCCTGGTGCAATTGTTTGCAGAGTTGCACAGTCTTTTCTGCGGTTTGGTTCATTCCAAATACATGCTTCTAAGGGAGAAGAGGACCTTGGTATTGTATGTACTTTGGCAGACTATGCCATCAGACATCACTTCCCTCATATTGAGAACATCAGTAAAAGTGAGACCTTGTCTTTTAGCACTGGTGACAATGGCCAATCGGTTGTGGATTTGACTTCAAACAAGTATGCAGGTAAATATAAGGATTTGTTATCATATGTGGTATTAAGTGTAAATGTTGAGCAATAGAGTTGTTTTGGCAAGATTAGAGTGGATAGATGAAAAATCAGATTGTGAATTGAGTAGGTTTCGTTTCTCTGTTCTTACTCTCTTACTTCTGGATTTCTTTTTTATTTCTCTAGTGGCCCTAAGCACACAATTTTATATTGCTTTTGATGTAAGCTTTGTGACATTCAGAGACGGTTGGGAGATTCCTAAATTTCCTTTATATAGAGTACAGTGGGCAAACCAGGATTCTTGGAGAATACCTGGCTTGGTGCATAGTGCATGGTTTTGGGTCAATGAGGAAGCTTAGGTTTAATTTGAAAGCAGGAACCTGATAAGAATTGACTTTCTTTACATAAACTCATCCATGCAGGACATGAGAGCTTCCCTGCAATCCTTTATGCAAATTTTGAATTTGTTTACTAATTATCATTATTATTGTCAATCACGGCAGTCTTGAGTATTGCCTTGAGCATGTTTGTCTTTAAACTAGGATTTGTTGATTTTGTGGTAATAGTTCTAGTTTTCACTTCTTTTTTGTTTATATCCAGCATGGATAGTGGAAATTGCTGAGCGCACTGCTTCTTTGGTTGCGAGATGGCAAGGAGTTGGCTTTACTCATGGTGTGCTAAACACTGACAATATGAGCATTTTAGGTCTCACGATCGATTATGGTCCTTTCGGATTTCTGGATGCTTTTGATCCAAGTTACACACCAAATACTACAGATCTTCCTGGGAGAAGATACTGTTTTGCAAATCAACCTGATATTTGCTCGTGGAATATTACACAATTTGCCTCGACTTTGATGGCTGCACACCTCATAAGTGATAAAGAAGCCAGTTATGCCGTGGAAAGGTATGTCTGGTTTGAGTTCTCTTTCACTGTAATGGTAAAGTTTTCCATGGTAGACCATTAATACATTGTTTTGCTGCAGGTATGGGACAAAATTTATGGACGAATATCAAGCTATAATTACCCAAAAGCTTGGCCTCCAAAAGTACAATAAACAGCTTGTCAACAAACTTCTTAATAATTTGGCTGTCGATAAAGTGGATTACACAAACTTCTTTCGTTCACTTTCCAATATCAAAGCAGATCCTGGCATTCCAGAAGGTGAGTTGTTAGTGCCACTGAAGGCTGTTCTACTGGATATTGGCAAGGAACGCAAGGAGGCATGGGCCAGTTGGGTACAATCCTATATACAAGAGGTACAATATGTTCCTGGTCATGAATGTGTACTCACCAATGATTATGTGCATGTCAGTAGTTATGTTAATTTTTATTTATTAATGTCCTTCATTGTTGGCTGAAAATAAATCATAGCCAAATACCCATGGTAACCTTATAGACTTTCCTACATATGTTTCCATTTCATAAATATGAATGTATAACTATTTATTCTTTGGTGTTTTTCTCTATGAATCAAACTGAAGTAGTTTGCCTCCAACTCCTAGGTGTAGCAAATACTTAGCTTTGTATAATGTCCCATTAACAGTTTATAATTATGATATTTGACGAGGAAACAATGATTTTCTGTGTGCGTTCCTCATCTTCTAATTTGTTGGTATCAATTGCTGTAATCTCACAAAATCTCTTTTGTCTTATGCAGCTTGTTGCCAGTGGCATCTCGGATGAGGAGAGGAAAGCCTCAATGGACTTGGTGAATCCTAAATATGTGCTGAGGAACTACCTATGCCAGAGTGCGATTGATGCAGCCGAAATTGGTGATTTTGGGGAGGTCCGAAGGCTGCTTAAAGTAATGGAGAGGCCGTATGATGAGCAACCAGGAATGGAAAAATACGCTCGCTTGCCACCAGCATGGGCTTATCGGCCTGGTGTGTGTATGCTATCTTGTTCGTCTTGAGTTTACTGAATGACTTATACAAACCCTACAAATACCCATAAAGAAAAACCATTGTACATAAGAACGGAAAAGATTTTTTGTTTCCCTTTTAATTCTACGACAAAGTGTAGTAGCGTTTTATTTTTATTTTTTATTTACCTTTGTTGCATCATTCATTGATGAGAGCTTTGACATGACTATTCATGTTTTTATAATCATCTATTTTCCCGTTTGTTGTAATAGGATGATACAGTAGAGAAATGAAATAATAGGCATGAAATGACTTATGATGATGATGAAAGGACAGTCGGCGTTGCAGTTCATTTAGTGGGAATCAGAAATTGTGTTCTAAATGAGTTGTAATTATAGAGATGACTTATAAGAGATGTTTTGCTTGTAGCATCTTTGATCATATATCCTGTCTGTAGTTTGTCCATAACTCTTTAGCAATGGTCTCATTTTAGTAGGTATCAAACAAATCAAGCGACAGACCATCATATTCGTTTCTTCTGCTCTAGGAATATCTTCAATGTTGACAGTAGGAAATACTTGCTTTTCTGCCAAGCTGCCTCACTTTCATGTGACCAAGCTGCCTCACTTTCAGTGATGCAGCAGTCATCGTAAAAATGAAAAAGAAATGCTACTTTAAAATTGTCAGTGCGAAATTTGAGTATTATTTGCATTGTATGAAACTACTAAATTTAAGGTGAGGACTGAAGCCTAAATTATTTGCATTGTATAATTTGTAAAGGATTAAATCAAATTTTTATAATTTTAAAGGGATCAAAGTGTAATTTTATTTTTACTAATTTAAAATTTTTAAAAAAATTAAAAGGCTTAAATAATAATTTTACATTTTAGGGGGCTAGGCCCATGCCAGCCCTCCGGAATTCACCCCTGCAGTTGATGACCGGAGGCTGAAGAAAAGGAAGTGTGGACAGGTCCCAGTTTTATTCAGTCGAAAGCATGGAGTAAGGAAATAATTTGCAAAGACGAGAGAGAAGTAAACTGAGGAGGGCTGAGCAGACAACGGCTTGAGTATTATTTATAAGAACATAAAAATTCGATACAATTATCCAAATTAATACAATTATTCAAATGACTATTTTTTTGATTAAATTTTTTATTAATAATCAAGAGAGATAATTTGGGTCTAGGGTTTCCTTTTTGTAATGGACTTGGGCCTCTTCTTTGCTGCTATGAATGAAATGACTTATGGAAAACGTATAGAAACACAAGGTTAAAATCCACTCTCAAGTCCTTGTATTCTTTATGCATTTGAAATTTAGTCTCATCACTTTCATTTATAAGAATTTAGTCTTTTTATTTTCAGATTTCAAATTTTAGATCTCATTGTTAAAATTTTTCTATTAATTTGTTAATGTGACATTTTAAAATTTAAAAAAAGAAAAGAGTTCATTTTATAGCATTGTAACAAAAAAAATACACTGTGATGAATTTAAATTTAACAAAAAAAATTTACATCGTTAACAATTAAACTTACATTCTTAAATCTGAAAGATAGAAGGATTAAATTCCTTGAAATAAAAGTAGGACAGAATTCTAAATGTACATAAAGTGAAGGGACTTGTAGCACATTTTAACCAAACATAAAATGTGGGAGCATAACATCATGCAGAGGCTCATTTTTCATTTTTGTGCGGTGTTAAGCATCGAGTAAGCTAAGGTTATGCTACTACAGGTGCTAAGGCCTACGAAAGCAACTTAAACCTGAGCTCATCTTCCTTCACTACCAGCGCCTGCAGCAAGGAACTCATCGTCGTCCAAAAACCTCGCTGCATCACCATGGAAATCCGACCAGTGACGAGGAAAAAAAATCACGTGCCTTCTGCAAAGTACACATGTTAAGTTAATCTATAATGATGGGTGGAAAAATTCTTGTTAGGAATGACTAGAGATAAGATATATAATCCTTAATTAAACATTACACCCTTTCTTCGTACAAAGTTTAAAACTACCTATAATTTCTCCTTAACCCTTAAATAAAAAGATAATATACTTTAACCAAAGTCTTTTTGCACTGATAAAAATATCGATACCAACTAAATTAAGACTCAATTGGCAAAAAAAAAAAAAAAAAATATTGTCAAAACCATTTTTTGTTTGGAAAATGGGCCGACTTTAAAAATAAAAATAGAGTCGCCACCAACATTTTTTGAAGTGTGATTGGGTCACCTTATAAAACATTTGGTCTGCGAATTTTAAGAAAACGGGTCCGGGAGTCGGTTGCGCACGAGAAAGGATTACCACCCTCGTAACGCCCAAAATTAATATATTATTGATTGATTTGTAACACCCCTTACCCGAGACCGTTGCCGGAGTCGAGCACGAGGCATTACTAGACTTAACTTACTAGTTCTGGGCATAAAAATTGAAACTGTCCGTCTGCGTCATGTTCACTAAATTAATTATAACTTGAGTTACAAAACTCGAAATCTAGATCCATAAATTTTCCTTGAAACTAGACTCATATATCTTCTTACTGTAATTTTTTCCAGAATTTTTGGTGTGGCCAATTAGTATAGTTTATTAGTTAAAGTCTTCCCTATTACACAGTTTGACAGTTCTGACCTCTCTTCACTAAAAATCAATTATCTCATAATATACAACTCTTTTTCCTACACCGTTTTCTTTATATGAAAATAGACTCAATAAGCTTTAATTCTATATACTTAATCTTGTATTCTTACCTTACTTTTTAACATGAATTTGTCTTACCTTACCTTTTTAGCTTGAACTTGTCTTACCTTTACTTTGGTATACTCTTTGAATTTTCCCGTTGAACCACTTGGAATACTAAGGATACTCGGGTACCTTTCCTTATGAAACTTAACCATTGCCATGTCTTGACATGGTCTTACGTGGTATCCTTGCCTTATGAACTCACAAATGCCATGCCTTGGCATGGTCTTACATGGGACCTTTGCCTTATAGTAACATATCAATGCCATGTCTTGACATGGTCTTACATGATTTCCTTAAACCCTAATGTCATGATATTTGTATCCTACACATTCCTAAGATTCAACCGGAACTTTCTGAGATAGCTTTTCCGTCAATTCATACTTGAGTCTTTAAATAATAATTTTACAGAATAAATATGTAAATGCTGGAAATTAATAACATTAAATGTAAAATAATAGAATATTGCATTTATTTACCGCAAACTTACCTCGAAACAAAATACGATAAACTATATTGATTTAGTCCACTATCTTTTTCTTTTCCCGATCTAACTCTGGATTTCGTTCTTCTTGATCTATAATAGCAAATTTAGCTTATTTAATACTCACATTTATCAAAACAGTCCTTAACTCTAACTTTGGCAAAATTACAATTTTGCCCCTAAACTTTTACATAATTATGATTTTACCCCTAGGCTCGAAAATTAAACTTCAGCCCTTATTCTTATGTTTTCTAACATGCTGAACATTTTTCCCTTCTATAGCAAATTCAAATTCTTACTATAACACATACTTATGAACAATAACAACTTTAACTAATTAGCTCGTTTTACTCGTTTTCACCGAAAATCACTTAGTAAAAATTATTCCTCTACTCATAAACATGCATAATCTACCATCAATCATCAAAAATCACAAGTTCTCATCGATGACATAACTCAAAATATTCACCAAAATCAAAAATTTAACATGGGTTTTGTAGCACTCGAAGCAACGATCTCAAAAACATAAAAGTTATAAAAAGACCGAACAAAAACGGGCTTACCAATAAGCTAAGAAGCTTGGCCGAATGTTTGAAGCTTCCATGGCTGTTCATCTTTCTCATTTTCGTGGAAAAAGATGAACACCCACCCCACTATCTCTTCATTTGTTTTATTATAACATTAATATATAATATAAAATAATACAAATTTTCAACATATAACTTTAACATATAAAAACATATATGTTATCATTATGCAAATCCACTATACTCAAATGAACAATTTATAACTTAAGTCCTCCCTTATAGATAAACACATCAATTCAACCACTTAATTTCATAATGGCTATTTTTCCCACTTACTCGGTTTAGTCCTTTCACTTAAATTAAACACCCAAACAAACAAATTAACCTACAATATTTTAGCACATGCACAAACACATAACATAGATATCAAATAAAATATTAAAATATTTTTCTGACTTCGGATTTGTGGTCTCGAAACCACTATTCCGTTTAGGCCCTATTTTGGGATGTTACATGATTAATGCCCTAATATTGAAAATTGAAATAGATTTTAAAATACGAATCCTTTAGAAAATATTTGGATAATTCGAATTGGATATCGAAATTCTCTTATTCTAAAAAGATGAAATACCATATCCAGCACGATAGGACACGATGTTTCAAACCCTCGATACCAAGATCAGTTCATGATTTCCAAAATTCATGCATTACAGTTTTAAAAGAGTATTCCATTATTTGGCTAAACAAATAAACCGGAACCCAGCACGATTGGGCACGATTCCTCAAAATTCCAAACATGAAATCTTGCCTTTATTTAAGAAAACCCGTTCAAAATATCTAAAGGATATTTGGTCATTTGGACGAATGGAAAATCGAAACCCAGCATGATTGGGCACAATCTCTCGAACTTCCAAACACGAAACATTGCCTTATTTAAAAAACGCGATCAAAATCTTTAAAGGATATTTAGTCATCTAGACAAATGAAAAATCGAAACCCGGCACGATTGGGCACGATTTCTCGAACTTCCAAACACGAAATATCACCTTTGTCAAACCCTTTTTTATGAATTTTGGAAAAAAACAAAAATAAAAATGTTGAAATGTAAACACGATAATAATAAGAAATGATAATAATAAATACAAAAGGGGGAAAGGAAAATAAACAATAATATTATAATAACAAAAATAATATGTGACAAATAAAACAAATAGTAATAATAATACTACTAATGAAACTAATGAATATAGTAAAAAAGGTAAATATAATACTAAAATAATAAATATAATAATGGAATAATAATAACAATAAGCAAAAATAAAAAATATTAATAAAAAAAGTAATAGTAATAATATTAGAATAATAGTACTAATAAAAAATAGTAGTAGTAAAAAAAATAAAGGTATATTGATAATAATAATAATAATATAGATATAATAATATACAAAAAAAAAATTAAAGTAAGAAAAATAATATATATAATTATAGTAAATATAATAGAAAGAATATAATTATAATAATAATAGTACTAGTAAAATAAAAGTAGCATTAATAATAAAATAATAGTAATAATATTTTAAAAAATAATAGCAGTAGTGAAAATAAAAGTAACATTAATGGTAAATATAATAATAATAAAAGTAATAGTAAAAAAACAATAATAGTAATAGTAAAGAAAATAACATAAAATAATAATTATAATGGTAAGATGATAGTAATACTAAATTTGGAATAATAATACGAATAATAACAGTAAATATAGTAATGAAAGTAATAATAGAAGTAATAATAATATTAAAACGGTAAAAATAATCAATTTGCAAACAAATTAAAATAGAGACTAAATTGAATTTAAAACAAGAGTTTGGGGCAAAATCAAAAGAGAAATGAAGGTGAATGGGCCAAATCGTAATGCGTGCGCAACATAGAGGGGCCAAAATAGCAATTAATCCTGCTTCTTGAAACGATGCGTTCGAATGAGGACCCAATTGAAGCGAAGAGGGAACTTTTGGGCCAAATCGGAAATAAAAAAAACCTCTTGTGAACTAAAAAAAATGGAGGGGCTAAATGCGCAATTAGCCCCTCCTTAAAAAACGCACGGATCCTTTTGCTGGAGCGGTTCAAGTCACGGGTCAAAGGCCCAAAACGAAGTCGTTTTGGCCTCTGAACCCACTGCTCAAAACGGCGCCGTATTGTGTAGTTATAAAAGCTAACTTTTCTAAAAAAAGATCTCATTCCTTCAGTTTCTTTAAAAAAAAAAAATCTGTGCCTCAAAAAAATTTCCTCCTCTGGGTGATTCTTGATCAAGGCACCCGTGCCGGACCGCCACCGATCTGCTGCAGCCGCCAGCCACCGCACGTGGTGGCCAAAATTTTAAAAACAAGGTATTTTTTTATGCTTTAATATATATGTAGTTTTTAGAATAAAAAAATATAAAAAAAACTCAAAACAGAGATCAAAAACGAAAAATAAAAAAAGGAATATAAACTTTCTTTGCGCTTCTGTTAAGATTTTCTGTAAGATTCAGTGTATTGCTCCCCTATTCTTTAAAAAAACCCCCTTTTACAGATTTTCTATTCGGCTTTTATAGCCCATATTTACAACTGTTCTCTTGTTTGCAGGTGTGTGGTGGAACATGCCACTGACGTGGCATGATGGAACGACGCACGTTGCGGGGTGGTGGCGTCCGGCGCTCGAGAGAGGCGTGAGCAGTAAACGGGGTGGCTGCTAGGGTTTTCACTTTTGTGTTTAGGTTGTGTTGTGTTAGGGTTAGTGTTAATTTTTGGGCCTGGGCTATTTAGGCTTGTTTATTGGACTGTTTTTTAACTTTGGACTTTTATTTTATTTTTCCTAGTTTTGGTTTAATTGGTACTGGGCCCGGGCATAATTTAGGCCCAACAGCTGTCCCTTTTTGCTCGTTGTCGTGTAACGAGAATGGAGCAAAGATTTTAAGAGGGCCAATTTTGCCCGGTCTTACTGAGTCTTGACTTGATGTTTCCTTTCTTCAGGTAGCCTTGCTTTGACCCACTGCATCTTCAGGAATATAGGAATTTCGTTTCAATCTGCTCCACTAATGCTTAGGGAAATATGATCTGTAATATTTAGTCTACTCCATTGCCGATACATAGAGATAAGACTTGTAATTTTCAATCTGGTCCACTCCTGCTCAGTGGAGATAAGATCTGCTATCTTCAGCCTATTACCTTACTGTTTAGGGGATTAAGGCTAATCGTCTTCGATCTGCTTTGTAAATTGGTTACTATCCATCTCTTCTTATTTTTTTTTTCTAATAGAAACAACAACAACAAACCTTAACAAAATGAAGGAAATAAAAGAGTGAAAAGGTAAGATAATTCGACTTTTGAATCTTTACTGCCCTTCTTACAAAATTATCTTGAAAAGTTTTAAGGCGAAAAAAATGTTTATATCTTCCATTTGTGTCCACTGAACCACTTATAATCGATCATCACAAGAAACAAAAATAATTTTCATTTAAAAAAACAGTTTGAAGCATATGAATTGCCTATAGACCCTAATTCTAACTCATGCTATTATGAGATATAGGTATATCAAAACGTATGTACTTACGAGTCCCAGTTTTAAATTTGACTAATCATTGAAACTATTTTGAAAGCTTTCAAGAAAAGAATCACAACGTTAGCTAGCTTTAGGAAAACCAAATTCCAATTTGCTTCTTCTCATCATTACATATTTACATACTTGTATAATTTATGGTTGAATGCATTATAAATCATAAAGAATCATATATAACAAGATATCCATTCTCTTGTAAAAAGTTTGCACATATTCCAATTCCTGAGGTGGTGACCATCACTAACATGGAGAGTGTTCTTTTAATAGCCAATCTATTAAAGGAAAACTTTTGCAGAATCATCAAAGCAATATCATTGCTTTTAAAATCACAGCTTTCATGAGTTTAGATGTCACTTCTTCACTGCAAGTTGAGTTGTGAGCCATATTTGATATATAGGCTCTCATTAGCTCGGAATGAAGGTATTGCAAAGCACTACTCTAAATTAATAATTTGCAAGCGGTTTGTATGCTTAACAGTAGTGATGAAGATGATAATAGCATTGCTTTAATACGCAACATCAGGGAGTTACGAGATCGTCAATGGACATCAACATTGAGAATGTTTACAAGGGATTTATGCTTCGTTTCTGAAGCACTATGATTGTTCTGGCATAACATGTGAGCGTTTGTGCTTAGAAGTTATGCTAAGGCTTTAGCCTTTTTCTTTTATAAAAGAAAAATGAAATCACAACTTCCATTAATTATTTTTAATCTTTGGATTTATTGTCTTTACAAAAATTATGATCATTTTTTTGAAATAGAAAAAAAAATAAAAAAGAAGAAGATAGTAGTAATTGATTTATATGGGATAAAGTGAAGAAATGGATGAAAGAGAAAAACGTTATGGAACATTCCACTTGTATAATGTTACTTTTTTTTTTTTGGAATAAAGTTTTGAAGTTTCCACTTAGGGCTAGTTATTCGTTTTTGAAAAGTGCTACGAGAAAATGTTTGGTTTGAGTAACATCTCTATACTTTTTGAGTCAAGGAACTGAGTCAATATGTTAGAATTTGAAAAGGTAATAAAGTAGAAATTATCAGTGTTAGTTGACGGTGAATAAAGATACTGAAGGCAATTGAAAATGCTCGTATATTATGAGAAATAAATTTAGGGTGTTGACTAAATTGTAAGAGAGTGAAAAGTGTTAGGGTAAAAGTAAAAAAACTAAAAGTTAGAATTATTAGATTGAATTGAAGGGAAAAAGAGGAGAGACTAGAGGTGAAATCTTACCAAAAAACAATGACTCATGAATGGTGTTGTAGAGAAAACTGAGAGACTAAATGGTCAATGTTCAATTTAGATAAAAATGACATAAATAATGATTAAGGACTAAATTGTATTAAATTATGATTGGTTGGAATAATTTAGAACTATTTTATTTTGGTTAACTTTTAAGTTGATAAAAAGATGAAAAAATAAAAATAAAAAATGGTTATCATCATTTTTGTGTCATCCCTCCATGAAGAAAGAAACAAAAAACTCTACAAACCTTACATTTTAGTCCTTATTCACTATTTCCAAGCTTTTCAAGTTTAATTCCTCTAATTTCTTTCATGAATATCTACTAAAATCAATAGATAAGCCTAGTAGTTCTCTTAGTTTTATGAGAAGGACATCCATAGTTGCCTTGGAGGAGTGAGAAAATAAGAATTAGAATTTGATTACAAGAGATCAAGGTAAGCATGATTAGTTTGATTACAAGAGTTTGATTCCATGTTAGTTTTATTTAAAGATAATAAATATGGTATTTGATTATAATTTTGATAAATGAATCTTGTATGTTTTGATATAGAAATGAAGAAAAAAGAGAAGAGAAGTGATCATTAAGAGAAGAAGAAGAAAGCTTAATCCCAAGCCTTTGGAAGTACAACTAGAATTTTACTTAATTTAAATAATTTTAATTAGCAAGTTTAATTAGATGTATAAATGTTTACATGATTTTTAATTATTAACTATTATGGTATGCATAAATAAGAAGTTGGTTAAGAATGATGGAATTAATTATATAATTCTATTTATTAAGTGATTTGTTAAAGTGAAATGAAAGAATAGTGAGAAAAGGATTAAATTATAAAATATATAAAAGTTTATAGAAAAAGGCAAATATTATGATTTAATGTATAAATGAAGTGATATATACTGTTGAATTACATATGGAATGATATGGAAATGTTATGATGGTAATTGTTGAGTTTTGAAATAATTGGGATTAAATTGAAAATAAATTAAAAGTATATAATTTCGGTTTTGAAATGTAAATGAGAAATTGATTTTCTTATAGTTGCCAATGTAAACAAGATATGAACTAGTAGGATATATTGTAATATTATTAGGAAGCATTTACCACGCTCTTTGTTCTTTATTGTACTTCAGTGTCACTATATTTTAATTAAGCACTTTAGTGCTACTTTGTTCTGGCATTGCACTTCGGTGCTATTCTATTCTGTTACTGCACTTCGATGCATCTTTGTGTTATTTTCACATATTTTGCACTTACATGGGGCATTAGATAAATTTTAAAAAATAAAATTAAGGTTACGAATGTTGTGACGAGATTAAGTGTAATTAATTGGAATGATAGTAAACCCAAGTATAATGAATGTCGTATAGCATAGAAATTTTATTGTAAATATGTTCTAAACTTATTTATTACAACATTTATTTTTATTTTGTTTATCTTTAGTTAATGAAAAAGTAAGTTTAATTTTTGTTTTACTTACTAAGTTTTAAGATGCTTATCATGTTATTTTTAATGCATAGGTAAAGACTTAAGCTGAGGATTTATCGAGTATCAGTTCTTCACATGTCATCTCATATTAAGAGTTTGGAGAAGAATATGTTATCTCTACTAATTCTGTTTTAAATATATGACATGTACTTAGATGAATGTTTATGTAAGTAAATAGGAAACTAATTGATTCTCGTACTTGTGTTTAATGCTTTTTGGTGAGTAAATATAAAGTATTATTTGATATATGAGTTATGGATAGTGTTTAGAATGATTATGGATAATTTTGATATCGTTTGGATGTGTTCGGTATAACCTTTATTAGGAAAAAACTACGGTGCCTACTACAAGCTCCGGTGCAACGATGATCCTCAATGGTGCATTATTTGAACCATAACCGTGACGACCACCAACTTTTGTCCCCCTAACTATGCTTTATCTAGTGACGATGGCGGGTGGTGCAGTCCTCTCGAGAACACTTCGATTTGGTCGAACCGGCATTCTTGCAGATTGCGGAATATCGAGCTAAAGTTATTCCTGTTCTCTTCAGAAGGTGGTAAAACCTAATTCAAATCATCACGATCTTTAAGGTATGTTAAATTGTCGGGTGTCAGGTGTGAAGAAAGGAGGCATTAGGTCCACCATGGATGGACATTCCTACAATCCTACTTCAACCTGGTGTTGATAACGAAAGTGGGAGGTGCAAGGGATATATCGTCGGTGTCCATCAAGGGTTCCAAAACAGGGTGGCTACCTATGTCTAGAAACCCGCTGTACGTGTTCTTCTCGACCACCTGATCATCAGGTTTCGACAGCGTCCGATCTCGGGGAACAGCTCGGAATCAACGGTGTCGTCCAATATGAGGTAGTTGTCCCAACACTCCCTATGCATGCTGCCGTCGGCGGGGGACTTGTGGCAGTGGCGAGTGAAGAAAATGGGTTGCGTTGTTGAGTATAGGTTTTACCATGGAGGAAACTTTTTTGCAATTTTGCCCGTAGTGGAGTTTGATGTTAGTAAATAGTTAGATGAAAAAACGTAACAATATTTATTTTAATTATAGCAGTTTTCTGCAGAAACTAGGTGAATATTGTCGCTATATTACATGTAGTTTGCTTCCTTTGATATCATCTTAATTTCAGGATGGACATGATTCACGTAATTCATACTTGGTAATAGCCAATGCGTACTAACCTGTTCTTCCAAGTACTGGAAAAAATAAAAAATCTGTTCTTCCAAGTATGGTAGCTTGTGCTGTAACTGCACCACTGCAGTTATGAAGTTTCCTATTACCATTAATTATGATTATTGATAATACTATTATTATTTTTCTAATTTTTTATCTTTTGCATTAGTGATTTACATCTGGCCAGATTTTTATTCTATATTTAGAAAATTGACAGATTGGGGGTCAAACAAGAAAAGAAATTCATTTTGACAGATAAGTAGTGTGAAAAATTTGAACTTTGAATATTGTTTGTTTTTTTTGAGAGTAAATATTGTTTATTTTTACAACTGAATACTACCGTAATTGAATTATGAACCTGGAATCATGAGCTCTCTTTGGCTTTCTTACTATTCGTATCCTCTTTATGCAAACGTTTCCATATGTATGCCAGCATCGTTTTCCTCGTAACGACTTACTGCTCACCAACCTAATTTGCATTGTGAAATGTTTTGAGGACTCGAATTAAATAAATTATGATCATATTGTACGAAGCGATAGCTAAATGAACCGTGACTTTATAGCATTTAATGATTAATTGAGCTGTAAGTAACAGATATTTAACAGATGTCGCATTCCTTGGTTAATTTTTACTTTTGCCTTGGTGACATTTATAAACTAAAACTCGTAATTATTTTAAAACACGAACTTTTCTTCTTTCCCTTTCTGTCTGAAATATATATAAATGAGGATTAGAAAGAGATTTCCCTCATATCCAATCGTGCCAACTTCAGTCGCTTCTTCAATAGAAGAAGAAATGAAGCCATCCTCTCTTCCAACATCTGCTGAAGGAACAGCTAGAGAAGCATCACAAGAGGTGGTACTCACTGATTGGCCCTCTATTGTGGCACGAGCACACAAACTGCTAGGTTGTTCATCATCTACCTGTAGGTATCACCCCGTCTGGCCCCTTGTGCAAGAGGATCATTCCATCACCAGCCCCGTCCGTAATGGAGAAACTGTCACTGAACTTCAGTCAAGAAATGAAAGGAACAAGAGTCCGTTGGACCAAAAAAATCCAACTCAAACAATGGTTTTTCTTTTCTGATTTCTATTCATTCATATATTTCCCTTGGATTTTTCGTTTCTTGGAGTTTATCTTTCATGAAATGGTGATCTTTGATCTTATAGGTTTCATAAATTCCCATCATCAGTCTATTCTTAGACCTATATACGCCTTTTAACACAACTTCTACCACTTAGGTTGTTGATAAGATTAAGTAATTGATACATCATTTACTGATTTTTCTTTGGTATGATTTTTTTTATAGGTCATGGAACATGGAGGTGGAATTGCCGGAAAACAGATACTCGATCTCTTCTCCAATTCTCCAATGTAAAATTTTGATTCCCGACCTACTATTATGTATCCATATTAGAACTAATAAATTAAAGAAAATTATCCATTTGCTTAGCATTTAAAGTGTATAAATAGTACATGATTTCATCTTAATATCTCAGATTAAAAGGCTTAATTTTGATGTTCTAGGAAAGAAAATGACTCTGGTATCGGTACATCAAATTGCAAGGGGACAAATATTTCATCTGCTTCTTGGAAAGGTATGCTTTCTTCCCTCAAGTTTAAAATGGTTTTAAATTTCAGTTTTTTTTTTTTTTTTTGCATAGTTAGTAGTTTGCAAGGTTAGTTATCCGACGCTATAAAAAAATATGTAACATCATCTTTATGATTCATGTAATTAATTTAGATCATCTTTATGATTCATGTAATTAATTTAGATGTCCAACTTATTAAATATGTGAGCTCAACTATTATATTTTATACATACAGTCAGAAGATTGATATTCGTGTTTGTGTTTGGTGATGAAATGATATTACAAATTATATTTTTATTTTTTAAAATAATTATAATAATTTTTATTTTTATTTTTTTTATCATAGAAAGTTGCATCTAAAATAGTATGAAATTACACAACTTTATTGAAAAGTTTCAAATGAAAAAATATAAGGGCTAGTATTTGACACACTAACAGTGTATTTTTATTATTATCTATTGACAGTATATCAAATATTATTCCAAAAATATAATTATCAATTGAAGGTGTTGTGTTATGAAAAATATATACATTGTGTCATGTTATCAATATACGAATCAAAACATGTCATTTCACTATTATGCTTTTGTTCCTAGAAACAAATTAAAAGTTTTTTTTAAAAATTAATTCACTCCTCTAGTTTGATTTCACTTAATTTTGATTTTTGCTTAGCTGGTTTTTCTATCATAGGACGTTAGTAATCGTTAGCTTTCCCTTTGTACGCCAACAAGCGAAGGTTGGTACTAATGCTTAGTTGTGATATATTTCCATTAACAGCAGTCCGAAAAAACTTGAAAAAATACTAGATAAGCAGAATCCTCCAATATTAAGTACCATGCAATTATGCAAGTATGGATATATATGTATATTGAACAATATTGCATGCTATGTAGGGTTCCATTGTTATGCAAGTATTTTCATTTTCCTGAAAGCCCTTTTACATATATATGAGCTGTAGATCAATCAGAAACTTAGGTTTTGCATGTGTTTTAGCCCTTTAGGACTTGAGCATCAATTGTTACAAAGACCTAAATTTTGCTATTCTGCTCAATTCGTAGTGGAACCTTTGTTTGTTTCTCGAGAACTAGGAATGTAGGTGAGAAAAATTAGTGTAAAGAATAAAAATATAACCCCATTTTAGTTGAAAAATGCCTTCGACATATTTCAAGCTTAATTAGTTATATTATATATAAAATGACACAGTGTTAATATTACTGTAGAGTTTTATAATTAAGTTCGATCTTTACGTCTTCATTCCTCGATTATTTCTGGAGCTGAAAATGAAATATATGACCTCTTTGTTTTATGTTTTACTTCATTATGTGTGCTATTCAAAGAAACTGCATTATGTTTCATCATTTCTATGTTTACTTCTACGTACCCCAAAACTTGTAAAATTGATTTTTCAACTGATATATGCATGCAATCAAGGGAAGGGAGTTCATGGATTGTTTGCCTTAAATTTGTTACTTAGGTGAAAAGGGGATGATTGCGGGGAATAGCGAAGATGGAAAAGCTGAAACTGGTGTGAGGATTGGCTGTTCACCGACGGAGGTAGGCTCATCCAGAGGTGGTTGTGCCGATGATAGGTCCCGAAAAAGAGACAAAGAGGAAGAGGAAGGCTCCTCCATTAAGAAGAAAGTTAGGATGAGGAGCTTAACCAGCATTTATGAGGACATCCGAAGCCTAATGCCCAGCTCTTCAGAGCTGAACACACATCCAGAAAATTACTAATGGAAAGTCCGTAGGTGAACAAGATCAGTTCAGTAAGTAAAGATATTTAAATGATATACATAGTGTATGTATGTCGGTGCATAATTGAGTTATATTAAACTTCAAAAACTAGGGAAATTTGATGGTATAAAATAAATGCTAAACCCAAAACAATTAATGGCTTTGATTAATTTCTTTCTCTGGTTTATTATGAATCCTGAGGACTGATAGCTTCAGGAAATTGAACTAGGTTTGTTATAATTCGATGTTTTGTCTATGTTAATTTTGAGTTTTAGAGGGTAACAGGGTTCTTTGTTAATTTTTTGCGAGCGTTGGGTATCAATTTTCACCCAATTATGACGTTAATTTTAGGTTTTGATATTTTTTTCATCAACTAAAATCATCAGAAGTAAGGGTAAATAATTTAGCTGTTCATAATAGCTAAATTTAAGATCGCAATCTATATGTACATTAATTAAATTTACAATTTATAAATGAGTTATTTTAAAATAATAAAAAATTAGAAATTCAGAAAATTTTCTTTTATAAAAAATTTATTTTGCGTGTTTATTTATTAAATTTATATTTGTTAATTAAACGAGATTTAATCTAATTTATAATAAAAAATTATTAATTTTGAAAAATTAATTTAGATAATAAGATAGCATTTTAAAGTTATAAAAATTAAAAAAATTTAAAAACAACCGATAGTAAAATGTTAAGTAATTAAATAAAATAACTTATCATTCAAATATATTCAAATTTCATATAAAAAACTAATATTTTAATATTTCTTTACTTTTAACATAATATTTAGTAATAAAATGGTAAAATTATTAAAATCATATAATAGTAAAACTAATAAATATAAAATAATAATAACTATTACATTTATAATGAAAACATTGTTAATAAAATAATTATAATTATAATTATTTTATATTAATAACTTGTTATGAATGTGATTTATATTTTTAATTTAATAGAAACATTATTAATAAAATAATTATATTATATTATTGATTTTATAGATTTAAAAAAATATGAGAAAAATAGATAATAAAAATATTAATTCTTAATTATTCAGTTTTCTTTATCTTAATTTCTCAAATATATATAAGTTACTATTTGTCGAGTTTGAATTTGTATTGAATCGAATTAATTTAATTTTTTTAGTAAAAAATAATAAGTTGATTAGAAGCATTTACTATTTATAAAAAAATTATCATTATTTTAATTTAATTATAAAAAATATATTTCTTTTTTAATTTGAAAGCAAAGTGGAAGAGTGTTCATCCAACCACCTAGATATTTCAACTAAATAGTCGCATGCAAAAAAACAATCTTGAATGTTTTTAACCCTTATAAAGTTTTCCATTCATCTCATCGATCAACTTATAAAACTTTGTTGCTTCTCCACTGGGTTCTCATCTACTACATCTCTTGTTCCATCTACACCATTATGGAGGAGCTTCATTACAAGTTTCAGAAATATGAATGTGCATATTAAACACATATCACAACATGCCTTCCATGTCATTTTATCTTGTATGATCATATTGATGGACATTAAAATTACTAAAATGAAGTAGAAGAATTACAATATGAAGACTCTTCTTAAAAAATCCAATTTGTGTACCCTCACATATCAAATGTTCATAAACAACTTTGCATTTAAGCCGGTCAATATTAGTACATTTCACACAAAAATAATATATTATATTATCTTCAATACCATTCTTAAATGCAAAATCAAATAAGTTTTACATTTCATATTTTTTATTTAATCTCGACGGCTATATCCAACTCTTATCCATAAATAATTAATAATTTTTTTTTGACAAACCATAATTAATTAAATTAAAAATATATAAATATTTGAAAATAAGCAAAAGTTTTAAGAGTTTAATTCTCTTAATTTATATAATAGTATTTTAAATGTATTTGTTCAAATTAATTAAAAGTTATACCAAATCTATTCATCACATTAAAAAAATAGCATTATTTAAATTAATTACCTTACAATAAAAATGTATATCATTAGACATTAATTTAATCACATGGCAACCTAATTTGGCCGGCTGTTTTAGTCTAAAAATGCCACAACTTATACTAAAATGGTAAGTGTTGATCTGGACCAAATTGAATTAAGGGACAGCACTAAATTTGTTTAAGAATTAGCTTTATACTAAAGGGTAAAATCATTTAGTGGGTCACCCAACTTTTAGGGTGCTTTTATTTTGGTCACTCAAAATAAAATCCTTACAATTTTATCACTCAATTTTTAGGACGCTTCCATTTTAGTTGCCCAAGTATTAAATCTCTACCGGTGGTTCACTATACACACCGCATCATGTATTGACTTTCATTTTGTCACCTAACTTTTGAGTCACTTTCATTTTGGTCATCTAAAAAATATCTTTTTTAAGAATTGATTGAGGTAAAAAAAAAAATCAAGGATTAAAGTAAAAATGTGATAGAAACTAAAATAATACACAAAATTTGTCAAAAATGTATTTGTTTATCCCATTGCGGAAAATTTTAAAATTGGGTTTTGAAATATAAATTTTTAAATATCAAGATTCAAATTTATAGTAGCAAATAAGTTGATATTATCAGTGGATAAAAATTTTTCAACAATTTATTTAATTTATTTTGATGTTTTGAAATTATTTTCAAAAATCATCAATGAAAATTATTGCATTTACGAAACCTAAATTTCTTTTGATTATATGATTTTGAATCTTCCATGCCAAGCTAAAAACAAAAAAAAAAAAAATACTTACAATTAATTAATTTTATCGTCCACCAAAACTCATAATTTTTCATCACTTCTTAATTCAAACGGAAAATAAGCAAATAATTTAATTAATTGCAAGTGTTTTTTCTTTTACTTTTAGCTTAGCATGGAAGATTCAAGATTATATGCTCAAAAGAATTTAAGTTTTGTAGACAATTATTTTATATAAGCTATTTGAGTTAATTTTGTTAAAGATAATTTAGAAACATAAAATAAATTTTTAAAATTTAAAAGGAGATTAAATTAATTAATTTCAATATTATAGTAATAAAATGTTGACATTATCAGTGGACAATTTCTTTTAACAATTTATTAATTTATTTTAATATTTGAAATTTAAAAATTAAAATTTCAATATTAAAAAATAATTCAACAATGGGATAAACAAATCTAATTTGACAAAAAAATTGTATTATTTTAGTTTCTATCTCTTTTTCACTTTAATCCTTAATTTTTTTTTTACCTCAATCCATACTTTAAAAGAAAACCTTGGGGTGACCAAAATAAAAACGACCTAAAAGTAGGGTAACTAAAATGAAAGTGTAAACATAATGTGGTATGTACAGTCAACCGTAGTTAGAGGTTTAACGCTTGGGTGACTAAATTGAAAGCATCCTAAAATTTGAGTGACCATATTACAATGATTTCATTTTAAGTGACCCAAATGAAAACACTCTAAAATTAGGTGATGAAACACAATTTACTCTAGAATAAAATAATAAGTGTTGATTTGGACAACATAATGGGTTTTCATTTGTTTAATAAAAATGTTCTTCGGTGTACCAAGACTCAGTCACAGCTCTTACTTTGGTTTCTCTATAAGTTTATATATTGTTTTACTTAATGCTTAGGAACATTTCTAGCTCGCTTCAACCTCTAAGGTCATTAAAGTTTAAATAAAATTAGAATAAGCAAGCCTGGAAATACTAAATTTAGTATGGAAGATCCTCGTTTTAATTTGGGAGGTATGGAAGATTTGATTATATAATAAAGTAGTAAAGTTGACTAAACCAAAGTTTGGAAACTAATTTGTAATATATAATATTTTGTGGCAAAGCATTGTGGTCCCAACGAATTCAACCTTGGTTATATATTTTGTGACATATATCATATTTTATTGAGAAGCATTGAACCTTGACAAAGACACCCACGAAAGAATTCCCATCATTTTCCTATATTATATTCTCATATCTAGCTCTCTCAATCCCGCTGGAATGAAGTTGAAATGTCATCCAATATATTTTATAATTAATGTCATCGAATTTTCACAACAATCCAAACCAAAAAACCAACTATATCGTTAACACAAAAGTAAACGCACATAGTCAATGCCTCACCTCATTGATTGGACGATTCAACATGTATACAACATACGAAAATGTTGGAGATTTCGACCAGCCTTTTCTATCTGCCCTATGACACTATGTTGTGAATCCATCTATCCAAACACTTAATTCTTCTGATGGCTTTGGGTATCTTTCCTCTCATTTCCTTTCTACTTTTGCTGCCTGTTTGGGTTGATGCTCAAACTTTTGTTAATGTAACGGTGGGTGCTTTTCTCTCTGCTGATGAAAACTCCGATTCATGAGTTTCTCCCTCAGGTGATTTTGCCTTTGGTTTTCACCAACTCAGCAACAACAAGAATCTCTTCTTGCTCGCTATCTGGTATAATAAAATACCAGAAAACACTCTTGTTTGGTATGCAAATGGCGACAGCCCTGCACCAAGGGGATCAAAGTTACAGCTTGCTGATAGAGGGTTTGTTCTTAATAGTCCCCAAGGGGAACAGCTATGGAATAGTGAGACCAGGAGTGGAGTTGTTGATAGCGGTATTATGGATGACAGTGGTAATTTTAAGCTTCTAGGAGGTAGTTCTATACTTTGGGAGAGCTTCAAAGATCCTGCGGATACTGTGTTGCCATCACAAATACTTGATAAGGGGGTAGCCCTTTCGTCCCGGCAATCGGAGACCAACTTTTCCAAGGGGAGGTTTCAGATGGTTTTGCAATCAGATGGTGATCTTGTTCTTGCTATCGTAAACTTGCCCAGTAAACATGTTAATGACCCTTACTATAAAATTGTCACTGCTGGAGATTCCAATTCATCCAGTCCTGGTTTCCAGTTAGTCTTCAATGAATCAGGCTACTTGTTTGTTTTGAGAGAAAATGAAGAAAGATCCCTTCTAACACCTACAATAACAGGCTCAGCTAAAGACTTTTACTACAGAGCAACTCTCGGTTTCGACGGAGTTTTCACACTCTACTCTCACCCCAAGGCTTCCACTGGGAATGATACGTGGACTAGTCTTTGGTCTGAGCCTGAGAATATTTGCACATCAACTCCTGTTGTTGCAAGTAGCGGCGTGTGTGGTTTCAACAGTATATGCAGTCTCAACGCGGACAAGAGGCCGAGTTGTGGATGTCCCAGGGGTTATGCTTTAGTTGATCCAAGTAACCAGTATGGCAATTGCAAGCCTAACTTCACTCTGAGTTGTGAAGAAGAGCCAGGTCTCGTGGAAGACCTGTATGAGTTTGAAGTGCTAACAAATGTGGCTTGGAGGCTAGGTAATTATGCACTCTTGGAGCCGTTTACTGAAGATCAATGCATACAATCTTGCTTGCATGACTGTATGTGTGCCGTCGTCATTTTCGGAGAAGGTGTTAAGTGTTGGAAGAAGCAGCTACCACTGACGAATGGAAGACTCGTTCCCAGTCACTCTGGGCCAAAATCTTTTCTCAAAGTTAGGAAAGGAGATCGACCCCCTTTCTGTCCTTATTTTCCCAATCAAGAAAATAAGAATCAGGAAACTTTGATCCTTGCATTATCAGTACTTCTAGGCATGTCTGTGTTCTTTATTTTCATTCTGGTTACCGCAACTTGTTTAGGATTTTACTTCATCTACCAAAAGAGACTCAAACTATTGCCAAAGAATGAAGTTGCCGTGGAAACAAATTTGCGTACTTTTACTTACAAAGAACTTGCGAATGCTAAAAATAAGTTCAAAGAAGAATTAGGAAGGGGATCTTTCGGCATTGTTTATAAAGGGACGTTACCTACGAGTTATGTCAGTCAAGTAGTTGTGAAAAGATTGAATACTGTGGTACATGATCATGCTGAGAAAGAATTCAAGACTGAAGTGCATGTAATTGGTCAAAAGCATCACAGGAACCTAGTCCGATTGCTCGGATTCTGTGATGATGGAGATAATAGGTTACTGGTTTATGAGTACTTGAGCAATGGCAGTCTAGCAAGCTTCCTTTTCTGTGGCTCAAGGCCTAGTTGGAGCCAAAGAACTCAGATTGCTTTGGGGATTGCAAGAGGGCTCCTCTACTTGCATGAAGAATGCAGCACGCAGATTATTCACTGTGATATAAAGCCTCAGAACATTCTGCTAGATGAGCATTACAATGCAAAGATTTCAGACTTTGGATTGGCAAAGCTTTTGTAAATGAACGAGAGTCATACCAATACTGCTATTCGAGGAACCAAAGGATACGTGGCAGCGGAGTGGTTTAGGAACCTGCCGATAACCGTGAAGGTGGATGTTTATAGCTTTGGAGTGCTGCTGCTGGAACTCACTTGTTGCCGAAGAAGTGTAGACATGGAGAGCGACATGGAAGAGAGAGCAATTTTAACTGACTGGGCTTATGACTGCTACTGCGAAGGCGCATTAGATGCACTAGTTGAAAACGACATTGAAGCCTTGAATGACATAGGAAAAGTAAAGAAGTTTGTGCAAGTTGCCATCTGGTGTATTCAAGAAGATCCGTCGCTGAGACCCACCATGAGAGCAGTCTCACAGATGCTTGAAGGAGTTTTGGAAATCCCTTTTCCACCATGCCCATGCCCATACCATACGCTTTAACTTCATGAAATTCTGTCGTCTTTTGTTTCAGTATGTCAAAATGCTACACAAGGAATAAGTTTTTAGTTTAGTCTTTCTTTTTTCCTCTTATCTGTAGGCTTAATTTCACTTGAAACTATTGATTTCAATTTCCCGCAATAATTGCGAGTCAAGGTTACTCCTAATATTTACAGGACTTTTAAAAATGATTGCTTGCTTCAGAAAAGCTAAAAGATCTACAACAACCCTGAAAATTTTACACACATATATACATAATTTAGATATATTATTAAGGTTTAATATTTGTTATTAGATTGATAGTGTGTGTTTTTATTTCACAAGATTCTTATAAATTTGTTATGTATTTTTTAAATATTTTATTATATTTTTATAGGATACATATAAATCATTAATTTTATTTACATGATTTAAAAATTTTAGATTCGTTTAGGAGTGGATTTATGTATGCACGGAATTGCTACTTGAAGTTTCGTAATCTGCATGCAAACGTAAATAAGGTATAAAGGGGCTGAGGTGGGGATTAATATATATTTTTATAGTTTTTAGTAGGGGTTAAAAAATTAAAAAATTTTTGAATTTTGAGGTAATTGAATTTATTTATTCGGTTTTTCGAGTCAATTCAATATTGATTTAATTGAGTTCGAATCAAATTGAATTTTGTAATTCGAATAACTCAAATACCATATTGATGTAAATACATTTTTGGTCCTATCAATTTTGAAAATGAGTTAATTCACATCTCTCACAACTAAAATTATATATTTATATATAATTTTTTAAATTCAAAATATTTATAATAATTCCATAATTTATATTTTTAATAAAAATTAAAAAAATTAAGAACTCTAAAAAAATTCTAAAGAGTATATAAATAAAGTTATAAAAAATTAAAATAATCTAAAATAATAATTTTGGAACCTAAATAAGTAAATTAAAAATAGAAGTTTATTATACTAAAGTATTTTTTTCTCTTATTTTACTTTGAAAGAGTTTCAAATATTTATGGTTTCAAATTTATGTGCTTGAATATGGAATTAATTATATTGTAACAATATTTTAATTTGTCATGTTTAATTTTTTAATTTAACTCGAGCAATTTAACTCAATTCAACTCGACTTAAATTTTATTTCACTCGACTCGATTTGAAAAAAAAATCAATTCGAGTTAGGATAATAAAATGAGACTCGCCAACTCGATTAAGTCAAAAATTTTCACTCGATTCAATTGAATGCTCACACTTAGTTTTTAGACATCATAATGTTAGAGGTTGGCAAATATATTGTTTAAAAAATAGAGACATGTCATTTTTTAAGGCTACTTCTTCTAGTGTACCAAATATCAATTCATAATTTTTTAATAAATCTATTGATGATGAGTATATTAATATATACATATAGATTTTTGAATCAATTCAATATCTTAATCATATTAATACAAAAAGTTGTTTCATTATTATATATTTAGCAATTAAATTTGTTTAATTTACTTAAAACAAATCATTTAAGAATTTTATTTTTCTCATAGTAGGAACTTAGCAATAAGAGTGAAATAATAGTAAAAATATTAATAATTATAGAAGTGTGTAAATTTTATTTGAGTTTTACATAATGTAATATCTTTTTTGGTATAATTCTATGTTAATTTCGTGTATTACTGGTAAAGTTATCTGATAAAATTTCTAAATGATTCTTTTGTTTTACATGTTTTTTGGGGGTAAGAAAAGGAGAGCAAGCTCATAACTACAGAACACTGGTCAACTCCGGACCTACTAATAGCACCGTCGTACGTAACAGTCATTAAGAAACAGATTGCAAACTCCTTCGGGTGGATGCTCAAAACGCTGCAGTAGGAATGCATTGGCAGCTTGTAACAACCCGATTTTGAGCTTAGTCAGAATAGTGGTTTCGGGACCACAAATCCGATGAGGAAAAAAAAAAATTTTAAAAAATTAATATTCTTATATTTTTATGATCTACAATTTTATGAAATGATTTCGTAAAAATTTCGTTCGAAAATTTTGGTGTTTGAGCACTCAATTTAGTCAAAAGGACTAAATTGTAAAAAGTGCAAAACTTGAGTTCTAGAAGCTAGAGGTATCTAATTGCTATGAAATTTTAAATTGAAGGTCCTTAAAAGGTAACTAGACCATTGGTTAACTTTCTGGAAAAAAAAATGGACATTAAATAGGTTAAATAGAATATTTTTAAGTTAAGGGCATTTTGGTCATTTAGTGATTAAAATGAGTTAAAAACAAAATTAAAAGCTAATTTTTGATCATCTTCAACCCCTTGGCCGAAATTCTCATAAGGAAGACATAGCTAGGGTTTCTCAAGCTTCCAAGCTCGATTGTAAGTCCGTTCTAGCCCCGTTTTTAATGATTTTTACGTTTTTGAAATCCTCGTAACAAGATTTACCTATTTCTACCATTATTTTGAGCTAGGGTTTGTGTTTAAAAATTTACCCATGGATGAAATGCATGTATTTTGATGTTTTATGGTAGAATATGAAGCTTGAAATGATGTTAAAGAACTTTTGCTAAGTAATTTTAAGTGAAAACTGGTAAAATGACATAATCGGTAAAAATTCCTAATGTTCATAAGTGTATGTTAGAGTAAGAATTTGATGTTGCCATAGAAGGGAAAAATGATCAGCATGCTATAAAACATAAGAATAAGGGCTGAAGTTTAATTTTCGAGTATTGGGGCAAAATTATAAATATGTGAAACTTTAGGGGCAAAAATGTAATTTTTCTATAGTGTGATTTTTAGACTAAATTGAATAATGTGCGTATTAAATGAGTTAAATATATTATTATAGATCAAGAAAGACGAGGAATTGACCTTGATCGGGAAAAGAAAAGGTTGTTGGTGAATTGCAAATTCGTCATATTTTGCAACCGAGAGGTAAGTTTGTATGTAAATAATGTATTGTTTTTACTTACATTTTCATATTTTGATAAACGGCATGAATTGTGGCTGAATATTTGATGTAATTGACAAAATATCGACAAGTGAGAAATTTCCCGGTTGAACCTTAGGAATAAAAATGGATTCGAGTGACATGTTCACTTGAAACCTATGTGAAATCTAAGTGGAATAAGTGATCCGGGTGCTGGTCCGTACGTTCTACCAGTGGCTGAGTTATCCAGCATGTGTTACGGATACTCGACAGCTTGTGTGAGCAAAGACCGAGTAGTTACGTATGACCGAAGCGACTTGTGGGAGCGGACCAGAGATTGTGATTATGTGAAGCGGTGTTTGGTCTTATAAGTTCTACCAGTGGCTGAGTTATCCAGCATGTGTTACGGATACTCGACAGCTTGTGTGAGCAGCACTGAGTAGTTACGTATGACCGACAGCTTGTGTGAGCAGACCCGCGAATGTGAATAGCTCAAGAACGAGCCTATGTGTGATAAGTGATGTGAAGTAGCTTTGGCTACAAGTGTGGCACTATGTGCAATATTCTGATGTATCCGTTAATATTCTGATATGTTCAACGGGAAATGACTAAGTGTAAATGACTGTGATTATGTGATGAATAAGTGTAGGTATATGTGTGTAAACTTATGAGCAATGTGCTCGATATGTGATAGAACTTTGGTAAGATTGATACGGAGTAAATGTTACAATGAAAGTTACTGAAATTTAGAAATAAAACAGTTTTGAACAGCAGCAGTTATGTGTCTTTGAAAAATCACCAAAAATGGTAGAAATTGAATTAGAACTTGAATAATATATGGAATTAAATCTTATTGAGTCTATTTTCATATGAAAGAAACAAAGAAAGAAAAGAAGTTCTGTATTTTGAGATATTTAGATTTTTGTGAGACTGGTTCAGAGTGATTTCGAGATCCCCTGTTCTGACTTGGAAAAATCATTAAAAATTGTACAAAAATAATTTTGGGACATAATTTATATATTTAGATTCCTTAATGAGTCTAGTTTCAAATGAAACAAGTTACAACATCATTTGAATTCTGTACAAGGAGAAAATTGATTCGTAGTGAAAAGTGGTCAGAATAGTCAAATAGTGAAACAGGAGAAATTTTAATGAATAAACTGTACTAATTGGCTAAGTCAAAAATTCTGGAAATTTTATGGTATAAAGATATGTGAATCTAGTTTCAGTGAAAATTTACGGATCTTAATTTGGAGTTTCGTAGCTTAAGATAAAAATAATTTAGTCACTGTGACTCGAATAGACAGCTTGCTCCAAACTTGAATAAATAATGAATTTGATTGTAGGTTTGAATGTGTTGTTTTGTAAAAATACTAAATCCATTTATTAATTATTTATATACTTACTTACTAAGCTATATGCTTACTCTCTTTTCTTTTCCTTGTTTTATAGTGTCATCAAGCTAGTTCGGGATACGGTGATCGTCGGAGATCTATTCACACTATCAGCCTTCTTTTGGTATTTTGAAAACAATATTTTGGAAATTATGGCATGTATAGAAGGCTTAATTGTTTAGTTATTTATAGTTACGAATGGTTATTTTGCTTATGGGTATTGACGAGTTATTTTGCTTATGGGTATTGACGACTATGTATGGGAAAAGTTTTAACTTTATATGGATTTTACATTTTGAATTTTGTACAATAGCTTGGATCATGTCCGGTAATGCCTCGTATCCTGTTCCGGCGACAGACCTGGGTAAGAGGTGTTACACAGCTGTGGCTCCTGCCATATAATTATAGGCAACTCGGTTTTCTAATTCTCTGAATATATGAGTGAACCTCAGTTGCAAAGCTCAACGATGTCTCTCAGTAGTTGTCCCCTGAATTGTTTCCTTCGATTAATTGAGTGTTTAGCATTACTGTCAAAAAGTGCTTTTGAGATATAAAATGTTTAGCCTTACCCGTATCCTATGCCAGAATCGAGTACGAGGCATTACCGGACTTAACAATACATTTGGTCAAATTAATTAACACATATACAAAATGACTTAGTCAAGCCCCTAAACATGCCATAACTTAAATCATTTATAAATAAGATACCCATAGATAGCTTGATAGTGTGAAGCGATCTCCGACGACCTCCAACCCGAGCTTGTTTAGTAGGACTCTGTAACATGGGAAAGAAAAGGGGGTAAGCTTGTAACGCTTAGTAAGTTCACATGTAAAAAATAATAAGCATTAGCAATGAATTTAGCTTACTACTAAGCTGTCATAACTTGCATAAATAATGCTAAGTTCTTACTTTCCCAACTTACTCATTTGTAGCCTTATCAAAGCCTCAACATGAAAATCCTCACAACAAGTTCTCAAATTGATACAATCATTAAATCACATGCTTATACCTTATTACTCATGTTCACATTAATCTGTCCACTTGAATCGCTGTCACTAAATTATTTATTTCTTGAGATACAGAGCTCCGAATTTCAAACCGCTAATTTTCCTAAAACTAGACTCATATATCTTCATACCATAAAATTTCCAGAATTTTTGGCTTGGCCAATTAGTACAGTTTATTCATTAAAATTTCCCCTGTTTCACTATTCGACTATTCTGACCACTTTTCACTACAAATCAATTTTCTCCTTATACAGTATTCAAATGATGTTATAATTTGTTTCGTTTGAAACTAGACTATTTTTAATTATTTTTTTACAATTTTTAATTATTTTTCCAAGGCAGAACAGAGGATCACGTAATCATTCTGAACCAATCTCACAAGAATTTAAATATATCAAAATATAAAAATCATTTGTTTTCTCTGTTTCTTTTATATGAAAATAGACTCAATAATATTTAAATCAATATCTCATCCAACTTATAATTCAATTTATACTATTTTTGGTGATTTTTCAAATTCACGTCACTGCTACTGTCCAAAACAGTTTTATTGTAAATTTTTGCTTTGTCTCTCTCCCTTTAGTGGTATTCATTACTTACTTATAACAATCTTTCCAATTTCCGATTACATATCGAGCATATTGCTCATACGTTACACATGTATATACCTACACTTATCACTACAAAGTCACACATAATTTCACTTAATCGATTTTCCCGTTGAACACTCGGAATATACACGGATACGTAGAGAATTAACACATAGGTGCCACACTGATATGTAGCCGAAGCTACCACTGTAATGTAGCCGAAGCTACAACTGATCAATAACACTGGAAATATCCACGGGCCTGCTCACACAAGCAGTCACGTGTCTGCAACACATGCTAGATCACCCAACACTCGGGACTCACTGTAACACTGTAGAACACTGGTCTCTAGTATCCACTTCTATTCCTATGTTCAACCGGGAATTTACTCTTAACACTTATTTTAAACACTTTAGCACTTGAGTAATTCATAAACAATTTTTCTTCCACATTCAATATTAATTCACATATCAAATATAATTCACCATTTATATAAAAATGTATCGCTATTATTTACACATAACTTACATAATTACATTCTCAATCTCATCACATCATCAATTTAACTTATCCTCCCCAAATTATCCTATTCAATACTTTCTTGATATTACACAAAGCCACCTCTCTAATTTGGTCTTACATGTAAATTTATACCAATTCTCATTAAAATGTCGAGTCAATATCGAACATTATAATTATATTGGAAAATCAATACTAAAGTATTCATAACTAAAATTTCAATCTAACATTCAAATTTGCATCATTAAATGCTTATTAAACATATGAACTTACCTCGATACCAAAACGACCATTTTACCAACTTTCCTGATTTTCAATTTTCCTCCTGTTCTACATCCAAATCTCATTTTTCGGGGTCTAAAACATCACATTTCACTTATTTAATTAATGTACTATTCAAAACAGTCCTTAACTCAACTTTTGCAAAATTACAATTTTGCCCCTAAACTTTTACATATTCACACTTTTGCCTCAATACTCGAAAATTAAACTTCAGCCCTTATTCTTATGTTTTATAACATGCTGATCATTTTTCTCTTCTATGGCAACATCAAATTCTCACTAATTCACACACTTATGACCAATTTATAACTTTTACAATTTAACCCCTTTTATACGATTTCGTCGAAAATCATTTAATAAAACTCGTTTCTCTAATCATAGACATGCATAATCTACCATAATTCATCAAAATTCACAATTATTCAACATGGGTCAATTTAAAATTAAACTCTAGCTCAAAATAATGGTAGAAATAGCTAGACTAAGTTATCGGGATTTCAAAAATACAATGAACATTAAAAACGGGGCTCAAAAACACTTACTATGAAGCTTGAAAAGCTTGAAACCCTTAGCCATGGAGTCTAGAAATTTTCGGCAGCAACTTGAAGAAGATGAACAAATTTTTTTTCTTGTATTTTGTCTTTTTATTCATTTAAACACTAAATGACTAAAATACCCTTAAGGCTTTTCTTCTAATTTTATCCTATTCATGCCCATTTTTGTCCATTGATCGCAGAAATCAGAGCTTTAAAATTTATAAAGAATGTGACCGAACCTGGAAACTAACTCTGATAATGATTAAAGGCAAGTGTACCTATCGAACAGTAGTATAGCTTAGGCAAGACTGGATTGTCGAACCTAAAGGAACTGGATTGTCTTAACATTGTTGTCAGAGTTAGTCTCCAGGTTTGATCGTTCTTTTATAAATATTTAAAACTCTGATTTCATAGTGATCATAAACCATGGTGTGGACACCTTCTCAAGAGATCCTTGTATCTCTCCCATACGTCGTATAATGTCTCTAGATCCATCTGCACAAAAGAAGAGATATCATTCCGTAATTTGGCCGTTTCGGCCAGTGGGAAATATTTGAATAAAAACTTTCGGTCATTTATTCCCATGTAGTGATTGACCCTCGTGGTAACGAGTTTAACCACTGTTTGGCTTTATTTCTTAATGAAAAGGGAAATAACCGAAGACGTATGGCATCATCAGAAATGCCATTTATTTTGAAGATATCACAGAACTCTAAAAAGTTAGCTATATGAGTATTTAGATCTTCGTTTTGCAAACCATAAAATTGAACAAACTGTTGAATCATTTGTATTGTGTTATGCTTTAATTCAAAATTGTTAGCGGCTATAGCAGGCCTAACAATACTCGATTCCGCTCCTGTTAAATGCGGTTTAGCATAATCAAACATTGTACGCGGAGCATTATTTTCCCCCATATCATGTAGGTGTGGGTTATTTTCGTCCATCCCTTCAGTAGGATTGGATCTGTCTTCTTGATTTTCCTCTGTGTAATCTAGGGCTCGCCTGATTTCTCTGCGAGTCCTATGAACGGTAGCTTCAATTTCACTATCGTAAACTAACGGTCCTGTCGGGTTCCTTCTAGTCATAAACCAGAGGTACCTGCTAGGAGAAGAAAAAGAAAGAAAAGTTAGCAAAATCAAAATTTGACCTAAAAATAAAAATAAAAAATAAATTGCGAAAAATAGAAAAAATAAAAATAATGACTAAAGTAATAAAAATAGAGCTTTCTTAATATTTTAGTTCCCCAGCAACGGCACCAAAAACTTGATCGCTGAAATCAGAGCTTTAAAATTTATAAAGAATGTGACCGAACTTGGAAACTAATTCTGACAACGATTAAAGGCAAGTGTACCTATCGAACAGTAGTATAGCTTAGGCAAGACCGGATTGTCGAACCCAAAGGAACTAAAAGTACTAATACTAACTTTCTTTTTATTATTTAGCCTAAAATAAAGTGAAGTTTCTTTAAACTACTAAGCTAAAGACACTAAGACAAAAAGAACGAATTGGAAAATAACTTGAAGAAAAACTCAGTTGATCACAACGATACCCTCAGGAAGAATCCACCTAGACTTCACTTGTTATCTAACCCTGAACCATACGATTTATTCACTTAGTTTGATCCGTGAGACTCCCTAAGGTATATTAAACCCTCTCTCGAGGCGAATAACGTCTAACCTTAGGTTAATTAGTGGAACTCTCGTTCTTTTATAATAACCCCCTATAATAGCAGTAAATCGATCTATGGATTCCAATATTAGGTTTCACCCTAATCCGGCAAAATCTCGTCACCCTATCTCTAGGCGTGCAATCAACTTCTCTTAATTATGCTAGATCTACTCTTAAGCAGGGTCTATTCCTTCTCCACCTAAGCACATCAGATTTGGATAAAGCATGCATAATTAAGAACAAACTAAGTATTTATCATATAATTCAGAAAACGATAACAAGATTCATCTAGGTTTCATCCCCTTCAGGTATCTGAGAGGTTTAGTTCATAACGAATAAAGAAAACATCTCAAGAGAAAAGATAAAGCAAAACATAAGAAATCCCTAAAACTCCTTGAAGGAATTGAAGGAGAAATCCGCCGTCTTGAGTATAACTCTGGCCTTTTGGGATGGATCAACTGGCTAACTTCGAGTGATTCCCTCAACTCTAACCTTTCCCGCTTGGCTCCTTGGCCTAGCTCGACGCGCCCTTCATTGGTGGTACTTAGGGGGTTTATATAGGCTCTTAGAATGCGATTCTTTCTCCCTAAGTATCCTTTTCCGACTAAAATTGCTCTTTGCCACGACATGGGCACGGCCATGTCACACGCCCGTGTGACTCGACTTCAAGCCGTGTTCGGATTTCTAATTTGAGGCACGACCGTATAGATCGGGGATGAGGCCGTGTTCCAGCTGTTCGGCAAGGCACGGTCATGTGCTCTTTGGGCCAGGCTGTGTCGATTTCGTGATATGACCCATTTACTCCATTTTGGGCTCGTTTTGTGTTCTTTTTATCCTCGGGTGCTTTCCTGGGTATAAGACATGAAAAGAAAGGATTAAGAGCACCTTTTTACATAAATCAAGGGATAAATCATCCAAAAGTGAGCTAAATGTGGGATTAAAATATGTTATAATTATGGTTTATCATCCATCAAGTTATTCAATGGTCTAATTACCTTTTAAGGGCCTCCAATTTAAAACTCATAGCAATTTGACACCTTTAATATATAGAACTCAACCTTTGTACTTTTTACAATTTAGTCCTTTTGTCTAAATTGAGTGCTCAAACGTCGAAATTTTTGAACGAATTTTTACAAAATATTTCCGTAAAATTGTAGACCATAGAAATATAATAAAAATAAAATTTTTCTCGTCGGATTTGTGGTCTCAAAACCACTGTTCCGACTAGACCCAAATTTGGGCTATTACATAAAATGCCCATTTTAGACATGTTATTATCAAGTAACAAATATACATTTAAATAAAATTTAAATTAGTTAATATTATTATATTTTAGTAAGGATATAAAAAAAATACTATAACTTGTTAATATTTTAATATATGAAATATAAATTTTAAATATTTTTAAGTAATAAATATTAATTACTTATAAAATTTAATTAGAATATATAAATTAAATTTTAAATATTTAAATATAACTATTAAATATTTGTAATTAGTATTTTAAAAAATATTTTTTATTTTTAATTAATGATTTTAACATATTTGTAATTAAGCCCCAAGAAAAAAAAACAGAAAGAATTATGTTATTGGAAGGGTAAAAAAATAATTAAGCACTAAAAGTGCTTTTAAGAGAGGAAAAGCTAAAAATTTTAGCTTCTCCTTTTCAAAAGTGCTTTGCAAAAGCACTTCTGAAAAGCCAAAAATTCCAGCCAAAAGCAGCTTGTTCTGCACAGCTTTTCTTCCAAAAGTGCTTTTGGAGCCAGAAGTAATTTTTTTAAGCATAGAAGAACAGGCCCTATGTTATTAGAGGGGTGAAAAAATAATTAAGCACTAAAAGTGCTTTTGGGAGAGGAAAAGATAAAAATTTTAGCTTCTCCTTTTTAGAAGTGCTTTTCAAAAGCACTTCTGAAAAGTCAAAAATTCCAGCCAAAAGTAGTTTGTTCTGCACAGCTGTAATAGGCCCAATTCGCCCAAGCCCATTAACCTAATATTAACCCAATAAAAAAACCAAAAATAAATTAAACTATAATAAACACAAATTAATAAAGTCCAATTACAAAGTAGTCCACAATAAATATTAGCCCAAATTACAAAATAGTGGCCCAAAATCATTACAAACCCGATTAACCCCAACTTGAGCCCAAATTTACAAACATATAGCCCAACCCGAAGCCCAAACACCAAATGAGGCCCGATTGACCCATCAACATTAAACTATCTAGAAACCCTAGAGGTTTTCGAAACCCTCAGCTATTTGTTCTCCCCATGAGCGGCTCCACGCACGCGTCATGCAGCCCCCACGCCAACCGAATGCTCGGGCCACTGCCTCCATGATGCTCACGCATGCGAGAAGAATAAGGAAGCAAAACAGCACAAAAAAAGCCAGCAAAGCAGTAACAAAAGAAAAAAAGAAGCAAAAACAGACTGTAATTTTGGGATTTTTTGTTTTTTATTTTCATTCGACTATAAAGCAAAGGCCGAAAACGAATGTAAAAGGGGGATCCCCATTATTTTTTACACGTACATTGAATACAAAAAAAAAGAGAGAAAACAGTTTGATAAGAGGATTTCCAGATTTAATTTAGCTTTTTTTTTTTAATTTTTTTTTGAGATCCGAAAAAAGAAAAGGAAGGAAGGAGAGTACCTGAACTCCCATGCGTGTTGCTGGCCACCAGATCCGGTGGTGGTACAGCGACAATGGCGAGGGATTGTGATCGGCGCATTAAGGAGGAGTTACAAACCCTAATAAAGAGGGAATAAAGGAAATGGGGGTAGGGATTTATTTCAGTTGTTTTGGAAATGGCATATTGCGATTTAGATGAGTTTTTTTTTTTTTTAGTTTTAATAACAAATAAAAACGGCGTCGTTTAGCCTTTGGACAGGTGCCGAAACGGCACTATATGGTGCTCAATCCGCGTGCCCAACCCGATCCAGAGGAAGGATCCGCGCCTTCTTAAACTTTGGTATATTTTCGCATTTGATCTTTCTTTTTTTGTGCCGCTATTCGATTAGACCCCTTTCATTTCTTTTCTTTTTTTGAATTTTGCCCAGTAATTTTGCGCAATTTTAATTTAGTTCCTATTTAAATGCTGCATTCAATAACTTGGGTAATTGCGCTTTTAATCCTCTTTGGTTTACGCGCACTGTATTTTAGTCCTTTTTTTATTTCATTTTAATTTATCGTTTTTTAGCTCTGTAATTTTATTCTGATTTCATTGCAGTCCTTTAATTATTTAGTTAACTATTAGTTTATTGATTTCTCTAATTATTTTTTTAGTTGTAAATGGTTTTAGATGTTATTTATTTCTATTTATATGTTATTTTCATTAATTATATATATATACACACATATAATTATATTAAATTATTTTTATGCACATACTATTGGTTTTATATTATTTTATGTATGTATCTAGTATACATATAATTTATTTCTTTAAAAGACCCTATTCTAAATTATATATTTATTTATTCTATACATTTTCATATATCATTATTATTCTTATATATACATTATTTTATATCAAGTTTTTAATTTATTTACGTATATATTACTTAAATTGATACATATTATTTGTTTATTACTTTAAAATTTGCTATAGTTTATTTTAATTTGTTTTTAATTAGTTATATTTTCAGTTTTTATTGTTTCTTGATTAATAATGTTGGTATTTTTAAAATAGAAATTGTGAGATTATTGATTGTGTATATATTGAATTGTATGTTCATATTATCATTTTTGTCATACATTTGTACAAAGATTGTATTCACCTATTGTTATTCCATGCTTGACACTATATTTTTGTTTCTTATTATCTAGTGATTCAATCAAAACATTTTAAGTTGATTTTAGAATTATTTATTTAAAGGTTTTTAAACAAGGCAATATTTGATATTTGGGAATTCGAGGAAATCGTGCCCTATCGTGCTGCGTTTTGATTTTCTGTTTGACCAAATAATCAAATATCATTTTAAAATTTTGTCCATGTTTTAAAGTAAATAAGACAATATTTGTGTGTTTGGAAATTCGATGAATCGTGCCCACTACAACAAAACAGCCCTACGGCGACACTTTTTTTGACCTAAGACGACGCAAAAAGCGTTGGCATAGGTTTGGCGACGCTTTGTCCGACGCTTCCAAAATAGTCGTCTATAGTACAGTTGGGATAGGCATGGCGACGCTTTTAAAAAGGTTGGGAAAGATCTAGTCAAGGCCAACCTTTGAAAAAGGTTGTTATAGACATGTTTAAGGCAACCTTAAAAAGGTTGCTAAAGTTCTTGTCTAACGCAACTTTTAAAAACGGTTGGGATAGAGCTGTCTAAGACAACCTTAAAAAGGTTGAGATAGACCTTGTCTAAGACAACCTATAAAAAAAAGGTTGGGATAGACATATCTAAGGCAACCTTAAATAGGTTGGGATAAACCATGTCTAAGGCAACCTTTAAAAAAAGTTGGAATAGACCCGTTTAAGGCAACCTTAAAAAAGTTGGGATAGACCATGTCTAAGGCAACCTTTAAAAAAAGTTGGGATAGACCATGTCTAAGGCAACCTTTAAAAAAAGTTGGGATAAACCCGTCTAAAGCAACCTTAAAATGGTTGGGATAGATCTTATCTAAGGCAACTTTTAAAAAAGGTTGGGATAGACTCGTTTAAAGCAACCTTAAAAAGGTTGAGATAAATCTTGTCTAAGGCAACCTTTAAAAAAGGTTAGGATAGACATGTATAATGTAATTTTTTTTATTTTTTATTATTTCAATATTAATATATTTTTATAAATATTTACAATGAATAATGATAGAAATTTTGCTTTAAATACAACTAAAGAAATATAAAATATAAAATTAAAATTAAAATTAAAATTAAAATAAAGATTGAATATTCACTACAAAAATTGATCCAACAATCAGAATACACTAACACTTAGCTAAAATGTATACCACTAACATTCAACTCAATGTACAAAAGTAAACAAATAAAAAAGTACCTAAGACGATGGACATTGATATTGATGTTGTACTACAAAAAAGCTAATACAATTTGAAACAGCAACTTTAATTCCAAGAAACTCTGTTGATCTCTTATTTCTACAAAGGTAGCCCCAAGTAGTGAAATATATCCAAATCCAAACAATCCATTTTGTTTACTACCTACTTGTCACATGCAGTTTTCTCTCTTTTCACCTTTATTGCTTCTTGACTCTTTGCTATATTTAGCGTTATCCCTCAAGCCCCAACCTTGTGCTGTAAGCCAACCAGTGCACCTCATTCATCTCTCTAGGGATTGTGTAATGACCAATCCTGCACAAATCGGATCAAAAACTGTAACAAAATGCTTAGAGTAAGGTAATAATATATCTTTCATTGGGCCGATTTATTACTTACACGTGAAACCAAATAATCGTCACATGTTTATTTCCACATTAGACATGTAATTTTCTTAAATATTAACCTTCTTTTAGGTTGATTAATATTAATGTAGTTTAAGTTACCTGCATACAACCTTTTATATTTTAAAACAAAATAAATTCAATAACAAAGATCACTTTAGCAACTTATTATTTCAATTAAGTTATTTTAAATATATATATATAAATAAATATACAAGTATTCAAATTTAAAATTTTCATAATAGTCAGAGGTTAGAACTGGAATGTCTAATTGTGTCAAATTTCCCGAAATAAACCAAAGTAAGACTGCTTTTGCTCTAAAACTATATATGTCAAAACTAAACAGAAATAATATAATGAATTAAGGCTAAATAATTAATAAGCACATGTATTCATAATTTTGACATAGACAAAACACCAATGCAATTCACGCATATACATAACAATTCGTAAAATTTACCCAATCACCCCATAAAATCTAGAATATAAGTTGAATTTCATTCAATTAAACCTTAACCTCATTGTTCCTAAACAAAGCAACTGGAAACAAATTTATCCTACAATTACCTTTAAACAACCCAATCAAAGAAACACAACAAATTTGTTCAAACAGTTTCAGAGAATAGTGAAAAGACTAGTTTTTTTATTAACAAATAAAAGGAATTAATAATTTAAATATCAAATTTAGGATTTATTGATACTCAAAACATCAAAGAAACAAACGACTTAATCTAAAATTTGAGAAGCTCCTTAAGTTTAAATGAAACATCATATTTGTTTCGATGGCGAGAGATAAATCTTTGACTGTCAGATTTCAAAATAATCTTATTTAACTTAACAAATCAACCCATCTTAACAACAATGTAGTGAGTAAGAGTTAAAGGAAGTTTATGTAAACCAGTACAACAAATGCAGAAAATTAGTTTCCATCTTCTTTCTTATGTTTCCATGAATAAATAAATTCAATCAAAACAATCAAGATAGAACATATCGTACATGTACACATGGGGAAAAAAACAGAGGGCGCAGAACATGCATATCAAAATAAACTAACCTCAAAAGGGCACGTCAATTTCCTGTACCAGGTTCCAAGCGAGGCTTGTCCTTCGATAGAAGCTTATGCATATAGAATGCTACCACCGCACCATGCATATAAAAAAGCAAGTGTTAGACAACTTTCTTTCTTCGCCTTCACAAACTAAAGATATACCGCCCATTAATGAACATTAACACATGCGGCAAAGCTAATTATGTTCTACAAGCTGAAGGGATGGAAACTTATAGTCATCAACATCAAACCCTTAGCCACAGATAAGTTTTAAAATATGGAAAGAGTTATATTAACTGATTACGGTTGTGAGAAAGGAGCATGAGTTGATCTCTGCAAAAAGAATAACAAAGGCAAACACTAATCGTAAATAAGCGCATGATAAGGTAAACAAAGGTTTTATACACAAAGATAGAAGCCCCACCCAATACACAAACACCTGAAAAGTAGAGAATTTGATCTTTGTCTCGGCTTTTTAATACTAAAATTAGAGTTAATATTTTTTAACTTCATCATCATGATAGACATGTGTAATATAGATCACATGCAAGATAAACATTACGTAAGAATAAACCAATATAAAGTAATGAGACCAAAGTACCTTGGAAGATATTTCGAGTGATTTGAGGTAAACTTCATTGGTCAGATCCTACAAATACACATTAACAAATTTTCCTTGTCAAACAAAGAGCATCAAGCAATAACAAACGTGTATAAATAGACACATCCAAACCTGTCGCAAATTTTAAATTACCTCATCAACTGCTTGCAGAAAGTATTTAGCAGCTTGTTTGAAATAAGGCCTCGCTTCATCCTCCATTTTAGTCAGAAATGCTAAAGAAGTCTAAACATTTCCCAAACACCATAAAGTTTCATGCTAAAGAAGCCTGGTGTGAAGATAAATGAACATAATTATATGAAAATAAATGAACGACATTGACACCTTTAAAGATAAATCAAAGTTCGAGAACTTCAAATCTGAGACCATTTGCGGATATAAAAAACATTCAATAATGTTAACCAAGACCTCCAAATAAGAGTGCAACAGCAAGTCATTTAATACTAACCTCTTGGCAACTTAAGATATCCATCACTCTGACGTCTATGTAATTTTGTAGTTGGAAAGTCCTCACCTATTAAACATGTCTAATAAATTTAAAATATGTCTATATCATCAATGAAAATTTTCCAATGGTTATTCTAAGTAGCTATAAATAGATACTTCAATAATGAGTGAATAAAACAAAATATTTAAATAAAATCAAAACTCCACAATAAAAGAACAACGACATTTTACAAGGGTGAGTTCTCCAAATTCCCAAAAGATGCTTTTCTAATCATATCTTTTAAATACAAATTATTCATTGGATAGGCACAGTTAATACTAACATCTAATTATAGCGACTGCAGTGGTCAAGCTCAAATGCAAAATCTATCAATATACCATGCAAAAGCAAATCTTAGAAATGTAAATTAAGCCTACAAAGAAGTAAACCCGATTTTAGGTGAGATTCTGAAATTTTCAGTGCTAAAGTTAAGGAAAGAACTTAAATCCCACAAGTTATGGGTTTAGACTTGAACACTAAGACAAAGGATGAAGTCAATAGATTATGAAACAACCAAAAATTTGATCAAGACTCGATTGAAATGTTGTTATAAAAGTTATTTATACAATTAAACCTAACCAACCAATTTGCCAAACCCTAAAATGCTAATTTATTGTAAAGCCTAATGGCTAAGTTTAGCCCATTAAAAGTTCAAAAATCTATCTCAAACATTGTACTGAAATAATAGTAGGAGGGATGCAAAACAATATCAAATAAAATTATGGTCTAAGGAAACATCAGAAAATGTTTTTGTCCTAAGAACAAAAAACTTACAACAGCTCTATAATTCTTGATCAGAGACAATTGGATATTGTAAAATCATAACTTCCCCCCTTTATTATGGTATTTCTTAAGATGATCCATAAACAAAATAGACCCCTTCCTCGAATAAGATTTTAACTCTCCAACATTTAAGACTGTTCCTAATTTTGTCCATATTAAAAGTGACAGCACACTAACTCTTCCTATCAAAAGAAAAATACAAGACATTCAGATGGAAGCCCCAAGTTCAGAGATTCTAAGCTGACAACCGCAACTTAAATGTTAAAATGAGATCAGTAATGGAATACATAACTTCGAAACCACACAGAGATACGACTGGATAAGATTTTATTACAACTCCACCCACTCATCACAAGTCAAGAAGAAAAGAAAGCGTGCTTTGAATCGGTTTAGCATGACAAGCATTAAAATCACTTCACAACAATGTTAGAACTTACAGCCACAACCACAGGTAAACAGATGACTTTGTTTTCTCCCTTGTAAGGAACAAGTTGAGCTACACAAATAAAAATAACTAAAATTAACAAAGCGTAAAAAGGGACAGATCAGAGTAAATTGAAACTACATGATGCAAGAAAGAAACTTACGGGAACGTGGCTCAAATCAAGAACTAACACACAAGGTCTTTTTCTTACCTTTTAACGTGATAATAAATAATTAACAATAAAAGAGGTATTGCAGATGATGGCATAAAACCCCATTTTATTAGAATATGGATGCCACTCTTTTTTCACTATCTGATATCTCATTGCTAAAATATATATGTTACTGGGGTTTGGATGGTACTGCACAAATCAAATATTATCAATATATATGAAGTACATGGACAGTAAAAAATAGCCGCAGTCAGAACCAAATATATATATATATATATATATATATAAAGGAACTTGCCATTCTCTTCCTATAATCCATCAATAGAATAGCTCAAACTGATTCCATATTAGAGCATAAACTAAACCAGTCCATGATATCTGCAAAAATCTTTTTGAATAATCGCCCTCTGGTAGTGCCTAAAACAAGATATCGATTTCTAATTGCTCTACTTGTTGACTAAATTATTCTCACTAACTCACTATAATTATCTTCAATTTTTCCCATGTTTTTTTTTTTTTGTAAAAATTGATGGGAATAAATTATCTTACTGTACATTCAATCTCTCCTGGCTTGTGAACTCCACTTCTCCAACTAAGGCCATCCAATTTCTCTTCGTCCTCGCAGTCCATATTGTCACCGTTGGTACTCGACATTCCTTTAGCCAAAGCACTCACGGTGAGGGGACATTGTGGAGAACCAGACTGTGATTTCATGTTCTCACTTGCACTAGTTTCGAGTGAAGAAAGCGGAAGTTTTGGATATGGAGTCTATATTTCTGCAAAATAAACCAAAATTCACGCATAAAATAAGTAATCAGAAAAAGGGCATAAGAGGATAGAAAGGAACCAACTTAAAATCTCAAATATTAAGTTCAAAAAATCTATAACGGGATTGGAATTTTAGAAACAGGGATTCAAAAATCTCGAGAGAGAAAATGGTGGGCGAGAGAGGGAATGTGAAAATTTATACGAGGGAGTGTTTTATTTTGGAGATTTGGGAATGGACGGTGAGGATGGGGTAGATGTGGATCACACGGAGGAAATGAAGAAGAAAGTTCTAGCGTTTTTAATAAAAACGTCACAAAAAATCATTTCCTTTTAAACAAAACTACCCCGTTTTGCTCTCTTTTATTTTGCCTTTTAGTTAAGTGATTTTATAAAATATTTTTTATTACTATTTTTTATAAATTGGATTTTTATAAAAAAAATCAAGTACTCTTAAAATAAATATAGCATATTTTAATAAGATAACAAATGATTAAATGGCTTAATTAATTATTTAATTAGAATTATCCAATGTAAGCAATCAATCTCTTACATATCAGATTTCTATTAAAGATTGAGAAGTTAATCATAATTTTATATTATTCTTTTCCGATCTAATCTCCATTTCATTATAGATATTTTTTCCTAACTAAAATATAACTATTTTGCTAGATGTTCGATGTGGAATGATTTTAGTTTTTGTATTTCATTTTTATTTGTTATAATTTGGTCTTATCAAAATATAGATAGTTACCTATCCATATCATTCTGTTGCTTTTTTTTATCAATGTTTTTTTTAATCTAATATTTAAATATATCACATGGTTTAGATTAAATATTTTTAAATATAAAAGTATTAATTGATTGTATAAAATTTCATCATTTAACAAATCTCGAGTAAACCTTAAATCTTAAACCATTTAGTATATATAAAGTTTATCTATTATCTCTTAAATAATTTAAACTATAATCATAATTTTGATATATTAAAATTAATATTATCTCTTTTACAATTGTATAATAAATTATTTAATATATAAATTAAAATATACTAATTAATCTAAACCCTGAATCCTCAACCCCTAATTTTTAAACCCTAAATCATAAAACATAAACACATGACCCATAGCCCTTTAATCCCTAAACCCCTAACCCCTAAACCTTAAACCACAAACCTTAAACCATAAACCACAATCCATAAACTTTAAAATAGTAACTCCTCAACCATATACCCTAAACCATAAATCATAAACCATAAACCCCTAATCCTCATTCCTTAAACCCTAAATCATAAAACGTGAATCCCTAACCCATAACACTTAATCCCTAAACCCCCAAACCCTTAATCTTTAAACCTTAAACCATAAACCATAAACCCTAAACTTTAAAATAGTAACTCCTCAACCATATACCATAAACCATAAACCCTAAACTATAATGATAATTAATTCAATATTTTAAAATTAATACTATCTCTTTTACGATTATATAAGAAATTATTTAATATATAAATTAAAAAACACTATTAATCTAAACCCTAAACTCTTAACCCCTAATTCCAAACCCCTAAATCATAAAACATTGACCCATAACCTCCCTTAATCTTTAAACCCATAAACCCTTAACCATTAAACCATAAACCACAAACCTTAAACCATAAACCACAATCCCTAAACTTTAACATAGTAACTCCTCAACCATATACCCTAACTACTAAACTATAATGATAATTAATTCAAAACTTTAAAATTAATATTATCACTTTTACAATTATATAAGAAATTATTTAATATATAAATTAAAAAAAAATCAGTCATATATATACCCAAAAAACTTTAAAATTATTTTAAATAATAGTATTTTAATTATAACACTTATGAAAGTGTCGGCCCAAAACTGTAGGCATGGTGTTGGACAAAGCCGACTCCTATTTAAGCGTTGCCTTAAGCATGCATATCCCAACCCTTATACAAAAAGTTGACCAAAGCATATGTCGGCAAGTCTATCCCACAACATTTAGGAAAATATCGTCTTAGGACTGGACAAATCCAACTCTTATTTAAGCGTTGCCTTAGGCATGCATATCTCAACCTTTATACAAAGAGTTGGCTAGAGCTTATATTGACACGTCTATCCCAACACTTAAGAAAGTGTCGTCCCAAAACTGTTGTCTTAGGACTACACAAAAGCCAACTCTTATTCAAGCGTTGCCTTAGGCATACATATCCCAACCCTTATACAAAGAGTTGGCCAAAGCATAGTCTATCCCAACACTTAGGAAAGTGTCGCCACAAAAGTGTCATCTTAGGACTACACAAAAGCCAACTTTTATTCAAGTGTTGCCTTAGGCATACATATCCCAACTCTTATACAAAGAGTTGGCAAAAGTGTAGTCTATCCCAACACTTAGGAAAGTGTCGCCCCAAAACTGTAGTTTTAGGACTATATAAAAGCCAACTCTTACTCAAGCGTTGCCTTAGGCATACATATCACAACCTTTTTACAAAGAGTTGGCTAAAACATATGTTGGCAAGTCTATCCCAACACTTATGAAAGTGTCACCCTAAAACTGTCGTCTTAGGACTAGACAAAGCCAACTCTTATTTAAGCGTTGCCTTAGGCATGCATATCCCAACCCTTATAAAAGAGTTGGCTAAAGCGTATGTTGGCTAGTCTATCCCAACACTTATGAAAGTGTCGCCCCATAAGTGTCGCTATAGGCCTTTTTTGTTGTAGTGGCCCTATCGTGCTGGGTTTCGGTTTTCCGTTTGACCAAATAACAAAATACCTTTTAAATTTTGGTCCATATTTTCAAAATAAGGCAATATTGGTACGTTTGGAAATTTGAGGAATCATGCCCTATCGTGCTAGGTTTTGGTTTCCAATATCCTTTCAAAATTTCAATACATGAGTTGTTAGAATCTTGGGATGATCTTGAATTCGAGGACTCAAATTGTCATATTCAATCGTGCTGGATGTGATACTTAATTCCTTCGGAACAAAGGAATCTCAATATCCAATTCGAGTTATTTAAAATTTTTAAAAAAAAAAGAACAGAATTTCAAAATCGTTTCAAGCTTTTCGACATTAGGACATCAATTAATCAATTTGGTACCAATTTTGAGTGTTGCGATGGTGCTAACCCTTCCTCGCACGTAACCGACTCTCGAACCGTTTTCTCGAATTTCGTAGACCAAAATATTTTTATAGGTGATCCAATCACACCTAAACAAAAAAAGATCGGTGGCGACTCCGTACATTTGAAAGTCGATCCCTATTTTTAAAAAAAGTAGTTTGTTCTGCACAGCTTTTCTTCCAAAAATGCTTTTAGAGTCAGAAGTACTTTTGAAAAGCAATGAAGAACTGACCCTAAATTTATCTCGGAAATATTGTCACACTCCAGCTCGATCATGCGAAAGCCAGCATCCTAAGCAACAAGCGTCGCCCTTAGTTCAGCTTTAGTCACTGATATCCCGATTTGTATGCAATTTCTACGTAGCTTTATTGTTTGTCATGATATTAACTATACTATTAAAGGACACAACTTTTTTGCTCATGAAATTTTAATTTAAAAAAGTTCCAATAATTTTTTTTTTTTTAGGTACATGTTCCAATATTTTCTAAAACCGAATCTTACGCTTTAGTCTGGTAATGTTTGCATTTTGACAGGTTGTTTTGTTTTTTATTTTCTCCATTTCATTTTATGTTTCTGGAAGCACTATTTACGCCGATTGACAAGTTGACTCCTCAAGTGTTTCTTACGCTATTGTTATTAGTCTGAAATAATTATTTCCCTCATTTAGACGCTCACTGCAGACTCTAAATTCTTACAAAGGAGAAAAAGTATTATTTATTTATTAATTATTATTATTCCTGCATGGTCATAGACTTAATTTTTGACAGGTATTGCCCCCCTTCTGGCTACAACATTAATTCGATTTACAAATTATAAATAATTTTTAAAATAAAATAATAAAAATTTATAAACTCTTAATAAAATTATTTATAATTTATATGTAAAATGAGGGTTGCAATAATAATTAATATTGACTAAATTATATTTGTCATAGTACAACCATTATGATGTTGACAAGGTACAACCTGTAAAACAAACGAAAATGTTGAAATTTCTACCATCCATCTCTATTTCAGCAAGCCTATGACAGGACGGAGGAGTTTCACTTGATATAAGCAAATTCCACAACTTTTGTCAAGTTATAATCTTAAAATATCTATAATTCTTTAGCTTCACTAATTTTACGAATCCATCTATCCAAACACTTGTTTCTTCTTCTTATGGCTTTGGGAATCTTTCCTCTCATTTCCTTTCTACTTCTGCTGCCTGTTTGGGCTGATGCTCAAACTGTTGGTAATGTAACGGTGGGTGCTTCTCTCTCTGCTCATGAAAACTCCCATCCATGGGTTTCTCCCTCAGGTGATTTTGCCTTTGGTTTTCACCAACTCAGCAATAACAAGAATCTCTTCTTGCTCGCTATCTGGTATAATAAAATACCAGAAAACACTCTTGTATGGTATGCAAATGGCGACAGCCCTGCACCAAGGGGATCAAAGTTACAGCTTTCTGATAGAGAGTTTGTTCTTATAGTCCCCAAGGGGAACAGCTATGGAATAGTGAGACCAGGACTGGGGTTGTTGATAGCGGTATTATGGATGACAGTGGTAATTTTAAGCTTCTAGGAGGTAGTTCTATCCTTTGGGAGAGCTTCAAAGATCCTGCGGATACTGTGTTGCCATCACAGATACTTGATAATGGGTTAACCCTTTCGTCCCCGCAATCGGAGACCAACTTTTCCAAGGGGAGGTTTCAAATGGTTTTGCAATCAGATGGTGATCTTGTTCTTGCTACCGTAAACCTTCCTAGTAAACATGTTAATGACCCTTATTATAAAAGTGGGACTGCTGGAGATCCCAATTCATCCAGTCCTGGTTTCCAATTAGTCTTCAATGAATCAGGCTACTTGTTTGTTTCGAGAGAAAATGAAGAAAGATCCGTTCTAACACCTACAATAACAGGCTCAGCTAAAGACTTTTACTACAGAGCAACTCTCGATTTCGACGGAGTTTTCACACTATACTCTCACCCCAAGGCTTCCACCGGAAAGATTGCAAGCTGGACTGCTCTTTGGTCTGAGCCTGATAATATTTGCACAGCAGCTCCTGATGGTGCAAGTAGCGGCGTCTGTGGTTTCAACAGTATATGCAGTCTCAACGCGGAGAAGAGGCCGAGTTGTGGATGTCCGAGGGGTTATACTTTAATTGATCCAAGTAACCAGTATGGCAATTGCAAGCCTAACTTCACTCTGAGTTGTGAAGAAGAGCCAGGTCCCGTGGAAGACCTGTATGAGTTTGAAGTGCTAACAAATGTGGGTTGGCCACTAGGTGATTATGCACTCTTGGAGCCATTTACTGAAGACCAATGCAGACAATCTTGCTTGCATGACTGTATGTGTGCCGTCGCCATTTTCAGAGAAGATGTTAAGTGTTGGAAGAAGAAGCTACCACTGACGAATGGAAGACCCCTTCCCAGTCACTTTGGGGCAAAAGCTTTTCTCAAAGTTAGGAAAGGAGATCGACCCCCTTTCTGTCCTTATTTTCCCAATCAAGAAAATAAGAATCAGGAAACTTTGATCCTTGCATTATCAGTACTTCTAGGCATGTCTGTGTTCTTTATTTTCATTCTGGTTACCGCAACTTGTCTAGGATTTTACTTCATCTACCAAAAGAGACTCAAACTATTGCCAAAGAATGAAGTTGCCGTGGGAACAAATTTGCGTACTTTTACTTACAAAGAACTTGCGAATGCTACAAATGAGTTCAAAGAAGAATTAGGAAGGGGATCTTTCGGCATTGTTTATAAAGGGACGTTACCTACGAGTTATGTCAGTCAGGTAGCTGTGAAAAGATTGAATACTGTGGTACATGATCATGCTGAGAAAGAATTCAAGACTGAAGTGCATGTAATTGGTCAAACGCATCACAGGAACCTCGTCCGATTGCTCGGATTCTGTGATGATGGAGATAATAGGTTACTGGTTTATGAGTACTTGAGCAATGGCAGTCTAGCAAGCTTCCTTTTCTGTGGCTCAAGGCCTAGTTGGAGCCAAAGAACTCAGATTGCTTTGGGGATTGCAAGAGGGCTCCTCTACTTGCATGAAGAATGCAGCACGCAGATTATTCACTGTGACATAAAACCTCAGAACATTCTGCTAGATGAGCATTACAATGCAAAGATTTCACTTTGGATTGGCAAAGCTTTTGTTAATGAACCAGAGCCATACCAATACTGCTATTCGAGGAACCAAAGGATACGTGGCAGCGGAGTGGTTTAGGAACCTGCCGATAACCGTGAAGGTGGATGTTTATAGCTTTGGAGTGCTGCTGCTGGAACTCACTTGTTGCCGAAGAAGTGTAGACATGGAGAGCGACATGGAAGAGAGAGCAATTTTAACTGACTGGGCTTATGACTGCTACTGCGAAGGCGCATTAGATGCACTAGTTGAAAACGACATTGAAGCCTTGAATGACATAGGAAAAGTAAAGAAGTTTGTGCAAGTTGCCATCTGGTGTATTCAAGAAGATCCGTCGCTGAGACCCACCATGAGAGCAGTCTCACAGATGCTTGAAGGAGTTTTGGAAATCCCTTTTCCGCCATGCCCATGCCCATATCCATACCATACGCTTTAACTTCTTGAAATTCTGTCGTCTTTTGTTTCAGTTTGTCTAAATGCTACACAAGGAATAAGTTTTTAGTTTAGTCTTTCTTTTTTCCTCTTATCTGTAGGCTTAATTTCACTTGAAACTATTGATTTCAATTTCCCGCAATAATTGCGAGTCAAGGTTACTCCTAATATTTACAAGACTTTTAAAAATGATTGCTTGCTTCAGAAAAGCTAAAAGATCTACAACAAACCTGAAAATTTTACATACATATATACATAATTTATATATATTATTAAGGTTTAATATTTGTTAGATTGATAGTGTGTGTTTTTATTTCACAAGATTCTTATAAATTTGTTATATATTTTTTAAATATTTTATTATATTTTTATAGGACACATATAAATCATTAATTTTCTTTACAGAATTTAAAAATTCTATTAACAATGTAGAAATAATATTTTTATCATTTATTCATTTTCATGTTGCTTTTGTGAATAAAAGTCAAATTAGATTCCTATACGGTGAGGTGAGGAAGAGTGAATTTACGAGTAATTTAACCTTTGTTTTATTAAAATTGAACTTTTAGGGTTCAATATTAAAATTTTTTTCCAAACAAGATTTGTTTTAGATTCGTACCTTGTTCTAGATTCGTTTAGGAGTGGATTTATGCATGTATGGAATTACTGCTTAAAGTTTCGTAATCTACATGCAAACATAAATAAGGTATAAAGGGGCCAAGTTGGGGATTAATATATAGTTTTACAGTTTTTAGTGGGGGTTAAAAAATTAAAAAAATTTTAAATTTTGAGTTAATTGAATCGATTTATTTGGTTTTTCGAGTCAATTTAATATGAATTAATTGAGTTTGAATTAAATTGAATTTTGTAATTCGAATAACTCAAATAACATATTGATATAAATACATTTTTGGTCCTATCAATTTTGAAAATGAGTTAATTCACATCTCTCACAACTAAAATTATATATATATAAATAATTTTTTAAATTCAAAATATTTATAATAATTCCAGAATTTATATTTTTAATAAAAATTAAAAAAAGTAAGAACTCAAAAAATTCTAAAGAGTATATAAATAAAGTTATAAAAATTTAAAATAATCTAAAATAATAATTTTGGAACCTAAATAAGTAAATTAACAATAGAAGTTTATTATACTAAAGTATTTTTTTCTCTTATTTTGCTTTGAAAGAGTTTCAAATATTTATGGTTTCAAATTTATGTGTGATAACATGATTATTTTGTATGATTTCTTGTATCTAATTCGGTTTATTTCTGAATTAGTCCCTACTAAATTAGTATTTTTATGATTTAATTCTTATCAGGGATGCAATTGATCAAAAGCAAGCTAAAAAGGGCTAAATTGAAAGGAAATCATGGAAATGAGGCCAAATCAAAAAGATGGAGGAAGCCAATGACTCATCAAGCAATTTGACTTTGTAAAAAGCCAAATATAGAAATCCTATTTTTAGTTTATTTTATTTTTATTTTTAATTATTTAATATTTTACATTAAATTAATTAAGCCTATTTTTAGTAAAACCCATGTATATAAATAGGGGTTATTTGTATTTGGAAAATCATCCATCAAATACTTCTTCTCCTATTCCTATTTGGTGTTTTATTTCTCTCTTTTCCTATTTCAATTTAGAGTAAGATTTCTTTTATTTTTTTTCTTCAAGTTAATGTGAAGTAATCTGACCATTTCAATTCCTTTTGTTTCTTTTCCAAAATTGGTTTAATTGCTTTCCAAGCCCCTTTTCCCCTTCTAAAATTCCATCACCCTTCACACCAAGCCAAAACACTTTCCACAACTTGCAAGCATGATTAAATTCATGCCAAACTAAACCCCTTTCAGCTTTAAGTCGATATTAACCCTATCAAAAACTCGTGAGTTACGAACTCGAACTATTTGACTCCTACTTTCCAGTATTTATTATTTCTCCAGATTAAGAGTATGACTTCGTCAACTCACAAAGTCAAGTCAATGCTAAGTCAGAAAAGACGTCGTTTGAGTTAGTGTGGCTAGACGTACAGTTGGAATCTCGAAAGGATCGATTGTCTAATTGGTCTTCCGTGAACACATTGGCGTGCCAAGTGGAGATTGCTGTTTGGTTCCGTCAAGGGAAGTAGTAACCGGATTTAAATGTCCCAATGTTTGAGGGCATTGGTTCGAGCTAGGCTCTTCTAGAATGCAAAGCTGCCGGAGTTCTAAATCACGAACGTTTCGTAGGTTGTTCGATCGGTAAGGGTTAGTTATAGGACGTTCCATAACTAATTTACACAAGGAAGAGTTGGTGTCCGAGGCGTCCTTGGTAGCTATAACTAGCTTATTGGAAAAGAGGAGTTCATCTAATTTCGAGGATCGGGTCAAAGACGAAAAAACCCGCGTTTAAGGCTGAGCTAAGTATAATTGATTCTTTTGTTCAGAGTCCTTCATTGTTTTTTTTCTATTTAGTCTTTTACTTTTTACTTTTTTATTTTCCGTGTTTATTTCAGGTTTCATATTTTATTCCCCCCAAACGTCGCGGGCACGACAATTGCCCAGACATAAATCTGGTCGAGAGATAAACAATTTTTCAGTAATCCAGTCTCTGTGGGATCGACCCTACTCCCTATACTGCTTGAGTTTGCAAATTAGGTGTAGGTTTATATTGGTGGAATCGATAGCCATCAATGTGCTTGAATATGGAATTAATTATATTCTAACAATATTTTAATTTGCCATGTTTAATTTTTTAATTTAACTCGATTCAACTCGACTTAAATTTTATTTTACTCGACTCGATTTGAAAAAAAAATCAATTCGAGTTAGGATGATAAAATGGGACTCGCCAACTCGATTAAGTAAAAAAAATTCACTCGATTCAATTGAATGCTTACACTTAGTTTTTAGACTTCATAAGGTTAGGGGTTGGCAAATATATTGTTTAAACAATAGAGACGTGTCTTTTTTTAAGGCTACTTCTTTTAGTGTACCAAATATCAGCTCATAATTTTTTAACAAATCTATAGATGAGTATATTAATATATACATATAGATTTTTGAATCGATTCAATATCTTAATCATATTAATACAAAAAGTTGTTTCATTAATATATATTTAATTAAGTTTAATTTACTTAAAACAAATCATTTAAGAATTTTATTTTACTCATAGTAGGAACTTAACAATGAGAGTGAAATAGTAAAAATATTAATAATTATGGAAGTGTGTAAATTTTATTTGAGTTTTACATAATGTAATATCATTTTTGGTATAATTCTATGTTAATTTCGTGTATTACGGGTAAAGTTATCTGGTAAAATTTCTAGATGGTTCTTTTGTTTTACATGTTTTTTTGGGGGGGGGGGTAAGAAAAGGAGAGCAAGCTCATAACTACATAACACTGGTCAACTCCGGACCTACTAATAGCACCGTCATACGTAACAGTCATTAAGAAACAGATTGCAAACTCCTTCGGGTGGATGCTCAAAACCCTGCAGTAGGAATTCATTGGCAGCTGTGGCTCGTGCCATATAATTATAGGCAACTCAAATTTCTAATTCTCTGAATATATGAGTGAACCTCAGTTGCAAAGCTCAACTATATCTCTCAGTAATTGTCCCTGAGTTGTTTCCTTCGATTAAATTTATCTCCGAAATATTGTCACACTCCAGCTCCATCATGCGAAAGCCAGCATCCCAAGCAACAAGCGTCGCCCATAGTTCAGCTTTAACCACTGAGCTTATCCCGATTTGTATGCAATACTACGTAGCTTTATGGTTTGTCATGATATTAACTCTACTATTAAAGGGCACAACTTTTTTGCTCATGAAATTTTAATTTAAAAAGTTCCAATAATTTTTTTTTTTTGGGTACATGTTCCAATATTTTCTAAAACCAAATCTTACGCTTTAGCCTGGTGGTGTTTGCATTTTGACTAGTTGTTTTGTTTTTTGAAGCACTATTTACTCCGATTTGACTGGTTGTTTTGTTTTTTGAAGCACTATTTACTCCGATTGACAAGTTGACTCCTCAAGTGTTTCTTATGTTATTTTTATGTCTGAAATAATTATTTCCCCCACTTTGACGCTCACTGAAGACTCTGAATTCTTACAAAGGAGAAAAAGTATTATTTATTTATTAATTATTATTATTCCTGCATGGACATAGACTTAATTTTTGACAGGTGTTGCCCCCCTTCTGGCTACAACATTAATTCGATGGTCATAGACTTAATTTTTGACAGGTGTTGCCCCCCTTCTGGCTACAACATTAATTCAATTTACAAATTATAAATAATTTTTAAAATAAAATAATAAAAATTTATAAACTCTTAATAAAATTATTTATAATTTATATGTAAAATGAGGGTTGCAATAATAATTAATATTGACAAAATTATATTCGTCATAGTACAACCTTTATGATTTGACAAGTTACAACCTGTAAAACAAACGAAAATGTTTAAATTTCTACCATCCATCTCTATTTCAGCAAGCCTATGACAGGACGGGGGAGTTTCACTTGATGTTAGCAAATTCCACAACTTTTGTCAAGTTATAAGCTTAAAATATCTATCATTCTTTAGCTTCACTAATTTTACGAATCCATCTATCCAAACACTTGTTTCTTCTTATGGCTTTGGGAATCTTTCCTCTCATTTCCTTTCTACTTCTGCTGCCTGTTTGGGCTGATGCTCAAACTGTTGGTAATGTAACGGTGGGTGCTTCTCTCTCTGCTCATGAAAACTCCCATCCATGGGTTTCTCCCTCAGGTGATTTTGCCTTTGGTTTTCGCCAACTCAGCAATAACAAGAATCTCTTCTTGCTCGCTATCTGGTATAATAAAATACCAGAAAACACTCTTGTTTGGTATGCAAATGGCGACAGCCCTGCACCAAGGGGATCAAAGTTACAGCTTGCTGATAGAGGGTTTGTTCTTAATAGTCCCCAAGGGGAACAGCTATGGAATAGTGAGACCAAGAGTGGGGTTGTTGATAGTGGTATTATGGATGACAGTGGTAATTTTAAGCTTCTAGGAGGTAGTTCTATACTTTGGGAGAGTTTCAAAGGTCCTGCGGATACTGTGTTGCCATCACAGATACTTGATAAGGGGGTAGCCCTTTCGTCCCGGCAATCGGAGACCAACTTTTCCAAGGGAAGGTTTCAAATGGTTTTGCAATCAGATGGTGATCTTGTTCTTGCTACCGTAAACTTGCCTAGTAAACATGTTAATGACCTTTATTATAAAAGTGGGACTGCTGGAGATCCCAATTCATCCAGTCCTGGTTTCCAATTAGTCTTCAATGAATCAGGCTACTTGTTTGTTTTGAGAGAAAATGAAGAAAGATCTGTTCTAACACCTACAATAACAGGCTCAGCTAAAGACTTTTACTACAGAGCAACTCTCGATTTCGACGGAGTTTTCACACTATACTCTCACCCCAAGGCTTCCACCGGAAAGATTGCAAGCTGGACTGCTCTTTGGTCTGAGCCTGATAATATTTGCACAGCAGCTCCTGTTGGTGCAAGTAGCGGCGTCTGTGGTTTCAACAGTATATGCAGTCTCAACGCGGAGAAGAGGCCGAGTTGTGGATGTCCCAGGAGTTATACTTTAATTGATCCAGATAACCAGTATGGCAATTGCAAGCCTAACTTCACTCAGAATTGTGAACAAGAACCAGCTCCTGCGGAAGACTTGTATGAGTTTGAAGAGCTTACAAATGTGGATTGGCCACTAGCTGATTATGCACTCTTGGAGCCTTTTACTGAAGACCAATGCAGAGAATCTTGCTTGCATGACTGTATGTGTGCCGTTGCCATTTTTTAGACTAGGTGATAAGTGTTGGAACAAGAAGCTACCACTGTCGAATGGAAGACTCGATCCCAGTCTTGATGGTGGAAAAGCTCTTCTCAAAGTTAGGAAAGGGGGTCGACCTCCCTTCTGTCCTTATTTTCCCAATCAAGAAAAGCAGAAGAAAGAGAACAAGGAAACTCTGATCCTTGCATTATCAGCACTTGGTGGCTCTGTCTTCTTGAATTTCATTTTGATTGCTGTGACTTGTCTGGGATTTTACTGTATCTACCAAAAGAAACACAAACCCTTGCCAGTGAATGAAGTTATCGTGGAAACAAATTTGCGGTCTTTTACTTACAAAGAGCTTGTGGATGCTACAAATGAGTTCAAAGAAGAATTAGGAAGGGGAGCTTTCGGCATTGTTTACAAAGGGACATTACAAATGAGTTATGTCACTCAGGTTGCGGTGAAAAGATTGATCAATAATTTGGTACTGGGTCATCATGACAAAGAATTCAAGACTGAAGTGAATGTAATCGGTCAAACGCATCACAGGAACCTCGTCCGATTGCTCGGATTCTGTGATGATGGAGATAATAGGTTACTGGTTTATGAGTACTTGAGCAATGGCAGTCTAGCAAGCTTCCTCTTCGGTGGCTCAAGGCCTAGTTGGAGCCAAAGAATTCAGATTGCTTTGGGGATTGCAAGAGGGCTCCTCTACTTGCATGAAGAATGCAGTACGCAGATTATTCACTGTGATATAAAGCCTCAGAACATTCTGCTAGATGAGCATTACAATGCAAAGATTTCAGACTTTGGATTGGCAAAGCTTTTGTTAATGAACCAGAGCCATACCAATACCGTTATTCGAGGAACCAAAGGATACGTGGCCGCGGAGTGGTTTAGGAACCTGCCGATAACCGTGAAGGTGGATGTTTATAGCTTTGGAGTACTGCTGCTGGAACTCACATGTTGTCGAAGAAGTGTAGACATGGAGAGCGACATGGAAGAGAGAGCAATTTTAACTGATTGGGCCTATGACTGCTACTGCGAAGGCAAATTAGATGCACTAGTTGAAAACGACATTGATGCCTTGAATGACATAGCAAAAGTCGAAAGGTTTGTGCAAGTTGCCATCTGGTGTATTCAAGAAGATCCATCGCTCAGACCTACCATGAGAGCAGTCTCACAGATGCTTGAAGGAGTTGTGGAAGTCCCCATTCCACCATGCCCATGTCTATATGCTTCCACTGCATGAATTTCTGTCAATCTTTTGTTTAAATATGTCTAATTAATGCTGCAAAAGGAATAAGTTGTTAGTTTCAATATGTCTGAACGCTATTCTAGGGATAAGTTTTAGTTTAGGCTTTTTTTTTGCCCTATCTAAAGGAGACTTATGAAGCAATAGATCTCAGTTTCCTGGAATATTCGTGTAGCAGGGATGCTTTCATGGATGATAGCACCAGGGACCAGCCCAACCATACCAGACGAAGTTGATTTTATGAGCAGCCAATATTAATAAATATGATTAAGTTTCACTTTTCAAAGCTCTTGGTAAAGCAAACCCAATCTCATTCATATTTTGTTGTGCTCATTGTATAGACTTCAGACGTTTTTACTGCCTTACTCTATGCTGGGATTATTTTCATAAAATCAATCTTTTTTTGAATATTTGTATGATCATTTCACGATCCATATTCGAGATTCGTAACTATTCCTTCCAATAATATTATCTCTAAAGTTCGAACTTAAATTTTTTTCCTTAAAAATATAACGTGCCTTATCATTACTTCCAATTACTTATCTATTTAGAATTATATCTATACTATAACAATAAAAAGATATAAAATTATAACCTAATGTATATACTAAATTATTAATAAAATTATATAAGTGTTTTATTTTAAAAAATAAAAGATCATTTACCTATTCTTCCATTCAAAAACCTCTGTATAATTAACTACTCTTTTTCTCCCACCACTTGTTTGTAGGACGAACAATCTTAGTTACAAAGAAATTACCAAAGTTATTTATTCAGTCATAAGAGAAAAATGAAAAAATAATAATAAAGGACATATAAAAATATTATAAGTTAGTATTAAGTATGGCTGATACTTGATACTCATATAATAAATTTATGCACCAAAATAAATAGTAAAAATAATTTATTTATTTATTTATATTTTGTAACTCGGGCGTTTCACTTGAGAAATAAAATAAATAAATTCTATCTAATATCATTAAATTATTAATAAATTTAAATTATGATTACTTAATTTTAAAAAAATTATCACCGAACAAAAACTTTAAATAATTGAGTTATGAATAATTATTTAATCAATTTTTTAAAATTTAAAAAAAAATTAAACTTACTTTAATAACTTTAGATTTAGTTTAAAAGAGAAGGCCTCGTTACCCTCTATGTTCGGATCTCTTCCAAATTAGAAATCAGTCACAGATTAATGGCTGTTACTAATGTATGGGTATTCACTGAAAGCCTTGTACAACAATGAAAAATACGACGTTTTTCAGACAAACCTTCTCTTTAGATTACATTGCTTTGTTGTTGCAGAAGTGTTTAAAAGCCAAAGCCTTGAAGCCAGGCAAGCAACTTCATGCTTGGTTGTTACTTACTGGGACTGATATGGAAGTTTTGTCTTTGAGTTCAAAGCTTGTTGGGATGTACGCTAGTTGTGGAGATTTGAAATCTTCAGGTTCCATGTTTGGAAAAATCAAAACCCCAAATGTTTTTGCCGTGAACTGGATGGTTTTAGCCTCTGCTTTTAATGGCTACTTTAAAGAGTCAATTGGATACTTTTCTTTGATGTCTGAATCAATAAACCTTTGCAATAAGTTCACATTTTCTGTTGTTTTGAAAGCTTGTGTCGGGCTCATGAATTTGAATAAAGGAAAGGAGGTCCATGCTGTTGTTAATAAGTTGTGTTTGGAAACCGATGTAAATGTTGGTAACGGTTTGATAGATATGTATTGTAAATGCGGAAATGTGAGTTATGCAAGGAAAGTGTTCGATAGAATGGCTGAGAGAGATGTTGCTTCTTGGACATCCATGATTTCTGGTTATTGCAATGTGGGAAAGAACGAAGAAGCTCTGGGTTTGTTTGAGAGGATGAAATTGGAAAATTTGCAGCCTAATGAGTTCACTTGGAATGTGATGATAACTGCGTTTGCTAGAAGGGGAGATATCCGTGCTGCATTGGCTCTTTGTGGTAGAATGACTAAAGAAGGTCTGCTTCCTGATTTGGTTACTTGGAACACTATTATTTCCGGTTTTGCTCAAAGCCATTGTCCTTTTGAAGCATTCAACTTGTTTCGACATATGTTAGTTTCTGGGATCAAACCAAATCATGTGACTATAACTGGATTTCTCCCAGCATGTGGATTGACAGGTTCTATTGAAAAAGGTAGAGAAATTCATTGCTTGATTTATAGATTGGGACTGGATGCCAATGTGTTTATTGCTAGTGCTCTTATTGACATGTATTCCAAATGTGGCAGCGTGAAAGATGCTAGGAATGTCTTTGATAACGTTCCTAGTAAAAATGCAGCATCTTGGAATGCTTTAATCGGATGCTATGGGAAGCATGGCATGGTTGAATCCGTAATAAGGATGTTCGAAAGGATGCAGGAAGAAGGGGTGCAGGTAAACGATGCGACTCTAACTTGTGTTCTTTCAGCCTGCAGCCACGGTGGTTATGTCGAGGAAGGTTTGAGGATATTTGGGTCGATGAAACAAAGCTATGGGAATGAAGGTGCCAAAGAACATTATGCTTGTGTTGTTGATATGTTATGCCGTTCCGGGAAGATCGTAGAAGCTTATGAGTTGTTGAAGGAAATGCCATTCGGAGTTACAAACTCGATCGTTGGTGCTTTCTTCAATGGTTGTAAAGTTCATGGGAGAAAAGATTTGGCAAAGTTGATGGGCGAGCAAATTCTTAAAATGGAATTGAGAAGGCCGGGTGGGTTTGTTACACTATCGAATATTTATGCTGCTGATGGAGAATGGGGAGCTGTGGAGAATGTAAGAAAGGTGATGAAAGAAAAGAGAATCCATAAGAAGCCTGGCTTTAGTTGTGAGCCTTCGCAATTCGGTGGCTTTCTTGGAGAATAAGAATTTTAGCAATGTGGAGGCATGCCATGGTATATGTGCAAAACTGTGAACTTCTTTTTTTCCTTTTAAAGCGGGCTAAGTGGGCCATGAGCCTGACCCAGTTGTTCAAGAATCAAGACAAGCCTATCCCCATCTTTAATTTTGTTTGGATAGAATCATTTATATTCAAATACATGGATGAGTAATTGTCTTTCAGAGGAAATTTGACCTTTAAGTGTTGTTTTAGGTTTATGTGATAGCTTTTACTTGTTTCAATTCAGATCGTTTTTGAGTTATTTCAGGCTCTCAATTTTATTTTTATTTTAAAGAGGTCAAAGTTATTTCAAGTAGACACATGTCCATACCATACCCCGAAGGCATTCGAGCATCCCATAACAGAACAATTTGAGATATTAAGGTCAGATGGAGATGCTATATGGAACTCCCTTCCCAGTGACCCCAGGCTCAGAGAATGGCTTCAAAAACTCATATGGCATAATCCCAGCACCATTTCTGTTCTTCAATTCCTTGTTTGCATTCCTCTCATCAACAATCCCTTCAAGCTCCTTTAACCTCCCATTAAATTTTTCAAATGCTGCTTTTATCACAGGATCTTTGGCCCATGCCAACTCCGATTTTTCTCCCAAGTACTCCTCGTCCGGAGAATGGTTCGATAACACATCCAAAATAGCCATCACCGTGGTAGCTTGAATTTGTGAAGGGAAGCACAGTAGGAGTAAAACTTCAGGTTTATTCATGAAAAACTCCCAATCTCTTTCAGTTGCCTCTTCGGTTGGCATATTCTTTCTAGCAATCGTTGGTCTGCTGGGAAAGTAACCGGCATAGGTATATTGTCCAAAGTTGACAGATGCATGATGACCTGAGGTTACCCAAGCGATGGTTGTAACAATTTGGATTAAGTCTTGTGGTGTTTTGAGGACTGGCCACCAGGGTTCATCTTTCTTGTCACCATGCCCTACCGTACGGATTTCAGTCCACCATGCTTGAAGCTCTTCGTCTGACTCCACTAGGCTTGCCTCTGGATAGTAATGGTTCACATAATCAGAGACCCATTCTTTGAGAATATCCCAGAGAACCAGTCCATCATTGGCAAAAGGGTAATCCTTGATCGTTAACCTTAGGCCATGTGGAGCATCTGGATCTTCAACAGCCATCCCCCTAGTAATGAAGAAATTTGTTAATAAATTAATGGCTGTGAAAATTTCAAATATATCTGGAAAAGCAGATTCTAAGTACCTGCTAATTAGGTCTGCGGGGAGTGCTTCATGATCAAATCGCCATAGAAGGTCATAAGCAACAGAACAAATCTCCATAGAATACTTGCCAGGGCTAAAGGAGGTCTCAATGATCCCATCAGCATTGATTAGATACTCTCGAGCTAGTGCATTGATTTCCATTGTGTAACGGAAATGGGGATGGAGCAGTCTATAGATTGGATGCATTTCACTGAGTTGACGATTTGTAGCAATTATATAAGGTTCAGTACAACAATGGGTTCTTAGCCTGCAACAGAAACTCAAAAAGTTACGCGTAACTCTAATTTATAAGGCAATATTGATTATCACATACTTATCAAGAAACTTGGTAGAAATATATACCAGTGACTAATAAGCTGGTGATAGCCGGAATCGTGAGCAAGCACATGAGCTTTAGCAAGCCTCCAAAGCCAGACACCTGAAGAATGCCAAGAAGGCCTATATACTTCCTTCCACTGTGGCTTCCCATCCATAGGGGGGCGAGTTAGCTCGATGGCCAAAGGCCTCAGAGTCTCGTCTGGGTTTAAGAAAAATAGTGTGCGTGATCCATATAATGTTGTCCCTGGAAGCTGTCTAACTTTCTTCACATATGGTAGTAACAGGTCATGGTAATCTAGGACAAACAACTTTTTTTGCTCCAATGCCTACACATGAAGAACATGATTAATTAAAAAAGTTTGTTTCGTGTCAACATTTGAATGAGTACATGGACAACTTGGGTACCTCCTCCAATGAACAGAAACCTCGGATTTGTTGCTCGACCATCTCTTTGGTAATTACCGATTCCGGGGGGCCGTAGATTGCAGGATCAAGTTTGCTCTTCAGTGGCCATTCCTATAGGGTTTTTTTTGGAAACTATCAAACCTTTGGGCCTTAAAACAGTTCCATTCTATTTCTTTTTGCATGCCCCATAAAGTATGCACAAACGCAATTTTAACCGAGCTGTGAAATTATCATGTAACCAATACTTGCATAACTATATATACATTTGAGCAAGCATAATTATATAAATATTTATATCGGGTATGGGATGGGTTTTTTGCGCGCAAAGTTGGAACCGTGGATATCGTACCAACAAGCTTAAAACTTACACAAATGATATGAACCGATGCTTTCGTAAAAGCAGCTAGCATTAAGTATTAGATATTTTAGTACTCAGGTTGAGTCTTTTAATTTTACACATTTTCAGATACCTTGAGACTAACATCGACAATTAGGTAGGTATAATTCGAATTTTTTTTTTTCTATTATTTTTAAGATAACTATCATACCGTGACCAATTGAAGAGCATATGGGTTGATCCCAGAAAGAGTTTGTCGAGCGAATTCCTCATCCCTAAACCAAAAGAATTTGTCTCCTTCAAAAAAAATAAAAAAACAGAACAAATTAGCAATCGATTAAACAATCGTGCAAAATAACATTAAAGTAATCTAACAAGTTAAAGTGACTATCTGAGAGAGAGAACTAACGTTCCATGGTTTCAGGAGTTTCGAAGCGCAAGACATTGTCACTGTCAGAAATGACCTTAAGTAGTCTAGGAAGAATTTCTCTCCACATATTGTTCCCCTCCTGGGGAGGCAAGTCAACCCCTTCATTGAACAGTTGGTCGATGGCTGTGAAGTATGGGAACCCAAGATCTTTATCTACAATCGCCGTCTGAAGCGCTGGGATCACCGCATGAAACACCGAGTACACCGTCTTTGCCGAGAATGTCAGTTGCTTCACCTCCGAGAAGCACTCATCCCTTGGCACGTAGAACATATTTCTCTTTGTCTCCGATTCTGGATCTGTATTTATTTATTTAATCAATTAATGAATCTTTATCTAAGTTCACTGATTATATTAGAATCATTTTATTTCCAAGAATCCAACTGAATATGCTATTTCATATTTTTAAAAGGAGTTTTAATTAATATTTTACACTTTCCAAAGTTAGATTAATTCTTCTTAATAATATTTTAATTCTAATTAATATTGATTAGTTAAATAAAATTAATAAATAATGATAGTAGACAAGGTTTGTGGGTTCATTTTGTTATTTAGTGTCTAAAAAATAATTCTTTTGAGATATTTCAATTTAAGCTAAACTCTTTACAATTTTTACTAGAAAATTAATTTTGTTGGTGTCACATAAAAATTATTTATACCATATTTAATATTTTGATTGAATTGATATCACATATCAGTCGAATTTTAAACTAATTACAAAATTATTAAAATATCATGATTTTATATAAAAATAGATATTAATTTTAAAAAAAATTGTAAATTTTACCTATTGTTAAAAACTCTACCAATTCAGATTTGCAACTGAAATAAATTTTATTTCGTGATATTCAATTTAGCTTTTCTTGTTTGAACGATATCCATTTTGGATTTATTTAAGCATAATGACAAATAGATCAATTGTAAAGTGATAAGATGCACGTTTTTATTTGTCATTAAACCGCCAAGTGGTAGCCACCCCATTGATGGATTGATTTGGTCCCCAAACGTTGCGACAAGAGACTATTTCAAGTGATTGAACAGTTTGACGTGACAGCTGCTGATTGGATACGTAATTTAGGGTTTAGGAAGTACCTGATTCACATCGAGGGCGACCAGTCCGGCAACGTCTAGGGTAAGGGAATTGTTTATTGCCGCCGAGCACTGGTCTTTTCTTCTTGAGATCAGAATCAGGGTCCCCCAGATCATTGTAAACATCGTAGTCGTATATCCTCTCAAAAGACTTGCGCTCTCCCACGCCGTTCCCTCTCAAAGCCTGCAACTCTTCCTTTCTCAATCTCTTTAATCCGCTTGGTGTTTGTGACGGCAAGTATGACTGTGTTATCATTTCAAATTAATTAAAATCGAGCATTATATTTGAATTCCAAAGATGAAGGCAACACTTTCATTATGGCGGACGATATTAAATGCACGGCAACCCTCTTCGATAATAATAATAATCTGTGTTGAGTAAGCTGATTGTGTGGCGGGGCAGTGAATACATTAAAGGATATGTTTTTCTGGGACATTAAATGAGTATTTTCAGCATCAGTGAGCAGTATTGGTACATATTAGTTATATGGAAAAAAAGCTATATTTTTATGGGGAAGTGGAACCGTGATCCCAAAATGGGCCCCTTATTCTCCAACAATGCAACTATATGAGTTAGAATAAAAATAAATAAAAATTAGAGAACCAACATGTTTAAAACAAAATTACAAACAGATACAATCATATATTTTGTTTTATTATTATTATTATTATTATTTGAGGTCATTTTTTTTTACAAAAATATACCAGGTAGAAGATTGAAGAAAGAAACTGTTTGAATCTTAATTTGTAGATTTTTGACGTCTAAAGTTATTTTATAAAAAATGTAAAACAGTAAAAGAGAATGAAGAAAGAGAATTTTTTTATTGGTACAGAAAACGTGAACAAAAAAATTATATAACATCAATTTTAACAGTCCAACAACTTAAATGAAAACTTTTAAATAATTTAATAATCAAATTATAATTTTTTTAATTAAATAATTAAAACCAAAAGTCATCCGTAAATTTAATGACTAAATTTGAAGAAAATAGGGTTAATCTTTCCTCCGTATCATTGAATGGTTTTCTCAGTGTCAATACAGTCCATAACAAGTGTTGTCCTAATTCCTTAGAGTGGTCCATAACGAGTTCTGTCCTAATTCGTAAAAGTGGTCCGTAGTTACGTGTTTTTTTTTTTTATTCTCCTTTATTTTTATATTCAAAGGCCCATTTATTTGTTGTTGTTTTCCTTTCATTAGTTCGAATTCTCCATATGTAGACTTGTGCACCTGACTAAGTACAGAATCTCCTAGCAAAAAAAAAAAAAAAAAAAAAGGGAGTTTTACACGTGAAGTTGTAGAACAAAGTCGTACTCATAATTCGCTTTCAATCCTAGTGTATTGTGCGTCCATATTTTAAAATGTTTTAATAAAATTATGGAAAATATATATATTATTAAGAGCTTTTAAGTGTTTAAACAAGAAAGATATACATATTTTTTAAAAAGCATCTAAAAATCGAGATATATAAAATGAAACTACTAGAGTCGCAGTTTAATTACAATCATTTTACTTTTCTCTCTAGTGAAGAGATAGTTGCGGTATCATGGGAAAATTAACAAAACTTATTAAATATAAAAGACCACAAAAATTGTGAATGGTCCCAACTGCTATTTAATTTATCATCCACGTCGACTAATTTAATTACGAGATCAAATACCCTTTCAATGTTTTATTTAAAAATATATTATTTTTATGTAGATTTAATCGCTTTATTATATTAAGAATATCTCAATTTCAAATTACTTATTTTAAAAAATAATATTTATATTATTTAATTATTATGAAACCTAGTAAGATATCAAAAAATATGGGGGGAAGAAAAGTTAGTATATATACCAACTTGAAAGAAACAACGTCTCAGTCAGGGGTGAAGCCAGGACAACTTTTTAGGGGGACCGGATGAAATTTTAATTTTTTATAGTTTATATCTTTCTAATTTGTAAAGGATTAAATCGAATTTTTATAATTTTAAGGGGGCCAAAGTACAATTTTACTTATACTAATTTAAATTTTTTAAAAAATTTTAAAGACCTAAATAAAAATTTTACCTTTTAGGGGGCATGCCAGCCGCACTGACTTCGCCACTGGTCTCAGTTGTATTAATATGTGGTTATGTTGAATGAAAGAATGAATGACCACATCACTACCTTAGCCTTATATGAACAATGATTAATGAAGTCTTCCCACCATCTTTGACATCTTATCACTCCAAGAAGGACACCCTCTTAGCATTGTTTTGAAAAATTCAAAATAATTGTAAAAAGTTGTTTTCATTTATAAAAGTTTATAAAATTTCTAATACTACTATTGCTCTCCATACATTGAATTAGGTAGATATTTGGCTAATTGTGTCTTTTTCATTGATTGGAAGTGCCATTTTGGCCAAGTTTTTAGGCTTCGTAGTAAATTGTTAATTAATTACGACATTTTTTTTTGGCTTCATCTCACTGCCATTAATATTTTAATCTGGAGCAAAGGTACCCCTACTAGATATATTACTTTTTTTCTTTTTTCAACCAAAATATAAAAAGAAAAAGGAATTAAGGATGGGAAACGTAACCTTGGGAGGGAAGAAGATTCTCTTTTGAGGATTGTCGAACTTGGAGTGAACCCAAGAGTTACAGCTGATGGTAATAGGATCAGTGAGACCATCAAGCACGATCTCCACCAAAAACATCTCTTTGTGATGTTCATTTTCAACGACCACAGCACCTATTTCCCCAAAATCTTGGCCTACTTTGAATTCCGCCTCATATGTCACGTCGTCACCCTTCTGTTTTACTCGATGTGCATACGCTTTGATCGTCTCCTTCTCTTGCCCCGTTTCTGCATTTTCAACATTACATTTTATTTGTTTTTTGTAAATACATATATTTTTCCACATTGACAATATGAGAAAGGGACGATAGTATTAAGATTTTAACCCTAGTTCTTAAAATGCAAAAAGGTATTTACAATTAGTATAAAATTTTGAAAAATTAGATGTCAATACTTATTTGGGTTGATTGTATGTTTATAAATTAAAATATATTTAACTATTTTTAAAATTTTAAATTAAGTTTTATTCTTTAAACATTTTTCATTTTTCATTTAAATAAAATACAAAAGTGCTTAGATTTAATACAAAATATATTTACTTCTATATGTTTTAAATAATTTGGTATACATCTTTTTTTAGTTTGAAGCAGTTTTAGAATAAAATTAACAAATTTATAAATATAAATTATTTTTTTGTGTAGAAAGGAATTGTCTGAAACTGTGATTGCACGTCATTACTATTCCTTTCCAATAAGAGAATAACGAATCAAATTTTGCTATTGAAAAGGGTAGGGATGACGTAGAATTACAGTTTTATACAATTCTTTCTCCTTTTAGTAATAACCTATAAATTATTTTTTGAAAATAATGTATTTTAAATTTTAAAAAATATTTACAAGGTTAAAATAACTTTTAAGAAGTTATAAATTTTTAATCAAAATAGATATAATTGTTTAATCATTTTTAAGCTTTTGTAAAACAACAGTAATATTTGTACATTTTGTTAAAATTATATTAATAGTTAGGAAATTAAATAAATATTCCCCATCTTTCTCCTCCGATATTGATAAAACTTTCTAATATATATATATATATATATTAAAAATTAGGTAATTAAATAAATGTTCTTTCCAAACTCCTTTCTCTTTAATGACTAGACGTAGTCTATGAAACATCTCAAATCTCAAACCCACATGATTGACCCATTGCAACTGGTTCCAATTTTATTTTTATTTTTTTTTTTTTTTTTGAATCTGCCTTTGGATGTGTATATATATAGCTGGAGCTGGGAAGAAACAAGCTCTAAAATTTTCTCCTTTTTTTTTGGGGAAAAGGAAAGAGCGAAATTAGTTGATGATCACTTACTGGGGTCCAGCTCGCCACTGACAAGCTCCAAGAGGATTGATTTGCCGAGCAAATCTTTGATATCATCTAGCCCTCTACTTAACCCTAAGTTGGAGAGGAAACCACCTACAGTTTGTTTAACTGTGACCACACCTTTCACAGTGTAGTCAGTTACGATACTATCATCGTTCAAGTTAGAGTCTACCTCGGCTTTGATTTTGTTCGGAACAACCCTGGCTTTAAAAGGTTTCGCTGTCTTGCCCAATGAAGAACAGGCGTTGAAAGGAAGAAATGCGAGGGAGGTGCCGTGGGAAAACGGTTTATGCAATGGCGAGGCTAGGGTTTTGGTGGTGGTGTGAGGATGGTAAACTGGCTTCAACATTCTTTGAGGGTTAATTGGGAATAAGATCGGTGGATAGGTATATTTGTGGTTATGGTAGTGGGAGAAGAAAACCACGCTACATTTATAGGTGGAGGATGAGGTAAAACGCACATGACTTTTCTATTTATTTATTAGATTTTTTTAAAATTTAAAATTTACTCTTTATTTTTAGTTATTTAGCCACTATATTTTTTAGATTTGAAATTTAAGTTTTGTCGCAACCATTTTTTGACAAAACGGGTGTCGAACTTGAGTTTTGAAAAACGGGCAAAAAGGGAGTCGCCACCGACCATTTATTAGGTGTGATCGGATCACCTTTGTTTCAATAAAACATTTCGATTTATTAAAACAAATGTTTTTGGTCTACGAGTGTTCGAGAAAACAGGTTCGGGAGTCGGTTACGTGCGAGGAAGGATTAGCACCCTCGCAGCGCCCGAAAATCGGTACCAAATTGATTAATTAATGTCCCAATGTCGAAAGTTTGAAAATTAAAAAATGAATTTAGAAATTTGGGTTTTTTAGAAATATTTGAATCTTCTTAGAATATTAAGATTTCCTTGTTTCGAAGGGACCAAATATCACATCCAATACGTAGGACACGATAATTTCAATCCTCAAATCCAATGTCATCTCTTAATCCCTAAGACTCATTTATTAAAATAACAAAATGTTATTCAATTATTTGGTCAAGCAAGAGAACCGAAACCCAACACATAGGGCCCGGTCCCTCGAATTTTCAAACACAAAATATTGCCTTATTTTGAAAAATTTTAGTTATTTTAGGGTAAAATGGATATAAAAAATGTTTTAAAGAAACGTGATTTGAAAATGGGAATAGGGTCATGCAATGAATAATGATGATGCAACATAAATTATGTACAAGTAATAATTCCGTAATGATAATAGTAATAATAATAATAGTAATAAAATATATACAATATACTAATATAAATGTAGTAGTGAAAATAACGATGATACGAAATATGTACAATACGATAATATATAGTACTAGTAATAATAAATAATGATGACAATAATGTTAATAAAAATAAACATAATAATAGCAATAATGATAGTAAATATATATATATAACTACTAATATTACTAATAGTAACTAATAATAATAATGGTAGTTAATAATAATAATAATAATAATAATAATAATAATAATAATAATACAAAATACATACGAGATAATAATATAACTATAGTGATAATAACAATATAATAATAAAGTTAGTTAAACGAAATAATAATAAAATATATACATAAAAATAAAATAATGGTAATAGTGTTAATAGTAGTAATAATAACAAAATAATATGAAGTATATACAGACATACTAATATATAGTACTAAAAATGACAATAATGTTAAGAAATAGATAAAATAATAGTAATAATAATAGAATCATATGGAGTATGTACAACTTAATAATATATAATAATAATAATAACAACAATAGTAAATATAGTAATAATAATAATATATACAAACTAATGACATAATAATAATTAATAATACTAATAATACGGGATATATATGATATAGTAATATAAATGCGATAATAATCATGATAATATAATGATAATGATAATATAACATTAGTACTAAAATAATAATAACAACAGTGAGCATATATATAGCTGATAATACTAATAGTAGTAACTAATAATAATAATAATAATATTAATAGTATAGTAGTAATAATAAAATAATAAAGTGAATAATAATAATAATTAAAAAAAGGGTGGTCGAATTGGATAGAAAACATGATTTTGGGGTCGATTTGAAATAAATTAAAAGGGGAAGGACTGATTTGTAACGTGCGCGGAATCTAGAAGGACCAAAACAAGAATAAACCCCACACTGTGAAACGCGGTATCAAATGGGGACCCAATTGGAACGTGGGAAAATTAAAAGGTAAAATCCATAAAAATCAAAACTCGATTGCGAAACTATGGAAAGGCGAGAGGGACCACGCGCATAAATTACCCTCTTACGCAAAACACGCGGATCCTACCGAGGCGGTCGGGCCGATCGGGTCGACCAAACGACGTCGTTTTGGGGATAAAGGCCACCCCAAAACGACGCGTCGTTTGAGAGGCTATAAAGGACCAAATTTCGAAAAAAATCATTTCTCTCTTTGATTAAAAAAACTCATCTTTCTCTTTTTTTTCTCTCGCAGACGTAGGGGAGGAGATTTCGGTGACTACCACCGCCGCTGACGCCGCCGTCTTGCCACCGCTTCATCATGTGGCCTAAAAGGTAATTATTATTTTTTTGTTTATTTTTTTATTTTCATTTTTTATTCAGTATATATATGTGTATATTTTGAAAAAATAAAAAGAATAAGAATAAGATGAAATACCTTCGTAGTTTTTTTGATTTCTTTGCTTTTCCTTCTCTGTTTTTTGAATCGTTTCTTTTGTATTATTGTCAATTGAATTGATTTTTTTGTTTAAAAGCGCTATTCTTGTATTGATTTTCCCCTCTCAAAAAAAAAAAGTCCTCGTTATTATTATTTTGAATGGCTTTATAGCCGATTTTACATGATTTTTTTATTATTATTGTCTCTTTTTCTTGTAGATGGGCAAGCTGTGAGTGGAGGCGCAAGTGGAAGGTCGATGTGACATGTGCATGCATGTGGTGGAGTGAGGCGCGGTGAAGCACTTAGGGGCTAGGGTTTTCTTTTTTACCGAAAATTAGTTTAAGTTTTTGGGCTTATTGGGCTAGGTTTAGTAATTGGGTCATTTTGGGTTGTAAATGGGTTGGGGATTTGGGTTTAATTATCTCGGTCTGATTTTGTAAGTGGGTTTATTTATTTTTTATTGGTTTTGGGTCTGCTGTGTATTGGGCCTCGGGTTAAAGACCCGGGCCAAAATTGTTGCTTACAGCTGCCCCTCTTTGCTCATTGTCGCGAAGCGATAATAGAGCAAAGACAAAAGAAGAACCAATTTTGCCCGGTCTTGGCCAAGCCTTGACGTGTTGGTCCCCGTCTTCTTTAAACAGCCTCAAACTCAACTGTAATTCGTCGCTTTGACCCACTTCACCGTTTCGTTATATCTTCAGGGAGATAACACTTCCTATTCTATTGCTTCTTCAAGGGCACAGCGGCTAGTGCCTTCTTTGACGTGATTTCAGGGCTTTGATGTGACTTCAAGGAAATAAATCTGAATTTGTCAACCTGCTCCCTTGCTATCTTTGGGGAGGCTTCGATCTTCATTCTACTCCACTGCTACTTCCGAGAGATATGGCCTGTAGCTTCAATTTGCTCTTGCTTCAATCTTCTTTGTCCTCTGAAACTTCTTCATTCAATTTGCTCAACGTGACTTTAGTCTTCCATCTGTAAATATCTCCGCGCGTGCTTCGAGGCTTGACTACATTGACATGAGTGTTTTTTTTTTTTTTTTTTTTTTTTAAGAAACAGTAATTAAGATACGGAAATTTAAATACCTTGGCGTGTGACAAGGCCCAACATATCTCTCGCATGGTGACAGAAATTTAAAGACAGAAACAGAAATTTAAAGATAGAAATTAAAAGACAGAAATTTAAATATCTCGACGTGTCCCGAGGCCCAACTCACTTCAAGTATTATGAGTTGATTTTGAACAGAAATTTAAAGACAGAGATTTAAAGACAGAAATTAAATACCTCGACGTGTCCCGAGGCCCAACTCACTTCAACTATTATGAGTTGATTTTGAACAGAAATTTAAAGACAGAGATTTAAAGACAGAAATTAAATACCTCGACTTGTCCCGAGGCCCAACTCACTTCAACTATTATGAGTTGATTTTGAGCGTAAATTTAAAGACGTAAATTTAAAGACGTAAATTAAATACCTCGACGTGTCCCGAGGCCCAACTCACTTCAACTATTATGAGTTGATTTTGAATGTAAATTTAAAGACAGTAAATTAAATACCTCGACGTGTCCCGAGGCCCAACTCACTTCAACTATTATGAGTTGATTTTGAACAGAAATTTAAAGACAGAAATTTAAAGACAGAAATTAAATACCTCGGCGTGTCCCGAGGCCCAACTCACTTCAACTATTATGAGTTGATTTTGAACAGAAATTTAAAAGACACCTCAGGGTGTGACCCGAGGCTCAACTCACCTCTCTCTGATACGAGTTGATATTTTGAAAAGAAATTAAAAGACACCTCAAGGTGTGACCCGAGGCTCAACTCACCTCTCTCTGAATATGAGTTGATATTTTGAAAAGAAATTAAAAGACACCTCAAGGTGTGACCCGAGGCTCAACTCACCTCTCTCTGAATATGAGTTGATATTTGCAACCGGAATCTCAAAATATATCATCTGGTGGAACTCGGATGTCTTCTTTCTCCTCGATTTGGCGCAACCATAGTCAAGACTCCTTGCTTTACTGCGTACCTGTATGTGTCATGCGTGATGATGTCATGATATGCATGTGTTTGTCCTAAATGCCTACTTAATTATGCCACGTGTCTTGGGTTTGTTTGTCACGTATCTCTTCTTGTTACGACTCTCATGATGACCTGTATTCACTGCTTCGACTCTTGACTTTTCTTGGGTCTTGTTCCGTGCCCTCAGAAGTAATCTGTGTTTCTCGCATATCACCCTTTTGCCCCTGTAACTTCAATGCTCGTCTTGTTGTGATCTGAGGGTATAGGATTTTAATACCTTCCATTTATCCCACTGCAATTCTTAGAACATAGGACTTGTCTCCTATTCAGCCCACTCTTTCGTCATTCAAAGGTGTATGATTTGCATCAGTTTCCTTCTAACGATCACTCTTTAGGTGACCCAACCAGATGTGTGTGCGTGATACTCGTGCGAATGCAGAATGTCATTTCTTTTCAAGAATGATCCTGGTTTTGCACTTGGGTTAACAATGTCCATTTTTCGTCAGGATTGTGTCACTGACATGGGTGCCTTGTCATTTTGTTCAATCATCTTAATTTGGATTCAAAGATTTCCAACCCTTGAGCTCGGTGAATCTTGAGCAATAATCATGTTTCAGGCTCCTATGTTGTTTAGAGGTTTCTAGAGTAATATGCGAAACTCCTTTCATGAAAGTGTTATTAATCCGATAATTGTTATTTCAATACAAAATGCTCAAAAAGGACCATAATGGTGGATGGAATGGGAATTTATTGGGAGTGCAATTTCGAATCAAACAAGTTAATCAAAGCTAGCATATGTAACAAATTTATTTAGAGTGTATTTTGAAAAGACAAAGACAGTAGACTCAAAAATGGGTGAAATGGAAACTAGGTGCCCCAGATGTCGTAGCCTGAGCTTCTCTGTTCTAACTTCTTGAGGACCTTTCTAAACTCAAAATGTGTTTAGGGGATCCAGAGTACTTTGTTGATGCCCCAAGGCGCAACATTCTTTCTCATTGTTACTTTGAGCATAGTAAGACTACTGCATGCCCCTTCAAATTTGAGCTGCCTTTTTCAGGTTTTCAACCCAAACCCACCTTTGGTCCCAAATAACGAAGGCCCAATGGCCCAAAACTAATCAAGGAACCCTAGGGTTCCCTCTCCACGCTCACTGCACCATTTTTTCTCGTTTTTGTCTTTTTTTTTTTTTTTTTTTTTTTTTTTTTAAAGATTGGGCAGGTCCTTGCCGTCTACCTCAGACAATATCTTTGTTTCCCTAGAACAGACATTCTTTGCTATCTAAAGTCTTTCCGACTTGGCATCTTCTTTCTTCGAAGTTCTTGTTGCATGGGGAGAATCTTCTTCAAAACCACATCATCATGAAGTTTTCTAAGGCGATCTTTTTTGTTAAAAACTCACTTCATCTGATCGCGACGGACATCTCTCGACATCTTCTCTACACATTCACTTGATCATATTGGGGTCCGTTTCGCCTCACCCAATTTGGGCTTGGCTCGTGCCCCAGAGAAGAGTATTTTGACTTTACTAGGCGAAACCTAAGAAGGCGTTGTCCCGAGAAGAGGTCCCGGCCGACGCTCAATAAAAGGGTAAACGTGACTTCTATATGCCAACATCTACAAGTTTAGGTTATCTTCCTAGCGATCTTTGTTTTGTTGCCCCTGCCTCTCTCTTTTCTCCTTTTTTTTTTTTTTTTTTTATACCATCAGCATGTGGTCTTCAAATATAGGTTTCTTCTGCGACTTTCATGTAGTCTCGGTGCGTCTTAACGTGATCACACAAAAATATCTTTGAACTCTTAAGGATAATTCGATAATTCCTTGCCCTGTTCCTTCGGGAAGCTAAGCTTCTATCTTGTAGTGTTTGCTGGCATTTCGTAAGTTGGGATCTACCATTCTTGACAACTTAGGAAACAAGTTGCGACCTCTGTCATCTTTCAAGTTCTTAGATCCTCTAGACACATATTTCTCTAAAAGGGAGTCAGTAACAGTGTCGCTCATGTCATTGATATCTGGGGACCCATTGTGGGCTTGGAGGTATAAAATTAAAAGCATGACATGAATGAAACGATACAGAGTTTGAAAAGGAGTGAAAAAAAAAGCACTTTTATTGAAATAACAATTCTGGAAACAAGCCTATTTCACGAAAGAACTCTTGTTGCCTCTAGGCTTGAAGTAACAAGCGTTTTTCACATATCACTCTAGATTAGCTAAAATACATAGATCCCTACACAGTCCCATCGTTCAAAACAAACTCGAGAGGATAAGGGTGTATCAGTGAAACCTCATTAATTGCATCATCCTTCCGTCACTGCATTTGCGTTTCCTCCAGCATGGTTTGGGAGCGGATTTCCAGTCACAGTACTGATCCCATCAAATCGCAGAATGCCCGCGTCAATAAGGCTTTGAACCTTCCTTTTAAAGGCTAGACAATTGTCTGTGGAATGCCCCTGGTTTCCAGCATGGTACATGCAACTAGCATTGGGGTCATACCATTTAGGGTATGAAGGTTTCAATGGTGCTATGTAATGCGGTGCTATTAATTGTTTCTCCAATAATTTTGGGCATAACTCTCCGTACGACACAGGAATAGGGGTAAACTGAGGTCTTTCAGGATTGGGTTTCGTCGGCCTTGATTCATTTTTGGGTTGGCTCGGAGCGGTCATGGTATTTGGTGAGAATATGGTGAGTGGTCTTTGGACATCGGTGGCGTAGACGGGATAAGGAGGAGGGGTTTGATAGTAGAGGTTTTGGGGAGGAAAATAGACGTTTGGAGGTGGGCGGAATTGAGGTTGTGGTTGGATTGGGTACGGATTAGAGGCGTAGTGGTTCTCAGTCCCCACCATATGGGTTTCAGGCTCTTTCTTCTTTACAGGTGCCGGCCTTTTTGAACCTTCAGTACCCTCCATTCTTCCACTTTTGATGCCATTTTCAATGAGTTCCCCAGATATTACGAGGTCGCGAAGTCTTTTGTGGCATTTCCACCAGCTTTGTCGTAGAATGGCGCTCTCAAAGTATTGATAAAAAGGACCGTTGTCTCACTTTTAGTTAGTGGGGATCGACACGGACGAGAGATCCTCCATCTCTCGAGCGCATCTTGTCGAAGGTCTCGTGGGCTTCTTTTCCAACATTTGTAGCGTCGGTGGGTGGGAGCCATGTCGAAACATGCTTATATTGTTCACAAAATGCGATTGCGTGTCCTTCCATGACCGGATCTTCTCCGTGCTAAAGTGATCATACCATCCGAGGGTGATCCGATCAAGCTATCACCGAAACTTGATGTATTAGGAGCTTGTCCTCATTCAAGTATCCGCCATTTTTCGACGAACATAATAAGATGGGCCTTCGGGCATCTCGTTCCCTCATACTTTTCAAATCCGGTGTCTTAAACCGGAGGCGGGACTAGATCGCACTAAACTAAGGTCTTTGGCATTTAGTGCAGAGAAAACTCTAGTACCTTCCACCGCTTGAGTCTCTCTCTCAGACTCTTATATTTTTTCAAAGATTATGGTCATCCCTCTTTAACTTGGCTATTTCCCTCGGATCATCTAAACCGGAACAATCGGATTAGCGAGAATTATCTCCAGCGTTTGATACGTATATACCTTGCCCCAAATGGGCGGGTGGGATGGGTTGTTGTTCCAGCCTACAAGGTTCCCCGAGGATATCCTCTTTGTGTTGCATGGCGTGGGGGGGTAAATCTGGGGATAGAGCGGATCTTGATTATCCTCGAGTGGGGCTCAGTAATGTCGAGGACTTTGCGCGAGTCCTTTTCCTTTGGACATGGTGTCAATATCTCCAACATTCTATCCATTTGATCCTTATGTCCTCGTGATTCCTCGCGGGATTTCATCATCAAGTCCTCGCTTCTGCTTTGCGTGACTTGGCTAATCGTTCTTGCAACTCTTTCGGTTTTTTTCCATCCTTTCGATCCTCTCATTGAGTTCGGCGTCCATAGCTCTAGTTTTTAAGCGTGTCCTATAGGGATGATGTGATTCCGAGTTCGTAGTGCCGTGAGTTGTGAATTATGTGATTTTAAGCTTAGTGAGTGATTAAGGCGATGTAATGATGATGTATGTAATGCAATACTGAGATGTATGGTGTGTAATGCAATGCGGATGTATGGTATGAATGCAAAGAAAGAGAGGCGTTGATCATGATTTCAATTCCATTAGAAGAACTTCTCTAGAAAATACGTTTCTTTACATTAAAACAGTTGCGTGATACTGACCATGTCCTCATAGTCTAGGTGAGAGCAATGGTCTTTTCTTTCGTGCCTGTAAGTTATGATTGTGTCCTCTGAACTTTCTTAATAGACATCTCTTCTAGCTCTTTGTTGCTGAGTCCCGATCGTGCCTCGTCATCCGCTTATCCTCCGTGATGTTCATGATCTTTTGATGACTCCCAAACAATCCTTGTCGGCTTGAACCTTCCGGTAAATCCTCTTTTCGTATCTGGGTGTTTATGGACACATCCCTTAAATTTTCTCAAAAGAAGTCTTTTCTAGCTCTTTATCGCTTGGTCCAGGTCGATCTTCTGATGACCTCCAAGCAATCTTTGCAGGCTTTGAATCTTCGGGTAAAACTTACTTTCGTCGTTACCTAGACTATGTTCGGACGACCGTATTATAATCCACTTCATCAAGTAGCACATTTCCTTATGACAAACTCTTCTATTCAGCAATCAAATATTAATCGACACCTCTCTTTCTTTGATGATGCAATGCAATGCAATCAAAACAGAATAAAACACGTTAGCGCAGGAGTAATAAGCAAACACACAACAATTATCAAGATAACCATTAGAAGTTCGGTATGGTTCTATCTAGGGTAGGCTCCTAGGTCTTTCTACATGTAGTTTGGTTCTAAAGTAAGGGTACCTGAACCAGCAGATTCCTCAATCCTCACCCATTATAGGCTCATATGGACCGAGTTCGGTTCAGGGGAATACATTTCCCTATGGCTGCACGGAGATAGAAATCTCACGAAGACATAGGTACGGATGTATTCCGAAAACGATCCACTATCTTGCACGGAGGTAAAAACCTCACGAAAGAGTAGCTTCTCACTCCCACTTAAAGGTGTGACCGCAGTCATGCAATGCAATGCCAAAATATTTCACAAGACTCGACACTGTAGCACAAACGAATGCATCAAAGAGACACATGATTTTTCAAAACATTTTTCCAACTTTTCAATCGAAGGGACAAAAATCAATCAATTTACGGCCTGACTCTCGGTGGTCCCCAGTGAGTCTTAAAAGTGTCGCAACCATTTTTTGACAAAGCGGGTGTCGAACTTGAGTTTTTGAAAAAGCGGGCAAAAAGGAGTCGCCACCGACCATTTTATTAGGTGTGATCGGATCACCTTTGTTTCAATAAAACATTTCGATTTATTAAAACAAATGTTTTTGGTCTACGAGTGTTCGAGAAAACAGTTCGGGAGTCGATTACGTGCGAGGAAGGATTAGCACCTCGCGGCGCTCAAAAAAATCGGTACCAAATTGATTAATTAATGTCCCAATGTCGAAAGTTTGAAAATTAAAAATGAATTTAGAAATTTGGGTTTTTAGAAATATTTGAATCTTCTTAGAATATTAAGATTTCCTTGTTTTGAAAGGACCAAATATCACATCCAATACGTAGGACACGATAATTTCAATCCTCAAATCCAAGGTCATCTCTTAATCCCTAAGACTCATTTATTAAAATAACAAAATGTTATTCAATTATTTGGTCAAGCAAGAGAACGAAACCCAACACATAGGGCCGGTCCCTCGAATTTTCAAACACAAAATATTGCCTTATTTTGAAAAATTTTAGTTATTTTAGGGTAAAATGGATATAAAAATGTTTTAAAGAAACGTGATTTGAAAATGGGAATAGGGTCATGCAATGAATAATGATGATGCAACATAAATTATGTACAAGTAATAATTCCGTAATGATAATAGTAATAATAATAATAGTAATAAAATATATACAATATACTAATATAAATGTAGTAGTGAAAATAACGATGATACGAAATATGTACAATACGATAATATATAGTACTAGTAATAATAAATAATGATGACAATAATGTTAATAAAAATAAACATAATAATAGCAATAATGATAGTAAATATATATATATAACTACTAATATTACTAATAGTAACTAATAATAATAATGGTAGTTAATAATAATAATAATAATAATAATAATAATAATAATAATAATAATAATACAAAATACATACGAGATAATAATATAACTATAGTGATAATAACAATATAATAATAAAGTTAGTTAAACGAAATAATAATAAAATATATACATAAAAATAAAATAATGGTAATAGTGTTAATAGTAGTAATAATAACAAAATAATATGAAGTATATACAGCATACTAATATATAGTACTAAAAATGACAATAATGTTAAGAAATAGATAAAATAATAGTAATAATAATAGAATCATATGGAGTATGTACAACTTAATAATATATAATAATAATAATAACAACAATAGTAAATATAGTAATAATAATAATATATACAAACTAATGACATAATAATAATTAATAATACTAATAATACGGGATATATATGATATAGTAATATAAATGCGATAATAATCATGATAATATAATGATAATGATAATATAACATTAGTACTAAAATAATAATAACAAACAGTGAGCATATATATAGCTGATAATACTAATAGTAGTAACTAATAATAATAATAATAATATTAATAGTATAGTAGTAATAATAAAATAATAAAGTGAATAATAATAATAATTAAAAAAGGGTGGTCGAATTGGATAGAAAACATGATTTTGGGGTCGATTTGAAATAAATTAAAAGGAAGGACTGATTTGTAACGTGCGCGGAATCTAGAAGGACCAAAACAAGAATAAACCCCACACTGTGAAACGCGGTATCAAATGGGGACCCAATTGGAACGTGGGAAAATTAAAAGGTAAAATCCATAAAAAATCAAAACTCGATTGCGAAACTATGGAAAGGCAGAGGGACCACGCGCATAAATTACCCTCTTCTGCAAAACACGCGGATCCTACCTGGAGCGGGTCGGGCCGAATCGGGTCGACCGAAACGACGTCGTTTTGGGGATAAAGGCCAGCCCCCAAAACGACGTCGTTTCGAGAGGCTATAAAAGGACCAAATTTCTGAAAAAAATCATTTCTCTCTTTGATTAAAAAAAAAACTCATCTTTCTCTCTTTTTTTTTTCTCTGCAGACGTAGGGGAGGGGAGATTTCCGGTGACTACCACCGCCGCCGACGCCGTGCCGGCCACCGCTCGCGGTGGCCGGAAAAGGTAATTATTATTTTTTTTGTTTATTTTTTTTATTTTCATTTTTTATTCTGTATATATGTGTATATTTTCGAAAAAATAAAAAAGAATAAGAATAAGATGAAATACCTTCGTAGTTTTTTTTGATTTCTTTGCTTTTCCTTCTCTGTTTTTGAATCTGTTCTTTTGTATTATTGTCAATTGATTTTTTTTTGTTTAAAAACTGCTATTCTTGTATTGATTTTCCCCCTCTCCAAAAAAAAGTCCTCGTTACATTATTTTCGAATGGCTTTATAGCCGATTTTACATGATTTTTTTATTATTATTGTCTTCTTTTTCTTGTAGATGGGCAAGCGGCGCGAGTGGAGGCGCAAGTGGAAGGTCAGTGGCAGACAGTGGCTGGTGGAGGCGGCGGCTGAAGCACTTAGGGGCTAGGGTTTTCTTTTTTACTGAAAATTAGTTTAAGTTTTTGGGCTTATTGGGCTAGGTTTAGTAATTGGGTCATTTTGGGTTGTAAATGGGTTAGGGGATTTGGGTTTAATTATCTGGGTCTGATTTTGTAAGTGGGTTTATTTATTTTTTATTGGTTTTGGGTCTGCTGTGTATTGGGCCTCGGGTTAAAGACCCGGGCCAAAATTGTTGCTTACAAGTTTAACTATTAATGCTGTTAAAATGTGTTTGTTAAACTCAAGTTTATTATAATATCATTTTTTTAACCACATAATTATGACATCACACCAATAAATTTAACAAAAAAATATTAACAATGTTCATAATTAATCTTCAACCTTGAAATGTAAAAAGAAAAGAAATTAAATTCTTAGAAATGAAAATATAAAAACTAAAATTCAATTTTTAAAAAGTCTATAAGCTCATGGAATATTTTAATTTATTTATTACAATTATTTCCATGTAAGGATGTTGATTTTTTTGAATGGAAAACTATTCGATACATTGTTAATGAAGTTTTTCAGACTCCACAAACGATTTAAGAGTTTGACAAGTGTACTGTAAGATGCAATAATAAATAAATAAATTTAATTACATAAATAAATATAATATTTGTCATACCCTCACTTGTAGAATTTTAAAAACAATATTATTTGAACTGAACTAGATGGACTAATCGAATTAGTTAGACTGGGAATCAATCCTGAGATTAACCTAGAAAGTGGCTTTAAATTGACTAGATCAGAAACCAGTACAAACCAATTGAATTGGCTAAAAAATCGATTGAATCTATAGTCGAATTGACAAAAAAAAAACCAGTTGATTCGAGATTTTTGAATTTTTTAGATATTTATTAATTTTTTAATCGAATTGATTAAACCAATAAATTGACCAGTCCAATTTAAAAAACATTACAAAAATATATATCAAATAGTTACCTTTTTTTATGATTTTATTGGTAGTGAGACAATTGATGAATGAGCAGCTTAATAATTTTCCCTTATTTACAAATCGCGAAACGTGAAAATTGTTTTATTTTTAGTGAAACAAAGTGATGAATGAACAGAGTACAAGTGGCGACACGTGAAGAATGAACTAAAAATGAGGTCAGGGGTCCTTCTCATGAAAGTCGTCATAATATGGCTCCAGTGTGAAATACAAAAGGAAAAAAAAATGTTTAAAATGTTTGAATTTTCAATAATTTAGGAACTAGGCATAGTTCAACATTCAATCAAACTGAAGCTAGCGTGATTGAGATTTTAAACACCGAATAGGGTATTGAGATTCATCCCAATAATATAAAAACATAACTAGTGCTGAATTTGACATTAAAAATCATTTTAAATTTGTCGTTCATAGTATTTTATATATTTGTTTGGTTTTTTAAGTTATTAATTATATAAATATATTTATTATAATAAAGCATAAATATTTTTTAATAATATAAAGATGGAAAAGTTAACAAATAAACAATTTAAATATCTATATATTACACTAACAATTATAATGTTCAAATAACTAAGAAAAGTCATATTTAATAATAAATTTTAAAATATTTTTTAATTTAATAAATTTATATTTTTATACCTTTCAAATGTATATTATATTGAATAATAATATGTTGAGCAATATTTTCTCGTATCATATTAAGGGAAACATAGGGGTATTTATACATGTTTCTATTGCTACTATTGCAGCTCATAATAGGGTCCATTGTTTTGTCTCGGCCTTTGGGCAATGGTACTGACATTCCTTGTCATTGGTGCTTAAATTTTCTTGGTGTCCCTTGGCTTATTAGACGCTTGCCTGCGGAGTAGGCGATCCTTTCTGATCTTGGGATTGACTCCCCCAGTGAACCTCGCATTTGCCAATCACAAGCGGGGATCCCTTGCAGGGCTCGCGATCCCCTCTGCGAACATATTTCGCGACCTTTGTCCCGACGAGGCTTGTGCGAGCTCTCCTCTAGCGACCTCATTCCTGTGAGGCTTACACAAGCGCCCTTTGTGGGCTTCTCACGCAAGATATCTTTGCGAACATCTAACATTCCCGCAAAGTCCTCAGTTGACTACGCCTGTAGGCGAACATTCTTCTTCCGGATCGATAATCTAGATTCTATTGGTCACTTGGGCTGGCGGTTTCCAAACCCTAACATAATTAATATATGTATTTTAATTTTTATTACTTACATAATAATAAAATCAAAATCTAAAATTTTAAATTTTAATTTAATGTTCTAAAGGAGTACAAGAATATATTTTAAAATATATGTTTGGAAACGTATTATGTACAAGTGATCATGGGCTGGGTCGGGCCCAGACAAAATTTTAGGCCCATTTTTAGGCCCGAGCCCGACCAAAAATATGGGCCTAAAAATTTGTCCAAGCCCGACCCGAAAGAAAATTGATAAACCCGAGCCCAACCCGGCCCATGTTAATTTTTTTAGCTTTTTTCATTAAATAAAAAAATTTAAAACAAATATTAAAACAAAAAAACAAATAAAAATATGTAAATTAAAAAAGTATATTTGATTAAAAATAAAATATATATTTAATATATAATTTGGGCCGGGCCCATGCTAAAAAAGTTTTACCGAGGCCCGGCCCGTTTTCTAAACGTGCATCGTTTTTTTGCCCTAACCCATATTTCGAGCCTATATTTTTAACCGAACTTTTTCATTTTTTGGGTGAGCCGTTGTGCCGGGCCGGGTAGCCCAACCCATGATCACGTCTAGTATTATGTTTGGAAACGTAGCGTTCACTTACTGAGCATCCGTACTAGTGGCATGCTTATGATTTGACGTGTCTAAAGAACAGGCAACTATTTAATAAAGAGCTTCTGGTTTCTATCTCTCCATTGAACCTGGATGAGCTTCTATAATAAAATAAATGTCCGGACAATCAAATTTTTGTTGTAAATAATATATAGAGAGTATTTTCAAGTAAATAAAATTTACATACAGTATATTTATTTACCACAATTTTCATAATATATAATTATGTGTGTATATACACCATCCTTATATGAAAGATGGATTGAAGGTTATAATTATAGATTCTAGCTGTATAATCTAAAGTAATCTTTTACGTTCTTTTCTTTCATATATTTTTGCGTTCTTTTCCTCTTCTCTATTTTAGAAATTATTCAAATAATTTTGAATGGATTCTTGTCTGGTTAGGATAAAAATAAAATAAAATAATAGATCACCTTATTTTATTTTTATTTTGTAATTGTTTTGGTGAAAAATTTTCATCTATAAAATAAAATAATTTCAATTTACAGCCCTAAAACATTAATTTGAATTCTTAACGTTTAGGGGCGTTTGGTTCGTTGTATGGAGCACTACAGTCCATAATGTTACATTTTAGAATGAGATTATAGTTTTTAGATTTCAACATTCCAATCGTCTCGTGTCTAGAGTGTAATCTCATCATGGCTCATTCTGTAAGTAATTAATTTAGACTATTTTTTTAAGACTAATTAAAAATTATAAATTTTTCTTAACAATGAACTGGTAGATACCATACGTTACAATCATAATCATAATCATTATATTTTATTTAATAAGCTATTCATTAATATATTAATTATGATTATAACTATAGTTATAGTTGGTGTTACAGTAACTTTTCATTAATTATAATAAATACGAATTATAAAATTATTTCAACATAATGTATATATGTACTTATTAATACATAGATTGTAATAAAAAGTAAAAATTGTAATAATTCATCATAATTTTATAGAAATTAAGATTAAAAAATATTAAAGAAACTAAACTTGTTTAGAAAAAACAAATTTTATAAGAAAGACAATTGAATAAAATATGCTTCTAGGTAATCTTGTATTCCGTCAACCAAATACATGAATATTATATTTCATTTATAATCTTACATTCACGTAAATCTATTATGAAATATAATCTAAGATACAGTAAAATAAACATTCCCTTAAAACTAAAAGTTCTTTATACATCAAGTCATTTATACAAACTCAAAGGAATACAATGTTTGAATAAAAATATGAGATTTAAAAAATTGGGATTAGATAAATTTTAAAGTTCATTTTATACGTGGACAGGATAAATTATATTTTAAATATATTAAATAGGAGAAATATCTACTTATACCGAATTTGGACCTACCTACCATATTTTTGGATATGGAAATCAACACTTAGAAAGGTCGAAATGTGTTAATTTCTGAATGATGCAAGCTCATTATTAGAAAGGCTGACAACCGATTGAGACCGTTTCATGCCCTTGAAAAGAATGGTTTCGAGTTAACATGACCATCATGTCGATATGGAGCATTCATATGCTTATGAGTTTCATAATTTATTAAAGGAATCAAAGGAAAAAGAAAGGATGCATGAATTGAAAACCTAAAAGAGCAGCCTAGACTTTAAATTATAACAGAAAGCTAACATTAATTATGGCCCTACCTTAGACTTTAGATTATAACAGAAAGCTAACATTAATTATGGCCCAACCCATTTTTCTTTTTATAAACCTTTTATTAAAACTTTCATTCCATTCCCATGATAGAATTTTTTTTTTTTTTTTTTTTACAAATATTTAGTTTTACTAGAAATGCATGAAATCTTAGATATTTACTTTATAATATTCAATAAATTTATGCATATTTTAATTATTTTAACTATATTATATTTTTTAGACAATTGTAAATTTTTTTTAGATATGCAATCACAAACATTAATTATAATATTTGAAAAGTAAAAGATTAATATATTTTTAAAATTATTATGTAATTTAAATATTGTATAATGTTTAAATGTAATTTTTGTCATAATAAAATTGAACATGAATCTAACAAGAACAGATTTAGATAGCAAAAATTTCTCTTACTTAACCAATCCAGTCCTTATGATATTTAAAGATGTTTTAAATTAAAATTAAAATTAAATGATAAATCAAAGTTGATCCATATTTTAGAAAAACCTATTTGGACAAAACCATCAACTAAACAAATAATCTAACCTAATAACTTGTTTTTTATTCAAATATTTGTAATATTTCGATTTTACAATATTATGAACTTCATTCTTAGTGTAGACACTAACTTTCATCTAGAAAAAATAATTATGTAATAGATTTCGGTGATTAGATTTCAAAAGATATTAATATATATTATTAACCCCCAAAAAATTAAGTGATAGTAAAATAATTTTCATTGGATCCTAACCCAAATTAAAATAACAATTTAGCTATTCATTAACCAAAATAAATTAGTCATATCCAATTCAATTTAACCTAAATCAATTATATAAGTTGTCTAAATTATACTTTTTCTATTCTAAATAAGAGATTATTAATAAGTTACTGTTGATACAAAAAAATTAGAACATAATAAATGATGATGGAAGTTGAATTTCGATTCACCTTTTAAGATGGTGAACCATTTGTTATGGAGTGAAAATGAAGGAATAGGAGTATGGAGAGATGAGAGAATTGGTTATGTCTACTCCTTTTCAAGTTAAAGTGAGATTTATATACGGGTGAACCTAGTAGAACAGGTGGTGACTAATATCGAAGTCACATTTTAGGTTGTTAAGTCAATTGACCCGCAAAAAAAGTTAAAGAAAAAAATACTTTATAAAAAAAATATTAGTAAATTGAGTTGTTAACCCCACAAAAATATTTGAAAAATATACACTAAAATTAAAAGATCTTTATTTTTTTTTTTATTTTCTTTCAACATTCATCATTTCCTTTGAAGAATTTCTTATTCTCTCACACTCTCTCCATAATTTTTACAAAATAGATTATCAACCTTTCAATACTTTTAAGTAGATTTCCTTAATTTGGTAACAATTCTTTTATTTTTAAGCAGTATTGATTAATCTCTAAAAAATAAAATTATGACTTTACTTGTGATAAATTAGGATTTTTATGTAAGATTAAGTTTTTATTGATGGAATGATTTTGGGATATTAATTTTATGAGATTATTGATGTCGTAACCATTTTTTGACAAAACGGAAATCGACTTTAGGTTTTGAAAATGAATAAAACGGGAGTCGCCACCAACCTTTTATTAGGTGTGATCGGATCACCTTTGTTTTAATAAAACATTTCGGTTTACTAAAACGGTGTTTTGGTCTACGAATATTCAAGAAAATAGGTTCGGGAGTCGGTTACGTGCGAGGAAGGATTAACACCCTCGTAACGCCCAAAATTGGTACCGAACTGATTAATAAATGTCCTAATGTCGAAAAGTTTGAAAAGATCTTTGAAATTTTATTTTATTTTTTTGATTTTAAACAACTTGATTGAATATCGTTTCCCTTATTTCGAAGGAATAGAGTCTCACATCCAGCACGATTGGACACGATAATCTAAGTCCTTGAATCCAAGATCATCTCCAAAACTCTCCAAGCACACATTTTTGAAATTTTGGAAAGGGTATTTACTTATTCGGTCATACAAAAAGAAACACACCCAGCACGATTGGGCACGATCTTTTCGAACTTCCAAACACGCAAATATCACCTTATTAAAAAGTAGAAACAAAATTTGAAAGGATATCCATTTGTTTGGTCAAACAAAAGTCACACCCAGCACGATTGGGCACAAATTTCTTTGAATGCCCAAACTCATGAATAGTACCTTTGTGGAAGCCCATTTTTATGAATTAAAAAAAACGAAAAGAAAAAAAATAAAATAAAATAAAAGATAAAATGTTGAATTGCGATGAAACGACAAAAGCGAGAAATTAGCAAAACATGATAATAAAAGATGGAATGATAAAACAAAAATAGAAAGATAACATTAAAATAATAATAATGAATAAAAACAAAAAGATGTTAGTAATGATAGAGACAATAGTAAATACAATAATAATAATAGTAATAATAATGGTAGTGTAGCAAATATAATAATAATAATAATAATAATAATAATAATAATAGTAATACAAATAATAATGGTATAATAATAATAATAATAATATTATGGTAACAATACTAATAATGATAATAACAATAATAATAATAATAATAATAATAGTATATACAACATAATAATATAATAATAATAAATAGTAATAATAATAATAGTATAGTAATAATACTAAGATAATGACAATGATACGAAGTATGTACAACATAATAATATAAATATAATAAATATAATAATAATAGTAAGTATATATATATAAATAATAGTATAATAATAATAGAAGTAATGACATAAAAGAAAAATGAAGTAAATAATAATAATAATAATAATAATAATAATAATAATAATAATAATAATAATAATAATAATAATGGTGATAACAATAACAATTCATAAACCAAAATAATAAACTATGTACATGAAAAATATAATAATGGTAAAAAAAAATGATAAAAGGACTAAAGGATTGCAAAAATAACTAAAAAGGATCAAATTGTATTTGAAACAAGAGTTTGGGGTCAATTCGAAATAAAATAAAAGGGAGAAGGGCCTCATCGAAATGCGCCTGAAAAGGGAGGGACCAAAACCGAAATTATTCCCTTCCCTATGCACTGCGTTTTTGCGCTGGATTAAATTAGAACAGATGAAAATGTATTGGGGCAATCTTAAAATAATGACAAACTGAATTAAAAGAAAAGAAAATGCGGAAGGACTTGTGGCATAATTAAACCAATCGACGAAAACACGCGGATCCTTCATTCGGGTCGGATCACAAACGCGGGTGAGGATGAAACGACGTCGTTTTGGGCTTAAAGGCCAGCTTCAAAACGACGTCGTTTTAAGAGGCTATATAGGGCCTAAAACTCAGAAAAAAAATCATTTGAGGGGTGTGCTAAAAAAAAAACTCTGTTCTCTCCTTTTTCTCTCTGGGACAGGACCTAAATTCCAGCGCAGGGATCGCCGCCGGCTATCGCCGGCCACCGCGAAATTCGCAAAATGGTGAGTTTTTTATTCTTTTTATTTTTATTTTTTTATACTTTTATATTATGCTTATATTTATGAAATAAGAGATTCAAAAAAAAAGAAAAAAAGGAAATACCTTCACAGACCTGACTTTGCGTTTTTGGATTCTCTGCTATTATTTATTATGCTTGTATTTTTTTTTGAAAGAAAAAGAGTCCGCTTTACATTTTTTTCGAATGGCTTTATAGCCGAATAATGAAGAAATAAAATACAATAGATTTTTGCCTTTTGTCTCCATTGTTGCCGTTGTTTTGTCCTTATCCCTGCAGGTGGGGCGCAAGTGGAAGTGGGCGTGGCGGTGGCAGACCGAAGTAAGTGGGAGTGGGCTGCGGCGCACCAGGGGAGGCGGGTGGAGGCACGCGCGCGACACCTCTTGGGGTCAGGGGCTAGGGTTTTCCTGGAAAACCCTAAAATGCGGGCCATTTGGGCTTGTTTTAATTTTGCTTGGTTTTGGGCCCTGGGTTAATGAACCCGGGCCAAAATTGGTTACTACAGCTGCCCCTCTTCGCTCATTGTCGTGAAACGAGAATAGAGCAAAGACAATAGAAGAACCAATTTTGCCCGGTCTTGGCAGGCTTTGACTTATTGGCCCTCGTCTTCTTCAAACAGCTTCAAACTCCACTGTAACTTGTTGCTTTGATCAGCTTCACTGTTTCGTTGTATCTTCAGGGAGATAATATTTCCTATTCTATTGCTTCTTCAAGGGCACAGTAACTAGCGCCTCAATCGACTTCAATGTGATTTCAAGGGGAAGAGATCCGTAGCTTTGATCTTCTCTACTGGGACTTCGAGAAAATAAGTCTAAACTTTTCAAACTGCTTCCCTGCTATCTTCGGGGAGGCTTCGATCTTCAGTCTACTCCAATGCTACTTCCGAGAGATATGGCCTGTAGCTTCATTTTGCTCTTGCTCAATCTTCTTTGTCCACTAGAACTTCTTCGTTCAATTTGCTCAAGGCGACTTCAGTGTTCCGTCTGTAAGTACTTCCTCGTGTGACCCGAGGCTCAACCCCACTCTCATAATATGAGTTGATTTTTTTGTTTTGTTTTGTTTTGTTTTTTTTTTTTGCAGAAATTGAAAAATAGGAATTGAAAATACCTCAGCGTGCGACCCGAGGAGTTGCAAATGGAAATTAAAAGCAGAAATTAAAAGTACCTCAGCGTGCGACCTGAGGAATTACAAACAGAAATTAAAAGTACCTCGTCGTGCGACCCGAGGAGTTGCAAACAGAAATTAAAAAGCAGAAATTAAAAGCACCTCAGCGTGCGACCTGAGGAATTGCAAACAGAAATTAAAAGTACCTCGTCGTGCGACCCGAGAAGTTGCAAACGGAAATTAAAAAGTAGAAATTAAAAGTACCTCAGCGTGCGACCTGAGGAATTGCAAACAGAAATTAAAAGTACCTCGACGTGTGACCCGAGGAGTTGCAAACGGAAATTAAAAATACCTCAGCGTGCGACCTAAGGAATTGCAAACAGAAATTAAAAGTACCTCAGCGTGCGACCCGAGGAGTTGCAAACGGAAATTAAAAAGCAGAAATTAAAAATACCTCAGTCTGCTTCGCTTGGGAAGGCAAGATCTGTTATCTCCGATCTGCTTCGCTTAGGAAGGCAAGATCTGTTATGCCCGATCTGCTTCGCTCAGGAAGGCAAGATCTGCCATGCTCGATCTGCTTCGCTTAGGAAGATAAGATCTGCTATTTTTGATCTGCTTCGCTTAGGAAGGCCAGATCTGTTATGCCTGATCTGCTTCGCTTAGGAAGGCAAGATCTGTTATGCCCGATCTACTTCGCTCAGGAAGGCAAGTCTGCCATGCTCGATCTACTTCGCTTAGGAAGGCAAGATCTGTTATCTCCGATCTGCTTCGCTTAGGAAGGTCGGATCTGTTATGCCCGATCTGCTTCGCTTAGGAAGGCAAGATCTGTTATGCAGAAATTGCTCAACTCACCTTTCGTATTATGAGTTGATATTTTGATCAAAAATTGAAAATGTGTCATTCGATGGAACTCAGATGTCTTCTTTCTCTTTGGTTCAGTACCGTTGTTGTCAAAGCTTCTTGCTTTACTGGTGTACCTGTATGCGTCATACGTGATGTTGTCATGATATGCACGTGTTTGTCTTAAATGCTTTCATGCCTACATGATTATGCAATGCACTTTGGGCTTGTTTGTCGTGTGTCTTTTCTTGTTACGACTCTCATGATATCCTGTATTTATTGCTTTGACTCTCGACTTTCCCTTTATGTTTCGTGCCCGTCCTCGAGTTTATGATCTGCGTTTCGCATATATCACCCTTTTTGCCCCCCTGTAACTTCAGGGCTCATCTCATTGTGACCTGAGGGCATAGGATTTGAACCTCTTCCATTCGTCCCACTGTGACTTTAAAACATAGGGCTTGTCTCTTATTCAACCCACCCTCTTGTTATTCAAAGGTACAGGATCTGTATCAGCTTCCTCCTAACGATCACTCTTTAGGTGACCCAACCAGATGTATATGCGTGATGCTCGCATGAATGCAGAATGTCATTTCTTTTCGAAAATGATTCTGGTTTTGCATTTGGGTTAACAATGCCCATTTTCTGTCAGGATTGTGTCACTAACGCGGTATCTTGTCATTTTGTTCAACCCTCTTAATTTGGACTCAGATATTTTCAACCCTTGGTGAATCTTAAGCAATGATCCTGTTTCAGACTCCTGTATTGTTTAGAGGTTTCCAGAGTAATATGTGAAACTCCTTTCATGAAAGTATTATTAGTCCTATAATCGTTATTTCAATGTAAAATGCTCAAAAAGGACCATAATGATGGACAGAACGGGAATTTATTGGGAGTGTGGCTCGAATCAAACAAGTTAATCAAAGCCAGCATATACAATGAAGAAATAAATTTATTTAGAGTGTATTTTGAAAAGATAAAGATAGCAGACTCAAAATGGGTAACATGGAAACTAGGTGCCCCAGATATCGCAGCTTGAGCTTCTCTGTTCAAACTTCTTGAGGACCGTTCTAAGCTCAATATGTGTTTAGGGGATCCGGAGTACTTTGTCGATGCCCCAAGGCGCAACATTCCTCTTCATTGTCACAGTGTAGCAAGACTACTGTATTCCCCATTTTTATCAAAATTTGAGCCGCCCTCTTCGGGTTTTCAACTCAAACCCTCATTTGGTCTCAAAGCGCCCTTTGCGGGTTTTCACTTTAGCCTCTCTTTTTTCTTCTTTTTTCTTTCCTCTCATTCTTTTTTTTTGTTTTTTTATGATCCCCTTTTTTAGGTCGAATCTGAATTCACCGAATTGGACAGGTCCTTGCCATCCTTCTTTGTCAATATCCATGCTTCCGTAGAATAGGCCTTCTTTGCTGCATGAGGTCCTTCCTAGTTTGACATTCACTTTCTTCTGAAGTCTCTTTTGCATGAGATAATTTTTTCTTTCAAAGCCCTATCATGAAATTTTCTAAGGTGACCCTTTTTGTTGTAAACTATCTTGATCGTGACAGATAGCTCTCAACATTTTCTCTTCAAATTCACTTGATCAGATTGGAATTGGATTCATTCCGCTTTATCCAATTTTGGCTCAGCCTGTGCTTGGGGAAAAGAGGATTCACTAGGCAAACGCCGTCTCAGTAGAGGTCCTGGCTGAAGTTTAACGATCATAAAAGGGTAAACGTAACTTCTATACGCCAACATTCACAAGTTTAGGTCATCTTCCTAACAATCTTTGTTTTGTTGCCCCTTTTTTTTTTACACCATGACATGGCACTTGATCTTTGACATGAACGTAAACTTTTGACATTGTGCGGTTAAACATGACCTTTTCGCCTTTTTGTTATTATTTTTTTCTTTTTTCCTTTTTGGTCTAATGACTATCGACTTTGTGATGTTGGCATATGAAGTGACCCTCGCCCTCTTAGTGAAGAGATCGACATCCGCAAAATGAGTCTATGCGGACCTGAAGCTTTCGAGGAGATTGGCTTAATAACGTCCTTGCCCCACGTGTAGACAAGAAGGAAAAGGCACATAAGTTCTGTCTTCGATTTGGTGTTTGATGCAATTTTCCTTTCTGGGTAGACCAGTAGCTCGAACCTCTTGATTGGCTTAGTCAGGGTAGAACCATCAGCATGTGATTTTCAAATATCCTTACGGACTTCTTCTGTGACTTCCTTAGCTTTGACAGCATACTCGTGCCTTAGTAGTCTCGGCGTGATCATACGAAAATATCTTTGAACTCTTGGAGATAACTCAATAATTCCTTGCCTTGTCCTGCGGCATGCTAAGTTTTCATCTTCATCTCATTCGTTAGCTTGTATTGTCAGCTGACACTTCGTAGGGTAGGATCTGTCATTCTTAACAAGTTCGGAAATAAGTTGCAATCTCTGTCATCTTCCAAGTTCTTAGATCCCTCTAGACACATATCTCTCTAAAAGGGAGTCAGTAACAGTGTCGCTCATGTCATTGATACCTGAGGACCCAATCCAAAGAATAAATGATTCTAAGGATGATTATTCGTACGATGTGGTCATGAAAAAATGTAAAAATGTACAGAATAAAATGTTAATTTTTACTTAGGACGATGTATTTATTTGAAATAAAAAATTCAGACACAAGCCTATTTCACAAAAGAACTCTTATTGCCTCTAGGCTTAAAGCAACAAGTGTGTTTTAAATATTACTCTAGATTAGCTAAAATACAGGGATCCCTTCGCAGTTCCATTGTTCAAAACAAACCCGGGAGGACAAGGGCGTATCATTGAAACTTCTTTGATTGCATCATCCCTTTTTGTCACTGCGCTCACGTTCCCTTCAAGGTAGTTAGGGAACAGATTTCTAACCGTATTACCAGTATCATCAAATCGTAAAATCCCTGCATCAATAAGACCTTGAACCCTTCTCTTAAAGGCCAGACAATTTTCTGTAGAATGCCCCTGGTTCCCAGCGTGATACATGCAACTAGCATTAGGATCATACCACTTCGGGTATGGAGGCTTCAATGGTGCCATATAATGTGGCGATATTAATCGTTTTTCCAACAATTTCAGGCACAGTTCTCCGTAGGACACAGGGATAGGGGTGAGTCGAGGTTTTTCAGGATTGGGTCTCGTCGGTCTTCGTTTGTTTTCGGGTTGGTTTGGAGCAGGCGTGTTATTAGGTGGGAAAACGGTGAATGGTCTTTGGTCATCCCTACTCGTACTACCCATTTTCTTTTCCCTTTTCTCAGGGGCCTTCAATGTCCGCTCCCTCCTTTCTTTTGCCTCTGTTTGGACCATTGGTTTAGTCCGACCCTCCTCAGGGTTAAAACATGAGCCCGTCGAGAAGTTCAGCGGGGTCGAGGTATTAGCCTGATATTGGGGCTTGATAGTGACGGGTCTTCCATGCGACCGCGCGTCTGGTTGAGTTGGGATATTTATCGGGGAATAAACAATTTCTTCATGTTCCTCCACATTGTCGACCACTTGGCCCTTCCTTGTTTCAAATCCTCCCTCTAGTAACTGGGTTAGACGGCATATCATATTCTCTTGGAACTCTAGCATTTGCCCTCGCATCTCTCATTGAATTCTGGTTGATTACTCTTGCATCTGTTGTTGAATTCCGATCAGTTGCTCTTGGATCAATATTTTCCTTTTCTCTAATCTCTCCAACCTTTGTTCCATGTTTTCTTCGTTAACGAAATAATTTCACCCAATTAGAGTCTTTCTACAAATTCTAATACGCGTGATACGATGTAATGCAAATGCATGAAATGCAAATGCATGGGATGAATGCAAAAGGCGTCGATTCCCGTTCAATTTCTTATAGAAAGCTTATTTAAGAAACAAAATCCTTTACATAAAACAGAGTCACATATGCGACCTAGCCCTTATGCCCAGAATTTTAACTTTCTCGAGGAGCGAGGCTAACTCTCGACCCCGGTCTGACTTTGATTCATACATTATACTTAATACATCGGCTTGGACCGCTAAGGATTGTAGATGTTCAGTTACTTTTCGTATCTGTGTTACAGCTTTGCCCATGACATAATCCCTTTCTCTGACCTGATTCTGAGATTGTTGAATCCGAAACTCACTATTCTGTAGTGTCATTTCGAGCTCTACCATCTCCCCTTGTAACTCTTCAATCTGGTTTAGGCTTGATTCTAGCTTCGCCATAGAGTCGCGTCTTCGGCCAAACGTCTTTTCTTGTTCTGTTAATTGAGCTTTCAGTGTCTCATTCTCTCCTTGGTTCTCACTTGCAGTCTTCCTTAGAGCATCCTTTTGTGCTTGAACCTCTTGGAACTTTTCCTCCACTGATCAACCTTGGCTTTCTCTTCTCGAATTTCTTGACGCCATTGTTCTGAAGTTTTACCCAACCCAGCAGTCCTCATTGATAGACGCAACTTTCTATAATCAGTCTTCAAGCTCTCCAAATCTTTTTCGGCGTTCCTTTTTCCTTTCTTTAATTTTTCAACCTCTGAGTTTTGGACATCAATATCCAACATCAAATGCATCTTTTCTTAGAATTATTCCCTTTGTACGAAAATTCGAACTGAGTTAGGCCGTAAGTCGTCGGTATAAACTGTCTTTAATTGTATTGCCTTAGCACAAGCAAATGAGCATACCCAATGGCTCCCCAAATTCCTAGCAGGGGAACCCAATCATAACTCCCACAGCGGTAGAGAATTTCATCAGGAACAAACCAAGGAGCTCTCCATTTAATGTCTTTTTCTTGGAGATTTTAAAGGAGTGCGATCCAATTTTCTTCTGATATATCATCTCTCTTGGGCATATCTGCCATCTCCTTTAATGGGGAATAATTTTCATAGTGAACTCGACAAGAGGCTCTATCTATCTTCCAGAAATGGCTATGGAACCAAACTAGCACTAGTTGTGCACATCCCATGAATCTACCCTCACCTACTCTCCGGCACGCATTTAAGGATCTAAACATTTCGGCAAGAATTGCTGGTATTGGCATAACTCCTTTGTCAAGACGATCAAATAAGTCAACAACTGCTTCATCCACATGCCTCAAAGCTCTTGGGAAAATTACCAGGTCGTAGATACTTAAGGCGAAGATATCAACCTTCCTCTTAGCATCTGGATGTGCCACTATCAAGTCCCTTAAGTTCACCCACGGAATGCATTTCCCTTCGTCTTTTTGCTGAACATGTGCCATAACCCATTGCTCACTCATTCCAGTGATGCTCCTCGGTTTCTTTACAAAAGTTGGTGCATTGCCGGCCTTCGAAGTAAAGCCGTGTATTCTTCTATGGTAGGTACCAAGCCCACTTTCCCGAATGTAAAGCAGCTATATGCGGGATTCCAATATTGGGTTATAAGCTGCTTAGTCCCCTCATCCCAATGAGCCCACATATCTCTTAATTCTTGGAACTCATTCTGTGTTATACTGACGCCAGTAAAGTCCCCTAACGCCGATGTATGTTCCTCGGCTAGACTACCCCCTTTCTCGAGTTGTATCTTCTCTAACCATATACGCACGGCCGCGTTATCCTCTACTTTATCAAGGAATTCGTCCCCCATAACAAGCTTCTATCTTAGTAACCAAACGGAAATCGACACCTTTTAATGTGAAATGACATGCAAACATGGCCAAAATAAACAAGTTAGTTTTGAATAACAGCAACCAAAATGAGTAAAAGGGCGTCAAACCACTATATGGGTAACCACTAAGGTTTAGCATAGCTTTACTTAGGGTGGGCCCTTAAGGTTCGCTATATTTGGCTTAGTTCTTAAATGAAGGGTACCCGAACCAGCAGATTCCTCAATCCTCACCCATTATAGGCTCAGTTCAGGGGAATACATTTCCCTATGGCTATGCGGAGGTCAAAACCTCACGAAACCATAGGTACGGATGTATTCCGGAAGCGGTCCCCTAGCCCATGCGGAGGTGAAAACCTCACGAAGGCATAGCTTCTCACTCCCACTTAAGGGTGTGACCACAACGGTCATGTAAATATGAATGCAGAGACATCCTATGAGACTCGACATTATTGCAATCATAGTACCAACAGATGCATCAAAAGAAATATGAATTTTCAAAACCATTTTCCAAATTTTCGACAAAAGGATGAAGAATAATCAATTTTATGGCCTGACTCTCGAAAGGTCCCCAGCGGAATCGCCATCCTGTCGTAACCATTTTTTGACAAAACGGGAATCGACTTTGGGTTTTGAAAATGAATAAAACGGGAGTCGCCACTGACCTTTTATTAGGTGTGATCGGATCACCTTTGTTTTAATAAAACATTTCGGTTTACTAAAACGGTGTTTTGGTCTACGAATATTCAAAAAAATAGGTTTTGTAGTCGGTTACGTACGAGGAAGGATTAGCACCCTCGTAACGCCCAAAATTGGTACCGAACTGATTAATCAATGTCCTAATGTCGAAAAGTTTAAAAAGATCTTTGAAATTTTATTTTATTTTTTTTGATTTTAAACAACTTGATTGAATATTGTTTCCCTTATTTCGAAGGAATAGAGTCTCACATCCAGCACGATTGGACACGGTAATCTAAGTCCTTGAATCCAAGATCATCTCCAAAACTCTCCAAGCACACATTTTTGAAATTTTGGAAAGGGTATTTGCTTATTCGGTCATACAAAAAGAAACACACCCAGCACGATTGGGCACGATCTTTTCGAACTTCCAAACACGCAAATATCACCTTATTAAAAAGTAGAAACAAAATTTGAAAGGATATCCATTTGTTTGGTCAAACAAAAGTCACTCCCAGCACGATTGGGCACAAATTTCTTTGAATGCCCAAACTCATGAATATTACCTTTGTGGAAGCCCATTTTTATGAATTAAAAAAAACGAAAAGAAAAAAATAAAATAAAATAAAAGATAAAATGTTGAATTGCGATGAAACGACGAAAGCGAGAAATTAGCAAAACATGATAATAAAAGATGGAATGATAAAACAAAAATTGAAAGATAACATTAAAATAATAATGATGAATAAAAACAAAAAGATGTTAGTAATGATAGAGACAATAGTAAATACAATAATAATAATAGTAATAATAATGGTAGTGTAGCAAATATAATAATAATAATAATAATAATAATATTAATAATAATAGTAATACAAATAATATTGGTATAATAATAATAATAATATTATGGTAACAATACTAATAATGATAATAACAATAATAATAATAATAATAGCAGTAGTAGTAATAGTATATACAACATAATAATATAATAATAAATAGTAATAATAATAATAGTATAGTAATAATAAGATAATGATAATGATACTAAGTATGTACAACATAATAATATAAATATAATAAATATAATAATAATAGTAAGTATATATATACAAATAATAGTATAATAATAATAATAATGATGGTGATAACAATAACAATTCATAAACCAAAATAATAAACTATGTACATGAAAAATATAATAATGGTAAAAAAAATGATAAAAGGACTAAAGGATTGCAAAAATAACTAAAAAGGATCAAATTGTATTTGAAACGAGAGTTTGGGGTCAATTCGAAATAAAATAAAAGGGAGAAGGGACTCATCGAAATGCGCGTGAAAAGGGAGGGACCAAAACCGAAATTATTCCCTTCCCTATGCACTGCGTTTTTGCGCTGGATTAAATTAGAACAGATGAAAATGTATTGGGGCAATCTTAAAATAATGACAAACTGAATTAAAAAAAAAAAGAAAATGCGGAAGGACTTGTGGCATAATTAAACCAATCGACGAAAACACGCGGATCCTTCATTCGGGTCGGGTCGCACACGCGGGTGAGGATGAAACGATGTCGTTTTGGGCTTAAAGGCCAGCCTCAAAACGACGTCGTTTTAAGAGGCTATATAAGGCCTAAAACTCAGAAAAAAAATCATTTGAGGGGTGTGCTAAAAAAAAAACTCTGTTCTCTCCTTTTTCTCTCTGGGACAGGACCCAAATTCAGTGCGAGGATCGCCGCGGCTATATCGCGCCACCACAAATTCGCAAAATGGTGAGTTTTTTATTCTTTTTATTTTTATTTTTTTATACTTTTATATTATGCTTATATTTATGAAATAAGAGATTCAAAAAAAGAAAAAAAGGAAATACCTTCACAGACCTGACTTTGCTTTTTTGGATTCTCTGCTATTATTTCTGTATTTTTATTATGCTTGTATTTTTTTTTGAAAGAAAAAGAGCCCTTTTTACATTCTTTTCGAATGGCTTTATAGCCGAATAATGAAGAAATAAAATACAATAGATTTTTGCCTTTTGTCTCCATTGTTGCCGTTGTTTTGTCCTTATCCCTACAGGTGCGGGGCGCAAGTGGAAGTGGGGGTGGCGGTGGCAGACCGAAGTAAGTGGGAGGGAGTGCTGCGCGCGCACTGGGACCTTGGTGGAGGCACGCGCGCGGCGCCTCTTGGGGTCAGGGGCTAGGGTTTTCCTGGAAAACCCTAAAATGCGGGCCATTTGGGCTTGTTTTAATTTTGCTTGGTTTTGGGCCCTGGGTTAATGAACCCGGGCCAAAATTGGTTACTACAATTGATATCTTGATTGATTTATATTTTTTAGAGAATGTTAATACAAAATTTTGAAGAAATTAGGCTTGATTGTTTGTATAATATTGTATTTCTTGAATACAGATTAAAAATTAATAGTTTTGTTTAAATATCATTGTTGTTAGTGTAATTTTGTGCATCTTGTAATTTATATATTACATTCTCATGGTACAAAAGAGCACTTAAGCAGCTTTTATTGTTGTGAAGGAAATTATATTTTATCCCCATAACTACTAGTGATAATTGTGAAAATAGATTTTTTTTTTAATTCAAGTGATAAAAATGGTATGCATAAAAAAATAAATTTATTTTTTAGCTTGTAAAAATTGCTGTTAGTCTAATACTAATAATATGTTTGTTTTTATAAAAAAATTCATATTTAGGATTTACTTTTTATTTAGTTATTATTTAAATAGTTTTGTAATGCTCTTACATTTAATCATGTTAAGCATTGATTCATATGAATTTTTTAGACGTTTTAATTTTTCAAAAATTGACTCAACAATCAAAATATTCTAACTTTACCTTTGGTTGGTGGTGATTATTGATTAGCCGTCTATTCCTCTCAAAAGTCTCACTTGATGTGCAATAGACCAAGTGAATAACTTAACTCATACTTTTCAAATTTTAAAATTTTGGTATGCACTAAAATAATATTTGCTAAATTCATAAAGTTAAGTTATGTTATTCTTAAAATTATGTGTGTAAATATATTATTACATGTACCGGTTTAATATTTTCGCACATTATTCACATAAAAAAGCCACTTACCACTTTTGTTTGCATCAATGTTAAAATTTTGAAAATTGAAAAGTTTAAAAACTATGAATTATCAAAATAGATAACATAAACTAAATTTATAAATTTACACTTAGTACAAGATTAATAATAAAATTTAACTAAAAAAATTAATTATTATTATTTAGAACATGATTAAAATTTTAAATTTCGAAAAATATAAATAAATTTCAAAAGACACTGAGATTAATAGTGAAATTTGACTAAGTTATTATCATATTTCTACAATATAATTACGTCCTGGAATTCTCAGAAAAATATTATTCTATTGTTATTTCAACTTTAATTGAATTGTCAATGACATGAATGTTTCAAAATGCTTATGTCGTGAATTACCAAAGCATATTTCCTAAAAGTCAAAAAACATCTTGATATTTAAAAAAAAAAAAAAAACTACTCGATAGTTGACACAATTATGTTTTTGTCATCAAACTATAATTTTTTTTAAATTGGTCATCTAATTATGAATTTAATTTATTTTTAGACAATTAATTATAATTTTTTAAATTAGTCACTCAATTAATTTGATTTTTTTTCATTTCTGTTAATTGCACTAGCGGGAGAGTAATGTGATATATAAAACTTCGATATAATAACTGTCGAAACCATTTTTTTGTTAGAAAACGGGCCGACTTTAAAATACAAAAACGGAGTCGCCACCAATCTTTTTTGAAGTGTGATTGGGCCACTTATAAAACATTTTGGTCTACGAATTTTAAGAAAACGGGCTCGGGAGTCGGTTACGCACGAGGAAGGGTTAGCACCCTCGCAACGCCCAAAATTGGTACCGTATTGATTGATTAATGTCCTTAATATCAAAAATTAGAAAAAAAATCGAAGTATGAATCTTTAAAAAATATTTGGATAACTCGAATTGGATATCGAAACTCTCTTGTTCCGAAAAGCCGAAATACCACATTCAGCACGATAGGACACGATGTTTCAAACTCTCGATACCAAGATCATTTCATGATTTCCAAAATTCATGTGTTGCAATTTCAAAAGGGTATTTCACTATTTGACCAAACTAAAAACCGAAACCCAGCACGATTGGGCATGATTTCTTGAATTTCCAATCATGAAATATTGCCTTATTTAAGAAAACACGATTGTCGAAACCGTTTTTTTGGAAAAAGGCGGGTATCGAACTTGGGTTTTGAAAATAGAAACAGGAGTCGCCACCGATCTTTTATTAGGTGCGATCGGGCCACCTATAAAACATTTTGGTCTACGAGTTTCGAGAAAATGGGCTCGGGAGTCGGTTACGTACGAGGAAGGATTAGCACCCTCGTCACGCCCAAAATTGGTACCAAATTGATCAATTAATGTCCTTATGTCGAAAGTTGAAAATTGTGAAAATGGATTTTAAAAATGTGATCCCTTAAAATATTTGAGTTTCCTTGAATTAAATATTAAGCTTTCATCGTCCCGAAGGAATAAAATATCACATCCAAAACTTTAGGACACGATAATTTAAATCCTTGAATCCAAGATGAATATTGCCTCGTTTAGAAAAACCTTATTTCGAAATAACGAAATGTCACATCCAGTAAGTTAGGACACGACATATCGAATTCTCGAAAATAAGTTTTTATTTTTATTCAAAAAGTTTTTATTTTAAAAGATATTTCGTTATTTAGGCTAAACAAGAAAAATCGAGACCTAGTAAGTTAAGGCACGGTTTTCTCGATTTTCTAAATGTGAAATATCACTTTTATGAAAGAAATCACTTTATGCGAGGGTAAGATGTATACGAATTTGTAGCAAAATACGAGAAAATGGAATACAACGTTAGCAAGCGTATAGAACACGCACTAAACACAAACGATAATAATGAGACAAAGATGAAAATGAAACGAGTAAAATCGATATGCTAAAAGGGATAATAATATTAAGACATAAAAACTAAAGTGTTAGTCACGGTAAAAATAAAGATAAAAATAAAATAATAATGGTAATAATGATAATAATAATAATAAAAATACTAATACTACGAAATGTATACAAGAAAATAATATAACTATAGTAATAAACAGTATAAAATAAAATAACAATGATAGTGGTACGAAATATATATAAGATATACTAATATAGTGATAATAATAATAACAATAATAATAAAAATAGTTAAACTAAATGATAAAATATACACATAAAAAATATAATAATGGTAATAGTAGATATAATAATAATAATAATAATAATAATAATAATAATAATAATAATAATAATAATAATAATAATAAGGTTAGTGAAACAAAAAATAAAATATGTACATAAGAATATAATAATGGTAATAACAATAATATTATAATGATAAGAGGATTAAAAGATTTTGCAAAAATAAAAAAAGAACTATATTGCATTTAAAACGAAAGTTTGGGGCTTAATTTGAAACCAATAGAAACACGAAGGTCTGAAATGTAGTGCGCATAAACCCTCAGGGACCCAATGGGTGAATAACCTGTTCCTTTAATGCGCAACATTATAAGCGGCCCAAGTGAGGATCAAATTAAAATGCAACGGAAATAATAGGCGAGATTGCAAAAAGGGAGAAAAAGTAAAATAGGATTTGATTGGATAGCATCGCAAAGTGGGGACTAATCGCGCAAATTTTCCATTTAACTTGAAAAAGGCGCACGCCCAGCCAAGCGCATGCCTGCACTCGCCACCAATGCACCACTTTTAATAAAACTTTCATCATACCCCACCCTTTTTTATAAAAAAAAACTCATAAGTTATAGCTTTTTTTTTTAAAAAAAAAGAAACAAAAATGTGAAGAATCCCCCATCTTTTCTCTTCAAGAACCAAAAAAGCCTCTCTCTCTCTCTGCTCCGTCCGACGGATGGACTTACGCCACACCGATCGTCGCAGACCGCCACCGTCTCCCAGTAGCCACGACACGTGGGGACGGACTTTCGATCCCGTTCGAGGATCGATTCAGATAAGTTCCTCTCCTTCGTTTGTTATCCTCTTATCGTTTTGTAAAAAGAAAATTTAGGAGAAAACGAAAATATATGAAACGAAACAATATTTGGTAACGGAAGATCAGATGAGTAAAGACTAAAAATCAACCTCTTTTAACTCCTGTTTTGTTTTTGTATTTCTGATGCTTGAGATTACAAGCGTTTTTCTTTTCTGCTTTTTGATCTCTAATCCCGTAAGAAAAAGAAAAAAAAAGACCCTTTTCACATCGATTTTGAACGGCTTTATAGCCGAGGGATGCAGTCTTTCTCACTATTATTTAACTTCGTCCTCCATACTTCTTTGTTCCTGGTTGCTTTCTGCCTCTATTGCTGTGTATTTTCTTATCGTTTTGTTCTCCTTTTGCAGGTCGTGGGTGAGGCGTGCACGAGGGACAGTGTGAGTCACGTGAGGCGTGCGACTGTCAGAAGCATGGGAGCCGAGGCGCGTGGGGAGCCAGACCGTTGCGCGCGTGGGAGGACGTGTGGCGGCGCTGAGATGGGAGGAACCCTAGGGTTCCAAAAGTTTTTTTGATTTTGGGCCGATTATGAATTGGGCTAATTGTTGTAAACGGGTCATCCGGGTTTGGGTTTTAGTTTTGGGCTTTGGGTTATTGGACTCTGTAATTGGACTGTACTGTTTTATTTTTCATTGGGTTTTTAATGGGTTTGGTTCGATAGGCCCGGACAATTTTGGGCTCGTACAGCTGCCCCTCTTTGCGCGTTGTCGTGTAACGAGAATAGAGCAAAGATAAAGAAGGCCCAAATTTGTCGGGACTCACTGGGTCTTAACTTCTTAATGCTTTTTTTCTCTGGTAGTCTCGTCTTGACCTACTGCAACTGCTTCGATACAACTTCAGTGCGACTTCACTCTGTTCTATATTGCCAAATTTGCTTCCTGCAAAGCTCAGGAATGCCAAATCCCCTGTCTTCAATCTCGCTCTCGCAGAGCTCGTGAGTGCAGATCCTCTTTTTTCAATCGCTTCGCAAAGCTCGGGAATGCTAGATCTGTTGTTTTCGACTTGCTTTCGCAAAGCTTAGGAATGCCAAATCTTCTGTCTTCAATCTGCTTCCTGTAAAGCTCAGGAATGCCAGATCCTCTGTCTTCAATCTGCTTCCTGCAAAGCTCAGGAATGCTAGATCTGTTGTTTTCGACTTGCTTCCTGCAAAGCTCAGGAATGCCAAATCTTACATCTTCAATCACTCGCTTCTGTAAAGCTCGGGAATGCGAGATCCTCTGTCTTAAATCGCTTCTCGCAAAGCTCGGGAATGCCGGGCTTGTTATCTTTAATCGCTCTGCGTGCTAGGAATGCGGACACTGCTATCTTCAATCGCTCCTGCGTGCGGGAATGCGCACCGCTATCTTCAATCGCTCTCCTGCGTGCGGGAATGCCGACTTGTTATCTTCGATCGCTCCGCGCGTGTCGTGAATGTCGGACTTGTTATCTTCAATCGCTCCCGCGTGCAGAATGCGGACTTGTTATCTTCGATTTGCTCCTGCGTGTCAGGAATGCCGGACTTTGTTATCTTCAATCTGCTCCTGCAAGCCAGGAATGCTAGACCTGTTATCTTCGATCTGTTCCTGCGTGCTAGGGATGCCAGATCTGTTATCTTCAATCTGCTTCCTGCAAAACTCAGGAATGCCAGATCTTCTGTCTTCAATCGCCTCCGCAGCAAAGCGCTGGAGTGCGAGTTGCTATCTTCAATCTCGCTTCTCGCAAAGCTCGGGAATGCAGTTATCGTCTTCAATCGCTTTCCGCAAAGCTCGGGAGTGCGATTTGCTATCTTCAATCGCTTCGCAAAGCTCGGGAATGCCGGATCTTCGTCTTCAATCGCCCCGCAAAGCTCGGGAGTGCGATTTGCTATCTTCAATCTGCTTCGCAAAGCTCGGGAATGCGATTTATCGTCTTCAATCGCTTACGCAAAGCTCGGGAGTGCGATTTGCTATCTTCAATCGCTCGCAAAGCTCGGGAATGCGATTATCGTCTTCAATCGCGCGCGCCGCAAAGCTCCGAGTGCGGATCCTCTGCATTTTCAATCATTTTCGCAATGCTCAGGAATGCCAGATTTACTGTCTTCAATCTGCCTTCTGCAAAGCTCAGGAGTGCCAGATTTGCTATCTTCAATCTGCTTCCTGCAAAGCTCAGGAATGCCAGATCTTCTATCCTCAATCTGCCTCCTGCAAAGCTCAGGAGTGCCAGATTTGCTATCTTCGATCTGCTTCCTGCAAAGTTCAGGGAGGCCAGATTTGTCGTCTTCTATCGTCTTACTACACTGCCTTTCTCGAAGACACGACCTGTAGAATGGATGCATGCTTATGCGTAACGATTAGGATGTCATGATCAATGGTGAGTCAGATGCTCCTGCTTAGGCGTGCTACGATGCAAACATGTTATGAGTTTGGTTTCTTTTAGAGGCGTTATCACTTATTTATCTTGAAATATCATTCTTTTGAACACTTAGCTTTTATGGTAATTTTGGGGTTCGCGAGCTGTAAGTCGTAATCAAGTCACCCCCTAAATGATCCAAAAAGATATGTTTTAATCACAATTGCTGAACCGCTCAAAGCATTCGGTCCTGTCACCTGCTTGGGGGATTTTGAACAACTGTCCTATTTTGGTTTCCTGTTTTATTCAGAAATTTCCAAAGTAATGTATGGAACTTCTTTTGTGAAATTATTAGTTCAGCGCTCATTATTTAAATGCAACATGTGGCAATAAATTGATTTCGAAAGAAAGTCGAATTAATTGTCCGAGAATACAAGAAAAACTGTCAGAGAGCAGGTCTCGAAAAAATGTCAAAGATAACAAAGGTCAAGCGTCCCCGATATCGTTGATTGGCTTCTACGCATGCACTTCATGAAGACTATTTTGGGCTTTAGCATGTGTTAGATGACTCAAAAGGATTTTCTTGATGCCCCAACTTCACTTCTTGTCAATTGCGGTGTCGCAAGGTCATTCGAATCATGCGCCGCACCTTTTTTTTTTTTTTTTTTTTTTTTTTTTTGACCCAAAGCACTTTGCGGGTTTTCACCTTGGTCTCTAAGCGTAGTATTTCTTGGTGAATACGAGTTCACTGGATTAGGCAAGACTTTTCATCCATTCGGCTGTAATTAATGCACTCCAGAGAAAGCTTCTTTTACCACATATGGTCCCTCCCAGTTCGGCATCCATTTTCCCCTGAAGTCCTTTTGTATGGGAAGGATCTTTTTTAGCACAAGATCTCCTTCTTTAAACTCTCTTGGGCGAATCTTTTTATCATAAGCTCGCATCATTCGTTTTTGGTACATCTGACCATGACGGATAGCCCCTTAACCTCTTTTCTTCGATTAAGTTCATTTGGTCGTGATCGAGCTCGGATCCGATCGGCTTCATCTAGTTTTATTTCCGACAAGACCGGAGAGAAGGTATTTCCACTTCGATAGGTAGGATCGCTTCCATCCCATAAACTAACGAGAAAGGTGTTGCCCCAGTAGAGGTTCTGACCGATGTTCGGTAAGCGTAGAGCGCAAATGGTAGTTTCTCATGCCAATCCTTATAAGTCTCGGTCATCTTCCCTATTATCTTCTTGATATTTTTATTGGTTGCTTCCTTTGCACCGCTTTGCATTTTTTTGGGCGGTAGGGAGACGAGTTGTGGTGTTTGATACCGAATTGGTCGCAAACATCCGCTATAGTCTTTGTTGTTCGAGTTCAATGCGTTGTCGGATATAATCCTCTCGGGCATTCCATAACGACATATGATCTCCTTTTTAGGAATTTTATCGATTGCGATTTTGTGACATTGGCATAAGACGCGACCTCTATCCACTTGGTGAAATAATCAATAACTACGAAGATAAATCGATGCCCGTTGGAAGCCTTCGGTGAGATTGGTCCAATAACATCCATGCCCCACATGGAAAAGGGCCATGGCGATGTCATCACGTGTAAAGGTAGCGGGGTATATGAATCTTATCTCCGTGAATCGACATTTATGGCATTTCTTGGCATATTTGATGCAATCTCCTTCCATGGTAGACCAATAATACCCGAACCTCATAATCTGTCTGGCCATTGTGAAACCATTAGCATGTGTCCCACAAATGCCCTCATGGACTTCCTCCAAGATTTGCTTGGCTTCGACAGCATCTACACACCTAAGCAGCACTTGATCTTTTCCTTTTTTGTATAGGATGTCACCATCTAAGACATAATCAGAGGCCAATCTCCTGAGCGTCCTTTTCTCGTTCTCCGTTGCATGCTCCGGGTACTCATGGTTCTTTATGTATCGCAAGACATCTTGATACCAAGGGCGATCATCTTTTTCCTCCTCTTCCAAATTACAACAATAAGCTGGGACTTCGCGAATACTCATACGAATGGGTCTCATATCTTCTGGCCGGCTTATCTTGTTCATAGAAGCCAAAGTTGCCAAGGCATCCGCCATCTGGTTTTCATCACGCGGGAGATAATTGAAAGTGACGTCATCGAACTCCTCAATCAATCCCAAAACTATCTTTCGATATTCAATTAGTTTAGGGTCTCGGGTCTCCCATTCACCTTTGAGTTGGTAAACCACTAGTGCAGAATCTCCGTACACTTCTAACACTCTGATCTTCCGCTCGATGGTCTGCCGAATTCCCATGATACAAGCTTCATATTCTGCCATGTTATTTATGCAATCGAAATCCAATCTACATGTGAACGGATGATAATCACCACTAGGAGACACCAAGATTGCCCCAATTCCATTTCCTACGGCATTAGACGCTCCATCAAAGTTCAATTTCCATGGTATTTCTTCAACATTTGCCACATACATCAATTCTTCATTGGGAAATTCAAAGCTCAAAGGCTCATAATCTTCTGAGGCTCTGCTAGCCAGAAATTCTGCTATTGCGCTCCCTTTTATAGCCTTTTGATTCACGTAGACTATGTCAAATTCAGATAGCAAAATCTGCCACCTTGCCATCCTCCCATTCAGAGCAGTTGACTCCATCATATATTTCAACGGGTCAAGCTTCGAAATTAACCAGGTCGTATGGTATAACATATACTGCCTTAACCTCCGGGTTGCCCATATCAAGGCGCAACATAGTTTTTCAATCGACGAATATCTCATTTCACACTCGGTGAATTTTTTTTGAGATAGTATATCGCTTTTCTTTTCTTCCGACTCGTCATGTTGACCAAGTACACATCCCATGGAATTATCGAACAAGCAGATCTGATGATCGATGGTCTATCTGGATTTGGCGGAGATAGCAGCACCGGGCCGTTGACAAGTATTGTTTGATTTTGTCAAAAGCTCTCGGCATTCTTTCGCCCCATACACCTTGGTTGTGTTTCTTGAGAAGTCGGAATATAGGGTCGCATTTCTCGGTTAACTGTGAAATGAACCGAGCAATGTAATTTAATCTTCCAAGAAAACCTCGGACTTCTTTTTGAGTGCGTGGTGGGGGCAAATCTTGTATGGCTTTGACTTTATCTCGAGTCCACTTCGATCCCTTTCTCACCGACCACGAAACCAGCGGTAGCTTTCGACCTAACTCCAAAAGTACACTTGGTTGGGTTGAGCTTTAATTGGAACTTCCTTAGTCTTAGGAACAATTTCTTCAAGACTTCGACGTGTTCCTTTTCTGTTTGAGATTTAGCGATCATATCGTCCACGTACACTTCGATCTCTCGTGCATCATGTCGTGGAATAGGGTTACCATGGCCCTTTGGTATGTTGCCCTCGCATTCTTTAGTCCGAATGGCATTACTTTATAACAAAAAGGTGCCCCATAATGTTATGAAAGTGGTTTTCACCATGTCTTGTGGTGCATCTTGATCTCGATTATATCCGAGAACCCATCCATAAAAGAGAACCACGAGTACCGCCGTATTATCCACCAACGTGTCAATATGGGGCAAAGGAAATTATCTTCGGGGTGGCTTTATTTAGGTCTCTATAGTCTACGCACATCCGGACCTTTCCATCCTTTTTTGGGACAGGAACGATATTGGCTACCCACTCTGAGTATTTGACCACCTGTAGAAAACCAGCGTCAAACTGTTTCTTCACTTCCTCCTTTATCTTTAATACCACGTCAGGCCTCATCCTCCGTAGTTTTTGCTGCACTGGCTTACATTCTTCCTTTATGGGGAGGCGATGCACTACAATATCAGTACTCAGGCCTGGCATGTCTTGATATGACCATGCAAAGACATCTTTGAATTCCCGCAGTAATTCCACTAGATTTTGTTTCGTTTCCTCGGTTATGCGTGCTCCGATTCTCACCATCTTTCCCTCTTCTAGGGATATACTCTCCACTTCCTCGTCGTGGGGTAGGATTTGTTTCTCTTCATGTTGTACTATTCTCAACAGATCCAGGGATATGTCACCATCTCTGTCACCTTCAAAACCTTGAGATTCTTCTAAACACATGTCATGCTCAAAATGGGCCTCTAGGTCTGTAATATCGTCGCTCACATCGTTGATATCTAGGGACCTGTAATGGGTGCCAAAATGCATGAAGAATGAATTTGTGGACAATTATTTATGCAATGAATGAGGAAAGAAGGAAAACAAAAGAAATTTGCTAGAGGGAAACGTGGAATATTTTGATAATGAACCGAAATGCATTTCATTCAAATAAAGATTCTTGAACATTAGCCCGTTTCACAAAAGAGAATTTATTGTTCTTAGGCTTTAAAACAACAAACGCGTTTCGAACATTACTCTGTGAGATTTCTAAAACTACTGTGCAATTCCTCCACGGTCCAATTGTTCAAAATGCTCCCACATTCATGAGGACTGATGCCCGACAGAGTTCCTTGGTCCGGTTCCTCCTTCATCTATAAGCGTTGATGTGAGGACCACCATTTGACGACCCTCTCAAGAAGTGAATTATTCCTCCGCACACGAAGGTTTGGGATATATGAGGGAATGCCATTGGTTCCCATATGGCCTCTTCTCCATTCAGTCGTGCTCTTCTCCTCTCCTGTTTCTTCTCTATTTCCCTTTTCATTTCGCCGGCATTTGGTTTAAAACCCAGGCCAAAACGGTCTCTCTTTTCTCTCTGAGATAGCACTCGGACTTTGCCCTGGAGACATCAGCCTAGCCCCCTTCCTGACAAGGCCCCTTTACTGATCATCATTTGTAGGCCCATATTTGTGGCGCTGGATATTTTGGGTACCGGAATTTTAGCCCCCTCACGAACAAATGTCGCATTGACGAACTCTAAAGATCGAAAAGAGCATTCAACGGCCTCTCGTCCGCCTCTACATATGGCGCGTCCATTGGTAACTGTAGCTATAATGTCTTCTTCTGCATTGATAGTGACCAATCGACCATTTGCCACCAACTTTAGTTTTTGATGGAGGGATGAAGGTCACGCCTCTTTGAATGAATCCATGGTCTTCCCAATAAGCAAGTGTATGAGGGATTGATATCCATCACCAGAAAATCTACTTCATATGTATTCGGCCCGATTTGTAATGGTATGTCTATCCGCCCCATCACTCTTCTTTCAGTGCCATCAAATGCTCTCACTATGTTTTGGCATGTCTTCATATGAGAACCGTCTATTGGCAACCTTTTCAAAGTTGACAATGGTAAAACATTTAAGGCCGACCCATTGTCAATTAACACGCTAGGTAGGATGGACCCCTTACAATGAGTGGTTATATGCAGGGCCTTGGTAGATCCCATGCCCCCAGATGGAATCTCATCGTCGCTGAAGGAGATGAAGTTATCAGCGCTTATGTTGCCAACCAACCGGTCAAGTTTATTGACAGATATATCTTTGGTAACATAAGTCTCGTTTAGTACTTTCATCAATGCCTTGCGATGTATCTCCGAGCTCAATAGTAAAGCTAGCACCGAGATGCGAGCCGGTTGCTTATGCAGTTGCTCCACCACTGCTGTACTCACTATGCTTTAAGAACTTCAAGAATTCTCTCGCTTCTTCTTCTCTTACGGGTATATTGACGAGTGTGCTAGGTTCTTCCTCTGGCTCGACTGTCATAACTTTTGATTTTGCCAGGTTTATTTTGACGTCTGTTGGGTCATAGCGTCTTCGCAGCGCGTGTGGAACCCCTTCCTTTTGGTTTTTCGTTTAAAGTCTTTGTTTGGACTTTTCGCCGAGAGGTGTTGTCACGTTACAATTATAGTTCCACGGTATCTTCTTGTCATCCTCATAAGGGAAGGATGTGGGTTTCCTGATTATAATCTTAGGTATTGTTTGAACTCCACTTTCTGGGTTTCTTGGGCAGGAAATAATGATCTTTGGAAACTTAGCCTTTTGACGAGTTGATTCTCCTTCTGTCGCATGTATATCCCCTCCCACTGAGCTTTCTTCATAGAACTCTAATTCTTTATTGTTCATGAAGCCTTGCACCAATAGTCTAAATTCTGTGCAGTCTTGGATCTTATGCCCTTCGACTCCGTGGAACGCGCAGTAATTTTTAGATTTTTCGCTCTTTCCTTCGAAGCCTGACTTTATTAGCCCTCTTTTTATCATCTCCCCCCATACGATTATTAGCGGGGTTTTCACATTCGAGACGTCTTCCTTGATCTTTCTTGCTCTATTTTTCCCGATCATGTTTACCGCTCCATCCCCATGATTGGGTAATGGGTTTTTTGAACCAGGTAGATCATCGAGCTCTATAATCCCCATCTTGATGAATCTTTCGACTACCTTTTTGAAGGCGGTGCAATTCTCATCGAATGTCCGTTACTCCCGCATGGTATTCGCATTCGGCATTTGGGTCGTACTCACTTGGGAATGGGGTCGTAATGGTGTTAGATAATACGGGGCTACTATGTGCGCGTCGAACAGGCGTTGATACATCTCCCTGTATGTTATCGGGATTGGCGTGAACTGGGGCCTCTCAAAATTTGGTCTTGGGCCTGGCTCTTGCCCCGTCGTCCCTTGCTGCTTAACAGCCGTGACTTTTGGTGGATTAACGGTAACTGCCTTCGGGTATCCCTTGTCGTACGTACTCATGTTGTTTACTTCATTATCCTTTTTTCTGGGGATGGATCTCCTTGTAGCCTCACCTGCTTCGATCCTTCCGCCTTTTATGGCATTCTCAATCATCTCCCCTGCCAGGACTATGTCTGTGAAGTTTTGAGTTGTGCTTCCCACCATGTGGGTGATAAACGGGGCCCTCAGCGTACTGATAAATAACTTAACAGTTTCTTTCTCCGAGAGGGGTGGTTGGACTTGTGTAGCTACTTCTCTCCATCTCTCAAGGCGCATCGCTGAAATCCTCATTTGGCTTCTTTTCTATGTTTTGCAATGTTATTTTATCTGGCGCTATGTCCGTCACATGACCATATTGCTTAGTAAAAGCTTGTGCCAAATCTTCCCATGAATTAACTTGGGCCCGGGTTAGTTGGTTATACCATTTGCCACCGATCCGACTAGATCGTCTTGAAAGCAGTGGATCAACAGTTGATCATTTTCAGCGTATCCTGCCATCCTCCGACAGAACATCGTTATGTGAGCTTCTGGGCAACTAGTACCATTGTATTTTTCAAACTCCGGAGTCTTGAACTTTGGCGGGAGGATTAGACCTGGGACTAAACTCCTCTCTTTTGCCTTAACACCCGGGCGATGGCTGGCGTTTTTCAAAGCCTTGACTTCCTCCTCCAACCATTTACAACGGTCCTCTAGCTATCTTGAGGATTCAATTCTTGTCTCTTCCTTTTCTATCATATCGAAATCAGGGACGACCAAGTTAACGGGGTTATCTCCTAGGTTGGATCCGGAACCTGCTTGAAAATTCGCAGGTGGTCTGATATTGTCTTGCCCTTGTTGGGGTCTAATCGTGACGGGTGGCCTTGGAAGGTATCCTTCGGGTGCGTGTGGTGGGGTGAACCCTGAAGGAGTGCCTTCGTTTTCTTCCCCGGTAATAGCCAAGGGGCCTTTTCCTTTCTCCACAAGTCCGATTCGGTGAGTTGGGTTATTTGGGTCATTTGAGCCATCAAGTTTTTTCTCGGACTCGCCACCTTGTTCGTCATATCCTGCTTGATCCGGGTCAATTGTTCTTGTGTTTCTGCCATTTCTTTTTGGAATTGCTCATATCTTTGATCCATTTTCCTAGACTTAGCTCGCGTGCCGTATGGGTGTTCAGCTTCCAGGTTTCACTCCTATTGTCTGTTAAGTTTGACCGATTAGGTTCTTTTTTATAAACTTAAATGCATGTAATGTGATGCGATGCAAATGCATGAATATAAAAAGAAGGCATCGATTCTGATCAACTTCATTTTAGAAGACTTTATTAGAAGGCAAGATCCTTTACATAAAACGGATTACAAATATGCTTTGGCCTTTAAGCCCAAAGTTTTGATTTTCCTAAGTAGAGAAGTCAGCTCCTGGTTACGATCTCCTTGTAGCTCGTATTTCATGCTTACGATCTCAGCTTGAGATGCCAGGGCTTGCAGGTGATCCGCTACTTCCCGAATCTGAATTATCGCTTCGCCCATGAAGTAGTCTCGATCTCTAACTTGCTTGTGGGAAAGGTGAAGTTCCTCCTTCCATTGCCTTTCTCTTGCCTCTAAAAGTTCAATTCGAAGCTCGCAGCCATGTAATGTTGTCTCTAGTCCTTCAATCTTTCCCTTCATTTCTTCGATCTTGTCCAGACTCAACTTCAGTTCATCTTCCGAATTGCGACTTTGGTAGTGATGTAGGGACCGCCCAAGCTCGGCCACCTTAGCTCTTAACCCTTTCTTTTCTTTGTGGCTTTCGGCCGCATCCTTTCTCAGAATATCATTTTGTGTTTGCATTTCCCGAAACTTTTCCTCCCAGCTACTAGCTTTGGCTTTTTCCTCTTGGATCTCGTGTCGCCATTGTTCTGGAGTTTTTCTTAATCCAGCGTTTTTTATTGTCAAACGCATTTTCTTATATTCCCCTTTTAGGTCATCTCTGTCTTCCTCTACTTTCTCCTTCTCTTTTCTTAACTTCTCGACTTCCGACTTTTGCCCATCCACGTCTAGCTTGAGGAGCATCTTCTCCTCTTCCAACTTCTCTATTTTTCTTTCAAGTTCCGCACTCATCTTATCGAAATCTCGCTTCACAATCTCCAGTTCTGATGGGACTACTCGCAAATGTTCCTCTCTTGACCGGACATTCTCGGATTTGGCTCGTGGATGTTGTCATTGATCCTCCTAGCCCTCCATTCTTTATACTCCGATGTCGTCATTGGGCCTCTAGATAGTCTCTTCATTCTATGAATCTGATTCCATGCACTAGAGATCTCTTTAACCTTTTTCTTATAGCTCCCTCTTTCGTATGAGAACTCGCATTGAGCCAACCCACATGTCGTTGGCACGAACTGTCTCGAATTATATTGTCTCAGGACCAGCAGAGGGGCATATGCAGTGGCACCCCAAATTCCTAGTAAAGGAACCCAGTCGAAGCTTCCACAACGATAAAGAATTCGGTCGGTAATCAACCACGGGACCTTCCACCCGATATCATCTTCTTGAAGGTTTTGAAAGAAGCGCGATCCAACTTTTCTTTGGACAGATCTTCTCTTCTAGGTGTGGCTGCTATTTCTTCTAGTGGGGAGTAATTCTCTGTTATAAACCGACAGGACACTTTCTCCACCTTCCAGAAGTGACTATGGAACCAAGCCAATAATAGTTGCGCGCATCCAATAAACCTGCCTTCACCCATTCTTCTACATGCATTCAAGGACCTGAACGTTTCAGCTAAGATGGCAGGAACAGGCGTGATCCCTTTGTCCAATCGACTGAATAGATCAATGATCGCTCGCCGACGCGTGCCTTAGAGCTTTTGGGAAGATTATCAGACCGTAGATGCACAACGCGAAAACATCGATCTTTTTCTTTGCGTCGGGATGTGTCCAGATCAAGTCTCTCAAACATGTCCAGGGTATGCACTTACCTTCGCCTTTCTTTTGCATTCTAGCTGAGACCCATTGTTCGCTCATTCCGGTGATGTTCATCAATTTCTTCCCGAAGGTTGGGCCGTTAACTGCTTTGGAATAGGCTTTGTCGACTTGAATTCTCGGGCAACGTAACAAGGTCGTATATTCTTCTACCGTGGGGACTAAGTCCACCTTCCCAAAGGAAAAACAGCTATAAGCAACATTCCAAAACTGGGTCATTGCTCGGAATAGGTGCTTATCTATTTTGATGTCAAGCAGGTAAGGCAGGTCACCGTAAGTACCATAGAACGACTGCCTCGTCTCGTTATCCCACTGAGTCCAGATTTCCTTCAACTCTTGGAGCTCGATTACGTGTGACAACGATATTGGTAAAATCCCGTAGTTCACACATACCCTCGACCAAGCTATCCCCTTTTTCTATTTGGGCATCGCTCGACCACACGCGCGGACGGCCGCATTGTCTTCCACTTTATCAAGGAATTTGCTTTCCATAACCAGCTTTCTAACTCAGAAACTGACCGAGAATCAATGCCTCTTTGAAATATGAAATGATATGCACAAAGAGAGTAAAACAAAAAGTCAGTACCCCGGAATATCAGACGAGTGAAATAATAAAACACCTATATGGGTAACTACTAAAGTTTGACATGGTTTATCTTGGGGTGGGTTCCTAGGTTCTTTACATGTGGTTGAGTTCTAAAGTTCAAGGTACCTGAATCAGCAGATTCCTCGATCCTCACCCATTATAGGCTCATATAGACCGAGTTCGATTCAGGGGAATACATTTCCCTATGGCCATGCGGAAGTGAAAACTTCACGAAGACATAGGTACGGATGTATCCCGGAAGCAGTCCACTAGCCCATGCGGAGGTGAAAACCTCACGAAAGCATAGCTTCTCGCTCCCACTTAACGGTGTGACCGCAATGGTCATGCAAATATGAATGCAGAAATATCAACATTATCGCAACCTTGGCAACCATAGCATTGAAAATGGAGGAAAAAAGGTCATTTTTAATGATTTTTTAAAAAAAACTCAAGTGAATTGGAATAAAAAGCCTTCTCATCTCGAAGTATCGGGATGCCATATCCAGTAAGTTAGGACACAGCACGCCAAATTCTTGAGAGTGAGATAGGATACGATTCGGATCATTGCTATTTTGAAAATTCTTACTCGAAGTAACGAGACGTCACACCCGAAGAAGTTAGGGCACAACACTTCGTACTCGAAGTTAAGTTTTTTTATTTTATATTAAGAGAAGAATAATTTTTGAAAACGATTTTCCAAATTTTTGACAAAAGGACAAAAAGTAATCAATTTCATGGCCTGACTCTCTTATAAGTCCCCAGCGGAGTCGCCAAGCTGTCGAAACCGTTTTTTTGGAAAAAGGCGGGTATCGAACTTGGGTTTTGAAAATAGAAACAGGAGTCGCCACCGATCTTTTATTAGGTGCGATCGGGCCACCTATAAAACATTTTGGTCTACGAGTTTCGAGAAAATGGGCTCGGAGTCGGTTATGCGTACGAGGAAGGATTAGCACCTCTCACGCCCAAAATTGGTACCAAATTGATCAATTAATGTCCTTATGTCGAAAGTTGAAAATTGTGAAAATGGATTTTAAAAATGTGATCCCTTAAAATATTTGAGTTTCCTTGAATTAAATATTAAGCTTTCATCGTCCCGAAGGAATAAAATATCACATCCAAAACTTTAGGACACGATAATTTAAATCCTTGAATCCAAGATGAATATTGCCTCGTTTAGAAAAACCTTATTTCGAAATAACGAAATGTCACATCCAGTAAGTTAGGACACGACATATCGAATTCTCGAAAATAAGTTTTTATTTTTATTCAAAAAGTTTTTATTTTAAAAGATATTTCGTTATTTAGGCTAAACAAGAAAAATCGAGACCTAGTAAGTTAAGGCACGATTTTCTCGATTTTCTAAATGTGAAATATCACTTTTATGAAAGAAATCAGCTTTGTACGGGGTAAGATGTAGCACGAATTTGTAGCAAAATACAGAAAATGGAATACAACGTTAGCAAGCGTATAGAACACGCACTAAACACAAACGATAATAATGAGACAAAGATGAAAATGAAACGAGTAAAATCGATATGCTAAAAGGGATAATAATATTAAGACATAAAAACTAAAGTGTTAGTCACGGTAAAAATAAAGATAAAAATAAAATAATAATGGTAATAATGATAATAATAATAATAAAAATACTAATACTACGAAATGTATACAAGAAAATAATATAACTATAGTAATAAACAGTATAAAATAAAATAACAATGATAGTGGTACGAAATATATACAGTATACTAATATAGTGATAATAATAATAACAATAATAATAAAAATAGTTAAACTAAATGATAAAATATACACATAAAAAATATAATAATGGTAATAGTAGATATAATAATAATAATAATAATAATAATAATAATAATAATAATAATAATAATAATAATAATAAGGTTAGTGAAACAAAAAATAAAATATGTACATAAGAATATAATAATGGTAATAACAATAATATTATAATGATAAGAGGATTAAAAGATTTTGCAAAAATAAAAAAAAGAACTATATTGCATTTAAAACGAAAGTTTGGGGCTTAATTTGAAACCAATAGAAACACGAAGTCTCAAATGTAGTGCATATAACCCTCGGGGACCCAATGGGTGAATAACCCGTTCCTTTAATGCGCAACATTATAATCGCCCAAGTGAGGATCAAATTAAAATGCAACGGAAATAATAGGCGAGATTGCAAAAGGAGAAAAAGTAAAATAGGATTTGATTGGATAGCATCGCAAAGCTGGGGACTAATCGCGCAAATTTTCCATTTAACTTGAAAAAGGCGCACGTCCAGCCAAGCGCATGCCTACACTGCCACCAATGCACCACTTTTAATAAAACTTTCATCATACCCCACCCTTTTTTATAAAAAAAAAACTCATAAGTTATAGCCTTTTTTAAAAAAAGAAACAAAAATGTGAAGAATCCCCCATCTTTTCTCTTCAAGAACCAAAAAAGCCTCTCTCTCTCTGCTCCTGTCCGACGGATGGACTTCTGCCACCGATCGTCGCACCGCCACCGTCTCCGGTAGCCACGACACGTGGGGACAGACTTTCAGTCCCGTTCGAGGATCGATTCAGATAAGTTCCTCTCCTTCGTTTGTTATCCTCTTATCGTTTTGTAAAAAGAAAATTTAGGAGAAAACGAAAATATATGAAACGAAACAATATTTGGTAACGGAAGATCAGATGAGTAAAGACTAAAAATCAACCTCTTTTAACTCCTGTTTTGTTTTTGTATTTCTGATGCTTGAGATTACAAGCGTTTTTCTTTTCTGCTTTTTGATCTCTAATCCCGTAAGAAAAAGAAAAAAAAAGACCCTTTTCACATCGATTTTGAACGGCTTTATAGCCGAGGGATGCAGTCTTTCTCACTATTATTTAACTTCGTCCTCCATACTTCTTTGTTCCTGGTTGCTTTCTGCCTCTATTATTGTGTGTATTTTCTTATCGTTTTGTTCTCCTTTTGCAGTCGTGGGTGGCGTGCACGAGGGACGCAGTGTGAGTCACGTGAGGCGTGCGACTGTCAGAAGCATGGGAGCCGAGGCGCGTGGGGAGCCAGACCGTTGCGCGCGTGGGAGGACGTGTGGCGGCGCTGAGATGGGAGGAACCCTAGGGTTCCAAAAGTTTTTTTGATTTTGGGCCGATTATGAATTGGGCTAATTGTTGTAAACGGGTCATCGGGTTTGGGTTTTAGTTTTGGGCTTTGGGTTATTGGACTCGTAATTGGGTGCATCGTTTTATTTTTCATTGGGTTTTTAATGGGTTTGGTTCGATAGGCCCGGACAATTTTGGGCTCGTACAACGATAAAGAATCTTTGAAGGATATTTAGTTGTTTGGACGAATAGAAAATCGAGACCCAGCACGATTGGGCACGAATCTCTCGAACTTCCAAACACGAAACATCGCTTTATTTTCAAAAACATGATCAAAATCTTTAAAAAATATTTAGTGATCCAGACGAACGAAAAATCGAAGCCCAGCACGATTGGGCACAATTTCTCGAACTTCCAAACACGAAATATTACCTTTGTGAAACCCCTTTTTTATGAATTTTGAAAAAAAGTAAAAATAAAAATATCAATAAGAAAATAATAGTAATAATATTAGAATTAATAGTGGTAATAATAAAAAATAATGGTAGTAGTAAAAATAAATGTAATTATAGTAAATATAATTGTAGTAATAATATATATGTAATAATAGTGATAAAAAATAATAGTAATGAAAAATAGGAATAATAAATAGTAATATAAAAAGACGATTTTTATAATAATAATACATGTAAAATAGTGGCAATAATAAAATGATGCTAATAATGCTAACGAACCTAGTAATAGTAATAAAGTAAAAGGGAAAAAAATATTAAAAACAATAATGGTAATGGCCACATTAAAACAGTAAGTACAATAATATATATTTAGAGATAATTGATTTGAAAGCAAAGTAGAATAGGGACTAAATTGAATTTAAAAACAAGCATCTGGGGCAAAATCAGAAATAAAATTAAAAAGATTGACCAATTAGAGCTTGCGAGTAACAAGGAGGGGCTAAAAGGGAAAATATCCCCACCCTCCAAAACGGGCTACTGAGGCACCGCAGTACACGGCGGCCGAAACTAAAAAAGCTTCTTTTTTCGACGATCTCAAAATGGGTACGTTTCTACCTCTTTTTCCGTATTTTCGTGTTTATTCTTAAAAACAAGTGTAAAAAATGAATAAAAAGAACAAAATAAAAAGAACACCTTGAATATCTTGAATCTGTCTCAAAATTCTTTTCTTTTTGTGTACTTGATTTCTCGTGTATTCGTAACTATTCGAAAAATAAAAGGAAAAAAAAAAACCAACCCCCTTTTACAATGGTTTTGAATGGCTTTTATAGCCAAATTCTACAACTTATGCATGCAAGTGGGGTGATAGAGTTAGTGGGATGGTGGAGTTAGTGGAGTGGTGGAGTTAGTGGTCGGTTTAGTGGGGTGGTGGAGTTAGTGGTAGGTTTAGTGGTCTAGTTGGGTTAGGGTTACTTGGGCTTGGTTAATTGGGTTTGGTTTGATTTTTTTTTTTTTGGTTTGTTGTTTGGGCTTTGGTTGGGGTAAAATTGGGTCATACAATAACAATTTTAGTCTTTTAACTTTTACATATTATATAAATTTAGTCATATTTTTTTAAAAAATAACCCTCAAAATTTACTAATAATCTCAATTTAATCTTAATATAAAAAATTCAAAGAAATATGTAAAAATACATAAATATTTTTAAAAATTTAATAATAAATTTAAACTTTATATTAATATTAATATTAATATTAAATAAAAAACCCTCCTCTCCTCTCTCTCCCACCGTCCCCCCCCCCCTCCCCCCTCTCCCGCACTCCGTCCCTCTCTGTTGTTGCTGCTGCTGTAAATAAAGCAACATCATAGGATCTCAAAATGGTTTATCTGCTTTACTTACTGGTTTGCTTTTGTGCACCCTGTAAATAATTATTTTTATTTAATATTAATATAAATTTAATGTTAATATTATATTATATTTTTTTTGAAAATATTTATGTATTTATATATATTTATGATTTTTTTAGAATTAATTAGAATTAAATTGAGATCATTTATAAATTTTGAGGTTTGATTTTTTTTTTTAAATTATGATTAAATCGATATAATATATAAAATTTGAGGGCTAAATTTATTATTGTACCAATTCTTAACTGCAATTAATAAAAATAGACAAAAAACAATCTCTGTTAATTGAATGATAAATTAAAAATATATATAATTGAGTGATAAAAAATCTAAAATTGAATGATGAATTTAATATATATATATATATATATATATATATGATTAAGTGATAAAAAGAATATCCATGGGTCACCTGTAGTTTACATAGGTGATATTTGGCTGACTTTTAAAAATTTCCTACCAAGTTTCAAAGCTGAATCACCTCAATATACATTCTTAAAGGAGGATAATGATAGGAATTAAAAAAAAAATTGTAGAGCGTTATTCTGGTCTCTTTATACTTTGTATTTACTTATTAATCTAAATTTTGATAAAATTTGATTTAACACAAGAAAAAAAAGGTTATGGCTATTGATTAAATATTAAATATATACATGAATCATCTAATTTCGTTTTTGCAATTTTAAAATTTCACTTTTATTAATTTCCCTCCTTAAATTGGATTTTAATATTGTTATTAATACAAATATTCTTTGAGTTTGGATTTTGCGGAATAAATATAATGTGCAGGGAGTTATTCCAATGACAATTGCTCGTAACAATTGCTCATATGTTTGGCGATCTCTCATAAATTTGTGGTCTAAAGTCATCAACGGTATCATGTGTCTATTGGATGAAAGATGTTGGGTCACTTCATATGCACCACATCGACAGGATGCATTGCCGAAACACTTAGAGTTTGCGATTTGATCACGTTTGATGGGAGTTGGAATTGGCAGCAATTAGAGATGCTTCTTCCTCGACCTGTTCTTGATTGTATTGCAGTGGTGTTACCGCCTTCGCAAGATGCAAGCTTCGATAAGATTATATGGCAATGGTCATTTGCTGGTCGATTCCCTTCCTCTAGAACGTACAAGCAATTTGTTGGAAGAAGAAACATGTCTACGCTTGCTGATGGCTTGATGGTTTGGAAAGTCAGTGCACCACAAAGAGTAAGACTGTTCTTGTGGGTTGTGGCCGCTTCAAAAGAATTGGCTACTTACGAATAGGGAGAGAGTGAAGCGTGGTATGATTGATGATGTTCATTATGTTATATGTGGGGAGAATGTCGAAACAACAATTCATGTTGTGAGAGACTGTAAGTTTGTTGCTATGGTTTAGAGGGTTGTGGTATCAAGTTACGCTTGGACCCTTTTCTTTAGCTACCTGTTAGAACTTTGGCTGAAATGGAATTTCATAAATAGAGGATGTATTACTGTATCTTAGTTGGCTACTTTGGAAGAGTCGAAATTACTTTATTTTTCAGCAGACAAGTAGTAATAGAACTAATATGATTTTGACATGCAGAGCTTGGACATGAAGCCTCAACAATTATAAATGCAAAGACCGTCTGATGTACAATACTTTTCTTTGAGGGAAATGGTATCCGCCTGAGAATGGATGGATAAGGCTTAATACGGACGGCACACTATTAGTAAAACACCACACTACTGTGGTTGGAGGAGTGGTTCGGGACTCGAGCGGAGGCTAGATGTTTGGTTTTGGCATGAGAGTCGGTGCATCTGACATTTTTAAAATAGAAGCACGAGCGATTTATGAAGGACTCTTCCTTGCTTGGAGAAAGGCTTTCGTAAAGTGGTGATTGATAACAATAATGCTTTGTTAGTTGATTTATTCGTTGATTTAATAAGAAATGGATATGTGACTGATAATAACATTTCAGAGCTACGATTGATATATGATTTATACTAAAATGATTCGCTACTCAAATTTCGACATATTCCACGTAACCATAATAGATTGATAGATTGTATGGCTAAAGCTGTCAATAGTGAACTTAACAGGTTAATGTTTAAAGTTACACCTGTTCATGCTCAATTTGTCTTTGAAGATGATTTACACCAAGTGTCCCATGTTATAGGCCTTTAACATACACAATGTGACGAGTTCTTTTGAACTAATTTCCTTTATACCAAAAAAAAAAATCACTTTTATTACATTTAATAGTTTTTAGTTGAAACATAATTATCAAAAGATTATTTATGGTTAAAAAAGTTTATTAGAAAAGAAAGACAAAGTAAAGTATATTTGTGAAAAGTAATGGATGAAATAATTATAAAATGAATACACTTTTACTTGCATTTCGGTCCCCAAATGTTGGTCCAATATTAAGCCTTGATATAATTCAATATATGTTTAGAGAGATAAGAAACACTATATAAGGACTGATTGATTTTTATAAATGGGCAAAATGGAGGTGAGTTGAATTTGTTTCAGTCAAGTTTGACTTTTTGGTAGTTCAAAAGTAAGTCTATTCCAAGTGCTCTTTCAATTGGTAAAGCCTCAATGCTATCATCCTTCATTCTCTCAGCAACAACACTTACTTCAAAGTCTAAATCATTATGACTTCCGTTTGCATTTTTATTTTCTGTTTTGGAAAGCTTTTGCATGTGTTACCTGAAATAAGTTAAAATATACTCGTCATCAAGAAATTTAGTTAAATAAATTATTATTTTTTTATAATTTTATATATTATATCTAACATTCATATTATATTTTTAAAATTTATTCGATTTTGCGAACAAAAGCAAACATATTTTAATGAAGTAATGAAAGTTAAATTTTTATGATTAGTTTAAAAGAGCAAATAGCAAATAAACTAATCAATTATTAATTTTTATTACTTTAATTATATCAAAGTTTGGATATTCCATTTTTAAAAAAAAATTATGATCCTTTTATACTAGTTATTGTAGTTCGTTCCTACATATCATACTTGTATTTAAATCAAAATATATCATTAATTGTTTGACTTTATATTAATTATTTAAATATAATAAAAAATAAAAAAAGTAGAAATAATAATCTTCAAAATTCAACAGTTAATAAAAAAGAAATGTTTATAATCATCACTTAGTTTTCAACAAAATACGAAATGATTTTTATAATCTAGGTTTTGGTCTTATCACGTTTTTTATTATTATCTAAATTTGAAATTTAGATATAATGGATGCTTGAAGTTTGAATTAAATATATAAATTGTAAAATTGGTAGTTGCAGCGGCTGAAGGAGAATCTCTGGAAATCCAAACTCCAATTTATCCTATTTGTCTGTATTTGTTAGCTTGAATTAATCAGAAATGGTAAGAGGGTGATTATGTCTATCTATAATGGATTCAGTATGTCTATATATTAAAATCTCATCCCACTTTTAATTTGAACATTTCAGTCCGTATATCCGATATAGAATTCTGGGATCTCTTGAAACTGGCCTAGTATTTAATGAAAGTCGATTTGGTGAATTATGAGCATATTTTTCAAAAGATACGATTAGCCATTTATAACAATGCAATCTGATTTTTGTAAGATGATGTTGTCGTTTCAACTAGTGAAAGAATCCACCGTCCCATTTATTCTTAATCCACAACTGTTTCCCAGAAACCCACTACTATTTTCTTTCCCACACTGTTGAATACTCCCTACACATCCTAAATTTATGGTTTAAAAACTATATAAATATGATTGGTTGTATAATAATGCACACTAACATCCAATTCATTTTTGTCGCTGTTGATGTTGTCTGGTTTAAGTGACGGATTTCCCGAGCTCCAACAGCGAATAATGAGCATCAAAGATGCCGATTAAAGGGAACATATGGAACATGCTCGGACCAAACGAGGAGAAGATTAAAAGCTGAGAACTGTGAGAAGCAACGTTACTCCTTCAACTTATATATTATGTGTAAGTGAGATTTGTCTTCTTCTTGTTGTAAGCAACGGAACATTTGGTGTTTAAATTCCAGGATGACCTCAACAGATTACATGCATGGTGAAAACGGCTTCGTCAGCTTTAAATTGTACGCTTCAGCATCTTTGACGCTTTCTATACCTATTTCTAAACTCCAACCGATCATGTCTTCGCCATTTGGCTACCAACCCTTTCGCTCACTTCAGCTCTAAAAAGGTTAGATTCCCGATTATAAACTTATTACCGCTTTGTGTAATTTTCATTTTGGTTTCTAGTTTCTGGTTTGTAATATCATATTGTGGTATAATAATATGAGTAAAGAAAAAAATGTATTTTGTTTTCAACTCTGTATGTTGAGTACTTGAGCTTGGAAGGAAAATAGAAGCGAAGGCTTAGGAAAGAAGAATGTATGAGCACGACAGGTTTTGTGTTAATCTGACATTGAATGTCCGCAAAGATTTGATTTCTTACCTTTTGGCCGTCAGTCATGTCATCTTCATGGCATTACAGAGAAATGCTTCATAGTTCATACTATGTTCAAAGTTGTTGTTGATGGCGGTAAGAAAAAAGGCATCTTATAGACTCTGCATTGCATAATCGTTATATTTATAAGAAAGATGGCCTTGATTTATTATTTCTTTCATTATAGACACAAAATTCGTGGTTTTCAAAAATCCAACAGATTTTTAGTGTTTGGTTTGTTGTTGGGATTTTTGGTCTTTCTGTTAAAGTTGAGTACTTGATTCGATATTATCGGCTTATGGCTGCTTTGTGATTGGTTCTCTCCAGAAATCGGAAAATAGCAATATATATACAGAAGTCGGAGAAGATTAGTTCCCTGAAATTTAAGTCAGTGCTTGTAGAAAGGCCTGTAATTGTTGAAAATGGAGCTAGCAAAACCAATAGAAGACCAATTCTCCAAGCTGCATCCATGCCTTCCTGTAAACACAAGCATTGGGATTCTTGGAGCTGGTCCTAGTGGCATATCTGCTGCTTATGCGTTAATCAAGCTTGGTTATAATAATATAACCTTATTGGAGAAGCATCATACAGTAGGTGGAATGTGTGAATCTGTTGACATACAAGGTAGAATATGAAACTAAATGGTTCCTTTTCTTCTCCATTCAGTTTAAAGCTAAGGTTGTTGTATATGTTTAAATATTTGTGCCATATGTCAACCTGCAGGAAAAGTGTATGATTTAGGTGGCCAAGTTCTTGCTGCGAACAGTGCACCAGTCATATTTCACTTGGCCAAAGAGATTGGTGCTGAATTGGAAGAAATGGACTCCCATAAGCTCGCCCTCATTGACAGTTCTGCAGGGAAGTATCAGGATATTAAAGTCGCCGATGATTATGTCTCTATGATCGCCCTCACGTTAGAACTTCAGGTCAGTTGATGCTTTCATTGTTGTTTTCTGACTTCTTTTTTTTTTTAATATTAGGACTCGGTTTAAGAATCAGTTTTATTTTTCCAACAGGATAAGGCTAAGGCTTCAAGTCGAATTGGTGTTCATGCCGTCAGTGACTTGGCTGCAGATTTGACACCAACCTATCTTGAGGCTCATGGATTTAAATCTGTTCCAAAATCTGTATTCTATGGATACACTGCTTCTGGTTATGGATATGTTCAAGACATGCCTTATGCCTACATTCATGAGTTCACCAGAACTTCAATGGCCGGGAAAATACAACGTTTTAAAGGTGGATACACAAGTTTTTGGGAGAAGATCAGTAAAAATCTTCCGGTTAAAGTCCTTTGTAACACTGAAGTTTTGGCAATAAGGCATAATGATAGTGCTGATGGTGTTAGCATTAATGTGAAAAACATTAAAGGAGAATCCGAAGTTATGGAGTTCGATAAGATTATCGTCTCGGGTGCCTTTCCTTTCAAAAATGGAAAAACATATAGATCTCCAGCCTCAAATCATACAGGTTTGTTAACTTCTGTAGACTTTCTTAAAATTTTTCTCTATTCCCTTCCCATAAGATGCTAATACTGTGTACTTTTGTCACAGAACATGAAACTCAAGCAATGGATTTGAATGATCTTGAAAAGGAGCTCTTCAGTAAAGTAATGACAATCGACTACTACACAACGGTCTTGAAAATTAAAGGGCTAGAAGATATGCCTGTTGGTTTTTATTACTTTGGTGAATACATGGACGATCCTGCATCAATCGGACATCCTGTTGCAATGCAGAGATTCTATGCTGATTCCGATATTTTCTTGTTCTGGTCATATGGTAACTCCCTGGATATTCAAGGATCAACTGTCTGTGAGCTTGCAATAAAAGCAGTTGAACCCATGGGAGGACAAGTCGAGCAAGTGGTTTTACAACGGCGATTCAAGTATTTCCCTCATGTTTCTAGTCAAGGTATGCAAATCACCTGCTGCTAGTGGTCATTGAACCCCTATGCCAAATGGATGCTTATATGTTGATTTTACTGCAGATATGAAGAATGGCTTTTATGAGCGCTTAGAATCTGAACTTCAAGGAAAGAGGAATACTTACTATGTTGGGGGTCTTATGGCATTTGAGCTTACAGAGAGGAATTCTTCATATGCAATGGCCCTAATCTGCAAGCACTTTGCAAACAACAAATCTACACCGGTGTTTCCATATGTTAAGGTAGTATAGGTCGTTACATTGTTCGGGTAGTTGGCTATGGATATGGCAATTTATGTTCTAAAGCGATGTAAACCAAAACTTGACATGGAATGTTATTTTTGCAGAGTTTATTTCCATTTCAATCATACAATGGGAATAAGAATCTCAAGCAATTAGGTGAACTCCCTGGAGTTGAATTCCCTGATCTTTGTACACTTGATGGCTATTTGAAGCGTTGGGGAACTCATGAAGTCACTCAAAGTAAAACGCTTTATACCTGGATTAATGAAGAAGGGGCAGCAGTAGGCCAAAGGACTTATGCCGAACTTCATGCTAATGCTTCTTTCATCGCTCAAAAGATCTTAACAAGCAAAAAGCCGGTCATCAGACCTGGTGATAGGGTTCTCTTGGTCTATGTTCCAGGTCTGGACTTTGTTGATGCATTTTTTGGATGTTTAAGAGCAAAGGTGTTGCCGGTTCCAGTTCTTCCTCCAGATCCTCTGCAAAGAGGCGGACAAGCACTTCTGAAGATTGAAAATATATCTAAATCATGTGGTGCAGTGGCTATACTATCAACTATTGTCTATCACTCAGCTGTTCGTGCAGGTTTGGTGAAGCAAATGATCTCATTGACTGGGAAAAAGGGAAAATCTTCAGCTAACTGGCCTAACCTTACTTGGTTGCACACCGATTCATGGATTAAGAACTTCAAGAAAGTAATTCCAGATGCCACGGTCGATCCATCTGAACCTCACCCTGATGATCTATGCTTTTTGCAGTTCACATCTGGGTCCACTGGTGATGCTAAAGGAGTCATGATCACTCATGGTGGGCTCATCCATAATGTGAAGTTGATGCGAAAGAGATACAAGAGCACCTCCAAGACAGTTTTAATCAGTTGGCTTCCTCAGTACCATGACATGGGGCTAATTGGGGGACTTTTTACTGCAATGGTTAGTGGTGGGTCGGCGGTACTGTTTTCCCCATTGACATTCATCAGAAATCCCCTTTTGTGGCTTCAAACCATGAGCAAGTACAAGGCTACTCACAGTGCTGGACCTAATTTCGCATTCGAGCTGGTGGTTCGAAGACTGGAGTCTGACAAGGATAAGGCTTGGAACTATGACCTTTCTTCCCTTATTTTCCTAATGGTTGCTGCTGAACCAGTAAGGCAAAGAACTCTGAAGAGATTCATTGAGCTCACTTATCCGTTTGGCCTTTCACAAGAGGTGATGGCACCTGGTTATGGCTTGGCTGAAAACTGTGTGTTTGTAAGCTGTGCATTCGGTGAAGGGAATCCCATCTTGGTTGATTGGCAGGGAAGAGTTTGCTGTGGTTATACTGATCTAGACAATCAAGATGTTGACATCAGAATAGTTGATCCAGAGACTGGTGTAGTGCTTGAAGAAGGTGGAAAAGAAGGAGAGATATGGATCAGTAGTCCAAGTTCTGGCATTGGGTATTGGGGTAGAGAAGAACATAGCCATCAAACTTTCAGAAACGAGCTTAAGAATCACTCCGGAAGAAAATACACAAGAACTGGAGACTTGGGACGGATCGTCGATGGGAAATTGTTCATCACCGGAAGAATCAAGGATCTGATAATTGTAGCAGGAAGGAATATTTACTCAGCTGATGTAGAAAAGACAGTTGAAAGCTCATCCGAAGTTATACGACCTGGCTGTTGTGCTGTCATTGGTGTTCCAGAGGATGTACTGTCAGAAAAAGGAATTCCAGTTCCAGATGGTGCTGACCATGTTGGCCTCGTTGTGATTGCAGAAGTTAGAGATGGAAAGCCAGTGAAAAAGGAAGTTATTGAACAGATTAAAACCCGAGTTGCAGAAGAACATGGCGTCAGCATTGCTGCGATCAAACTGATCAAGCCCAAGACTATCAGCAAAACAACATCAGGAAAAATCAAGAGATTTGAGTGCCTCAAACAATTCAGTGAGGGAACTTTGAACATAGTCCCGGAACCAATCTTTTCAAAGAGAACTTTGGTTCGGTCATTCACTACTGGGACTTGTGCAGAAGGAAGAACACCTCGTCAGCTTCAGAGTTCTCCTGTACCCAGTACAAGACTGAGAAACAAGGACATTGTGGAGTTTCTGAAAGGCCTGGTCTCTGAGCTAACCGGGATTCCCACCAACAATATTTCTGCTGTGGAGAGCCTTGTCTCGTATGGAATCGATTCAATCGGAGTTGTCAGAGCATCTCAGAAGCTTTCTGATTTTCTAGGCGTGCCAGTTGGAGCAGTAGATATCTTCACCGCAACCTGCATTGCAGACTTGGCCAACTTCTCAGAGAATCTCTTAGTAAAATCTAAACCTGATCTTACAACGGCTTCATCATTTCATGCTGAATCTGATCTTGATTCAGATGAGCCTTTGGTGGAAGTATCCATACATCGCCAAGTAGGCATCTGGTTTTTACAATTTCTGGCTCTTACCTTCGTGTCCATATTGTTGAGTCTGCCTGCGTATTTATCAGTTTCTGCGTTCACATCTTTCACCTTAACCGTCCATGCAACTATAGATGGAAACCAGTGGCTGGCTTGTTTGATATATTTGGCCTTTGCACCACTTGTTTGGATCCTCTGCATAGCTTTAACTTGCTTGAGTATTTCTTTTCTTGGAAATCCTTTCCTGAGACCAAACTATGCCCTTATCCATGACGTTTCCATCTGGTCAGTTGATTTTGTTAAGTGGTGGGCACTTTACAAAGCCCAACAAATAGCCTCGAAAGTTCTTGCACAGCATCTGAGAGGAACAGTGTTCTTAAATTATTGGTTTGAGATGCTTGGAGCAAGAATCGGGCCATTGGTTACACTAGATACCATAGACATTACAGATCCATCTTTAGTTTCGATTGGAGATGGAGCTGTGGTTTCAGAAGGGGCATTAATTCAAAGTCATGAGGTAAAGAATGGGATACTAGGTTTCCAGTCCATTAGAATTGGCAAGAATTCAACAATTGGACCATATGCAGTGATCCAAAAGGGAAGTGTATTGGCAGAAGAAGCTGAAGTACTGCCATTACAGAGGATTGATGGAAACACTTCAGTAAATAGATCAGCCAAGGCTACCAGTGTCCAAAAAGTAAGTACAATTTAATAGAAGAATGTCATCCCTTTTACTTTTTAAGTGGTATATGCTGGAAACTGATTATATCTCATTATTTACCATGGTTTCAGAGTACAGTGTTGTCAAATGCTACTCCAAATAAGACCATGTCTCAGTTCATGGGCATCTACTTGGTTGGTTTCCTCAGCAGTTTCTCTGCAGCTATTCTCTACTTCCTATACATTTGGCTCTCTGAGAAACCTCATTCTCTTCAACACTTTGCATTTGCTTGCATATCCGGAGCCTTACATTGGATTCCTTTCACAGTTATTGCATATGCTATCATGTTTGCTAGCATCACTGTGAATCCAGCAAGTTTTGCCGTCTCAGTTGCCATTTCTTACCTTGCTCATGGCTTGATACTCAGTTTCCTTACGGGCACTTTGACTCGTCTTCTTACTGAGAGACAACAGTCAAAGCAATCTTATGTCAAGATATTCATCAGACACCGAATTACCATTGCTTGCCACCTTAGATTTGCTCATCTTCTCTCTGGAACAGAAGCTTTTTGCATGTATTTACGGCTTTTGGGTGCAAAAGTTGGCCGACATTGCTCAATCAGAGCTATCAACCCAATTTCAGATCCAGAGCTAGTCGAAATTGGCGCCGGCGTTCATCTCGGTGACTTCAGCAGAATCATTACAGGATTTTATACCCGTGGTGGTTTAATTCGTAGGAAAGTTGAGGTTCAAGATAACTCAGTTGTTGGGAGTCAAAGCCTGGTCCTTCCAGGGTCCAGGGTTGAAAATGATGTCATTCTTGGTGCACTGTCAGTGGCTCCTGAAAACTCACTTCTCCAAAGAGGTGGTGTTTATGTTGGATCCCAAACTCCAATCATGGTCAAGAACACTAATCATGCTTTAGATGATCGAATCGAAGAAATGGACATGAAATACAAGAAAATAGTGGGAAACCTTGCGGCAAGTCTAGCTGTTACCACTTTGAAGGTTAAATCAAGATATTTTCATCGAATTGGTGTTGCAGGGAATGGCTACTTGAAAATATACGAGAAGATTGAAGGGTTTCCGGATCACAATATTTTCCACCCTGGAAAGTCCTACCGTGTCGTAGTTCGACATAGCAACAGCCTGAGTGCTGATGATGATGCAAGGATTGATGCTCGAGGTGCTGCTATAAGAATACATTTAGATGAGAACAATGATGCCAACACTTCAGTCCTTGACTTAACACTGAAAACGGGTAAGGCATTCTATGCTCGCACCATTGCTGATTTCGCAACATGGCTTGTGTGTGGACTTCCTGCAAGAGAAGAGCATGTGAAGCGAGTTCCGCATATACGAGACGCGGTGTGGATGTCCCTTCGCCATGCTAACTCGTATGCAGAGCTGCATTACTACTCGAACTATGTTCGACTTCTTCGGTTCTCAGATGGGGAAGAAAGGTACGTGAAATTCAAGTTGAGACCGTATGACGGAAGTATCAGTGAGGAGTCCGGGAAGGTTGAACCCAAAGGGATTCTCCCCCCAGAAACAGGTGCAATTCCAAGGGATGAAAACGACACCCGCCCCTTGCTTTTCCTTGCTCAAGATTTCCAACGACGGGTGAACTCCGGTGGTCTTCGATACATCTTCCAGCTACAAGTCCGGCCTGTTCCGTCGGACGAAGCCGCACGCGACGTTGCACTCGACTGCACTAAACCATGGGATGAGACTGAGTTTCCATACATCGATGTAGGCGAGATTAATCTTGAACGAAATCTCACCGCTGAAGAAGCTGAAGCACTTGAGTTTAATCCTTTCTGTAGATGCCATGTGATCGATGTTATCCGAGCTTCCATGTCCTCTCAGAGTGCTTCTATTGATCATGGGCGGTCCCTCATCTACGAGATTTGCCAGCGTTTGCGAAACAAGGAACCACTTCCCGAGGCATGGAGGATCTTCCTAGAGCAATCTGATGTAAAAGTAGACCTTTCAGGTTGTCCAATGGCAGCAGCATTGGAGAAAAAAGACACGGGGAAAGTGACCCTAGAAAGAAAGTGGTACCAAACCTCATGGTCAATTTTCGTTCAACCATTATTGCAGACTGTGTTTCCTTATTCCCTCCTGGGATTAGCAATCTCTGCACCATTAACTTGTGTTCTTCACATGAAGGAATCAGAGAAATTCCCACTCCATTGGTTGCTTCCTTTGCTTTGGGTTTCTTCAGGAATTGTAGCAGCAATAACATGTGCAGTGGCAAAATGGGTCCTCGTGGGAAAGAAGAATGAAGGTGAAACAGTACAGATATGGAGTAAAAGGGTGTTCATGGACACCATCTGGCAAGCTTTTAGAACACTTGTTGGGGACTATTTCATGGAAATGAGCAGTGGGTCCATTATATTCCTGGTGTGGATGAAATTAATGGGCTCAGATATTGAAGTAGACCAGGGAATGTACGTGGATAGCATGGGAGCGTTATTAAACCCTGAAATGGTAGATATGGAGAGAGGCGGATGTGTAGGAAGAGATGCATTGCTATTTGGACACATATATGAAGGTGAAGGTGGGAAAGTGAAGTTTGGGAAGATCAGAATTGGGGAAGGAGGGTATGTAGGAAGTAGAGCAGTGGCGATGCCAGGGGTAAGAGTGGAGAGTGGAGGAAATCTCACAGCTCTCACCCTTGCCATGAAAGAAGAGATTGTCAAGTAAGGTGAAGGAGTTATTCATCCTTCGGCTCACACTACATTTTTCTGAGCTTTTATAATTATGCTATGCAAGCTTTGCTACCAGCTCTATAGAAACGTAGGAATACAATTTACATGTAGGTTAAAAATATACACAAATAAGCAACATAAACACAAAAGCAGAGCTTCATACGAATTGTTTATGCAGTAGATTTGCTGTCACCTTCTGATATTGAATAAATATTTCAGTTCAAAATAGCTAGCATAATATATATCGATGACAGCTATCCATTAGAATACGTATATATAATATATATCTTTTTATCAAATTTATCTTATTTTTATAAAATAAAAAAAAATAAGGCCAGAGAAGGTAATGGTTTATGCCTCCAAAATGATTATATAAATATATATATTTAATTATGAAATTATAAATTAATATAATGATAAAATTATAATTTAATATTATTTTTATTTTTTTAAAGTAATTTTTTGACAATTGGACAAATATACACACATTTGATATTGATATGTAGGTCTCCAAATCTTTAAAAAAAAATCACTTTACTCTTAATTAATCACAGTTAATATTTAACTAATTTCGATTTTAAGAAAATACCGAAATAAATAAAGTGATTATTTTATGATTTTTTGAAGTAAAATAATTTAATAAAAACAGAAGAAATCTAAAAACAGTTGAATCATTTATTAATTTCAAATAATATATAATTATGTAATTATAATATATTGTTGTCAGAACATTTTAATTTTAGTAAACTCTAATATAATCACATGAGCAACGGACTTGTTACTTGGGCAAGTTCGAATCTTAAGCTTATCACTATTGCAAGGGTTTAGTCCGTAAAAATAGATAAAGACACTGTTATAAAAGAAATTGCTATTATATATATATATATTAAATAATTTTTATTATTTTATTACCTGTTAAAAGAACAGTTATCACTTTATGAAAATTTTAAATTGAAATTGAATTTATGACATACCTACTAAATTAGAAAAAAATTATGTAATAATCAAAATTTTACTGGTTTATTTGATATATATATATAAATATAGATTAATTTTTTAGATTAAAAATATATTAATAATTTCGTAATTGATATACGTAAAGAATGCCTCTTAGCATGCATGTCGGTTGGTTGTCGCAAAGTTCCACCAAAATTTAAGTGATCGAGTCACAAATCACAATCATATTTCGATGGAACAAAGAAAATTTGTAACCAAGCAATATATAAATAAATAATAATATGAGGCTTATGTGTAAAACATAATGAAATAATTAAAGCTAACCCATGATTCATGAACATAACATTATATACTGGGTATTTCACCTCGTTCACAAATTTTGGCACAAAACCCAATCTTTGATAACTTTTTTTCCGCCGACTTTTCTGATTCTGAAATTCAGAATATTTTCTCAAGCAGCCAAACCCTTTGATTTTTTTTTTTTAAATTTTCCTATAATTCCAAATTCTCTCCTTCAGCCTTCGTATAAAGTGAAATAGATTTCCCAATCATTTTGGTTTGCCATTCAGCGTTAAAAGATTTTGAGTTTTTGAACTTTTTTTTCATGGCCGAATTTGAAGAAATTGGAGCTGATATTAGGTAAAGCTTTTAACTTTTTACCCTTCTTTTTCATTGAAAACCCACGATTTTATTGTGTTTTATCTAATCAATTTTTGCTTTATATTGGACGAGTATTGGATTTTGGGTTTTTTTTTTTTTTTTAATTTCTTTATGCATGTAAGATTTAAGGAAATATTAATGGGTAAATCTGTTTAGAGCAAGTTAAATTGTTTGTAACTTTGGAAGCGAGTTCTTTATGAATAAGAAATTGGACTTAATTTTTTCTTAATTGGATTGATTTGGTTTGATGTGATTTAACATTGGGTGTGGTTGAAATCAGTAAATAGTGTAAAAGGGATTTTGTGGTAGACCCTGTAAAATATTAGAATTTCTCAAATTTTATTGATGTTGCTATGGTAGGATAATAATTGTAATTAAGAATTGAGTTTAAAACAAAAAGATTCTAGTTTCATGCGAAATACATTTTATGTAGACCAGTGTATGCGAAATTCTAGTTTCAGAATCTGGTTTTGTCTTCTATTTGTCTTATTCATCAAACAAAGCAAGATTTTATTGTTGTTTGAGTTAATGAATCGTGTTTTGATGGTTGTTGATTTGTTGGTTGACAGTTCCGATCTTGAAGTTGATGACATAAGGTGTGAGAATATAGCAGAGAAAGATGTCAGTGACGAAGAGATTGAAGCAGACGAATTGGAGAGACGAATATGGAAAGATCGTATCAAGCTCAGAAGGATTAAAGAAAGAGAGAAGATTGCAGCCCTGCAGGCTGTGGAAAAGCAAAAATCCAAGCAGGCATCTGATCAGGCTCGGAGGAAGAAAATGTCACGAGCTCAAGATGGGATTCTGAAGTATATGTTGAAGCTAATGGAAGTCTGCAAAGCACGTGGATTTGTCTATGGCATCATTCCGGAGAAGGGAAAGCCTGTAAGTGGTGCATCAGATAATATAAGATCTTGGTGGAAAGAAAAGGTGAAATTTGATAAGAATGGGCCAGCAGCAATAGCCAAGTATGAGGCAGAGTGTTTAGCTATCAGTGAGTCCAATAACATAAAAAATGGAAATTCACAGTGCAGTCTACAAGACCTGCAAGATGCTACTCTTGGATCCCTCTTGTCTTCTTTGATGCAGCATTGCAAACCCCCTCAGAGAAAGTATCCACTAGAAAAGGGAGTTCCTCCCCCATGGTGGCCCACTGGGAATGAAGAGTGGTGGGTAAAACTAGGGCTGCAACAGGGTCAAAGTCCTCCTTATAAAAAGCCACATGATCTTAAGAAGATGTGGAAAGTTGGAGTTTTAACAGCAGTGATAAAGCACATGTCACCTGATATTGCAAAGATTCGGAGGCACGTACATCAGTCAAAATGTTTACAAGATAAGATGACAGCAAAGGAGAGTGCAGTTTGGTTAGGGGTTTTGGGACGAGAGGAAGCTTTGATTCAGCAACCTAGCTGTGATAAAGGAATATCCAGCATAACTGAAAAGCCACAAGGTGGTCGTGATGGTAAGAAGCGACCTGCTGTCAGTATTGACAGTGATTATGATGTTGATGGTGTTGATGATGGACGAGGTTCAGTTTCTTCCAAAGATGACAGGAGAGATCAACTGATAGATGTGGAACCCATAGCTTATATCAACAATGATGATTCCCATCCAGTCCAAGAGAATGAGCCTGTGGAAAAACAACCTAGGAGGAAGAGACCTCGTAAAAGAACAAACCATGGTGATCGACAAACTGTACCAAGCCATGTGGATAAGCAACTTGTTCCATCTCATGATGAACATGTTAATGCCGAGTTAAGAAGCCCTGTGCCTGATATCAACCAAACTGATGCATCTTTTCCCGAATATAATATGCCTGCCACTCAGCAGGAAAATGATGCAAGCACAATGTTGATGCATGGAGAGAAACATTTAGTTGTTCAGTCTGAACTACCTGCTGTTCCTTGTGATAATGAAATTTTCACCCAGAGCATGCATGTAGATGGAAGGCCCATGCTCTATCCATCAGTGCAACAGACTGGGCTGCACCACCGTGCTGCATATGAATTTTATAATCCATCGGTTGAATTTAGGCATTGTCGTGATGGTCAGCAAATTCAGGTGGGGATGAATGTACCGCAGGTTAGGCCAGAAAATGGGATTGATGTATCGGTGCCTGCTGGAAATGATCATGTAATTACTGGGGGAGAATTGCACCATTACATGAAAGACCCATTTCATGATGAGCAAGATAGAGCTGTTCATAATCCCTTTGGTTCACCTACAAGTGATCCCTCATTTTATGGTGGCTTTAACAGCCCATTTGAACTTCCATTCGATGGTACAAGTTCACTAGAGGAACTGCTTGATGACGACTTAATACAGTACTTTGGAGCTTAGGTTGAAAATTTTGAGATGTCAGGTAAACCTTTTCTCTTCAACCCCCTGTTTCATTTACAAATGATGATTCATAATTTGGTCTCGTACATTTTATTTGATGTTAGTTTTGCAGGAACTGCGAAATTATGCATTTTTACAGACTAGATTGAGGAATGTCGCCTATCCATTAGTCTTTCTAGCTATGTTGCTTTGACTTCTCATTTTTCTTGAAGTTCCTATGTCCAACATAGCTATGGGGGATATAACCTTCCAAGAATCCTACAAATACATAAAAAAATAAATAAAATAAAAATTGAACATACCATGTCTGATACATACACACTCACATCTGAGTCCAAGTAATGTAGCTTTCTAGTACAAGTGTTAGCATTTGAACATGCAAAGGCTGTAAGTCAAGCCTAATTTTCTGATTTAGTTTTGCTCACCTTTTCAAGAGAGCAAAAAAAAGGAATAAGTTTGTGTCACATTTCCCAGCTTCCCTTGAATGGAAATTGCCATAAAGGGTGCATGTAAAATGTGTCAATTGTAGAAACTGTCCATATGATAAACTTGTGACATTTTCCATGTTTCCTTTGGACAAAATAGGAAGTTATTAATCAATATATTTCTTTCCTTGTAAACCAATTTCTATCTGTATATAGTTATATCATGTCTGCAGCTTTTTGTTATTTATTTTAGCTTTGATGTTTTGCAGTTCTATAGGGCTAGTTTATGACAAGATAGATACTTTTTGACTTTGAATTTTTCTGCAGTACATAGAAATACCAGATGAGGGCTTTTTTTTGAGGGTCGATCTAAAAGGATCTAATCTACAATTCTACAATTTTTTACCTTGGGTGATATTCTACAATTTTGTATGAGGTTGAAACCTAGAAAACTTTTTAGCAAGGCTATATAGGGAGAGGGAGGAAAAAGAAGAATTTGGGATCTTTGATGATATTGTACAATTTCTTATGAAAAGTAAGGCCATTTGAACTCTAGTATATCTTCCAAAGATTTGTCACTGGTTCTCCTCTCATGAGATTGGATTTTGCTTAGTTGGCTGTTAGGCTCTGTTAACTAATGTAATCTCAATTTTAGGATGGGTTCAGTTTGATTAAATGTTGGTCCTTTCTTTATATCTATCAAATTCAAAAGTGGTAGTTAATTTGGGTGTATCAATGGGCTTTTCAAGTTTATGTGAAATTGTGCTGTGGACAGACCAAGTGAAAGAAACTGAGCAAATACTAGGATAAGCTCTAAAAAAGGACAATGAAATTAGGGGGAATTAAATGCAAATCCACCAGAGAAAATCAAAAGCCTTAGGAACTAATAGGAAACTAATGAGGAAAATGAAATTAAAATAGAAGGATTATTAGCCTGCCATTAAGAGCTTGTAGATGGTTTTTGAAATAGTAAGAGGAGAGTTAAATAACTTGAGGAGTGCATAGACCTGTGTATCATATTGCTGTTACTTTTTTGTTTATCTATGTGTTGCTCATATCAAATGTATTTACACTGGTCTTTTTTTTTCTGGTGGAATTGCCTTGTTGCCAATGATACAGGTGCTTGGTGTTGGAACTCAGGTTTCTTAGCCTCATTCTTCATTCATTATTTTAATTTTTTGTTTCATACAGATGATCCTGGTTTTATAAAGAGAGTAAATTTCTCCATTAGTCATTAAATTTTATTTTATCCTAACTAGGTTAGAACTTTGTTGGTACCAAATCTAGTCATTTAATAGAAAACTTATGTGGCTGCCAAGTTAGTGATAACAATAGCACCTCGTTAGTTTCCTTGACATGATTGAAAATTTTACAGGGGCTAAGACGATAAGGATGCCATGGATGGCTAAGAAGATATATATGTAATATACATCAGATGTTGCCTATCATATCCTCTATGAATCTTCCAATTGAATTGAATGAAGATCCACCATTCATAACAGCCCTCCTAGCCATCTCTTCCGTTTTCTTCACTTTCTTCCTAACCTCACTGTCTGCATCCATAACCTGTCGTACACCTTCCTCTATCGCGTCTGCCATCACATCACTCATCCCTTTCCTGTAATCCAACCTCATCACTACTGCCAATCCCAGCTCCTTCATCATATATGCATTCAACTGTTTTTCAGCAAACATAATCCATGTTACAATCGGCACACTAAACCACAAACTTTCCAGGATTGAGTTCCAACCGCAATGAGATACAAACCCTCCTACTACATTGTGGCCGAGAACCTCCACCTGGGGTGTCCACACGCATACCATCCCCCTCTCTTGGATCCTTTCCAGGATCCCTTCTGGTAACGTTTCCTCAGAATTCTTGAAATGAACTGTTCCTGCAGCAGCATCTACTGGTGGTGGCACATGCAAGGACCACAAGAACTTGTGCCCACTCCAGTCTAGCGCAAGCGCTATTTCTTTCACTTGGGTGGTTCATGGCTTCCCATGCTTCCGAAGCAAAGAAAAACCTCTGATGATTCAGGCTGGTTGTCAAGCCATTTCATGACCTTGTCCCGTTGGACCAGATCCAACTCAGGATTAGGCAAACCATCGAGTTGAATCACTGGTCCAACTGGATAAATTGGAGGGGTTTGGGCATTGGAAAAACAACGAAGGGCATAAGGTTCTTCAAATGTATTTATCATGATACCTTTGGCATCCTTAAACCTTTCAGCAAACTTGACAAATGCAGTATAACCTCCATCCTTGTTGAAGAAGAATGAAGGCAGAACACATGAAGGGACAGGATTTGCAAATCTTGGGATCAAATGTCCAAGATATGTGTTTTGGGTTTCAGGCTTCGGGTATTCAAATTCCGAGCAGTTCTATGTCGAATTGGTAGGTACAGTATGAGACCCAAGGTGGCTGCATTTGAGGTTAAGAATATATAAGAAGGAAGACCCAAATCAGTTGCGACATCCGGGTTGAGTTGGAAGTAGATTTCATGGACACAATATTTGTGACAGCATTTCTAACAGGATCAATGTAGCTCGGAATGAATTCACAGATAAAGACTTATGGTACTGACTTCAAAAGATGTAACGAGGGAGGATCTACCTGAGGGAGCTGAATGAAGTGTATTCGAGCAGGTTCTTCGATGTAGGCATCGACAAAACCTGAAGAAAACCACTGAATGCAAAGAACAGTATCGTGATTAATAAGACGCTTTGCGAATTCAACAGTTGAGGCCAAACGGCCGACTCCTGGTGATGGAACGAATATCAGCTCTACTCTCCATCTCCTACCACTTACTGTTCTGTTTAATCTTTTCTTTCTTGCTTGCTTCCATATATAGGGCCACGCTAATTCCAATGTCACTAATCATTCGTTTTAAGATATTTTCATCTTTTCTGCCCCTTCTTTTCACTTTCAAACTATATATATATATATTTATTTTTTCTATATTAAATTTATTGATCCTAAAACTCAAAAGAATTTTGGCGAGAATTTCAAAATAGTAAGGCATACTTGCCATATTTCTCCTGTCATACCAGTTGCACTATTGTTCATTTTTGTTTAAAAGAAATGTGGTGGTAATAAACAATCAATAAAAGTATGGTATATGTACAAAACTCTGCATCAAAAGCTATATCTTTAATGCCAAATCATATGGTAGAATGAAAATTCAGAAAATGAACAAATATTTAATTTTTTTAGATTCAAAAAAATAAAATTACAAAATAAATACTATAAACTTATTAATTTTTATTTATAATAACTTCGTGTATTTGATCTTTTTTATATTAATAAATAGAAAAATATAAACTAACAATATATTTCATTTGTTTAAGATTTAATATTATAGTTTAAGATTTAGGATTTAAATTTTGAAGTTTAAAGTTTGAGCCAACATTTTGTAAAAAAAATTTAACTATATTCTATTGTATTTTAAAATTATAATAAATTTTTAGAGCATCTACAATTGAAGTAAAATTATGATAAAAAATTGTGTTTGTCAGTCAATCCCATTAATAATTGTGTATATATATAAATATATATTAATTGAGTTGGTTGGGTGTGTGTTAACTAGAGAACAACTTAATTAAAAAATAACAAATTTTATTATATGAGTAATTATGTCTTTAAATTTTAATTTAAATAGCTTCAATTGCATCCTTAAAAAATTGTACAATGAATAAATGGCTAATTTGAGATATTTAAAATTGTTTAAATAAGAGTTTGAACATTGGTGTTGGAGTCGATTTTATATTTATATTTTTTTTTCCTTCATGTAACATAATCTAACAAAAGCAAAATCTCTTAAAAAACCTAACCACTACTATATTTTTCTTTTGTTTGAACTCCTTCACAAAACTACCCACTAACATTCTTTTTCTTCTCTTTATTTATAATAGTAATTATCATGATAAAAAAAAACTATCATTATAAATAAACATTCAGTTAAAAAATCATTTATTTTAAATAAATACTGTTGTTTAAAAATTTATTATTCTCCAAAATATTGGATACAATAAATGGTTTACCAATTATTAAGAACATGGATTAAGACTAGTAGAATAAAAGATATTGGAGATGACCTTGATATTTGAAGAAAAAGTATTGAGTAATGAAATTGTTTACCAGTTATGTGGAAAATGACTTAAATGTAATATTATTCTTTTTAATTGATGTATGGAGATATTAAGTGTAAAGTTTTAAAGAAAATATGGTCATTAAAGAAGAGATGTGTTGGGATTTGATTGTTTAGTTTTAAAAAAGTAAATAAAAATTAGAAAGGAAAAGAAAAATGTACAGTTTTCTCTGCATTTCAGCAAGAGGGGACAGCAACAGCTAGAAAAGAACAAAGAAATGAAAGAAAAAGTTCACATTTTACCTCACTAAAAATTTATTTAATCATTTACATGAATTATAATTTTAAAATTATAAAAATACATTGACTTAAAATTACCTAATTACAGAATATTGACTAACTCTGCAGGACTAATAATTGAATTTAATAATACGGATTTAATTACTACTATTTGAATTAAGATTAAAATTAATTAATTTGAAAAATACAAAAATTAAAATTCAATTATAATCTTAATTCAGTTAGTAATAGTTAATGAAAGATTAAGATATTTATTTTATATATATATTTAAATTTTATATATTATATATTATTATTTCTTGTCAATAATATTTTTTTATTTTTTATATATTTTAAATTTATTATTATATTTTTTTTGAAAGTATTTATATATTTTTATATATTTCTTTGAATTTTTTAAAATTAAGATTAAATTGAGATCATTTGTAGATTTTAAGGATTATTTTTTTAAATTATGATTAAATTGATATAATATATAAAATTTGAGAATTAAATTTATTATTATATTAATATTTTTAACTATCACATCAAATTGCCGTTTGTGATTTTAACAGTAGTGATTAAAATGATCGAATTATGTTACGTGGATGCTTAAATTGTAAACTTTTTATTTTGAATGCCTAAAATGAAAATTTTTTATAGTTGAATAACTATTTGTATAATTTTTCCAAAATTGAATACAATTTATGTGGCTGCCAGGTTAGTATTAAAAGTAAAGGAGCTTATTTGATAAGCCGATAATTTATTGATAGAAACTTTTATTTATAGAGTTAAAAAGATAAATATACGAAAATTTAAATTATTAATTCAAAAATAAGATGAAATAATAATTAAAAGCAATTTAAAATTAGGATAAAATAAATAATTTCCTTGACAACATTGAACAAGGGCTAAGAAGAAAAGGACGCAACGCAGGGCTTATTGTCAATGTAATCTGAGTACACTGATATACATATAGAGGGAGATATATCAGGTGTTGGCTATCATATCCTCTATGAATCGTCCAATTGAATTAAATGAAGATCCACCATTCATAACAGCCTTCCTAGCCATCTCTGCCATTTCCTTCACTTTCTTCCTAACCTCACTGCCTGCATCCATAACCTGTCGTACTCCTTCCTCTATCTCCTCTGCCTTCACAATATCACTTGTCCCTCCCCTATAATCCAACCTCAACTCTACTGCTAATCCCACCTCCTTCATCATATATGCATTTAGCTGTTGTTCCGCATATATAGGCCATGTTACAATCGGCACGCCATGCCACAAGCTTTCCAGGATCGAGTTCCAACCGCAATGAGATACAAACCCTCCTACTGCTTTGTGGCCGAGAACGTCCAATTGTGGCGCCCACCTGCATATAATCCCCCTCTCCTGGATCCTTTCTAGGAACCCTTCTGGTAACATTTCCTCAGGGTTCTTGTAATGAACTGCTCCTGCAGCGTCATTTAGTGGTGTTTCTGGCATACGCAAGGACCATAAGAACCTCTGCCCACTCTGCTCTAACCCAAGTGCTATTTCTTTCACTTGGGGTGGTCCATGGCATCCGTGGCTTCCGAAGCAAAGAAAAACCACTGATGATTCAGGCTGATTAGCAAGCCATTTCATGATCCTGTCGCGTTGGAGCTGGTCCAATTCAGGGTGAGGCAAACTATCGAGGTGAATCACTGGTCCAACTGGATAAATTGGGGGGTTTTGGCCATTGACAAAACAACTAAGAGCGTAAGTCTCAAGCTCTTCAAATGTATTTATCACTATACCTTTGGCGTCCTTGAACCTTTCAGCAATCTTGACAAATGCGGTATAACTTCCATGCTTGTTGAACATGAATGAAGGCAGAACACATGAAGGGACAGGATTTGCAAATCCTGGGATCAAATGTCCAAGATCCTTGTTAGGATTTTCGGGGTTCAGGTATTCAAATTCCGAGCTGTTCTGACTATGTAGCGCTTGTAGGTACAGCACGAGACCGAAGAAGGATGCATTTGAGGTTAAGTATATATAAGAAGAAAGACCGAGTTCAGTTGCGACATCAACCATGGGCGAACAAAACAGATCAAGAACTAAGCCTGCAACTCGGATTGAATCCGAAGTGGATTTCATAGACAAAATATTTGTGACAGCATTTCTAACATGAGGGATGTAGCTCTGAATTAATGCATACACAAAAGCTTCGGGTGCCAATGTCCAAAGATGTAACGGGGGAGGATCTACCCGAGAAAGCTGAATTAGCTGGATTCGATCAGGTTGCAAAGTAGCAAGCGATTCGGAGTAGGCATCGGCGAAACCCGAAGAAGACCACTCAATGGAAAGAATAGTAACCAAAATTCGATCATCGTGATGGATGAGACGCTTTACGAATTCAACAGTTGAGGCCAAGTGGCCGGCTCCTGGTGTTGGAACGAATATCAGCTCTACTTTCTTCATTTTTCTGTGCGACTCCACTGCTTTGTTTCGTTTCTTTAATCAAATTGAGACTCCATTTTATAATGAAAGGACACATTGCCATTACAAAGAGTCCCACAGAGGGCACAATGAACGACAAACCAGAATGTTGGATGAATCAAGATAACGTTTTCCAAAACCACTCAATTACTTTGTGTCTATTCAAACATGCTTTCCAGCAAGACAGATACTTTATTAACTTTTCTGGCTCATTTTTTCTGACCAAAGCAAAATCATTTTAGCCGTTTGAGTAAAGGAATAATGATTTATTTTCCACTTTATTTTTTTTAAAAGAAATGTTTTTTTTTGAGCAAATATTTTTTTAAAAGAATTACTTTAATTCTTTTTTCTCTTTTATTTTTTTGAATTTGTATTATTTATTCAATTATTCCAAAACGAATGTAAAAGTCAACATATGTAAACTTTGTTAACTTTTAGCGACATACATTCACATGTAAATTACGTTAACAGATAATTTTTTTAAAATTAAAAATATTTTATAAAAATCTTTATAATTTTAATAATTTTAATATTTTTAACATTTTTAAATAATTTTCATATTTTAATTTTTAAATTTTAAAAAAATTAATTAATTACTTGTGTAGAATTCATGTGATACTTGACTTATATGTCACACGTCAACAAAGTTAATAAATATTAACTTTTTTATTTATTTTGGAGTTGTAATACTCTAAAGTTTTCAATACAACAGATGTATTGTTCTAATAGCGTGCATGATAAATTTATCAAGAAAATAGATTGAGTGTATTAAAATTTGGTGTGGCAAAAGAAGAAAGTAAAATAAAATAATTTGGAATTTGGTGAGAGTTAAAGGACTAAATGTGAAAATAGATCGTAAGAAGAAAAGGTAAAGTCATAAATAAATATTTTTTATTGCGACATAAAAAAGATATTCATAGGCGGAACTGGAAAATAATGATATGGACTAAATTAAATAAAGTAGAAAAGCTCAAGAATTAAAGTATAATTTTATTATTTTATAAGAAAAAAAAGTGATTAATTGATAATTTTTCCTATTGATTTTTACGAGGCATAATGATTATATTGGACAAAAGGATAGATAATTAGGAGTGAACTTTGGTGTAATTTGATTGGTTGGTGAATTAATGGATTAAAACAAAAGAAAAAATAGTTTTCTTCCTACATTAAGAAAGGTTGAACTAGAGGTGATCATGGGTTGGGTTATTTGGCTCGGTTCGACGGTCTGTCCGAAAAATGAGAGGGTTCAGATAAAAATATAGGGTCGAAATATGGGTTTGGGCAAAAAAATGATGCCCATTTAGAAAACGGGCCGGGCCTCGAGTAAAACTTTTTTTGTCCGGGTTCGGCCCGGCCCAGCCCAAATTATATATTAAATATATTTTTTATTTTTAATCAAATATACTTTTTAAATTTACATATTTTTATTTGTTTTTTTGTTTTAATATTTGTTTTAAAATTTTTTATTTAATAAAAAAACTAAAAAAATTAATATGGGCCGGGTCGGGCTCAGGTTTATCAATTTTCTTTCGGGCCGAGCTTGGACAAATTTTTAAGCCCATATTTCGAGTCAAGCCAAGCTCGGGCCTAGAAAACGTGCCTAAAATTTTGTTTGAGCCCTACCTGAACCCGGTCCGGCACAGCTCATGATCACCTCTAGGTTGAACGGATATACAAGGTGATAATAATAATTATTATAATAATAATTTGGCTCACCTTTTTGGAGAAGGGAGAAAGATTTAAAAAAAACAAACGAGAAGATATTTCGATAGATAAAATTTCAATGATTGAATCTTGACTATTGATTTAATTGATTAAATAATAAAAAGAATAAATAAAATAGAAAAAAAAGAAAGAGAGAAACAACTAGAAGATAGAAAAACCCTAACGAGGGGTGTGGAAAAAGGAAGAAAGGAAAGAAAAAAAAAAAGACTAATTTTGTGGCCTATAATAATGATAGTAAAAACTAAAATGAGAAACTGATTCGTTAAAACAGTGAGTAATCTATCATAAGGACTAATTGATTAAATTGATTTTTTTGAAACAATGGACTATTTTATGAATTTCAAAATTTACGGGACGGTTTATGAGATGTGTTAACTAAATTTCACATTAAATAAATAAAAAGAAAAATATTTGGTATTTTAGGGGCTGAATTGTAAAACCAGAAAAGGTCAAGGACTATTTTGTAAAACATTGAAAAATGAACTGTTTGGAATTATTATGAAAAATATAAAACTAAAATAAGAGTAAATTGATTATATAAGTGTTTACTTGAATTATTAGAGAAATATTAAATTGATAAATAAAAAATGATTAGGTTTAAAATTTATTTAATAAAAAATTGATTAATAATTGATCAATGGAATAGAAATACAAAATAGAAAATCAATGTAGGAACAAGCATGGGAAATATAATAAATTAGAAATTTTTAACATGTTTCTATTTTGATGAGTCGAAATTTTTTTGTTAATTTAATCACTCTTATTAGCTCAAATTAATTTATTAGTCACCCCTCAATAAAATACTTTGAATACCAATTGGAAATATTGATGTGCTTTAGTCTTTAGCATTTTGCATAATTGATCAATTTGATAATAGTTCTAAAAAATATTAATAAATTTAATTTTAATGTTTATATATTTTGTCAATTTTATGAAAATAAGTTAAATGAAATATTCGAAATATTAAGGGCATAATTGTTATTTTTAATATACTTTCTTTTTCCCTTGAGCTTTTAGGTTTCAACCATTTAAATAAAGACATCTCACTACTTCAGTGTCTGACATTTTTTAAAAAAAATTTATTGTCCTAATTTTTTTGGTTGAAATTCTGAAAATGGTTTGGATTTTTGAAAAATATAGAAATTTATATTTTTAAGAAAAACACGGAAGTCGTATCGACATTATTTTATTAGGTATAATCAAACATCCATAAAATCGTATTTTAAATTTGTCTTAATGTCTAGACAATATTTTGGCCTCAAAAGTCAATTACATGAGCAAACTTTTAGCACCCTCAATATACCTAAAATTATACTTTATTAAACACGTGTTATCTAAATTTTAAAAAATATGAGTTGAAGTTAATATTTAATTATGTTCCAAAGAAATGAGGAAATTATTTATTTATATTTATAGAGTAAACCAAATTTTTATTTAAAAGCAAAAACTATTTTTAAATATTATTCGATTAATAAAAACATCAGATTTTATTTAAAATGGAAGGAAATTTGATTTATAGGGCATTCCATTTTTAATTTACTGTCAAAATGGTTTCAGGTATTGCAACTTTCCATTTTCGTCCATTTTCCCTCCCACGTTAAGCTCGAGGTTTTTTTTTTTTTTTTTTTTTTTTTTTTTAATTTCTTAAAGAACATGGCTCCATCCAATTTCATATAATGGTAAAGGGTGTTCACTGTTTTAGGAGCAGTCTGGGTTCGAGTTACATTAGTCACTTTAGTTGTTTGGACTTTACCTTGTTATTGCAATTCAAAAAAAAAAAAACGTGACCCATTGCTTTATTTATTTATTTATTTATTTTTTGCAACACTTCATTTGTTGGTTGCATGTAAATATATCTCTCCAAAGGTCTCAATAATGCCATTTTTGCCAAACCATTCGTAACATTATTCCCTTCTCTAAACATATGTCTCACGTGAATCATCCAGATACGTTTGAGGAGGTCCTTGATGGCATGCCCCACAGTTGAATAAATTTGTTCAACTTCATTTGCTTGGATCACTTCAATAGCTTCAGTATTATCCGTCTCAAGTGTGGTATATTCATATCATAATATATGAACAATAAGAACTAGCATTCTTATTGAGACTCGAACTCATAAGGAAGAAAATAGATTTTTGGATGGAATCAAATATGTAGTAGTTACAGACAAAAGTATTCGGTTATTGGTGGAAAATCAATATACTTCTAATGTCGAATCAGGATCAACTAGGACAGAAATAAAGCATTGGGTCGAACTCTTCTTTGGTGTCAAGGTAATAGCTATGAATAGTCATCGACTCCTCAGAAAGGGTAGAAGAATGAGACCTATTATGGGACATATAATGCATTACAGGCGTATAATCATTACGCTTCAACCGGGTTATTCTATTCCACCTCTTAGAACGAAAAGAACTTAAATCAAAATACTCTCTAAACCTAGATCCCGTGCTAGTTGAAGTCCCTCAAGAGCACCCCGAGAGTTCCCCTAAAACCCTAGAACAACAGCCAATATTTTTAGAAAAATCAGCTTCCCAAATCCCCTAGTGATCACGTATTAAACCACCTGCTACAACAATCTCAGACAACTGGTAAATTGCACTATTAGTAATTCACTTTCAGCCACCCATCATCTGGAAGGGTCCATCTTGTCAAATATCGAGAGGTAGTTTTTATGTGATTCAAAGGAATTACCCTTCTCTTGATTGCTTGCAAAAAACTTCCTTTCATCTGTTGACTTTTCTACAAAAAATTGTTGCTTTTAACAAATTCATTGTTCAATACAAAATTATTCCTTCTTATCCAAAGTTGTCAACAAATTATGCCAAAGAGTTATGGTCATTCACTAGGCTCACTAAAAAAATAATCGAAAGACAATAGGTTCTTCTCAAACCAATTTTCCAAAGTAAGGTTGAAAACTCTTGACTCTTACTTGTCTTGGTAATTGAGAATCATGTTGCCACAGTTGGGGTGCAAAAGTTCAATATACGATCATCGTTTTCTGACCTTTTTTTAATGTATTTGAGAGGTTTATAAGGACCTGATCAAATTAATTTTTTTACTATTAAATGAATTGAATTAATATCTATTATTAAAAAGAATTGAATAATATCAAATTAGAATAGAATTAACATTTATTGTTTAAAAATATCATTTATTGTTTAATAAAGTTAATCATTCTAAAACTTTTATAGTTTTATAAATGTAACTTTTGTTTGGAATTGAATTGCAACTAAAAAAATAAAATTCAAGACATTTAATATTAGTATAAAAATTAAATTGATCCATTTAATAATAGAGAAACTAATTCGATCCAATCCTATAATACAATGACCTCCTTTCTTCCCCTAGCAACCCTAGCCGTGGCCTTCACACCACCGCACTTTGACACTGTCACCAGCCAATCGCCACACCAAAATGCCCCTCTCTGTTAGAATAATAGCTGAGTTTTGTAACTAACGTCAGTTAGTTAGTTGTTGTTTCTGTTATCAGCAGTTGCAAACTGCATGCTTCATTATATATGCATGCACATGTACGTACAATGTCAATTCTCATTAATAAAGTATCTCTTCTTGAAACCCTAAGTAGTCTTTCTTCTTCTTTTATAATCTTTACATGGTATCAGATTGCCATTACACCCTGGGTTAGTTGCTCATGAGTTTGCTCTCCAGCCCGTCGATTCATTCTACACCAGTGATGACAAACGCTCTATCCGATGAGGTTGTTGATAGTCGCTTCTTCTCTACCAAGAAGGTCAGTGTACTTCTTGATGACAACAATTATTTGTTGTGGCGCCAGCAGATTCTTCTTGCCATCAAGACGTTCAAGCTTCAGAAATATATTGATCCAAGGTTTGTTCCTCCCCTCTGTCTATTCTTGATGATGCTGGGGTCTCCCAAGAAAATCCGGAGTTTGCTCGCTTTGAACAGCAAGATAGTGCCTTAGCTTCTTGGCTCCTATCCTCTGTAAGTCCATCTGTTCTACCTCATCTCATTGGTCTAGATACGAGTCTTCAAATCTGGAATACTCTTGTCAATTTGTTTGGTAGCAAGACCACATCTCAGTTAATGTTCTATAGAAGAGCGTTGCACTCTCAAAGAAAAGCTGATCTTTCTATGAAGGACTTTCTAATGAAGATTAAGAGTTACTGTGATAGCCTTGCCAGTTGTGGGGAGGTTATAAGTGAACGGGAACATGTTACAGCAATTCTCAATGGCTTGTCCTCAGAGTAAGAGTCGGTTCTCACAATCATCATTGCCAGCCCGGTGCCTTACAGTGTTCAAGGTGTGGCCACTATGTTGCTTGATGTTGAAGCTCGTCAACAACTTATTGTAACAACCCAAAATCCGTGGGCACCGAAAAAGTGTGTTATCGGGCCTCCGTCTTAATAAACCGAGTTAGTAAATAGTTATTAGGAGTAATTATGAGTCTAATAGTGTGTTTAATTAGATTTTTATTTAGTGAATTTAGTTTAATTTAAAGTAATTAGGAAAAAGGACTAAAGTGAATAAAGGGTAAAAGTTGAATTGTAGATTAAAAGAAAATAAAAAGGACTAAAATGGCAAATAGACCATTTAGCATATTTGAGGCGGCATAGACATAAAAATCTTAAAATATATTATTATTAGTTAACTTTATTAATATAATATTATATTATATAATAAAGTAAATAGAATAAAAGAAATAAGAAAAGAAACAAAACAAAGAAACAGAAAAAAAAAAAGAAACAGAGAGCATACGAAACAGGGGAAAGGAAGGAAAGAAAAAGAAAAAGGAAAAACTAAGGATTTAAAGCTTGAAGTTTAAATTGGTAAGTCAATCAAGTCCTATTCTCTTAATTTTGATGTTTTAGAAGCTTTAAAGCAAGATTTTGATGAAACTAAGTTGATATTTTGAGAGTTTTTAGGTTCTTAAGTATAGTTGATGTTGAAGAAAAAGATGAATTATGGATTAAATTAAATGAAATCTAAGTTAGAATTAGTAAAAGGATTAAATTGTAAGGTAAGCTATAAGTTTTCTACTATAGGGATTAATTTGGAAGAAATTATAAATTAGGGTTTTATTATGAAAATTATATAATCAAGTTGAATATGGAAGGAATTTAAGTAGAATCAAAGCATGAATTAAATTAAGAAAATAAGTAAACTTAACTAGGATTTAATTGCAAAATAAGTCATAAGAAAACAGATTTAGGACAGCAGCAGAAGAGTAACTTTGAAAAATCACCAAAAATGGTAGAAATGGAAGTAGAAGTCTAGTGAGATATGAAATTAAATCTTATTGAGTCTATTTTCATATAAAAGAAACAGAGAAAGTAAAGGAATTTTGTATTTTGAGATATTTATAGTTTTGTGAGACTGGTTCAGAGTGATTTCGAGATCCCCTGTGTTGACTTGGAAAAATCATTAAAAATTGTACAAATATAATTGTGGGACATAATTTATATGGTTAGATTACTTAATGAGTCTATTTTTATAAGAAACAAACTTAACATCATTTGAATTCTGTATAAAGAGATAATTAAATCTTAGCAAAGAGTGGTCAGAACTGTCAGACAACAGAATAGGGGTGATTTCAAAGAATAAACTGTACTTATTGGCTAAATCAAAAATTCTGAAAATTTTATGGCAAGAACATATGTGAGTCTAGTTTCATCGAAAATTTACGGATCTTAATTCGGAATTCTGTAATTCAAGATATAGATAATTTAGTGACAATGACTCAGGTAGACAGCTTTGAAAGAACTTATAAGTAAATAATAGAATTGTGTATAAAGGATGTGGAATGAAGAGGAAGAGTAGAAATTGAATAAAATTCAATTATTTATTGTAATTTAATGTTGTAATTAATAATGTAAATTATTATTATTTTCGTAGCTAAAAAGGAACTCGAGGCATCAACCCACAAAGGAAAGGAGAAGGTTACCGAGGAATAATCAAGCAAATTCGGGTTTGTATTACTATAATTCAAACTATTTATTTATTCATTAAATGTTAGATTAATTTATGTATATGGTAAGTAAATTATAAGGCAAGTGTTTTTATTGAATTGAATGGAAATTGAGTTGAATGATGAATATGTATTGAAATTGAATTGTATCTGGATTGAAATGGAAAAGTGTAATTGATATTGAAATTGAATTTGTTATGGAAATGAAAATGAAATTGAGAACTGAAATACCCTATTAACTAGTCGGGCTGAGTCGGATATAATTGGCATGCCATAGGATTTGGAAGAGTACGGGATTTATCGGCTTTGCCGATCAGGCACTTTATGTGTCGTATTTTAGGCACCTCTTGTGTCGTATCAGGCACCTCTTGTGTCGTTTCAGGCACTTATGTGTCGTATACTGATCAGGTACTATGTACCGTTTTAGGCACAATGTGCCGTACTGGTGTGTTTGGGTCGAAATCCGTGTATCCATTAAAGTCCAAAGTGCATTATCAGGGTAAATAAGGAAAAGGTTAAATTGAATAAAATGAAATGGTTGAGCCATTGGAAGAAATGCGAAAATAGAACATGAACTAAAAAATGTGATTGGAATATGAGTATGAGAATAGAAAGTATGAACCATTGGTTCAAGAAATGGATAGTGGCTCAACATGATTGTGTATTATTTCAATTGTTGAATAGCTAAAATTGAATTGTATGAATATATTGAGAAAGACAAACTTATATGAAAGTTATGTTTGAATTGGTTTAGTAAAATTAAAGTTATATGATTTAATGATATGATTATTATGTTTATAATTTGAATTATGGTAATACCACTGAGTATATGTATACTCAGCGTACGGTTGTTTCCGTGCGCAGGTTGTAGAAGTCAAATACTGAACCAGCATCCGAAGCCAGACCCGACTTCAGCAAACCTTTGGTGATGTATATTTCCTTTTGATAATGTGGCATGTACGTAGGTTGTGTATAAAGGTTATTATGTTTTGAATGTAAATGGTTAAAAATGTTAGTATTACAAGTTTAAGAATTATAATGAAAGAAGTATATTTATTTTAATCTAACTAATATTTTGATAAATTTAAGTTGATATTATATTGATTGAGTTTGATTAGAAGGTATTTAGAATAGAAAATGAATATATGAAATGAATTGGTTGAATTGGTTATGATTGAAATGAATACGGTTTAATTTGATGGGGTTTTATATGATAATAAGCGAAATCTTTGCGAAATTTATATTAAACAAAATATATTCAAATACTTAAACGAGTCCCATTTCACTTTTTTTAATACAGACTTTAGACTTTGAAAGTTCATAATAGGGATCGATTATTAAAATTATACTATGAATGTTAATTTTTTTAGAATTATTTGCAAATTGTCCGATATGTGCAGTAATGCCTCGTAACCCTGTTCCAGCGATGGTTCGGGGTTAGGGGTGTTACAATTATTGGTATCAGAGCTATCAGGTTTAGTCGATTCTCGGGCTAAATTGAGCTCGAAAGTGAGTCTTGAAGTACATGCCACTGTTGAGTCGAAGCTGATTCGGGTTTTTGGATGCTGATATATATTTATTTGATTTTGTTTTATAGATAAAATGTCGGACGAAAGAATGTATGATGTTGAACAGAAATACATATCGGAAATCGAGGAATTGAAGAAAGCTGAATCATACACCTCTTTGCAAATCCGTTAGATAACCAACCTCCTAATGTAGGAAGAGAATGAGATAACTCACACTGTTATTAAGAGCTATAGCCAATGCATTACAACATGTAGCTGAAATCGTACTGCGCTACTACATCAGTACCTACTGTTAGACGGGCCTCGATTAAAGAGTTAAGAAAATATGGTGCCACGGAGTTTTCGGGACTAAGAGGTCTTGATCCGTCTCATCTTGAGAATTGGATAGAATTAACAAAAAGAGTTTTGCAACAATTAGATTGCACCCAGAGAGAATCGATATGTCTTTGTATCATTGTTACAAGGGGAAGCATAACTCTGGTGGGAATCTATTGTTAGACATTTACTAGGATGATCAGTAACTTCGGGATTTGTTTCAAAAAGAATTTCAAAAGAAGAATATATGGGGAAATGTATATTGAAGAGAAAAAGCAAGAGTTTTTAATGTTGAAACAGGATAATATGTCGGTATTGGATTATGATCGAGAGTTTACTAGATTGAGCGGTATGCTTGAATATATTCCAACAGAGAGGTGATAGTTGTAAAGCGGTTTTTACGGAGATTAAGAGATGAAATAAAACTACAATTAGTGTCCCAGTAATCATCGAATTTGTTGATTTGATCGAGCGGGCCAAAATGATAGAGCAAGTCTTGGGGCTAGACAAAAAGTCAGAAATAGTTGAATTGACCAGGAAACGAATAGGAGCAACTAGTTCAAATCCACTACCAAAAAGATCTAGAGAATTCAGAGGTGGTTGGAGACCTAGTTTTAGATCTGATCGAGGATATAAGCGAGAGAAAAAGCAGGCAGACGGTATCTCACTGGTAGTGTAAGAGGTCCACTCGAGGATACAAAAATTCAGAATGTGGATATTGTGGCAAGAAACCTTTAGGTGAATGTTGGAAAGTAAGTAGGAGAGGGCGCTTCCATTGCGGGTCGGTAGAGCATTTTGTTAGAGATTGTCCGAAGAATAAAAATATTACACCTACAACATCCCAAAGATCAGTGTCTACTGCTCGAGGCAGAGGTTCGGGCAGAGGTGGTTCGTATCCGAGAGGTGGAGGTGTACGAAGGGGCGATGATATAGTTTACAACAGATCGGAAGCTAGAACACCATCCGGGGCCTACGTGGTTCGGACTCGGGAAGAAGGTGATGCACATAATGTCGTGGTGGTATATTTTTATTGTATTACGAGCCTATTTATGCTTTAATTGACCGGGTTCATCACATTCATATATTAATTTAAAATTAGTTGAATCGGGAAGTTAGAAATCAAATGTCTAGAGTTTTCATAGAGGTGTCTAGCCCTTTGGGACAAAGCAGTGTTAGTAGGCGAGTATGCCTGGAGGTGACCGTTAATAATACATGATAAAATGTTTCTCGTGGATCTCTTGATCATGCCTTTTGGCGATTTCGATATCATTTTGGGTATGGATTGGTTATCCGAACATGGGGTAGTTTTGGATTGCTATAAAAAGAGGTTTAGTATTCGATGTAAAACGGGACGTAATTGAAGTGAATGGCATCCTTACGGTGGTTCGACACGTATCATTTCAGCTATAAAAGCTAACAAATTATTACACAGACAAGGTTGTTCAGCGTATTTGGCATATGTTATTAATTTCGATTTGATGGGAAGCCAATGCGGCCAGATTAGGACTGTATGCGAGTTCCCAGATGTATTTCCAGAAGAACTACCGGGTTTACCACCTGATAGAGAGGTTGAATTTGCTATTGAGGTGTATCCAGGCACAGCACCAATTTCTATACCTCCGTACCAAATGTCGCCTTTGAATTGAAAGAGTTGAAGGTGCGATTCTGAGATTTATTAGATCGAGGCTTTATCCGACCGAGTATTTCACCTTGAGGAGTTCGGTATTGTTTGTTAAAAAGAAAGATGGTTCTATGCGGTTGTGCATTGATTATCGACAGTTGAATAAAGTGACGATCAAGAATCGGTATCCTTTGCCTCGTATAGACGACTTGTTTGATCAGCTTAAGGGAGCTTCGGTATTTTCTAAAATTGATTTGAGATCTGGGTATTATCAGCTGAAGGTGAAGGAAAGTGATGTGCCTAAGACTGCCTTCCGTACTCGTTATGGCCATTATGAATTTTTGGTAATGCCGTTTGGATTGACCAATGCTCCAGCTGCTTTTATGGATCTGATGAATCGCATTTTCCATCCGTACCTAGATCAGTTTGTGGTGGTTTTTATTGATGATATATTGGTATATTCGAAGACAGAAGCAGAACATGATCAGCATGTTCGAAAAGTTTTACAGATTCTACAGGAAAAACAGTTATATGGGCAATTAAGTAAATGTGAATTCTGGTTGTCAGAGGTGGTATTTTTAGGACATGTGGTATCTGCTGATGGGATTAGAGTTGACCCGAAGAAGATCGAAGCAATTGTTCGAGTGGAAAGTGCCAAAGAATGTGTGCGAGGTAACGTAGTTTTCTTGGTTTGGTTTGGATATTATCGAAGATTTGTAAATGGATTTCGAAAATAGCAATGCCAATGACTAAACTCTGCAGAAGAATGTTCCTTTTATCCGGGATGATCGGTGCGGAGCAGTTTTGAGACTTTGAAGCAAATGTTGACAGAGGCACCGGTATTAACATTGCAGTCGGGAAAGATTTTATTGTGTACAAAGTGATGCTTCTTTGAGTGGTTTGGGTTGTGTATTGATGCAAGAAGGAAAGGTTATTACATATGCATCTAGACAGTTGAAGCCACATGAACGTAATTACCCGACACACGACTTGGAGCTAGCTGCAATAATTTTTGCTTTAAAGATTTGGAGACATTATCTTTATGGCGAGAAATGTTACATTTACACAGATCATAAAAGTCTCAAATATCTTACATCACGAGAAAGATTTAAATTTAAGGCAAAGACGGTGGATCGAGCTTCTAAAAGATTATGATTGTGTTATAGATTATCATCCGGGAAAAGCAAATGTGGTAGCGATGCATTGAGCGGGAAAAGCTGCGATTGAATTACGAGCAATGTTTGCTCGGCTCAGTGTTAATGATGATGGAAGCTTGTTAGTTGAGTTAAGGGTTAAGTCGATGATGTTAGATCAGTTAGAGCATTTCGGATGGAAGATGACAAATTATTAAAGAAAAGAGAAATGGTTGAGAATAGTACGATGAGAGTTTTAGTATTGATGAACATGATTGTTTGAGGTTTCAAAATCGATTTGTGTTCCAACTACTTCGAATTAAAGAAGATGATTCTTCAAGAAGCACATGATGGCACTTTCGCATTGCATCGGGTGGAACAAAAATGTATCGTAATTTACGAGAGCTTTATTGGTGGCGAGAGATGAAGAAAGATATAGTTGAATATGTCAAGAAATGTTTGACTTGTCAACGAGTAAAGCGAGAACATCAGTGCAAGCAGGATTACTCCGATCTATTAGTATTCCCGAATGGAAATGGGATAGTATTACTATGGATTTTGTTATTGCGCCCACCGTCGGTGAGCAAAAAGAATGCCATTTGGGTGATAGTTGATCGACTTACTAAGTCGCTAATTTCATAGTGATCGATCGATCCGCTAAGTATATATCCAGAAAAATTGTGAGATCGCATGGCATTCCAGCATCTATAATTTCCGATCGAGATCCACGATTTACATCGAGATTTTGGAAGCGATTACATGATTCTTTGGGTACTTCGGCTTAATTTTAGTACTACATTTCATCCACAAACCGAGCGGACAATCGAGCGGGTAATTCAAATTTTAGAAGACATGCTTGGGCTTGCATTATTGACTTTGAATCGGGTTGGGAACGATACTTGCCATTAGCTGAATTTGTTTATAATAATAGTTACCAATCTAGTATTCAAATGGCTCCATATGAAGCATTATATGGTCGAAGATGTTGATCACGGTATGTTGGAATGAGTTGAATGAGAAAAAGATAGTTGGACAGAATTAATTCAGAGACAGAAGAAGTAGTTAAAAGATCAAAGACAAAGTTGAAAGTAGCTTTTGTGGACAAAAGTCTTATGCAGATCTCAAACAGCGGGATATAAAATATTACGTGGGTGATAAAGTGTTTTTAAAGGTATCGCCTTGGAAGAAAATTTTGAGATTTGTCGCAAGGGAAAATTAAGTCCTCGTTACATTGGGCCGTATGAAGTAGTTGAAAGAATTGGACCGGTTGCCTATCGACTAGCTTTACCTCGAATTCTGAGAAAATTCATGATGTTTTTCATGTTTCCATGTTACGAAGGTATCGATCGGATCCATCTCATGTTATTTCTCACGAAGACATTGAGATTAGACGATTTGTCATATGAAGAAGAACCGGTTCAAATATTAGCTCGAGAAGTGAAAGAATTAAGAAACAAACGAGTCCCTTTGGTAAAAGTATTGTAGAGAAGCCATAGTATGGAAGAAGCAACTTGGGAACCGGAAGAAACTATGAAAGCACAGTATCCTCAACTATTCTCAGGTAAATTTCGAGGACGAAATTTATTAAGGGGGGAAGAAATGTAACGACCCAAAATTCGTGGGCAACGAAAAAGTGTGTTATCGGGCCTCCGTCTTAGTAAACCGAGTTAGTAAATAGTTATTAGGAGTAATTATGAGTCTAATAGTGTGTTTAATTAGATTTTTATTTAGTGAATTTAGTTTAATTTAAAGTAATTAGGAAAAAGGACTAAAGTGAATAAAGGGTAAAAGTTGAATTGTAGATTAAAAGAAAATAAAAAGGACTAAAATGGCAAATAGACCATTTAACATATTTGAGGCGGCATAAACATAAAAATCTAAGATTTTTATGTCTTAAAATATATTATTATTAGTTAACTTTATTAATATAATATTATATTATATAATAAAGTAAATAGAATAAAAGAAATAAGAAAAGAAACAAAACAAAGAAACAGAAAAAAAAAGAAACAGAGAGCATAAGAAACAGGGGAAAGGAAGGAAAGAAAAAGAAAAAGGAAAAACTAAGGATTTAAAGCTTGAAGTTTAAATTGGTAAGTCAATCAAGTCATATTCTCTTAATTTTGATGTTTTAGAAGCTTTAAAGCAAGATTTTGATGAAACTAAGTTGATATTTTGAGAGTTTTTAGGTTCTTAAGTATAGTTGATGTTGAAGAAAAAGATGAATTATGGATTAAATTAAATGAAATCTAAGTTAGAATTAGTAAAAGGATTAAATTGTAAGGTAAGCTATAAGTTTTCTACTATAGGGATTAATTTGGAAGAAATTATAAATTAGGGTTTTATTATGAAAATTATATAATCAAGTTGAATATGGAAGGAATTTAAGTAGAATCAAAGCATGAATTAAATTAAGAAAATAAGTAAACTTAACTAGGATTTAATTGCAAAATAAGTCATAAGAAAACAGATTTAGAACAGCAGCAGAAGAGTAACTTTGAAAAATCATCAAAAATGGTAGAAATGGAAGTAGAAGTCGAGTGAGATATGAAATTAAAGCTTATTGAGTCTATTTTTATATAAAAGAAACAGAGAAAGTAAAGGAATTCTGTATTTTGAGATATTTATAGTTTTGTGAGACTGGTTCAGAGTGATTTTGAGATCCCTGTGTTGACTTGGAAAAATCATTAAAAATTGTAAAAATATAATTGTGGGACATAATTTATATGTTAGATTCCTTAATGAGTCTATTTTTATAAGAAACAAACTAGAATATCATTTGAATTCTGTATAAAGAGATAATTAAATCTTAGCAAAGAGTGGTCGGAACTATCAGACAACAGAATAGGGGTGATTTCAAAGAATAAACTGTACTTATTGGCTAAATAAAAAATTCTGAAAATTTTATGGCAAGAACATATGTGAGTCTAGTTTCATCGAAAATTTACGGATCTTAATTCGGAATTCTGTAATTCAAGATATAGATAATTTAGTGACAATGACTCAGGCACTTATGTGTCGTATACTGATCAGGTACTATGTACCGTTTTAGGCACAATGTGCCGTACTGGTGTGTTTGGGTCGAAATCCGTGTATCCATTAAAGTCCGAGTCTGTTAATAGGGGTAAATAAGGAAAAGGTTAAATTGAATAAAATGAAATGGTTGAGCCATTGGAAGAAATGCGAAAATAGAACATGAACTAAAAAATGTGATTGGAATATGAGTATGAGAATAGAAAGTATGAACCATTGGTTCAAGAAATGGATAGTGGCTCAACATGATTGTGTATTATTTCAATTGTTGAATAGCTAAAATTGAATTGTATGAATATATTGAGAAAGACAAACTTATATGAAAGTTATGTTTGAATTGGTTTAGTAAAATTAAAGTTATATGATTTAATGATATGATTATTATGTTTATAATTTGAATTATGGTAATACCACTGAGTATATGTATACTCAGCGTATGGTTGTTTCCGTGCGTAGGTTGTAGAAGTCAAATACTGAACCAGCATCCGAAGCTAGACCCGACTTCAGCAAACCTTTGGTGATGTATATTTCATTTTGATAATGTGGCATGTACGTAGGTTGTGTATAAAGGTTATTATGTTTTGAATGTAAATGGTTAAAAATGTTAGTATTACAAGTTTAAGAATTATAATGAAAGAAGTATATTTATTTTAATCTAACTAATATTTTGATAAATTTAAGTTGATATTATATTGATTGAGTTTGATTAGAAGGTATTTAGAATAGAAAATGAATATATGAAATGAATTGGTTGAATTGGTTATGATTGAAATGAATACGGTTTAATTCTGAGGGTTTTATATGATAATAATAAGAAATGCTTCGAAATTTATATTAAACAAAATATATTACGAAATACTTAAACGAGTCCCATTTCACTTTTATCTGAGACTTTAGACTTTGAAAGTTCATAATAGGGATCGATTATTAAAATTATACTATGAATGTTAATTTTTTTAGAATTATTTGCAAATTGTCCGATATATGTCAGTAATGCCTCGTAACCTGTTCTCAAATGATGGTTCGGGGTTAGGGTGTTACAATTATTAGTATCGAGCTATCGAGGTTTAGTCGATTCTCGGGCTAAATTGAGCTCGAAAGTGAGTCTTGAAGTACATGCCCTTTGTTGAGTCGAAGCTGATTCGGGTTTTGGATCTTGATATATATTTATTTGATTTTGTTTTATAGATAAAATGTCGAGACGAAAGAATGTATGATGTTGAGCAGAAATACATACTGGAAATCGAGGAATTGAAGAAACTGAATCTGTTACACCTAATGCAAATCCGTTAGATAACCAACCTCCTAATGTAGGAAGAGAATGAGATAACTCACAACTGTTAAGAGCTATAGCCAATGCATTACAACATGTAGCGGAAGCGCAGACTGCTACTACATCAAGTACCTCATTGTTAGACGGGCCCCGATTAAAGAGTTAAGAAAATATGGGTGCACACGGAGTTTCGGGACTAAGAGGTCTTGATCCGTCTCTTTGCTGAGAATTGGATAGAATTAACAAAAGAGTTTTGCAACAATTAGATTGCACCCCGAGAGAATCGATATGTCTTTGTATCATTGTTACAAGGGAAGCATAACTACGGTGGGAATCTATTGTTAGACATTTACCTGGATGATGATCGGGTAACACAGGATTTGTTTCAAAAAGAATTTCAAAAGAAGTATATTGGGGAAATGTATATTGAAGAGAAAAAGCAAGAGTTTTTAATGTTGAAGCAGGTAATATGTCAAGTATTGGATTATGATCGAGAGTTTACTAGATTGAGCGGTATGCTTGAATATATTCCAACAGAGGTGATAGTTGTAAGCGGTTTTACGGAGATTAAGAGATGAAATAAAACTACAATTAGTGTCCCAAAATTCACTGAATTTGTTGATTTGATCGAGCGGGCCAAAATGATAGAGCAAGTCTTGGGGCTAGAGACAAAAAGTCAGAAATAGTTGAATTGACCAGAAGCGAATAGGAGCAACTAGTTCAAATCCACTACCAAAAGATCTAGAGAATTCGAGAGGTGGTTGGAGACCTAGTTTTAGATCCGATCGAGGGATATAAGCCGAGAAAAGCAGACGACGGTATATCTTGGTAGTGTAAGAGGTCCACTCAGGATACAAAAATTCCAGAATGTGGATATTGTGGCAAGAAACATTTAGGTGAATGTTGGAAAGTAACCGGAGGCTGCTTCCATTGCGGGTCGGTAGAGCATTTTGTTAGAGATTGTCCGAAGAATAAAAATATTACACCTACAACATCCCAAAGATCAGTGTCTACTGCTCGAGGCAGAGGTTCGGGCAGAGGTGGTTCTGTATCCAGAGGTGGAGGTGTACTGAAGAAGGCGATGATATAGTTACACAGCAGTCGGAAGCTAGAACACCATCCAGGGCCTACGTGGTTCGGACTCGGGAAGAAGGTGATGCACATAATGTCGTGACAGGTATATTTTTATTGTATTCTGAGCCTATTTATGCTTTAATTGACCCGGGTTCATCACATTCATATATTAATTTAAAATTAGTTGAATCGGGAAGTTAGAATCGAAATGTCTAGAGTTTTCATAGAGGTGTCTAGCCCTTTGGGACAAACAAAGTGTTAGTAGAGGCAGTATATCTGGGAGGTGACCGTTAATAATACATGATAAAATGTTTCCTGTGGATCTGCTGATCATGCCTTTTGGCGATTTCGATATCATTTTGGGTATGGATTGGTTATCTGAACATGGGGTAGTTTTGGATTGCTATAAAAAGAGGTTTAGTATTCGACAGAAAACGGGGACAGAATTGAAGTGAATGGCATCCTTACCAGTGGTTCGACACGTATCATTTCAGCTATAAAAGCTAACAAATTATTACAGCAAGGTTGTTCAGCGTATTTGGCATATGTTATTAATTCTGATTCAGTGGGAAGCCAATGCAGCCAGATTAGGATCAGATATCACGAGTTCCCGGATGTATTTCGGAAGAACTACCGGGTTTACCACCTGATAGAGAGGTTGAATTTGCTATTGAGGTGTATCCAGGCACAGCACCAATTTCTATACCTCCGTACCAAATGTCGCCTACTGAATTGAAAGAGTTGAAGGTGCAGTTACAGGATTTATTAGATCGAGGCTTTATCCGACCGAGTATTTCACCTTGAGGAGTTCCAGTATTGTTTGTTAAAAAGAAAGATGGTTCTATGCGGTTGTGCATTGATTATCGACAGTTGAATAAAGTGACGATCAAGAATCGGTATCCTTTGCCTCGTATAGGCGACTTGTTTGATCGGCCAAGGAGCTTGGTATTTTCTAAAATTGATTTGAGATCTGGGTATTATCAGCTGAAGGTGAAGGAAAGTGATGTGCCTAAGACTGCCTTCCGTACTCGTTATGGCCATTATGAATTTTTGGTAATGCCGTTTGGATTGACCAATGCTCCAGCTGCTTTTATGGATCTGATGAATCGCATTTTCCATCCGTACCTAGATCAGTTTGTGGTGGTTTTTATTGATGATATATTGGTATATTCGAAGACAGAAGCAGAACATGATCAGCATGTTCGAAAAGTTTTACAGATTCTACAGGAAAAACAGTTATATGGGCAAAAGGACTAAAGTGAATAAAGGGTAAAAGTTGAATTGTAGATTAAAAGAAAATAAAAAGGACTAAAATGGCAAATAGACCATTTAACATATTTGAGGCGGCATAAACATAAAAATCTAAGATTTTTATGTCTTAAAATATATTATTATTAGTTAACTTTATTAATATAATATTATATTATATAATAAAGTAAATAGAATAAAAGAAATAAGAAAAGAAACAAAACAAAGAAACAGAAAAAAAAAGAAACAGAGAGCATAAGAAACAGGGGAAAGGAAGGAAAGAAAAAGAAAAAGGAAAAACTAAGGATTTAAAGCTTGAAGTTTAAATTGGTAAGTCAATCAAGTCATATTCTCTTAATTTTGATGTTTTAGAAGCTTTAAAGCAAGATTTTGATGAAACTAAGTTGATATTTTGAGAGTTTTTAGGTTCTTAAGTATAGTTGATGTTGAAGAAAAAGATGAATTATGGATTAAATTAAATGAAATCTAAGTTAGAATTAGTAAAAGGATTAAATTGTAAGGTAAGCTATAAGTTTTCTACTATAGGGATTAATTTGGAAGAAATTATAAATTAGGGTTTTATTATGAAAATTATATAATCAAGTTGAATATGGAAGGAATTTAAGTAGAATCAAAGCATGAATTAAATTAAGAAAATAAGTAAACTTAACTAGGATTTAATTGCAAAATAAGTCATAAGAAAACAGATTTAGAACAGCAGCAGAAGAGTAACTTTGAAAAATCATCAAAAATGGTAGAAATGGAAGTAGAAGTCGAGTGAGATATGAAATTAAAGCTTATTGAGTCTATTTTTATATAAAAGAAACAGAGAAAGTAAAGGAATTCTGTATTTTGAGATATTTATAGTTTTGTGAGACTGGTTCAGAGTGATTTTGAGATCCCCTGTGTTGACTTGGAAAAATCATTAAAAATTGTAAAAATATAATTGTGGGACATAATTTATATGTTAGATTCCTTAATGAGTCTATTTTTATAAGAAACAAACTAGAATATCATTTGAATTCTGTATAAAGAGATAATTAAATCTTAGCAAAGAGTGGTCGGAACTATCAGACAACAGAATAGGGGTGATTTCAAAGAATAAACTGTACTTATTGGCTAAATAAAAAATTCTGAAAATTTTATGGCAAGAACATATGTGAGTCTAGTTTCATCGAAAATTTACGGATCTTAATTCGGAATTCTGTAATTCAAGATATAGATAATTTAGTGACAATGACTCAGGCACTTATGTGTCGTATACTGATCAGGTACTATGTACCGTTTTAGGCACAATGTGCCGATCGTGTGTTTGGGTCGAAATCCGTGTATCCATTAAAGTCCGAGTCTGTTAATAGGGGTAAATAAGGAAAAGGTTAAATTGAATAAAATGAAATGGTTGAGCCATTGGAAGAAATGCGAAAATAGAACATGAACTGAAAAATGTGATTGGAATATGAGTATGAGAATAGAAAGTATGAACCATTGGTTCAAGAAATGGATAGTGGCTCAACATGATCGTGTATTATTTCAATTGTTGAATAGCTAAAATTGAATTGTATGAATATATTGAGAAAGACAAACTTATATGAAAGTTATGTTTGAATTGGTTTAGTAAAATTAAAGTTATATGATTTAATGATATGATTATTATGTTTATAATTTGAATTATGGTAATACCACTGAGTATATGTATACTCAGCGTACGGTTGTTTCCGTGCGCAGGTTGTAGAAGTCAAATACTGAACCAGCATCCGAAGCCAGACCCGACTTCAGCAAACCTTTGGTGATGTATATTTCCTTTTGATAATGTGGCATGTACGTAGGTTGTGTATAAAGGTTATTATGTTTTGAATGTAAATGGTTAAAAATGTTAGTATTACAAGTTTAAGAATTATAATGAAAGAAGTATATTTATTTTAATATAACTAATATTTTGATAAATTTAAGTTGATATTATATTGATTGAGTTTGATTAGAAGGTATTTAGAATAGAAAATGAATATATGAAATGAATTGGTTGAATTGGTTATGATTGAAATGAATACGGTTTAATTTCTGGGGTTTTATATGATAATAATAAGAGAAATCTTTGCGAAATTTATATTAAACAAAATATATTCGAAATACTTAAACGAGTCCCATTTCACTTTTAATACAGACTTTAGACTTTGAAAGTTCATAATAGGGATCAGTTATTAAAATTATACTATGAATGTTAATTTTTTTTTAGAATTATTTGCAAATTGTCTGATATGCCCGGTAATGCCTCGTCACCCTGTTCCGGCGATGGTTCGGGGTTAAGGGTGTTACACTTACTCTTCTTGAAACTCCAAGTTCTGCTCACATGGTCACTCAACAACCTGTAGCTTCAGAAGATAACAATACCTCTACACCACCTTACAGACCATCTTCAAATAGCCGCGGTCGTGGGCGCGGACGTTTTTCCAACTCTCGATTTCAATGCCAGTTATGTGGAAAATCTGGTCATCTCATCGATCGTTGCTATCACAGGTTTGATACCTCATATAAAAGCACGGGCTATCGATCCCCACCCTCTCTGCAGGCCAACATTTGCCTGAATGGAGCTGGTTCTTCTTTTAACCCTTGGATGGCACCTTCTGTTCCTATTGGGCCTCCTTACCTTTAACAAAGTTGGTTTGCGCATCCACAACATCCACCTACCTGGAGTAATCCTTTTACCGTTAATACCATGCAACATGTTGCTGCACCTGCTTCTACCTCATCAGCACCTCAATCAACACCTCCTCCTCAAGCTCTACTGGCCACACCTGAGACTGTTGCTGATAATGCTTGGTACCCCGACTCTGGAGTGTCCCATTACCTCACCCATTCCTAGACTTTTTTATCTGACAGTTTGCCATACAATGGCTCAGGTAAAGTGTATATGGGCAATGGTAATGCACTCCCTATCAAATCGACTGGACAGTCTTCTCTACTTACTCGAGCACGTCCTTTATTCATGAAGTTTTTATTGTTTGTTCCTGGCATAACCAAAAACTTACTCTCTGTATCAAAATTCACAAAGGATAACAGGGTAATGTTTGAGTTCTCTCCTACACAGTGTCAGGTTCGTGATTTACAGACAAACGAGGTCCTGCTTCGAGGGTCAGTGCACAAGGGGCTGTACAAGCTTGATATGTCTGCCATGCCACATGCAACCAATTTTTCTTCAGCTCACTGTTTTGCTACTACAGCTTCTCTTCCTATTAATCTATGGCATTCTAGACTAGGACATCCTTGTACTGCTCTACTCAAAAAGGTGCTTCATAGTTGTAATATTGACATTGGTTCCTCAGCTTCTATTGATTGTATTGCCTGCCATTTAGGCAAAGAACACAAGCAACCTTTTTCTAAGTCTACAACTACATACAAAAAACCATTACAACTTGTTGTTGCAGATGTTTGGGGCCCTACTCCGATCTCCTCTAATGGCTTTCGCTACTATGTTGCGTTTACTGATGCCTATAGTCGATATACTTGTCTTTATTTCTTAAAGAAAAAGTCAGATGTTCTTCACATGTTTATCATCTTTCATAAACAGGCAGAACGAGTTCTTGATTGTAAACTTCAAGCTTTACAAATTGATGGGGGTAGTGAATTTTAATCTTTGCGACCGTACTTGACACAACAAGGCATTCAGCTAAGGGTTACCTGTCCATATAGCTTAGAACAGAACGGGCTAGTTGAAAGGAAACACAGGCAGATTTTGGAGACTGGCTTATCCATGCTTGCCCATGCGTCTATGCCCTTGTCCTATTGGAACGATGCATTCAGCAGTGCTGTTTATCTAATCAACAGATTGCCTTCCTCGCCTATAGGCAATGCCTCCCCTCATGAGAAATTATTCCAAGCTCAACCAAACTATTCCTTTTTGCGTGTCTTTGGCTGCTTATGCTTTCCAAACCTCAGGCTGCACAACACCCACAAACTACAATTTCGTTCCACACCTTGTACATTCTTAAGCTACTCATTCCACAAAGGCTATCGGTGTCGAGACAATACTGGAAAATTATATATTTCTAGACATGTTACCTTTCATAAGACATCTTTTCCTTTCAAAACTGCCACCTCCTCTCCTAATATAATTACACCTACTTCTCCCTCAAGCTCTAGATTGCTTGTCCTGACTCCTACACCTCCTACTACCATCACATCTACCCTACCTACCTCATCATCAAACTTTACTAGTTCTACACCACTGACACCCTTGCCTACTCACATACCTTCTCAAACGTTATCCCCATCACCCTCCATGCCTATAGTTGTCCCGCCTACTACTTCTCAACCACCCCCACAATCAACAATTACCCAACACAACTCTCATGCTATGATCACTCGCAGCAAAACTGGTGTTTTTAAACCAAAGGCCTATCTAACCAGGGCAGAATCATGTGATACTCCTGATGATATTCATGTGGCTATGAGAAATGAGGGTTGGCAAGCAGCGGTTCACAATGAGCTACAGGCACTTCTTAAAAACAACACATGGACACTTTGTGATCTTCCTCTTAATCGAAGAGCTGTTGGGTGCAAATGGCTGTTTAAAGTCAAAAAGAAGGCAGATGGGACTGTTGACAGGTATAAAGCTCGCCTAGTTGCCAAGGGCTTCTCTCAACATGCTGGTCTTGACTTCCATGACACTTTTAGTCCAGTGGTTCGAGCTGCAACCATTCGTGTTGTTCTTACTGTTGCTATCATGAAGGGTTGGACTTTGCGACAGATTGATGTTAATAACGCTTTTCTCAATGGTGCATTGACAGAAGACATTTACATGACCCAACCACCAGGCTTTGAGGTTCAGGGTGCCAATGGTCAGCAGCTTGTTTGCAAACTTAACAAAGCTCTCTATGGTTTGCGCCAAGCACCACGAGCATGGTTTCACACTCTCAGACAATACCTGGTTACTCAGCTTAAGTTTACTGTTTCCAAGGCTGATTCTTCATTGTTTATTCGGTCAACATCTGGTAATGTGGTACTGCTTATGGTATATGTTGATGATATTGTAATAACAGGCAGCTCGAATACTGAGTTAGATAGCGTGGTTCAACAACTTCACAGACAGTTTGCATTCAAGGACATGGGGCAGTTGAGTTTTTTCTTGGGTATCGAAGTGCATCATACCTCTCTCGGGTTGTTCTTGAGCCAGAAGAAATATATCCTAGAAATTCTTGCCAAAACTGGCATGGAAGGAGCTGCAACTACACCAACGCCCATGGTTAATACTCCAAAATTGACCACATCCGATGGTAGTCCTCCATTCGCTGATACTCATCTATATCGCAGTACTATAGGAATGCTTCAATACTTGTGTGTCGCTCGTCCTGAGCTGTCGTTTTGTGTGAATAAGTTAAGCCAGTACATGAATCTTCCAAGTGAAATGCATTGGCGAGCAGTGAAGAGGGTGTTACGATATCTTGCTAGAACAGTCGACCATGGTCTATGTATCATAAAAGGACAAGCTGATCTTGTATGTTACTCAGATGCTGATTGGGCCTCCTCTATTGAAGATCGCCGGTCCACTGCTGGGTACGTTGTATATCTTGGGCAAAATCCTATTGCATGGTGTTCCAAGAAGCAAAATGTTGTGTCTCGGTCCTCCTCAGAAGCTGAATATCGGAGTCTTGCCAATTGTGTATCAGAACTTATGTGGGTTAAACAGTTGACAAATGAAATTGAAGTTTTGGATGGACAATCAATACCTGTAGTTTGATGCGACAATGCATCTACTGTTTCCATAGCAGCGAATCCCACACATCATGCTCAGATGAAGCACGTAGAAATAGATCATCATTTTGTTCGAGAAAAGGTCCTTGCTGGGTCCCTACAAGTGAATTTTGTTCCTTCTACGCATCAAGTTGCCGATGTGCTTACTAAACCCATTACCCCTAAGCTGTTTGAATCATTTCGACAAGCACTTAAAGTATGCACCAAAAGTGATGCTCACAAATGTTCAACCATCAAAGAAGCCAGGAGAATGTTAGAATAATAGCTGAGTTTTGTAACTAACGTCAGTTAGTTAGTTGTTGTTTCTGTTATCAGCAGTTGCAAACTGCATGCTTCACTATTTATGCATGCACCTGTACGTACAATGTCAATTCTCATTAATGAAGTATCTCTTCTTGAAACCCTAAGTAGTCTTTCTTCTTCTTTTATAATCTTTACACTCTCTATCTCCTCTCCTCATGTTCTTTCTAAAAAGCTTTCCAGAAATCTTGAAATTAGCCTAAAAGCTTTCAAATCTTGACGCTCTCTAATATCTGATCTTCAATCTCCACTGTCGAACAAGTCTGATTTTTCTAGTATGGTTTTCTTCTCAATGAGGCCTTCCCAATTACAGTTCAAATTCGCAAATGAAGTATCCAAGATTTCACTATTTCAATATTTAAGATTTTTCTTTTCTTTTCTTTCCTTTTTTCTAAATTTTCTTAAATTTGAAATTTGAAAATAAATTCAAAGAAATTAAATGTTTATAATTTGAAATTTTGATTTAAATTCCATTTGCCAATTAAATTGCATGACTAAATTAAATTGGATATGATATTATCATATATTTATTTAAAAAGTATAAAAATATGATTTTATCAAATTCATTAGTGATGTAACAACTTCAAATTTACTATTAAATTGAGGATTTTGAGAAATATTATGAATATCATATTTTTATATTTTTTATTACATAATTTTTTTGAAAAATTTTCTCTTTACATGCTTAATTGTTAATTTAATACTTTAAAAAAATTCCTTCATTCATTTCTCTAAGAAAAAAAATGAGTTCGTGATAAATAATTAATAAAATATAATTCATTTACAAAACACCATATCAAAGTTATATAAGTAATTTTTTATTACTTAGTAACTTCTTATTTATTTGATTTAATTGAATAAACAACTCTTAAATTATACTATTTTTTGTTAGATATCTATTTTTTTTAATTAAATTAGATACTTAAATTATAAATCTCTACCCAATACAAATCTCTATACTTATCTCCATTAAAAAAACCCACTTTAATATAAATAAATAAATAAACATGTCATGTGTTATTTTTAAATTTACATTAAATTAAAAATATATATTAAAATTAATTTTTTATTTTCACTCTTTCTCCACCCCTTTTCTTCTTCTTCTTCAAACCAACCATGTCTGACTGGAAAATATTTGAAAAGCTTTATTTTGCTATATCTTATTTAATGCTAACAGAGAACCAACGTATATTTACTGATAGTGTATTAGTCGTCACTGATTTAATTATGTTTTACTCTCTATTCTAAAAAAAAACTAAATGTAACACATTATTTTTATTATAATGCCGCGATACATAAATGTTGGTAGACAAGATTGCCACCAAACTTTCATTTGAGCACCCTTCGCATTATAATATTAAACATAAGAACATAACATAGGAACATTACAGGCACACTCTACTTTAACTTATACTTGGATGGTGCCGTTCTAACGCTCATAAACAGAGGCTGGCAGTCGAGGCTTGGGAGTGCTAAGCAAGCTCTTACCTTTCTGAATAGTAAGCCCCACTCTCTCCCACAGATCATTCAGGACATCTGGAGGTGACTCCCACTGGAAAGCATGGAGCAGAGCAGCCAAGTAATAGTGCACCATGCGATGAGCCAGTGGCCATCCCACGCACGATCTTCTCCCCGTCCCAAACGGCAAGAGGTTAAAGTCTTGGCCCTTCACATCCACGCTTGACCCTATGAACCTTTCCGGCTTGAACTCCAGTGGATCTTCCCACACATTAGGATCCCTTGCCATTCCCCAGACGTTCACGTAAACGATGCAGTGCTTGGGGATATGGTAGCCAGCTACCTCGCATGCCTCGTTGGTGCGACGAGGGATGATGAGCGGAACGCCAGGGTGCAGTCTGAAAACTTCTTTCACAACTGCCTGAAGGTATGTCAGCTTCGGGATATCGCTTTCCACCACAAATCTGTCCTTCCCTACAACTTGATCCAGTTCCAGTAGCAGTTTCTTGAGTACACTGGGTTTCCTTAGGATTTCTGCCATGCCCCACTCCACAGTGCTTGAGGTTGTCTCAGTTCCTGCAATAAACATTTCCTGCCAAAACAAAAAGAGTGATTAGATTGATACTACAGATATTACAATTGAGTTGTAAATATATGTACTTACAGAAAGCATTCCTTTGACGATAGATTTTGGTAAACGGTCCAAACCATTTTCTTTATCATTACTCTCATAACTCAACAGAACATCTAACATATCCATTTTCCGTTTGTAGGGTATCGTCCCATCAAGTTGAGCTTTTCCCTTCTCAGCCAACCTCTCCTCAATTAACTTCTCATAGAAAAGATCCAACTGGCCGAAGATCTTGTTGATCTTTCTCTTCAAGCCTTGTGGATCAAATGGTTTAACAATTGGAATGAGATCAGAAAAATTCGGGGTCCCAATAACCTTTATCAACTCCCAGAACCTTTCTTTCATTTTTCTTCCTTCAGGCATTGAGTTGTCGAAAAGGTCTTTGGAGCAGACGAAATTACTCACTAGGTTGGCCAGTGCTGTAAAAGCATATTCTGCTATGTTCACTTGAGTGTTGGACTTTGAGACCAAGTACAAATACTTGAGCAAACCATGAACCTGTTGAAAAATACAAACCTTCAGAAGATTACATTTAAAAACAAAAAACCTTTATAAATATGTATAAGATCGAATTAAACCTGTGAGGTACGAAGTGGCTCAAATTGTTCAAAGGCCTTAGGAGAAAGTAGCTCGGTGATCAAGATCCTTCGAAGAACCTTCCACCTGGGACCATAGGGCGAGAAGATGATGGAATGGGCATCATAAGAGATGACTCGAATGGTCTCGGTTATGGTCCGACTGGAGAACATCCCTTCCTTTTCCTTCAAAACTTGGGCTGCCATTTCCGGTGATGACACCACTATGGCCGGCTTTATTCCCAAGTTTAGACTGAAAAGGGGACCGTAGATCTTGGCCATGTGAAAGAAATCTTCATGGAGACGATTGGAGAGGTGTGGAAGGCTGCCAAGGATAGGCCAACCAACAGGGCCTGGTGGTGCATTCTTCCAGTTTTTATGGCGACCACCAAACACCATAGGGATCAGAAAATAGGAAGCAATGGACATTGCCACTGCCAAGACCATGGACCCTGAAACATACTCACCAGCGCTTAAGAAGTAAGAATGCAGCAAAGCCATATTGCCAATGTCACTTCCTCCCTTCTGCCTCTAACTATATATATAGATGGAGGAGTGGAGAAGAAGGTTGCAGTGAAAGTGAAAATATATTGGATCTCTGTGTCTACTTATACACGATGAAGAGCACTGAATATCCAAAAATTTAAATTTACATTTTGATACATTGAAGATATGATTCATCGATGATAATGAAGAACTTGGATACTCGAGCGTTACAATTTGGATAAATGGGAATGGAATCAAAATAATTTACATTGTTTCTGGCGTACGTAACTGCTTTTCTCAACAAACTGCTAAAGCCTTTTTGTCATGACATGAAGTATCTGAAACTTTCCCATTACTAGCTTTGTAAGAACATATATCAGAAGGGTAATATGACAAGGATGTATTTATGGCCAAATTAATGCATGACAAGGATTCATTACTTGCATTACTTTCAACACACTGCTGTCAATTTTATATTCACTTTCAACTTGCACACACTTCAAACTTTTTATTTGTACTATAGTATACTAATTTGTTATGCGTCATATGTATTAAAGGAAGTCTGCTACCCTAGCACGTCTCTGTCTGCTCTCTTAGCAAGCTGTTCGGTTTTTGTTTCAAGGTTAATTTGTTTGGCTCAGCCGCCTCCTTTTGGAAAATTTCCCATAAGTCTCATAATTGTTTTCCTTGTCAACGCCCTTTTCTTCTAGTATCTATGGAAGCTAAATTCGCAGATCTTACTCTGGATGAAGAAGAAGAAGAAGTCCTACAGATACAAACAGATAGGGAGGTTGAAGCTTTTAATCTGGTAGGTTGCTTTCTTACAGCAAGTATTATTCATTTTCCAGCAATGAAAAGTACCATGGCTAATTTATGGCACCCAGTTAAAGGGGTGCAAGTTTGTGACCTAGGGGAGAAAAGATTTTTGTTTCAATTTTTCCATGTTATGGATATGGAAAGAGTTTTAAAGGGGTCATCCTGGACTTTTAATAATCATTTGTTGTTACTGCACAGACTACAAAGGGGAGAGGATCCATTAAAAGTTCATTTACTATTTTCACCTTTTTGAGTACAAATCCATGACGTTCCTATTGGTTATTTTTCTGAAAGTTTGGCGATGCAATTAGGAAATTTCATAGGAAGGTTTCTGGAGTATGATGGCTCAATTTTAGTTAAAGGAATCAGAAATTTTATACGAGTACATGTTCAATTGAATATTCCACGGCCTCTCAAAAGGAAGAAACAAATGATGTTCAATAATGTATGCTCTTACGTCAGCTTTAAATATGAAAGATTGACTCTCTTTTGCTTCTTTTGTGGTCGTCTAGGTCATAGTGATTCCTTTTGTGAATAAAAAATGGAGTTAGGGGTTGAAATTAGCGAAATGGGTTGGGATTTGTCATTACGTGGCAATCAAGAAGAGCCCAGGCGATGAACAGCGTTTGGCTAAGAGAAGATGGTGAAGTTGTAGGGGTTACCAATGTAACTAATTTTTCTAAAGGGCATGGAAGATGGGATGGAGTCAGACGATTTGGAATTATTGATCCCATCTTAGGTTTCAATCTAGAAGGTAGAAATGCTTGCCCACGATTAGAGACAAAAAACATGATAAAGGGTCAAAGTCAAATGGCGATGGACCATGATTTGGAGGATGAGGTGGTTGTAGGGGAAGAGGGGAAGAAAAGAGCTAGAGGAGACATTGAAAAGAATAATAATGTGGAAGGTAGAAACAGGAAATTGTTAGTCGAAAATCATCAATTGCCGGCGGCTGCCAAGAGGCAAGCCGACCGGTCGTAATGAAAATACTAAGTTGGAACGTCCGAGGTCTGGGGAATCCTTGGGCTGTTCGAAGACTTCGACATTCGCGGAAGTTACATAACCCCCAAGTAGTCTTTTTATGGAGACAAAAATTAACAAGTTCAAGATGAAGAAAGTTAGACAAAGATGTGGATATCAATTTGGTATTGATGTTGATTCTATGGGCTCGAGAGGCGGACTTAACTTAGCATGGCGTGGGGATGTTAGCATAGTTTTACAAAGCTTTTCTCAACATCATATTGATGTAATTATTGAAGAAGATGGAGGGAGGGAAGAAGTGGAGATTAACAGGGTTTTATGGATCTCCGTACATAAATGATAGAGAGGAAGCCTGGAATCTGTTAAGAACATTATGTAATCAGGGTGAGTATCCATGATTGGTTTATGGTGATTTTAATGAAATATTATATGGTTTTGATAAGAAAGAAGGCTTACCTAAAGAAGAAAGAAAAATGGAAGAATTTCGACAAGTGTTAGATGATTGTCAATTGGCAGATCTAGGGTACTCAAGGAACTGGTTTACTTGGGAGAGAGGTAATCTACCGGAAACAAACATTCAAGAAAGGCTTGATAGAGGAGTTGGTACAGAGAAGTGGAGATCATTATTCCCAGATTTTATAATTCAACATCTTCCACATTCTTTCTCAGATCACTGGCCACTTCTTATAAATACAGAATATAGAGCTAGACGGCAACGGGGAAAAAGTTTTATGTTCGAAGCTTGGTGGGTCCTAGATGTGACACCCATAACCCATATCCGTCGTCGGATTAGGGTTACGGGCATCGCTAAACCAAATACCAAGTCAAAGCTTTCATTAGTACTATCACTTGCTAAACCCATACCATTTCGTATTATCGAAATTACACATGTACGTTTCATATAATCTCAATTCTTCCATGAATATAATGCACTCCGCATGATAAATCCCAAGCATTGGCCGAATAGGTACATTTATATATATAACATTCAAACATTTAATTTATCACTATTTTCAACCATACTTTCAAACATATACTTTCATTATACATATGATACACTTTTATTCATGAACACTTCTCATAGATTAAACCGCAAGTAAAAAGACTAAATCAACTAGCACTTTAGCACCATTTTCATACCACATTCGGCATTATTTATAATACACATAAATATTCATACATATCAGGAATACATCTTATCAATTTATTTAACCATTAAGGGTATAAGGCCAAACATACTTCATCCATTCAGAAGAGAAAATTTATGCTCCTTACCAAATGAACCATGACCTAATATATATGTTGACCCATCAATTTACTCACTACTATATCGACAATGGTATATGCATTACAAAATACAATTCTTACCCTCTATACCTAGTCATTTTGTTACACTTATTTAGTCATGTTGAAATCAATCATCATCATTCAAATGTCACATAAGTACTTAGACTATATTTAATCCATTACTAAAATTCAAATCTAACATACACCTATTGAATATTAGCTTTCAAAACTAGAAACTTAACATTATTAGCTATTTCACCATTTGCTCATATCATATAAATAAACATCAAGCATCATACATCATGAAATATATTTCCATAGTAAACTTTTTCTATGACCGAATTCATGTAGGTTCTATAAAATGAGATTTAACCATTTTCGCATGGCTTTTATATACATCCCAATCAAAAAGAACTTGAAAGAGTATTCAAGCTTATACATGCCATAATTTCTAAGGTTCATCACTAATAAAAATACCAAAATAGTAGTTGATAGTGTGCTTGACTTCGACAAGGATCCCCGAGTACGAGCTTAGACTTTAAAACCTATAAATGTTCAAAAGAATTCAACGATAAGCTAATTTAGCTTAGTAAGTTATAAGTAAGTTATAAGTAATGATTTTCTCAAACAACGATTCAATAATCAAATGTGTAATTTAAACAATTAATCATTAAAGAGCTCATAATTATATATACAAGAACTCTAATACCATGCAAGCTTCCATAATTCCCTAGATCTCATACAAAACATATAACTACTTATCACTTATTCTTTTGAACAAACTCATTGGTTATTTAATACCTCATCCTCATAATTTCATAAAGTAAAAGTGACTTACCTCATCACATTATAATACCAACATACCGTACATATTTCACCTTAGGAATATACCTCTCGATATCTCCTCTCATTATATGATGTTTTGATAGATCCGAGATTTTGCACACTTAGTGCAATTCATGCAACACGTCGCACACTTAGTGCCGTTGCTCGAAAAGGACACTCACAGTGTCGTTCATTATTAATGTATCGCACACTTAGTGCCATTACCATTTTATCCGCACACACAGTGCCATTCTCTAGTAATGTATCGCACACATAGTGCCATTACCATTTTATCCGCACACACAGTGCCATTCTCTAGTAATGTATCGCACACATAGTGCCATTACTAGTTCTTTCGCGCACACAGTGCTTAATAATTTATTTCATCTTCTTGAATACATTATGCACAAATAACATACCTACTTATCACCATTCAAATTGCATTCTTCCTTATATGTCTAACCATCACATTCAGCTTCACTTTTGTAAACACAAAAATCCAATATTCAATCATAACCATCATTTATTTCAAGGTCTATGTTTAATTCTGTTCGATCCTTAACTATTCATCCAACTCAATTATATCAAACTTTCATGCAAAGATCAATCATTCCTTCGAATAGTAGATATATATACATACTTTAGACTCATTCTACCTCATATTCGGCAAAAATGGACTTTGTTATACTCATTTTAACTACTCATTAGATACACATATGCACATGTACATCCACAAATACATTTGGCTAACACACCATACATATCCATGTCTCATTCGGCTATTTGAATAATTAAATTCCTTAATTCATTTGAACATATATATATTACAATATAATAGCCCTTCAAATAAATTTGATTGCTTATAAACTTACCTCGATGGTCGATGAGTTAAGGTTTTCCAGCTATTCGTTTAATTTCACCTTCCCCCGATTTGATTACGGTTCTTTCTGTTCTTGATCTAAATAATTTCAAAATGAGCTCATTCAAATAAAATTTCATTCATTTTAGCTCAAAACACATAATTGAACGACTTTCCAATTTATCACTCATAGTTTGCATTTTTACGATTTAATCAAATTTTCACTAATATAAAATATGCCAAGTTTACAAATTTTGAGCTAGGGCCGAATGTTTCTTAAGCTCATTCAAGTCCCCATATTTCATTCAATTTAATCATAAACACACAATTTATAAATTTACTAATTTACCCCTTACTTTTACAATCTATTCGATTTAGTCCATACTAAAATTCTCACAAATTACACAAAATTGGACTTACATCCTTTAGGGCCGAACCACCCTAAGGACCATATAAGTCCATAAAAACTAATTATTTAGCAATTTAATCCCTCAACTATTATTTTAACCTTAATTTCTAATTTACTTTCATCAAAAAAGCAAGAACAAAACTTACTAATCTATCACCTAACATTATTATTTCACCATTAATTAACAAAAACATCAAGCTTTCATCAATGGCACCTCATGAAAATCACAACCAAGACACAAATTACCACATGGGCTCTGTAAAGCTCTTGATAACCATCTCAAAAATGCAAAAATCATCAAAAAATCTAAAACACACATACCTAATTTTTGGCTTGAGATGGCCGAATGTGAGAGAGCTTATTCTCTCCTTCCCTTTTTATGGTTTCGGCAATGAGAAGTAAAAGATGAACATGCAAATGGTGTCTTATTTTTTTATGATATTCATCCTCCACTAACTATTAAAATTCAATAAAAAAAATGTATAGTGGAGCATGATGCCGTCCACTCCAAATAAATTTTGTATAATTACAACTTTAATCCTCATAATGAAAAAGACAAGTCAATTTAGCTACCCAATTAAAAGAAAATTATCTTTACCACCCTTTTGCAATTTAATCCTCTCTCTTAAATTATTCACATTAACTATAAATTAAATTCACAAAATGCTAGCACACGTTCAAGCATATTTATTAAACACGAAAAATAATAATAAAATTATAAAAATTATTCCTTTTAATTCAGATTCGTGGTCTCGAAACCACCGTTCCGATTAGGGTCATAAACGGGCTGTTACACTAGAAGATACTTTTTTTGAGGAAGTTAGAATGAGCTGGGGTGTTTCTACAGGAGATCTTCTGAACAAGCTGGAAATTCTAAAAGGAGATTTAAGGAGATGGGCGAACCAGATTCGACGAAATAGAAAACTGAAAAAAGAGATTCTAACTGCTAAATTGGCAACGCTTCTTGAAGCGGACAGAGACGATGGAAATCTGGCAGAAATTATTGATACAAAGATACATCTGAATATGGAGATTGATAAGGATGAAAGATACTGGGAGCAGAGGGCTAGAATAAATTGGTTGAAACTTGGTGATAGGAACACATCTTTTTTTCACAAGCAAGCGACACAAAGAAAGAAACGGAATTTGATTTAGAAACTGCAATTTGATGATGGAAGGGAGACAATGGAAAGTAAGGAAATGGAGGAGATTGCACGATCATATTTTGTAAAGCTATTTTCTATTGAAAGTCAATTTAATACTAATAGAATATTATCAGGAATTGAAGCATGCATTTCGGAAGAAGATAATTTTAAATTGAAGGCCAGATACACAAAGGAGGAGATATGGATAGCGTTAACAGAAATGGGTCCTACAAAAGCCCTAGGTGAGGACGGATTACCAACCATATTTTACCAAAAATGTTGGCCGATCATTGGGGAGGATGTCTCAAACTACTGCCTTCAACAGTTGAACAACGGTATGGACTTACGCTCGATTAATAAGATAAATATTGTGCTGTTACCGAAAGTTCCAAATAAATTCAGACCTATTAGTTTATGCAATGTGATTTATAAATTAATAGCTAAAGTTATAGCTAATCGGCTTCGGGTAGTGATTCATAAATGCATAGATTCTGCGCAAAGTGCATTTGTTCCAAGGAGGTTGATCACTGATAATGTGTTATTTGCTTATGAAATTCTGCACACTTTAAAAAATAAGAAGGCTGGGAGAAAATGGCTCATGGCAGTGAAATTAGATATGAGTAAGGCATATGATAGGGTTGATTGAAATTTTGTGGAGAGGGTAATGAAAAAGATGGGCTTTGATATGGGATGGGTTGACATGGTCTTGAAATGTGTATCTTCAGTTTCTTATTCTGTGATTTTCAATAGAATTGCAAGTGAAAGTTTCCTTCCATTTCGAGGTCTTAGACAAGGGGATCCTTTAGGCCTGTTTTTATTCTTATTTTGTGGGGAAGGACTCTCGAGTTTGATAAGGTTGGCAAAAGCAGGAAACATTCTTAAAGGGGTCAAAGCGAGTCGCAGTTGGCCAGCTAGTTCTCACTTACTGTTCGCAGATGACTGTATTCTGTTTCCAGAAGCTACAGAAAGAGGTGCGATTTCTTTGAAATAGATTTTGATGGAGTATGAGACGAATTCAGTTTAATACGATAAATCGACTGTTTTCTTTAGCACCAACACTCAGGAAAGGGAAAGGATGGCAGTTTCACGGGTTCTGGCTGTTAGGAGATCAAATGACATTGAAAGGTATCTGGGGCTCCATAGTATGGTGGGAAGGAAGAAGCGATCATCTTTTCAAAACTTGAAAGATCGATTTAAACAAAGAATAGACAACTGGAGTATTCGATTTTAATCACAAGGAGGAAAAGAAGTCTTTATTAAAGATGTTCTTCAAGCTATTCCTATGTTCTTGATGGCATGCTTTTTACTCCCTAAAACTCTTTGTACGGATTTGGAAGGAATAACAGCAAAGTTCTGGTGGCAAAAAAGTCGAAATAGAAAAGGCATTCATTAGTGCGCTTGGAAATATTTATATCTTTTAAAGGAAGATGGTGGTCTTGGCTTTCGAAATCTTGCGAATTTTAATGTTGCGTTACTAGCAAAACAAGGTTGGCGTCTCATTAATTATCCAGATTTGTTATTAGTGCGAGTGTTAAAAGCAAAGTATTATCCTAACTCGAATTTTTCTGAAGCTCGGTTAGGAAATTTACCTTCACTTACCTGGAGAGGTGTCTGGGCTGCGAGAGGGCTCCTCAATAAAGGAATGTGCTGGAGAGTCGGGAAGGAGGGATAAAATTTCCATTTGGGATGATTTGTGGATTTCGGGAAAGAAGGCAGATAGAATTCTGAATGAAAACAGCAATGAAAACATTAAGTTAGTGTCAGATCTAATTGATGCCACTAGTAGAAGATGAAAATCTGAGATGATAAGAAGTACCTTTACAGGTGATATAGCGGAAAAAATTTTGCAGATCCCTCTTGCGGAGTTAGCTCATGAAAATTTGCAAGTATGGCGTGGGGAATTAACATGGGAATTCTCAGTTAGGAGTGCCTATAAACTATTACAAGATTCTAGCCAGGATCCTAATGATATTAATTTACAAACTGTGACAAAGAATTTCCACAGGAAACTTTGGAAAGTGGATATCCCAAAAAAAATTCAGATTACAATATGGAGAGTATCTTGGAATCTTTTCCCGTCTTTGGTGAATCTCAAGAGCAAGAGGGTGGTCACCGATGTTCAATACCCCAAATGTCGCCAAGCAGAGGAAGATGGATGCCATATTTTTCAACAATGCCCTGCAACAATCGAGGTTTGGAATCAGTTACAGTTAAACTGGGTGTTAAATCACAATGATCTAAGTATGTGAGACTGGCTTACATGGATTTTTGAGAAAGGGTGCAACGAACAGATTCAATTATTCTGTTGCGGACTTTGTTTCATCTGGTTCAGCAAAAATTCGTTACCATATGAAAAGAATCCTTTAACAGGTGCGGAAATAGTAAGAAAGATTAATAGCTACGTTTCAGAATTGAACGCAATAAGAGGAGGAAACAGTATACCTCGGTTTACTGAAAGATCTCATCACGTACACAGTAGGGGTAGGGCAATGGTTCAGTTTGACGCGGCCTTTGACGGACAGGCACTCAAATCGACTACTGGCCTACTGGTCCGAGATGAGAAAGGGGAGATTTTGGCTTCGAAGGCAGTCATTCACTCCAATATCGCAACCCCATTCACGGCGGAGGCATATGCAGGGTTGCAAGTAACAAAGTTAGGAGTCATTATGAATTTAAGCAGAGTGATGATTATGGGAAACTCCAAAACAGTTATCAAGAAATGTCAGAGCAAAAATATAGACAAATCGGTCATTGGAGCTATTATCAGAGATATTCAGAGCCATTTAAGTAGATATCAAGAGATCGAGTTTACTTTTATTACCAAATCGGAGAATCGTTATGCTCATACTATTGCGAAAGATGCTTTAAGAAGAGACGAGAGTTATTACCTGGTGGGGGGTCTCCACGATCGCGTTCGTCAAGTGGTGGATCTTAAACAGCAAAGTACTTAGAAAAGTTGGAAGAAGGACATGGAAGGGGACGAGAAGATGTGGTAGACCTTAAGGGGAGGAGAAGTTACGGTAATCGACACAAACGAAGGAAGGCTGAAAGAGAGAGCTGAAGGGGATGAGAATGGAATCGGAAAGGGCAGGAAAAGAAATGGAAGAAGGTTGAAGGAGAGCGTTGAAGGGGATGAGAATGGAATCGAAAATGGCAGGTGAAGAAATGAAAAGGAGATTTGAAAGAAATGGGGGTTGTTCAAATTGGTAGCAGTTATTAATTATTGCCTAGGGAAACTGCTATCTTTAATGCTAGGTCGGCGGATTTGAAAGGTCACTGCGCTGAAGGATCCAGCTGTTTCTGATTTGAGATTTTTAGTTTCTGTTTTAGTTCGATTTGGTTCAAGACGAATGTTTTCTTTGTTTAGTTCTATTAGGCTTTTAATGGTTTTGCTTCATTTTGTTTCTTTCTCTGTTTTCGCTTGGGCTAAAGCCCAATTGAGTTTGTTTCTTTGTTTCTCTTCTATTAATAAAAAGTCCAGCCAGATTTTATTCAAAAAAAAATTTGTTATGCATCATATTTTTTTAATATTTTATACTATATTTGTCATCACCTTAATTTTACATGTGAAATTTAAAAAGTCGTGTGATATTAGTATGGGAAGGAAATGACTCTTTATAGAAAAATACTATTAGGATTATTATTTATTACACCTTTTTATTTATTATTTTTTTTATCTTTAATTGGGAAGGATAGAAAAATGTTATTAAGATTATTATTTATTACACTTATCTATTTTTTAACTTTAATTGGGGGAGGAAATGACTTTTTATAGAAAAATCTTATTGGGATTACCATTTATTACACTTATTTATTGTTTATCTTTAATTGGGGAGGAAATGACTTAAAAATGTTATTAGGATTACTATTTATTACACTTATTTATTTATTAACTTTATTTGGGAAGGAAATGACTTTTTATAGAAAAATATTATTAGGATTACCATTTATTACACTTATTTATTAATTTTTAACTTTAATTAGGAAGGAAATTACTTTTTATAGAAAAATGTTATTAGGATTACCATTTATTACACTTTTTTATTTATTTTCTAACTTTAATTTACTTTTTTTTCAAATGTAAGTTGAAGTTTTACCATTTGTGAAGTATAAAAAGGGAAAGAAAAAAAAAAAGAAGAGAATTTTTAGACAAAAATTTTAAGAGTAAAGTTTTTTGTTTTTGTGTTAGTGTTAGTGTAAAATTGTTTAATTTGTTAAATATAATTTGTTGAGTGTTAATTTTGTTATCCCTTCTCATGGAGATTTCTCTTTGTATTTATAAAACATAGATGTGATGTATTAGGAGTAACTAGACACCATGCATAGCGGCACGTTACCCCCTAGGGATGGCATGCATCCTTAGGTGCTCTCAGGAGGATGTTGGCAAGCAATACATTGGTTATTCAAACTATACGTTATGGACTAAGATGATTAGCTAGCAAGCACGCATGTCCTAAATAACGAACGGACGAGCTGGATGATGTGAGAGGTGGCGTGCTTTATATTTTATACATAACATAATTAATCATAAATTTACATCAAATCAATTTTAAAATCTACATTAAATATTAAAAAGATAATAAACAAAAAAAACAGAAATACAATAGTAAAAAAAAATCAAACTCGGATAGTAAATAATGCATTAAACCTTAAATATTTGAAGGTAAAATAAACAAGTAAAATTTCAAATAATTTTTTAATTTTGAATATATAATTTTCAAACCATGTTCATGAAAGAAACTGATAACTTGCTGGAATAAAATTAACAATATGTTATTACTAAAAATAACATATTAATTAACGTTTAAGTATAATGCAAATGCTTTTCAAGATAGGCCTAATGGAGGCCCACCCATCAAATCTTGTACTTCACTTCTTTTAGTTTTCTTCCATTTTGTTTCCAAGTACACAATTTACTGTAAATATTGAAAGTGTTTGTTGTTTGTTTTTTCCCGGGAAAATATATTCCCGTGAGGCGATAAATAAATAAAAAAAAAAAAGAAAGAAAGAAAGAGGGAAAACGTTTGGTCTTTTCCCTTTTTTGTGCTATTTATTTTTGTTAATAACTTATTATCATATAATTTTTTCTTAAAAAAGATAAATATGACCATTTTTTAATTTTTTAATTTATTATATTTATAAAAAATCAGCATGAAAGTATTTTAATAATGTGGAAAATTTGCTAGTAAGGTTTTAGTAAGTCGAGGTTGTTGGAATTTAAATAGTCGGGTTTGGATCATGTAAGTGTTGTTTGTAAGTTTTCTTTCAAATTATTATGTGTTTAAATTTTCACACGATGGTTATGTCTACTTTTGCTTATGGGTCACGTCGTTTATTCGAAAAATATGAATATTTGGATAAAAAAATAAATTCGAAAAATGAGTTTAGGCAAAAAAAAAAGATCCATTTAGAAAACAGGTTAAGCCTCAAGTAAAGTTTTTTTGGCCCGGCCTAAATTTTCAATAATAAAAAAAAAACTTTACTATTTTCCCACCTTTTGACATTGTTTTGTTGCAATTTTACTATTATGTTGCTACTATTTTAATTATTAATATTTGGATATTGTATAACACTTATTTTATTGTTAATTTTGCTACTATTTTAAAGCCATTTATTTATTAAGTTACACTTATCTTGGTATTATTTAAGTATAAAGACTTTTTTTAATTTATTTTCAATTTGTTGAGAAATTTTTATTTAAATATTTTTAGTGTATTTGATGTATTAAATTTTAAAAAAAATATTTTAAAAATTAATATGGGCCAAGCCCAGCTTGGCAAAAAATTTAGCCTATTTTTTTGTCTAGGCCTAGCAATCGGACTTAAAATTTTGTTAGGGCCAACCTGGCTCATGGACAATTCTAATCATGTCCAAAGATCTGCATAATTTATCTTTTAATATGTTATAATAAGGTGGCTGCAATGGATTGGGTGTCTGATTTAATTTTGCAAAATCCTAATCGATGGAATAATGATATCATTTATTCGATTTTTGCGAAGGAAGTAGCTGATCAGATTGTGAGTAATCCTCTTCCTACTGCTAATCAAGCAGATAAAGTAGTTTGGTTTAAAGAAAGTTCAGGCATCTACTCAGTGAAAAGTGGTTATAAATTACTTTTGGATCCTCCAAATATCAATGTCAATGAGCAAAAGCTGTTCAAGCAGATATGGAGTTTAATGTGTCCATCAAAAATTCGCATTTTAATTTGGGAATTTGTGAAAAACTTTATCCCTATCTATCAGAACTTACATTTTAAGAGGTTGATCATAGATAACAAATGTCTGCGCTACAGACAGGTTTGCGAGTCATCTACTCATGCTGTTCGGGATTGCTTGACTGCTGCACAAGTTTAGTCCAAGTTAAATATTTAGTGGCCGAATTCAATGACAAATTCCAATTTTAAAGAGTGGCTGAGTTGGTCGTTGAAAAATTCAGATAGTGATAGAAAAGGTGAGATTGCCATTGCAATTTGGGCACTTGTGGTTCTCTCGCAACAAATATGTTCATGAGAATAAGAAGCAGAGTGTATAGGAGATTGTTACCTTTATTAGGCATTTTGGATTGGAGTATCGGGGTTGCGCGTTGAATCTAAAGCATCCCAAACCAAGATCCATGGTTAAATGTATGCCTCCTCCGCAAGGGTGGGTTAAGGTTAATGTTGATGTAGGGATCTCTGTAACAAAAATCGGGCAGTTTCAGGCTTCATTATTAGAAATGAGGAAGGTTTCATAATGGGGTCGGGCTTCAAGGGTCATCACCTAACTCGTTCGGTAGTGATTGCCGAAGCAATGACAGTTCTTCATGGGCTTCAATTTACTTTGGATTTGGGATTTACAAAGGTTATTCTCCAGAGTGATTCAAGGTTGATTGTTCAAAATATTCAACAAATAAGTGAGGACTACTCGGAATCAAGACCTTTTACCTGGGATGTGAAGAATTTGGCGAGGCACTTTCATTCTTGCAGAATCCAATTTATTGAGCGTGAAGGTAATCGAGCAGCACATGCAATGGTTGTTGAGGGTTTGTGAAATGAAGCAGATTTGTTGTGGGTTGAAGATGCGCCTTTGAAAGTTGTGGAAGTGGTCGTTTCTGATCGACAATCCAGTCGACCTCCATAGTCATTTCTTTGTAGCAATGATTGGGTTGAGAAAATCTTGAAATATGGATGACCGTCTCAACTAATTCCTTTTTTCCAGGCGATTCATTGCCGGATTTGTAGGACTTAGCCGTTTATTGATGGGGACCTTTGACGCGATAAGAACCTGAAATTTGCTAGGTGGAGAAGACAATTGCTTTTTGGGTTTGTTTTTTTATGTTTTGTTTTTTCTTGTTTAGTTTGAATTTTATTTGGGATTGATTTGGACTTTTCCAGTAGTTTTCAGGCTCTAATAATAAACGGATTAATTTTCAAAAAAAAATAATTTATTTTATTAAACATGTATGGTCGGTGATTTGTGCTATTCTTATACTTGTGATTATGTTTGTAAATTTCTTTTAAGAAAATCCTATAAAATAATGCCATGTATTTTTTTTTCTTTTTACTTGTGACTATACATGTAATTACTTGTGTTTTATATAAATCATTATAATTAATTTTTTAAATATAGTTGATAATCGTATTAATATTTTAATTAATAAAAAATTTTCATAAAAAATGTTGAATAAGATAAGTAAGTAGATAACAATTTATCACTTTCGTTTAAAATATTAAATTGATTTTATTTAAAAAATATTTTTAAAAAAAATTGTCTCTTATTTATTTGTTAAAAAGTTAGATATCAAATTATCATACATAACTTTTATTCCAAACTATACAAAATAAAATAATATATTATATTAATAAGATCAAATTTAAGAAATAAATAATTTTAAAAAATAAATTTTAATTTTATCAAACACATAATTAAGTTCAATATTTAAATTTATTAATATACCAAACAACTTTTTGATATAAATTTAGTACTTATAAATTTGAGTACTAAAAAAATTAGCAATTTGTTTATCTCATACAAAATCTTGTTTAAAAATAGATACCTAAATAAAAATCATTTGGAGGTTTAAACCGTGGTGAGTTCTACAACTTAACATCTATTATTTACGCCATTGCTAAAATATTAAAAAATTATTGATTTTTTTTTATGTTTTTTATATAAAATATGAAAAATAAATAATTTTTTTATGTAATTTTAAAAAATAATGACGAAATTAACAAAAATTAATCACAGCAGGTAGGGACAGAATACAACCCAAATGAACGAGGCTTTTTTTATGGTATTCGAAAACCTTCGCATTCTTCACTCTCTCAAACGCATTGTATCTTCTCTCATTTCTCTGCAAAGCCAAGCGATTATTCATCTCCGGGTTTTTCTTTTCAGAAAATGGGGATTCTCAGTTGGACGGTATTTCGGTTGGGATTGATTCTAAAGCATCGGAAGTTCACTCTTTCGAGGTCACACCCTGGAGATGCCAAAAATGATGAGGAGTTAGAAAATGTATTGTCTTTATTGCAAAGTAAAGTTGATGGGTCATTGGATTCAAGTCTTGATGCAATAGCTTTGGGTTTGCACTAGGGTTTTGTTGTTAAAGTTGCTCAAACTCCATTTATTATGGGTGAAAATATGATTCGGTTTTCCAAATGGGTAATGAAGAAACCAGGATTGAATCACTTGTCAAGGTTGTGATATTAGGAAGAGGAATGCTTACGTCTATCAAAGCTCTAATGCATTACAATGAATCAAACATACTGTTATTATTTCACTATCAAGGCTCTATTACATTACAATGAATCAAACATGCTGTTATTATTTCACTGTCAAAGCTTTATGTATGATTGATCGGGCTTGGTCTGTATGTGAAAAAATGCTTGATGGGGACAACTTTCCGGATGGTGGGCAAGTGGGAAAGATTATAACTTGGCTTTTGTAAAGGGGGAAAAGCTAAAAATGCTCACTTGTTGGTTGAAGAGAAAAACAAGCTGTCGCCCCAATCTTCTATTAATTGTTTGATCAGTTCACTTTGTAAGAGGGATGAAACGTGAAATTAGCTTCGGAGATGTTGGATATTGCAAAATTTAAGAACTAGACAAGGCTTCGAAGTTTGAAGCTATTGGCTGAGATGAAGCATTTTTTTAGGTCCTCCGTAATGTTGATGAATACAATAAATTGATCCAGTCTCTTTGCTTGAAGGATTTGGATTGGCAAACTTCTCGATGGCTTGTATCCTCTTATAAAGGCTGTTAAGGAGCTGGAAACACAGGAATTGAATAGCAGACAAGCAATCACTGATGTCTAAAACTCTGCTGACTTTAGGAAATGGATGTACAGTTCTGATATTCAACCATTTGATAGGAATTTAATTTTATACATAGTATAACTGAATCTTTTCTTATAAATGTTACAAATATATATATATATTAGCTAATTACAAACTTTCCTACTTGAAAAACCTCTGGAGAAAAGAATTTGTAGCAAATTAATCAAGCTGCAATTTTATATCTGCATATCACCTTACACTTTAAAACCCTTCCCTGAACATAAAAACCTGGCATCACCATGATCTTTACTCGGTTGGGTCCATGAGATTTTTGCCTTTCCATGAGCATATCTTCCATGTAATGTGGATCGAAGGTTGTATTTTCCTCCACCCTTAAAATCCCCAGGGGAGGATTGAATGAAAACGCAAGCAAATGCAGCAACCATATGCATTTGGCTGCAACAAAGAATGCTTGAAGCAACTGTTGAGGCCATGGTCTAGTCCAATTCAAGGTTGAAATGATCAAACTCATCTTCTGATCACAAAACTTGCTGAACTCTTCACTGTAGCATTTAGTCCCTGTCCTCAGCACTTCATTCCAGCTTAGATTTCTAAGCCCAACAAACGATGAGAATTGAGCTTGGCGATTTTGTTGAGGGTCCAGCAGCTTTGGTGACCCATTCTTCTGAAACACACAGTTCTCAAAGTCCTGGTAGAATGATTGGTTTATAATTGCTTCCAAATGGTATGATACTGCCTTAGAGTACTTGGAATTCAATGAAAGTTTATAAGGTCGAAGAAGAGAATTCAAATTCTCTATTAAAGTATTGTCAGTCTCTTCAATCTGTCCAATAAGTGTTTTGCAGAATTGTTTCACTGACAATCTTGCTTCCGATACAATCTGTAAGAAACCCTCTGCCATTACCTCCTCACTGACTGGCATCAAGTTTTCTTCATTCCCATCTATGCCTTTCCCCTTCCTAGGATAATTTCCTAGCTTTTCATTGATTTGAGAATCCTTTGTTTGCGTTGCTTGCCTCAATGCCTTCTTGAGCTCTTCGCAATACGTTTCCAAATACTCCAGCTTCTGCTTGAGCTCTCCTAGTGAAGATCTCACCTCAGCAACTTCCATCAAGGCTGCATCTCTACTCTCATTCGCTTCTAACAACTCTTTCTTCAATGTTTCAATCGACAACATGCCAGAGTCCTTCAATGTTTGAGAAACTTCCTCAGATTCTGTTCGGTTAGGCGAACTCTCATTCTTCTGTTTCTTTTTTAACCGAGGGAATAAACGTGAAATCACCCCACGATTCCTGGGTTGTGATTGAACAGATGAATGGGATTCTGATAGTGGCACAACGGGATCCAAATTCTTGACCGGCCTGGTGACATTCTCGGATTCAGATGTTATAACAGCAGGCTTGCATCTATTGCAAGATGATACTGACTTGAAATCCCCCATACTGTTTCTCCTACTTCTAGTGGAGGGTGAAGTTTGTAGGACAGTTATGTGGTTTGCACAAGAGCCAGTGACAGACCTTTGGTCTTCAGCAGGACAAATATGGGGTTCTAAGGCAGGAGAAAATCCCTTTTGCTTATAATCTGATAATCCAGTTTCAGTGCCATATTTATCCCAACTTTCAGATAAAGCTTGGTTATTTGTATGATATCCAGATAGTGGTTCATCTTCATAACTCTATCAAATATTCCCAAAAGGAAATGAGTAACGATAAGCATAACCATTGACAATGAGGTTAAAATCAACTTAAAGAAAATGTGGAATTTAACAAAATTACAAGCAATGAGCAATGAAGAAGAAGAAGAAGAATGAGGCTAAATTTCTTGTGAAAAGGCTACTACTAATTACTAAGCTAACAATGATCTAGAGAGTCAACTAGCCAAAACTTATCAAGAGAATTCAACTGGGAAAAGAAAGTCAACATAGACTATATTGATGTTGAAGTTAATTAACTTCTTTAATTATATCATAAAACTTGGAATTCAATAAACAAGGCAGGCATCAACTTGATAGCAACAAAGGTTACCAGAAAAAGATACATAATTTTAGCAACTGATTAAGAAAAAAGAAAAAAGGATATTAACTTACAGGAGTGAAAACAGGGTAATCTTGAGCAGAGACAAGAGGAAAAGGGCGTGAAACAGGGGAGGAAGAAGAAGAAGGGTATCTGAGATTTGGAGGGTAGTTTCCTTGCATGAGAGCTGCATGTAAAGCTCTGAGCTCAACAGCCTTGGCGATGGCGGCCTGTATCTCTTGCCTGCTAACTTCAACGCCATTGTTATCACTGTGATGGTTTTGAAAGACTTGTGAAACAGTAGCTGCAGAAGCAGCGGCGGCCATGAATCGAGGATGAAACAGCGCAGCACAATACACACAAAGAATAGAAGAAAGGATGAATCTTGATGTGAATTGGAATGACAGAGAAAGAAGGAAAAGGGTAATGAAGGGTTGGATTTGATTTGCAGATTGGAAGATGATATCCAGCTTAGAAACTTGAAGAAGCAGAAAGTAGGAACAAGGAAACAAAGAGACAGAGATGAATGAATGGATGAAAGTAGAGGAAATAGGGTATTAGAAATCCAATGTGCTTTTGTCTTTGTTGACAAAGAATAAATAGATAGAATGAGCGAGCGCATGTGAATTGTGAGTGAGAGAGAAAAGAGAGTAGTAGTAGTAGTCGTCGTCGTAGGCTTCACTCAATGGACTGTATATTTGCCGTTTACAAAAATGCCCTTACTAATTCTATCTATGGTGGTACCACACCACTTCGCTCCTACTTTTCTTTCCCAATTACAACCAAGTTATTCAATTTCACGTCAACATATGGAGACAATTACTTTGAGGATAGCTTCATGGTTCTAAGTACATACATCTTCTTACCCAATTCATAAAATCCCTTTTTTCTTTTTTCATGCGTGATAATATTTTATGATTTATGAAAATTAATTTTTTTTATATCTACATTTATTATGTTAATAAAGCAAAAACATGAAAACTGTTTGTTTTTCTTTTTGGAACTAAAAATTATTAATTTATAAAAAGAGTAGATATATATGATAAATTGAAAGTGATTTGTATTGTGATTGATTGGTGCTTAAGATTAATGGTTGGAATGCAAATCATTGCTCCCTCTCAACTTAACCTGTCTTCCACTTCCTTTTTATCTCTTTGTTGTGAGTAAGACATTTGAAGTTTATTCTTTAAAAAGGAATTACAAATGCAACCAAGTGTGGGACTGTATTTTCTTCCTTACATAATTTATCCAAGTAAAAAGAGCTTGTCTGCCTAGCTGTCCAAATGCAATTTTTTTTGCCTCAAGGGTTACATTATTTACTTTTTAAGCATAAACATAAATAATATATATTTTTATAAAAAATAAAACATAAACAATGTTAAATTATGTCCCTGAGAAAATCTCTTTTAAAATTTATTCAACAAGTGAAGTAATAAAAACGTATAAATCTTATTTAAAAATTTTAATATGTGATTTTTAGCTATTTTAATTAAAGATTGTAAAAATATAAAAAGATAAAAAAAAATTCATTCTCTTAATATTTATTATCTTTTTACCAATAAATTAATACTTGATTAATCCAATCAGATGTAATAAATAAGATTTTACAAACAAATAAAAAAATTAAAGCCCATTCCTACGATCCAATTTGCCATAGCATGGACACCAACTTAATTTGTTCTTCAATCTAGTGTTTAAGACTTAAGAGATTAGAACTCAAGTTTCATAAACTGTTCCATCTTGGTTACTTCTTTACTTCAAATTCATCTAAGTCGGTTTAATTCTAAAAAAAAATGAGAATTTACAAAGGAATTTATTTACTCCAAAATAAAATGGAAGCAACTCAAAAAGATAAAAGGTCATGAATCGAACAGAAAAACTACAAGAAAATAATAACACACCAAATGTTTGAATAAACGCTTTCAAATATATTCAATAACTTTGAATGGAATGCAAGATATGATTATAAATGAGAAGAAAACCTCTATTTATAGTTGAGCTCCCCAGATGATTCAATAGTACAGATCAAATTATATTAACGGTTGAGATTAGTGTTTATCTACAAGATAAAAATCCTAAAAGATTTAAATTTTATACAATTTTATCCCTTGATTTACATTAACCACGATAATTCTAGTTTTACTGGAGCATTCACTAGGCCACCAATGCTCCATGAGACATTTTAAATGCGTTCATCATTCAAAACAAATATTTAATTTTTAACACTGGTATACATTTTCTTATTTTTTTATTGTTTGTATGTACAACAAAAACTTGTTATTTTGTCCATCTCATAATTGTAAATTGAAAAAAAATTAAAAATCTAAACCGTGAAGGCACACATACAACTATAGCTATTGTATATGATATGACTTGGTTGAGGTTTGATATTATATTTAGCCACGTATGTTACCTTAGCCTCATAATCAAACAAGTACTTTCTCCCTTGCACATGATCGCAGGATTTTGTAGAGAGTACTACTTTCTAAACTCAAATAATTAAAAATGCCCACCAAATTGAGGACCAAATAGCTTAACATCATTTATTTGAACGCATGTGATCAGTCACTTTTCCTTACATGGCTTAACACTCACTCAAGTTATAGTTGACCTTCCTTCATGCACCACACACACAAAAATAAATGGGGAAAAAATCAAATCCATCCAAATATATAAAATTACCAAGTAAAAGAGTCTGAATGGACGACGAGAGGATGTGAATTCAGCCAGCTGCAATAGTTGGAGAATAAGGAAAATAGCTTCCTTAATAGGTAGAGCCTGCCTAGAAGCTCCACCAAGTTGGGGTGGCTGCATTTGAACGAAATGGAAAACAACATCAAACACTTACCAGTCTCGTCTCTCAAGTCAACATACCATCATGTATGGTGTGGAGCTAAGCCATCGGTGTTGAATTTGAACCACTTAAAATGCGAAATTATGCATTATTTTAAAGTTTGCTTCAATAAGTCCATGCTTAATATTACTTTACATCAAATTCCCACTTCACCTTTAACAAAAAAGAAAAGAACACCGAGTCTCTCAGCAGTTGAACATTCATCTCCAAGTCCTTGCCACTAAAAGATGACTTCACTTCGGTGAAGCCAAATTCACCAAACAACGCGGCAAAACCCATGCAGCACATTTCCTTACACTTCAAGCCAAAAACTAAGTGACAGCACATCTTGGAATGGAGTGGAGTGGGTCACTGGATGCTCCAAGACTAGGGTTAATGCAATGTACTCCAAAAATCTCAAAAAAGTAGAAAGAGGCCAAGATACCTACAAAAGAAATATCAGAGTCTAATTTAGGTGTCATACAAAAAGAAACAAAAGTCATTCAGCTGCAATTATTTTAATTATTACAAAGCATTATGTAAGATTTTACAACTTATATAATTTAGTGATAGATGCACCTGATAATTGTAAAGCGATTATTATGATTAATGAATTTTCATTTTTGATAAAAATATATTTTTTTTTATAAGTATATAAGAAAATGTATGATGATTTATTTAGTCCTTCAACTTTATAAAAAAATTATTTTAGCTATACATTTAATTTTTCACCTTTTTTTGCCCTTAACCTTGCATTATTTGTCAAATTACCCCGAAATAGATAGAAAAATTAACGTTTGTTAACCTTGCTAACATGGCATCTACATGGTAACCCACGTTTACGCCACGTTAACAATTAATTAATTTTTTTAATTAAAAATATTTTTAAAAAAAATTAATAAAATTACTCAAAAAAGTATAAAAGTTAACATGTGAGGTTGTATCATATCTCATTAACTATATATGAACTCTATCCGTGCATAGCATGTTCAACACGTAAAGCTTTTTCAATATACCTTAAACAGATGTTAAGCTCTCTTGATGCATGTACAGGACGTGGAATTTCACCAGATTTAGGCAAGTCCAATCGTTGTATGGCTAGAAAGTTGCCTTGTCACTTAAGCAAACCATGATTAAACCTACATGAACGTACGTAGAGGATAAAAAACCAGCTCTACCCATAAAGATTCGTCTTCTTTACCATAGGGGAGTAACACTCTTTTGATCCAAAACTTACCCAACCTCTTTAACCGTAAGACTCTTTTGATCCAAAACTTACCAACCTCTTTAACCGTAAGACTCTCTATACAATCATATTTTCACCACAGTATAAAACAGTGGCAGAATCGTAAATTTTTTTTGAAAGAGTCGAAATTAAATTATATATTTTTATAATAGTAAAAATATAATTTTACTATTTTAATAATTTATATCTTATATTTTTTAAAAAATTAAATCAAATTTTTATCAATTTTAGAAGTCAAAATATAATTTTACTATTACTAATTTATAATTTTATAAACTATAAAAAACTTAAATGAAAAATTTTCTATTTAGCACGGGTGTAGACGTCACTCTCCACCTTCTTCTCTATTTGCTCCTCATAAATTTGTCAGTAAAAAAAAAATTCTTTTAGATGACTTTATTATAGTTTTACATAATCATTTTCTCACCGCTATGTAGACTGCTAGACTCACATATACACGATGCGAGTGTGAAAGAAAATTATGTAAAATATATTCCCGTATAAAAGCAAATGCATATATTCAATTTCAGTATTAGACACCTAAAGCGGTGGGGCTTAACTTACCAAGAGACGAAAATTGGAAGGGCCAGCAGAGAGCACATACAAACCAAATTAGTTGAAAAAAAGATGTGAAGCCATTTCGGGACTTTAATTAATGGGAGAAAGGGGCAAAAACACACTAGTAAACAAATTTGAATGAATATCGGTGACGGATGAGACGAGTGTCACTAAATGTTCCACGATTGATGCCCAAAAAATGGTAGGCAGGTCCCCCACCCCCATGTCTTGTTCCATCAACTTAATGCCACAACTAATCCATAGAAAAAGGTGTGCATACGGTGGAGCATTTGCCACCTATCACACTACTGGATCATACATATATAATAACCAAAAAAAATTTTGTGAACAATATAATATGATATTTGATAATAAAAAAAAAAGAAGATAAAAATAATGTGAAAAATAATACAAATTATTAGCGTATTAAAAAATATTTATGTAAAAGAATTCGAATATTAGAATATACAAAAATTAATCCAATTTTAGTTTGGTTATACCCAAACTCAAGATGATTATGACAAGCACTTACCAATTAGGGGGAATTCGTGAAAAAATTAAAAGATGAACTTAAGACAAATAATGTGCATTGGAAAAATGCAAGCATGCGTGGAAACAGGGTCATGGAGCGTTAGATTCGGCAGCAAAATATATGTAAAAAAGAAAAAAGAAAAAAGGAATCCTACATAAAACATAATCATTACACCATAAAAATCATTTGGTTACTATACAGCTGGATCAGTTCTTCTACCATAGCATTTATCAATATCTGCTTCAGCTAGCTAGCTTTGAGCAGAGCTTCTTATTGCACTTCCAATCCACATAATAAATGCCTCACTGAATATCCTTTTTTTTTTAATCAAGTTTTTTGAGCGCAAAAGACCGACCTGCTTTGCTAGCTTTCGTATCTGCTTTTCTTTTTGGGAAATAACATGGTGGTTGTATGCATAAAAACATAATAATCAGTCAAAACAACCACGAAGTTCCCTTTTATTTAGCTTTATATATTATTGCTGCTGCTGCTGTGCGGCACAAGAACACTTTGCACGACTATCCGACAGTGACTGAAAATATTGAAACATGGAAAACATGACGAAATGAATGAATCTAGACCGTACGCAATGTGTTAACATAAATTTGTAGGCGTCCGAATTTTGTGGTTCAAGAGATTAATGACAACATACCTTGACCTGTTTCTGGAGGTCTTTGATGTAATCAACGGCCAAATCTAGCATGTCTGCAGTGTTTGTTTGCTGCAAACATGGAAATAGAACGTGGGGTTTATGTTTTTCTTTACCATAGCAGGAAGCAAATCTTGAAATGGGGAAATTGTTGTACCTTATCCATGTTTGGAACAAGGTCTTGTAGTTTCCTCATTCGCTCGCTTATTTTGGTTCTTCTCACCTGAACATCAAACATAATTTAAACTTAACATCTTAGGTTTTCTATTTTCAGCAAACAAAAAAGTCATTAACTTGCATATAATGTCATTAATTATGTGTATATATAAAGAGAGACAAAGAGAGTAGGAATTTACAAAACTAAAGTTATTATCTTGATTTGAATAAATTGAAAATATTCGATATATGAAACTTTACCTGTACAATTCAATAGACTATACGTATACATGCAACCCTAAGCAAAATGGAATAAATGGGAAAATAAAAGGAAGGAAAAAGGTTTAAAGATTACCCTCTCAGCAATGCTTCTAGGGTGAGTGGCACAGCCTCTTTTGGCCCGGATCTTACAAGGAACAGAATCCTGATACTGCAGGAACTTCTCAATGGCAGACATATCTGAACTTTTTGGTAAACTCAAGTGATGAGCCAAAAGTGGAGGCGGACGGTGGTTGCCGCCATCGGCATTCTATCAAAAAAAAAAAAAGGAATACAATGAGATGAGAATATTGTTGAATGTAAGAAAAAAAGTGAGATTGTGTTAAAGAGATGTGGCACCTTAGTTTCAGCTCCGTCTAAGCCAGAAAGTGATCTATCATCTTCCCTCAGTCTTTTTATGCCTGACATGTTGTCAGAAATCATAATGGAATCGTCCCAAGAAGTAACCGGGAGCCCTGACGAATAATTGTTAGGACGATTTTCACCAAATCCAGCATTTTCGGAGCTAAATGGACCCATACTTTTGTTCCCCATCTCCGCAATTGGAGTCATCAACCCAGAGGGTGTAGGTGGCCTGCTTGCTGAACGAAACGTTGCTTCTCTGTTACTGCTATTAACGCTTCCATAATCTCCCATTCCCCGCATCATTCCGTAGCCTGCAACTTTATTACACTTCCACAGTCATTCTCAGCTTTTACACACAGGAATATCTCCCCAAATTCTCAAGGCTAATGGCAAAAAAGAAAAGAAAAAAAATACCACTTGTAACAAGTCAACTCAGAACAAATGGAATTGACAATCATATTTATCAAATCCTAAAAAGAGAGCAAAGAAAATGGTGATTTTAATATGATTGGTTTATATAGTATTAATTGATTAACTCCTAGTCATGGCTGCTTCGTTTGATTGGTCTAGTAGATTAAAAATTTCAGCCTTTTTTTTTCCCCATAAAAGAGTCAATTATGAGCTCATTTTACTGAAAGAAGCTTTTTCCGCTGATTATTTCTTAAATTTTAAATGAAATCCCAGTGGTCAATGGAAGGTAACAGAAGAAAAATAACATTCTGGAAAGAAGCCCCTGTGACTTTTCAATATTTTTCTTCATTAACCGGGACATCGAAAGAAAAGAAACGAGTAAAAAACTTAATGAAGAATGTATACCTAAAAACAGAGCCACTTACTGTTTTCAATGTTAATTTTGGAGAATAACCCTGCAGGTGAGCTACTGTGTCTAATAAGGTTGGAATTGTTGCCTCCACCCATCTTCATCCCCGTTGGATTTGGAGTGGTGTAATCCATAGCTGAAGCTGATGGTTGCTGATTTAGCAAATACTGTGGAGGTTGGCTTTGATAAAAATTCTGGGAAGCAGAGGAATAATTAGGCTGCTGCATAAGCCCTGTTTGATTATTAATTGGCGTCATAATCTGCGTTGGCTGCTCGATTTTCACAGGTGTTTCTCTAACAGGTGAACTCTGCGTAGCAGTGCAAAGATTCTGCGGTGGAATGTTCTCCGTATTAGCATCACCGCCACCGGCAGCATCACCGCTACTCGACAAAAACTTTGCGATGATTCGTTCTGTTTCGGGACTGGAAGGCCGATTTAAAATCTCTTGGCAGAAATCTCTGTCCAGAATGTTGGAAAAATACGAACTAGGTGCAGATTGGTACCTCGTCAACCCAGAGTTCATCTGTTTTTGGTTGTGTTGAGGTTGATGATAGTCCAAGAGATGATGGTGGTGGTGGTGTTGAAGATCTGACTCCATTTTCCTTTCCAATTTCTACTTCTAAAACAACTCTAGCCACCAAGAATTTTGAAAACCCCCTTAAGTTTTTTTATTTATTATTTTGTCAAGGGGATTTCAATCAGATCGAGTTGAAGGACCCACTTAGAAATAACCAAAGCCTCTGTTTGTTCCCCAAGAAAGTAGCTCTAGAAAAACTTTTCTCGGAAAGCTTCATCTAATACAACAAAGTGATCGACAAGGAACACGAACTATTTTTATGTGGATCTATTTTAAGAGCTTCAAAGTTGAATCCCAAGAATTTGATTGGCTTGAAACACAAGTTCTCCCTCTGCTAGGATATCAGAGATGCTGCTCCAAAAGCAGAGGAAAACAGAGACACAGAAGAAGAGATTCTCCAAACACACCTCTTACAACCAAAACTGAAAGAAAACCATTTTTGTAATCTTGAAACCAGAGCACTTAGTAGAAGATAAACACTGATAAGGGAGAGAAAAAAACAACAAAAAAGGTGAGCCACTCACTGAAAAGGAATATCATAAATTAGAACATCACAAAAACAGAACAAGAACAAAAATATAATCACCACCCTACCTCTCTGTCTCTCCACTTCCAATTCACTTTTTTTTTTTTCTCTTCAGTTCTTTTTTGACGTGTGTTTCAGGGCTGATTATGGTGGTGGTGGTGGTGGTGTTGATTGCAAGTGAATAAAGGGTAAGAGAAAAAGATTAAAATAGAAAGAAGAGAGAGAGATTAATTAAAGAGAGAAAGGCTTTGTAGGCTCAGCCAATGGGAAGTAAGAGAGTGTTTCAGATTTAGTATGTTTTAATTATATAATGTTGTTAGGACTAGACATAAATGGCCTTTGTTTTTGTTTATTATTACCAAAGGAACCTTAATTTAATATCGAAAGATGGTAGAATTTTGGGGGCAGCCCTTGCTTTTCATATGGTTTTAAAATTGTATTATTTATTTGGGGTACCTAAACCCAACAGAGAGGAACATAGATGAGTCCTATTTTTGGAAGTAAAGAAGGACAGGATTTTTCTGAATATGAACACCCCACAAATAAAATGGCCTTATTAACCATTTTGTTGGACCAGGAATACAAATGCGGGATGGGGTTTCTTTTTTCCTCAATGGAAGGTGAAGAAAGTATGGGAAAGTGTTAAACATTGGAACTTCCTTTTCATTAGCCAAAAAAGGAGCCAAAACATCACAATTATTGTTGCCTTGGCAACAGAATATTGCATAGAAGAAAAACATAAAATTACTTTTTAAGGTCTTCGTCAACTTCAACATTATTTTGCCTCTATGTATGGATATATATTTAGGTAAATTGCTTCATTTGAATTAAATATCTTTTATCCATGTTTATAGTGTTTCATATCTGTGAAGCATTAAAATACTATTTTTATAACACTTCAAAGCTATTAATTGGACTTTTTACACCACTTGCTCAACTAATCCACATATGATCTCAACTTCTGCATTTGATTTAGCTTGAGAATTGAATGTATCATATTTCATCAAGCCATCAACTTGTTAAACTAAAATGGACTTATTGAATGAAAAATTTACCATTGATGTCACCCTTATATCATTCCCCAAACTAATAGTACAACTCTAGAGCCTCTACTATTCCACCATTTCTATCACTTCCCCATTAAATCAACCTTCATTTACAAAATTTTACCCATGTTGTCAAAATTCATACTAATAAGTGAAGGCCTTGCTCTCTTTATTGTTTAAAGAGTAGGATTTAAAGGGCCTTGTTTGTTGAAAGTTGTTGGTTTTGTTAAAAATATTTTAAATTGTGAATTAAAATGAAAGCGGTGCAAAATAAGTTAAAAAGTGGTGGGATTCTCCACAATCTCCCTGCTTGTTAATTTTTTGTAATCTGTATTTTGTTTGTCAGTCACGAGCATCCTTAATGAATGTATAAATGTTTCTTTGCTGCCTCAACCATCTTTCATTTTAATGAATATTCTTTTTCAGATTTATTTTTTTTAATTTTTATTTTGAGCATTAAAAATCATTTTATTTTTCAATATATTTACGAGAGTGAACCCAATAATTAATTTTTCCCATTTTATAACTACATTAATTTTTTTTTTTTTGTGGAAATATAATGCAATCACGTTCATCTTTTTTTATGTATGTTGCTTTAACTGATATCTCGAGTGTTGAAATTTTGATGGGAAGAGATGAGACTATGAGAGTCACCAGATCAATTAGGTGGAATTCTATAAAAGGTTTGATACTATGTGTTTCCCTTTTTATGGTAGATTTAACCTTTCTGCTATCATTTCTATTCATTCCCATTTTTTCCAAAGGGTCTTTTTCTATCTTCAAACTCTCTCTCTCTCTCTTATTGATTTTAAAACATTTGGTGATATAACCTATAGGGACGATTGCAAAAGGGCAAATAATGTATTTGCCCCTTAAATGCTAGATTTATCATTTAGTTTCTTAAAATTTTATTAAATTACATGTTAATGTAGTGATAAGATTGTACTTTGACCTCTTAATATCTTATGATTCATCTCTAATTCCCTAAAATAATTTACTGATTTCATCTCTAATGACATGCACATTTTCTTCTTTAGAATTTGATAAATATTTTATATTTTTTAATACCAAAAAATGTTAAACTATATAAAAAAATATGTGTTTAATGTCAATTTATCATATGTTTACATCAAATTATTTAACATAAATGATGAAAAAAATTCTACATTTCAAAAAGTAGAAGAATAGAAGTGATCAAATTATAGCAAATAGACTAAATCCACAAAAATTGTATATATAGTATAGATAATTTTTTATAAAAATTTGACCAACCAATTATATTTTTTTATCAATTTAAACTTGTATCATTTAAATATTAAATTAAAATTCTCCAAATAAATCTTAAAAATATTGAATAACTTCTTTTGTTGCATTGCTTGACCCTATTGATAAAACTAGGCCTGATATTGGGGGTCATTTGGAAATGTAGTCGTCCAAGGCCCAAGGCTAAAATGGGTCTAAAATATTATTTTTCAGTTTTTAAGGGGCCTAAATAAATTTTAGCTTTTAAACACCTAAATTTTTTTTACCAACTTTTAAAGGACCTAAAAAGAAAATTTTCTAACTTTTAAAGAACCTAAAACTCTATTTTATTATTTTAATTAGGGCTCCAAAAATTTGAATAAAACTGATATGGAGAACGAAATTATTGTGTTAATATTCTTTTACTCCCAAGCTGTGCAATCTGTATTTTTATTTATTTTTGGATCTTGACCGATTTGAAATTCCTTCTGCTTTTACCTATCCATGTAATCAAGTAACTAATTAATTACTGGGTTATTAGGGCCAAAAGTGGCATTTCAACGCTTCTCAACAAAAGTAAACCACATTATTTCACGTTCAGAATTTATTTATATTTATTTTTAATGATTAATTATTCTTAATGACATGCTACAACCCATTGTTAATATTTAAATTTATATAATGACAATATATAAACTACAAACTCAAAAAAAAATATTATTATTTTTTAATTACAGGGCAAAGCCCGAACAATTAACGCGACTTGAACGCAAGCCACACCTACACCTGGGGCTGTGAACACTCTTGATCATCAAGTTATCACATGAGATTAAAAAAAATATTGATTAAACCATTAATATAATGATAAAATTTATGTGGGTACAAGTTAATTCGCTATAGTTTAGAATTTTTGTTTACATCTATAAATATCTATCTTGGTAAATGATTGTAATATACATTCAACTTTCTTTGTTACAGTCATATTTATTTATCAAAATTATAAATATTATAAAGAGGTGATTGTTATACATTTGTAATAGCATTTTAAGGCACACTTGCATATCTTTTAAGATTTAAATCATATTTGAAAATTTTAAAATTTCAAAATATATTACTAATTAGCAAGAATTAAAGTATATCTTTAATAAAATTACACATAATTTCATTTATTAACGATTTTTTTATTTAATAAAATATAATTAATATATTTATATAAAGTTTAATTATTGTATTGAAATAATATTTAACTAAAATTTATTAATTTTATTTTACTTAAAGATAGAATTATTTTATTAAAGTTATTAGAGCGTTTTGTAATTTGTAGTCATGAAAAGTTATTATAAATAATATATAAAATTCAGTTTTACAACAAAATTGATTAGGGTAATAAAATATCATTATAGATAATGATAATTATAGAGATGTGATCGAGATTATTTAAACTAAAAAATGGTTATTATATAAACGGCGCCTAAAATTGTTCATTTGTATCTAGTTGGTCCTTAAGTTTTTTTTGGACTTAGTTGCTCCATGAATTTGTATTCCATTAATTAGATTGGTACCTCCACACTAACTCTATTAGTTGTGCTGACATGACATTGCTAGCCAATTTGGTGGTACTATATGACAGCCTTCTAGTGTGCTACGTGACAAACATAAATTAAAAACTATAAAAATATAAATTATGTTTGTCACGTGGCGTTCTAAGAGGTTGCCATGGGGCACCACCAGATTGGCTAGAAATGCTATGTCAGCACAAACTAATGTGTTAGGATGGAGAGACCAACCTGGTTGACAGAATACAAGTTCAAGAACCAATTAAGTCCAAAAAAATTAAGACCAATTAAGTACAAATGGACAAATTGAGGGACCAAATATATATTATCCCAAAAAAGTAAGCATTTAGGAAATTTTTCAATGTAATTGCTGCTTTTTATCCTTAAAAAGAAAGGGTTTAGGTAGGCATTGCATTTTTTAAAGTTAAAAAAAAATATTATAAGTGGTATTTAATGTTCCTGAAAGAGGGGACCATTAGGAGCCACGCGGCGATATACAGCTTAAAGAGAGGGACTAGAGATTGTATTTTATGGACCCCATGTTTAATAAGCGGGTCCATGTTTAAAAATTCGAAATGACAGTATTGGCCCTTGTTTAATTATTTGATTAAAGGTAGGTTTGTGAAATAAATACCCCTTTGATTAAAGATTGTTTCTGTTTGTGCCTTGACTTGAGTTGCTTGCTTTATTTATTATTGTTTCTTGCGGAGTTCTTGGATGGCAATCCAGTAAGCAACAAATTTTCCAAACTTAAAATAAAAGGCAAGATAGGGATGACACTAGTTTTGATTGCAATTCAAATTTTAAAATATGCTATGCTGTACATCAGAACTTATATTTTTTAATTAGATTTGATTAGATATGTTGATAATGTGTCATCTTTGTGGCACAATTGGTTGTTAATCATGACAGAACCCCCCCCCCTTTATTATTATAAATCAGACTTCAAAATTGAATTGAAGGTAGAATTATATAAGTGTTTAAATTGATATTTATCATCTGTAACTTAAATCCACCCATTTCTATTTCTTCAAACAATGATAAGAAAAGAGAATAATGGGGCACCAACACACTTACTATGAGATTGCACTTACCAATTCAAACTTGTTATATTTACTATTCTTTATATACAAATAATAGCGATACTAGAATAAGACTTTTAAATCTCAAAAATATTTGATGTTGCTAAATTGAGAACAAATTTATTTGTAATCCATTGTCGGTAAAAGTGGTGGGTACTAAATGTATTCAAAAGAGTACCTAATAATAGATGGCCTACTCCTTTTGTATACGTAAAATCTTCATCCTCAATATTGGGGCTGAGTTTCCCTTCCAATTAAGGAACTTAGCCAAAAAAGAATACAAATGGAACATTTCTAATAAAAAGCCCTCATAGTCAATTCAATGTTTAATTTAATGAATAAGCAAAGTCCAAAACAAGTTAATGGTGATTAATACATATTAAAATAGTCACTTATGTTTGACATGTTATGTTTTAGTTACTTACGTTATCATCTTGTAACATTTTAGTCATTGAGCCGTTAATTACCGTTAACGGTAAGCTGATGTGGCACATTAAATCATCATTTTAAACGAAAATCTTAGGTTAAATTCTACAATAGGTCCCTATATTTTTTTCATTTTGGGCAATTTAAAAAGTTTCTTTTATGCTCTTTTTTTTCTTTATCTCCCTTTGTTTTCCTCCCTCCTTCATTTGTTTTAACATAGTTTTTCTATATTTTCTATTTGTTAAAACTAGTCCACAAGTTTGTCTCACTCGAAAAAATTAAATTGTTCAAAAGAATTAAAAAAAAAGTATAGGGACTAGTTCAACAAATGGAAAACATAAAAAATTTAAGTTAAAACAAATGGAAAATATAGGAAAACAAAGAGAGAACCAGAAGAGAATAAAAAAGAAAACAAAATTATATAAAATAAAAAAAATATGGGGACAATTAACAGCAACTTACTATTACACTATTAATAGTAATTAACGGCTTAATAATTAAAATAAAACCTAAGATAAATAAAAATAATTATTTTAATAGTTTAGCTTACATATATTATAAAAGTAGTGTGATGTATATATTGAAAAGAATATAAGAAGAGGATATGCTATTCTAATCTCCTGAAGTGATTGTAACTTAATCTTGCATTGTTTAATGTAATTGAAGTCACTAAATGACAATGCTCATAGAGTGGAGAGAAAAAGCACTTTTGAAATCGTAGATTTTCAGATCATGTAGCATTTTCAAAGGAGCATTGTCCCAAAATGATGTGAAGACAATGACTTTATCTTATTTCCCTCATTAATCAAATACGTGCCATGTGACATTCTGGGCCCACCAATTCCAGATTTCGTTTTATTACATTAATTGTTTCTGATTTCAATTCCAATTAATAATTTGATTTATGAATCAATTTCAAATGAGTAAAACGATGTATTTTTATTTTCCCTTGATGTCATCACCGCCAAAACAAACTCGTCTCAGTTTCCCAAACCCAATCACTTTGGGACACACATTATTAAATTATGCACTTCTTACTTATACGAATTTTTATTTACATTCATGTAAATTTAATATAATTTTGTAATATTATTTATAACTATTATTTAAATTATCGGATAACTATAATTGTGTAATTCATATTTGAGTTAAACTGAAAATTTTAATTTCTGAATAATTCAATTAACTTGAATAACTCAAACTATTTAATTCGAAATTTGAATTTCTTATAGAGTTTTTCGAATCGAATCAAATTTTACTCACCATAGTTTAGCTTTCTTTTTGTCTCACGCTACAATATCTAATTTTATTACTGCCACTGTTTTTATATTAATCGCGAGTAAACGCACCGTCCATCCAAAAGGAACCCTAAATTATATAAGGATGATATTAAAATATATAATTTTTAAGCAACCACAATAAAATATTATATCATCAACTTTTAATTCTTTTAATTTCTAGGCAGGTAATTTTTCTTTTTCTTTTTTTTTAAATAATTTTTAATCAAATTTCAGAATTTGTTAAAACTTCTAATGGTGGTTGTAATTTTTCAAATTTTGATTTTTTACTAGTTTTTCTTAGATTTTTAATAGTTGATTTTTTTTTTGAATTTGTGTTTATGATTTTTATTAGTTTCTTTTTTATAATTTAATTATTGATTTAAATATTTTTAAATATTTTTGGTTATGTTTTCTATGGCATATAATTTCAACATTCCCCAATTTTTTTAATTAAAGTTAAATTAAATAAGAGATGACATTGTATGTGATTGAGTATAAAATAATATTTGTATGTCTTTAAAAATTGATGATGTGACATTATTTTATTAGAACCTAAAAACTATATATATATTTTAAGATCATCTTAATATAAGTTTTTTTTTTTATATATTATATACAGTATTTCATATTGATATAATAGAGATATTAGATCAATTTAAAAATTTATATACATTACTAATACAACTATATTTTATAAATTCAATCAAAATATTATTCATAAAAACATATAAAATCTGTTTAATATATATTTAAATTTAATTAATTCGTATCGAGTTTATGTACTACGTAAACACATATGTGATTGTAAGTATGGTTTAACAAATGTGTAGCATAATTTCATTCTACATAATTTGATTTCATCTTTTGTAATTGTAAATATAGTTGAACATTCAAATGGTGGCAACTAAATTAGGTGATTTCATATTGACAATCATGCTCTCTCACCTACCTTTTGGCTTTCTTTCCTAATCTCGTTTTTTTAAAATATAAAACTTCAATAAAATTAGTTTTCTATCACTTCGTTTTCTCGTTTCGATTAGTTTAAATTTATATTCAAAATAATTAAATTTTTAATAGATTGCGGCATGCTTTCTTAATAGAAATAGAACCAGACATGTGTCCATGTTTGGACAATTGGAAATGATTATTACATTTAGACTAGGGAGGCGTTTTACTTCTTTTCACTTCCTGTATAATATACATCGTATATCTCTCAATTATGGTGAGTTTTTTTATTTATTTAATAAAAATCTCAAGATTAGGAATCGCGTCTCCTAGTGGTAAAAAAAACTTCAGTGGTAGAAAACACAAACTTTATGGGATATAAGATATAAAAAGTAAATTAACATAAAATTAAATTGAGTCCCACGGGGGAAAAGAAGAAGGCAAATTATGCCTGCCTGCTGACCATATCTAACACAACAGTGGGGACACGTGGGGAGGGGTATTTTCACTTTTTGCGCCGGTAAAGGTAAAAACTTTTGTTTGCCAACAAATTATTGGGACAAACAAACCAAATCCCCCCAAAAGGTTGAACTTGGTAGAATACGACGTTGTTTAATCGTCTCTTTCACTTTAATTATGCTCTCCTTCCTTTATATTCTTAATCTGCAAGTATGGTTACATTGCACTCTTCTTTTTTTACTTCATTTATTTTTTTTTAATTACAAATAAATTAGGTGTCTTAAAATTTCGCCAACGTCAAGTACAAATCTAACAGCCCATTCCATCGAAAATAACAGTATCATGGGGCCAACTCTTACTTTTTCAAATGGCAAAAACATAATTGTATTCTTGCCGAATTTATAATGTGAAATCAATAATATTTTTGCAGACTTTGATGAAATAATAATCCCTATAGTTATGATGTGATTCAACTTTTTTATTTTAATTTCTTAATATCTCGGCTCACATTTCAAAACATCAATTTTAAATAGAATTCAGCTCCTGGATTTTAGGTGGAGGATGGTTGAACTGCCATTATCCCATGCCTTTTCATCTTCATTAACCATATCTTCATTTAATTTCATCAAACATCTTTAAATTATGATTTTCATTTACTTTGGTCTCATCAATTTTTAAAACGTCATTTCTAATTATTGATATCATATTAGTCAGGTCCTTTAATTATTAAAACCTTCAATTTAATTGTTAAACATTATGTGACATAATTTAAAAAAATTTAAAAAAAGTGACCATATAATTTTTAAAAGTAAAAACTAAAAATAAAATAAAATTGAAGAAGAGGAATTGAGTGATAAAGCTTTAATAAAATAAATTTTTATGGTATTCGTTTTTTTTAATTTTCATTTTAAATTATATCATATAAGATTTATTATTCATTTAATGATTAAATTGATGATTTTAATATTCATTTACTGATATAATTTTGATAAATAAAAAATGTAATTAAAATATTTTATAATTTGGGATGAATTTAAATGAGGATTATAATTTAAAGATGTACAATTGCCCTAACTCTTTAATTAAATATATTTATCTACTATTTGTGCAGGAGTAGAAAAGTCGTACGTACAACACATTTTTGCTCATAAAATCACTAATGGCTAGTCTAGTCTACCCATTGAATTAATTTTATATTTTTAGCATAAGGACATTATACACCAAAATTCAAGGACTGAATAAAGATTTTTTAAATGAATCATAAATATATATTAATTATGATAATTAAGTTAAAAAAACAAGCATAAATTTTAATTAAAAAACGAAAATAATACCGTTTAAGAATCATAAACTTATATATGTCTATATACAATATTAATGTTTATGAATACATGTGAATTTTAAGAAGTCCCTAAGATGAATTGCATTTCGTTTCCTTTAATGAAAATTAATTTTTATACATTTCGAAACGTGCAAATTAACCCCTCCTTTAAATTTTACCTGTTAAATGATAACATGGCATGTTAATTTAAATGGTTAATTACTAATTTTGTTCATGAACTATAGTTAAAATATCATTTTAATTTTTAATTCTTTTCTTAACAATAATTCTAAAAAATTTAAAAATCTTAAAAATAAAAAAAAATTATTAAAATATATTACAAATATTAAACCATCAATTAGTAAAAGCCTCAACTAGATAAAATATGTAATTAAATCATGGATGACTTTGGTGATATTGTGCTCTACTTTGCTCTCTTACTTGGGTGGTGGCTGATTTGGGGGGTCACATGTGTTGTGGTTGCTGTTTGAGACCTTTGGTAACTTGGGTGCTCTTGAATTGAAGGGCTGGTGCTGAAAGGAGGGGGTGTTACGTGGTTTGACAAGGTTTTTTCTTCTGATGGTGTATTATAGCACGGTGTTAATGATTTTACTATTTACAGCCGTGATGTGTTTTACTGTGGAAATATAATTTGGAGTTATTGGGTAGTTTCACAAATTTCGCATCAGATTCAAAAAACAAGACAAAAGTCTTAATTACCGATGGAGTACGGACCATTCTTGACCATTCCTTTTGGTTTTTTCTCTAAAACAAATACAGATAAATAAAACCTATACCGTACACGTACTCGTATATTTGATGACATTGAAATGTTAAAATGCATTAAGATAAATTAAAAGAAGTATAAACCAGTCCTTGAAGAATGGAAATGCTCGGGGCATAGAAACTATCAATTTAACATTATATATAAATATCATTTAGTACTCAGCTAAAATTTTAATTTTCATTAGAGTCAGAAATTAACAAATATTATATAAGAATTTAGTATAATATTAAAAATAAATATTAAAAAAAATGATACATAACAATTTTTTAAAATTGTTTATGAAATGAAAAAAAGATTATTAGTGTACCAAAAACCTTATAAATAAATTGACTTTTTTTTGGATAATTATTTTGTACACTACTGTTTGAGAAAAAAACTTCGCAAGTGAGTATAGGTTGATGCCATTTACTTTTAGGATATAATAAAATATGATTAATATTTGCTAAACTAGTGGCATACTTTTTATTTATTTATTTCGCAAGCAGCTTTAAAAAGATTGTCGTGTGTCTTTTTTAAAAAATATTTTACTATATCTCTATGAGACACTTGCCGACCCTTTAACTCTGCTTGTAGAGTCTAAAAACGCTAATGATGCACTAAATATTTTCCTATACGATAATAATTAAATAATTAAAAAAGACACTTAACATCATCTTAAACTCGCTTGTGGAAGTTTTTTTTTACTCCACTGACTATGAACAGAATAATTTGTCAGTAGAGTGGTTAGACTCCATAAATAGAGTCAAGAGGTTAACAACTATTCTATAAAAATATAATAAAAAATAAATATTTAAAAAAAAGAGACATGATAATTTTTAAAATTTATTTATGAAATAAAAAATAGTAATCTTTTTAAAATGTGAAATTGAGGTTTTTAAATTTTTATTTTCCTTGGTGTCTCCCCTTCATCCACATATCCTTTCCCTTATCCTTTTCCCTTCCCTTTCCTTTTCTCGTTATCTTTTTTCATGAAAGAATAATAAGGCTTTCCTTCTTGCTTTCGGTGTTTGGAGCCCTGCTACCGTTCTGCTTCTAACAAAATATGCAGGGGAAAAGGATAATAAGAAGAAAATGGAATTACTTCTTTCGAGCCTTTTACTTTACTTTTATAATACAATCAAATTGTAAATGATAAAAGACACAAGTATGCCCACTTACGTAGTGGACATTCAATTGCTAAATTGTTAAAATAAATTATTATTTAAATTCTTACTACAATATTTTTCCTTAGTAACTAGGTATTATTAGCATTGCATCTTATTATCTTTTTGGTAGATAAAAAGGGGAAAGAGTTACATTTAGAAAGAAATAAACTCCACCATTCAAATTTTAAATTAAATATTAGTTTTGTCATGATTGCACTAACTTTCGAGTTAAATGTTACTCGCCACTTCTTCAATTCTTTAAACTTTCTTTGATATTTATATTCAATTCACACTATTATAGTTTTTGTTTTATCCACTTTTATTTCTCTTAAAGCAATAATAGTTTTAGTTTTAGTGTTTGGTTTTTAGTGGCGTACATATGGGATTTATGAAGGCCTTATCATGATAGATTTGCAAGATCTAATAGAAACAATTCTCAAAGAGTTTTACAATAATACATCACAATGATGGTGTTTGTAAAGTTGGAATATAAGATGATGATGCAAAGAACGATAGACCATATGAGACCTAGCCTTTTATGCATCACTAATGGGGTAGATTTCTTAGAAATCTTGCCAATAATTTCTTGATTTATTAAAATTAATCATCAGGTTGATTTGATGATGGCAAAACTATAATGTAATTTTTAGCAATTTGGTCAAGATGTTGCATTTTTTTATTTATTTTTTAATTTTTCCAATTAAATTTGTCTTTCTCTGAGTTTAAGATTTAGTGTTAGCATGGGGTTACTCCATGCAAGAGCCTTCACACTCATTCAAGTGATTTGGCAGCCTAAGATTATGGCATGGTTCCTCCAATACTCCCACCGATTTAAACAGTAAGGTGTGTAGATTGGACATGCACTCTCTGTTGATAACCAGATTTCGATTCTCCATGTGACACTGCCGGTCTGTAGTGTTGCTGTTCAACTCTCTTCTCTCAGCTTGATGCGAGACAACAAGATGTGTTGTTATCCTTTTTGTATTAATTCTTTTTTCATTTCGTTCAAATGTTAAAGCACTGTTTACATTTTATTTTACAAGTATGAAATCCAATCCACTTTTATAATACGGTGGCAAATTTGTGTAAAAGAGAAATGTCAACATCAATTAACAAAAGTAAAATGTTTGATTAAGAGTCCTTGTGGAATAAATAAATATGATCACAATATATTAATAAAATTAAGATAATAAAACATTTGAATAAAAACGAAACATACAACAATACAATGATAATGAAAACAAACACACAGAATAGCAGCAATAATAATAAAAATAAAATACTTACAAAAATGAATATCTGTTATAGTTCAATGATCATCACTATTATCAATCTCATACGTTGATATTATTAAAAAAAAATCATTTTACATTAAATTCGTAAAAGAAAAGAAAAGAAAAGAAAAGAAAAAAGACTTGTTGATTTTGAGAATTCATAAACTGGGTCTGAATTTGATTAGACCATTTTTGTCCAAAAGTGAAAATGAAATGAAAATTGTGGGCCGATTTGGACTCGAAAGATGGAACCCCTCGGTTAAGATATAACCCAATAAGACCCAATTGATGATGATCTCTTTTTATATTTTTATTAGAAAATGAGACAAAAGGTTGTAAAATTTAAATATAAAATCATAAATACTTACAAAATACAAAATCATAAATTAATATATAATTAAATTTCACCTAACTTCACTTTTATTAAAATTCACATATATTTAGGTTTACAAAATATAATCCGCGACTGTAAACCTTTAAAAAAGAAAATGAGTCAATTGAATTGATATTGCCATTATTTTAATATAAAAAGGCGTAAGTTACAAGTTTATTTTATTATTTAAAGATTAGGACGAAGGAAGAGTAATTCTAAATATTATATGAACTTTCAAACACTTTCACAATTTAATTAAATTTAAAAAATAAAAATGAAAAATGAATTTTTTTTATTTAAAAAAGAAGAAGAAAAAACCCAATATAAAATGTAAAAAGTTGTGTAACAGCAATAGAAATTATGCAAAGAAAATAACATTAATAAATTAAAAAAAAAAATTGCAAACAATGGGATGGGTCTAAAAGAGACCCAGTTTCCGAGTCCTCCCCAAATTCCGAATTTCAGACTTTGATCTCGATAATACCTTGTTTCCCCATTAAAGGTTTCTCAATCAGCTATCTCGCCTTCTGCCTTGTTCACTTCGCCCATTTCCTCTCCACTCATTCGTGTCCTCTAAATCTTATATCACAATCAGACCCGAGGCTACCACCACTATTCCAACACCCTCCTTTGCCTTTAACCCACCCATGCTCCCACTCCTCTACTTTGCTCCTGTCTTCAATAGCCCAACTCCAGTATTCCCAGCTGCAATTTTAGGGTATGTTGTTTTTTTTTTTTTTTTTATGGTTAGTTCGCCTCTCCATATTCTTTTTAAGTGTTTTTAATTTTCTGTCGAATTTAGGTACAAATATATCATTAGTGATATTGATTTTGGTAGGCGAATGGAACTCTTTGTTCTAGTTTCAGGCACATCTGTTAAGACTTAAACTTGAATTGGTTGAATATAGTATAGTCTGCTATATGGCTTATCTTTCTTGTTTGAGATATTGCTGTCTTTTGTTATTTAGTATTTTATATGATTCTGTATTGACTCGACATGAATTACATCCGCATTTTAGGTACTATCCCTTTGAAATCTTTCAGTCCTAGGTTTCTATTGTCACCGCTGTGGGTTATCTTTACAATGTTTTATGGTAAACTAAGTTTGAGGGAACACTAGAGATAAAATCATAGTGTATGTGGAGTGGATCTGAATTTTCTCCTTACGACAATGGATTCTAGCATTGGCACCAGTGATATGATTTTAGCATCACACCGGGAATTGGAATTTGAATCACATGAAGCTGCTTATTCATACTACAAAGATTACGCCAAGTCTGTGGGCTTTGGTACTGCTAAATTGAGCAGTCGACGGTCCAGGGTGTCCAAGGAATTTATAGATGCTAAATTTACATGCATAAGATATGGAAATAAGCAGCAGTCTGATGATGCCATTAATCCTCGGCCTTCTCCAAAAATTGGTTGTAAAGCAAGCATGCATGTGAAAAGAAGGCAGGATGGAAAGTGGTATGTTTATAGTTTCATAAAGGAGCATAATCACGAACTTTTGCCTGCCCAAGCACATTTTTTCCGAAGCCACAGAAATGTTGATCCACTTAAGACTGATGTTGGAAGGAAGCGGAAGAATCTGGCTTCAGTTTCTAAACTATTTAGTGCGTATCAAAATATTGACTTTCTGGAAGGTTATATGAGAAACCAGCATGATAAAGGACGGAGTTTGGTTTTAGAAGAGGGAGATGCTCAAGTACTTCTTGAACTTTTAATGCATATGCAGGAAGATAACCCAAAGTTTTTCTATGCAGTTGATTTGAATGAAGAGCATCGATTGAGAAATGTATTCTGGGTTGATGCCAAAGGCATGGAAGATTTCAGTAACTTTGGTGATGTTGTATCTTTTGACACTACATATTTCACGAACAAGTCTAAAATACCTTTGGTACTCTTTATTGGAGTCAACCATCATATTCAACCCACATTACTTGGTTGCGCTTTGATTGCAGATGAAACAGTTTATACTTTTCTTTGGCTGATGCAAACATGGTTTATAGCAATGGGGGAACGGGCTCCGCAAGTGATGCTCACTGATCAGAACAGTGCCATAAAAGCAGCTGTGGCTGCTGTGTTTCCTACTACACGCCATTGTTTCTGTTTATGGCATGTGTTGGAAAAACTACCCAGGCATCTTGAATATCGAAGCTTGTGGCATGATAGTCTAATGCTAAAACTTGATAAATGTATTTATCGGTCTTGGACTGAGGATCAATTTGAAAAAAGGTGGTGGAAGATGGTTGACAAGTTTCATCTTAGAGAGATGCAGTGGGTTCTGTCTTTGTACGAAGATCGCAAACGGTGGGTTCCTCTCTTTATGAGGGATATATCTTTTGCTGGATTATCTACCGCTTTACGCTCAGACAGTTTGAGTTCTTCATTTGACAAATATGTGCATGGAGAAACATCATTGAGGGAATTTATAGAGCATTATAGAGTAATCCTTGAGGACAGGTATGAAGAGGAAGCCAAAGCTGATTTTAATGCATGGCATGAAACTCCTGAGCTGAAGTCTCCATCACCTTTTGAAAAACAAATATCACTTGTATATACACATGAAGTTTTCAAGAAATTCCAAGTTGAAGTTTTGGGAGCTGCTGCTTGTCATCTTAAGAAGGAAAATGAAGACCAGGTGCCTGCAACATATAGTGTTAAGGACTTTGAAGATAATCAAAATTATATGGTTGAATGGAATGAAGCTAAATCAGACATATATTGCTCATGCCGCTCTTTTGAATACAAGGGCTACCTTTGTAGACATGCTATTGTTGTGCTTCAAATGTCTGGTGTGTTCAACATCCCATCAAAATATATTTTGCAACGGTGGACTAACGCTGCCTTGAGTAGGCTGCCAATCAGTCAGAAATTGGACGAGGTCCAATCTAAGGTCCGTCGTTACAATGATTTGTGTAGACGTGCCATAATATTAAGCGAAGAAGGTTCACTTTCTCAAGAGAGCTATAATCTTGCTCTATCTGCCATAAAAGAAGCTCTGAAGCAGTGTGCAAGTGTCAATAATTCGGTTGAGAATGAGTACAGACCTAATACCTCAATAATTCGTGCTGATTCTGGTGTTGAAAGAGTCAGCCAATGTGTAAATACTCAAGAAAAAGCCGCAGACCCTAGAATGACAAATACGACCAAGACTTGTCAAAGTGTTGAGACTGCATTGGAGAGGCAAATTAATGAGAATAATGCAACTAGAAAAGGAAAGGTCAGTAACCAGTCTGTTTATATCTATGATTGCATTTTAGAACATTTTGATTTATAAAGGGAAAGGAAAGGAAAAGGTAAATAACCAAAAATTGCTTCTGTAATCAGCAGGTATCTCTTGCGGGAGCTGTGAATGTTGGGTCACAAGATGGCTTTCACCAAATGGTTTGTTGTGCTTTCATCCATTCCTCCCTCTTCTTCTCAATGGTGATAATATGGTTTTATTTTCTTGTATTCTGATGTCATGAAATGCTTCTACATGTGTTACTGAAGATTTCAAGCTGATATTTTTGACATTTTCCGGAAATTATTTGTAATGCACTTAGTAGTCAGTTCTCATGATTTTGTTGCCTTAGAATAGTGTAATATCTGAAACATAGCATATGCAACAAATTGTGTTTAATTGGGTACATAATATGCTAATATAAGATCGGATAAGAACTTGGATCAGTTTCACATCGGATTCTTTGGGTGAGTTTAGTCCTTAATTTTCAATGAGAACTTGTACGGATGAATCTGATTCATGCTGCCTGCTGATGGCTTTTTGTGGTGCTTGTGGTTGATATAGATTTGTCTTGCAGATTGTTCGACTGGAAACATACCAAGTGGGATTTGAACTATAACCGTTACTAGTTTTACTCAGGCTGAGTTCTATGATTTCTTATATATTTATTTTCATTAGATATTTTCAGACTTGTTTGTCACCCAACTTAATATAAGGTCGTTAGCATGTGTTGTTTTCATTTGATTTTACGAAATCAGAGTGCAGGGATGGGTCATACTAGGCACAATATACAATTAAGAGCACTTTTTTGTACCCGTAAAAAATGTAATTGTTAGCTGCATGCAGTTTTGTAACCTTAATCTTTGTATTGCTTGTTGCAGATGTCAGACATGAGGCCTACGCATTTGCATAATGTGATGCCACCAACACAATTGCATAATATGGTGCCAACTATGTTTACAAATGTTGCATCAACACATTTTCAAAACGTGGCTGCTACACATTTGCACGACAACCGACTCCATCGGTAACTTTTGCTTTTTACCTTCAATTTGTAAAGATCATGTAAAGCTACTTTAGGGTGTCAGGAAGAGCAGTTTGTGATTTTGGCAATTGCCTTGACTTCACTACAAGGTTCGTCACAGCTGACGAAATTCTAATGTTTGCCTCTGCTTTTACACATGTATGTTAGCTTTGCTAATTAGATTCCTGCTTGCCTCTAATATATTATTAACATGGTTTGTGATGGTCAAGTGTTGCGTTAAGCCGATTGCATACAGATTTTTGTCAAGAGAAAAAAATTGACTGTGTTTTGGAGAATTGCCTTCCACAGAGGCTTTTATATAATATTATGTTCGACATTGGTGACTGACATCAGATTAGTGCAGTGCTGCCTCTGTTATCGAGACTTGGGATGAGTGATATGTTTTAGCTTTTCTTAGTTATTTCATATATATTTGGAAGATCGTAGATTCATACTTTCAAATCAATCTGTCAATGAAAAAGTATTGGGAGTGATAATTTTAGTTCTTGCAATCTACTTCATTGAGTGCAGGCCAGTTTTATGGGCCGAGGATTGCTAGCTTGCCATGCTCGTTTAGTAAATTTGGGCACGGATCCGCATGATAATAATATTTGTACAGACTTCAAGTCTATGGAAATAAGATATATTAAAATTTGGATAAATTATTTAGTAAATATTGACTTATTGAAATAAATAATGTTATAACATGTGTACTTAGAGATAGATCTAATTTTGTCAATGTGGTGTACTTTATATTACTATTGTACTAAGTTCACGTTTAAGAAATTGTAACATATTGATTTTTTTAAAAATAATTTCTTTCTGATCATATCTGTTTTTTTTTCGAGATAATACCTAGAACTATCCATAAATAGGAAGATAATATATTTCAGTGTGTTTGAATTAAATTCTTCCTGCATTAAATAATGTTTATACCAATCGATTTAAGAGTAGAATAACATATTATATTATTTGATTAGTGTTATATTTAGTAATTGGCTGCCACGGTCCCATCAAACTCAACCATTTGGCTTGAAGATATATATAAGCTTTTGGGAGATTGAAAATCTACAGTAAGTCACGTGAATGGAACATGTGTTGTTTTTAACTTTGATATGTTCCATGATTTGGATGGCCCGCAGTCCTTTTAGGGCATCGGAATGATTGAGTGGTTAAAGCGTCCAGATCCATGGAAGATCCCAATTTTTGTATGAATTGGAGTGTATTGATTTGCTTGCTTCGCCTACCTAAAGGACGTAAGCAAGCAGTGATCTCCTGTGGAGCAGACAAAGATGGAGGTGGTTGTGCATGGCTATGGGGACTGGCAAATCCACTAAACACATCGACGTTTACTACACTAGATAGTGACTTGGTCATATCTTAGCTGCCATTGCCACATATATGTGCGTGCGGCTCAACCACTTGTGTAAATTATTATCATCAAAATAGTTAGCAGTAGAGAACTGCATCTTTGAAGCCTAAATTCTTCAAACATTCATGCATTCGTAAATGAAAACAGACTTTGATTGGATGTAACCCTGCATCTGCATGGCCCTACAAATTTATTGCCATCCTTAGCTAGGAAAGGGGATGCATTTAGGAAACTAATGTAGAAACGATATTTTGCTTTTTTAAAAAATTAATACTGAGAATTTCTACTGTGTCGAATTCATGTGCTTGCAGAATAAAGATAAATTAAAAGAAAAAAAAAAGTAGCTAGCAACCTAATCAGTGTAAAAAATCATATGGGTATGAAGAAGCCACGTTGCTCAGCCACCATATGCTTTGATTTATTGTTCATACTCTACTCTCCACCTCAATAATATCCTATTCCTACCCCCCTTATCTCTTCCCCTGTCTCCGTAAGGGTAGCTCATGCGATGCTTATCCGAATGAATTGCTTTCCTTTATTAAGAAAATGGTTTAAGGTAATAAAAATGGTAAATGTATTCAAGAGGTGCCTCTATTATAGAGACATGATTAAATTAATCACTTTACTATTAAGAGGATAATTTAGTTCATATACTATTAAAAGGAATTAAATAAAGACAAAATTAGAAAAGAGTTAATATTTACTATTTAAAAAATATAACTTATTATTTGAGGGAATTAATACTTTTAAATTTTTTTATCTGAAATAAAATTTTAAATACTAATTTTATTATAATTTAAACTTATTTGAATTTTTTAATAATAATAAAAAATAATATTATGTAGTACCAAATACAATAAAGAAAATATTTGGGTTAATGAGAGTGAAAGAGTATGTAGATTGAAAGATTGTATCATCCCTTCATAAGCTATCACATCAATGATTAAACTTGAAAATTTATATGTACACACTTAAAATTAGACCATCGCTTGACTTGTCGCTAATGTGAGTGAGGTGCCGCAGTTAGAGCGAACGTTCTAAGCAAACTACCATAATGGACGTTAGGGGCAAATTCGTAACACAAACTCCTCATCATTCCCGTTTATAAATAAACAACGTAAAACCATGCTCACTTCCCAATCTAGTTTAAACCATCAGACAAAAACATCATCCCTTTCGTAATAATGAAGACAGTCGTCACTATTTTCTCGGTACTTGTATTCACCGTAATCTCCGCCGTCAACGGCTGCCCTCCGTCGGACCGCTCTGCGCTGCTAGCATTCAAAGCAGCTCTCCGCGAGCCTTACTTGGGCATCTTCAACTCATGGACGGGCACCGACTGTTGCCACAACTGGTACGGCGTTAGCTGCGACCCACAGTCACATCGAGTCGCCGACATTAATCTCCGTGGTGAGTCCGAAGATCCCATCTTTGAGCGAGCTCACCGGACCGGTTTTATGACTGGTTTTATCTCTCCCGAAATATGCAAGCTAACTCGCCTCTCTAGTCTTACTATCGCTGATTGGAAAGGGATTACAGGCGAGATTCCTAAATGCATTACCAGTCTACCATTTCTTCGCATCCTTGATTTGATCGGTAACAAGCTTTCCGGAGAAATTCCTGCTGATATCGGCAGGTTGAAGCGTCTCACAGTTTTTAACGTTGCCGACAACCAATTATCGGGGAGAATCCCATCTTCATTGACCAGTTTATCAAACTTGATGCATTTAGATTTGAGGAACAATAAAATCTCGGGTCCAATTCCCAGCAAAGCCGGGGATCTCAGTATGTTGAGCCGTGCTTTGTTGAGCGGCAACATGATTAGCGGACCGATTCCTGTGTCGATTTGCCGAATTTATCGTCTCGCTGATTTGGACCTCTCGATGAACAAAATGTCGGGGGTGATTCCTCCTTGTCTTGGGAAAATGGCGGTCCTGGCGACGTTGAATTTGGATTGCAACATGTTAATGGGTACGATACCGACAACCCTTTTAACTTCCGCCATCGGCAACCTCAACTTGAGCCGAAACGCTTTGGAAGGTAACATTCCGGATGTTTTCGGGCTGACATCTTACTTCACGGTGATCGATTTGTCGCATAACAAGTTAAGGGGTCCGATCCCGAGAAGTTTGTCGGCGGCATCTTACATCGGGCACCTTGATTTGAGTTACAACCACCTATGCGGGCGGATTCCGGCGGGAGCACCATTCGATCATCTGGAAGCATCCTCTTTCATGTACAACGACTGTCTTTGTGGTAAACCGCTTAGAGCGTGTTGATGACATGGTTAATAATTTTTTATCTACCACTTATATCTATTGTATTATTGTAATGATAATGTAAACCCTACTTAAACAGAAATTATAAAATATAATTTGCTTAAAGATGAACATAAAAATGCATATTTTATTGACTCATCATGCAGGAGAGACAGATTTCTTTTAAGATTTGAGTTATGAGTATTTAATGATTGTTTTCTGCAATCTGATAGGAAGCGTTTTCCAACACGGGATGGATGGCGACATAATTTATACCCTATTTTCATATTGAATAAAAATTATGGGAGGCATGGCATCCCCATTTACTAAACAAATAAGCCTGAATATCTCCCGCCGTCAGACATCCCAAACAAAGGCTCCGCCATGAATTACATATTTGCTTTATTCTTGATCTTAGTTTATAAATGACTAATGTTTTTACCAATTCAACAATAAATCATAGGATAGACGGGGCCAACGGGCTGTGTTTGACTCCTAAATCGTAAATTTTCAGTGTAGTCCCTTAAATTTTTTAAAATTTTAAATTGGTTTAGTAATAAAAATATACTTTGGTCTTTTGAAGATGAAATTTTTTAATTTAACCCTTTTAAAATTCTAAAATAACAAACAGATAAAATTCTTTAAAACTTTATAATTTAATTTTGACTCTAAAATAGATTTTTAACTTCATCTTTGATCATATGCAATAATTGTAATATGTGATTATAGTTCAATGTAAATACATAATCTCAGTTATTTTTTAATTCTATGTTACTTAATCGGAAAATTTGTTTCTCTATGAGCAGAAATATAATTATACAATATTGATTATAGTTGTAATTAATGAAATTTATATATGCATTATAATGGGAAAAAGGTGGATTGACATCAAATCTACTACAAGGTACAAAAAGATGTATAGGGCAAATTAGAAAGGAAGATTGACATAAAAATCTCCCTTTTTTTTTCTTCACGTTTTATCCCATTGTTTTTTACTCTCTTTCCCCATAATCATGTTTTCACTTCTTCTTTTTTTCCATTAAATATGAGCTTCCCTCACATTTTTTTTTTTACATTCTTTTCATTTTTACAAGTTTTTCTTTTTATTTTAAGGAGGGAAAGACAGGTGAAGATGGAAAAATGGAAAAAAATTAAAAATTATTGCAGAACCCCATATTTAATGGAAAAGAAAAATAAAAAAGAATGTGAAAAGAATGGAAAAAAATAATTTTATTTAATTTTAATATGTATTTTTATTTTTATGTAAATGATGACGTAAATAAACAAAATAAACACATGATAAATTTTTATTGATTGAAGTGGAATTTTTAACGGAAATAATAGTTAAAGCTCGTAATGGTTACGAAATTATAGTTTAGGGATCTAATTCGATATTTAAGTATCTAATTTAAAAAAAAAGAGAGTTTTATTAAGAATTAAGAAAAAAATATAAAAAATTCATTAGTGATCAATTAAACAGGGAATGCGTGTTTTAATATGTATATAAAGAAAGGAAGACATTACACGTGAACGGAGGTATAACGACTCAACCCAGCTGCTCATTCAAGGTCAAGTGGGTGCTCATTTATGCTAAAAACATCGAATGCTTGGATTCCTAATTTGATAATTCATTGGAATCAAGCTTGGTTTATATGACACTTTAATGCTATAATCTCATTGTTTTTATGTGTCCACATCATTTAAACTTAACATCCTTTCTCATGGTGCCAACCAATTCAAAAGACTTACAAAGCTAATTGATGATTCGGTGAAGAAAGTAAATTTAGAGGTCAAGCAATACCCACATGCAATACTCGTTCTTCTGTCGGTGAGGATATGGAGTGTGCCAAGGTATGTATTTATATGAGATACTTTGAGTGTTCTTCCAATTTTTGGTGAGCTTTTTTAAATAGAGATGAGTTATCTATGTGGGACAATAAATTCAGATGAGTTTAAATTTGTGTGGAATTAGAATAAGAATATCTTTTTCCTGTCCAGAATACTTCTTTGGAAATAAACAATAGGAACCCTAACCAAAATATATAATATAAGAGCATGTTTTAGTAAATATTTTAATTTTGGTCTCACCCCTTTTCCTATTCAATTTGATTTTTTTTTCTTGACAATTTCACGCTTGAATTTGACAATTTTTTTTTTATTAATTTAGTATTTAAACTTTTTTTTGGTCCTATTAGATACTTAAATTTATTAAATATTATAAAAATTACCCCAAAATATTAACGGTGTTAGTTTTTATGATGAGACAAAAATAATTAATGTATGACTAGCATGTGACAAATGACATGAAATTTAATGGTAATGATGATTACATTTGTAAGGCCCAATTTTAAATCCTGAAGCCCAATGAACAGTTCCAAAGCAATAACAGATTTAATTTTTAAAAGAAAAAACAAAACAGGGCCCAATTAAGCTAGTAGCCCAAACGGCCCAACATTTTCAATGCCAGAAAACCCTAGTGCTGTTTGAGCCCCGCGCCGTGCGCTGTATGTCCAGCAACTATCTCCACCACGCACGTAGAGCCCTTTTCCGTCACGATGCTTGATCATGTACCTACACAATAGAAGAAATCATTTGTAAAATAGAGGCTATAAAAAGTCAAATCAGATCTGTAATCGGGACCTTGGTTTTTACACGATTTACACTAGAAATATACAAAAGTAATTTTTTTTACAGCAATCCAAAACAGAATACAGAGCAGAATACATAAGCAAACACTGAATCAGTCAAGGTTTACCTCTTTTTCTATTTCATTATTTTTGAATTCCATCGTTTCTATTTTTATTATATTCCATTTTTCAAAATCATATAATACATATAGATCAGATTTCATAAAATAATCAAAGAATAGAAAATTTACCGGGCTCCCATGACCGCCACTGTCGATGTGCGCATGGGGGTGGCTCTTGGTTTTGTTTCGACACAGAAAAGGGAATCCAAACCCTAAAAAAAATGAAATGAAAAGGGGGGGTTCTGTTTTGTTTTGAAACAGAAAAAGAAATGAAGGAATGGTTTTGTTTTTAGGTTTTAAACATTAAAAAGGGAAGGGCCCCGTGCATTTGCCTGCTTCCGCAGGTGGATTTGCGCAATTTCACCCTAAATGGGTAAATTGCGCGATTAGCCCTCCTTTTTGTACTGTTGTTTTAATTATGTTCCCCTTCAATTTTTCTATGTTTTAAATTTGCCCCTTAATGTTACGCGTGCATTACGATTTAGCCCTTTATTCTTCTTTTATTTTGAATTCGGCCCCAAAGATTTTGATTTCAACCCAATTTAGTTTTTTCGATTATTTTGTTATTTTACCATTAAATTAATTATTTTTAAATATATTTTATTACCATTTTTTATATGTATATTATGATAACCATATTCTTTCTATTATATTTACTATTATTATATATATTATTTGTTTTTACTATATATTATTATTATATCTATTACTTTTATTATTATCAATATACTCTATTTTTTACTATTATGTTTTTATTAATACTTTTTATTAATACTATTATTTACTTAAATATTTTTTATTTTGCTTATTATTATTATTATTCTACTATTATACTTATTATTTTAACATTTATTTACCATTTTTCTTATTATTACCATATTCATTAAGTTTATTGGTATTATTTTATTATTACACCTATCATTTTTTTTATATTTATTATATTCATTATTATATTATTTTATTACTAAGGTTTTTACTTTTATTATTTCCCTCATCTACTATTAATATTATCACTACTTTTTTTTTATTACTTTTATTTTTGTTAGTACTATTATTACTTTTTTTATCAAATATTATTTTTTATTTTAAATCTTTTTCTTCCCTACAATATTATTTTATTATTAATATTTTTTACTATTACCTTTCTTGTTTTACTTCATCATTTTTATTACTATATTATCTACTATTTCTATTATTGTTACTATTTTCTTTTATTTCATTTTGTTTGTTTATTTTACTTTTTTTATATCGTATGTCATTTCTACCTTTATTATTGTTATTCATATTCGATCACCGTAATGTTGTTATATAAACTAGCATAGCCACTCGTTTACATTTTATTTTATATCATATCACATTTTATTCGATACATCGTAGTTTTCGTTTCAAAATAAGCAAACCCTCCGTGTTCTAAGGTTCGAAAGGAAGTCGTACCCTAACTTACTGGGTTTCGATTTCTCTTTTCGAGTCTAACGAACCCATTACTTTCTTTTTAAAAGTTGAATAAAAACTTATTCTCGAAAATTCAAGATCGTCGTGTCCTAACTTACTGGATGGGACGTTTCGTTATCTCGAGATAAGGATTTCAAAAAAACAAAGGCAATGTTCCGTGTTTGGTATTTTGGGAAATCGAGCCCTAACTTACTGGGTTCCGATTTTTCATTAGACCTCAAATAACCGAGTGTCTTTCTTAGATTTGAACACATCAATTTTGGAAGTCAAAGGACAAGCTCAATTTCGAGGATTTGAGATGTCGTACCCTAACTCACTGGGCGTGACGTTTTACTTCCTCGAGATAAGAGGGTCTGATTGCTCATATTTTATTCAAGTTTTTTTAAAAAAAAAATCATATTTTAAATCTTCCAATTTTTCGATATTAGGACATTAATTAATCAATTAGGTACCAATTTTGGGCGTTACGAGGGTGCTAATCCTTCCTCGTGCGTAACCGACTCCTGAACTCGTTTTCTTAAAATTCGTAGACCAAAACGTTTTTAAAAGTGGTTTGGTGGCGACTCCATATTTCTTTTTAAAGTCGGAAAAAAATAGTTTCGACAACATTTATTTAGAGTTTCATTTGTTTTACTAAACAAAATGCTCAAAAAAAAATGCATTAGTGTTCAAATGACTTTGATTGTTAATTAATGGTAGGAATGATTCAAGAAGGATCGCATGTTTAAAGTACGACCTTGTCTTCACAAAGTTTTGAATTCAACAAAATATCATCAGTATCAGAGGAAAACTGTGTTAAAAAAATGTGCTTTCAGATATTCTTTATGAATAAAAGAAAACAAGAAATTTAAAAATTCAAAATAAAAAAATAAATTACATTAAATTAAAAAATTATAAAAAAATAATTGAGCATTTAAAATTAAAAAAAATGCCATCTACCACATGTTGGTCATACAATTACATCGAAAACTTACAGTAGCTTGCCAAACAAAGGCTAAGAGAAAAAAGAGAACAGGTATTACTCGCATAAAATCTACGGAGTGATTTATATAATGTTAAACAATTTTAGATAATAAATTAGGAAAAAGTATTAAGTTCAAATAACAAATTAGAACAAAAAGAATTTAAGTGCCAAATTAAAAAAAAAATCAAGTTTAAGTACTAAATATGAACTCATACCTTCGTGATTGTTGCAGTAATAGCAATAACAACTGAGCTAATGCTTAATTGACAACAAAATATGTTTAATGAAGACATCAAAGAGCACAAAAAAAGAACCGAAGACATATTTACCCAATATGAAATTACGTGTGAATTTTTATATACCAACATTTTTATTTAACAATATTTTTCTTAATTTATTTTTGCTTTGATTGAATGAGTAGAATGAAATAAGAGAGAAAAGGGAGATTCAAAACAAATTTATCATTATATATCCTATATTTGAAGATGATGGGAAATTTGCATATGAAGGGATTTATAAGATAATTATTGGAGATAATACATGAGATAAGTTTAAAATTTTTTTAGTGAATTACAAGTAGAGGGCAAAGCCTTAGATAAATTCAGCTTTTAACCAAGTGTTTCAAGCTTATTTAAATGTCGCGTTGGAGAGATCTTGGGTTAGCATATAAAAAGTTTGCTAGTTGTCACACATTGTGAGGAGTTTTAGAGTGTCTCCTTTAACTGTTTTGTTAAGTTTTTTTGTTGTGTATTTTTGTAAGAATTATTTAGAGAGTATTATGATTTTCATATGAGGTTATTTTGGAGAATGATAACATGATTATCTTGCATGACTTTTTGTATGTAATTCGGTTTATTTCTGAATTAATCCCTACTAAATTAGTGTTTTTATGATTTAATTCTTGTAAGGGATGCAATTGATCGAAAGCATGCTAAAAAGGGCCAAATTGAAAGAATATCATGGAAATGGGGCCAGATCAAAAAGATGGAGGAAGCCAAGGACTCGTCAAGCAATTTGACTTTGTAAAAAGCCAAGAATAGAAAATTCTATTTTTAGTTTATTTAATTTTAATTTTATTTATTTTTATTTTTATTTTTAATTATTTAAGATTTTATATTAAATTAGTTAAGTCTATTTTTAGTAAATCCATTAGTATAAATAGGGGTTATTTGTAATTGGATAATAATGAATCAATTCTCTCTTTTCCTATTTCAATTTGAAGTTGTTTTTCTCTCTTTTCCTATTTCAATTTTGAATTGGATTTCTTTTATTCTATTTTTTTCAAGCCAACGTCCAACATTCTGCTTATTTCAATTATTTTTGTTTGTTTTCCCAAATTTGGTTTAATTGCCTTCAAAGCCCCTCCCCTTTCCAATTTCCATCATCCTCCACAAAAACACTTTCCACCACCTTCAAGCATGAGTAAAATCATGCCACACTAAACCCCTTTCAGCTTTAAGCAGGTATTAACCCCGTCAAAAACCCGTGAGTTACGAACCCGAGCTATTCAACTCCCGATTTTCGATACTTATTACTTCTCCGGATTAAGAGTATGACTTCGTCAACTCACAAAGTCAAGTCATGCTAAGTCAAAAAAGACGTCGTTAGAGTTAGTACGGCTAGACATACAGTTGGAATTCCGAAAGGATCGATTGTCTAATTGGTCTTCCGTAAACACATTGGCGTGCCAAGTGGGGATTGCTGTTTGGTTCCGTCAAGGGAAGTAGTAACCGAATTTAAATGTCCCAATGTTTGAGGGCATTGGTTCGAGCTAGGCTCTTCTAGAACGCAAAGCTGCCAGAGTTCTAAACCACGAACGTTTTGTAGGTTGTTCGATCGGTAAGGGTTAGTTATAAGACGTTCCATAACTAATTTACACTAGGAAGAGTCGGTGTCCGAGGCGTCCTTAGTAGCTATAACTAGCTTATCAGAAAAGAGGAGTTCATCTAATTTCGAGGATCGGGTCAAAGACGGAAAAAACCGCGCTTAAGGCTGAGCTAAGTTTTGTAATATCCTGAAATAGGGGCTGTGCGTTTGGAGAATAACTCAAGTGTTAGCAGGCCTTAAAAGTGGTTTGGATGTGTTTTAGGAGGAGGAACTCCAGGATTGAAATGGGATGCTTTGGAAAATTTTGAAAATTTGAGGGTTAAAAGAGGAAAATAGGCAAGGAGGCCTTAAGAATAAATTTTGAAAGGTTATGGCATATAAAATGCCCTGGTAAAGTGGTTTTCGTGTGCCACTTAAGGCTTGGGATTGGCGCCAAGCATGGTCAGGGGTTCGAGTAACGCTGGGCGCATAGGTTTTTATTTTTGTGTTGTATGGTGTGATGAGCTAAGGAGGCTTTAAAAGAATTTAGTGAGCGTAAATGGACATGAAAGTCCAGTTGGTAAAGTGGCAGGTCGTGTTGGTGACTTCGGCAGAGAGGTCTCGCGTTCGAGTCCTGAAGGCAGCGCTTGATTGCGTTTTGTTTTGTTTTTGCGTCAAGCAAGGGACGCCTGCGAGTGAGGGCTTAAAACAAATTTTTGACGTGATATTAGCATGAAATGAGTAATGGCCGAATGGTCTGGGGCATGGAGAACTTTTCTCCGTGTCTCGGGTTCAAACTGGGGCGACAAGGCATGGGTTTTCTTTTTGTGCGTGGAAAAAGAGGAAATTCGCATGGGGGCATGCACGCGTGAGCCATGCTTCATGGGATGCTTGTTACTTTAATTTTTATTATTAGTATTATTATTTTGAGTATGAGGAGTTTTTATTTATTGTTTTGGAAGCATGGGCATTAATCTTTTATTTATTAAAGGATGGGTAAGGTGATGGGTGAATGGTTAAACAATGTATTATCCTTTTTCAATGGTGATGGGTCTTTTGCTTGGGAAATGAACTCATTTGAAGCATGCTTTGGGAAGTTGGCCGGCCTTGTGTTTGGCAAGGAAGCATGGCCGATTTTTCTTGTTGCATTTTGGGAGCATGGCCGAATTTCATGCTTGGTTTTTTTTCTCTTCTATCCCTTGTATTTTGGCCGGAAAGAAAAAGGAAGAGAAGGTGCAAGCTTTCACAATCGGTTTTGATGTATCTAAGGAGGTGTGCGGAATTTTATTCTCTTTTTGTACCATTTTCTTTTGTGCTAAAGCTATCTAATTTCGGCTTCCATTCTCTTGTGTTTGTGACCGAAACTTCAAGGGGCTTTAAGGCCATTGTATTTTTATTTTCTTCATAATTGCTAGCTTAACCGAATATTCAACCATTATTTGAAAGGTTAGCTGAAGCCCCTCCACCATTATACACCATTGCCGAATCTCTTAGGGATCAAAGGGACTTTGGGTGCTAGCTTTTTCAAATGGTTTTGATGGTGTGGAAGGTGATTTCGGGAAGTTGATCGTTAGTGGTAAGTATTTTCCACTCTAGTAATCAATTATGAGTTCTTTTCATTAAGGGTGCCGAAATCAAGGGGGTAGACCTCGTTTTCTAAGGTTGGCCGAAGGTATATAGTGGCATAACTTGTGTTTCTTTGCATGTGTCTACGTGAAGGACCAGTGAGGGAGCTCTTGGGACTTTGAGCATCATGGTAAGCTAGAATATAATTTCAGTCAAGGGTCATTATTCATGAAATAATGTGATAGCCGATTTTAACACATGGTTTATGTAGGGTTTTCGACTACTCAAATATCTAATATTAGTTCTCAGGTTTCAGTGAGGTAAGTGGCTAATAGCATTCGGCCTTAGGCCATTTTTGGTGATTAAATGGCTAACCGTTTCATTAATGATGGATTAGAGGCTAATCGATGCAGATAGAGGACAAGTTCGTGATTTTAGTTGATATTAGATTCGATAGATCAGGATCTCGCTATAAACAGGTGCGTAGTTATCGCACTGTTCTCTTACTTACTATATGTGTTGTATGTGTTATTTCATGTAAATGTATATGTTGTGCATGTTAGCTGAAATAAGAGTTAAGATAATGGATACCCAAGATGGGTGATCGAATAATCAGGTTAGTGGTTATGATATTAACCTTTCAGTAACTTGCGATAATAATTGATTATCGATGAATGTATAAAAATGTGATGGAATGTGATATATATATTTGTTTCGAACAAAATGTTGCCATGGTACATATGCATATGCATGGGATTTGTGATGTGACTAATGGAGGTAAGGGTGTACGCTATGTGAGTGGTCTAATGCTAGTCTCGTGCTACATTAGCGTTTGATGTTAGCTAAGTGCTTCATTAAGAGAGGTGTTGGATAAGTGTAACATCCCGAATCAGGGGTTGTTGGAAATTATTTTTATTTTTATTTCATGTGTTGCTTGAATAAGTACCTATGTTTGGGTTGTTATAGGGCCTAGTTATAAACCCGGGATTGGGTCGAGTTTAAGGCTGAAATCCCTTATTGTGCTTGAGAGGAGAAATCCAGGTGAGGCGCCTTTAAATAATTGATGGTGCGAAGCATGGCACAAGGGATCGTCTGGCAAAGCGGTTTGGGGCGCTGGGGTGCTCTAGGAGAGAAGAGGTTCGAGTCACATGGGGTGTATGGGAGTGTTTTATCATTTTGGATTTTGGCGCCTAAAAAGAAGGGATTAGCTAAGAAGGCTTTAAAAGGATTTTTGTGTGCATATTGGACATGAAATGCAAAGTAGTAAAGTGGCGCGCGTTGTGGCTAATGATTGCGGCATAAGGACTCGTGTTCGAGTCTTGGGGGTCTTGTTTAAGGCGTTTTATTTTGCTTTTAGCGCTAAAGCATTAGGGGCCAGCGAAGTATAGTTTAAAAGAAAGTTATGACGGATTATATCACGAAAGTCGCCTTAGCAAAATGGCAGGAAGCGTGGGGGTTTCTCCTTCAGGTCGCTGGTTCGAACCAAGGGAGCTGCAATTGGAGTTTTATTTTTTTTTATGCTGGCACCAAGGGATAAGGTGGAAAGTGGCCGGCACATGGGATCTTCAAATGGATCAATCTAGTTGTTTTTAAATTCAAATGGGATAATGGATCAATGCTGGATTTTATTTTATTTTTGTTTATTAGAAGATAATGGTGGCCTTTATATTTTTAATTGTTTTGAATGGGGATAAAGATATAAAATAGGAGAGGAATTTGGGATAGTGGCTTTTGGTGGTGTTTAGGTTCATTTGGAGGGTGGATTAATATTAGTTTATTTCTTTTATTTTAAAGAGATGATAAAAGATAAGGTGAGGGATAATTGATGTGTTTTATTATTATTTTTGAGTAAGTGTCAAGAAGAAATATAGGCACTTGGTTTATTCTATTATTTTCAAATGGTTTGGGGAGGAAATTAAGGAATTTGACTAATTCAAATTAGTTTGAATTAGTGGTCTTGTGCTTTGGCCGAATTTTGGAGTCTTTAAGGTGGAGGAGTGCGAATTATCTTAGTCTTTTACTTGATAATTTTTTGGCTAGCACATATCAAAGAAACCAAAACTTTTTCCTTCATTAAGCATGAGCCGAATGTTCTTAAGATTCTAAGCCTTTATTTTCTTTACTCAAATACTTTTCTTCCTTCTTGGTTAGTAAATGAATCTACTCCCTACCTTAGTGCTGAAATTCCTTTCTCCTATTTGGTAGCACTTTGGCGAATATTAAAAGTGGTATAGATCTCTTGGGATTTCTTTTGGCAATCGATTAAGTGAAGGTGCGGGATTTTGAAGTATTCGATCCAAGCCTTCATTTCCTGTCAATCGGTTTTGGTAAGGATCTATTTTAATAGATCACTCTTTTAGGTATTCAAAGCCGAAGGTTAATGATATTGTTGATTGACCGATTGTAGTTTGACGAAGTAGATTCGTGTATCGTGTGCCGTGGTTAGTACTCAAAAGCGTGTAGGTAAGGATTCGGATTCAAGAGATGACCCCTTTTAGATTTATTTGATTTGACCGAATAGGCCATGTCACTAATCTTGTGTTGGCCGAATATAGGAACAAGGATATTGTGGGTAGCCGATTGGTTTCTTCGGGATCTAGGAATTTCGGTAGAAACAGGTGTGTACATACACACTTTATAACTAATTAATATGCTAAGTATTTTGTGTATGTGAAATCGGATTTGTGTAGATTCGGATTTAATACCATAAATGGTATAAGCAAGGATTCAGGTAAGTCTTTGTTGTTACGAGCTTACTTTCTTTATGATGCTTTTGGGAAGCATGACATATCTATTATATGTGGCATATGATATTTGGCTGATGATAAATTCAGTGTATGTTATTAAATAAATGTATTGGCATGATATCTGTTAAATGCATATTATGGATTGATGTGGGATTAAACGAGTGGAGGGGGATGTAAGATTTGTGTCGACGGACACCAGTGGTTTGGTACCACATTGTGACTTCGGTCACCAGAGGTTTGGCACCTCCAGAGGTTTGGCACCTCATAGCGTCTCGTCCCTGTGGTTAATACCACCGTGGGTTGGCCCCACATTTGAGATATGGGATCGACGCCAGTGATTTGGTATCACACAATGGGTTGGCCCCATCATTCGATTTGTGTCTTCGGACACCAGAGGTTCGGCACCTCCAGTGATTTGGCATCACATCTGTGATTTTGAGTCACCAGTGGTTTGGCACCACCAGTGGTTCGGTACCACACGGGGGTAGAGAAAGGCGTTTGGATGGCTAGGTTGGGTGCATGAATTAGTACATGTTAATTTGTTATAAATTGTGTATATTGTTGCACTAAATCGGGGAAGGGTTACACATTGAGTCTTGGTGACTCACCTTCTCCTTAATATTTTCAGGTGACACGTAGATCGCGGATGAGGAGCCAGATGGACTCGAGGTGGCCATGCAGTGGACATTTGAATTAAATGAACTTTGAATTTTAGTTTATTATACTTTATTGTGGGTTTTGTTTTAATCAAGTTGTAATAAGGCCTCCTAAGATTATTTTTATTACTTTGCATGTTTTGAATAATTTGTTTAAATTGCTTAGTGACTTTAAAATGGTTATACATGTTTTTCGCAAAAATTCAAACGTTATTGATTTTCTTTCGTACCATCGGGTACATCGACAAACTTAATGTATTTTAATCAACACTAAGTAATGTTTTCTTCTTTACCAAAAAAATGTTTTCATCAAAACTCAAATCGGCTAAAGGGATTTTCAAAATGGTTTTCTCTGTGACATGTCAAATTCGGTCGTAATGTTTGGGCCGGGTTTGGGGTGTTACAAATTGGTATCGAGCTCTCGGTTCAAAAACTATTTGTGAGGGCCCAAGGCCCAAAAATGTTTAGTAGGCCTTTAAGAAATTTTTTTTGGTTTTGAACAGCATGGCACCGAGTCTCCGGCACCGATCCGCCCAGGTAAGTACCTCTAACTCTGTGTGGATTATTATTTGTAGAAGGGTAGGTAGGGAACGAAGATAGTATGTTAAGTGGTTGAACACTAGGACTAGTTTACCCCAACAAAGTACATAAGACTTTAAGTGCCTAATTAAACCAACCTGTGACTAAGTTGCCGAGTTAGGGTGTGGTAACCCCTGTACACATGTCTAGGATTGGATCCGGAAGAGCTTGGTACTTAAGCAGTCCTCATGACTCACCTCCTCTTCGCAGGAATCCTACCTGGTGCGTAGCTTCGGTTCACCCTAACCAAGAGGACTCGGTCATAGGCTAAACATACTAAATTAAACCCGAAAGGGATTAGCCATGTTTTCATGAAAACTTTAGTTTTAAAATTGTTTAAGTACTCTCTAAATAGTGGAAAAAAATTTATTAAAAAAATTACGAAAACGCCCTTGGTTTCTAAAATTATCGTATTACCCTGATTTCAACCAAACCTTTTTCTTTGCAAAAATATCCAAAAATCTTGAATTTCAAAATAATACTCTGATTTTGGAAATTTACAAATTACCCTGAATGACAAAATTACCAAAATACCCCTGGGTTTTCAAAATTCTGCCATACCTTCAAGTTGGCAATTTTTTTCGAAAGTTCTCTTTTGTTTTAGGAATTACAAAATGTCTTGATTTACTAAAGTTTTCAAAATTTCCTCGGTTTATTACAAAAAATACCCCTGTAGGAAAATGACGAAAATACCCCTGGGATAGGAACGGATAGAAATGCCCGAAGAGTGAATGTGTATGAAAGGTATTAGGGAATGGACGTGCTTTTCTGTGAACTAGGATAGAGGACTTAAAACTTGATTGCTCGAAAGAACCTCTATTAAACTTTCTTCATAAAATTTCTTCGTGAATAATCAGTGAAACAGTTACTAATCTATAAAAATTTCTTAATCAGACTAAGCCTCAATCGCTAGAAATGAGTTCTAGAGGACGTGGCCGTCGAGGACGCGGTAGAGGCAGGATGATCGTGTCAGAACCTGTTAGGTCGGGTCAGGGGTCTGATAATGAGATACCACCGCCACCACCACCCCCAACTTTTGGAGCTGAGGAGCAAGATCAGACGGGAGGTGAGGCGACGCAAGTCAGATGTACGAGTCCTTGAGATGGTGGCTGGGGCAAGTGAAGGTATGGGAGCTTGGAAGTCTGTACCCGAGCGACTCCGATCCAACAGATCTGAGGTATTCCGGGGTGTGTCGGGCGTGGCACCTAGTGCAGCGGAATATTGGTTAGAATCGACTGAGAGGATCATGGACGATCTCGACCTAACGAATGAGGATAAACTGAAAGGAGCAGTGTCGCTTCTAAAGGATGAGTCATACCAGTGGTGGCTCACGGTTCGGGATGGTGCTACGGCAGATGGCCTTACTTGGGAGTACTTCAAGACTGCTTATCAGAAGAAGTATGTGGGCACCAGCTACACTGATGCTCAGAGGAAAGCTTTTCTGGGATTGGTACAAGGAACTAAGTCAGTGTCGGAATATGAGGCGGAATTTTTAAGGCTGAGCAGATATGCTAGAGGCATCGTGGCTACTGAACATGAGCGTTGTGTCCGCTTTGAGGACGGGCTTAGAGATGACTTGAGGTTGCTTGATTGCTCAAAGAAAGTTCGTGAATTTTCGCCCCTAGTGGAAAAGGCTAAGGTAGCCGAAGGGATCAAAGAGAGTCCGTGAGACGCAATTATGACAAGAATAAACTGAAAAGAGGTTTTGGGCCATCTAGATCAAGTAATAATGCACAGAAATGGGCTAAGCAGAGTGGGCCGAATCAGGAAGGAAAACCCATGACTACTAATCAGAGACCGGCTCAGTGTAATCGTTGTGGAAAGTCACATTGGAGAGGTTGTTGGACCGGGGAAAGAGGATGCTTTGAATGTGGATCTTTGGATCACCGTGTAAGGGATTGTCCTCGGAAGCTAGCTAAGAATCAGCCAGAGGGTCAGAACCATACTCAGGCTAGATATGTGGGACCACCGCAGAGGGGTCGTGGTAATGGTAGAGGAGGTAATGGTTCTAATCGAGGTCGCGGAGTTTCGGGCAGAGATACAGGCAACACAGAGGCAAGGCAGCCTGGGTTAGTCTACGCAGCGAGGCGTCGCGAGGAGGGTGACGCATCGGACGTCATAACCGGTACATTCCTAATTGATGTGGGTTCGACGCATTCATACGTTGCTAGTAGTGTGGTAGAGACTATGAACTTAGACTTTAAGACTGCTTATAGGGAGATGACTGTAATTAGCCCTCTAGGACACTCTGTAATAGTGAACAAGCTATATAGAGATGTACCCCTAGAACTCCAAGGGGTAGCGTTTGTGGCTGATTTGATGGAACTGTCGTTTAGGGAGTTCGATCTGATTCTTGGAATGGACTGTCTGGTTAAGTATCAGGCAAGGTTGGATTGCGCTGCTAAGCGCATGGTTCTAAAGACGGCTAAGGGTGATGAAGTGGTCATGATAGGTAATAGAAGAGATTATCTATCTAATGTGGTGTCTGCCTTGAAGGCTGAGAAAATGGTCAGAAAAGGTTGTGAGGCATTGTTGGTTCGAATCTGTGCCTTGGAGGCTAAGGAGTCAGCAGTTGAGAAGGTTCGAACTGTAGGGGAATTCGCTGATGTGTTTCCAGAAGAACTCCCGGGTCTGTCTCCAGATCGAAAAGTTGAGTTCGGTATAGACTTGTTACCCGGAACGGCACCTGTGTCTATAGCACCCTACCGAATGGCACCAAAGGAGTTGGTGGAGCTGAAGGCTCAAATTCAGGAGCTCTTGGATAGGGGGTTTATTCGACCAAGTATATCTCCGTGGGGAGCACCTGTGCTGTTTGTCAAGAAGAAAGACGGGTCAATGCGGATGTGTATCGACTACCGTCAGCTAAACAAGTTAACGATCAAAAACAAGTATCCGTTGCCCCAGATTGATGACTTGTTTGACCAACTGAAAGGTGCATCGGTGTTCTCGAAGATAGATCTTAGGTCGGGTTATCATCAACTTAAGGTGAAGGAGGCTGATGTGCACAAGACGGCATTTCGTACTCGGTATGGGCATTACGAGTTCCTAGTGATGACGTTTGGGTTGACCAACGCGCCGGCAGCATTCATGGACTTAATGAATAGAGTATTTCAGCAGTATTTGGATCAATTTGTCGTGGTGTTTATAGACGACATATTGGTTTACTCAAAGACGGAGGAGGAGCATGATAGGCATTTGCATATAGTTCTACAGGTATTGAGGGAGAAGCAGTTATATGCCAAATTCAGTAAGTGCGAATTTTGGCTAAGGGAGGTGGCTTTCTTAGGTCACATAGTATCCGCTGAAGGGATTAGAGTGGACCCTCGCAAGGTTGAAGTGGTGTTGGATTGGAAACCGCCTAGGTCAGTGGCGGAAATTTGAAGTTTTCTGGGTCTGGCAGGGTACTATCGAAGATTTGTGGAAGGATTCTCTTTAATTGCAGCGCCGTTGACTAAGTTATTAAGAAAAGGAGTCCCATTTGTTTGGTCAGAAAAACAGCAAGAAAGTTTTGATAAGCTAAGGAAGATTCTGACGGAAGCTCCAGTTTTAGTACAGCCTGAGGCAAGGAAGTTGTTCACGGTTTATTGTGATGCATCCCATACTGGTTTGGGATGTGTACTGATGCAGGAAGGGAAGGTAGTGGCCTATGCATCCCGTCAGTTAAGACCGCATGAGGTTAACTATCCGACTCATGACTTGGAGTTAGCGGCAGTAGTTTTCGCTTTGAAGATATGGAGGCATTACTTGTATGGGGAAAAGTCGATAGTCTACGGATCACAAAAGTTTGAGGTATCTCTTGACTCGAAGGACTTAAATTTGAGGAGGCGCCGATGGATTGAATCTGTTGAAGGACTACGACTGTTCAATTGAGTACCATCCAGGCAAGGCTAACGTGGTGGCTGATGCGTTGAGCCGGAAGGTCGTGACAGACTTAAGGGCGATGTTTGCTCATCTCAGTCTATACGACGATGGAAGTCTTTTGGCAGAGCTGCAAGTTAAGCCAACTTAGATCGAGGAGATTAAGGAAAAGCAATTAGAGGATGACAGTTTAAATACGCGGAGGTTACAAGTTCAAGATGGTGGTTTGGAAGGGTATAGTTTGACTGGTGATGGTATGTTGTGTTTTCAAGGGCGGCCTTGTATGCCGAAGGATGTGGAATTGAGGCAAAGAATTCTTCAGGATGCACATAGCAGCCCATACGCTATGCACCCTGGAGGTAGCAAGATGTATGGAGATTTGCGGAAGCAGTTCTGGTGGCCGGGGTTGAAGCGTGAGGTAACCGAATTCGTGGGAAGGTGTCTGACGTGTCAGCAGGTAAAGGCTGAACATCAGTTGCCATCAGGGTTACTTCAACCAGTGAAGATCCCTCAATGGAAATGGGAGAGGATCATTATGGACTTTGTCAGTGGGCTACCCCTTACGCCCAGCAAGAAGGATGCAGTTTGGGTGATTGTGGACCGTCTGACCAAGTCAGCTCATTTCATACCGGTAAGAGTGGATTATCCTCTTCAGAGGCTAGCAAAGTTGTATGTGGCTGAGATAGTAAGATTGCATGGTGTGCCAGTATCAATTATCTCCGATAGGGATCCGAGGTTTACGTCAAGGTTCGAAAGCGTTGCATCAAAGCTTTGGGTACACGATTGGATTTCGAGACAAAGATTCCATCCACGATCGACGGCAATGAAAAGGTCATCTGATTTTAGAAGATATGCTAAGAGGTTGTGTTTTGGATCTCGGTGGTAGTTGGGAAGAGTATCTACTGGTTGGCGAGAATTCGCTTATAACAATAGTTATCAAGCGAGCATCCAAATGGCACCATATGAAAACCTTTGTATGGACGAAGATGCCGTACTCCTACGTGTTGGGCGGAGTTGGGTGAACGACAAGTTTTAGGTCCGAGTTGGTGTGTGAGAGACCAGAAGAAAGTGAAGGTGATTCGAGCTCGTCTCAAGGAAGCGGCGGATAGGCAGAAGTCCTACGCTGATCTTAAGCGCAAGGAAATGGAGTATGCAGTAGGAGATAAAGTTTTTCTGAAAGTGTCGCCTTGGAAAAAGGTATTAAGATTTGGGCGAAAAAGAAAGCTAAGCCCAAGGTTCATCGACCCATATACGTAGTAAAGCGAGTGGGACCGGTAGCTTATCAACTCGAGCTACCGGCAGAATTGAGTCAGATTCATAACGTCTTTCATGTGTCGATGCTTAGACGGTATCGGTCAGATCCATCACACGTTGTGCCAGTGGCAAAGATTGAGGTAAACTCGGACTTATCTTTCGAGGAGGAACCAGTTTAGATCTTGGATCGAGATGTCAAGGTTCTACGCAGGAAGTCAATACCTTTGGTGAAAGTGCTATGGCGGAACCATAGTATAGAAGAAGCTACGTGGGAACCCGAGGACGTGATGCGGCAGCAATACCCTCAACTCTTCTGATCCAGGTAATTTCGAGGACGAAATTATTTTAAGGGGGTAGAACTGTAACATCCCGAATCAGGGGTTGTTGGAAATTATTTTTATTTTTATTTCATGTGTTGCTTGAATAAGTACCTATGTTTGGGTTGTTATAGGGCCTAGTTATAAACCCGGGATTGGGTCGAGTTTAAGGCTGAAATCCCTTATTGTGCTTGAGAGGAGAAATCCAGGTGAGGCGCCTTTAAATAATTGATGGTGTGAAGCATGGCACAAGGGATCGTCTGGCAAAGCGGTTTGGGGCGCTGGGGTGCTCTAGGAGAGAAGAGGTTCGAGTCACATGGGGCGTATGGGAGTGTTTTATCATTTTGGATTTTGGCGCCTAAAAAGAAGGGACTAGCTAAGAAGGCTTTAAAAGGATTTTTGTGTGCATATTGGACATGAAATGCAAAGTAGTAAAGTGGCGCGCGTTGTGGCTAATGATTGCGGCACAAGGACTCGTGTTCGAGTCCTGGGGGTCTTGTTTAAGGCGTTTTATTTTGCTTTTAGTGCTAAAGCATTAGGGGCCAGCGTAGTATAGTTTAAAAGAAAGTTATGACGGATTATATCACGAAAGTCGCCTTAGCAAAATGGCAGGAAGCGGGGGGGTTTCTCCTTCAGGTCGCTGATTCGAACCAAGGGAGCTGCAATTGGAGTTTTATTTTTTTTTATGCTGGCGCCAAGGGATAAGGTGGAAAGTGGCCGGCACATGGGATCTTCAAATGGATCAATCTAGTTGTTTTTAAATTCAAATGGGATAATGGATCAATGCTGGATTTTATTTTATTTTTGTTTATTAGAAGATAATGGTGGCCTTTATATTTTTAATTGTTTTGAATGGGGGATAAAGATATAAAATAGGAGAGGAATTTGGGATAGTGGCTTTTGGTGGTGTTTAGGTTTAATTTTGGAGGGTGGATTAATATTAGTTTATTTCTTTTATTTTGAAGAGATGATAAAAGATAAGGTGAGGGGATAATTGATGTGTTTTATTATTATTTTTGAGTAAGTGTTAAGAAGAAATATAGGCACTTGGTTTATTCTATTATTTTCAAATGGTTGCAGGGAGGAAATTAAGGAATTTGACTAATTCAAATTAGTTTGAATTAGTGGTCTTGTGCTTTGGCGAATTTTGGAGTCTTTAAGGTGGGAGTGCGAATTATCTTAGTCTTTTACTTGATAATTTTCGGCTAGCACATATCAAAGAAACCAAAACTTTTTCCTTCATTAGGCATGAGCCGAATGTTCTTAAGATTCTAAGCCTTTATTTTCTTTACTCAAATACTTTTCTTCCTTCTTGGTTAGTAGCCGAATCTACTCCCTACCTTAGTGCTGAAATTCCTTTCTCCTATTTGGTAGCACTTTGGCCGAATATTAAAAGTGGTATAGATCTCTTGGGATTTCTTTTGGCAATCGATTAAGTGAAGGTGCGGGATTTTGAAGTATTCGATCCAAGCCTCCATTTCCTGTCAATCGGTTTTGGTAAGGATCTATTTTAATAGATCACTCTTTTAAGTATTCAAAGCCGAAGGTTAATGATATTGTTGATTGACCGATTGTAGTTTGACGAAGTAGATTCGTGTATCGTGTGCCGTGGTTAGTACTCAAAAACGTGTAGGTAAGGATTCGGATTCAAGAGATGACCCCTTTTAGATTTATTTGATTTGACCGAATAGGCTATGTCACTAATCTTGTGTTGGCCGAATATAGGAGCAAGGATATTGTGGGTAGCCGATTGGTTTCTTCGGGATCTAGGAATTTCGGTAGAAACAGGTGTGTGCATACACACTTTATAACTAATTAATGTGCTAAGTATTTTGTGTATGTGAAATCGGATTTGTGTAGATTCGGATTTAATACCATAAATGGTATAAGCAAGGATTCAGGTAAGTCTTTGTTGTTACGAGCTTACTTTCTTTATGATGCTTTTGGGAAGCATGACATATCTATTATATGTGGCATATGATATTTGGCTGATGATAAATTCAGTGTATGTTATTAAATAAATGTATTGGCATGATATCTGTTAAATGCATATTATGGATTGATGTGGGATTAAACGAGTGGAGGGGGATGTAAGATTTGTGTCGACGGACACCAGTGGTTTGGTACCACATTGTGACTTCGGTCACCAGAGGTTTGGCACCTCCTGTAACATCCCGAAATAGGGCCTAAACAGAATAGTGGTTGCGAAACCACAAATCTGAGTCAGTAAAATATTTTAATATTATTTTTTGATTGCTTATAATATGTGAATTTACATGTGTGAAAGTTTCAGTAAATTAATTTTATTGTTAGTGTGCTTAATTTAAAGAAAAGGACTAAATCGCATAAGTGGTAAAAGTAGCCTTAAAGCTTGATTGAGTGGTTAAATTAATGTGTCTTTTTATAAGGGAGGACTTATGTTGAAAATTGTCCATTTTAATGGGATAGTGGAATGATGACATGCATTTTCATAATGAAATTATATGTTTAAATTATAGGCTATGTTATAATATATTATAATAATATTATAATCTTATAATAACAAACATAATGGAAAGAAAAAAGAAGATGCAAAAGTTATCTTCTTAGCCGAATGTCAGAAAGAAAAACACCATTTTTGAAGCTTTAAGTTTCAGCATCTAGGAGGCTTAATTCGGGTATGTTTTTGTTCGGTTTTTAATAATTTTTACGTTTTTGAGATCGTTGTTTTGAGTGCTACAAAACCCATGTTTCAATTTTGAATTTTGATGAATATTTTGAGTTATGCTATTGATGAGAACTTGTGATTTTTGATGATTGATGGTAGATTTTGCATGTTTATGAGTAGAGGAATGATTTTTATTAAGTGATTTTTAAAAACAGAGCTAATTAGTAAAAGTTGTTATTGTTCATAAGTATGTGTTATAGTAAGAATTTGAAGTTGCTATAGAAGGGAAAAATGTTCAGCATGTTATAAAACATAAGAATAAGGGCTGAAGTTTAATTTTTGAGCCTAGGGAAAAATCGTAAATATGTAAAAGTTTAGGGGCAAAATTGTAATTTTGCCAAAAATGAGAGTTAAGGACTGTTTTGATAAATATGAGTATTAAATAAGCTAAATTTGCTATTATAGATCAAGAAGAACGAAATCCAGAGTTAGATCGGGAAAGAAAAAGATAGAGGATTAAATCGATATAGTTTATCGATTTTATTTCGAGGTAAGTTTGCGATAAATAAATGCAATATTCTGTTATTTTACATTTAATATTATTAAATTCCAGCATTTACATATTTATTCTGTAAATTTATTATTTAAAGACTCAAGTATGAATTGTGGAAAAACTATCGCATGAAAGTTAGGTTGAACCTTAGGAATGTGTAGGATACAAATGTCATGACATTAGGGTTTAAAGAAATCATGTAAGACCATGTCAAGACATGGCATTGATAAGTTACTATAAGGCAAAGGTCCCATGTAAGACCATGCCAAGGCATGGCATTGGTGAGTTTATAAGGCAAAGGTCCCATGTAAGACCATGCCAAGGCATGGCATTGGTGAGTTCACAAGGCAAGGATACCACGTAAGACCATGTCAAGACGTGGCAATGGTTAAGTTTCATAAGGAAAGGTACCGCGTATCCTTAGTATTCCAAGTGGTTCAACGGAAAATTCAAAGAGTATACCAAAGTAAAGGTAAGACAAGTTCAAGCTAAAAGGTAAGTTAAGACAAGTTCAAGCTAAAAAGTAAAGGTAAGACAAGTTCAAGCTAAAAAGGTAAGGTAAGATATATTCATGTTAAAAGGTAAGGTAAGATAAATTCATGTTAAAAAGGTAAGGTAAGATAAATTCATGTTAAAAAGACAAGGTAAGAATACAAGTTTGAGTATATTGAGTTAAAAGCTTAAATGATCTTGATAAGAAAAGAATAAGTTAATTCATTAAGAATATTGTCATCTATTTACATGTAAACTTACTAAGCTTTATGCTTACTCCCATTCTTATTTTTTTATAGTATTGCAAGCCAACTCGGGGATCGAAAGGACGTCGGAGATTGTACACACTATCAAAGAATTATATTGGTATTTTGTGACTCGAATGTTTTAAGTTATGGCATGTATAGGGACTTAGCCATTTTATGTGTGTGACCTTATGATATGGCTAATTATGGACTTGTAAATGTTTGGTAATGATTAGCCATTAAAATGGTTAATTAAGAACATGGTTGTGGTTGTTATGAAATGTCTAGTTGATAATTATTTTAAAGAAATTATGCAATTATATGCAGGGGAATAGTTGGACTGCAGCAGTGATGTGATTTTGAAAAATCACCAAAAATAGTAGAAATTGAATTGGGTTGTACATGAGATATAGAATTAAAGCTTATTGAGTCTATTTTCATATAAAGAAAACGGTGTAGGAAAATGAGTTGTATATTATGAGATAATTGATTTTTAGTGAAGAGAGGTCAGAACTGTTAAACTGTGTAATAGGGGAGACTTTAACTAATAAACTGTACTAATTGGCCACACCAAAAATTCTGGAAAAATTATAGTAAGAAGATATATGAGTCTAGTTTCAGGGAAAATTTACGGATCTTGATTTCGAGTTTCGTAACTCGAGTTATAATTAATTTAGTGAACATGACGCAGACGGACAGTTTCAATTTTTATGCCCAGAACTAGTAAGTTAAGTCTAGTAATGCCTCGTGCTCGACTCCGGCAACGGTCTCGGGTAAGGGGTGTTACACCTCCAGAGGTTTGGCACCTCATAGCGTCTCGTCCCTGTGGTTAATACCACCGTGGGTTGGCCCCACATTTGAGATATGGGATCGACGCCAGTGATTTGGTATCACATAATGGGTTGGCCCCATCATTCGATTTGTGTCTTCGGACACCAGAGGTTCGGCACCTCCAGTGATTTGGCATCACATCTGTGATTTTGAGTCACCAGTGGTTTGGCACTGTAACACCCCTTACCCGTATCCTATGCCGAGACCGAGTACGAGGCATTACCAGACTTAACAATACATTTGGTCAAATTACTTAACACATTTACAAAATGACTTAGTCAAGTCCCTATACATGCCATAACTTAAATCATTTATAAATAAAGATACCCATAGATAACTTGATAGTGTGAAGCGATCTCCGATGACCTCCAACCCGAGCTTGTTTAATAGGACTCTATAACATGGGAAAGAAAAGGGGGTAAGCTTATAAAGCTTAGTAAGTTCACATGTAAAAATAATAAGCATTAGCAATGAATTTAGCTTACTACTAAGCCGTTATAACTTGTATAAATAATGCTAAGTTCTTACTTTCCCAACTTATTTGTAGCTTTATCAAGGCCTCAACATGACAAATCCTCACAACAAGTTCTCAAGATAATGCAATCATAATTACACATAGTTCCACCATTTTCTCATGTTTATCTTAAGCTGTCTACTTGAGTCATTGTCACTAAATCATTTATATCTGAAGCTACGGAACTCCAATTTAAGATCCGTTAATTTTCCTTGAAACTAGACTCATATATATTTTTACTATAATTTTTCCAGAATTTTTGGTATGGCCAATCAATACCAGATTATTCTTAAAGTTTCCCCTATTTTGCTGTTTGACTGTTCTGACCTCTCTTCACTACGAATCAAATTACTCTTTGTAAAGAATTCATATGACCTTATTATTTATTTCATTTGAAAATAGAATCATTCAGGATTCCATTCATATAAACCATATCCCATAATTATTTTTATACAATTTTTAATAATCTTTCAAAGACAGAACAGGGGATCACGAATTCATTCAGAACCAGTTTCACTAAAATTTAAATATCTCATTAATTCCATTTCTTTTGCTTACTCTATTTCTTTTCATATGAAAATAGACTCAATTAGCTTTCAATTCATATCTCCTTCACTTTCTAATTCCATTTCTTCTATTTTTGGTGATTTTTCAAATTCACGTAGCTGTTGCTGTCCAAAGCAGCTCTATTGTAAACTTTTGCTCTCTTTTATTTTAGTTGTGTTCATCACGTGCTTATACCAATCTTTCAAATTTCCGATTACATATTGAACATATTGTTCATACGTACATTTGCCACATTTCTCAATTGGTCACATGCATACTTGCACTTATTCATAACATGATCGTTTTCAATTACACTTAGTCATCACACCATCACATGTAGTTTCTCTTCAACTATGCATTGCTTTAAATAAATTTAACTTATCTTTTATAAGGTATAAAACTTACCTTAACACATCAATGATTCACTTTGTTCTTATTTCACATTCTTAGCCCAAAGTAGACTTTATAGAACATACCGGATATCTGAGAACAAATACAGAGGTGCATTATGATGCACAAGTGAACAGAGAGCACCAATGTGCTAATAATCGAGAGAAACCGACGCGTGCTAATATCGAGAAGCACCGACGTGCTAATAATCGAGAGCACCAACGTGCTAATATCGAGAGCACCGACGTGCTAATATCGAGAGAAACCGACGTGCTAATATCGAGAGAGCATCAACGTGCTAATATCGAGAAACACCGCGTGCTAATATCGAGAGAGCACCAACGTGCTAATATCGAGAGAGCACCAACGTGCTAATGTTCCTTAATATCCCGATGTAGTTCTAAATTTCGTCTACTTGGGCATTAAAATTTGAATCTCATATATTTAAATAATTTACATAAATATTTCAAAAAGATAAATAACAATAATTTAAAATTCTTGTAGTATTTACAACAAAAGGTTGAGGTGATATAAATTCTTCTTCCTTCACTCCTTAACCTTCTCTTTTCCTTTTCCTTCAATTCGGTCCTCTCATTCCTTTTCTTTTTCTCGAATGTCATATAAACATATAACATTTATATGTTAAAAATAATCAAATAATTTCTGTACTATTTAATAGAATAAACACGTATTTTATAATGAATTCATGTTTTCTTACTTTTGCTCACATTTCAATTTAATCGTTTACTCATAAACTTATTCAAAAGCTGTCCTTTTGTGTCATATCAATAGAAAATTACAATTCAAGCACGATGTTGCATTATTATTAACACACAAACTTACCTCGAATGCCAAAACGACCATTTTACCAACTTTCTCGATTTTCGATTTTCCTCCAGTTCTACATCCAAATCTCGTTTTGGGATCTAAAACATCACATTCCACTTATTTAATTAATATACTACTCAAAACAGTCCCTAACTCAAATTTTGGCAAAATTACAATTTTGCCCCTAAACTTTGCATAATTACGATTTGCCCCTAGGCTCGAAAATTAAACTTTATTCCTTTTTCTTATGTTTTATGACATGCTGAACATTTTTCCCTTCTATTGCAACTTCAAATTCTTACTATAACACATACTCATGAACAATAACAACTTTTATCGATTAGCTCGTTTTACTTGTTTTTCACGAAAATCACTTAGTAAAAGTCGTCCCTCTACTCATAAACATGCATAATCTACCATTAAACATCAAAATTGACAATTATTCAACATGGGTCAATTTTTGAAATTAAACTCTAGATCAAATTAATGGTAGAAATAGCTAGAGTAAGTTCACGGGATTTCAAAAATACGATGAACATTAAAAGCGGGGCTCAAAAGCACTTACTATGAAGCTTGAAAAGCTTGAAACCCTTAGCCATGGAGTCTAGAAATTTTCGGCAGTAACTTGAAGAAGATGAGCAGATTTTTTTTTTTTTTTTTCCCTTGTATTTTGTCTTTTTATCCATTTAAAACACTAAATGACTAAAATGCCCTTAAGGCTTTTCTTTCAATTTTGTCCAATTCATGCCGATTTTTATCCATTAAGTTATTCAATGGTCTAATTACCTTTTAAGGGCCTGCAATTTAAAACTCATAGCAACATGACACCTCTAATATATAGAACTCAAGTTTTGCACTTTTTACAATTTAGTCATTTTGACTAAATTGAGTGCTCAAACGTCAAATTTTTTTAACTAAAATCTTACGAAATATTTCCGTAAAATTGTAGACCATAAAAATATAATAAAAATAAAATTTTCTTTGTCAAATTTGTGGTCTCGAAACTACTGTTTCAACTAGACCCAAATTTGTGCTGTTACAACTCTCCCCCCCTTAGGGATTTTCGTCCTCGAAAATCTCATCAGTTAATGGATTTAGGTTTAATTTCACAAGTCACTTTTAGCTTCTCATATAGTCTTGGCATCCTCAACATCTTACTTCTTAAACTAAGATTGTAACTATACTCTCTTATCATGAACATAAAAATCATATCACAAATCTTCTTAAATTCTGACTGAAAATCCCACTAATAAGTAATTGGCATTATTCTATCAATAATCTCATACTCTTCGATGAACCACAACTCACCTATCTTTACTTATCTAGATGATTTTTTTGTTTTAATGAAATGTTTTCAGAAGCACTTGACACTCATCTAAGTTCAATACTCTTACCTTTCAATTCTGTATGCAATTTTTGATAATCTATAATTGATTTCTTGGTACACAAATTCCGTCTCGAAACAACATATAAATAGTCGAGTTCGACTGTAGTTACGAATCGGAAGTTAGTTCTTTTCGAACACTTCTAACTTACCATTTACTGACAAAATTCTAAGTTTCACAAAATCATGGAATAAGCATCATTATTTCTGAATAATAATCACTATCTAATTCACATCATAAGATTCTTTTCATGCAGTATTAACTAAGTGCAAGCACAAGCTACCATTTTCACGTTCTTGTATCAAAATACACTTCAAACCAATTAACTATCTAGACTAAATAATTGAATTGGTCTTGGCTGTTTCACAGTACCCTTCTAAAGGAACTATTTTCATCCAGGTTGCTATGATAACTCAAACATGTATCCTATTACAATTCTTTCCGGTTACGAATCGATGATCCTTAAATCAACTATACAGTTTCAATGATATATAAAAATCTCGTTTTAACTCATTGGGATATATAAAATTACTCAGAAATAACAATCATAGTGCAGATTCCAGCTTGATCCTTCATCGTTTACTCTTTTATCAATGTTGATTTCTTTCCGAAATCTAAAGATAGTTCACATCGATAAAATTCATTTTATCATACTTCTTAAAATCTGAACCACATTGGAATTGCATCTCTCGACAATTAAAATTGTAGTGCCATTTCAAGGCTAACTTCTCGATCACATCGATAAACAATACTTTTAGTCTTTACACATCGACAATAATAACATTGTATGTTCACTATCAAACTAGATTTCATACTCACATAAGTATGATTACTTCGAAGAAAGAAATATCTCTTGCACAGTTCATAAAATAAAGTCAATAAGAAATCGAGATAAGGAGATCCAAGATTTGATATCGTATTAGAAGTCCGAGAATATAGCTCATAAGAGAAATAATACCGACTTCGACTAATTCTCAAAAAATTTTGAAGGAAAATAATACTTATAAGCCTTTGAACGATAATGAAGCAACATAGTTTTCATATACACATTTCACAAAATAACAATCGTTGGAAGGCGAATTTCAACATCATATGAATGTTCTTTGTTTCTTTTCTATCAATTCATTTTAATAGAATACCAGAAAAGATAGAGTAAACTGATCACGACCCAAACATATTAACACTGCTTTCATCTATCACTGAAATTAACTAGCATTCTCATATGATAAGAACCCCGAACGAGTCGATTAGTCAATATTAACTTTTTCCTTAACTATAACATTGCAAAACCGGATGATTTTCATAAAATTTCATCACAGCACTGAAGTTATTGTAGGTCATTTAACACATATTCACGGTATTCATCCGTATCCTTTGTCTCTTTCAAAGATTCATCTGGAAATTTCCTCACTTTCCATCATTTTAATAAATATCAATAATATTCACTCATCTTTCATATGATACATTAATATGTAAAAACATAAGTAAAAAGGGCGTATCATTTACATATAAACTTACTCATTTCAAGTCTTACCACATTCCAAATGCATATCATAAACATTGCTCACATTTACATGCACTTATACTCTGCATTTGTCATCACATAGTCACACGAAATTTTCACTTTGTCAAAGTTTCCCGATGAGCACTTTAGAATAATATCGAATACACAAAGTGGTTTTGAACACGCCCAATGATAATAATAAATACGGTAGTATCGCATACACCCACCAATAATGATAAATACGGTGGTATCGCATTGACCTACAAATAATAATAAATCTTCGTCAGACGCATACATGACCCACCAATAATGACATATTCACATGCTACCATAATAAGACTAACTTCTCAATTACTTTAGTAGATAATGCCTTAGCTGAAAACAATACATCTCGATCATCGGAAAAATTTAAACACAAATTTCCATAACAACCAATACTAAGGCACAATTTTTATACCTCTGGTAACTGTATCAAAGAACTCTCACCATCAAGTCAAAAATTATAATCATTCTAAGCATTTTAATAATAATAAGAAACCATTTTCATCAATAGAACATTTCCAACTGATATCTCACGGTTGATACTTTGAATAATAATTTATTAAGGAAACAAAAATGACAAAATCTCAGAACATGGAGCTGCACAGAAAATACTCATAACATTCACTTAATTTCACAAGTTATACTCATAGCATCATACAAATGCAAATCAACATGAACACTTATCATAGTGTAAACTTTCATTTCGTCTCATTTTTTCATATTTCGTAAGAAGAATTTTTTTATCCACAATTTATTCATCATCACATAAACATCATAAACTATTACTCTTACTTTTACGAGTCTCAACTCATCATAAACATATTGTTTGCACTATCAAATTTAGTTCGGTTGAAGTAACGATCTGTCTAATAAAATAGTTTACATCAGAGTTGGAAGTCGTCACACTATCACAGTTCATTATGGCATGTATAGCTAGACTCTCGCACTCACTATGGTAGTCCGAGAATCGACTAAACCATAGCTCTGATACCAATAAATGTAACACCCCTTACCCGTATCCTATGCCGAGACCGAGCACGAGGCATTACTGCATTTAACAATACATTTGGTCAAATTACTTAACACATTTACAAAATGACTTAGTCAAGTCCCTATACATGCCATAACTTAAATCATTTATAAATAAAGATACCCATAGATAACTTGATAGTGTGAAGCGATCTCCGATGACCTCCAACCCGAGCTTGTTTAATAGGACTCTATAACATGGGAAAGAAAAGGGGGTAAGCTTATAAAGCTTAGTAAGTTCACATGTAAAAATAATAAGCATTAGCAATGAATTTAGCTTACTACTAAGCCGTTATAACTTGTATAAATAATGCTAAGTTCTTACTTTCCCAACTTATTTGTAGCTTTATCAAGGCCTCAACATGACAAATCCTCACAACAAGTTCTCAAGATAATGCAATCATAATTACACATAGTTCCACCATTTTCTCATGTTTATCTTAAGCTGTCTACTTGAGTCATTGTCACTAAATCATTTATATCTGAAGCTACGGAACTCCAATTTAAGATCCGTTAATTTTCCTTGAAACTAGACTCATATATATTTTTACTATAATTTTTCCAGAATTTTTGGTATGGCCAATCAATACCAGATTATTCTTAAAGTTTCCCCTATTTTGCTGTTTGACTGTTCTGACCTCTCTTCACTACGAATCAAATTACTCTTTGTAAAGAATTCATATGACCTTATTATTTATTTCATTTGAAAATAGAATCATTCAGGATTCCATTCATATAAACCATATCCCATAATTATTTTTATACAATTTTTAATAATCTTTCAAAGACAGAACAGGGGATCACGAATTCATTCAGAACCAGTTTCACTAAAATTTAAATATCTCATTAATTCCATTTCTTTTGCTTACTCTATTTCTTTCATATGAAAATAGACTCAATTAGCTTTCAATTCATATCTCCTTCACTTTCTAATTCCATTTCTTCTATTTTTGGTGATTTTTCAAATTCACGTAGCTGTTGCTGTCCAAAGCAGCTCTATTGTAAACTTTTGCTCTCTTTTATTTTAGTTGTGTTCATCACGTGCTTATACCAATCTTTCAAATTTCCGATTACATATTGAACATATTGTTCATACGTACATTTGCCACATTTCTCAATTGGTCACATGCATACTTGCACTTATTCATAACATGATCGTTTTCAATTACACTTAGTCATCACACCATCACATGTAGTTTCTCTTCAACTATGCATTGCTTTAAATAAATTTAACTTATCTTTTATAAGGTATAAAACTTACCTTAACACATCAGTGATTCACTTTGTTCTTATTTCACATTCTTAGCCCAAAGTAGACTTTATAGAACATACCGGATATACAGAACAAATACAGAGGTGCATTATGATGCACAAGTGAACAGAGAGCACCAATGTGCTAATAATCGAGAAAACCGACGCGTGCTAATATCGAGAGAGCACCGACGCGCTAATAATCGAAGAGCACCAACGTGCTAATATCGAGAGAGCACCGACGTGCTAATATCGAGAGCACGACATGCTAATATCGAGAGCATCAACGTGCTAATATCGAGAGCAACGACGCAGCGTGCTAATATCGAGAGCACCAACGTGCTAATATCGAGAGAGCACCAACGTGCTAATGTTCCTTAATATCCCGGTAGTTCTAAATTTCGTCTACTTGGGCATTAATTTGAATCTCATATATTTAAATAATTTACATAAATATTTCAAAAAGATAAATAACAATAATTTAAAATTCTTGTAGTATTTACAACAAAAGGTTGAGGTGATATAAATTCTTCTTCCTTCACTCCTTAACCTTCTCTTTTCCTTTTCCTTCAATTCGGTCCTCTCTCATTCCTTTTCTTTTTCTCGAATGTCATATAAACATATAACATTTATATGTTAAAAATAATCAAATAATTTCCTGTACTATTTAATAGAATAAACACGTATTTTATAATGAATTCATGTTTTCTTACTTTTGCTCACATTTCAATTTAATCGTTTACTCATAAACTTATTCAAAACTGTCCTTTTGTGTCATATCAATAGAAAATTACAATTCAAGCACGATGTTGCATTATTATTAACACACAAACTTACCTCGAATGCCAAAACGACCATTTTACCAACTTTCTCGATTTTCGATTTTTCTCCGATTCTACATCCAAATCTCGTTTTTGGGATCTAAAACATCACATTCCACTTATTTAATTAATATACTACTCAAAACAGTCCCTAACTCAAATTTTGGCAAAATTACAATTTTGCCCCTAAACTTTTGCATAATTACGATTTTGCCCCTAGGCTCGAAAATTAAACTTTATTCCTTTTTCTTATGTTTTATGACATGCTGAACATTTTTCCCTTCTATTGCAACTTCAAATTCTTACTATAACACATACTCATGAACAATAACAACTTTTATCGATTAGCTCGTTTTACTTGTTTTCACCGAAAATCACTTAGTAAAAGTCGTCCCTCTACTCATAAACATGCATAATCTACCATTAAACATCAAAATTGACAATTATTCAACATGGGTCAATTTTTGAAATTAAACTCTAGATCAAATTAATGGTAGAAATAGCTAGAGTAAGTTAATGGATTTCAAAAATACGATGAACATTAAAAACGGGGCTCAAAAGCACTTACTATGAAGCTTGAAAAGCTTGAAACCCTTAGCCATGGAGTCTAGAAATTTTCGGCAGTAACTTGAAGAAGATGAGCAGATTTTTTTTTTTTCCCTTGTATTTTGTCTTTTTATCCATTTAAAACACTAAATGACTAAAATGCCCTTAAGGCTTTTCTTTCAATTTTGTCCAATTCATGCCGATTTTTATCCATTAAGTTATTCAATGGTCTAATTACCTTTTAAGGGCCTGCAATTTAAAACTCATAGCAACATGACACCTCTAATATATAGAACTCAAGTTTTGCACTTTTTACAATTTAGTCATTTTGACTAAATTGAGTGCTCAAACGTCAAATTTTTTTAACTAAAATCTTACGAAATATTTCCGTAAAATTGTAGACCATAAAAATATAATAAAAATAAAATTTTCTTTGTCAAATTTGTGGTCTCGAAACTACTGTTTCAACTAGACCCAAATTTGTGCTGTTACAGGCACCACCAGTGGTTCGGTACCACACGGGGGTAGAGAAAGGCGTTTGGATGGCTAGGTTGGGTGCATGAATTAGTGCATGTTAATTTGTTATAAATTGTGTATGTTGTTGCACTAAATCGGGAAAGGGTTACACATTGAGTCTTGGTGACTCACCTTCTCCTTAATATTTTCAGGTGACACGTAGATCGCGGATGAGGAGCCGGATGGACTCGAGGTGGCCATGCAGTGGACATTTGAATTAAATGGACTTTGAATTTTAGTTTATTATACTTTATTGTGGGTTTTGTTTTAATCAAGTTGTAATAAGGCCTCCTAAGATTATTTTTATTACTTTGCATGTTTTGAATAATTTGTTTAAATTACTTAGTGACTTTAAAATGGTTATACATGTTTTTCGCAAAAATTCAAACATTATTGATTTTCTTTCGTACCATCGGGTACATCGACAAACTTAATGTATTTTAATCAACACTAAGTAATGTTTTCTTCTTTGCCAAAAAAATGTTTTCATCAAAACTCAAATCGGCTAAAGGGATTTTCAAAATGGTTTTCTCTGTGACATACCAAATTCGGTCGTAATGTTTGGGCCGGGTTTGGGGTGTTACAATAAGTGCCCATCTCGGCGGTCGATAGCTGTGTGCATCACCGTGGATTGATTAATATGTGGGATCCCTATGGGATCGGTGGCTTGGCCACGACCTTGAGCGATAAAGTCCGCTAAAGTAAGATATGTGGATCACTAAGTGGGTTGGGTTTCATAATTACATATTCATAATTGCATATTCATGCATATGGACTGTGTGGATATGGGATAAGCCCATATGTGAGGACATGTGTATTAACTATGCACTGAGTCTTGGTGACTCACTCAATTTTTCTCAACCCTTTCAAGTGACGCATAAAGCTTGGACCGGGTTGGAGCGGATACAAAGGTGGCCACGCAAAAGCGGATTTTCAAGCAAAGGAATCTCTTGTTTAATGAATTAAGTATCTATATTTTCAGTATTTTGATTAAGTATGTATTGTAAGAAGGCCCACTAAAGTATTTCAGTTCTTTTATTAAGTATCTTTATTATTATGCTCAATTATGGATGGACAATTTAAAATGCTTATTGCAAATGATTTTATTTCCTTGAGTATGTATAATGAAGTTTTGAATCCTGTGTTTTTATAATAAGTTAGTTTTTGCTTAGAATATTTCAAGTCACGAAAATGTTTTATTAAACTCAATAAATTTTTATCGGTTTTACTTTAAGTAAGGATATTTTTCGAACGTGTTCCGCAGTGACATTTCAAATTCGGTCGGAGTGAATGGGCCGGGTTTGGGGTGTTACAAGTTTTATCGATTTCTTTTCAGATTATTTCAATTTTATTTTCCTATTTAGTCTGTTACTTTTTACATTTTTATTTTCTATATTTGTTTCAGGTTTAATATTTTACTCCCCCCAAATGTCGCGGACACGACAATTGCCCAGACATTAATCTGGTCAAGAGATAGACAATTTTTCAGTAAAACCAGTCTCTGTGGGATCGACCCTACTCCCTATACTGCTTAAATTTACAACTAGGTGTAGGATTATATTGGTGGAATCGACAGCCATCATTTTGGCGCCGTTGCCGGGAACTGGCAACACTTACAATTGTTAAATCGTCTTCATGACCAGATCTTCATCAGGAGATTCGAATACGACCCAGAGATCGAGAAATTAGCGCGAGCGTGACGAAAGGAGACAGAAGCTCTTAAACGCGCAAGTAAAGTAAAAGCTGAGCTAGGACAAGTGATCCTAGAATCTGACGTTGAAAAGTTGAGCGAAGCAATTCGTACAGAGGCAATTCGACGTGGAAAACAAGTCGAAGTGGTTGGACCTGAGACCGAACCACTTCTTGAAAGAAAAGAAGCGAAAGACAACCTTGGTGAACTAGAAAGGATGGCAAACCGAACCATTCGTCAACTAGCTGCTGCTCCCAACGAGCAAACACCGTTATGCATCAATTATCCAACCAGAGGAACCCCTTTCGAGCTGAAATCAGGCTTGATTCGCCTTTTGCCCACTTTTCGAGGCTTGAAGAACGAAAATCCACACACTCACTTGAGAGAATTCCACATGCTCTGCTAGAGCATGAAACCCAGGGAGTACCCGAAGATGAAATCAAACTTCGAGCCTTTCCTTTTTCTTTAGTTGATACAGCAAAAGAATGGTTATTTTACTTACCTCTCGGTTTTTATCATAACATGGGTTGACTTATATCATGTTTTTCTGGACAGGTTCTTTCCAGCATCACGAGCAGCTGAACTTCGGAGGGACATAGTGAGAATTCGCCAAATGGAGAATGAATCGCTCTACGACTATTGGGAGCGGTAAAAAAAACTATGTGCTAGTTATCCTCAATACGGGTTGACCGGACAATCACTCCTTTAGTATTTCTACGAGGGATTGCTCCCTATGGAAATGAAGATGATCGATGCTGCTAGTGGAGGGGCGCTTGTCAATATGACTCCTCAAAGAGCGAGAGAACTTATATCCACCATGGCGGCAAATTCTCAACAGTATCGACCGAATTTGGAACCCACAAGACAAGTTCATGGGGTAAACGTTTCATCTTTAGAAGATAAATTGGATAAGCTTACCAATGTTGTTCAATCTTTGCTTTCAGAGAAGAAGAATCTGACCCAACTGTGTGGAATTTATTCTACATCCGAACATCCGACGATTCGTACCCAATCCTTAACGACAATTCAGTGGCACATGATACTGTCAAAGGTTTTTCGGGACCTTCGCAAAGATGCTATGATCCTTTCTCCAACACCTACAATCCCGGATGGAAGGATTATCCCAACCTGAATTATGGAGGTGATCCCTGATATAATCCATCGTACCAACCGAGACCTCTGCAACCACCACAACAGCAACCCAAGCCGAAGACATCTCTAGAAGCTATTGTGGAAAGACTTGCTGCCGATGCTGTAAAATATCAACAGAGGACAGATGCATCAATACAAGAACTAACTAATCAAGTTAGTAAACTCTCAATGGCAGTTAATCGTTTGGAGTCTCAAGGTAAATTACCTTCCCAGACAGAGCCGAATCCTCGACAAAATGTAAGTGCAATAACTCTTCATAGCGGTAAGGTTCTGGAAACAGTGCCAGCTAAAAGTCGTGAGCAAGACAATGAACGAGAAAAGAAAATGATGGATCCAACAGCTAGGCCAGAATCAGGAATTCAGAAACCAGTCGTGATACCACCTCCTTTTCTAGGAAGGCTTATAAAAGATAAGAAAGAAAAGGAGGAAAAAGAAATCCTCGAGACATTTAGGAAAGTGGAGGTAAACATCCCTTTACTCGATGCTATCAAACAAATCCCTCGTTATGCGAAATTCCTTAAAGAATTGTGTTCTAGCAAGAGAAGGTTGATAGGGAACGAAATAGTAAATGTAGGAGAAAATGTCTCCGTAGTACTTCAAAAGAAAGTTCCGCCCAAATATAAGGACCAAGGTATGTTTTCTATTTCTTGTGAGATCGGTAATGTAGGCATTAAGAAAGCCATGTGTGATTTAGGGGCTTCTATTAATGTTATGCCTTATTCTACTTATAAGTTGATTAACGCGGGTCCTTTAAAAGAAACAGGAGTAATAATCTAGTTGGCGGACAGGTCAGTTGTCTATCCCGAAGGACTGCTTCAAGACGTCCTTATTAAAGTTAACGAACTAGTTTTCCTGCAGATTTCTACATTATTAATATGGAAGATGATAACTCAATTAATTCGTCTGACATTTTGCTTGGAAGACCGTTCTTGAGTACCGCACGAACGAAAATTGACGTTTAGAGTGGAACACTCACCATGGAATTTGATGGCGAAGTGGTTAGGTTTAATGTTTATGAGGATATGGGACATCCCAATGATAAGTTACAAACTGTGCCTTGCAGGAATGTTGATCTTGATGTTAAGCAAGAGGAATTATCGATAATTCAAAAGCCAATACGTGAAGCTGTCATGAAAGTCTTGACATTAGAGCTGAAATCATTTCTAGAACGTACAAGTATTCCGACAGTGAAAAATGCAAACTTGAACGAAGAAGCTCAAAGACTTCTCAATCCACTAATGATAGGGGAACCGGGAAGAGCTTCAAAGATAGTAGAAAAAGGTCGAAACCTTTCTGCAATGACATCTAAGTGCACAAGATGGAAAAATTAATTATCAATAAGCCAAACGGATAACATTTAAGGTCGTCGAGCTAACGACGTTAAACAAAAGCGCTTTCTGGGAGGCAACCCAAATTTCTTTTCATTTATTTAATTTTAAGTTTTAGTAGATTTAGGGTGTAAATAAATAAATTTTTACTTACTTCAATTAGTTTGATGTTTTCAAGAAAATAATGGAGAGCATCAATTTTTCCCGAAAGTCGAATGACAGTAGTGGCGCGGGCATGACATGCTAATATGGTGACATGTATTTACCAAAAAAAAAAACTCAACCTTTATAAAACACCAAAACCCAACACCTACAAACCCAAACTTAATCCATTTAACCCACCAACACCTACTCATATACCAACCCAACAACACAAACCCACCTAAACTTAGCCCAAATCTCCACACCCATTTTCTATCTTCATCTTCCTCACAACAAACCCTCTCTCCCACAACCAATCTACGCCGCCGTCACCATCTCCATTACTGTCACAACATCCATCACCGTTGCCATCGCACTACCATCACCAACGCCACTACACCACTGTCGCCGTCTCTCCTCCTCCTTTTTACTATAAGGTTAAGGTGTGGCAATGGGTATATGCATGTCTAGGATTGGATCTAGGGAGAGCTTAGTACTTAAGCGGTCTTAATGACTCACCTCCTCTTCTCTGGAATCCAACCTGGTGCATAGTATCTGTTTACTTTAGCCAACGAGGACTCGATAACGGGCCAAGGTGATCCTCAGTAGGCGGTTCCTGCAAAGTCGTTACCCCCAACATTAACGAAATCATTGAAGACACACATGAGGAGTACTCTGAACTTTTCATTTTATTTATTTGAGCTACTGTTTTTTTTCTTTTCTATAATATGACACATGCTTGAGGATAAGCATGAGCTAAGTAGGGGGGATGAATATAATAAGTATGCATGGATGGTTGATTGGTTCTTGCTGCATGTTTCTCTTTTGCATATGTTAAATCTTGCATTGAATTTATTCAACAGTTTATTTTGACATTGAGCCTTTAATCTCATACTTAGTCAACTTGGACAATTGGAATTTTTTTTTTTTTTGAATTTAAATGCTCAAGTATATAGATTAATAGACATCTTGTGTTTTAAGGTTGATGTATGTAGCTAGATTTTCATGAATTGATTGCTTGTGCATGAAAAAAAAATAAAAATTAAATAAATAAATAAAGGCTCAAGTTATGAGTGAAAGTTTCGAAAACGTGATCGGATTGAGTAACCGGGGCGAGGTGCTTGGGTTGTCATCTCATCTCGCGTAAAAAGGTTCGAGTGACAAGTCGATAACTTAATAACATTCCGCTAAAAGAGCTCAATAATAAAGACTGCTCGAACTGAGTAACCGGGATAGGGTGCTTGGGTTGTCATCCTAGTTCGCGTAAAAAGGTTTGACCATGTCTAATTTATTTTTCTAAAAGCACAGTTAATTAATAATGCCTTGCAATTTATTGGATTCAAACTCAATTTAATGAAATTATCTAGTTCGCATATTTCAAATCTTATGACGCTTGTCTTGTTGATTAAACTAAATGTTTTAAGCATTCATTTAATTATTTTTGCCTATGTTGTTTATGTTGAGTATGGATGCAGAAAAGAGGCTCGATTTTTAATAAATTGTAGAATTGATTTTAATGTTTGAACGAACAACATGCTTGAGGGCAAGCATGAGCTAAGTAGGGGGGATTTGATAACATGATTATCTTGCATGATTTTTTGTATGTAATTCGGTTTATTTCTGAATTAATCCCTACTAAATTAGTGTTTTTATGATTTAATTCTTATAAGGGATACAATTGATCTAAAGCTTGCTAAAAAGGGCCAAATTGAAAGAATATCATGGAAATGGGGTCAAATAAAAAAGATGGAGGAAGCCAAGGACGCGTCAAGCAATTTGACTTTGTAAAAAGCCAAGAATAGAAAATTCTATTTTTAGTTTATTTAATTTTAATTTTATTTATTTTTATTTTTAATTATTTAAGATTTTATATTAAATTAGTTAAGTCTATTTTTAGTAAATGCATTAGTATAAATAGGGGTTATTTGTAATTGGATAATAATGAATCAATTCTCTCTTTTCCTATTTCAATTTTAAGTTGTTTTTCTCTCTTTTCCTATTTCAATTTTGAATAGGATTTCTTTTATTCTATTTTTTTCAAGCCAACGTCCAACATTCTGCTTATTTCAATTATTTTTGTTTGTTTTCCCAAAATTGGTTTAATTGCCTTCAAAGCCCCTTCCCTTTCCAACTTCCATCGTCCTCCACAAAAATACTTTCCACCACCTTCAAGCATGAGTAAAATCATGCCACACTAAACCCCTTTCAGCTTTAAGCCGGTATCAACCCTGTCAAAAACCCGTGAGTTACGAACCCGAGCTATTCAACTCCCGATTTTTGATACTTATTACTTCTCCGGATTAAGAGTATGACTTCGTCAACTCACAAAGTCAAGTCATGCTAAGTCAAAAAAGACGTCGTTTGAGTTAGTGCGGCTAGACATACAGTTGGAATTCCGAAAGGATCGATTGTCTAATTGGTCTTCCGTGAACACATTGGCGTGCCAAGTGGGGATTGCTGTTTGGTTCTGTCAAGGGAAGTAGTAGCCGAATTTAAATGTCCCAACGTTTGAGGGCATTGGTTCGAGCTAGGCTCTTCTAGAACGCAAAGCTGCCGGAGTTCTAAACCACGAACGTTTCGTAGGTTGTTCGATCGGTAAGGGTTAGTTGTAGGACGCTCCATAACTAATTTACACAAGGAAGAGTTGGTGTCCGAGGCGTCCTAGGTAGCTATAACTAGCTTATCATAAAAGACGAGTTCATCTAATTTCGAGGATCAGGTCAAAGACCAAAAAAACCGCGCTTAAGGCTGAGCTAAGTTTTATTGATATCTTTTCAGATTATTTCAATTTTATTTTCCTATTTAGTCTGTTACTTTTTACGTTTTTATTTTCTGTATTTGTTTCAGGTTTAATATTTTACTCCTCCTAAACGTCGCGGGCACGACAATTGCCCAGACATTAATCTGGTCAAGAGATAGACAATTTTTCAGTAAAACCAGTCTCTGTGGGATCGACCCTACTCCCTATACTGCTTAAATTTGTAACTAGGTGTAGGATTATATTGGTGGAATCGACAGCCATCAGAGAGCGATTGTAACAATTGAGTTCATTATTAGGGTTTCCATTATCTATTATGTATGATTAGATTGAATTTAAACTAACAAATGATTTAAATATTTATTGAATAAAATCATTCATTGAGTAAAATTTATTGATCCGAATTGGTTGATTTCTCTCATTACTTTGCTCGTTTATTAGACACAGTTTATTAAATTATCTTGGTTCAAATTTTATTGGAATATCAATCAAGGCATCAAATTGAAACCAAAATGTTTTCCAATATCTACTGCTAATGATGGATCATTTTTGCTTTGATTCAAAAAGAGATCGAATGGTAGTTGGTTCAAAGGCCTCATATTTAGGCGAAGAATTTTAATTTTTATTTCAATAGTTAATAATAACGCATTTCAAATGTGCAATAAATGAATTAGCGAACAAAGAACATTGTCCAAAACTTGATGGACTGCCTCATTGTTGAGTAATTGGATCTCTTGTCGGAGCCCAATGGTAATATTTTTGCATGTTCCATAGCCTGACCCAAAGTGTAACGTAATCACTCCCACCACTACAGTGTCTGTCTGCCCCACCGTCGGCGTTGTAAACCACTCAAAAACATCAACTCCATGTCTATAAAAACAAAATTAGTGTAATACAAAATTAAAGGTATTCAAGTTAATTAATTAAAAAAGCCATCGACTCATTATAATTATACGTCTTATAACAATAATAAATTATTTTTAATAATGTATCATCAATTAATTCTCTAATGATGTATAAAATTAAAAATGGCAAACAGAAAAACATTATATCTTATTAAAAATGACGGGAACTGAGAATATACCGGTTTACCAGCCCACCTATTGGCTGCTAGTCTTTTGTAATGAGTGGCCATACAGGTGACAGTTGTGTCTTTAATTACCCTGTTTGTGTAAACTTTTCTTCCTCGTATTACCAGAAAGAAAAGCTATATATAAAAACTGGTCGTCAAATGGATTATATTTTGGTTAAGTAATTTGATACCTTTAAAACGAAGATGGTACCCTGAATGAAGTATTTAATGAGGTTGAAAAGGAAAACATTCAACTCAACTCCATGGTCCCTTGACTCCTTATTTTTAACATTTAAAGGAGCTTTGGTGCCTTTAAAACCGACCAGAAAGGTATGTTCCCCCTCCCTTTTAAACATTTGAAAAAGAGAAGTAATCTCATTACCTTTTTCTGCTAAATGGTCTAAAGATGTAATTAACAAAGGCATCCATTGAAAGGTAAGAACTTTAAAAAGTTGGTTTGAACATGAACGTTAAATAAAATAATCCAAAAGGCCGGCTAGGCATTGGGCAACTCTTATCTCTTTTTACCCAAAGACCAAATGAAAGCATGGCAATGAGAGGAATTTGACTTGACCAATTCAAAGCAACAAGACTATGACAATATGATGCATTCTCGACAATTACTTCATCTAGAGGAATATATTTACCAATGCTGGGTCTTTGGTAAAAACAAAACAACCAACATCAATTCTCTCCTTCTTACACTCAAAAAGTTTTTATTTTGCTATATAAATTATTTGGATTGCAATGTACGTAATATATATTTTATTAATTACTACAACCTGTTTTGCAGCTTTGATTCGAGGCGGAAATTGTCATTTTTTGAAGGGAGTCACCGTCTTACTTCGAATGTGATTGAAACATTTGTCATGTGAGAAGCTCTGTCGTGATTGTCAAAGTCGGCTTACTAGGAACTAGTTAATGATTTACTCTGGGATAAGGTTTTTAGTTTAATTTTACATGATTATTCTCAATTGAAATCATAATTATGTTGTATTAAATTTGATGGGATGCTAATAAGGTCACTCGGCAATTGACTAGGGTGATCTTATTTCATGCAAACCATCACATATTTCATATTCCCCTTGCTATAGTTTATCTACAAATATTTCTTCTTTAACGCCAATGAAATAAAAATAATTAAGATTGGATGTATAACTTAAACCTCTTAACTTAATATTTAGAATCATCTCTTTTTTTTTTTTTCTTTTGTCTTCTTTTTTTTTTTTTTTTTTTTTTTGCCTTGTATTTACAATAGGGTTGTAATGCAGTGATATCTTGCTTTCAAAAATAAAAAAAAAATATTTCTTTGTAAAATTCATAAATTCCTTAAAAAATTTAATTTTTTTTATTAAAAAGCATCCAACAAATCTATAACTTTAAAAAAACAATTATAAATGTATTATCACTCAATTTATAGTATTTTCAAAATTTAAATTCTAAGTAACAAACGTAACAATATTTTCATTCCAATAATCTCGTAAATTTGACCTTAATTATTATATAGAGAGGGAGAAAGAAAGATAATTATATAAAACAATATTGTTATGCGTGAATATATAATAAGAGAAAGAGTAACTTTAGCCATTTAAAAATATTTTCGGCCCTATTCTACAAATTTCTGAGTAGTAGGCTTAGGGCATTATATTGATGATGATTTTATTTAATCCATAGAATTATTTGTATTATAATAAGTGAAGTTGCATCCAGACTGTTGTCGATAAATATTGAAGAGCATGCATGGGATATTGAGACAAAATCCCATGCAAATAAATGCAACCATGCACTCAGCTGTCAGCATAGCACGTGCCCACACCTTTCGCTTTTGGTGGGCCGATTCTGTGTGCTTCAAATTCGCAAATTAAAATGAACTATTATTATATCTTTTTTTCAATGACAATAATTCAGTTTATTTCATATTTTTAAAGACAACTCATCATCTTTTGTTTTTAATTCTAAAAAATAAGAAAGTATGACTTGGTATCTCTTTTGACACCATAGATATGTTATCCTAATACATCAAAATTTCCAATATTAAGGTTTTTTTTTTTTTATGAGGGCAAGGGGAATTACCTATACTTTAATAATTTTCTAAACCAAGAAGGGTAAATAAAAAAAGGCCAAAAATAATCGCACCTGAACAGACAATTAGAAAATTAACCAACAGGAATATCTAGGAAAACGAAAGAAAAAAAAAAGGACCATATTATTGTGGATTAAGAATGGAGAAGGTAAACACAATTTTTGAGTCGAAAGTTAGATTTAAAAATTTTAAATTATATTTATTAATATTTTTAGAAGAAAAATAATGCCGTGAAAATTTCTCGAATGCAATTCTGTGAGTTTTCTTTCAAATTTAATTTTGATTTAATGGTTGTCTGACTTAATTTTGGATGTATGGGTTTGTTTTAAGTGTCAGTTTGACTTGTTCTTGAAAGAAATTGAAAGCGATTTTCCACGGATGAATTGGATTGAAAGACAATTTTTCTTTAAAACATGTATGGTATTCTTCAGAATTTCTTTAAGTTCTTGTGCTTCTTCAGAGCTTTTTGCAGATATTTTTTGGACTTCTTAAACTTATGAAAATGTAGAATGACCCTTTTCTATAATGCCAACTACATAAATAAAAAAAAAATCAATTTAATAATTCTACAATAATTAAATTTTTATTTATTTATTATCTATCTCTTATTAATTTAAAGATAAAATAAACATTTAATATTATCACCATCATAACTTTTGACTTTAGCGTAAATTTAACATTACAGATACCGTTTTATAATGGTCCCATAAATTATCTTCTTCTACACAGTGTATAAGCTGCTTTTGTTTTGTCTAGTGAAGTGGGGAGGTGACCGTAGTGATGGAATTGCAATCACCCAAAATGACAAAAACTCCATTCAATTGAGTCACAGTCACTGCAAAAACATTTGCTCAACAAATATAGGTAGCTCTAAAATAGCCACCACTACTGAAATAATTTAATTTGTACTTGATATTTTAGTCAACTCCTGTTGGGTACTGTCTATTTGTTTCGGTATATTAATTATTGATTCCGGCTGTACCTCCAATTAATTTGATATTTTGATTGATACCACCACTACCATACCAACTTTATAGTATATATATGAAGCTTTACAAAAGCTAAAGTGAATATTGTATGATATCCACTTTTAATTATGAGGAAGCTCAGCAGCCCTAATAGTAAGAAATTAATTAGGTTCTGAATCCGGATTTCGTAGCTGTATACATGGGTTTGCTCCCATGTTGCACATATTTATAAAATTTTCTGCATGTTTTTAAAAAATTAATAAATAATAAATCAGGATAGACCAGCCTAATTAATCTTGAGTTGTGAGATTAATAAAAAATATACATTATTTGCATAATTTTATGTTTTAATGAAAAAAGAAAAAGGAAAAGGGAAGTAAGATGATCATTTTATCCACTTTGCTGTTCAGTCCGCAGAGTTGGAAAATTTACTATATGTATTTGCACATGGGATGGGATAATTATGGCAAACTTATTTTGTTACAAGATGAGACAGAAATGATTAAGTTAGATCTAGTTCCAAGTTGTATATGCGGCGCGCAAATGTTGAAAGTATGTTGTGGTAATGAGTAGGTCACAGTGTTTGATCAATATTTAGCCATTACAGTCGTGGATCATCATAACTAAATTGAATTTACCTATTTACTATGTCATCAATATCAATATTTATTTTTCCTCATAAAGTCGTATATTTACAAACCAATATTTATTTTGCCCGATAAAAAGAAAGTTTAGTTCTTAAAAAAATTCATAAACATAAGTAGTTTTTTAATTATGATTTTAATACACTTTCTAATTCAAGTGTTTTTATTTATAGTTTAATTATACGAACAAATAAAAGATTAGTAATATTTTAAAATTTATTTATTTATATCAAAAATATATTATTTGTGAAACACAACAAGACTATTAAGTCGTGTAATTATTATAATAGACATAATTTTGTATTTAATCCACTCATTTGTTTATAGTTTTGAACACACCTTTAATTTTCAAAAAGAAAAGAATGATTATTAAGCAAAGAAAGTGGTGATAAGATGAGTTAATCATAAAATTTAATTTGATGATGAGATTGGCATGATGATGTTAAAAACTCCGGTTTTAATTAGTTGTGGACTCCAAATATATTTCAATACCTGAGTTAAGGACGAGTCGAGAGTAATATTGGAGTTGATAATGATTGGGATATTTCTCCTCTACCAAATAAATATCCCGCCAGTTTTTACGGTGATGGTAGCTTCTCAATCAAACCCCTGTGCCTATCCTATTGTAAACAAATGACTTGCGCATTTCCATTCTAATATTCCACGCAACTTCCTCATATATTTGATCACTTGGCAGGAATCCCATTCTCCATTCTAAGAAATGTCTCTTTCACCATGGAATATATATACACATTAGGACATTATGTTAGATAAATCTTTAAATGGGTACACTAAGCTCTTATGCCTTTTCTTTTCTTCTTTTTTTTTAATTAAATAAGCTCGTATTCTTTTATTTTTACTTTTGATTCTATGTTTGGTGAATTATGTGGAAGCAAAATAACAAGTGTAACAAGTTCTTGCATACCAAGAAGATGAAACTGGAGACAATATTTCATACGTATTGGTTTCACTAAAAATAAGATATACTATAATTTTATAATCGTAAATTTAAAAAATACGAGCTATTTACGTCACACTACAATTTATAATGGCTTTATACCCCACTAGTTTCCGCCATTTTTCACGTTGCTACCGTTATTTTATGTACACTAATCCTACCAAAAAAAAAAAAAAAAAAAGCGAATTAAAATGTAAAAGAAGGATTTGATCTAACTTAAGCTTACACGTGCATACAAAACTTCACACGTGCGTTAGAACTCTGAGAAAGAAACGTTTAGTGTATGCTCCGATGACGGCGACGGTAGTGGTGACGGTGGCATTGACAATGGAGTCTTCAAACTCTGATAATATTTCTTTATATCTATTTGGCCTCTCTCCGTCAAGTCGCCCTCTTCGATTGAGGGAATAAACGGCGGTCGTAATACCTCCGTTAAGAGGTCCCACCTGACCCCTTTGAAGAACGGGTGCTCTTTGATCTCGCACGCGCCTCTTTGATACCCGAGTCTTTTTCTTGAATCCTTGTGTAGTAACCGTTGGATCAAATCCGTCAAATCGCTTCGTTGTCCGATGAACTCCGGCTCTTTGTACAAAACGTTTCGAAACGTCTCCTTCCTGCTCTTCCCTTTGAAAGGTGTCGTACCGTAGAGCATCTCGTAGGTTAGAATTCCGAGAGCCCACCAATCGACGGCGAACTCATGTCCATCTCCACGTACTACTTCAGGTGACACGTATTCCTCGGTGCCCACGAAGGAGTTGGAACGTTCCCCGTTTGAGAAACTAGGTTTCCTTCGACTCACTGGGCTGACTCGGGCTGCTTTTGGTTTCTTATAAGCTTTGCGGTACTTGTTATCAGCTACGACGGGGACCCATCGGATAAAGTTTCGTCGAACCGGAATGGCAGGCGATGAATTCGGATCCATTTTGAGGTCAGCTACAGTTTCTGATAATTGCTTCTTCTTTAAGTTGCGTGAAAGGTCGAAATCCGTTAAAGTGACGTGACCGGAGTGTTGAATGAGGATGTTTTCAGGCTTGAGATCTCGGTAAACGATGCCCAGGGAATGCAGGTGGTCTAGAGCGCAAATAATCTCGGCGAGGTAAAATTGGATGACAGGGGCGGAGAAAACGCGGTCGTGTTGACGGTAACGAAGGGCGTGGAGGTCAGAGCCAGGGCAGTAAGGGACAGCCCAGGCAATAAGGTCCGGGGTTTGGAGAAGACCCAAAAGACGAGGGAGAAATGGGTGTTGAGGAGTAGGGTTGGGAGGGGAAAGCCTGGACAAGACCTCGATCTCCCAACGGGCACGACGGTCAGAATCAGGTTTGGATCTTTGTACAACCTTAAGGGCAAACGGGGAAGGAGCGATGGGGTCGGTAGAAGTGTGGTGCACGAGAAAGACAGAACCCAAGGCTCCTTTGCCCAGGATTTTGATGGCTTTGAGGTGGTCCAAATCTAACTCAGGTGGAAATGAGGGTGAAGATGGAGGATTATCCATAACCATTTCAGAGGGAGAAGAAAAAGGAGGAAGAGACTGGTGAGGGGGAGAGGGGAAGATAGCGCTGAGGGCTGAGGTTTGGTGTTTATATAGAGAGAGAGAGAGAATTAGTTTTTCGTTGGTTGATGGCACTGGTATTTGTTTTGGGTGGAAGTGAGGTTGTTCTTTGGTGTGTGTGAAGCAGGGATTTCAGCCCTTTCGTCATTTCTAACAAATTTCTCGCAAATTATAAAACCCACCACAACGAAACCTACGCATATGGGTCGGGTCAGATCCGGTTACTGTTTCGCTTTTTCTTTTCAAGTTCGTTTGTAAGTTCGTTATAGTTTTGTCACTTCCTCTTATCGCAGAGACCGGTGGCTTAAGGAGCCACTTCCAATTTTCAACGTTATCCGTCTACATATCAATAAAAATTTTTTGTTTAATTTTATGTATTTTTAACTTTAAAAAAATAAAATTTTATTATTCCTTAATTTTTATCCATAAATTATTTTATATTTACTCTTCATATAAAAGATTAATCTCCATAAAAAAAATCAAACTCTAAAAACTATTAATATAGTGTTTGGAAAATCATCTGATAATTAGATTTTGGTATAATCATTTCTAACTGTACCTGAGTGATGATATGTTTTGATAACCATTTAAATTGGTGGATCCCATTGAACTGGATATAATTGAAACACCTCAATTATACTTTCACATTCTTAGGGAAAGGTGATAATTGAAGTAATTACACATGTAATTACACTTGAATTCAACTTCAGAAAAATTATTTTTATACAAGTTCAAGTTATTAATTTTTATATTATGAGCATGAACATGTATGATGTTTGGGATGATTATTGTAATCACCAATTTTTGGCCCGGGCCCATTACAGGCAAAATACAAGACCCAATTTGTATGTGGCCCAAAAGGCCCAAAATAATTAAAACTTGGAACAAAAAGCTAGGGTTGGGAACCCTAGCGCCGCAAGCCCTAGTGCGCCGCTCCCACCCATTGTCGTCGGCCACCGAATCCCACCACCACGCGCGCACCATCACTCCACTCCCTTTTGCTCTCCACGCCCGCTAATGAAGACAACCAACAGCAAGAAGAAAGATTTTTTTATTACAGGTTTTAGATCTATAAAAGCCAAACGAGAACATTATGTGAGGGGGTTTTTTTTTTCTTTTGAGCAATATATACAAGAAAACAAAAAAATCAAAGGAGAACAATAGAGAATATCAAAGGTGATTTCGTTTTTTTTTTTACTGTTTCGTGTTTCGGTTTTCTTTTTTATTTAAATAAATATATATACATACATACATATACTAAGAAAATATAAAATAAAAAAAAAAAAAAAAAATTTACCTTTCCGGCCACCATGAGCGGTGGCCGGCGCGGCGGCGTCGACGGCGGCATGACCGGCCGGAAATCGCCCCTCCTTTGCTCCTGCAGAGAGTGGAGAGAAGGAGAGAAATTTTTTTTTAAAGAGAGCTGCAAAATGAAAAAAAAAAAGAGGGAAAATTGGATTTTATACTAAAATCAAAACGGCGCCGTTTCAAGGGAAAGGGGGTCCGCGCGTTGACCCGGATCCGACCCAGGATCGGCGCGTCCCCCCCCTTTGAGGGGCTAATTGCGCCCCAGGTCCCTCCCTTCTTTCTGACTCCTGCAATCGAGTTTCCGCGTTCTTTTAATTTGGCCCTGAGTTTTCATTCGATTTTCGATCCAGTCCCTGCCAAAACGCGCGTTTCAGGAGTAGGCTAAATTGCTCGATTGGTCCCTCTTGTGCGACGCGCATTGTGATTTAGTCCTTAATCTCCTCTTTCATTTTATTCTATTGCTATTTTAACCCCTTTTATTTCATTTTTACTTCGATTTGGTCTTATCATTTTAAAAGCATTGTTATTACTATTATTACCCTTTTTTATTGTCATTATTCTTTATATTTTCGTATTATTATAATTATTATTATTATTATTACTATACTATTATATTATTACTATAGTACTTACTATTATTACATTATACATTTTGTCATTATTATTATTGTTATATTTTCTATATTACTATTATTATTATTACTATTATTATTATTATTGTTATTAGTATATTGTGTATATTATATGTTGTTATCATTATTTTTATTATTATACATCATTATGTTGTATATGTATATTATTTTATTATTATTTCTATCACATTATTATCATCTCAATATCATATTGCATATATTTTCTATTATTATTATTAATATTCTTATTACTACTATTAATATATTATTATATATTGCACATTGTTATTATCGTTATTATACCTATATTATCTTTTTATATAGTTTGTGTTATCATCATTATTATTATTATTATTATGTTTACTATTACTACTATTATTATTATATTGTACATATTTTGTCATTATTATTACTATTTTATTGTTATATTATTATTACAATCATATTACTATTTTCATTATTATTACTATCATTATTATATTCATATTTTATTTTCATTGTATATATTTCAAGTTATTATTATTACTATTATTATTATACTTAATATTTCCCCTATAGCTACTAACATTTTTAGTTTATTTTTTTTTTAATTTATTGTTACTATTTTTATATTATCTCTTCTTGTTTTTATTATTACTTCTTTTGTCAGCATGTATTGTTAATTTCTCGTTTTCGTCATCTCATGTGGATCAAAAGTTTTAAATCACAATCCGATTTTTTTTATTTTATACAAAAGAGGTAATATTTGTGCGTTTAGAAGGCCGAAAAATTACACCCTAACGTGTTGGGTGTCGATCTTTTCGTTTGACTAAATATTCAAATAATCCTTTTTTGAAGATGATTTTGATATCGAAATATAAGGGTGTTATACCCTAACGTGTTGGGTATGATACTTTTATTCCTTCGAAACGAGGTTATCTTGAGATTCGATCCCGATTTAATTAATCCATTCTTTTAATTCTTTTTTTAAATATTTTCAACTTTTCGACATTAGGACATTGATCAATCAATTTGGTACCAATTTTGGGCGTTGCGAGGGTGCTAATCCTTCCTCGCACGTAATCGGCTCCCGAACCTATTTTTCTCGAACATTCGTAGACCAAAAGTATCGTTTTAGTAAACCAAAATGTTTTATTAAAACAAAGGTGGTCCGATCACACCTAATAAAAGATCGGTGGCGACTCCCGTTTTATCCGTTTTTAAAACCCAAGTTCGACACCCGTTTTATCAAAAAATGGTCGCGACAGCTTGGCGACTCCACTGGGGACCCTCGAGAGTCAGGCCGTAAATTGATTGATTTTTGTCCTTTTTGATTGAAAATTTGGAAAATTGTCTTTGAAAAATCATGTTTCTCTTTGATGCATTTGTTTGTGCGATAGTGTCGAGTCCCGTGAAATATTTTGGCATCGCATTGCATGACCATCGGTTACACCTTTAAGTGGGAGTAAGAAACTAAGCTTTCGTGAGGTTTTCACCTCCGCATGAGCTAGTAGATTGCTTCCGGGAGACATCCGTACTTACGTGTTTCGTGAGGTTTTCACCTCCGCATGGCCGTAGGGAAATGTATCCCCCTGAACCGAACTCGGTCCGTATGAGCCTATAATGGGTGAGGATCGAGGAATCTGCTGGTTCAGGTACCCCTCTGCAGAACCGAACCTCATATAGAAGCCCTAGAGCCTACCCTAGGCGTAGTGCCGAAATAGTTACCCGGATAAGCGTCTATTGATATTTTGCTTGTTTGATTATGCAATACTAACTTGTGTTGTCTTGTTTGATTTGCATGACATTCCATGTAGTCGAGGTGTCAATTTCGTTCGGTTGCTAGAATAGGAAGTTTGCTATGGAAAACAACTTTCTTGATAAAGTAGAGGACAATGCAAAATGTGACGCACATGGTCGGAAAAGTTGCGATTGGAACTAGGAGAGAGCCTAGTCGAGGTCACACGTCGAGTTGAGGACTTCACCCGTGTTAGTGTGACACAAAACGAGCTCCAAGAGTTACTGGATATCCGGGCCAATTGGGAAGATGGAATTAAGCAAATGTTCTACCATCGTTACGGTGATATCTCTTACTTATTGGATGTTAAGATAGATAAGCACCTATTTTGGGCTATGGTCGATTTTGGAATTTCTGCATACGGTTGCTTCACTTTTGGAGAAGTGGATTTGGTGCCAACAATAGAAGAATACACTACACTACTCCGTTTTCCCGAGATGCAAGTCGACAAGGTTTATATCAGGCCCGCCTATGTCCCTCCTTTGGCGAAAAAGTTGATGAAAATTACGGGCATGAGTGAGCAGTGGATCTTGGCCAAGGTTCAATGAGAAGCGCGAAGGAGATGTATCCCTTGGGTGAACTTAAGGGATCTAATTTTGACGCACCCGACATGGAAAAAAGGTTGATATTTTCGCCTTAAGCCTCTACGGATTGGTCGTCTTCCCAAAAGCTCTGAGGCACATAGATGAAGCGGTGGTGGATCTGTTCGACCGATTGGATAAACAAGTCACACCTGTCCCAGCAATTCTTGCGGAAACCTTCAGATCACTAAATGCATGTAGAAGAGCGGGAGAGGGAAGATTTATCGGATGCGCATGACTATTGATGGTATGGTTTCATGGGCATTTTTGGAAGATGGATAAAGTCTCTTGTCGACCTTTTCATAGAGACTATTCACCAATAAAAGAGAAGAAGCGGCTATGTCAAGGAGAGAAGATATAACGGAAGAGGGATGGATAGCCATTTTTCAGAACCTTCAAGGAAAAGAGCGTTGAGTGGAGAGCTCCCGGATGATGCCCGGAGAGATTCTTTATAGATGTGGAGATTTCGATTGGGTACCTCTACCCGAATTTGGGAGTCATCGGGTATGCCCCATTGCTAGCGGCAAGACAATACCAATCTAGACAGATTCGTGCCCAAGAACACATGGGTTGGACCGAAGTGAGTTCTCGATACGGGAGAAGGTTACAAGAAGAAGATAAAGGAAACGGCAAATGCTTGGAAGCAAACTCGTCGGGTGAAGAGATTAGCTGGGTGAAAGCGGTAACTTCGAATACAAAGCATGGCTAAGCAAGAGAATCAATGATAATATCCGGGACCAAGCTTGGATAATACTCAATCTTTGGAGGAACGGTTATGAGTGATACCAACAGAATTAGAAATTATAAAGCAAGATTTAAATCACAATGAAGTTGAGCTTGAAAAGAAAATTGAACAGTTAGAAGAAGATAAGATGCTCCTCAAGTTGGACATAGATGGACAAAAATCAGAAGCTGAGAAACTAAGAAAGGAGAAAAGAATAATAGAGGAAGACCAGAGCGACACTGAAAATGCACTACAAGAAGATCGTCTCTCAATGAGAAGCTGGGACTAGGAAAGGCGTCGAGCCAATGGCGACAAGAGTTACAAGAGGAAAGAGCTAAGACCGATCAATGGGAAAGGAAATTCCAAGAAATGAAGGTTCAAAATGAGATCCTAGAAAAGCAAATATCAGAAGGCCAGAATAGAAGAAACGAATTGAAGACAAGGGTGGCAGAGTTAGAGAAGTCCCTCGACCATTTTGAAATCGTAACTCAAAGCAAAGAGAGTTAAAAGCAAGTCCGAGTAGAATCGAAGAAATGAAAAAGAGGACCAGAAGAGTTAGAAATGGAGCTCTTTGAATGTCAAAATCGCATTGGGCATTTAAAAGAAAATGAAGAAGCGAAGGAAAGCGGAATCGTACCATTCGAGAATCAAGTCGGAGATAGAGATTATCTCATGGGGAAGCTATAAACCGGATACGAGAGATAGCAGATTAACTCTAGCTATACAAGCTGACGCATTGAGCGTGCAGTTCGAGACGCAGTCGGATCGTGGGCGAGAATTAGTTTCCCTGCTAACAAAGATTAAGGCCTTAGGTGTGAGAGCAAGGCCGTTCTCGTAATCATTTTATGTAAAGAGCTTTGTTTTCTAAGGAAGTTTTCTATGGGAATTGAATCGAGTTGACACCTTTTTGCATTCATATCGGGCATTCGCATTCGCATTGCATTACATACATTAGCATCATATCACCTTAACCATTCACTAAGCTTAAAATCACATAATTCGGAGCTACGACACTACGAATCTGGAATCACATCATCCCTATAGGACACGCTTAAAAACTAGAGCTATGGACGCCGAACTCAATGAGAGGATCGAAAGGATGGAAAAAACCGAGAAAGAGTTGCAAGAACGATTAGCCAAGTCACACGAAGAAGCGAGGACTTGATGATGAAATCCGCGAGGAATCACGAGGACATAAGGATCAAATGGATAGAATGTTGGAGATATTGACAGCCATGTCCAAAGAAAAAGGACTCGCGCAAAGTCCACGACATTCTGAGCCCCACTCGAGGATAATCAAGATCCGCTCTATCCCCGGGATTCACTCCACCCCACACTCATGCAACACAAAGAGGATATCCTCAAGAGAAACCCTGTGGGCCTGGAACAACAACCCATCCCACCTACCCATCTGGGGCAAGGTATATACGTTGGAGATAATTCGCTAATCCGATTGTTCCGGATTTAGATGATCCAGGAAATAGCCAAGTTAAAGAGGGATGGCCATGATGCTGAAGAAAAATATAGGAGTCTAGAGGAAGGACTCAAGGCGGTGGAAGGTACTAGAGTCTTCTCTGCACTAAATGCCAAAGACCTTAGTTTGGTGCCCGATCTAGTCCTGCCTCCGAAGTTTAAGACACCAGATTTCGAAAAGTATGAGGGAACGAGATGCCCGAAGGTCCATCTTATTATGTTCGTCGAAAAATGGTGGATACTTGAATGAGGACAAGTCGCTAATACATTGTTTCCAAGATAGCTTGATCGGATCAGCCCTCAGATGGTATGATCAGCTTAGCACAGAGAAAATCCGGTCATGGAAGGACCTGGCAACTGCATTTTGTGAACAATATAAGCATGTTTTTGACGTGGCTCCCGACCGGCGTGGACGCTACAAATGATGGAAAAAAGCCAACGGAAACCTTGAGACGATGCGATTTCGAGAGATGGAGGGATCTCTCCGTCCAAGTCGAACCCCCACTAACTAAAAGTGAGACAACGGTCCTTTTTATCAACACTTTGAAAGCGCCATTCTACGACAAGCTAGTGGGAAATGCCACAAAAGACTTCACGACCTCGTAATATCTGGGGAACTCATCGAAAACGGTATCAAAAGTGGAAGAATGGAGGGAACTGAAAGTTCAAAAAGGCCAGCACCTGTAAAAAAGAAAGAACCCGAAGCCCATATGGTGGGGATGGGGAACCTCTATGCTCCTAACCCATATCCAACCCAGCCACGACCTCAGTTTCGTCCACCGCCGAATTTCTATTTTCCACCACCAAGCCCTTACTATCAAACACCTCCTCCTTACCCCGTTTATGCTGCCAATAATCAAAGACCATTCGCTATATTCCCACCAAATACCGTGCCTGCCCCAAGTCTACCCAAAAGCAAACCAAGACAAGGTAGAAACCCAATCTCGAAAGACCTCGGTTTACCCTATCCCCGTGTCGACGGAGAGTTATGCCCAAAATTATTGGAAAAACAATTAATCTCCCCACATTACATAGCACCATCAAGCCCCATTCCCAAAGTGAGTACGACCCCAATGCCAATTGCATGTATCACACGGAAACCGGGGGCATTCAACAGATAATTGTATAGCCTTCAAGAGGAGAGTTCAAGGTCTTATCGATGCAAGGATTTTACGATTTGACGGCATCGGGAATATGGTTGGAAATTCGCTCCTAACCATACAAGAGTAGGAGCGTAAAATATGACACGGGAGGAGGGCAAGTGGCGAGCTAAGCGCTATGTCTCCGAGATAAAAACACCCTTGAGAAGATCGGAAAATAATGATTGAGAAAGGCATGCTCGACAAGAATTTCAAGGAGGAAAGCATGAAGAATCCGAGATTTTGCATCTTTTACGCACACGAGAGGACACCACATTCAATCTTGCGAGAAGTTCAAAGAGGCTGCTTGGGCATGATTGACAATAAAGAGGTAGAAATCTGTAATAAGATGGAGGAGATCGACGAAAAGAGTATATGTGCATCGAGGGCCAATCATCGGGCCCTCCCTACTGTATTGATCGGCCTTTTTAGTAATCTATTACGATGCAAAGAAGGAAGAGAGGAAGCCAAAAATGATAATCCAAGTACCTTCCCTTTCCCGTATAAGGATAGTAAGGCGGTACCTTGGAAATATAATGCCAACATCACCATGCTGGAACCCTGACTGAAACATCGGTGAGGTGGGGCATTTTACCCGCAATGGAGGTGTTATTCCCCGAGATGGTTGAGACAAAAAGAAGACCATTGGCACGAGTCGAGAAAGGGAAGGCACCAATACATGAAGTCGAGGTGAGATTGAAATACAATCGAACATGGAACTAAGGAGCGGTGAAAGAGCATGAAGCACAGGAATTCTTAAAGTTCATTAAACACGGCCGAATACAAAGATCGTGGAGCGGTGAATAAACAACCGCAAAAATCTCGTGTATTATCCCCGTTGTTGAACTCGAGCCACATCGCAACGCCTCATCGAAGGTGTTAAACCAAGCGTATGTACCAAGCGATGTACCGTTGAAAAACTCGATAGGTGGGTGAACAATTTAAACGCGGATAATTTCATCTCCTTCAGCGACGATGAAATACCGCCAAATGGTAGGGGCTCTGTTAAAGCATTACACATCACAACAGAGTGCAAGGGATATATAATACCGCATGTGCTTATTGACAACGGTCCGCACTCAACGTCATGCCGTTGGCTGCTTTGTCTAGGATGCCCGTCGACATGTCTTACCCGAGGCCTTGTCACTCGCGGTAAGGGCATTTGATGGAACACTGCGGGAAGTTATGGGAAAAATCGAGATCCCTCTGGAGGTGGGCCCGTGTACGTACAATATTGAATTTCCGGTCATGGACATTGCTCCTTCATATAATTGCCTCTTAGGAAGGCCCTGGATCCACTCCGCTGGAGCGATCCCTTCATCTCTCCATCAAAAAATAAAATTTATTATGGGTGACCGCTTGATTATAATCGATGGTGAAGAAGACATCGTCGCCTCACTCTCCACCGACGCACCCTATATCGAGGCAAACAAAGACGCGCCAGAATGCTCCTTCCGCTCCTTCGAATTTATCAACGCTACATTTGTCGCGAGAGGAGACAAGGCACCTACACCCAAAGCGTCAAGAAGCACCAAGATGGGAATCAAGTTGATCAGAGGAAAAAGCGCCGAGGCGAGGAAGGGTTTAGGAAAATATCAGCAAGGAATGGCCAGAGCGCTAAAGCCAGTACATCATAAGGCAAGATACGGTTTAGGGTTCAAACCGGATCCCCAACAAATAAGAAAACAATGGCAAAAAGATCAAGAAAGGAGGATCGCAAAAGCCTCAGGTCGGGAATTGGACTGGGAGCCTATAATGTATCCACCGCTGTTGAAGACATTTACATCGGCAGGAATGATGTACCCGGGAAGAGATAGTCTACCGAACATGATGTTATCAATTGAAAGGAGTCTCCAGAATGTCGGTATAAATGTTATAGACGAAGGGGATGGTGCGATTGGAGATGTTTCGATGATACGCCCACGTCCTCCAGGATTCACTTTGAACAATTGGACTGCCGTGGACCTCATTGTAGTTTCCAAATCCCCTCCGGAGTAATGCTCAGTATTAACTTTTTGTGTGCCCCTAAACTGTAGGGGAATCTGTTATAAGAGTTCATTTTGTCTATCTGGCTTTTAAATGAAACATGAATAAAGATGCATTTTGTCGTGTTCTTTTCATTCTCATCGATTTCATATTCATTCTTTACTTGTCCCTATATATTCCATATCATCATGTCACGTTTATAGGACCCGATACCTTGATGTCCTCTATAGTCTTCTTTTTGTCTACTTTTCGGTGTGCTCGGATATCAACGGCGTGAACAATCTCATTACAAGCCCCTAAAATCGACTTCGAGAAAGCTACTTGTGTAGGGAATCAGAAGGTGAAGAAGATGCAGAAGATTATGTCTCTTCCTGGACCCACCGAGAATGGTAGAACAAGAGGATAAATGATTTTGCCCTATCAAGAATCGATCGAGACAGTGAATTTAGGAAATGAAGAAAAGAAGCAAAGAGGTAAAAGTCGGGACCTCCATGTGCGAAGACACCAAACACGATCTCGATCACCTTGCTTCACGAGTACAAAGACGTGTTCGCATGGTCGTATCAAGATATCCGGGCTTGAATGAAGATATAGTGGTCCATAGACTTCGTTGAAACGCAGAATGCAAGCCAATCCAACGAAGTTAAGGCGGATGAGGCACGAAATGCTCTTAAAAATAAAAGAAGAAGTCAAGAAACAATTCGATCTTTGGTTTCCTACAAATCTCTAGATATCCGAGAATGGGTGGCTAATATAGTCCAAGTGCCAAAGAAAGATGGCAAAGTGCGAATGTGCGCGAGATTACCGTGATCCGAATAGAGCAAGCCCTAAAGATAATTTTCCGTTGCCACACATTGATACATTGGTAGATAACACGGCAAAGAATTCATTTTCTCCTTCATGGATGGATTTTGGGCTACAATCAAATCAAGATGGCTCAGAGGACATGGAGAAAACTACGTTTCACGACGATGTGGGGACATTCTACTATAAAGTAATGCCGTTCGGTCTAAAGAATGCCGGGGCAACATATCAAAGAGCCATGGTAACATTGTTCCACGACATGATGCACAAGGAAATAGAAGTCTATGTCGATGATATGATCGCTAAATCTCGAGGAGAAAGAGAGCATGTGGGAAACCTCCAGAAAGCTGTTCAAAGATCGAGAAAAATCCAACTAAAGCTTAACCCTGCCAAATGTACCTTCGGGGCTACCTCGGGAAAATTATTGGGATTTATCGTCAGCGAGAAAGGTATCGAAGTCGATCCGGATAAAATAAAAGCCATACAAGAACTACCGCCCCCGCGTACACAAAAAGAAGTCAGAGGATTTCTAGGAAGACTGAACTACATTGCTCGATTCATTTCTCAACTCACCAAGCAATGTGACCCTATTTTTCGACTCCTTCGAAAGCACAATCCCGGAGAATGGAATGAGGAATGTCAAGAGGCTTTTGACAAGATAAAGCAGTATTTATCTAGTCCCCCGGTGCTAGTACCACCAACTCCTGGAAGACCGCTAATACTATATCTGACTGTGTTCGAAAACTCAATGGGTTGTGTCCTGGGGCAACATGATGAGTCCAGAAAAAGGGAACAAGCGATCTATTATCTCAGCAAGAAATTCACAGAGTATGAAGCAAGGTATCCGTCAATTGAAAAATTCTGTTGTGCTCTGGTCTGGGCAACTCGAAGGCTCAGACAATATGTGCTGTATCACACAACATGGTTGATTTCAAAGCTGGACCCAATAAAATACATGATGGAATCACCTACACTCTCGGGAAGAATGGCACGGTGGCAAATCCTATTATCGGAGTATGACATCGTATACGTGAGCCAAAAATCGATTAAAGGAAGCACAATAGCTGATTTCTTAGCAACTCGGACAACAGAAGAATACGAACCATTGAAATTTGACTTCCCAGACGAAGACTTGATATGCGTTACGGAAGAAGAATGTGAATCGTCGAAAGAGAAATCATGGAAGATGAGTTTTGATGGTGCATCGAATGCATTGGGGCATGGGATCGGAGCGATCTTAGTGTCACGTAGGGGATCATTATCCCTTTATCGCCCGATTAAATTTCTTACGTACCAATAACATTGCGGAATATGAGGCTTGCATCATGGGGCTTCGCGCGCGCATTATCGAGCATAACGCCAAGGTCTTAGCGGTTTCGGGATTCAAAGATTGGTGATTTACCAAATCCGTGGAGATTGGGAAGTAAGAGATTCGAAATTGGTCAAGTATCACGATCTCGTTGTAGAATTGGTCAAAGAATTTGAAGAAGTGACTTTTAATTACTTCCCAAAGGAAGAAAACCAATTGGTGGCGCCCAGCAACCTTGGCTTCAATGTTCAAAGCAAACCGAGAAAGCGAAATAATGCTCTCCGGATGAGCATATATGAGGCTCCTGCGCATTGTTTTAGCATTGAAAGCGAGGTGATGGACAACCATGGTTCCATGATATCTTAGAATATGTCAAGAATCAAAGATATCCCGAGCAAGCAAACGAGAATGACAAAAGAACGATCGAGAAGATTAGCGGCGGGATTTGTTCTCGATAGGGACATCTTGTGTAAAAAAGAGGAAAAGATCGGGTACTCGAGATGCATGGATACCGTCGAAGCGAAAGATACTCGAAGAGGTCCATGAAGGAGTTTGTGGAGCGCACGCCAATGGTTTCACTATGGCCAGGAAAATTATGAGACTCGGTTATTATTGGTTGACGATGGAAAGTGATTGCATTAGCTACGCATGAAGGTGCCACAAATGTCAAGTTTATGGCGATAAAATTAATGTAGCACCTTCACCCCTTCATATCATGACTTCCCCGTGGCCCTTTTCTATGTGGGGCATGGATGTTATAGGGCCAATCTCCCCGAAAGCTTCTAATGGACATCGATTCATTTTTGTGGTCATAGATTACTTCACAAAATGGATAGAAGCTGCTTCCTTGGCAAATGTGACAAGAACGGCGGTGTGCAGATTCTTAAAAAAGGAGATTATATGCCGATACGGTTTGCCTGAGAGAATTATTTCAGATAATGCTTTAAATCTGAACAACAAGATGATGAAGGAAGTGTGCGAGCAATTTCGAATAAAGCATCATAACTCCTCGCCCTATCGCCCGAAGATGAACGGGGCGGTAGAAGCCGCGTAACAAAAATATCAAGAAAATTATTGGGAAGATGATCGAGGCGTTATAGGATCGGCACGAGAAGCTACCATTTGCCCTATACGCGCGTATCGCACGCGTGTGTACGGACCTCTGCACGGCGACCCCTTTCTCTCTAGTCTATGGAATGGAAGTCATCATCGCCCATGAAGTGGAAATCCCCTCTCTACGAATCTTAATAGAGTCAAAACTAGAAGAATCTGAATGGGTTCAGACTCGATACGACCAATTGAATCGATCAAGAAAAAGCGCTTGAAAGCAAATTGTCACGGGCAGATGTACCAAAGGAGAATGATTGCGGCCCATAACAAGAAGGTGCGCCCAAGAGAATTTCGTGAAGGGAACTCGTGTTGAAGAAGATTCTCCTATACAAAAAGACTTTCGAGGAAAGTGGGCACCAAATTGGGAAGGACCGTGCGTCGAAGTAAGGAAAGCTTTCTCAGGAGGAGCCTTGATTCTCACTGAAATGGATGGGAAGGAGTTACCAAACCCGGTGAACTCAGATGCCGTGAAGAAATATTACGCATAAAAAAAAAAAAAGAAGATGGAAAAGGCATCCGAATAAACGGAGAAGGCTTAGGATGAAAACCCGGAAGTGTATTCTAAGGAAGCAAGTTTGGAATGAGTTGAACAGCAAGATCATGGCGTTGAAGCGGACTCTGAAGCTCAAGAATCTTCAACACGAAAAAACTTGCTCGAAAAGATTCAGGGCGAAGAAACATGGAGAAGTTCATACGTCGGATATCTAGAGCACTTACTGTTGAACTTGTTCTTCTTTTATAAATACTTTCACAATCAAGTCATACCTTGTTAATTTTCTTTGTGTGTTGCCTTTGAAATAAATATAGATACGAGAGCGCCTTTCATACCTACTTTGCCATTTTTATACATGTTTTATTTTTGAGATAGATAGTGAAATTACGACTCTAAACAAAAAGAATATGGAGCATTACTGGATGAGAATTGGGTGAATACGGGAGCTTCAAAGCAAGGACAAAGTTCAAAAAAAAAAAAAAAAAAAAAAGAGGCGAGAAACACGAATTACTCGTAGAACCTGAGGGGGGGTATCAAGCCTGAGGAGAGTCAAGAGTCGAAGCAGTGAATGCAGGTCATCATGAGAGTAGTAATAAGAAGAGATACATGAAAAACAAGCCCAAGACACATAGCATAATCATGTAGGTATTTAGGACAAACACATGCATATCATGACATCATCACACATAATACATACAGGTCCACCAACGAAGCAAGAAATTACGATGACAGTTGTACTGCATCGAGAAGGAGAAGACATCCGAATTCCACCGGATGAAACGCGTTTTCAATTATTGTTTTTCAAGAAAAATCAATTCATAATACTTGAAGTGAGTTGGGCCTCGGGACACGTCGAGGTATTTAATTTCTGTCTTTTAGTTTCTGTCTTTAAATTTCTGTTTAAAATCAACTCATAATACTTGAAGTGAGTTGGGCCTCGGGACACGTCGAGGTATTTAATTTCTGTCTTTTAATTTCTGTCTTTGGGCCTCGGGACACGTCGAGGTAATTAATTCCTGTCCTTTAATTTCTGTCTTTAAATTTCTGTTAAATCAAGTCACCATGCGAGAGGTATGTTGGGCCTCGTCACATGCCAAGGTATTTAAATTTTCGTACCTTAATTACTGTTTCTAAAAAAAAAAAAAAAAAAAAAAAAAAAAAACTCATGTGAATGTAGTCAAGCCTCGGGACACACGCGGAGGTACTTACAGAAGGAAGACTAAAGTCGCGTTGAGCAAATTGAATGAAGAAGTTTCAGAGAACAAAGAAGATTGAAGCAAGAGCAAATTGAAGCTACGGGCCATATCTCTCGGAAGTAGCAGCGGAGTAGAATGAAGATCGAGGTCTCCCCAAAGATAGTAAGGGAGCAATTTGAAGTCCCCGTGGAGCGATCGACAGATTGAAGCTACAAATCTCTTCGTGTCATAAACTGATGTTGGAGCAAGTTCAAGAATGAACAAGATTAAGGCAAAAACAAATTAAAGCTACGAGATATGCAACGGTGGAGAAGATCAAAGCCATGAAATCACATCGAAGCCGATTAAGGCATCGACATCGTGAATGGGAAATGTTATCTCCTCAAGATATAACGAAAGCTTGATTCGAAGCGACAGTTGCGATTGAGTTTGAAGTCGCATTTAAAGAAGACGAAGACCGACAAGTTAAGGCTTGGCCAAACCGAGAAAAATTGGTTCTTCTATTGTCTTTGCTCTATTACCAGTTTCACGATAATGAGCAAAAGAGAGCATTGTAATCACCAATTTTTGGCCCGGGCCCATTACTGAGGCAAAATACAAGACCCAATTTGTATGTGGCCCAAAAGGCCCAAAATAATTAAAACTTGGAACAAAAAGCTAGGGTTGGAAACCCTAGCGCATAAGCCCTAGTCTTGCCGCGCTCCACCGGCCATTGTCGGCCACCGAATCCCACCACCACGCGCGCACACTCATCACTCCACTCCCTTTGCTCTCCACGCCCGCTAATGAAGACAACCAACAAGCAAGAAGAAAGATTTTTATTACAGGTTTTAGATCTATAAAAGCCAAACGAGAACATTGTAATGGGGTTCTTTTTTTTTCTTTTTGAGCAATATATACAAGAAAACAAAAAATCAAAGGAGAACAATAGAGAATATCAAAGGTGATTTCGTTTTTTTTTTGTTTAGTGTTTGGTTGTCTTTTTATTTAAATAAATATATATACATACATACATATACTAAGAAAATATAAAATAAAAAAATAAAAATTTTTTTTACCTCACGGTGGCGTGTGCAGTGGCGACGGCGTGCATGACCTAATGGAAATCGCCCCTCCTTTGCTCCTGCGCAGAGTGGAGAGAAGGAGAGAAATTTTTTTAAAGAGAGCTGCAAAATGAAAAAAAAAGAGGGAAAATTGGATTTTATACTAAAATCAAAAGCAGCGCAATTTCGGGGAAAGGGTCCGTAGCGTTGACCGGATCCGACCCAGGATCCGCGCGTCCCCCCTTTGAGGGGCTAATTGCGCCCTAGGTCCCTCCCTTCTTTCTGACTCCTGCAATCGAGTTTCCGCGTTCTTTTAATTTGGCCCTGAGTTTTCATTCGATTTTCGATCCAGTCCCTGCCAAAACGCGCGTTTCAGGAGTAGGCTAAATTGCTCGATTGGTCCCTCTTGTGCGACGCGCATTGTGATTTAGTCCTTAATCTCCTCTTTCATTTTATTCTATTGCTATTTTAACCCCTTTTATTTCATTTTTACTTCGATTTGGTCTTATCATTTTAAAAGCATTGTTATTACTATTATTACCCTTTTTTAATGTCATTATTCTTTATATTTTCGTATTATTATAATTATTATTATTATTATTACTATACTATTATATTATTACTATAGTACTTACTATTATTACATTATACATTTTGTCATTATTATTATTGTTATATTTTCTATATTACTATTATTATTATTACTATTATTATTATTGTTATTAGTATATTGTGTATATTATATGTTGTTATCATTATTTTTATTATTATACATCATTATGTTGTATATGTATATTATTTTATTATTATTTCTATCACATTATTATCATCTCAATATCATATTGCATATATTTTCTATTATTATTATTAATATTCTTATTACTACTATTAATATATTATTATATATTGCACATTGTTATTATCGTTATTATACCTATATTATCTTTTTATATAGTTTGTGTTATCATCATTATTATTATTATTATTATGTTTACTATTACTACTATTATTATTATATTGTACATATTTTGTCATTATTATTACTATTTTACCGTTATATTATTATTACAATCATATTACTATTTTCATTATTATTACTATCATTATTATATTCATATTTTATTTTCATTGTATATATTTCAAGTTATTATTATTATTATTATTATTATCATTATTATTATTATTATTACTATTATTATACTTAATATTTCCCCTATAGCTACTAACATTTTTAGTTTATTTTTTTTTAATTTATTGTTACTATTTTTATATTATCTCTTCTTGTTTTTATTATTACTTCTTTTGTCAGCATGTATTGTTAATTTCTCGTTTTCGTCATCTCATGTGGATCAAAAGTTTTAAATCACAATCCGATTTTTTTATTTTATACAAAAGAGGTAATATTTGTGCGTTTAGAAGGCCGAAAAATTACACCCTAACGTGTTGGGTGTCGATCTTTTCGTTCGACTAAATATTCAAATAATCCTTTTTTGAAGATGATTTTGATATCGAAATATAAGGGTGTTATACCCTAACGTGTTGGGTATAATACTTTTATTCCTTCGAAACGAGGTTATCTTGAGATTCGATCCCGATTTAATTAATCCATTCTTTTAATTCTTTTTTTAAATATTTTCAACTTTTCGACATTAGGACATTGATCAATCAATTTGGTACCAATTTTGGGCGTTGCGAGGGTGCTAATCCTTCCTCGCACGTAATCGGCTCCCGAACCTATTTTTCTCGAACATTCGTAGACCAAAAGTATCGTTTTAGTAAACCAAAATGTTTTATTAAAACAAAGGTGGTCCGATCACACCTAATAAAAGATCGGTGGCGACTCCCGTTTTATCCGTTTTCAAAACCCAAGTTCGACACCCGTTTTATCAAAAAATGGTCGCGACAATTATGACAAAGATTTATTATAAATCTTATAAAATTATATTATAAAAATAATTTATGTGTATTCTATGATGCTATAAAAAAATTATATTATTTAAATCCTATTTTTTAAGTTATGGCAAAAAAAATTAGTATAAAAATTAATTTACTTGTTATAAAAGTATTATAATATATTTATTTATAAAAAGTTACTAACATAATTGATTTATGTGTCTACATTTTATATTATAAAAATAATATGTTTTTTTCTTAAAAAAATGTTATAATTTTTTATCATAACTTATTTCTAAAAAAATAACTTTCTAAAATTATGACAAAAAATTATATTATTTATAAAAAGTGTGATGAAAATTAGATGAAAATTATTGAACACGTTATAAAAAAAATTCATAGAAGTTATATACTATAAATTTTATATTATTTTTTTGCTTAATCTACATATTATAAAAAGAGTTATAAGATAGCATAATTCTTTCTCCAAATTAAGTTTATATAAGTTTTTTTATAATTAAAGTTACGGACTATTTGCACCATAAACAAAATATTATATGATAAATGTTAATTATGCAAATACAAAAAAAAGGTTTTCTTACACCATGTCGTAAGGTATGATAACATTTGAGAGAATTGAGTTAGACACAAGTACTAGAGACGGCTTGTAACAACCCAAACCCGGCCCAAACACTATGGTCGAATCTGGATCGTTACGGGGAAAAGCTTTTCGAAAACCATTTTGGAAACCCATTAAACTTTGTTGAAAAACTTCTCGGATTTGATTATCTTGATAACAAAGAAAGAAAAATTCATACTTAGTGTTTATTTAAAAAAAAACATTTTTAAGTCGAGTTATAAAACAAATTCCAAATGTGCCCGATGGCACGTTAAAAACAATTTTCGTTTTAACTTGGAATACATGTGATTTTAATTTAATTTTAATAATATAGTTTTAAACAAAATATCCAACATATGAGAAAGATAACAAAAATAAAGTTTGAGGAGGCCTTATTACATCCAAAATAAAATAAGCCAATAATAAAATAAAATAACTAAATTTGAAGTTCATTTAGTTCAAGTCCCTTTGCATGGCCACCTCGAGTCCATCCGGCTCCACATCCGCGTCTATGTATCACCTGAAAAATAAAGGAGAAGGTGAGTCACCAAGACTCAGTATGTAACCCTTCCCCCGGTTTAAACATATTCATACACAACATATAACAAATTAATTATGCAAGTTATCATGTGTCCCAACCTAGCCAGCCATACGCCATTGTCTACCCCGTTGTGGTACCAAACCACTGGTGGTGCCAAACCACTGGTGACATATAGTCACGATGTGCTACCAAAGCACTGGTGTCCGTAGACACAAATCGGGTGATGGGGCCAACCCATCGTGTGATACCAAATCACTGGCAGACGATCCCATATCTCAAGTGGGGCCAACCCACGGTGGTATTAACCACAGGGATAAGTCGCTACTGAGGTGCCAAACCTCTGGAGGTACCAAACCTCTGGTGACCGTAGTCACAGTGTGTTACCAAAACACTGGTGCCCGTCGGCACATTATCACTGCCCCCTCCACTCATCAACCCATATCGCAACCATAACAGAGTTTATACATTTATCATATGTATTAAAATAAAACATGCTTCCCAAAAGCATCACAGTAATCTCATATAAACAGAGACTTACCAAGGTTCTCGCTTGTACCATTTAAGGTACCAAATCCATATCTACACCAAGCAGAGTTACAAACAACAAATATTTATCACACATATTAACTGCTATAAGTGTGTATGTACACACCGATACCAATGAGGAGTCTAAATCCGAAAACAACCAATCGGCCACACTTAATGTCCTTGCCCCTATATTCGGCCATTCACTGGGGTTAGTATCCTAGGCCATTCGGCCAAAACCATAATACCAAAAGGGTTAAGATTTAACCCGAAAGCCTTACCTAGCGTCCTTGAGTACTAGCCACCAAACTATGTATTTCGTCCCCCCCTACAATCGGCCATTGCCACACTCACATTCAGTAGTCTTCAATTTAAAGGACAACCAAATAACTAACTAAAAGAGATCTTACCCTCACTTACCAAAAACCGAACACTTTAGGAATTAGAGGCTTGAATCAAGCGCTTATGAATTTGGAGTACCTTCTTGATCGCTTGCTAAGGAAGATTCAAGGAAATCTATCTGCTCAAAAATTTGGCTTAGATGGGTTCAAAGAAGAAAGAGAGATTCAGCACCCAAGTTAAAAATAGATTCGGCTATAACTTGAAAGAAAGGAAAAATAATGGCAAAGAGAGAGTAGGTGTTTTGGTGAAATCAAAAGTAGAAGAAGAGAAAGATGGTGATGTAGAAATCGGTTTTGGGAAAATGAAAGAAAGAAAATGTAATAGGTGATTGCTAGCCAGAAAATTGAGAGAAGAAGAGACTTAGCAAATTCGGCACTTAGCAAAAATTGGAGAAAAGAAAAACAAGGGGTCAACTAATGTATTTATAGACTTGCAGTCCACCTTCTAATTAATTCAAATAAATTTTGAATTAATCCCATAAATCCTTTGATAATCCAACCAATATCCAATAACCTTTTTAATCTAATAATCCCTCAATTATCCTACATTTATCACATTATCAAAATGATAATAGTAATATCCTTAATTTATCTTCTTAATATTAAGGAATTAAAAACCAATTAAAATGCTCACAATATCTTATTATCCAAGTAAAAATCTAATTAATAAACCCTTTATACATAATAATAATATCCTCATTATTATCTCTATTATCTAAATAGATAATAAAAAGAATTAAGGAGAGAAAATCTCTCTCCCTTGTGCCAATCAAACAAAGAACAAAAAGAGGATTTCATGACTCGAACACAAGCTCTCCCTTGCTCCTTGGTGGCGTCACATGTAGCTCTTAAGTGGGCTTACTTTGCCACTTAGTCTAGGCTCACTTTATGTCCAAATTATCCCCATTTATTCTTATAACACCCTCCCGCTAAGGCTCCCTATCTTAAAAGTTAAAAACTAAAATTTCCTACCAAATCGAGCCAACATAAAGCCTTAAATTGATCATTATTATTCCATAAATAATGACACACAGCGATTCATACATAAGAAAAATAATTTATTTCCAAATAGCCCCGTTTTGGGATGTTACGATTCTACCCCCTTAAAATAAATTTCGTCCGAAATTCCTTGATCAAAACAGTGAGGTATTCGCTGCGCATCACATCCTCGGGCTCCCACGTGGCTTCCTCGAACCATGGTTCCGCCACAAACACCTTCACCAAGGGCACCGACTTCCTACGTAGAACCTTCACGCGTCTCGGCCTAAGATCTCGAATCGGTTCCTCCTCAAACGATAAATCTGAATTCACCTCGATTTACGCCATCGCACCACGCGATGGATGGTCCGACCGATACCGATCTCGGCGATTGATACGTGAAAAACATCATGGATCTGGTTCGGTTCGCCGGTAACTCAACTCAAGTTGGTACGCCATCGGTCCAACACGCTTAATCACCGTGATATGGCCCGATGAACCTTGGGCTTAGCTTCCTTTCCGTCCAAATCTTAACACCTTTTTCCAAGGCGACACCTTTCGGAAAACCTTGTCTCCTACCGCATACTCTATTTCCTTGCGTTTTAAATCGGCATAGGATTTCTGCTTCGTCCGATGCTTCCTTCGACGAGACCGAATCACTTTAACTTTATCTCTCTCTCGTCACCCACGGACCAAAAATCGCCGTTCGCCTAATTCCGTCCAACACGTCTGGTACGACATTTCCGCCATACAATGCTTCGTATGGTGCCATCGGATACTTGCTCGATAGTTTGTTGTTGTAGGCGAATCTCGCTAACGGTAGAAATTCCTCCCAACTACCACGGAAATCCAAGACATGACCTCTTAACATATCCTCCAAGATCTCAGATCACCCTTTCCGATTGTCCGTCGATCGTGGATGGAAAGCGGTACTAAAATCCAACCGTGTGCCCATAGCTTGATGCAAGGCTTTCCAAAACCTTGACGTGAACACGGGATCCCTATCCGAGATGATTGATGTTGGAACCCCATTGCAATCTTACTATCTCGAGACGCGTAAACAGCTTAGCTAGCTCAAGAGAGAAATCCATCCTCACCGGTATGAAGTGAGCCGACTTAGTTAACCGGTCTACTATTACCCAAACCGCGTCTTTTTCTTATCGGGCGTAAGGGGTAGCCCACTAACAAAATCCATAGTGATCCGTTCCCACTTCCATTGGGAATCTTTCACTGGTCAAGCAACCCCGACGGAACCGATGTTCGATCTTGACTGGCGACAAGTCGGACACTTACCAACAAACTCTGTCACTTCACGTTTTAACCCGGGCCACCAAAACTGCTCTCTAAGATCCCTATACATCTTGCTTCCTCCCGGATGCATAGCGTAAGGGCTGCTATGTGTATCATGGAGAATCTTTTGCCTCAACTCCACATCCCTTGGCATACACGCTCGCCCTTGAAAGCATAATACTCCATCACTCGACAGGTTATATCCTTCCAAACCACCATCCCGAACTTGTGCTCTCTTAGCGTTCAACCCTTCATCCACGGATCGCTTTTTCCTTAACCTCTCGATCCATGTTGGCTTAACTCGAAGTTCCGCCAATAGACTTCCATCATCATATAGACTTAACCGAGCAAACATTGCTCTTAAGTCAAAATCACTACCTTCCGGCTCAGCAGCGTCGGCTACCACGTTGGCCTTGCACGGATGATACTCGATTGAACAATCGTAATCCTTCAAAAGTTCGATCCACCGACGCTGTCTCAAGTTAAGATCCTTCTGAGTCAAGAGATACCTCAGACTCTTGTGATCTGTATAAACTATCGACTTCTCCCCATAAAGGTAGTGTCTCCATATTTTCAGAGCGAAGACAACTGCTGCTAACTCTAAGTCGTGCGTTGGATAGTTCAGTTCGTGTGGCCTTAACTGCCGTGATGCATAGGCTACTACCTTCCCCTCCTGCATCAGCACACATCCCAAACCAGTATGAGACGCATCACAATAAACGGTGAACAACTTTCCTGCTTCTGGCTGCACCAAAATCGGAGCTTCCGTCAAAATTTTCCTTAGCTTATCGAAGCTTTCTGCGCTTCTCCGACCATACAAATGGGACTCCTTTTCTTAGTAACCGTCACAACGGTGCTGCGATCGAGAAAACCCTTCCACAAACCTCCGATAGTACCCGCTAGGCCCAAAAACTTCGGATCTCCGCCACCGACCTAGGCGGTTTCCAATCCAATACCGCTTCAATCTTACGAGGTCTACTCTAATTCCTTCCGCCGATACTACATGTCCTAAGAAAGCTACTTCCTTAGCCAAAATTCACACTTACCGAATTTGGCATATAATCGCTTCTCCCTTAGTACTTGCAACACTATTCGCAAATGCTCGTCATGCTCCTCCTCCGTCTTAGAGTACACCAAGATGTCGTCAATGAATACTACGACGAACTGGTCTAGGTACTGCTGAAATACTCTGTTCATCAAGTCCATAAATGCCGCCGGTGCGTTGGTCAACCCGAATGGCATTACCAGAAACTCGTAATGTCCATACCGAGTTCTGAATGCCGTCTTGTGGACATCAACTTCCTTCACCTTTAGTTGATGGTAGCCCGACCTAAGGTCTATCTTTGAAAACACCGCGGCACCCTTCAGTTGGTCAAACAAGTCATCGATCCGAGGCAACAGATACTTGTTTTTGATCGTTAACTTGTTTAACTAACGGTAGTCGATGCACATCCGCATTGAACCGCCCTTCTTCTTGACGAACAACACAAAGCGCTCCCCGGAGATATGCTTGGTCGAATGAACCCTCTATCCAAGAGCTCACGAATTTGGGCCTTCACTCCACCAATTCCTTTGGTGCCATTTGGTATGGTGCTATAGACACACAGTGCCGTTTGGGTAGCAAGTCAATACGAATTCAACTTCCCGATCCGGAGGCGGACACGGAAGTTCTCCCGAATACGTCAGCAAATTCCCCAACCATTCGAACCTCAACTACTGACTCCTTAGCTTCCAAAGCACAGATCCGAACCAAATATGCCTCGCAACCTTTCTTAACCATCCTTTCGGCCTTCAAGGCCGACACCACATTGGATAGGTAATTCCTTCTATCACCTATCATAACCACTTCATCACCCTCAGCCGTCTTAGCACCACCATGCGCTTAGCGCGCAATCCAAATTCGCCGATACTTAACCAACCGGTCCATTCCAAGGATCAAATCGAACTCTCCGAAAGGTAGTTCCATCGGATCGGCTACAAATACGACCCTTGGAGTTCTAGGGTACACCTCTATAAAGTTTGTCTACTACTACTGAGAGTGTCCTGCAGGGCTTAGCACAGTCATCTTCCTAAGAGTAGTCTCAGAGTCTAGGTCCATAGTTCCTACCACACTACTAGCAATGTACGAGTGCGTCGAACCCACATCAATTAATGCAACATAAGGTAAACCAAATATTAGAAACCTACCGGTTATGACGTCCGGTGCGTCTCTCTCCTCTCGCGCGCCTCAGATGCAGAGACTAAGCCGGTAGCCGCCTAGCCTCTGTGTTACCCGAACCTCGCCTCGAGTTCCACGACCTCGGTTGAAACCATTGTTTCCTCTGCCATTACCCGACCCTCTCGTGGTGGTCCAACATTTTCTCGCCACGAGCGCGATTCTCGACTTTTCCGTCGATCCTTCAGTGCCTTTTGAGGATGGGCCCCTTACCCGATGCTCCAAAGACCCACACTCAAAACAACCTTTGTTACCGGTCCAACAACCTCCCAATGGGTTTTTCCACACGGTTGCACTGAGTCGGCCTTTGATTGAGTAGTAGTCGTGGCTCACACGGCCCGATTTGGCCCACTCGCCTAGCCACCGCTTCGAGCATTAGTGCTACCCGATCCGGTGACCCAAATCTTCTTTCTCGGTTATTCTTGCTATAGTTTTGCCTTTGACCTTTCTTAACCCTTCCGGCCACCTTGGCTTTCTCCACAAGAGATGAGAACTCCCGAACTCTTTGCATGGGCAATTAGTAATCTCGGATCATCTCGAGCGAGCTCGTCCTCAAAGCGGACATGCGTTCATGTTCGGTGGCTACGATTCCTCCGGCATACCTACTTAACCTTAAAAACTCGGCCTCATACTCGGCCACCACCGACTTAGTTCCTTGCACTAGACCTAGGAAGGCTTTCCTTTGAGCATCGGTGTAACTAGTGCCCACATACTTCTTACCAAAGGCCGTCTTAAACTAGTCCCACGTGAGATCATCACCGCGGCTCCATCCGGTATCGTCACCACCACTGTACGCTTCATCCTTTAGAAGCGACACCGCCCTTCGCCTTTCTCCTCCTCGGTCAGTCGAGATCATCCATAACCCTTTCCGTAGATTCCAACCAATATTCTCGCAAGATCGGGCGCCACTCCCGAGACACCACGGAATACCTCGCCCGTTAGACCGAATTCGCTCGGGAATGGACTTCCGAGCTCCCAAATTCCCACCAGCCCCGCCACCATCTCCAAAACTCGTGAAAGCGACTTGCGACCACGACCTCACCACCACGGCCGGTCCTCGCTCTCACACGAAAGTAGGAGGTGGTGGTGGCGGTGGTACCTCGCTTTCCGAACCTCGACACCTCGCCGGGTTCGGACACCGTCATCCTACCCTACCGCGCCCACGACGCCCACGCCCTCTAGAACTCATTCTATCTATCGCGCTTTTAATCTGATTAAGAAAATTTTATGTGTTAGCATTTGTTTTCACTTTCTTATTCGCGAAGAAATTTTATGAATGTAATTTAATTAGGGATTCTTTCGAGCAAACAAGGTTTCAGTCTTCTATCCTAGTTCACACAAAGAGTTCATGCATCCATTCCTTAATGCTTCCCATACCTACTCACTCTTTGGACATTTCGCCCATTCCCAACCCCGGGGTATTTTCGTCATTTTCCTATGGGGTATTTTCAGTAAATAAAGAAATTTTAAAACTTTAGTAGAGTAGATCATTTTGACATTCCCAAAACTGGAGGATATTTATAAAAATTTGTAAAATCGTAATCGTTTTGAAACCAGTGGTATTTTGGTAATTTTGTCAATCGGGGGCAATTTTGTCATTTTGATAAATTAGGGATATTTTCGACGGTTGTAAAACTTCGAGGTCCTTTTGAAAGTTTTCCTTTTCAAATAGTGATGTTGGTAAAGTTTTCCAAAGATCGTGGTCGTTTGGTAATTTTCACAAATTAAGGCGTTTTCAGTAATTTTCTAAAACCAAAATATTTCAAGTGTTGATTTTCAAAACTAAGTTGTTGGATGTTTGGAAAGTAGTTGAAATTTTTGAGCAAAACCATTGAACCGATATTTTATGAGTCGAGGCGTTTTAGTAATTTTACCACAAGGGTATTTTTGTAATTTTCTCGAAAATTTGAGTTTTTCTAGGAAAACGTTGTAAATATGGGATTTTTCGATTCGAAAGAGTTGTTGCAAGAGTTTTGAAAACATTTGAGTTGTTGTTGTTTCGCTCGTTTCAAAAAAAACATGGCTAATTCCCTTTTCGGGTTTTAGTCATTAGGTTTAATTTATGACCGAGCCCTCTTGGTCGGGGTGAACCAAAGCTACGCACTGTGCAGGATTCGAGTGAAGAGGAGGTGGGTCACGCGGACCGCTTAAATACCAAGCTCTCACCGAACCTTTCAGACATGCGCATGCAGGTTGCCACACCACCGAGCCTCCGAGTTAGGGTGAGCAGAAGCTACGCACTGTGTAGGATACTGCGAAGAGGAGGTGAGTCACACGGATCGCTTAAATACCGAGCTCTTAGGATCCAATCCTCGACATGCGCATGTGGGGGTTACCACACCCTAGCTCACTTGGCTAAGTCATAGATTGGTTTAGTTCTTTAATGTCTTATGTTCGGTTCATGTGTTTGAGTAATCTAATCCTAGGGTTCAAGTCCTATAAGTCTATCTACGTTCCATACTTCCTACCCTTCTACAGAATATAATTCACCAAGAGGTTCAGAAGTACTTACCTGGGCGGATCGGTGCCGGAGACTCGGGCCATGCTGTCCAAAATCCAAAAATTAGTTCATAAGGCCTTTTAAAACATTTTTGGGCCTTGGGCCCCCACAGCCGAGCTTTGAACTGGGCTCTGATACCAATTTTGTAACAACCCAAACCCGGCCCAAACACTATGGTCGAATCTGGATCGTTACGGGGAAAAGCTTTTCGAAAACCATTTTGGAAACCCATTAAACTTTGTTGAAAAACTTCTTGGATTTGATTATCTTGATAACAAAGAAAGAAAAATTCATACTTAGTGTTTATTTAAAAAAAAAACATTTTTAAGTCGAGTTATAAAACAAATTCCAAATGTGCCCGATGGCACGTTAAAAACAATTTTCGTTTTAACTTGGAATACATGTGATTTTAATTTAATTTTAATAATATAGTTTTAAACAAAATATCCAACATATGAGAAAGATAACAAAAATAAAGTTTGAGGAGGCCTTATTACATCCAAAATAAAATAAGCCAATAATAAAATAAAATAACTAAATTTGAAGTTCATTTAGTTCAAGTCCATTTGCATGGCCACCTCGAGTCCATCCGCCCACATCCGCATCTATGTATCACTGAAAAATAAAGGAGAAGGTGAGTCACCAAGACTCGATGATGTAACCCTTCCCCGGTTTAAACATATTCATACACAACATATAACAAATTAATTATGCAAGTTATCATGTGTCCCAACCTAGCTGACCATACGCTCATCGTCTACCCCGTTGTGGTACCAAACCTTTGGTGGTGCCAAACCACTGGTGACATATAGTCACGATGTGCTACCAAAGCACCTGGTGTCCGTAGACACAAATCGGGTGATGGGGCCAACCCATCGTGTGATACCAAATCAGCGCGCAGACGATCCCATATCTCAAGTGGGGCCAACCCACGGTGGTATTAACCACAGGGATAAGTCGCTACTGAGGTGCCAAACCTCTGGAGGTACCAAACCTCTGGTGACCGTAGTCACAGTGTGTTACCAAAACACTGGTGCCCGTCGGCACATTATCACCGCCCCTCCACTCATCAACCCATATCGCAACCATATGAGTTTATACATTTATCATATGTATTAAAATAAAACATGCTTCCCAAAAGCATCACGGTAATCTCATATAAACAGAGAGACTTACCAAGGTTCTCGCTTGTACCATTTAAGGTACCAAATCCATATCTACACCAAGCAGAGTTACAAACAACAAATATTTATCACACATATTAACTGCTATAAGTGTGTATGTACACACCTGATACCAATGAGGAGTCTAAATCCCGAAAACAACCAATCGGCCACACTTAATGTCCTTGCCCCTATATTCGGCCATTCACAGGGGTTAGTATCCTGAGCCATTCGGCCAAAACCATAATACCAAAAGGGTTAAGATTTAACCCGAAAGCCTTACCTAGCGTCCTTGAGTACTAGCCACCAAACTATGTATTTCGTCCCCCCCTACAATCGGCCATTGCCACACTCACATTCAGTAGTCTTCAATTTAAAGGACAACCAAATAACTAACTAAAAGAGATCTTACCCTCACTTACCAAAAACCGAACACTTTAGGAATTAGAGGCTTGAATCAAGCGCTTATGAATTTGGAGTACCTTCTTGATCGCTTGCTAAGGAAGATTCAAGGAAATCTATCCCTGCTCAAAAATTCGGCTTAGATGGGTTCAAAGAAGAAAGAGAGATTCAGCACCCAAGTTAAAAATAGATTGGCTATAACTTGAAAGAAAGGAAAAATAATGGCAAAGAGAGAGTAGGTGTTTTGGTCAGAAATCAAAAGTAGAAGAAGAGAAAGATGGTGATGTAGAAATCGGTTTTGGGAAAATGAAAGAAAGAAAATGTAATAGGTGATTGCTAGCCGAAAATTGAGAAGAAGAGACTTAGCAAATTCGGCACTTAGCAAAAATTGGAGAAAAGAAAAACAAGGGTCAACTAATGTATTTATAGACTTGTCAGTCCACCCTTCTAATTAATTCAAATAAATTTTGAATTAATCCCATAAATCCTTTGATAATCCAACCAATATCCAATAACCTTTTTAATCTAATAATCCCCTCAATTATCCTACATTTATCACATTATCAAAATGATAATAGTAATATCCTTAATTTATCTTCTTAATATTAAGGAATTAAAAACCAATTAAAATGCTCACAATATCTTATTATCCAAGTAAAAATCTAATTAATAAACCTTTTATACATAATAATAATATCCTCATTATTATCTCTATTATCTAAATAGATAATAAAAAGAATTAAGGAGAGAAAATCTCTCTCCCTTTGTGCCGCCCAAACAAAGAACAAAAAGAGGATTTCATGACTCGAACACAAGCTCTCCCTTGCTCCTTGGTGGCGTCACATGTAGCTCTTAAGTGGGCTTACTTTGCCACTTAGTCTAGGCTCACTTTATGTCCAAATTATCCCCATTTATTCTTATAACACCCTCCTGCTAAGGCTCCCTATCTTAAAAGTTAAAAACTAAAATTTCCTACCAAATCGAGCCAACATAAAGCCTTAAATTGATCATTATTATTCCATAAATAATGACACAGCAGTTCATACATAAGAAAAATAATTTATTTCCAAATAGCCCCGTTTTTGGGATGTTCTGATTCTACTTCTTAAAATAAATTTCGTCCCGAAATTCCTTGATCAAAACAGGTGAGGGTATTGCTGCCGCATCACATCCTCGGGCTCCCACGTGGCTTCCTCTGAACCATGGTTCCGCCACAGCACCTTCACCAAGGGCACTGACTTCCTACGTAGAACCTTCACGTCTCGGTCTAAGATCTGAACTGGTTCCTCCTCAAACGATAAATCTGAATTCACCTCGATTTACGCCATCGCACCACGCGATGGCGATGGTCCGACCGATACCGCCTCAAAGCATTGATACGTGAAAAACATCATGGATGCAGTTCGATTCGTGCGGTAACTCAAGTGGTACGCCATGGTCCAACACGCTTAATCACCGTATATGGCCCGATGAACCTTGGGCTTAGCTTCCTTTCCGTCCAAATCTTAACACCTTTTTCCAAGGCGACACCTTCGGAAAACCTTGTCTCTACCGCATACTCTATTTCCTTGCGTTTTAAATCGGCATATAGATTTCGCCTGTCGATGCTTCTTCCGGGACGAGACCGAATCACTTTAACTTTATCCTCTGTCTGCTCACAATTACGGACCCAAAATGCATCGTTCGCCTAATTCCGCCCAACACGTCTGGTACGACATTTCCGCCCATACAATGCTTCGTATGGTGCCATCCGGATACTTGCTCGATAATGTTGTTGTAGGCGCGGTTCGCTAATTGTAGAAATTCCTCCCAACTACCACGGAAATCCAAGACATGACCTCTTAACATATCCTCCAAGATCTGTATCACCCTTTCCGATTGTCCGTCGATTGTGGATGGAAAGCGGTACTAAAATCCAACCGTGTGCCCATAGCTTGATGCAAGGCTTTCCAAAACCTTGGCGTGAACACAGGATCCCTATCCGAGATGATTGATGTTGGAACCCCATTGCAATCTTACTATCTCTCAGACGCATGACTTAGCATTTAGCTTCAAGAAGAGAAATCCATCCTCACCGGTATGAAGTGAGCCGACTTAGTTAACCGGTCTACTATTACCCAAACCGCGTCTTTCTTCATTGGGCGTAAGGGGTAGCCCACTAACAAAATCCATAGTGATCCGCTCCCACTTCCATTGGGGAATCTTCACTGGTTGTTGAAGCAACCTCGACGGAGGCGATGTTCGATCTTGACTGGCTTGACAAGTCGGACTTACCAACAAACTCTGTCTACTTCACGTTTTAACCCGGGCCACCAAAATCGCTCTCTAAGATCCCTATACATCTTGCTTCCTCCGGATGATGCATAGCGTAGTGGCTGCTATGTGTATCATGGAGAATCTTTTGCCTCAACTCCACATCCCTTGGCATACACGCCGCTCTTGAAAGCATAATACTCCATCACTCGACAGGTTATATCCTTCCAAACCACCATCCCGAACTTGTGCTCTCTTAGCGTTCAACCCTTCATCCACTGACTGTTTTTCCTTAACCTCCTCGATCCATGTTGGCTTAACCTGAAGTTCCGCCAATAGACTTCCATCATCATATAGACTTAACCGAGCAAACATTGCTCTTAAGTCCGTCACTACCTTCCGGCTCAACGCGTCAGCTACCACGTTGGCCTTGCCTGGATGATACTCGATTGAACAATCGTAATCCTTCAAAAGTTCGATCCACCGACGCTGTCTCAAGTTAAGATCCTTCTGAGTCAAGAGATACCTCAGACTCTTGTGATCTGTATAAACTATCGACTTCTCCCCATAAAGGTAGTGTCTCCATATTTTCAGAGCGAAGACAACTGCTGCTAACTCTAAGTCGTGCGTTGGATAGTTCAGTTCGTGTGGCCTTAACTGCCGTGATGCATAGGCTACTACCTTCCCCTCCTGCATCAGCACACATCCCAAACCAGTATGAGACGCATCACAATAAACGGTGAACAACTTCCCTGCTTCTGGCTGCACCAAAATCGGAGCTTCCGTCAAAATTTTCCTTAGCTTATCGAAGCTTTCCTGCTGCTTCTCCGACCATACAAATGGGACTCCTTTTCTTAGTAGCCGTCCGGTCGGCGTTGCGATCGAGAAAACCCTTCCACAAACCTCCGATAGTACCCCGCTAGGCCCAAAAACCGGATCTCCGCCACCGACCTAGGCGGTTTCCAATCCAATACCGCTTCAATCTTACGAGGGTCTACTCTAATTCCTTCCGCCGATACTACATGTCCTAAGAAAGCTACTTCCCTTAGCCAAAATTCACACTTACTGAATTTGGCATATAATCGCTTCTCCCTTAGTACTTGCAACACTATTCGCAAATGCTCGTCATGCTCCTCCTCCGTCTTAGAGTACACCAAGATGTCGTCAATGAATACTACGACGAACTGGTCTAGGTACTGCTGAAATACTCTGTTCATCAAGTCCATAAATGCCGCCGGCGCGTTGGTCAACCCGAATGGCATTACCAGAAACTCGTAATGTCCATACCGAGTTCGAATGCCGTCTTGTGGACATCAACTTCCTTCACCTTTAGTTGATGGTAGCGAGCCTAAGGTCTATCTTTGAAAACACCGCGGCACCCTTCAGTTGGTCAAACAAGTCATCGATCCGAGGCAACAGATACTTGTTTTTGATCGTTAACTTGTTTAACTAACGGTAGTCGATGCACATCCGCATTGAACCGTCCTTCTTCTTGACGAACAACACAGGCGCTCCCCACGGAGATATGCTTGGTCGAATGAACCTCTATCCAAGAGCTCACGAATTTGGGCCTTCACTCCACCAATTCCTTTGGTGCCATTTGGTATGGTGCTATAGACACAGGTGCCGTTTCGGGTAGCAAGTCAATACCGAATTCAACTTCCCGATCTGGAGGCAGACCTGGAAGTTCTTCCCGAATACGTCGGCAAATTCCCCAACCATTCGAACCTCAACTCATCGACTCTTAGCTTCCAAAGCACGATCCGAACCAAATATGCCTCGCAACCTTTCTTAACCATCCTTTCGGCCTTCAAGGCCGACACCACATGGATAGGTAATTCCTTCTATCACCTATCATAACCACTTCATCACCCTCGGTGTCTTAGCACCATGCGCTAGCGCGCAATCCAAATTCGCCCGATACTTAACCAACCGGTCCATTCCAAGGATCAAATCGAACTCTCGAAAGGTAGTTCCATCGGATCGGCTACAAATACGACCCCTGGAGTTCTAGGGGTACACCTCTATAAAGTTTGTCTACTACTACTGAGTGTCCTGGGGGCTTAGCGGTCATCTTCCTAAGAGTAGTCTCGAGTCTAGGTCCATAGTTCCTACCACACTACTAGCAATGTACGAGTGCGTCGAACCCACATCAATTAATGCAACATAAGGTAAACCAAATATTAGAAACGTCACAGGTTATGACGTCCCGTGCGTCTCTCCTCTCTCCTCAGCCTCACGTGATAGACTAAGCCAGCCTTAGCTAGCTCTCGTGTGTTACGAACCTCTCGCTCGAGTTCCACGACCTCGGTTGAAACCATTGTTTCTCTGCCATTACCCGAACCCCTCTCGTGGTGGTCCAACATTTACGCCACGAGCGCGATTTCGACCTTTCCGGTGATCCTTAGGCGCTTTTGAGGATGATCCCTTACCCGATGCTCCAAAGACCACACTCAAAACAACCTTTGTTACCGGTCCAACAACCTCCCAATGGGTTTTTCCACGGCCGGTTGCTGAGTGAGTCGGCCTTTGATTAGTAGTCGTGGGCCACTACCGGTCCGATTTGGCCCACTCGCCTAGCCACCGCTTCGAGCATTAGTGCTACCCGATCCGGTGACCCAAATCTTCTTTTACGGTTATTCTTGCTATAGTTTTGCCTTTATGACCTTCTTAACCCCTTCGGCCACCTTGGCTTTCTCCACAAGAGATGAGAACTCCCGAACTGCTGCGGGGCAATTAGTAATCTCGGATCATCTTCGAGCCCGCCCTCAAAGCGGACACAGCGTTCATGTTCGGTGGCTACGATTCCTCCGGCATACCTACTTAACCTTAAAAACTCACCTCATACTCTCGCCACCGACTTAGTTCCTTGCACTAGACCTAGGAAGGCTTTCCTTTGAGCATCGGTGTAACTAGTGCCCACATACTTCTTTTCTACGAAAGGCCGCCTTAAACTAGTCCCACGTGAGATCATCACCGCGGCTCCATCCCGGATCATCACCACCACGATGCACGCTTCATCCTTTAGAAGCGACACCGCCCCTTTCGCCTTCTCCTCCTCGGTCAGTCGAGATCATCCATATAACCTTTCCGTAGATTCCAACCAATATTCTCATGCAAGATCTGGCGCCACTCACGAGACACCACGGAATACCTCGGCCCGTTAGACCGAGATTCGCCGGAACAGACTTCCGAGCTCCCAAATTCCCACCAGCCCCGGCCACCATCTCCAAAAACTCGTGAAAGCGACTTGCGACCACGGCCTCACCGCCGGTGCGGTCCCGCTCTCACCCGAAAGTAGGAGGAGGTGGTGGTGGCGGTGGTACCTCGTTTTCCGAACCTTGACCTGTCCTGCCGGGTTCAGACACCGTCATCCTACCCCTACCGCGTCCACGACGTCCACGTCCTCTAGAACTCATTCTATCTATCGCGCTTTTAATCTGATTAAGAAAATTTTATGTGTTAGCATTTGTTTCACTTTCTTATTCGCGAAGAAATTTTATGAACAGAATTTAATTAGGGATTCTTTCGAGCAAACAAGGTTTCAGTCTTCTATCCTAGTTCACACAAAGAGTTCATGCATCCATTCCTTAATGCTTCCCATACCTACTCACTCTTCGGACATTTCTGCCCATTCCCAACCCAGGGGTATTTTCGTCATTTTCCCTACAGGGGTATTTTCGTAAATAAAGAAATTTTAAAACTTTAGTAGAGTAGATCATTTTGACATTCCCAAAACTGGAGGATATTTATAAAAATTTGTAAAATCGTAATCGTTTTGAAACCAGGGGTATTTTGGTAATTTTGTCAATCAGGGGCAATTTTGTCATTTTGATAAATCAGGGATATTTTCGACAGTTGTAAAACTTCGAGGGTCCTTTTTGAAAGTTTTCCTTTTCAAATAGTGATGTTGGTAAAGTTTTCCAAAGATCAGGGTCGTTTCGGTAATTTTCACAAATTAAAGGCGTTTTCGTAATTTTCTAAAACCAAAATATTTCAGTGTTGATTTTCAAAACTAAGTTGTTGGATGTTTGGAAAGTAGTTGAAATTTTTGAGCAAAACCATTGAACTGATATTTTATGAGTCAGGGGCGTTTTAGTAATTTTACCCCTAAGGGTATTTTTGTAATTTTTCGAAAATTTGAGTTTTTCTAGGAAAACGTTGTAAATATGGGATTTTCTGATTCGAAAGAGTTGTTGCAAGAGTTTTGAAAACATTTGAGTTGTTGTTGTTTTCGTTCTGTTTTGAAAACATGGCTAATTCCCTTTCGGGTTTTAGTCATTAGGTTTAGCCTATGACCGAGCCCTCTTGGTCGGGGTGAACCAAAGCTACGCACTGTGCGATTCGAGTGAAGAGGAGGTGGGTCACGCGGACCGCTTAAATACCAAGCTCTCACCGAACCTTTACAGACATGCGCACAGAGGTTGCCACACCACCGAGCCTCCGAGTTAGGGTGAACCAGAAGCTACGCACTGGGTAGGATACTGCGAAGAGGAGGTGAGTCACACTGATCGCTTAAATACCGAGCTCTTAGGATCCAATCCTCGACATGCGTCATGTGGGTTACCACACCCTAGCTCACTTGGCTAAGTCATAGATTGGTTTAGTTCTTTAATGTCTTATGTTCGGTTCATGTGTTTGAGTAATCTAATCCTAGGGTTCAAGTCCTATAAGTCTATCTCACGTTCCATACTTCCTACCCTTCTACGAATATAATTCACCAAGAGGTTTGAAGTACTTACAGGCGGATCGGGTGGGAGACTCGGGCCATGTTTGTCCAAAATCCAAAAATTAGTTCATAAGGCCTTTTAAAACATTTTTGGGCCTTGGGCCCCACAGTAGGAGCTTTGAACGGGCTCGATACCAATTTTGTAACAACCCAAACCCGCCCAAACACTATGGTCGAATCTGGATCGTTATGGGAAAAGCTTTTGAAAACCATTTTGGAAACCCATTAAACTTTGTTGAAAAACTTCTTGGATTTGATTATCTTGATAACAAAGAAAGAAAAATTCATACTTAGTGTTTATTTAAAAAAAAAACATTTTTAAGTCGAGTTATAAAACAAATTCCAAATGTGCCCGATGGCACGTTAAAAACAATTTTCGTTTTAACTTGGAATACATGTGATTTTAATTTAATTTTAATAATATAGTTTTAAACAAAATATCCAACATATGAGAAAGATAACAAAAATAAAGTTTGAGGAGGCCTTATTACATCCAAAATAAAATAAGCCAATAATAAAATAAAATAACTAAATTTGAAGTTCATTTAGTTCAAGTCCATTTGCATGGCCACCTCGAGTCCATCCGGCCCACATCCGCATCTATGTATCACTGAAAAATAAAGGAGAAGGTGAGTCACCAAGACTCGAAGATGTAACCCTTCCCCGGTTTAAACATATTCATACACAACATATAACAAATTAATTATGCAAGTTATCATGTGTCCCAACCTAGCTGACCATACGCTCTGTGCTCACCCCGTTGTGGTACCAAACACTTTGGTGGTGCCAAACCACTGGTGACATATAGTCACGATGTGCTACCAAAGCACCGGTGTCCGTAGACACAAATCGGGTGATGGGGCCAACCCATCGTGTGATACCAAATCAGCGCGACGATCCCATATCTCAAGTGGGGCCAACCCACGGTGGTATTAACCACGGGGATAAGTCGCATCGAGGTGCCAAACCTGCGGAGGTACCAAACCTCTGGTGACCGTAGTAGTCACGGTGTGTTACCAAAACATCTGGTGCCCGTCGGCACATTATCACGCCCCTCCACTCATCAACCCATATCGCAACCATAATGAGAGTTTATACATTTATCATATGTATTAAAATAAAACATGCTTCCCAAAAAAAGCATCACGGTAATCTCATATAAACAGAGACTTACCAAGGTTCTCGCTTGTACCATTTAAGGTACCAAATCCATATCTACACCAAGCAGAGTTACAAACAACAAATATTTATCACACATATTAATCGCTATAAGTGTGTATGTACACACTGATACCAATGAGAGTCTAAATCCGAAAACAACCAATCGGCCACACTTAATGTCCTTGCCCCTATATTCGGCCATTCACGGGGTTAGTATCCTAGCCATTCGGCCAAAACCATAATACCAAAAGGGTTAAGATTTAACAGAAAGCCTTACCTAAAGCGCCCCTTGAGTACTAGCCACCAAACTATGTATTTCGTCCCCCTACAATCGGCCATTGCCACACTCACATTCAGTAGTCTTCAATTTAAAGGACAACCAAATAACTAACTAAAAGAGATCTTACCTCACTTACAAAAACCGAACACTTTAGGAATTAGAGGCTTGAATCAATCGCTTGCGAATTTGGAGTACCTTCTTGATCGCTTGCTAAGGAAGATTCAAGGAAATCTATCCCGCTCAAAAATTCGGCTTAGATGGGTTCAAAGAAGAAAGAGAGATTCAGCACCCAAGTTAAAAATAGATTCGGCTATAACTTGAAAGAAAGAAAAATAATGGCAAAGAGAGAGTAGGTGTTTTGGTGTGAAATCAAAAGTAGAAGAAGAGAAAGATGGTGATGTAGAAATCGGTTTTGGGAAAATGAAAGAAAGAAAATGTAATAGGTGATTGCTAATAAAATTGAGAAGAAGAGACTTAGCAAATTCGGCACTTAGCAAAAATTGGAGAAAAGAAAAACAAGGGGTCAACTAATGTATTTATAGACTTTGTAGTCCACCTTCTAATTAATTCAAATAAATTTTGAATTAATCCCATAAATCCTTTGATAATCCAACCAATATCCAATAACCTTTTTAATCTAATAATCCCTCAATTATCCTACATTTATCACATTATCAAAATGATAATAGTAATATCCTTAATTTATCTTCTTAATATTAAGGAATTAAAAACCAATTAAAATGCTCACAATATCTTATTATCCAAGTAAAAATCTAATTAATAAACCCTTTATACATAATAATAATATCCTCATTATTATCTCTATTATCTAAATAGATAATAAAAGAATTAAGAGAGAAAATCTCTCTCCCTTGTGCCGTCCAAACAAAGAACAAAAAGAGGGATTTCCGCGACTCGAACACAAGCTCTCCCTTGCTCCTTGGTGGCGTCACATGTAGCTCTTAAGTGGGCTTACTTTGCCACTTAGTCTAGGCTCACTTTATGTCCAAATTATCCCCATTTATTCTTATAACACCCTCCTGCTAAGGCTCCCTATCTTAAAAGTTAAAAACTAAAATTTCCTACCAAATCGAGCCAACATAAAGCCTTAAATTGATCATTATTATTCCATAAATAATGACACAGCAGTTCATACATAAGAAAAATAATTTATTTCCAAATAGCCCCGTTTTTGGGATGTTACACGGCTCACGAATTCTTTAATTTAATACATTCAAGGTTTTGAAATGTGATTGAGAAAACATTAGTTGTTGTAAAAAATATTTTCCATATTAACAACATTACCTTAGTATAACGTAAAAGAAATAAGACTGGATCGTACTAGCGTGTTGCATACTTTATAACTTCATTTTTAGGTGGATTTGGGATGATCTATAAATCGAAGAGTACATGGAAGAAAGAGATTTTGATAATCTTAGGTTCAAATTCAAATGGCGATGATAAACTCAGTCAAAGACCAATATTTGATGAAAAAGAGTTTATGCTAAATATTAAAGAGGGAATAAAACCAACAAGCATGTAACAGGAGAACAATTAGATAAAACTTGAATATGATGTTTCAACTACTCTTTTGGACTAACATAATACATACGATGATTTGATCTTAATCTTTACCACTTGTTTAGACATTTTTTTTATTATGCTAATAATTTATTTACAATGATTAATATTTAAAAATATATATAAATTATGTAGCTTGTAATTACATTCTATCAACTAAGCACATCTAGAAAATTATAATTTTTTTTATAAGTATAAGAAAATATAATTATTATCCTAATAATTACACTTTTATTTAATTATTTTATACTCACCAAACATACTCTAAATGATATAAAAAAAATTATGATTAACATAAATTCTATTGATGAGTCTAGTACTTCATGTATTCTCTTTGAATTTTTAAATAAATTGTTAGTAGTTTTATATTTTAAAAAATCAATATTTTATTTTATTAATTTTTCATTTAAGATATAAGATATCATTTCTAAGGGCGAAGTCTTTTTTAGGGAATCATATAACGTACGTTCCTGGATACAATATATTATTTCTAAGGGCTAACTCTTTCTTAGGCAATCGATTCATCACATAACTCTTTATATATATATATATATATATATATATATAAAGTTGATTTATAAAATTCAATATGCCTTAGTTTTAAGAGAAAAAAAAGCTCATTCACTGTAAATCATTAGTGAATTTCCAATCCATATATATGCTCGACTATGCCTGATCTAATGTGGTGATGTCAATTATATCTATAATTATAACTTTTAAAAAATTTATATGTATTACTTAAAAATACATCATGTTGAATATAAATTTATCATATTGTGATGTAATTTATAATTTAATAGTAATTAAAATATTTTATAATAAATTAGATTTTTATTGTTTTTAATTAAAAAATATTGAGTATAAGAAAATAATAAAATAGAATAACAAATAATTGTTAAAGAGCAAAATTGTACCTTTATTTAAAATTTATTAAGTAAGTAGCTTAGGGGATTTGTTTATTTTACATGCTAAGTGGATTTTTTACCCACCTTCAAACCACTTTCAATACTTTTCTCTATATATACAACCAACCACCAAACATTTTTAAATTATGATTATTATTTTAAATTCGTCTTTAAACTTTAAATCATTCTCTAAATTATCGAAGTTATATCAATTACATCATTCCATTATCAAAATTGTTATTTTAACTCTTAAAATGACATATTAAATCTTATGTGATATAATTTAAAATGAAAATTTTAAAAAATATCTATCATTAGATGTTTTAAAATATTTATTTTAAGATTTTTGAAATTTTTATAACGGTTAAATTAACAACTTTAATAATAAAAATGAAATAATTCATATAACATTAATAGTCTTAAAATGCAATAAAAACATTTTTAAAATTTAAGAGTTAATTTAAAATGAATATCATAATTTAAAAATGTTTGGTGCAATTAACTAATGGTGAAAATATTCCATCAAACTTATCAATATGACATCAGTAAGACAAATATTGCAGGGGACGGGGTAAGGGTACAATAAGGTGCTTATACCATTTTTGCATAGTGGTATCCACCATTATTATTTTATTTATTTATTTGTTACTATTATTACGAGAGTACAATAATTCTACTCTTAAAATGGATTTCTGGCAATTGCCACCCATATGGAAGGAGGTCTTTATAAGTGTAATGAGTTGGTTAAAGTGGATAGTGCTTCTTATTATTATTATTAAACAAAAAGGAAAGTAGCGAAGAAAAAAAGTGAGCACACGTGTTTGTGAGAAATAAAAGATGATGCATCGAGCCAAATGAAAGACAAAAATGATTGGTTCGATATACGGGTTTCACATGGGGCTACCCATAATCTAAGGGAAAATAATACGATCGTGCATCTTCATGAATTTAGGGTTTGTTTTTTTTTTTTTTTTTTTTTGGAATGTTGTCACCTTCCAAATTCCTTTTTATTTTTCTACAAATAAATACATAACATGAATCTATTTTAAATTGAGCCAACATTTTATTAATCATCGTAATATTAGTTTTCCCCGAGCGTGAAGTTAATATTTCAATTATTGAAGCTATAGCATGTGGGTTGCATTAAGTTCATTTAAATAATACGGCAATGTCTGTTGATGAATGATAAGCTTAGTAGCAGTCACAAATTTTGAGGGAAGCGTTTCTTTTATAGCAAAAATGTGAGAAAATGGGGATTTTCGAGTCTTGAGAGCCATCAATGTGACTTAGTTTGCGACCATATTTATGTATACTCTCCCAACATGCATGGGAATTGTCGTATTCAATCACCTCCCCATATGTCGTATGAAAATTGAACATCAAGGTCACTACCTTGCTTAATTAATTTCATAATTGATTGTTTTATATTTATTTTTAAGTTACAAATAATCTTTTATTAAAATCAATTTCATTGGTTAGTAATGAATTTCATAATTAATTAACTAGAATAAATTTAGAGATACTATTGACATGGCGTCAAAATAAAAATTTATTTATATAATCTCTTTTAACTTTGATGAAAATACAATAATAATAAAATTACAATTTAGTATCCAAAAATTTATTATTCATCTATGGTCTTCCTATAACAAATTTCTGATTTATTTGACAATTTTAATTGAAGCATTATGTTTTGACCAAAACACGTGTAATAATGTATGACTGATGCAAATATGATGTAATTCTTAAATCAATAAAATTATAACATTCTTAATGTACAAAATTTGGGTTTTAATGGTATTTTTAAATTCCAAAATTTCAGAATCCCAAAAAAGTTGATAAATTAAGCAGGGTTGTTTTTTTCTCGATTTAGAGTGATATTGGAACAAGGTGAAGGTCTGTAGGGATATTTGACAGGATTAATTAATTTATTACGGCAGAAATCTATTTCTGATTTGTTTGATCATTATGCTCTTAAAAGGGTGAATAAAATCTAACGTGTATCTTCTCACCATAATCATTACCTCTTTCTTGCTTGATGCATTACTATTTTATAACTACAAACTCAGATTTGTAGAAATATTAACTATTACTTCAAATTAGACTGTCACTTAATATTATTAATTAATTTCAAATAAATAAAAGTGAATTTTCCATCTATTTAAAATATTTTAAATTCATTCACATTCAAATACGATGTAAATTTCCACCTTAGTGCCTTTGTGTATACTACTTTTCTTAGTCATGTTTTATTTAATATTTGAAATTGTTTTTATGCAAATATTTAACCCAAACTATTGACACATAAAAACCAAACTTTAAAAAAGTGTTTCTCCACTTAAATTTAAGGTAATCTTTTTGCATAGCTTATAGAAAAAGGCAATAATTGAAAACATTTTTGTTTTTATATATTTCACATCCCGCCCATCCATTTTCTTTCTTCATTCTATATCATATTCATTCCATATTTTTTTCTATAAAACAAATTATGCCCTGTTTGAGAATAGATTGATAGTTTATTGTAGTCAATTGGTAAAATTAAGCTAATAGTTGAAAGTTGATACGTGTAAAATGAAAAATAAAGACACGACATATTTTATTGTTAAGTATTTTAATCTCTAGTGAGTGAAATTATTGAAAAAAAATAATACTACCAAGGAATTAAAACATCCATTATGGAAATTATTTAGTGAATATTTTTGAAAATTTAAATAAACAAATTTCTTAAGTTGGATAAAAAAATCATTTTGCACAAGTAAATTGAAAATAAATTAATTAGTAAATATTTTTTAAAATGGAAGCTACTGATATCTTTGCACCCTTATTAGGTTTGAGAGCATGTAACAAATAGAGTAATTTTTTAGCAAATATGGTCATATATGTCTTTCAACATATCTCATTGCCAATCAATCGTGAAAAAAGTTGTCGATGCATGTGCTTTTTGTTTGGAGGTTTTAACTCAACAAACTTTTACAAACATCCATTTATTAAACACTACATTTAGAAAATTTGACTACTCAATCCACCATTTTTACCCAAATCAACTAAAAAAAAAGACTCAAAGTCCTATTTACCTAACACTCTCTATTCCAAAATAAGTTTAATGATTTTTTATTTTAAATTAAAAATTATGAATCAAATTTATGAAAAATAAAAAGATTATGTAATATTATACATACGAAAGTCAAAGTTTTTAAAACTCCTTGATAGAAATGTATATCCAAAAATGAAGCTAACTCTCAAAAGTTGAGTAATATATACCATTGGGCTTCGACCCTTAATTTGTTTTAAGAATGATATTAAGGGTTGCTTTAAATTTTTTTATTATATAGATAATTAACATTAACGCATGTCCTATTTCCTATCTAATGCATAGAATCTCTTTTGGAATTGCATATTTCCATCAAAAGACTCGCGGGATTGAGCAAAGAGAAAATAGGGTGTTAGCTAACAAATAAAAGCTATATATATATATTCTTTTTTGAAAGATATAAATAGACTGGTAAAGAAAGGCATTTCGTGGGGTTCTAGATGTTGGCATCTTCTTGCTTAAACATATATATATATACTTTGGAAAAGGATCCACAAACCTACAAACCCCATATCATACAACTTTAGGATACATAAAATCTTTTCTACTGTTTTCTTTTTGCTATCGTTTCAGTCCAGTTGGAGATTATAACCCCACCAGCTATTTATATATACACGCATACACAAAACCTAATTTTTATGCTTTTTGAAGTTGGGTTTTTAATATGATGTATTCCTGTCTGCCATGATTTGGTGGGAGAAAATGTAAGGTTCCACTTCCACCTAAGCTCAAAGTAAAAAAAAAAAAAAAAAAGCAATGAGAAAATTAAACCAGTAATTATATTCCCTCCACTCACCCCATATGTCAATGTTAGGAATATATCTGTACTTTAAAGAAAGAAAGAAAAAAGTATATATACTTTTATGATGCTCTTGTTGGCCATGATTTCACCACATACAACGACCCCCTCCCTTTTTATTATTTATAAAAAAAGTTCTTTTATCTTTGTTAACTAAAAAGCTTGTTAACGTGACATACACGTAGATTGTCAATATTTAAATAATTTAAATAATTTTTAATTTTTGAAAATAGTTTTTATAATTTCTTTTTGAATTTTTGAAAAAATATTGATGCATATAATGTCAACAAAGTGAATGAATTGTTTGCTAATATTTTTTATGCAAGTGTTATTATGTAAATGTGTTATAAATTTTAAACTTGTAAAAGAAAAGTAGCTTAGTTGGTTTGGAGCAAGAAATTGAATTATTTTGATATAAAAAATGTGAAAAGATGATGAAATGATGCGCTGCATGGGATTCATTGGAGAGAGAAAGAGGCTTCGATTCAATCTTGGTTAATGTGGGATACACCAATGTACATTTGTTTTGTTTGAGCTCAAAAGTGGGACCTGCCACACCCTACACACATTTGCAATGCAAACACCCGTTTCATGTTTCATCTCATTTTCGACCGTCTGATTGATATCATCAAATTCAAACCCCACAATTTATGATTAATGATCGACCACACAGTTTTTTTTGGTACAAACTTTTCCTTTTTAGTTTGGTTTGTAGTTGTATCTCAATTATTTATTACCACATGCTCACCTCACAAATTATGAGTAAAATATTTAATAATATTTTCTCTCTTTTTCTTTTTCATTTATTTTGTTAATTAATCTATGCTATAATTCAACATTACGAGTTAATAAAACAGTAATCCAATTAAGAAAAAACTCAAAAATCTTTCTTTTATATACAAATTATTTTTCGTAAATTAGTAATAACTTTTAAATGGGTATATGCGACTTTTAACTTATATCGAAATATTTAAAAAACCCTAAATCCTTAAAAATTATTCTTTAAAATAAAGAAAATTGCCATTTAAAAAAAAATATTATTTATTTAAGTTATACAATGTTTACATAATTTTTATACTGCTATATTTAAAAAATATATTTTTATAATTGCAGAGCTTGATAACATGAAAGAATTCATGTACTATATGGTTCTAAACTAATATTATCTATCTATAATCATCATTTTAAATTGGCAAGAAATGAAAATCAACTTCTTTCCTGGACATTTGAGTCATGTTTGAATCTTATAGTCAACATTGTTGGGAGGACTTTATTTGAATACTACTCCAATTCGAATATAATTATATCTAAAATGTAAAATAGATGAATACATTTGTGGTTTATACAAAAAAAAAAATAGAACTTTGTAATGAAAATAATTGAAGATAAAATATTTGAGGATAAAATTAATTGAGAGATAATTTTGTAAATAAAAGTAAATTAAAGGATGAAAAGAAAAGAAAAGTGTATAAATAGAGATAAATTTTCATGTACTTTAAATTGTAATGGTCATTAGAATATTTTATAACAATGTCTATATTTACGTAGTTTTCTTATCTGAGAAAAGTCAACAATATTTTTTTAATACACAAGAAATATTATTATAAGGATAGTTATATGTTTTAATAGTGTATATAAAATATTTCAAATAATTTACTTTTAAAAAGTAAAATTTGAGAAAAAATCCATTTCTCAGGTTTTATAATTTTAAAGATAGAACTATAAGTGTGACATAATTTAATTATATTTAAGATTTCACTATCTAGTTAGAAATTTATTAAAAAATCATTCTATATTATTATGATGATGAATAAATTTATAATTATACCATACCATCCAAGCTAATACATATACATAATTTGACTTGCCGGTGATTTATTTCACATACCATCTAAGTATTAATCAAAACTCCATTTGTGTTGTATTAATTAAACATCTAAGCTTGGAGGCTTTGCTGAGCGAAAATATTATTCTAAAATATGGTTTCAGCAATATGTATGTTTAAACAATGACTTGAGCTCCTACTCTAATATTTATAGTTTAAGTTTAGTTCCACTTAATTTAATTTTAAATTTATTATATGGTGTAATTTGTATAATATAAAAATTAAATATTTTTGTCAATAATTTCTTAGTATGGTAGGTATTAGAACTTAGATTTGATCTCATGCAACTTCATTTCCTTCTCCCAATTATCAAAACAAACAAATAAATATTTTTGTATTTAAATTTTTAATAAGAATCTATATAATGATAGTAAAAGAAATATTTATATATAAAATTATTAAATATTAAATAGAAACAATATAATTTTTTTTTTAAATATGGGTGGGTATAGATGGACTAGAGTAGGATATTTACATACATAGGACAAACTTTGAAACTCATATTTCAAATTAGGTGGGACTTGGCAACTATATATACAATTATTACCATACATGTAGACGTGTTTTAGGGTTGAGTTACCCACTCGAATTCTGTGAGGTTTTGAATTAAAATGCAAAACTTTAGTTAGATGTGATTGGAAAAAAAAAAAAAGAATGGCTCTGAGTAAGATTCAAACCTTATCATTTTCTTCTCTAAAATTGTAATGATAAAAAATAATCTATATTTAATATTTAATAAAAATATATTAAGGTAGTAAAGGAAATATTTATATATAAAATTACTAAATATTTGATAAAAAATTTTAAAAGAATATATATACGAGGAAGTCTAGAGGGACATGGGTGAGGCATTTACAATAACAAGTAGCCTAAGTAAAATTTGAAGTTAATACTTCGAGTGGAACCAACCAACCTGCAGAGAGTTGAAACCAAAAAACAAGGCCTTAAAGAAGGGTTTTGGAAACAAATCAGGCCTTGGACAGAGCTTTTAAAGCCCAAGCCTCTGCCCGAATTCAAATAAAGTAATTTGTAGGCTATTCAAAATAGCTGTAACTTTGATGTACATTCATTTAATGTAGAGTATTGATGTTATCGCCACTTTTCTTTTTCTTTTTTCTTTTTAAATCAAACTTGGATGAATTGATGATATGACCCATAAAATACGGTGAGAGAAATAAGCCCCAAATAACACCAGGCAATGAAACCGTAACTAAACCAAAATTGGATGAAACAACGACAGCGATGCATTCTCGACGCTACGGCTAGCGGAGCAGCAATCAAAGCCTTGAAACTTAGGCGTGCTTGAGGTGCAGACGGCAGTCAACTTCACTAAAATTAGACTCAGATGGTAAAATAAATGAAAAATTATATGTAATTTTGAAGAATAATGGGAAAATCTTTCAACAAAATTAATTTGGTCAATAATTTTTAAAATAATCATATTTACATCTATGGTAACCTCTGGTTTTTTTTTATTTTTACATTGACTTGCCCCAAACGTATTGAAGAATCTAGAAGAGAAGAAAACTTTGGGCTGCAAGAAAATTCAACTCAAAGGCCGGTCATACGTACTCCAATAAAAACGACACCGTCAAGGTTCTTAGTACAGGCACTGCCATCCATCACCGTCAATATCCAACTTTTTCCTCTTTTACATTTCTCAGATCTTTTTTAGGGTTTCACTCTCCCCGCTGCTTTTCTTTATGGTGCGTTTTATTCTCTCTGTTTTTCTTATTCATTACTGTTTATCATCTTATTATTATTATTATTGTTAATTGATCTTCATGCATTCTTTATGAATGATTAATAATGATCATACTTGTAATCAACTCTAACTAATGGCTGGAGGCTCTTTTAGTTATACTAAAGATTATTTATCTGTCTTTTTCTTTTCCCTTTTTTAAAGATGGATTTGAGCTCGTGCTCTGGCATTTTTCTTCTTTTGTAATCCAATTGATACATGGGCTGTTCAGTTTTGGATGATCTGTGTATGTAATTAATTTCTAGGTCTTTGTGGATTTTGGATGCTTATCTTTTAGATCGGTGTCCCCCCGCCCCCCCTTTTTCTCTTTGGTTTAAATTGTTTTATATTTTATGAGTTCAGCTTTTGCTGCTAAATTATGTCTAGAACACAATTTTAGCCTCTTTTGTTTAGATCATGATGAAAGTTCAAGAAAAAGATGCTGAATTGTTTTTAGAATTTCTTGTTTCTTTTAATTATTAGGGTTTAGCTCCTGGAGCTTGATTCTGTCATGTAAATTACTGCATAATTATATGAATTTTATGATTTTTAATTTGATAATGCTGGCATGAATGTTTGTCTGAAATGAATTTTATGCATGATGTGGATGATATTGTAGGCATCATAAGTAATAGCTATTATTTCTCAAATTTACACTTGATTGGAGATTGAATTTGAAGTTGACCGAGTTAATTTTTTTAAATTGCTGTGAAGAATACAAAATCTTGAATCAACCTGATTTCTGAATGTTAGTTCGTATTTTCTTTCATTTGAGATGAAGTGAACTCTACCTGAATAATCATGGATGCACACTGTTACGTAGCCTGAGTTGTTGTTCGTTATCTATAAAACAGCATCCGTGATGGTGAAAGCATATGCGCAAGAGCACATTTACAAACATCCATGGGAGCGAGTAACTTCTGCATCTTGGCGTAAGTTCGCTGACCCTGAAAACAAGCGTACCTTGTCTCATATTCTAGAAGTTGACACATTGAATCGCAAACTCGATCCTCTCTCTGGTAAGCTTTACACTACTCGGGCTCTTACCATCCATGCTCCAGGGCCATGGTTTGTTCGCAAAGTCGTTGGCCAGGACATCTGCCACTGTGTTGAATCAACAGTGGTTGATGCCCAATCAAAGTCAATGCAACTTACAACCCGTAATGTCAGTCTTCAGAAGTTTATAGAAGTAGAGGAGAAGATAAGGTATGATCCTCACCCAGATAATCCAACAGGATGGACCATTTGTCGACAGGAGACTAGCATTCGTATTAAGCCATTATCAGCTTTGGCATCCATGGCTGAGAAAGTGGAGCAACGATGTGCTGAGAGGTTTATGCAAAATAGTGTGAAGGGCAGAGAGGTTATGGAGAGGATCTGCAAGTATCTTGAAGCTGAATCTAGTGGAATGGCCCTATAATTCTGACTTTGTGCACTTGAAGCTTTAATTGCTTCTCTTATAGAGTAGGAAATAAGTAACACAAGAATGCCAAGTTTAACTTTAATTTTGAATGCCCTTTTTAGGCTTGGTGCAAATTTTGATGTAGTCCATATCTAATCTCCTACCATAAAAGTTTATGACATTATAAATGCAGCAGTGCATTTTGCTGATAGGATTCAATTACTTTCGAAGTCAGAGATGCTCTCTGGATCCCCATAATTTTGCACATTAAACAAAACGCAATATCCTTTGGGCATTTAAATTTGGAGTATTCAAATGGTAAAACAAAACTACTTATAATCTACTCCATTGGGTTAACACGTCCAAAGCATATGTCAAATATATTGATTTAAGAGCAATGTTGATGGTAATCAACAGGTTACTAATGAAACTAGGGGTCAATCTCCCCTAAATATTTGCCAGCTTTTCTTGCATGGCACAAACTCTCGTCTGCCGACTGGCCTTGCCTTTTCAGACTAATATTTTCCATTGATAACTCGAAATCTTGCATCTTTTTTAGCTAATCTCTCGTAGAGGGTTCCCGTGTTTTTATTCCTTTTTTCACTTTGGAATCCAACATCAAAATCAATAACACTTACTAGCTATAAATCTATTTTTTTTTCTTCTTAACCGTAATCATTAAATTGAACACTTTATCCCTGATACGCAATCATACTATATTTGGCGGTCCAGAAGGTGAAACTTTAGGGTCAATGTAACGAGAGTGGGCATAGAATGGGCGCATGAAATGCAGCAAAGCCAAAAAATGATGAGATATCGAATCCTGAGCTCCATACACTTGTAGATCATGCATAAATGAAACCTATCATGCCATTCATGACCCATGTTCTTTCTCCATAATATATCTATAAATATATTGACAATTATCATCAAAATTGTGAACTTGTGAAAGGCAATTAACATCAAAAAGTAAACACTTCGAAGCAGAAAGGTTCACGGCTTTCAATTGAGAAAACCTTTTGTGTGTCAAACCTCTCCTAGTTCCGATAGCCAACCCCAAAGTGAAACCTCTTTGCCTGCCTGTCGTTAAAAGCATATTCAAGTCGCAAAGGCCCTAAAGGTGAGTCCACTCGGATGCCAAAACCATATCCATATCCACTTCCAGGCTTATATCTTGCCCCAGCAGGATCACCTGAAAAACCAAAACAAAAAGTTCATAGAAAAGAAAAAATGTTACAAGGGCAGAGAATTACAAGCAGATTAAATAAAAAATGAAAACGAAGATTAATCAGAACAGACTTACCAGGCACACTGGGGCCTGACCATAGATCATGTCCGTAATCAGCAAAAATAACACCTTCCACAGGCCCCAGCTACACAACAGCAAAAATATAAAATAAGATAATCAACTGAATAGAAGAATTCTCCAAGCATTTTGAATTTTTTTCTTGCATCTTTCCCACTCTTCCTTTTTCTTAAACTGTATTATCTTATTCCCATCTATCATCACTGTCAAGTCGGGATTGAAAAGAAAACAAAGAATAATGAAAATGGGTAAAACTGGAAAAAGAAAATGGAGAGGCAACAGTGCAGTGGAAGCAATGGAGCTTCAAAGGCCAGTGGCCTGTGCAGCACCAGTGCAGCTGGAAGCAGTCTAATTGTGCTGCTAGATTTTTGCTGAACAGACACAGAACCTTGCTCCGAAACATGCTCATCACTGTAGTGGCTCTGCCAAACAGAGCCTTAAACACTAGCCTAGGTGCAAGGAATCGTTACAGGAAGCACAAGATACTCATGAAGCAACAAAAGAAGAGGCAGGATTTTTATGCACCCACCATTGGGAAAGAAACTTCACTAGATCCAACTACATAAGATCGTCCAGAGCCCACAGCACCTTCTTCGTAACCTCTCACGCTGTTTGTTCCACCAATAGCAAATGCTTCGTGAGGAGAAAAATTCCCCACCACTTTCCCACCAGACAAACTAGCAATAAAGAACAGAGCAAGTCAGCAAACCATATGGCAACATTCTCCAACTGTTTCTCCTTCAATTTCTTCCTTTGGATAAAAATTTAAGCTCAGGGATGATTACCATCCAAATATAAACCATTACAATTATAACATCATGTATTCATGAAAAAGTAAATAATAAGCATAATACCTTAAAAGAAGGCGAGTAGGACCAATTTCAACACCTTTTCTTGCCCGAGCATTCACCCTGTTGAAGAACAGCCACTCAGGCATGACAGGAAGCCCTTGTTCCATGTTAAATGCAAACTGCAAAGGTAACAGAAGTTAGGCCCATCCATGTCAGAAGTGATGAAAAGCCACAGGGTGGAGATGCTAACCATGGAGGAACCTTGATCACCAGAACCAGTATAGACACATTCAAATTTAGCCACTAACATATCGTCGTAAGGCTTACCACTACATTAAGATTTCAATTTAGAACGGGGATTTAATAGATGATTAGAAGCAAGCAAATAAAATTAAAAGAATACTGATAACAGCAAACTAATGCTGTAAATGAATCTTATAGAAGCTATAAACACAAGGCCACAGACATACAAACCTTGCGGTAAGTGGGCTGCCATAGAAGTCCTTGATAATTGGATTTCCTTTTTCATCACGAGCACCAGCATGCTGCATGTTTATATATTATAAATAAATCATATAACTGAAACATAACACATAATCCCCCAAAATATCAAATTCAAGTTCAGAATTAAAGGTACTTGTAGGGTGCTACTTTTCACAAACTTCTCTTTGAAGGAAAAACAGAACAAACACCTAGCTGACCAAAAAAGAAAGAACCTATGGAGTGAAGTAACATTCCATACCTGAAAAATAAGACCTGCTGTCCCACTCCATTTTGGCCTCAGTGGTCGACTAAACTCTATGCCAGCTGTTACACGGCCAATGCTCAGACTGCTATTGTCATGTTGGTTACCATGCACAAGTGTCCCTGGGGTTCTTGAATTCTTTAAAAAAAAAAAGAGAGCTCAATGTAGAAATCAACCTTCCAATTATTTAAAAAGTAAAAGCAAAACCCACCTGGATAATTATTGTTCTAGATGTCCTCTTATCATCTCCTTCAATCCATGGGTCTGTATAGTTAATGCGGAATATAGAGTCTATTTGGCCCCTCTCTAAGGAAATATTAAGCTTTTGGTTTCTTCCAAACAAATTTCTATGAGAATATGCAAAGCTGCACATAGAACATAACAAATGAGACAAGATAAACAGCATAAAACATTGCATCAGATACACATAGAAGATTCAAATTCCTCTCCCTTTAGTCTCAAGAACAATAGGACAGGAATCAAGCAATGCTAAAGGCTCAAAGCGAAATAAACAGGTCAGTGAGATGAAACATAACATTTGTACGCACAAATAAAATCGAACCGCAAAAGGAGTAAGATGAATGGCACATAAGGAATCAGCCAGGAACTAAATATGCTATGTTACCTTCCAATAAGTCCCGACAAAGGGCCACTTGTAATCCTGCAAAATTACAGATCACTTGCATAAATATAATTTAAGATATACCACAGATAAATAAGTATGGACTTTAGTAACTAAATTAGGTAGAACATGTAGAATTGCAATTTAAACTAGCAAAACTTACCCGCTTGATATTCCACCACCAGCAGAAAAACCACCACTTGGACGTTCAACAACATTCATTACCAAATCAACTTTACCAGCATCTAAAATGTTTACAATCAAACGATAATAGACAAATAAATGCATAGAAAAGCTCTGAAAATTTGTTTACTTGCAAACTATTACCGAAAAGAAAAAAGAAAAAAAGCATGTCATGTGATGCCTTTAAAATCAATTAGCATCAAATCCTGTAAAGGAAAAAACAAATGTATTCCATTGGTTTCAAGTTTTCAACAAAAGCTTTGTACTACCCTAGCAACTAAAATAAGTCTTTATGGCAACTGAAAAGTAGAAAAAAGAAAATCTTACTGTCAGACCATCAAAAATTTTGACTTAATCTAGTTGACACTTTTGCTCTTTTTTGGGGGACTACTTATCCCTTGTTTTCAGTTCCTTTGTACTATTATTTTTATTTTATTTTATTGCTTTTCATTATCTATCACACACACAAAAAAAAAAGCAAGAACTAAAAGCACCTATAGTACAAAGCCTTTGTCTTCCTAATTTAATACTCAACTTTATTGCAGCAATTCTCAACCAACCAAAGCCAATATTCAACAGAACATGTGTTCTTAGAAGCATTGGAAATTTCTTAGGACCATACACTCAAAAAAGATACAATAAACCTTTGTAAAAAGAAAGAGAGTATGTGAGCATTTCAGACGAATAAAAATGGTAGCCATATTCTAAAAGCTTAAAGGAAATTCCATGTCAATCTGTTTTCGTATCTATTTTGAAGTCACAAAGAAAGATTTCCATCAATTACAATGGGAATAAACAAAGCAAATAGCATTTAATTTGCTAATGCTGCTGTTTACTATAACATGATTACGGTTACGCTAATCCATAATAAGAATCCAGAATAAACCAGTGCACATTCCTGTTATAACATAATATTTACAACCATAACAATACTAATCCAGAATAAAATTCAGTAGACATTCTTGCTATTGCATTATTATCACCCTGAAAATTCTGCATTAATCAAGTAAATGCATAAAACAATAAACCAAAAACTGACTAGGAGAATGCACATTAAATACATTTTCAGGAACACAACATACAATTTTGTGCAAGCTTCTTTAAAAGATATCCTCACTCACCTCCAGCTGGTTGAGGAATGATGCTGACATCTGCCATAAGACCCATAGTTGACACTGTATCCACATCTCTTTTCCCTTGAAGCATACTATACACCTATAAGAGGACCATTCAAAGGAAGCAACACAAGATAGTCAGGAAAGTGGTGCTCACCACAAGCACTCTTCTTTGATAAGAATAGACTAGCTTCATGATTAATCATCAATTAAAAGTCAATGCATGTAACAAAAGCTGGACCTAGGGTCACACCTGTCCCTTCTTGGTAGTGAGTTGCCTAAGTATTGTTTCAGGCTTTGTCTTCCCTTTAGTTGGTTCACCACTGAAACAATTACAAGCTTTTGCGGTCATATATCCCAATACTAATAAATCCAAGAGTCTAATATACATGTTGGAGAGTCTGCCTATTTAAGTAAACACACCCCCAAGTGTGGATAAAGCAAACTGAAGGAAGCTTCTTACGTCTTTCGATCAAGGAAGCGTATGGATATATTGTTGACCTCAGCTTCTGCAACTTGTAACCTTATAATACCTCCAGAAAAAATATCAACTCCAGAAACCTATAAGTCAAAGGACAGTTTAAACAACATGGTTTGTCTTCAAAGATTAACAAATAGAACATTTGCAAGTACAAATTAAAGAACCCAGCAAGGCAAGGTACTAACCAAGCCAAAAAGACCACGTTCCATATACCATCCATTGATGGAATTAATTACTTCATCCAAACGCTTGAGATTTACCACTTTTCCTGCACAGCTTGACACCAAAGGTGAAAATAATGAAGGCCTCCTATAACCATAATTAACAAGCAGCTCATCAAGCTAATCATCTAAGAGCAAGTCCATCCATACTTAAGAATGCAAAAAGAAAACTTACCATGTCCATCACGAAAAGCATCCTCAAGAAACTTTGATGGAAGAACATTGGCTCCTTCACAGACCAATCCGTGGAACTCCTGATTTGGTTCTACCTTATGCCACAAGAAGCCAATGTCAACCAAATCACTAATCAGTATTGTGTTTCTCCATGTGCCTAAGTTATTGGCATATAATGCCCAAGACAGGAGCAAAATGTTCAACTAAAAGTGAAAAAGAAAAACTATGAAACATGAAAGGGCAGCCAAAACTAGTATTTATACTTTTGCTCGCAACATATGATTATAAGACTATCTCATTCTATTAAGTTTTCCCAGAGACACTCCATAAAGTAAGCATCTGCTCTACTTTACTGGAAACAGATGACAACAAAGACAGAACAAAGGGGGCACAGAACAGCCAATTTACCTCCAATTCCCCAAATTCTAACATAGAAGAATAGACTAGTGCCAAAGAGATCACTGACCTAAGCCCCCAACTCCATCCTGACCATATAAAGACATGTGTATATGCATGTATGGTGAACTAGTGGCCACTGTCCTGCAGTAGCAGCAGTCTCCAAGACTGCACTATGCTGGTACGACCCTGAGAATTTGAATCAGACTTGTGACAGCCAGAAGAAACATAGTAACAGTCTGTCATAGTCATAGTGGCCTGGGAACCTAACAGATGTTTTCCATTTCCAATCACAAGCCTTTTCTCCCCCTGTTTTTTCTTTATACTTCTGTTTTTGCCAAAATCATCCTTTACATTTCGACACCCTCCCTTTCATTGGTTTCCCCTCTTTGCCTCACCAACAACGGTCTTGTTCCAAGGCTTTAAGACAAATTTCTGCTTCCAAGGCCAGTTTCTAGATTCAAATGGAATGTTATCCATTGCAATGACCTAAAACCTAGCAGCTCAACTCCATATCAATTCTCTATTTACAATCCTATGATTGTTCAAAACAAGTAGGAAAAAAATAGAAACGACACCAAAATGCAAGTAAAATGAAGGCTTGAGACAACATACTTGAAACACCAATCTGATACCATCCCGCGTGTCAACGGCCACAGGCATACAGGAAGAGAAGTAACCGCTATCGATGATCCGGTGGACATCTTCCTGAACCTCCCGCACCGTCAAAGCAGAGTTGGCTCGGCAAGCTTTCAACGCGGTAAGGGCTTCCATTTCGAGGTCTTTCCGCTCCAACTCCTCTCCGTCTTTGTTCCTGACAAGAACCTCGCTTATCAAAACCCTCTCCTCGTCGTAACGACCAGCGGTAGTGGACTGTCCCTTCTGAGGCACCTCCGAGCCGGACTGAGTGGAGTCGGGAGAGTTGGGTTGAGACAGGGACAAGGAAGCGGAACATAGCAGAGGCGCATTGACAAGGTTGTAGGTCTGGGCGGTTAGAGAGAGAGACGAGCAGCATAGTAGGGGAGAGTGAGTGGATGTGGTAGGAGGGAGGGAGCGATTCCTGAGGGAGTGAAGGAGTTGGAAAAGGGAGTGACGAGCTCTGGAGAGGGGAGAGGTTAGGGTTTGGGAGGGAGAAGGGAGAGGGATTTTGAAAGAAGAGGAGGTGAAACAAACGCCATCGTTGCGATGCATTGCGGACGGGGATGTGACGAAATGAATTCCTCAATACTCAAATACTATCTATGAGAATGAATACTGCACACCGTGCAACAATTTTGGGAGTTGAGAAATTTGAGGTGTTATTGTTTTAGTTATAGAAGGGAGGAAAGGAACGGCATTAACATTAGTTGACTAGTACTAGTATAACACAAACTCTCATTGTGGTTGGGCTAGGGTTTTTATGAAGCAATCAATCTAAACAGGTTTCTAGTAAAATTAGGATGAACACCTCATAGGCCCTTCCATTTCTGAGCCCCTCAGCTCCCAAATTTTTTCCTCTCTTTCCCTTGTGTCGAGATTGGGTTTGCAATTCCATTGTGTTTAAATCATATTTAAATACAACAAACTCATTAAACTATTAATAAATTTTTATTTTAATTATTTAATGTCAAAATTCGAAAGTTTTCGTTTAACTCCTGAACTATTCAAAAGTTTATATTTAAGTTGTTATTAAGTTAATTTTTTAAAACCCGTCTAGCGAGTTTCAAGTGACGATTCGACAATCAGAGTAGTGGATCAAAACTTATCGACGAGTAGAAAAACATAATTTAAATCCAAGTTAATATGATGGTCGGTGTCGGATATCAAAAAAAAAGTTGTTTTGATTTGGTTCCCTGATTCATGTTGTTAAAAGGTGTTTTATGAAGAAAAAAAATTGATTGTTAAAGAGAAAACGAAAAAGAACTTTTAATTGGTGTAGACAATATAAATAAAAAATATTATGTTGTAGAAATTTTAATAGTTAAGTGAGTTAAATAAAAAAATTTAGATAATTTAATAATTTTTTTATAATTTTTTTAAACTGATAAACTAAAATATAAAGTTATTAATGATTTAATGATTCAAGACCCACCACTTTAGGGTAATAAATAAATTTTTAAATAACTTAGCAACTTAAATAAAAATATTCGAATAATTCTTAATATTTTCAGTTACCAGTGTTTGACCATCTGCTGGCTAACATGAAGTTCACACTACTGGGTGTAAGGCGAAGCCCAACGGCTGGCGACCACAGTCATCCAACTTGAAAATGGCCGATTATCATTGACCAACAAAACCTTGATATAGTAGCGACCTGACTAGATTTTTTTTCCTTTTTAAAGTAGGTGATAAGAAGGAATAATATAAGAAAGGAAAAAGGAAGAGTAGCGCAGCTTAGAAAGATAAAGGGGTCAATAAACTTTGGGTTTGCCCTAAAAGATGACATATCCCATTCTGGAGCAATTCAAATAATGTGGCCATGCTCAGGATTATGTATTTTTAACATTATAGATTAAGATTTGAACCCTAATATTTAATATCAGCATAAGATTTTCTTTACTACTCACTCCGTTAAAATGTTGGTGGTTTAAGAAGAAAAACTTATCAAATTGGGACCATCTAATTTCTCTTTTTCTTTTTGAGGGAGCCCCTACTGGACCATGGGAAAAATTTTAAAAATAATATATATCTATGTTTATATATATGAAATTTCCCGTCAGTTTAAGAAAATAAATTTGATTTTCATTATAAAATTTCGAAACCATCTGAATTTATATATATAAAAATAATATATATCTATGTTTGTATATATAGAGATGCTCGTCAGTCCGTATCAAAAATGTTATATGCTTTGGTAAAATTTTAGATATTTTGGTAAATCCATATAAAAATTGATAAATCAATAGAAATATTAGTAAAGTCTTAGATATTTTGATGAATTCAAAAAAATATTGGCCAATTCAAATCATTAAAAATATCGGTAAAGTCATAAAATTTTTGGTAATTGTTAAGATTTGGTATAGGGTTAGAAAATTTGGAAATATTGATAAAATCTTAGAAATTTGTGAAGTCTCATAAATATTTGTAAATCTATAGAAATTTTGCCAAATTGTTAGATATATTGGTAAATCCGTAAAAATATTAATAAATTGTCAAATATTTTGGCAAGTCCTTAAAAATTTTGGTAAATGGTAAACCATTAGGTATATTGGTAAATTGTTAGAAATATTGAAAAATCGTTAGATATATTAGTAAATTGTTAGATATTTTGGTAAAGTCGTAGAAATTTTGATAATTGTTAAGACTTTGTATAAAGTTTAGAAAATTTGAAAATATTTGTAAGATCTTAGAAATTTTAATAAAGTAACATAATCCGAAAAATTTTGGTAGATTGTTAGATATTTTGATAAAACATTACAAAATTTGGTAAACCGTTAGATGTTTTGATAAACCTTATAAATTTTGGTAATTTGTTTGATATATCAGTAAATCATTAGAATTTTTGGTAAACTGTTAGATATATAAGTAAATTGTTAGATATTTTGGTAAATCCTTAGAGATATTGGTAAAGTCTCATAAATTTTGGTAAATCATTAGATATTTTGATAAAGTGATAGAAATTTTGGTAATTGTTAATACTTTATATGGAGTTTAGAAAATTTGGTAAATCGTTAGATATATTGATAAGTTCTTAAAAATACTGGTAAATCGTTAGACATATCAGTAAATGCTTAGAGATATTAGTAAATCGTTTGATATTTTGGTAACGTTAAAGAACTTTTGGTAATTGTTAAGACTTTGTACATGGTTTTGAAAATTTGAAAATATTGGTAAAATCTTAGAAATTTTGGTAAAGTCTTATAAATATTAGTAAAACAATAGATATTTTGGTAAATCCTTAGAAATCTTGATAAATTGTTAGTTATATTGGTGAAACAATAGATATTTTAGAAATATTTAGAAATTTCGGTAAACCGTTAAATATTACAGGGAATCCTTAGAAAATTTGTTAAAGTCATATAATTTTCGATAATTGTTAAGACTTGATATATGGTTTAAATATATTGGTAAAATATTAAGAAATTTGGTAAAGTCTCGTGAATATTGATAAAATAATAGAAATTTTAATAAATCGTTAGATATTTTGTTAAATCCTTAGAAATGTTGGTAAAACGATAGAAATCTTGATAAATCGTTAGATATATTGATAAATAGTTAGATGTATTGGTAAATCCTAAAATATTTTGAGAAGACCATTAAACTTTTGATAATTGTTAAGATTTGATTTAGTGTTTCGAAACTTTTGAAATATTGGTAAAATCATAAAAAAAAAAAAATTGGTAAACTCATAAATGCTGGTAAAACATTAGATATTTTGGTAGCTTGTTAAATAATTTGAAAAATCCTTAGAAATTTTAGTAATTTGTTAAATAAATTGGTAAAACAATAAAAATATTAGTAATTGCTAAGACTTGATATGAGGTTTAGTAAAATTGGATATATTGATAAATCTTATAAATATGGGTAAATCAATATTTTTGTTAAATCATTATACAATTTATTAATTTATAGTATAAAATTTCGAAATGCATTCATTCTTCTTAACAACTTCTTAACTATTTGGATGGTATTATGAATGTTGTATGAAGAAAATATAAGTCCTTACTTCTTTGAATTTGACCACACTTTACTAACTTTACATAATATATATATATATTAAATTATATCATGTAATCCATCTCTACAAATAAAAAATTGAAATAAAACTAATATAAAAATAATAAGAGTTAACATCCGTAATTAGACAATCGGTTTACTGGCAAAAGTGCACCATCCATATATACATGTAATCATCCCTTACATTTGTAAATAACAATTCAAGTACTACTAAACTCAACATTTTCATTCTCATCTTGTGCATCAGATGGTGGATACTCTCTATTTGGTCTATCTTAATCAATTTCAAAAACTAAAACCAATGATTTTTTGTCATAAAGTCATCAACAATGTCCCTTCCCTTGCAAGAAAAATATTGAAAGGAACTGAGAGGGTGTTAAGCAAATGACATAAATCAAACTTTATTAATAAAAGAATTTCTATATGATAAAAAAACATCATAGCTGAAAGTTAAATAAATAGGCTTAAATTTAAGAAGTAATTTATATTCCGCACCTCTCGATTTATTTAATTGAAATGAATTTTTCTTGTTAATTAGTCGTGTATGTATCAATGCAAGATAAAGAAAAACAAAAAATATTAGTTGATTAATGTTATAATTAAAATGTATATCCTTGTACAATTTTTTGTGTTTGTTAGCATGAGAATGTGAAACAAATAGCTCTTTATACTTGAAGGGATAATGAAAATTAAAATAAAATAAAACAAAATAAAATAAAATTAGATGATGAAACAAATACCAACCCCAATTTGATTAAGAAACACATTCATCTAATAAAAAATAGTTTCAAAATAAGTTCTCAACAACCAATTGGTATAAAAGAATGAGCCAAATGAACAAATAAAAAACATCAAAACACCAATAAATATATATATAATATTTATTAAAAAACACCATAAAGAAATATACATGTGTAAAAATTTTAATAATTCCAATTACAAGATTAAGAGGAAAAAACGAATAGTTTTAATATTGTTGAAAAAATGGAGGTAATGGCGGGGGTTCCGCGATGATAAACGGTGGGATGGGAGTTGATGGGTTGACAATGATGAACATCAGGATGGGAGGCGTTAGCGATGATGAATAGTGATAGGGGGGAGGAGAAATTATTATTTTTTCTATGATGGGAGCGGATGGGTCAAAAATGTTGAATGACAAGATGGGAGTGGACAGATCAACGATGATGAACGGCAAAATCAAGAGGGCAATGATGATGAATGACGATAAGAGAGAGATGAATGAAGGGACGGTTTTTTTTTTCTCACAACATGACTTTTTATTTTTTTGGTAACAGATTTCCGGGTAATACCGGTTTCTTCATTTTCTCTTTTTTTATTTATTCACTTTCTGGATTTCTTTTACATATAATCTGACCGCTCTCAGTTTTAGGAACTTAGGCTAAGTTAATATTAATTTTTCTTTTCGTAGCTTATGCTAGAATTTCTGCAATACGTTTTTTTATATGAATGTATAATTTGACTTCATAAAATAGTAATTAATAGCTATTATGAGCTTATAACAAGAAATATTATACGGCAATATTCATGCATTTGGTTTATTATGATGCATGTTTTGACTTTTGACATTACAATTAAAAAGGGGTGAAATTTATTAAATAAATAGTAAGCTGTTAATACCAGAAACAAAAAGTATGTTTTATCAAAGCCAGCCTGACGCATACAAGTTTCAAAGTGTTTACGAGTAACTTTATCCTATACAAAAATCAAGGCATGTCCAATTCCATCATTTAACTCCCTCCATTTGTTATGCTTTGTTAATTATTTTATGTTGAAGATTTAAGGTATGTTGGGATTTGAAGGATTTTAAAAAAAAAGTTTTATTCTCCATTGGTAAATTATGATTGAGAGAGTCTAAAAATCTTCGTTTTGAATATTTCTTTATTATGTCGAGAGTAATTACTAGAGTATTTTTGTTGATAGGTTTGATGTATTGTTATGGTTATTTTATGACACATTTTTAAGTATTTTTTAATTACGAGATATTTAAATGAATAATTTAAGATACTTAAAATCGATATTAAATTACAATTACTTTTTTGCGCTTCTTCTATGATAAAACAAAAAGAGAAGAATATTATAAATTTTGATTGATCATGGGTAACAAAATGGGGAAATGGAAGAGAGGAAAGAAACCATAAACTTTTTGTTATTGTAAAAACAATTATCATGGGTTCAAATAATTAGTATAGGAAAGAAAATGTTTTAATGTTTAAAAAATGGAAAGTTTTAATTTAATATCGGCCTTAATTTATTTTTATTTAATGATTTAAAAAATTAATGAATTTTACACCGGTGTATAAATATATGTATATATAGCATAAAGTTAGCGGTGGTCCGTGGGGTAGTTAAGCAAGGTGGTGGGAAATAGCATATAAGACGTTAAGTTCAAATATTCATTTTTCCTCCATTATATAAATTTGACTAAAAAAGACGAACAGAAACCCTCCCTCGAAAAGCCAAAGTCTGCCACTTTCTCTTCTTTCTCCCGCGACCGTCCATTCCATTCCCCCTTCCCCTTCTCTTCTCTTTGGGAACAAAATTCCAATTCCGCTTCTCAAACCTTAGCAAATATAATCTACTTTCCATTCTAAAACCCTAATAATTTCCCCCCTCTTTTTTTTTTAATATAAAAAGAACTTTCACTTTTCATTTATCTTTTTCCCCAATCAAAAGAAATACTCACCCTTAACCACCCTGTGAAAAAAGGTCTCTTTGATTTTTTATTTTTTGTATATACATGTGTGTGCTTGTGTGTCAGTTTATTTTTCTTCTTCGTATGTCAGAACTAGGAGTTTTAGTTGTTTGGCCTGTTTAAACTTTTGGATCTTTTTAAAGGTTATCTTCTTTGTTTATTGATTCAATTTCCGAGTTGACAGAAATTAATATTTTTGAAGTAAAAGTAATTGGTTTCAGCTTGAATCGTGAAATTCTCTTCTGGAGTTGATTTGTATTCACGAAAGTTTATCTGTGGACTTTACGTTATTTATTTATGGTCGATAATTTAGAACTTTAATTTCTAAGCAACTTTTATCGTGTTTGATTTGTACAAAGCCTCGGCGGCTTTTTTTATGTGCTTTGTTTTTGCTCCTATTTTTTACTTCCCCTCGATTGCGTAATTATCTAATAATACCATTCAATTGTTTTTGTTTTTTATTGCTATCTGATATTTACAGTTGTTTTAAAGTAATGATTGAACCCTGATTTTGTTGTCTCTTTTTTAGTTCAATTTTATGCAACATCGAGCAGATAAGTTTTTGCTCGTATCTTTCACTAAAATTTGTTTTAAGCTTCACAAATTGACCGTGAAATTATGCATTGGAAACCGTTTTATTACTGAAGAAGTCTAAACTGCGATGTATACACATATTTATATTTATGTTTTGCTTACCACGTTTTCACAGGAGTCATGAATATTAATGCTGGAGACAATAAAATGGAACTGAATGGGAGGGATGATCTTAAGAGGCCTTTGCTGGAGCCCTCAGATAGTGTTTGCGTAACTATACCTGAACCTGTTGATAAGCTGGAAAAGAAGAGAACAGTGATGTTCAAAATAGGGAATATCAAGTGTGCATCTTGTGTGACTTCCATAGAATCTGTGCTTGGAGAGATCAACGGTGTTGAGAGTGTATCAGTGTCACCGATTCATGGCCACGCGGCAATTGAGTATGTTCCAAAGCTCGTCAATGTAAGTTTTAAGAAATTTATTGGATCTTTATCCTTATAATGTGGGGAATGATTTATGGTCACTACTCACAATAGACTACTTTGACAACTTGGTTATTCTAACTACCCATACTGCCACCATGATGGCACCATGGTCAAGCATATAAAATTTATTCAGTGCAAGTGTAGTGCTAAATCTTTGGTTCTTAAACCATGTTTCTCTTATAGGCTTCAACACTTTGTGGAGATCTTAATCTGTGGGTTTATCTCCATTGTCTTGAATTTAATTTGTCTTTTGGTATTTCTTTGTTGTTTTCCTCATAGTTAGTTTATATCTTTCTATTATTGGGAACTCAAAAGCACTTGTTTATATTTTATTTTAGCCAAAAATAATTAAAGAGACAATAGAGGATGCTGGTTTCCCTGTTAAGGAGTTTTCAGAGCAACAGATAGCAGTCTGCCGGCTCAGGATTAAGGGAATGGCATGTACAAGTTGTTCCGAATCCCTTGAACGTGCTCTAAAGTTCCTTGATGGAGTTAAAAAGGCCGTTGTTGGTCTAGCTCTTGAAGAAGCTAAGGTTCACTTTGATCCCAATGTTACTGATTCTGATCGCATCATTGAAGCAATAGAAGATGCTGGCTTTGGAGCTGATCTCATTAGTTCTGGAAATGAAGCAAACAAAGTACATTTAAAACTTGAAGGAGTGTCATCAGTGGAGGATCTGAATACTATTAAGTCCTACCTTGAGTCAGCCATAGGTGTAAATCACGTCGAGATGGACTTGGAAGAAAAAAGGGCCACTGTCAACTATGACCCAGACTTTACTGGTCCAAGATCCATTATTGAAGCTGTACAAGAAGTTGCTCATGGATCATACAAGGCAAGCTTGTATATACCTCCTAGACAAAGAGAAACTGAGCAGCACCATGAAATTAATAACTATAGGAACCAGTTCCTTTTAAGCTGCCTGTTCTCAGTTCCTTTGTTCATATTCTCCATGGTACTTCCAATGCTTCCTCCTTTTGGTGATTGGTTAGAGTACAAGATCTACAACATGTTTACTGTCGGATTGCTTCTGAGATGGGTTCTTTGCACACCAGTACAGTTCATTGTTGGCCGAAGGTAATGAGTTGGTAGTCATTTTCCATGTAGAATATTAGCTACTTGTATTTTTTTTTTTGGGTCAAAGATTCAGCATTTCCATTCCTCAGGAGAGACATATACTAATTGTGACCAGTTCTTGCAGCATAACCATTCTGTCTTTTGATGTCTCTATCAGGTTTTATAAAGGATCATACCACGCATTGAGACTGAAATCTGCTAATATGGATGTTTTAGTAGCCATGGGCACCAATGCTGCATACTTTTACTCTGTTTATGTAGCAATTAAGTCTCTGAGCTCTGACACATTCAAAGGACAAGATTTTTTTGAGACAAGTGCAATGCTGATATCCTTTATTCTCTTAGGAAAATATTTAGAGGTGTTGGCTAAGGGGAAAACATCAGATGCTTTAGCCAAGCTGACAGACCTTGCTCCTGATAGTGCATGTTTGCTGATATTAGATGATGATGGAAATGTTGTCTCAGAGGTGGCAATCAGCACCCAACTAATACAAAGGAACGACATAATCAAGATCATTCCTGGCGAGAAAGTTCCTGTTGATGGCATTGTCATTGATGGTCAAAGCTATGTGAATGAGAGTATGATCACAGGGGAGGCACAACCTATTGCTAAAAAGCCTGGTGACAAGGTATTATTTTCTTGCCTTTTTTTTTTTTGTTTGTTAAGGTATGCCTGACTTTATGAAATGTTGAATTCTTTTAATTCAATTGCTATGAGCAGGTTATTGGTGGAACTATGAATGAGAATGGATGTTTACTGGTCAAGGCTACTCATGTTGGGTCAGAGACTGCGCTTTCCCAAATTGTTCAGCTTGTTGAAGCTGCTCAGCTTGCCAGAGCACCTATTCAGAAAATTGCTGACCGGATTTCTCGGTTTTTTGTTCCTGCAGTAACTTCCTTTTTCCTTGCCCAAAATTTTGTTTATACCATTTTTATTGCTTTTTCTTAAAACTGATGGGTATAATTTCTTTTTCTTGATTTTCTTTAGTTGAAAGGCTTCTTTGCTTCTTGAAATATTTAAAAACTTTCAAACTATTATCATTAATTTGGAATGTATCAAATAGCTCTAATCATCCGTACCTCAGGTTGTCAGCTGGAGGTTGGATTCCCTGAACTCTATAACATGATTCTTTCTGTTTTTGGTTTAGATCTTTTTCACTATAATTGTAGACAATGGACTTGTTTGTTGGATGGTTTATTCATTTGAACCTTTAATTGATCTTCTAGGTTAAGCTAAAGATCTAAACCATATATTGTGCAGAAGTAAAAATACAAAATCAAAGAGAGAGAGACTGATTTATGGATGATCTTATTTATGATAACTTATTTTGTGTATGATGCACAGCTGCACTCATACTGCTTGCAAAGAGGCCAACATGGCAAAATGAATATGGCTGGAAACATCACTGATAGGCAAAGAACATCTTTTTCTTATTTTCAACACATTTTTGCTTTGTTTCCGTGGAAAACAGATTATTTTTTATTGAATGACTATTGATAACTTATATTTCCTACTGTTTTTAATAGTTTAGGCTTACAAGTTGTGCTGTGTATGTGGTTTTTGTTTTACTTTGCACTTTCTCTTAATCTATTTGCATTAATGAAGAGTGTAGAACTTGAGCATCATGCTGGGCTTTATGTAACTAATTATTCCTTTTGTTACATAATGCATCTCTATGCAAATTTCTAACAGAATGTATCGTTTTTTTTCGTCCAATATCAGATTGTTCTCACTGCATTTATCACTTGGTTGGGATGGCTGATCCCTGGAGTTATTTGTATTTACCCTAAACATTGGATCCCGAAAGGCATGGATAAATTTGAACTTGCACTCCAGTTTGGTATTTCAGTGTTGGTGGTTGCTTGCCCATGTGCTCTAGGACTAGCAACCCCTACAGCTGTCATGGTTGCCACAGGGAAGGGTGCTTCACTTGGTGTGCTGATTAAGGGTGGAAATGCCCTTGAGAAGGCACATAAGGTATAACCATTTTGTGTTTAGAAAAACCTAGAATGGGTTAAGGTTGAATTTGGGTTGATAATTTAGTATGTATGAGTTTACAATCATAATTGAGCATTATTAGCAACTTTCTTTGTCCTGAAAAATTTGTCGATTGATAATTATACTCGGTTCGGAATAGTGTGAACAGAAAACACAACTCATTGCCATTATCAGATATGCCGACCTTTTAGTTATAGTTTTAAGTGGTAGTCGTTTTTAGAAGTTATCTACTATGGGTTCATTCTAAAATAATTGTTTTTGCCTAGGAAAATAGCAACTTTTATCTATCAAACTACATATCAACTAACATTTTATAAAAATGTGGATTTCTTTAAAAAGGGCATCACCCTTTGATTTTATATTTCATGATTGTTGCTTGTAGTGCAATGTCACTTCTTCATTTCAGATAACCAGAATATCAGCTTCGATACACTTTTGTCAGTGTCATTTATAATTTTATAACAATATAACAGATGTCTTGTTCAGAAGTGTTGTTTATTGCCTTATCTTTACGAGTCCTTTAACAACAAAACAATGCATTGGCCAATATATACACAGTAATACAAGGTGAACCTAGGTCTTGGAAGTTGGATAGATTTAATGTAACGAGTTCCCTTGCAGATGACTGTTGCAACCTGAACTACCTTCTCTCTTTATCCTGTAGGTGAAAGCAATTGTGTTTGATAAGACGGGGACATTGACAGTTGGGAAACCTGAGGTTGTAAATGTTATGCTCTTTTCAAGCGTGTCAATGGAAGACTTCTGCGATGTTGCTATTGCTGCTGAGGTACATGCCTAGTTTTTTTACTCTCCTGATTCTATTTAGTGAAGTTGCTAGGGAACAAATATAGAAAAGCTTCGTGAGAAATTTGGATAGCTCTAATTGTACAATTAGATCTGAATTTTGTTACTTTTGGTTTTTGGGGAGTGGAAATTTTAAACCAAAGCTTATTTTGAAAGAAGATGCAATTCTATATATTAGATTTACCCAAAGTTGATTTCCTTTTTTCCTTTTTAGAGCTATGGCATCTTGAACGGTGCAAAATGCCATTGAATGACTTAAGCTAGTTAACCCAAACTTTTATCTGTTTATTGCAATCAATTGAGTCCTCAAACATCTGTTGTCATCTAATTGATTCCTCGATGACCGTTAACCATTTTCCATCCAATCAGAAATGGCTTCAGTTTATTGCAATAAAAGGGTTTGGATGGTTTTCTTAATTTTAATTTTAGGGGCTTTTTACATTCAAGCCTTAAAATTTCAGGCAAATAGTCAACATCCAATAGCCAAAGCTTTCCTGGAGCATGCTAGAAAATTGCGTCAGAAGATAGAATCTAACAGGCAATCCAATAATCAACATGTCACAGAGGCAAAGGACTTCGAGGTGCACCCTGGCACTGGGGTGAGTGGGAAAGTTGGTGACAAAATGGTCTTAGTTGGGAACAAGAGGCTTATGCAGACTTATAATGTCACAGTTGGTCCTGAGATTGAGGGCTACATTTCAGAACATGAGCAACAGGCTCGAACATGCGTCTTAGTTTCCATTGATGGAAAAATTGCTGGAGCTTTTGCAGTAACTGATCCAGTGAAGCCAGAAGCTAAGAATGTCATATTGTATCTTCGTTCAATGGGGATCTCAAGCATCATGGTAACTGGTGATAACTGGGCTACTGCAATTGCCATAGCCAAAGAGGTTGGAATAGAGAAGGTAATTGCCGAGACGGATCCAATAGGAAAAGCTGATAGGATCAGAGATTTGCAGGTAAGCTTCTTTTCTTTTTCCTTTCACTTTCACTTTCCTTGTCTTTCTTTATTTTATGGCTTTTTTCTCAAAAACGCATTATGAAAGGCTATTCATAGGGTGAAAAAGTTGTGAAATTCTGGTCGTTAGAAAGTGACAATTAGATTTATTATATGCCTATGAATAATAATTTGCTGAGGCATGGTGGTATTCTAGTAAATTTTCAATAAATAAATTGGATGAACGGTGGGGGTGAGAACGAGAGCTTGATATTCAGTTAGCCTTGAAAATGTACCTTGGTGTGCTTCAATGTAAATTTTAATTTAACCTACAAGTTGTTCACTCTTCATACATGAAGTACATAACATCTGATCATTAGTTACCTTAAATATGGAATGCAGATGAGAGGTTTGACGGTTGCTATGGTGGGAGATGGAATAAATGACTCGCCTGCTTTGGCGGCAGCGGATGTAGGCATGGCAATTGGTGCTGGTACTGATGTAGCCATAGAAGCAGCTGACATAGTTCTTATCAAAAGCAACTTGGAAGATGTAGTTACAGCAATAGATCTGTCGAGAAAGACCATTTCCCGCATTTGGCTTAACTATGTGTGGGCCCTTGGTTACAACATTCTGGGCGTGCCAGTTGCTGCTGGAATCTTATATCCCTTCACAGGAGTTAGGTTACCACCTTGGCTAGCTGGTGCATGCATGGCCGCCTCCTCTCTTAGTGTTGTTTGTTCTTCTCTGTTGTTGCAGTCTTATAGGAAGTCTTGGGTATTTCAAGATACAAAAAGAGGACATAGCCATTGCTCCAAATCCACATGATGGGACATTCTCCGGTAATTCCATATTCAACTGCATATTATCAGTTATTAACATGGAAATGTAGAAGGTCCTTCAATTACATTTCTTGTATAACTAAAATTGTCAAGTCTTGTAAGTTTGGGATTATTGGATGGGTCATTTTCAATGAAGTGATTGGCATACATACATGAAAAATAATGGAAATATAAAGGTCTATATATTGGATGGGCACTGTAGCTTTATAATGTTTCAATGGTCACAAATGCATGTGGCGTTTCAAGTTCCAAGCATTTCATCCAATTTCGAGAACCATTGTAGATTTGTCTCTTCATCGGTATCACTTGTAAGTGTTTTAGCAAGTTAAGAAAAATGAGCTAAGAAAAAGAAACACAATTAAATTTTTTAGTAGATATGAAATTAAGTAGACATGTTGACGATGGCTCCCATTATAAAGCCATTTCCCCCCCTAAATTCATCTTCCAGTGCTTGGTAGTTTTTTCCATTGAAGTTCATAATTAAAATTATATATATTTTAACAAAAAAAGAAAAAAAATGGTTAAAATATATTGTTATTTATTGTATATTTACAATTTGAGATTTAGTTGTTGTACTTAAAAAGTTAAGAGTTAAGTCTTCCAACTTTTTTTTTTATTATAAATTCCAGTCAAATTATACCAATTATAGGTATTTTTCATCAAAATTTGTCAATTATACATGTTAATTAAGTTGTCCTCGTGATAGGGCGTATGTTGATGTAAATTAAACAAGTTAACAAATTTTAGCGGAAACTACAAACGAAATTAATGATTGAACTAGGGTTTTAAAATTGAGAAAAAAAAAATAGAGGATTGAATTTTTAATTTTTAGAGTAGATGGACTAAATCTCAAATTCTGTAAAAGTATAGGGACTGATATCATATTTTAACTAAATAAAATGCGCATACAGTCTACCGTTATTGATATTTCTTCCTCAAATGGAAGACAACAGCTTTTAATTCCTAGTAAAGAAGCAAACAAAACAGCAGCATGAAAATTTGTAAAAGCTAGGTTACTGGTATTGCTTTACTGGGTTAGGGCGGGTTCATTATGTTTTGGCGTGGACGTATCTGCTAACACTACCTAATCAGTAATCACCCATATTTCAATCTAACATACAGAATATCTTATAAAAATAACATAATGCAACAATTATCTACACAAATTACTTATCCTATAAAAATAACTCATGCAATTCATAATTTATTAGATTTATTTTTATATATATATATATATATATATATTATGAAATATAAACTTACTTATTATATAAATAATCAAAATTTGCTATTTAAGTTCTATAAAAAATGGTTATTTAAACTGAAGTAATGTGATTTTTTTTCTTTTTTTTTCAATAATTTAAATATGTAAATTTTAATTTTAATTTATTATATAAATTCATTTAATAAAAATAATAATATAATCAAGATCAGAATTTATATTCTTTAAACTCATCCTTTTATTTCATTTGAAAAAAAAAAAACATATTTGATGATAAATTAGAAGATAATTTTCAGGTTTATCAATCTAAATCGAGTAATAATTTCATGTTCCTTCGCCATGCAATGGGAACTATCCATTCATAATATATACAATATATTATTCCGCATTCGGAGGTTGGATAAGTTTTTTATTCCTTTTCATTCTTTTCTAGGTTTTTTTTCCCTAGGTTTTCTGTGCCAATTACATAATTTATATGTGAGGTGTGATTGCTTTGAGTGATAACTGTTTTTCTGGTTTTATGGGCATGCTTTCATTTCGGCTTACATTCTGCTATTGCTCTTGTATTTTTAACTCCTCTCTCTTCTTCTTATAAACCCCCATTTCTACCCTCTTTTACTTGTCTCCCTCTTTAATTTGTTTTCTTTTCTTTCTTTTGCCTTCTTTATATCTCTTTCATTTTTTCTTTTGCTCGTTTCGTTGCATATTTTTTTTACAGGTCAGTCAGTACTATTTAGTCTTAAATACATCTATTTCTCTGCATAATGTATTTGTTTTTATTTTTTTATTTTTATGATTTCCATTGTGTCTGTCTTTTCAAAGAATGCAATTTTAAATGAAAGCTGTATATGATAATAATTCGTATTATTTAGATTTAATATATTTGTATATTCTTGTTTTTTTTTCTTTCTTTTGTGTGTGTAAGTTTTGAATTACTTTTTATACTATGTATATATTGTGTAATCGTGAATAATATTACTGGACGTGATATTTTGGCAATTGATTTGATTTGATCAGAATCATTGCAGACCATGTTCTTTTTGGCGCCTTTGGTTCACAGTAACAGCTGACCTTAAACCAATCATTAGAAAGATCTTTACTTTCTATGTCCCAATGAATCATTTTACTATATTACTAACATGAAATCTCACAGATTAAACATTGATCTCATCAAAAAGATTAACTTGATTTTCCTCCCCTCAAACCATTTCCTTACTAATTGTTTCTTCTCCACATAACCTACATTGGCATTGTGTAAAATTAGTCTTTGATACTATGAAGGATCTTTTCGGTTTTTAGATAGTGCAACCATGGAAAATGAAAAGCATATCACAAGAAAAGCCTCTACCTTTTGATCTGGGGGACAAATTTTCATTTGTTTCAATTTCAACTAGTTTTTATTCTCTTTCACCCTGTCAACATGGAACTTTAAATGGGTTCTTGTTTACAATCGTATAGGGCATATATCGTTGTCATCTTTTCCAAGTTTTGTTCTTTACCAACTCATTGTATTCATAATATTTGGGTTCCTGATTAGGTTGTTTATTGGAGAAATGATGGCTGATAGGCACCAACATCCTTCTGTCATGCTAAAGATTGCTGGACAACTCCATCTTGGTTCCAGCCTTTCTCAAGATGTTCGATATCGGTATGGAGGATTCCAAAGGCCTGCTGTACATCAGAAGCGTTTTGCATCTGCAAGTTGCAATGCAACACTACAGCATCCCATGACACAGCTGGCATGCCACCCAGTAAGCTATAATCTCTCATTGTTTGGATCGAGTTCATCACCTGTATGTGCCCAGGCTCCATCAGAGAAAGGCATTTCCGGTTTCGTTATCGATTTCCTCATGGGTGGAGTTTCTGCTGCTGTGTCCAAAACTGCTGCTGCTCCTATTGAACGTGTCAAGCTCTTAATCCAAAACCAGGATGAGATGATTAGAGCCGGTCGCCTCTCCGAACCTTACACTGGTATTGGTAATTGCTTTAAAAGAACAATAGCAGATGAAGGCATGATGTCTTTGTGGAGAGGAAATACAGCTAATGTGATCCGTTATTTCCCGACTCAGGTTCTTAACGTCTTCACAGAAACCCCCTATCTTCATTACAATTTAGAATTTAGATCTGCCTGCTCACTTATATTCTCTGAATTCTGCGTTTACAGGCCTTGAACTTTGCCTTCAAGGATTACTTTAAAAAACTGTTCAACTTCAAGAAGGACCGTGATGGCTACTGGAAGTGGTTTGCTGGGAACTTAGCATCTGGTGGTGCTGCTGGTGCCTCTTCCCTTCTCTTTGTCTATTCCCTGGATTATGCTCGGACTCGTCTGGCTAACGATGCCAAAGCCGCAAAGACAGGAGGGGAGAGGCAATTCAATGGCTTGGTTGATGTTTACACCAAGACTCTCAAATCAGATGGTATTGCTGGCCTCTACAGAGGTTTCAACATTTCATGTGTTGGTATCATTGTGTACCGAGGCCTGTACTTCGGAATGTATGATTCTCTAAAGCCGGTTATCCTTGTTGGAAAGTTGCAGGTTAGTAGAATTTTTTTGTCTTTTTTTTGCATCAAGTAACATTCATACTAAAGGATTACACTCACACCTGCATTATCTTATATTTTGGATAATATCAGGATAGCTTCTTTGCTAGCTTTGCTCTTGGTTGGGTTATTACAAATGGAGCAGGTCTTGCCTCCTATCCCATCGACACTGTCCGCAGAAGAATGATGATGACATCGGGTGAAGCCGTGAAGTACAAGAGCTCGATGGATGCGTTCTCGCAAATCCTTAAGAAGGAGGGCTTTAAGTCATTGTTTAAGGGAGCTGGTGCCAACATCCTGCGTGCGGTTGCTGGTGCGGGTGTGCTTGCAGGCTATGATAAGCTCCAAATGATTGTTTTCGGAAAGAAGTATGGTTCTGGTGGGGCATAATCATATGGCAACTACAGATGGGTCATCAAATTCATTTGCAATGTTATTTATTACATTCCAGATTTTGCCTTGCTTACCGCAAATATTATTTTTATTCTCATTTTGAATAACTTAGTTTAGAGAGGTTGTCTCGTCTCCTAGAAGAACATTAGTCCTCATGGGAGGAATATTTTTACCCTGATTGCAACCGTACACTACACTACTTTTTGAAATCATGTATTGTCCTTTATATCTTAGGAAATTCCCAGGATATATACTGAATTATTACTTTGTTTTTCATCTTTTTCTTTTAATCATTACTGTATAAATAGTTATAATCACAATCAATCGTTACACACACATACATACATACATGAGACTTAATTTAATACGTCAACTAACCATCTGTATGCTCTCAAATTATAGTTGTTTTATACTTTCAAACTAATATTCATTTCAAGTTGAAAGATAAACTTACTATTGCAGTTTCTTTTTCCATTATCTGTCTAAATTTGAAGGGCTAGCAGATTCAAGTTACTACTCTCCTTATATAATGTTCTTTAGTGTCTAAACTTTCCCAGGCTTGAAGTCTTACTAGGAATTATTTTAACATTCACTGTTTAAAAAATGTTATTAAAATTATTTGTTCCTTTGCAAAATCTTATAAGTTTTCAAAATATTTACTCTGGTAAACAGTAAATATTAATTTTATTGAAATTTAGATTTATTTAATTTTTTTAATAGTACAAAAATTAAAATGATAGAAATTAATTTTATCCGGTCACCTGCGAGGTATTTTCTCCATTTTTATACGGGTGCCACAAATTTCTTGAACTGTGATAAAAACATCGACGGCTGCATGCTGTTAGAGAAGCGGCAATTGGTTGACTCCATTACAAGTTGGGTCTAACTGGATTTGACTTTAGATGTTGTGTTTCATGTAGAATTGTTGGATTATCTATTCTTAACCAATGATCATTCTAATAATATGATGGGAAAAAGTTAGACAATTTTTCGAGGATGAGCAATGAGCAATGATAATCATTCTTTTCACCGTTGTGCTTATTGGGTTCATCACAGAGCATGCATGCATTTGAAATAATTGGGGGGAAACAAGAACCAAAAACTATAATGTGGATTAATTTTTTCAAAACTTCCATCATACAGTTGGACAACATGTTGGACTGGTGGCTATAAACCAAGGTTGTTGATGTTGTGTTCAAAGAAAGGGAGACAAAGCATCCTAGGAAGAAGTTTTCAGGCATGGTTCAGAGTAGCAATCAAGCTGTGCCTACATGTCGTTAAACTGTACCTATATACAGTGAAGGCAGGTGCAATGCATATGTTCATCAATATTTATGTCTAAGTTGTTTTGTATCTAAATTTGTCTTTCTGCAGTTACAACAAACCCTGCAAAAATAAGCTCTTACTCTCTCAGTAGTCTTTATTCTGGTGCATGTTGGTGCAATCTTGCTGTACATATTGTTAGGACTTATCAAAATTGCCTATCAAAATTGCCTTGCTGTATGCTTACAGCAGCTAAATTGAGTATATATCCGTCTACCATCTTCTTTATCTTGTTCGGATACTGGACACATTTTTGGACCCTATATAGGAAATGATGCACTGCAGTCCATCAATGGAATAAAGTGATGTTGGAAATGATTGAAAAGCCAAATTTCATTCCCCTGCTGACGCATAAAGCTGTTTAACATGATTAGGCCACTGGAAATAACTCAGAGTTGAGGAATGCTTACTTTTTTTGCTGCAAGAAAAATGATAGAATTGACACTAATTTCCATCTTCATGTTTATGATCCCTTAAGAAAACTTCAAGCCTAGGCTACTAGGACTCTCCATTTCTTTCTAAAAGTATCCTTATTTGACACTCAGACTGAATGTAGATAATGTAAATGGAAGGAGATAAAAGAAATTCTAGATAAAGTTAACATGTGATTGATGGGTTTGGTGTTAGACTTTAGAGATTCGGTTTACACAAAGTGTAGAGACAAAAGGAATGTAGGAATATAATGATTCGCAGTCCTTGCTTGCACGCTAGGTTTGGTTTGGTTTTGTTTTGTTTTGTTTTGTTCTGTTGGGTTTTTCCGTTCACACATACACTCAACTCTCTGTCTGACTCATAATTCATTGTTTGCTTTCTCTGCCATCTCTCTCTCCCACATGCCTTACAGCTTTTGCTTTGTGTATCATGGAATGACAGTGATTAACATCACCCTATTGGTTTTAGTAGATTGTATAGAGTCCAACCTGCGAAAAAAGTTATTATTAGCATTATTGGACCAACAAAATTATTGGGATGCAGGCAGCCTGCACCACACAACTTTTTTTCTCCCTTCTCTGGGTCTGCCTGCTTTATCATATGAATGAAGAACCCATGTTCCGTTTATTTCAACAGAATGGGGAAAGCTAACCACTTGTGTACATATATTTCTGAAGATGAGTAATAAATTTCCATTCATGGAATGAACCAGGTTAAAAGGTCACGTTAGTTCATCTAACACCATTTAGCACGATTTCTTAGTTAGGTAATCAAACTCAACTTCTCCTTTTGTTTCATGTTTATTCCAAACTACCCGAGTCTATAAATGGTAATGTCAAATATTTTATGTTGAGTAGAAGAAATTTTAAGAACAAAGGAGGCAAGCCCCCCCTGTTTGTCTCCAAAGATAAAGGATGAAAAACTTGTTAATTATAATTAATTTAGAATTCACAAGTTTTCTACCTTTCTCCATTGGGATACCAAATAAAGTCTTAAAAAGTATGAAACCAGTCATTTATGAGCCAAGTATTTAACGTTTAACTACGTTACTTTCCCTAGTGCAGAAAACAAAACACCCATAAGTTTCAAACTGGATTTTAGGGTATATCATAAGCTACCCAAACTATCTCAATTTCATATTTTTACTCTTTCTTTATTAGTACATTACCTTCATTAAAAGCCTTTTTTTTTTTTTCCCCCTCTCTCAACATTTTAGTAAGAAATGTCTAGAAATTAATTAAAGGACATAAAGATGGAAAAAGAAAATAGAACTATATATGGTGAAGTGTTGAGTAAATGATAAAAATCATCTGTAAAAAAGCAAAAGAGAATCCTTATCTTTTGCAGCACATGGTAGGGAAGCTAATAATAATAATAATAATAATAATAACAACAACAATAATTAATTAATTAATTAATCTCCAGTCCCTGCATTGCACGTCCTAGGAACAATTTTGATCGCTGAAATCTTGATTCACAAGTTTGGTTTGAATTCTTTTGTTTTGCTTGCAATTGCCGGCCAACAACAATGTAGGTCCCTGCCATTGAAGTAAATTCCAAAAAGTCTTGATTCATTTTATTCTTTTTATGTTGTTTTTTTAAATAATTTAAAAAAAATAACTGTCCTTGTTTATATTATTTGGTTATATTTATGAAAACATATTATTTTCTAACTCACTTTCTTTTATATGGATAACAATATCAATGCCGACCAAGTTAAGTCTTAGTTGGCATAACAATTTTCATTTATAATAACAATAACCATCAAATATAAAATATACTATTTACTCAATTTATTTTCTACAACAACCTTTTGTCTCAAATTTTAGTAAAATTAATTCTGATGCTAATGGAAATAAAAATAAAAATACTGATTAAGATGTTATTTAAATAAAATGTTTAAATTTTATATATAAATATATTGATAATATTTTATTAAATAAAATAATCTTTAATAAATAAAAATTATATATGTTAATTCTATTAAAGATATTATCTATATATCTGACTGTTTAATATTATTGATATATTATAATTTTTAATTTTGAAGTTTAAAGAAATTCAAAATATTATTATAGGTGTTTCAAATATATGGGTAAATATCTCAATAATACCAAAAAAAAACAAAATTAACCGGAAAGTACAGGGTTCAGGAAAATTGACCGGAAAGTACAATTTTCCCCAAAAACGCGTCCACGTCAGCGCGTTTTTGGGGGAAAACGGCCAAAAGCGCTCCCCCGGGGACGCGCTTTAGGCCGAACGGTCAAATTTTTTTTGATCGTTGGCCCCCCAACGGTCAAAAAAAAAAACTATAAATACCCCCAACCCTTCATTTTTTTCACACTTCAATCCTTTCTCATTATTCTCTCAATTTGCTCTCAATTTTCTCTCAAATTTCTCTCAAAGTCCTTGAAATTTCTATTTGAAATTTCAAAATAGTCCTTTACTATTTACTGAAAAAGCCCTTTATAATTTTTTTAATATATCAATTTTTGGAAAATTTGAAAATACTTTATCGAGTACAATGGTAGGGAATTACGTCGCCTAGACAACAAGCACATTGCCGTCGAGCAAATGAAAATGGTAAGTTTGAATGTTAATTTTTCAATATTATTAAATTTTTTTAATTATGTAATTTTAATTAATTTTGAATTTTATAATTTTTTAAACAGTCTGTAGATCGGGTGTTGCAATGTTATATTCGCAACATGCCTGGTCCCCTATCGCCATTGATCGAGAATTACCTGCGGGAAGCGGGTTTTTGGCACGTGGCCACGATAGGCCGGGGGTTCATGTTGGACTCGCCTTTGTTCAGCGCGTTGATAGAGAGGTGGAGACCCAAGACGCACACTTTCCATCTGCCATACAGAGAGTGTACCATCACCTTAGAAGATGTGCATTTACAGTTGGGATTACCGGTGGACGGGTCGGTAGTCACCGGGTCCGTAACATCTCTCGATTGGATGGCCGTATGCTACGAGCTTCTGGGTGTCATTCCGGATAAAATTCAAGGAGCTCGGATCGATATGGGTTGGTTACGAGACGCATTCCGGAGCCGAATGAAGGTTCGACAAGAAGAAGAAAGAATACGGTATGCGCGCATACATACTTCGAGATAATTGGAGGCTATCTCGATGGGACCGACTCTAGAAACCTCGTCCCACGAGATGGCTCACGAAACTTGTTGATTTCAGAGCGTAGGTGAATTGAGTTGAAGTGTCATCGCTGCTATCGAGGTTATCTGGGAGATGTGCGGGCGTATTTGCCGAGTAAAGCAAAAATCGGAGGTTGCCTATCACTCACTGCGATCATGGGCATGGTTTCGATTTCCATTTTTACGCCCTCGACTCGACCAAACCATATTCATTCCCACCGATAACGAGGTAAATTTAATATTATATTTTACAATTATGTCGTAGATTTATAGTATAATTGCATGCTAAAAGTTTATTTAATTAGGTGGAACCATCCGACGAGTCATGTTGGAATACCTAACTCGCTTGAGGATATACGGCTCCTATTGGAACAACGGTCGGAATCACAAGTAAGTGTCGAATTTCGTTATTATAATTTAGTATTTCGTATGTAGTGTCTAGTATTATGTATATAACTAATATGTTGGTAATGTTAATATAGTTTCAATGGACACCGTGACGAGGATCCCGAAATTGAGGCGATAATTCGGAGGAGTTCCTCCAAAATCGAGCAGATTGGCATGTTAAGGTCCCGCTAATCACCTACTCAACCGTGGAGATGCACGATCGGATCGCGGCAATTTGGATGCGACAACCGATTCCGTGCCTCTCCCGAGGTGCTCGATGATGAGCACAAAGTGGACTTACGGCAGGCAGAGATACGGATTGGCCAAGATTTTGGTCGAACATATCGAGGCGTGGGAGAAGCCGGTATGACTTTTTTACCTAATCGGGAACCGATCATAGTTCTGAGAAGTTGGCGTGCGTGTTGAGTACATGCCATGGTTTAGAATCCATGGCAAGCCGTATCTGTTGTCGGATGAAGAGAGGCGACGGCAAATTCGCGAGCGAAGGGAACGTCGGGCCCCTTTACATTCAAGGAGAAGGGGTGATGAGACGGGCTCAGCAACAGCGCCTACACAGTCACCCGGCCCAACAACAGCGCCTACACAGTCACCGGGCCCATCAACAGCGCCTACATAATCACCGGGCCCATTAGTTCAACTGTTAACACTGACATCACAGCGTCCATATTTTATGCCAGGTGCGTACCCTGCCCCTTATATGTATCCTTCTAACCCATATATGTTTCCTTTTCCTAGTCCCACCCCAGGTTGGAATGCATGGCCGGGTTCGAGTCTGTTCCCGAAAACTCCCGTTAGCCAGCCGATCGTGAGGCCGACGTCGGGATTAGAGGAGGCGCCGTCGGGGAGCAGTTCTTTCTACCATGCTCCTTCACCGTACGGGATGCAGTCACCTTCACCGTGGTTTATGCAAACACCTCCGGGGTCATTATTTTATCAAGGTGGGTCATCATCACAACAGCCAGAACCAGACCCACTGTCGGAGGAACCCGATTCCCCGCCCGAGGTTCCACGACCCCGTCGGAAGCTAGAGAAGGAGGAATCCGGTAGCGAATCGTCGACCGCCTCTCGTGGCACTTTGGTTCCCACAAGCATCAACATTGATTAGGATGGGCTTTTTTAATTTTTAAATTGTAATAAATTTTTTTATTTTTTGAATCAAAAAAGTTGTTTTTTATTTGTGTTTGTAATTTAATTTTAATATCTTCACTAAAATAGAAGTTGTGTATTTTTTTGTATGTAATTTAATTTGATTTTTTTAATAAAATAAAAATTTATTTTTTATTTTTTTAATTTAGTTTTAATATATTTAATAAAATAATAGTTGTTTAATTTTTTTATTGTAATTTAATTTTAATATCTTTAATAAAATAGAAATTGTTTAAGTTTTGTATTGTAATTTAATTTTAATATATGTAATAGAATAAGAAATTGTTTTTTATTTTTTATTTTATTGTAATTTAGTTTTAATATATTTAATAAATAAGAAGTTTTCTTTATTTTTTATTTGTTTGTAATTTAGTTGTAGTATATTTAATAAATAAGAAGTTTTCATTGATAATTTAGTTTTTTGCAATATAAATTTTTTTTATATTTAAAAAAATTGAGTTTAATGTTATTTCTTTTGTAATTTAATTTTTTTTTACTTTAGATTTAATATCTTTGATAAAATAGAAATGGTTTAATTTTTATTTTTTGCAATTGAATTATCTTATATTTAATAAATTTGAGTTATTATACAAAAGTTCACCGTTTTCCTCCAAAAAAACAGAAATTACATAGCTAGCAAGAGACAAACAAGCTAAGAACACGGTCAACTAGTCCGATTTGGACACGAGCGAGATGTATGGCCCGGGTTCCTACACCACCCGCACCGCCTACTTTGGTTGGTCGGTTCTCGGATATCCATATTGTTGCGTATTCTAGTTGAGGAAGGTCGATCTTTTGGTTTGCGCCTCAATTCTCTATCCGGCAACAACTTATATGGTGTAAGCGATACCGGTGGCCACTTACGTTCATCTGGGACTGGTGGGAATACGTGTCTCCACACGTTGTACATGTTTTCTAATTTGTAGACTTCGTCGACATAGCTCATGGGGTCAAGACGAAGATTATGACAAGCCGCAAGTACATGAGCACATGGGTAACGAAGTGCATCAAATATCCACACGATCGCATGTCCTATTTGTCAAGTGTGTACGATAATGCCCGCCAACAATACCTTGGTTCGATCTGTCAAACTCGTGACACGAAACCATAGGTCGTCGCGGTCGTCGTGACACACTGTGTGCATGGTGTTCGCCCATGCCTTCCCACGGTTAATTTCTTGCAAGACCTTCGGGCTCCATACATGGCCTCCTTACATCGCCTCGATAACTCATTTGCTCTCTTCGGAAATAGTGCCGCATTAAATGAAAATATGTCTCATAAAACCGCCATGTAATCGCAGATGACGGGTTCCTTTTTACGTAATTTATGCATTCGGCCGAGTTTGTGGTCATATGACCATATCGTAGGCCGCGCCGTCATATGCTTGTGTCCACTTTGTTCAAAAGGAATATTGCGCAGTGTACTCGCGCCTTCGGCGTTATCTGCGCGCAAACCGCCAACATCTCGTGAAAACGGTCTTTATTGATCTCGTACCTTGCCAATGTACGTTGACAAATGAATATTACATACCACTATTCAATTGCGAATAAATTGAAAATTTCAAAAGAAATTATATTAATAGATATTTCATACCCATATCGGTCACTTGCCGCCGCTTGTCTTTTAGATCGGTGTTGCCCATAGTAGTTGGATGAAACATGCCTCGTGCAATATCGATGGTGTGTGCGATGCCACATGCTTCCCCTGTCGTTCTATTGCGCAAGTATTCCCAGAGCCCGATCCGATATAACGATATGTCGGGTTGAGGCGGACATGCCTCCTTAACCTAGATAGGAAGAAGTCCCAGTCATCGGTGACTTCACGGTGTTATTGCGAACGAAATCGGAAGGATTCTCCCACGGTACGTCTTGTGCCACAACTAGCAATAGCCGATCGCGTATATCTACCATACATGAAGGTACCGTCAATTTGTACCAATGGCTTGCAGTATGTAAAAGCATCTCGGCATTGCTTAAATGTCCAGAACAGGCACTTGAACACTGCGCATCCACGGAGCAGACGATCGTTGTAGTACGCCGGTTCCGTTTCAAGGTCCGTTGTCTTTGCGCTCGGGACATACGTCTCAACACGACACCACCGCCACACTTCATTATATGAAGCGTCCCATCGACCGTGCAACTTTTCCAACGCCTTCTGCTTGGCTATCCAAGCCTTTCTGTAAAAGGGCGTGTACCCCATTTGGCTACGAATATTGCCAATTAAGGCCAATACTGTAGTTTTGGGATCGGCCTTCACCGTCTGAATTATCGTAATTTAAGGGAGCACTATTGGTGGCCAGGAATGAAGAAAGATATAGTTGAATATGTCAGTAAATGTTTGACTTGCCAACGAGTAAAGACAGAACATCAGGTACCGACAGGGTTACTCCAGTCTATTAGTATTCCTGAATAGAAATGGGATAGTATTACTATGGATTTTGTTACGAGGTTGCCACTGTCAGTGAGCAAAAAGAATGCCATTTGGGTGATAGTTGATCGACTTACTAAGTCCGCTCATTTCATAGCGATCGGGGATCGATTGGTCTTTACTGAAGCTTCTTTGAAGTATATATCCAGAAATTGTGAGATCGCATGGCATTCCAAAGATCTATAATTTTCGATCGAGATCCACGATTTACATCGAGATTTTGGAAGCGATTACATGATTCTTTGGGTACTCGGCTTAATTTTAGTAATCGCATTTCATCCACAAACCGACGGACAATCGAGCGGATAATTCAAATTTTAGAAGACATGCTTGGGCTTGCATTATTGACTTTGAATCGGGTTGGGAACGATAGTTGCCATTAGCTGAATTTGTTTATAATAATAGTTATCAATCTAGTATTCAAATGGCTCCATATGAAGCATTATATGGTCGAAGATGTCGATCACCGTATGTTGGATGAGTTGAATGAGAAAAAGATTGTGGGACCGGAATTAATTCGGAGAGCAGAAGAGGTAGTTAAAAGATCAAAGACAAAGTTGAAAGTAGCTTTTGACAGACAAAAGTCTTATGCAGATCTGAAGCGACGGGATATAGAATATTCTGTGGGTGATAAAGTGTTTTTAAAAGTATCGCCTTGGAAGAAAGTTTTAAGATTTGGTCGCAAGGGAAAATTAAGTCCTCGTTACATTGGGCAGTATGAAGTAATTGAAAGAATCGGACCGGTTGCCTATCGATTAGCTTTACCTCGGAATTCTGAGAAAATTCATGATGTTTTTCATGTTTCCATGTTACGAAGGTATCGATCGGATCCATCTCATATTATTTCTACTGAAGACATTGAGATTAGACCAGATTTGTCATATGAAGAAGAACCGGTTCAAATACTAGCTCAAGAAGTGAAAGAATTAAGAAACAAACGAGTCCCTTTGGTAAAAGTATTGTGGAGAAGCCATAGTGTGGAAGAAGCAACTTGGGAACCGGAAGAAACTATGAGAGCACAGTATCCTCATCTATTCTCAGGTAAATTTCGAGGACGAAATTTATTAAGGGGGGAGAAATGTAACGACCCAAAATCCGTGGGCACCGGAAAGAAAAAAATAAAAAAAATAAATGTTATCGGGCCTCCGTCTTAGTAAACTGAGTTAGTAAATAATTATTAGGAGTAATTATGAGTCTAATAGTGTGTCTAATTAGATTTTTATTTAGTGAATTTAGCTTAATTTAAAGTAATTAGGAAAAAGGATCAAATTGAATAAGGAGTAAAAGTCTAATTGTAGATTAAAAGAAAATAAAAAGGATCAAAATGGCAAATATGCCATTTAGCATAAGTTGAGGCGGCATACATGAAAAAAAAATCTGAGATTTTTATATATTAAAATATATTATTAATATTAGATAAGTATATTAATATAATATTATATTATAAAATAAAGTAAATGAAATAGTATAAAGAAACAAAGAAGAACAGAAAAGAACAGAGAAGCTTTCGAAACCGGGGAAAGGAAAGAAAGAAAGAAAAAGAAAAGGGAAAATTGAGGTTCTAAAGCTTGGAGGTTAATTAGGTAAGTCAATCAAGTTCTATTTTCTTAATTTTGATGTTTTAGAAGCTTTAAAGCAAGATTTTGATGAAACTAAGTTGATAATTTGAGAGTTTATTGATTTTCAAGTATAGTTTATGTTAAAGAAAAAGATGAACAAGGGATTAAATTGAATGAAATTTAAGCTAGAGTTAGTAAAGGATTAAATTGTAAAGTAAGTTATAAGTTTTGTATTGTAGGGATTGATTTGGAAGAAGTTATAAATTAGGGTTTTATTATAAAAATTATACAATCAAGTTGAATATGGAAGGAATTTAAGTAGAATCAAGCATGAATTAAGTTAAGAAAATAAGTAAACTTAACTAGGATTTAATTGTAAAATAAGTCATAAGAAAACAGATTTAGGACAGCAGCAGTAGAGTAATTTTGAAAATTCACCAAAAATCGTAGAAGTGGAATTAGAAGTTGAGTGAGATATGAAATTAAATCTTATTGAGTCTATTTTCATATGGAAGAAACAAAGAAAGCAAATAGGTTCTGTATTGTGAGATATTTAAATTTTAGTGAAACTGGTTCAGGGTAATTTCGAGATCCCCTGTTCTGACTTGTAAAAATCATTAAAAATTGTATAAAAATGATTTTGGAACATAATTTATATGGTTAGATTCCTTAATGAGTCTAGTTTCAAATGAGCTAAACAAGGAGGCCATCTAAATTCTGTACAAAGAGTAATTTAATTCGTAGTGAAGAGAGGTCAGAGCAGTTAAACAGTGAAACAGGGGAAACTTTAAGAATAATCTGGTATTGATTGGCCATACTAAAAATTCTGAAAAATTTATAGTAAAAAGATATATGAGTCTAGTTTCGGGAAAAATTTACGGATCTTAATTTGGAGTTCCGTAGCTCCAGATATAGATGATTTAGTGACAATGACTCAGGTAGACAGCCTAGAAAGAACTTATAAGTAAATAATAGAATTGTGTATAAAAGATGTGGAATGAAGAGGAAGAGTAGAAATTGAATAAAATTCAATTATTTATTTTAATTTAATGTTGTAATTAATAATGTAAATTATTATTATTTTCAGTAGCTAACAAGGAAAAAGAGGCATCGGCATCCAAGGGAAAAGAAAAGATCATTTGAGAGTAAACGTGTATTTCGGGTTTGTATTACTATAATTCAAACTACTATTTAGTTAATGTTATATTTAAATTCATATGCATGGTAAGTAATTTATAAGGTAAGTATTATTATTATTGACATGTATGAGACTGAGATGAAGTGTGAATATGTTTGAGTATTAAAATTGTTCAGTAATTAGAAAGTGGAAAATGTATTAAAATGAAATGTGTATTTTGAATTGAATTAAAAATTGAATTGAGAAATGATTTGAATACCCTATTAACTTGTCGGACTAGATTTGATACAAATGGCATGCCATTGGATTTGTGATGTGATGAGGAGATTTGTAGCTCGCGAAGAAGATAATTGCATTATATATACTTGGTTAATCCGAAGAGGCATTCAATGCCTTCTTGGTGTGTTTGGGAGGTTATATTATCTTTGGTGTGTTTGGGAGGCTATATTATCTTTGGTGTGTTTGGGAGGCTATATTATACTGGTGTGTTATGGAGGATTTATATTATTTTGGTGTGATTGGGTTGGATATTCGGTGTGATTGAGTTAGATACTTTGGTGTGTTTGGGTGGAATCCGCGTATCTATCAGTCAGAGCATTGTTAATAGGGTAAATAATTGAAATGGAATTTTGGAAATGAGATTGATTGATTTAGCTCTATTGAAAGATATGAGAAAGAATGGATGAGTTAATTTATGAATTGAATTAGTATATGAAGATGAAATGTGAATTTAAGATTTATGAAGTGATATATAATTATGTATGATTAGTTTTAATGATTTATAAAGCTTATCGTTGATGTTTGTAATTTATTAATGTTAAATAGTTTGCTTTATGGTAATACCACTCGAGTATATGTATACTCAGTATGACGTTGTTTCCGTGCGCGCAGTTGTAGAAGTCAAACATCGAACCAAAGATCAGAAGCGGACCCGACTTCAAACAAATTTTTGGTGATGTATATTTCCTTTTGATAATGTGGCATGTACGTAGGTTGTGTATAAAGGTTATTATGTTTTGAATGTAAATGCTTAAAAATGTTAGTATTACAAGTTTAAGAATTATAATGAAAGAAGTATATTTATTTTAATCTAATTAATATTTTGATAAATTTAAGTTGATATTATATTGATTGAGTTTGATTAGAAAGTATTTTGAATAGAAAATGAATATATGAAATGATTTGGTTGAATTGGTTGTGAATGAAATGAATACAGTTTAATTTACAGGGGGTTTTATATAATAATAATAAGCAGAAATCTCTGCCGAAATTTATATTAAATGAAATTTATATTTGCAAATTGTCTGATATGTCCGGTAATGCCTTATAACCCTGTTCCGGCGATGGTTCGGGGTTAGGGGTGTTACAAGTATGCCCTGAATAGCGGATCTTCTTCTTCTTCGTCTGAACCGCCCTCAACGTCTTCAGGTACAATTGGAGCGGGCTCCGGTTCAGAAAATAATCCAACTTCTGCACCGTCGGGCCACGGCTCGAGGTGGATCCACATCGGATTCATCGTCCGACCCTCCATAACTCGCAACAAACGAGGGCCCTCGCCGGTGGATGTCGTCGGGAGTACATCATCCTCTTAAACATCTTTCGCATGATTCCAATCGTATGTGGATTGCCAACCACTAGAAGTTGACGACGTCCCCCAATACGTATTTCTATCATCGGACGTCGACTGACGGATATGCATGTCCCATCCACCAACCGAGTGTCGTGCAGGGGTTATGTTTTCCATACTACGATCGCACACGGGCACTTCTGTGTTTTGCCTCCCACTTACAGAGTGTCGACTTGGGGTCGTGTATTCCCCTTGAACGATATTAGATGTTGAGGTCGCAGCCAGATCACTTGGAGATGAAAATTCTACATATACCTCGATATAGGGTGAACCACTGGCAAGATGAGTCTCCACCATTGCCTCAAGGCTCCGAGGACCTTTGATGTCGAATGAGTCATATCTCACCGGATCAACCGAAGCGCAAAATCTATACTTAATAGACTGAACTTTCATTGGCATTGTTCCGAATATTTTACGCCTAATTCTTTTGCGAAGTTCTACCAAATCGACGTTCTGATTAAAACTCAATCGCGCTGTGTTCTCCGATAAGAAAATAACACCATTTTCGGTGTCTCGCACTTCACCATCGTAGTAAATAACAAAGATTAATATCGTTCACTCATTTTCAATTTTTTCCTTTTGCTTGAATTTGGTTTTCGCTTAATCGAGAATGAAATTTGGCTAATTTATAGCCTAATTTTGCCGGAGAGCATCTTGTAGCAAAAGTGCGTCCACGTGGGAGCATTTTTCGCCACTGTTTGTTCAGAAACGTCTCCTCAAAATAATTTTGTCGGAGACCACTGTAGCAAAAGAGAGTCCACGTGGGAGCGTTTTCGGTCACGGTTTGTTCTGCAACGTCTCCTCAAAATAATTTTGCCGGAGACCACTGTAGCAAAAGCGCATCCACGTGGAAGCGTTTTCGGCCACGGTTTGTTCTGAAATGTCTCCTCAAAATTATTTTGCAGGAGACTACTGGCCAAAAACTTATTTCAATTTTCACATTGCAAGTGGACGGAAAGAATCCCCAAAAATGCGTCCACGTCAGCGCGTACTTTCCGGTTATTTTTTTTTTTTGGTATTATTGAGATATTTACCCCAAATATTGTTATAGATGTATAACAATCATTTCTTTATAATATTTAAAATTTTGATGGAAATAATATTATTATATCACCATTGACGTGGAAATTTACTGCAAGTCATCTATTCTAGGGTACAATTACTTTTTATTTTTTCTTGAATTAACTAGAATTATCATCAAAAGCAAGCTGTTTAAAGAAAAGGATTAAAAGGTAAAACATGTGTTGTGAAATCCGTGAATACAAAAAGGTTTTTGTGGGGTCTATTTTGTAATTTGCACTGTAATAAATATTGGGATTTGCTTCCACGTATTTATAACATTAGGTTTCCGTGTTAATAACAGCAGTTTTTGTTTTGTTTCAACATGCCAATTGTGACGGACCATTAAGTCTTAATTTATTAGCAAAGATTATCAATATGATTATGACTTAAAAAACATGTTAACTGCGATCGTGTATGCATGTTAGACTTTGGTTATTCCATCAATTTGATTCATTAATTATTTTTAATTCCATTAGTATAACTCATATTAAAAACAGACTTTCCTAACTAAACTTTGATAAGGGGTTTGAAAAAATTCAAAGGTTGATGGAAGAGCTGACTGGTGAACAAATCTGTTGCCAGTTGTGCCTACTTACCATCCCTAACGATAATTTTTATTTATGAAAATGTTAACCAGTGGTTAGAGATTTGTTAAGATGATATTTAAAGGATTATAAATGTAATTAATGATTTTCCCGTAACTCAAATGTTTAATTTTTTTTTGTATAAAGATGTTTAATTAAAGTAAAAATGGAAGATGTCTGCTCCAAATAATCTATAAAAGCGAATTATTTATTTTTGAACTTTTTAAACCAGCTTCAACTATATTTTCGTTTGGTTGACTTTCTCACATTTTCCTAATTGATCAGCTGCAGCTGCAGTTGGTTTCTTAGCATTTTCAAGAGGTTTCCCTTCTGTTAGAGAGTGCCCATTCTCCTCTAGTTGACCAACTTTATCAAACAAATTACACTAAAATAAAATTATTATGCACATGTTCTCAGATCGTATATTATATTCGTGTTTTTATTTGGTGAACCTCATATCAAGTGAAATAGTAAACTTTATGTATCGAGCAGCACCATGACAAACTCTTGGCAAATTATCTACGTCAAGCGCGAATAGAACCTTGAATCTATTGGTTATTCAATTATCTTAAAATATCATATCATTGATCTAGAAAATCTCATTACCAACACTGCAATGAGATAAAATATGACTTTATCGTTAATAAACTCATGACGTAGGACCTCTATTATCTTTTATATATAAGCCCAAACGCAACACTTGAAAGATCATAGAACATACATTAAGAGCACTTAGTGCCTTCTTCCCCAATCAATAGTACTCTAACCTTTTAACTCTCTTCATCCTCACTGAGAACAGTGACTCTTTGCCTTAATTTAGGGTAAATCATCCTATATTCTTACTTGTTGATTCTACTGTTAACAAAAAAAAAATTGAATTATCATATTTTTAAATTAGCAAATAAATATTTTTTTAAAAAAATCAACAACCTTAAAATAATCTCTAATTTTTAAGTATTTTTAACATTTGGTTTTATATCTCAATTAGAGTGTTGATGATTTCGAATAGTGTAACTCTGGATATTTGATAAAAAAAGACTTTGGACATTTTTAGATATTTGATCCGCATTTTCCGATTAAAATATTGCATACTTATTATTTGTAGAAATTTAGAACACATGTAGATATTAATGGTCCTATATTTATTATCAAAATTCGTTTTAATTTTTTAGTGGATGCAAATATTAGAATCCATAATTCAAAAATGATTTATTTTTGGAGATAAAATCAATAATCTAAATCTAAATTCATTTTCTGTTTTACTTATTAAATTCGAATTAATTGAATTTTTTGGATAATATTATTTAATTTGAATTTGAAGTCAAATAACAATTCTCAAAATTTAAAATGATTATATAAATTTTTTTTATATATTTATGTGAATTTAATTTTCTTTATAGTAAATGTGGGTACTGTGAATTTAAATTTAAAGATTAGAAAAAGGGTAGAGGCTATATTAAAATAGTATAGTCTCATCCGATACCGCCAGACATGCTATTATTTCCCATCTAAGTTTAACGGAGTTTGCGTGTTGTTGAAACTACTGCATAAAGGCGCCCTCCCTTACAATTATAAATGAAGCCACATACTACTGTTATTAATGAAAAAAGAACAAAAAAAAAAAAAAAAAAAAAGAAGACAGTGGGAAGGGGAGAGAGAGAGAGAGAGAGTGTGTGTTGTTTGCTAAGCGGAGCTTAAATAAAAGCGATGAACGTCGGCTGCCTAGTTCTTTAATCTCTCCTCTTTATTTCTAAAAGGATCTCTTCTTTTAAAGATTTATTTATTCCATATCTATATATATCAGTCTATTTCTAATTCTATCCTTATCCCTCTCTGGATCCATTCATTCCATTTCTATCTCTATCGCGAGAAGATCTCGCATTTCCTTAGCTGGAGATCCAATAATCATAGAATGAGATAGTTCGCTTTAAGTTTAGCTCTCATTTTCTTGTTTGGTTGCCCAGAAAGTTCAGTTCAGCATCAAAGCAACCGGAAAAGTAAGCTTTCTCAGTAGAAGATTTAATCATTTATCATCTCTGACTAAGCTTAACTGTAATTTCATTCTCTTTCTTCCTCATTTTCTTGCTTTTTTCTCGGTTACCAAACGGAAACTTGATCAAATTGTTTTAAACATTTGTCATGTACTTGAACATTTGCTAATACGTTCCACGTTTTCTTGCAGTAACTGAATCTCATTGTTTCAATTAACTTGTTTTTCTAGACACTTTATTTATTTTGATAATTTCTTCTGGAGATTCTTAAATTTTCTATGTAATTTACTCTTTACTCTTGTTTATGATTATATTCTTATGTGATTCTTCCTTTAACACTAGAATACCGAAATGCACTAGCAATTTGGTGAAAATTTTTTGGAGATCAGGTTTTTTTTATTTAGATTACTTTATTATCATTATCTGTTTCTATTACTAATTACAATTTTTAATTGTCTAAATTTATGTACTTAGATTTATTGGATTTTGGAGGATGAGTTGGGATCCACATATGGAGGTTCAATACATCAACAGTAACTACCCTTATAATAGTGCTGGCAGCTTTATCGAATATTTTGAAGGTCTTACTTATCAACATGTCAATTTTATTTTCGACGGTGCTTCTCATGTCCAGGTACCGTTCATATCAATAATTTTGTGTTTTTTTTTTCAAAACATAACAATTTTGTTTTTGGATGTACTCAAGTGATTCCTTTAATGTCTTTTGTGTTTTCAAGAATAATCAGATGAAAAATAGGCCGACTTTTTGGATGAGTTGATTGTAATTGATCCATTGATTAGATTGTTGCAAATGAATTGTTGCTATTGGTCACAGCCAAAAGTTGAACTTCTGTCTGCAGGAGAGTGTGTACCCATCCATGACTTCAAGCTTTTACAAGTTTGGCCCATCTGATTCTGGCAGTATTTCATATTATGATCATCGTAATAGTTACGAGGTGAATAACCATGACCTGTGCATTGATGAATATAGAAGGGCATCCGAGAATTCCTTGTCAGGGAGTAATGAACAGACTGCAGCAATGAATGTGGAATGGGAAAGAAACGCACATGCAACTTCGCTTGAAAACTCGGTAGATTGTAAGTTTCTCAATTCTGTGTTTAAGGGAATGTTTATTTTTGCTACAAGTTTAAGGGTATGTAACATAATGCTAAAATGGTTTATAATGATGCCTATAAGGTAACATGTATGTTTTTGAATTATGCTGAGAATTTATGTGCATGGCAATATTGCTTTTTTCTAATCAGTGTTGTGTAATGTGATGAAATATTTTTTTCCCCAGGTTTTTGAGCTTCTATGGTGAATTGGTCACTAATTAATTATCAAATTGTTTGCAACTTCGTGCTTTCTCTAAATTTTATGAATGGATTAGATGCTGTGTTTTCTATCAATCTAGTCTTGGCTCCCAGAATATTACCCAGCATCTCTGTTTTGATGGATTTTAAACTTTAGATCTTACTTGATTGAAGAGAAATTAAGTATTCAGCGAGCTTCATGATTAAGTTGTGTTTATATCCCGTTTGGTCCCCAAATAAAAGGCCCAGTTTAGCAGCTACAAGATTTTCAAAGCTATCCTGAGAATCTTTTGTCTTGATGATAGTTTTTTGGCTTTTTTCCAAGATCGACTTTCTAGACTTGTTTGTTTTTCTTCCTTTCTTTTTTATCATGAAGTAAAATGCAGTCTCTTTATCTGTATAACTGTTTCTGGTCATAAAGTTACCACCAAAACTGGTAATACAATGATAATTGAGACTTTTTAATTGCAGTACGAGTAGACTGGTTTTCTGGTTTCTCCACCTTCTGCAAAATGATTCTTTGGGATCCTTTTTTCTTATTTTTTTCCTACCTGGAGGATTTTTTCAGTTCAGCTTCTACATTTGCTTGTGCTTATTCCTTCTAGCTCTTCTTGGTGTGAACTACTTAAATGCCAATACCACCACTAGAACACCATCGCTGTTGAGATCATAACACCTGCAGCACTGGGAAACCACCACTAAGAGTAGACCTAGCCCTCTGTGTATCACTGTCGTGTCAGTGTATTGTCAAATGTCATAGTTGTGATTCTAAAGCAATGTATATTCTGATTTGTTAATAATTTGTATTCTATAGATTTTGACATGCTTACCAGTTAGTGTTATTTTTTTCATATTGAGTTCTATGTTGTGTTTTAGTTTGTTTTTCTCTGTCATGCAATCATATTGTGTCCATGTTTGCCATGTCTAACTAAGAACTAGGTCCACTGCCAGTCAAGTGGTTAAGGTTTCATGTATTCTCAAGCAAATTCCTTGCCTTCATTCCCAACCAATAGATAATTACTTTGACCCATATAGCAGCGCTGGTCTTGACTTGGGTCTGATGTAGAAAAATTGAGTTGATTGGCTTGAAGTTCTCAAGCTTCATCCATTTGGAATTTTAGCTCGTTTGCTAAATATTGCACCTTGAATTTTGAGCTTTTGTTGCAAACTGTGTGCAAATACCTCTAACTCTAAGTTTGGAATTGCCTGGCTTTTGTGCTAGCCTATCTAACTTGTCGCATCAGTAGAAACTACTACTTATGAGTATGCTTTCCCACTGATATGTACAGAGTTGTTTAAGAAAATTGATGGACCAGTATAAAAGTTGTGTGGCTTACCTGAACTATGAGAAGCCTTGTTAACTTACACTTTCTAATTACGTAAATGAATCACTAATTCTCACTATCATTTGGTTGGTGGCACCTTATTCTTATAATGATAGCTGTCTATGTTTTTTTGAAAAAGTTTCCTGATTCCAATGCTTTCTTTCACTTTTAGGTCCACGGAGACAACATATTGCTCATGATTACCAGGTCTCTCTCTCTCACTGTTATTTTCTTTGTTGAATAGATGTGTGCAACTCGTTTCCCGTAGTATGAATTTTCATACCTATATATCTTAGTAGATTATTTGCGTTAGCATTTAATATTAGTGACTTCAATCATCTCAGTTATGAAGCTGTATGTATGTCTAAGTGGGTCTCTATGCTTTTCCAAGAATTAATACCGAGTTCTAGAGACTTAAATCCTACTATTTTTTCAGTTTCGTGATTCACAAAAGTTAAATGTTGCAAAATGTTGTTAAAATATGCAGGTTATTTGGCAGGATTGTGTTGATCCTGACAACATGACATATGAGGTTAGAAGAAATTTTCTATTTTTTATCTTTTTCTAGCTTAATTAGGTGCATTATTTCTCTACTTTTCTCAGTAGGCTTTCAATTAACTCTTAATTTGTTGCACTTTTGAGTTTGAGTAAAAGAGAAAAACACAATGCAGTGCATTTGCAGATTAAACCTTGTTTTCAGGACCTATGTAAAAGTAGGAGGTTAGGTCTGAAAGAATAGTCTTCCGGTTGGGAAATGAAATGTTGTATTTGGCTGCTATGTCGTTGAGACAGCTGTAAAACAAAATGGATTCAGAGGTCATTCTCCTGTTTTAGTTGTTTGGGTTGGTGGTCTCATGAAAGGTGTTTTGGGGTTGAGAACATTGAGGCCTCAGGGAGAGGGGGAGGGTGCTAGCATATTTACAAAAATGTTTTTAAAAATAAGAGGAAATAGACGTATGAATGAAGTTTGTGAGTGGCTGCCACCAGCTCCACATAAAAGGGAAAAAAAAAAAAAAAAAAAAAAAAAAAAAAGAGGAGAGAAAACAGGAAGGGCTGTTGTTGGCTCTTCCCTGCCAAGAATGAATAAGTGAGGTGCAGAAGCTTTTAGAGGGAGACAGAGATGGAGCATTTATTTAGAAAGAACCGGTACTCTGCTCTTAGTAGAGTACTGGTAACCTACATTAGTGAAGGAAAAACTTAGCTAGTATATGTTTATTGTTATAGGTGAAAATTAGCCCCCAAAAAAGTACTAGAATCACTTAGCATACTTTTAGTTCAATGAATTCTGTGTGAAGTTGGAATACGGTTTGCTTGCTCAATTTTTAAAAAAATTATTTCACGGACAATATTTTCCCTAGTTATCCCACTGTGCTTCTGAGTAAAGAGTTTTATTCTCCTGAAAGGGCATAATTCTGATATTTAGAATTCCAATATTCTGGCATTATTTCAAAGTGCAATTAGAGTTACTGCAGTAATCATGCAAGTTTATGTCTTTTAGGAAGAGAGTAATGGTCCCGTGTCAAGTTTTTAGAGCCAAACCTTTTCTTCCTAGTTTCATGTTTAGCACCCCAATGGGTGGGTAGGCAGGGTGGACCAACCGTCCCGTGACTCACGTTGCTTGTTTATAGACAACTAAGGAAGCTGTCTGGATGATGGAACTGGCCTATGACCCAGTTGTCTTGCTAGGGCCCAAGCATTATTTGGTCAAAACCTAATATGGAACAACTAATTTGGTCTAGATTGGTTTGGTTTAGTTTGAAAAGTTAAAAACCAAACCACAATTTTGGTTTGAGACCAAACCAAACCACAATTTTGGTTTCACTGTTGTTTCCTATTATTTAAAACCAAACCAATCCAAACCAAAATCTCTATTTGAAATAATAAATATAATGATATTATATAGTTTTTTATGTTCTATTTATATATCCTTTTTTGTTATTAATAATTTTATCTTATAACATATAAGCTCTCTTTAATTTAGGGTTTTCCTATATGCTGACACTCAAACTCTTTTGACATTTTTTTTAAACCAGTACTCTCCAAGCTTCACCATTGATTCATGCTTGTTCATGAGTAATTGAGTATATAAACTTTCTTTAATTTACGACTTTTTGGTTCAAGTCTAATTTTCGTTGTATATAAACATTATTTTTATCTGCTTTATTTTATATGCTGGTCCTGTTCCATGGTCATCCTCTTTATTCATTATAGGTTCCTTACAATCTCATTTAAGTATTTTGATTTGCTTGTTTGATTTTTGTTATAATTTAGATTGATTTGAATTCAAATTTCGGAAAACAAAATATTTTGGTTTGATGTGATTATTCCTTAAAACCAATCCAAACCAGTCCATACTCATCCTTAGACTTAGCTGAAATCGTTCCTTAATTTTAATAGGTTAAAACACAATAATTTAGCATTTGTGAATTGTTTCTTTATTATTTTTATAAATTATTCATGATTACATTTATCTCTTTAGGAATTAGTTGAGTTAGGGGAGAGTGTTGGAACACAAAGTCGGGGTCTCACCCAAGAACTTATTTCATTGCTACCTGTTTCAAAATACAAGTGCAGTTTATTCTCAAGGAAGAAATCAAGGAAAGAGAGGTACTGCTTATGCTTCATCTTTGCCTCGTTAAAATGTTATTTGCTTTTATCAGCTGCTGCTTTTGGTCTTCCACAGATTTTAAATTGAAATACTCAACAACCCTAGTTCATCTTGGTATAAGTTTTACTGGTTTGCAAGGTTATGTTTGTATTTATTATAAATATGTATCCAGATTAAATTTATGTTTGGTTTCCACGTTCCATGCCCGAGACCACAGCTTTTTTTTTCTTTGGTGTTATAACTGTTGTTGGTTCTTGTAAAAGGCTCATATTGAACCTATACCAATTAGGATACTAGTAGTGATGAGCAGACTTCAGTAGGGGGATTTGATGTTTGAGTTGCCTTTTCTTCAAGGCACCCTCAGATGCCATTGTATAGAAACGTAGTAACATAAGAATGTCTAGGTAGGTTAACAAACTAAATTGTAACCTACTACCTTTGGGATTTTATGTCTCAAGTAAAATCTTTCGACTTTCTTCTTCTTAATGGAAAAATCTATTTACTTAATAGGATTTTGATAAACTGAAATCTGTAATATATTGAAATTGTGATGGGCACATAGATACACATGTAGATGAATGGTTGGGCATTTCCATGCAGTAATAATATTTTATCAAACCCTCTTAGGATAACCTAGTAAAAGTTTCTGGCAGGTCAGTTTAAACTTTAAATGAAAGATTGTCTTTGCCTCTTGGATCGATTAGCAGTTCAATGATGGAGTAGGAACATCGATCATGTACATAAATGTTTTTATAATTTTCAAAATCAATGCCAGGATTTTTTATTTTTATTTTTATTTTATAATGGCTTGATCTAATTAGTTGTGTGAATAATATGCATGCCCCGCACATTCTCCATATACCATTGAGATTTGCAGCTTGTTTTAATATGGATTACCACTCCCCTCCTTTGGTCTCTTCTCTTTCTGTCGGTCAATATGGTGAATCTTATCGTTATTATTTTTTGGACCAGATGTGTAATTTGCCAGATGGAATATAAAAGAGGTGAGAGACAGATTACCCTACCTTGCAAGCATGTCTACCATGCTGGGTGTGGCACCAGATGGCTTAGCATCAATAAGGTAACGTACTTCCCCCACCCCCTCCCCCCCTTTTTTTCATGATTGAAATCATAAAACATTCCTCTCCCCCCTTGACAAAAAATAAAAAAATAAAGCGTTAAGAACATGGATCTTTATTCCATTTATTTAGGCAGCATTTTAGGAAGCTGCTAATTGAAGCTTTATTTCTCCAGGCTTGCCCTATATGTTATACGGAGGTGTTTGGCAATGGATCAAAACATTAAGGGACAATGACGATGAACATAAAGAAAATATTCGTATGCTATCAATATTTTTGGGTTGGATTTGGGTATTTCCCCCTAATACGAAGATGTTCTATTTCGACCTTTTACTTTGTTTAACAGAAGAATAGTTGATTGACTTCTGCAATAATTGAAAGGGAGTATGGATATGGTAGAAGATGGATGTGTTAACTAGAAAAAGCGGGGGTTGTTTGTCGTATTCAAATTATTGTCCATTTCCCTCATTATCGCACACTTTTGAGAATGTGATTAATCTCAGATAGCAAAGAAATTTTAGGGAGCTCTCAGCGGGAGGGAGAATAACCCTTGCTGAATGACTACTGAAGTTCGAATTTCTTTCTTAACTTTGGGGCTTCTGGTGTGGGATATATGGGAGAAGGGAGAGTACAATTTGTTAGTAACGTTGGGCAACTTTTTTTTTGTCTTTTTAAGGATATTAGTATATTATAATTATAAAATTAAAGCTTCAATAATCACTCTTCTTGTTGATCAATTCCAAGAATAAATTAATCACAGTAGTTAAGGAACGAGAATGTGATGCCTAAATTAGCAATTTCGTGGAATCCCACATCTCTTCTTTTTTTTTTTTTTGTTCGAAGGATAATAGATGGAATCTCACATCTGAAATTGTTAATTATTGGCATTCTCATGAAAATGAACCCTACACATCTGAAAAGAAAAGAAGAACAAAAAAAATCTTCATTATTAAAAAAAATTAAAATTCCCACAAAAAGGAAAGGGCGACTGTTTTATTTGAACTGAAGATGCTTTTATTCTGTCCTTGCAAAAGTTAAATTGTTCGGCCAGTCTTTTGATCCGGCTTGTTTAGAATCATTCTTTGATTAAGTCCACAAGAAAGATTAACAATCAGTTTGTTTTTATTTTCAATCTCAATTTTAACTTAGATATATGAGATTCGAATAGGAGCATGTTTGATTTTGATGTATTTATATTAATAATTTTAATTTATTTATAACTTCTAATTCTATCAAACTTTTAGTGCAAAAAAGGTTCCAACAATATTTACAAATTTCGATTGAAGTCTTAACCAAAAGGAAATTAAATGGAAATATCATAATTTTGTGCAACCACAAAATAGAATATTAATATTTTGCAATAAGATACGTTAATGTAGGAATATTATGTACATCATCAGTGAATAACAATATGACATTTTATATTAAATAAAAAGTGGTCATGACCAGTTTATTTTAGTCTGAAGTATTGACATAGGTAGTCTCTGAGTCACAGCAGATTATATCTACATGGTAGGAAATTCATTGGACACGATGATATAAACTTAATATATATGAGAGAGTTGAAATGCGATCTAGAAGTGAGACGCCGGGATAGTAAGATGTCACCAGGGCGACTGAGTATTTGGGTATGGCCACAACATAGGCGTTAGCTCAATCCTAGAGGCAAAACTTCGACAAATTGTTGATGGGCTATAAACGACTTGGGAGAAGGTGGTGCATTGGCTGCTAATTAATAGTGACAGTAAAACAACGGTAAACCTAATACTTGGAGCCGAAGTGATGGGATTGAAGAGATTGACATTGGAGATTCGCAACTGGATGATAAGGAATTGGCAAGATGTAATATTGAGAGATAAGTACTGAGTAACTAGTCTATTGCTATCTGTTGAGCATTATAGTTCAACTTCTTTTTGTAACTAATAAATTTTTTTTACTTAAATATAAGTAAGTATTAATAGTAATTTTTATATATTTTTTCAAAGAAATAAAAAATCCAAATAATTATAATTGATTATGTTTAAATAAAATTGTTCTTTATATTTTTTATTTAATGGTAATATGTTATAACTAATAATGTATGATATTTGCACGCTAATGATATATTAAATATTATCCATATTATTAGTTTATGTATTCTTAAAGATTGTTTTAAGGGTTTAGTTTATGGGGATAATGGCATATAAAATTAGCAGCGACCCAAAAATGCTAAAAAGTCTGGGTGTTCATACTTTCTACGGTAAAAGTATTGGGATTAAAAAAATATTAAATTAACCCTTATATATTTTGCAACATGCAAATTAGTATTTTTATTAGATTTTTTTCTATTAAATAATGACATGAAATGTTAAATTCATGTTAAAATATTATTTTTTATAGGCAAACTATAAATAGGGTTATTCGAATATATCTTTCGTTCTATTTTAGATATTCAATTATTTTTTTATATTTAGTCACTAAATTTTTCAAAATTTAATATTTTAGTCACTCTGAGTTTACATGAATTTTTCCATTTAATGTTATACATCATCATTTAACAGAAAAAGATTGAATGGAAAAATTAATTTGCACATTTTAAATGTATAATAAGTAATTTATTTATTTTCTCAATAAAAAACAGAAATACAATTCGGCAAGAGCTTGCCTCATACTGTTATCTATTTTATTCTCTGGTACGCAATATTATATATATCAAGTATACATTAAGTAGCAATATTTTAAGGTAGCTGCATATGCAAAACTTAAGTTACCAATGTTTCTTTGCATCAAACGCATTTTCTCCATCAAAACTTTCAACCACCAAACCCAACATCATTAAAATAAAACTGGTTGATTGCATAAAAACTTTGATCATACGGAGTTTGAATTTTAGAGTAAAATAATATATCCAAAAATAACTTACATAGAAAACAAAACAGATATTCAATCCCCTCTACCCTCTAAATGAAATATAAGATCAGAAATTTGCCATTAATTACACCTTAACTAAAATAAGGGGAAAGAATAAAAGAAGATCCGACCAGTAGCTTAGACTAATTCGTTGGTTAAAAGCATACAATACCTAAATCCTTCATCTTTGAAGCATTAAAAGCGAGCAGGTAAGATACGAAAGGGTCAAATAAATAAATTTTAGTTCTACTAATGATTTATTTACCGGCGACAGCCTGCATGTTGAGTTTAAACCATATTATTATATATGTACTGCAAAGTCATCATGTGAGACCTCTTCTTTCAGCTTGAACGCGTTGGAGTTTTATTAATGACAATCACCTTTGCATTGGTCAAACTTAACCCATTTTTATATTTACATACTTCCAGGGAAACAGCCAATAGTGATGGCAATTTGGAATTTTATTATATTAAGGTCAGATGTTAGATAGTGTATTGGAAAAACATTTATATCCAGCTTGCTATCTTGTCTATATTAAATTCAATCAATGAGTATATAAGGGGGCTTTCTCTTCTCCATGGATATATGCCTCAAACAGTTGATTGAGTAATTAGCTCCCTAGCATTTAGAATTGTATTGCCAGGGAAATGGGGACTTCAGCACACCCACCGCCCCACTGGCCTCCACTCCTCTTTGCTTTCACATTTTGCCTTGTAGCAACAATTGCGGTTGCTTATCAACCTTACGAATATTCCTCTCCACCAAAGCACCCTGCCTACAAACATTATTCTCCTTACCATTACAATTCACCACCTCCGTACTATTACAAGTCACCACCACCGCCTTCACCTAGTCCTCCACCACCTTACCACTACAAGTCTCCACCTCCACCATCTCCCTCACCACCTCCTCCTTACTATTACAAATCACCACCACCACCTTCACCTAGTCCCCCACCACCATACTACTACAACTCACCACCTCCACCATCTCCTTCACCACCTCCTCCTTACTACTACAAATCACCACCACCACCTTCACCTAGTCCCCCACCACCATACTACTACAAGTCACCACCTCCACCATCTCCCTCACCACCTCCTCCTTACTACTACAAATCACCACCACCACCTTCACCTAGTCCCCCACCACCATACTACTACAAGTCACCACCTCCACCATCTCCCTCACCACCTCCTCCTTACTACTACAAATCACCACCACCACCTTCACCTAGTCCCCCACCACCATACTACTACAAGTCACCACCTCCACCATCTCCCTCACCACCTCCTCCTTACTACTACAAATCACCACCACCACCTTCACCTAGTCCCCCACCACCATACTACTACAAGTCTCCACCTCCACCATCTCCTAGTCCCCCACCACCATACTATTACAAGTCACCACCACCACCATCTCCCTCACCACCACCTCCATACTACTACAAATCTCCTCCTCCACCGTCTCCATCACCCCCTCCTTACTACTACAAATCACCACCACCTCCTTCTCCATCACCCCCGCCACCTTACTATTATAAGTCACCTCCTCCACCACCTCCTTATCACTACTAGTCACCTCTCCTTGAGTGAAATTTCCACCTCATTATTACCCTACATCACCACCAGTTTCAAAGGGCCACTAAGCTGATAGTTAATATTTAATCTCTTTACTCGGGTTGAAGATTTGACAAGGAAGAAGAATAATCGTGGAATTTCTTTGATAAGCTTCTTGAACATGTTTTTCAGTATTCTTCATTTATATATGTAAATTGTGTTTGCTTTTTTTTTTTTTTTTTTTTATATATATATAGCAAAAAGGGTCCAGTACTTGTTAAGATCCTTGATGAGTTATTTAATACTAATGTGCCCTTGTACTATTTCGTACCACTTCATATTTTATTATTATTACTGCCAAATTGAATTCCATGTTGCGATTAAAAGTAAAATAACAATAAACTCCCCCTTTCTCCAAAAATTATAAGAGAAATAAATGAAAGTTACTTAAATTACATTATAAGTACTCAAAGCCTTGAGGCACTCAAGGTACTAACTTATGCCAACATTTCTAAACTTCAAACTACTTAACCAAACATTTAACTAACTTAAATAATGACGAAAATATTTATAATTTTGAAAGGTTTTTTGTTATTTTATACTTTTTATATAGAAAAATAGAAAATATGCGTATCAGGTTTTTATAATTTTTAAAATATACAATTTATCATTTAACTAAAGCCTCATTTGACATTTATATTATTATTTTTATAAATATATTTGTTACGTAATTTTATTTGTCAGCTACATTGTAAGTATATCGTAGTCTAATCTCAATTAAGCAATTTCACCAAAAAAAAAATGCTTTTTAATTTCAATTATAACAATATATAATTTAAACAATTAACACAATGGTACCATAATAATAAAATGTTGAAATTAATGTCAATTTTGAAAACCAGAAAATGATACTTATGAGCTTTGGGGTGTGCAAGAAGAGATATTGGTGGTAGCAAAAAAGCTTTTCATTTTCAGGTTATTCGCTTTTATTTTTTAACATTAATTTTATTAAAAGCTGTTGGCTTTTATAGTTAGGAAAATGATGATTGTTATTCTTCTGAGTACACTTTATAATTATTTAACCTTTACAAATAAAGACCCAATATTGAAAATGCGTTACATTCCTAGAGACTAGGTTAATAAATATGTTGATCGTTTCGTAAATTTGGCTCAAGGAATTCAACTTGGTCTTCCCCTTTCTACATGCTCATACTTGTGGCCATGGCACACTCGGATGTTTTTGCTTCTTTCCTTGTTTTTTTCCCCTTCGTTTGTAATTAAAAAAAAAATTATTCTAATGGATCAATGATATTTTCGCAAAATATTTTAAAATAATGTAGTTTAATATTTTTTAAAATATATATTTAAATTTACTTGCTTAAAAAGTTTATAGTATCAATGAAGTTTTTCAAAAAAATATTTATTTTAAAATATAAATTTAATATTTTAATCAATATTTTTAAAAATATTAAAATTTAAGATACTTGTTAAATTCAACCAATGTGAGAACTATTTCAGTAAACTTTTTAAAACTTTACTTATTTTTTACAAAAATATATATGGTATTAATGAAGTTTTTTTTAAAAAAAATATTGCAGAATTTATATATTTTTTAAAGATATCTTATGTAAACACTCTTTAGTTACTGGAATATTTTTTTTCAATAAAGTTATCTTTAAATTCTAACTTAGGTTTTCTCTTAACATTCATTGTTAGTTAGTACAGTATTATGATACAGGAAAGAAAGCTTTTTAATTTTAGAGTAAATTATATTTAAAGTTACTAAATTATTAGTAAATTTACATTTTGATCACTTAACTTTAAAAGTTATAAAATGATTATTTAATTATTTAAAAGTTTTCATTTAAGTCATTGAACTATTTTAAAGTTTTAAGTTGATTTGACGGTTAATATCGGTGATTAAAGAAAAAAGTTGTTTAGATTTTAATTTGTAAATTTATAGCATTCAATATTGTTTCAAGAAAAAAAGTTAAACTATAGAAGAGAAATGGAATGAGAGCCTTGGATTAGTGCAAATGATCTTAACAGAGAAGTTATACGACAATAATTTTAATAACCTAATATCTTAAATAAAAATTTTTAAATAGTTTGGTAACAATTTTATAACATTTTAAAAATAAATAAACCTTATTTTTAATTAGTTAAAAATTTATAGTGGAAGGGAATGAAATTCATCTGCTCCTCAAAATGCAAGAGGTGAGAGGAAGAAGTAAATTATTTGGGCGGCTAATTTAATTAATTAGCATGAGTCATGGAGGGATCTAATCTAAGTGAATCTCTGCTAGGTTTTTACTCTGGTTTTATTTATGAGGTGCCCAACTACGCGCGCCTGCTTCGTCTCAATCCGAAGCTTCAGCTCATCCAATCTTCTCCCAGCACTTGCAGGCCATGAACCCAACGATCTTCTCAACGAGGTGCGCCTGCTGTCCTCACGCGGACAACTCCACCAAGCTCTCTCACTCTTTTACAATTCATCACCACAACTTCACTCTCTACAAACATATGCCACTCTCTTCCACGAATGCGCCCTCCATGGATATCTTCAACAAGGCCTTCGTTTGCATCATTTCATGCTTGCCCATTTCCCCAGCTGCACCTCTGACCTCTTTGTCACTAACCATCTCATCAATATGTACTCTAAATGTGGCTATTTGCAATATGCTCACCAACTGTTCGACGCAATGCCTAAAAGGAATGTCGTTTCTTGGACAGCTCTTGTTTCAGGGTATGCACAATGTGGTCGAGGTGTGGAGAGTTTTCGTCTCTTTTCAGATATGTTAGCTGAGCGTGACTGTCGGCCGAATGACTTTGCATTTACTAGCGTCCTTAGTTCGTGTGATTACTTGTGTGGTAAGCAATTGCATGCACTGGTGTTGAAGATGGGATTGGGTGCTTCTGTTTACGTAATAAATTCTCTTATTACTATGTATAGCAAGAGTTATAAGGTAGAGGAGGCTTGGACATTGTTTAAGAGTCTGAGCTGTTGGAGTCAAGTTTCTTGGAATTCAATGATAGCTGGGTTTCAATTAGCAAAGCTTGGGATGCACGCTATTGGCGTGTTTGTCAAAATGCATCACGAGGGCATTGGCTTTAATCGTGCCACACTGCTCAGTGTCTTCTCTTCATTATGTGGAAGCAACGGTATTGATATAAATTTGGGTCTTAAATTTTGTTTTCAAGTATATTGCCTAAGTGTTAAAACTGGGTTCATTTCTGAAGTTGAAGTGGCAACCGCGTTTATGAAAGCTTATTCGGAGCTTGGAGGCGATGTTTCTAAATTTTATCATCTCTTCATGGAGACAAGTTGTCAAGATATAATTTTTTGGACTAGCACGATAACTGCATTAGCAGAACCTGACCCAGCTAAAGCTTTCTTCCTTTATCGACAATTGCTGCGAGAGGGCTTGACACCAGACTTGTATACTTTTTCCATTGTACTAAAAGCTTGTGCAGGCTTTGTAACTGAGCAGCATGCCTTGGCAATTCATTCACAAGTGATTAAAGCTGGCTTTGAGGATGAAACGGTGCTAAGAAATGCCTTGATCCATGCTTATGCAAGATGTGGCTCCATTGCTTTGTCTAAGAAAGTGTTTGAAGAAATGGGATGTCGTGATTTGGTTTCCTGGAACTCGATGCTTAAGGCCTATGGTTTGCATGGGAAAGCTAAGGAAGCACTGCAACTCTTTCCACAAATAGACCTCAAACCTGATACCGCTACCTTTGTTGCTCTTCTTTCAGCTTGCAGCCATTCTGGGATGGTGGAAGAGGGGCTCAGAATCTTTGACTCCATGCTCAAGGATCACGGTATCATTCCACAGTTAGACCACTACGCTTGCATGGTAGATATTCTTGGACGAGCTGGACACATCGTCGAGGCGGAGGAGCTTATACGTAGAATGCCTATGGAGCCTGACTCTGTAGTTTGGAGTGCACTACTTGGGTCATGTAGGAAGCATGGTGAAACCCAGTTGGCTAAAACTGTTGTATCCAAACTGAAACAGATGGAGCCTGAAAATTCATTAGGATATGTACAAATGTCAAATATATACTCATCAAGTGGCAGATTCAACGAAGCAGGAACAATTAGAAAAGAAATGGATGGATCAGGAGTTAGAAAAGAGCCCGGACTAAGTTGGATCGAGGTTGGAAATCAGGTGCACGAGTTTGCCTCGGGAGGCAGACATCATCCTCAAAGAGAGGCCATATGCACCAAGCTTCAAGGACTGATTGGACAGTTAAAGGAGATTGGATATGTACCGGAAATAAGCTTGGCCTTGCATGATATAGAGGAGGAGCACAAACAAGAGCAATTGTTCCACCATAGTGAGAAGATGGCTTTGGTTTTTGCAGTAATGAACGAAGGGAAGTTGCATGGTGGTGGGAGTGTGATAAGAATAATGAAGAACATCCGAATTTGTGTTGACTGCCATAACTTCATGAAGTTGGCATCAGGTTTCCTTCAAAAAGAGATCATTGTTAGGGATTCAAATCGTTTCCACCATTTTAAAGATAACATCTGTTCTTGTAATGATTATTGGTGACAAGCTAGCACTACTAAATTAATGCACCTGGGCTAGCAAAGAATGAATTACTTCTGTATTTTTTTAATAAAAAAAAATCAAAATTTTGCAAATTCTTCTACAGTTTCACCAAGGCAATTTTTTATTTCATTCTGGTCATTGTGTTTTCTGTAGTTTCAGTGCTCCTTTTTTTTCAAACGTATAAAATTTTATTTTATATTTTTAACAAAAAGTATTCTAATAACAAACACTGAAAAAGCAGTACCTTTTTTTTTTTTTTTTTGGTTATGTTTCTCCCATTTAATCATCTTTATGATCTACTTCGTGGCCTTAAAGCATGACTCAAACTTAGATAAGGATTGTCATATTCATCTTCCTTGCCCCTCAACTATATACATAGATTTATCTTTATGGTTTTTTTTTTCAGAAGGGGGGGGGGGGGGGACAGTAAATTAGGAATACAAATGACATAAAAGTTAAACGGCAAACTCCCCTTAATTTGCCAATAATTTATTAATTCACTAATCCACGTGTCAAAAAAACAGTGATGAGGCACATAGGCCATAGCAGAGGAATTTTATTCACTATTTTCCAAATCCTGGTAAATTATGGAGCAGGCATTAACAATATCTTGATCATCTGACACTCCACTATATACACATTTTATGCTGAAATAACTACATTTCACATTACACAACGAGAATGGAAGAGAAATGCTGGGGATTGATGGATGGCTACAAATCGTTACCAACATTTTAAGGTTGCTTATAATATAGCCATGCATGGATAAAGAGGTGTATGTATATATCTGAAGTACTAGTTGACGTGAAAAGTCTTTCTAGACCTCTTCAACCCCAAAATGACAAGCAGCAATCCAAAATAATCGTAATTGTAAGTATTCTCAAGAAGTTCCAGTTTGTAATTGTTCCATGGTGGGAACCTATACCAAAAATCAGTGAGTAAGCTTCTTCTGGCCACTGCCTTGTAGTGTGTAAATGTGTCGAAGGAGAATTTCCCATGGTATTTTCCTATCCCACTTTCACCAATGCCCCCAAATGGAAGGGTGTCAGCTGCGAACTACATTTCATTCAAATCACCATTGTTATTATTCAATGCTTGGTTTGATAACTTGAAACTTACTGTAAATGGCTACTAAATACCTGAATGATTGCATCATTAAAAACCACACTTCCAGATGATGTTTCAGATACCAATCTCTCCTTCAACACCTCATTTTTGGTGAAAGCATATAGTGCTAATGGTTTAGGCCTTGAATTGATAAAATCAATACTGTCTTCAATCTTATCCAACTGCCCAGAAAAAAGCCCTGATTTTTCAAGACAAGAAAAAGGGATCGCTCCCTGCAAACGTGTTTTAAGAGTACATCAAAGTTTCTAACCGTGATTATTGGAAGCAATGGACCAAAGATCTCTTCTGTCATCATTGCTGATTCTAGTGGGGGATCCACTAATATTGTTGGCTCAATGAACCTGCATGGATTTCATATTAACACGGTCGGAAGCGAAAGAAACATGGGATTATCCATCATTCATGCTCATGCCCCTAGTGAAAGAACCATGAACTTGTATCTTAAACCAGATATATCAATAATTGAAGCTTTAGAAAAGAGAGTGAGCGAGTGAGTTACAAGCTGTCTTCATCCATTGAACCGCCATAGACAATACAATCTTTAACCTTTTGATCAGTTAAAAGGTCTTTCAGTCTCAAGAAATGATGTTTGTTAATTATCCTCGAAATACTGTGTGATTCCCTAGGGTTATCTCCATACATTTTCTTGATCAGGGCCTTCATCAGTTCCACCTGCAAAGACGGTTAATCTGTATGTTATTACTATTTACCATATAAGAGGTAAAAAGCATAGTACACATGATAAAAAAGGAGAGATTCAAGTTGGACATACCACGGTAGATGAAAATGGCTTTTCCACTAATAGATAGTCAATTGATATGCATGCTTGACCCGCACAAGATCCATATTTTGCCCCAATGATTCGATTTATAGCCACCTTGATGGATCAATACACATCTTAAATGAGCAAACTTGGAGATATATATATATATATATATATTGTCAAAAGTTGTAACTATCAAGCAATTAAAAGTCCGAAGTAATTTTAGTAAAAGAAATACAACCTCCTTGTCCCAAGACCAGGAAAGGGAATCAAGAATAGCAGGGCATTTCCCACCCAGCTCTAGAGTAACTGGCGTTAGATTCTTTGCTGCTTCTGACATTATTATCCGTCCCACTTTTGTACTTCCTACCATTAATTTTACACTTTTAATATTCGAAAACAAAATAATAAGCTAAACTAAGGTAGAAGAATAACATTGTTTAATGGAAGTTCATAAACAAGATTCCCAGTTTTAAATTACATTTTCTATTAACATTTTGTTATCAAACTCGTTCCTATTGTACCTGCAGTGTAGTGCCCCTTTTCCTTTGCTACCATTAATGTTGTTAATGAAAATTGAAATGGATCCTTAACAAATAATTATCCAAGTGAAGCGACTGATATACATTGATATATACCTGTGAATAAAATCTTGTCCCATTTGTGGTGAAGCAGTTGTTGACCAACAGCAGGGCCACCCTCAATGACCTTGATAGCTTGAGTATCAAGGTAATTGGGGAGGGCATTAGCAAGAAGTGAAGAACTTGCAGGGGCCAACTCTGATGGTTTTATAACCACAGCATTTCCTGCAGCTATGGCTCCTATCAAAGGCTCCAAGGACAATCCTATTTTACATTACAATTTGGAGATTGTTAGGCTCTTCCAGAATCCCATAACGAATATATAATATAAAAACACAGAAATCTCATTTGGGTTTGAGCTTTTCAATATTCATGTGAAAAAGGAAATGATGAAAAGATATACCAACCCATGGGAAAGTTCCAAGAAGAGATAACGAGGATAAGGCCAAGAGGCTCAGGAACCAATTCAGCATATGAAAGCAGTGCAATTGAAGGAAGTTTAGCCTGTGATTGCCACAACAGTATAAATTCAAAGTTAAAAAAATCTACTTGTAACTTGGTTAGTCATGGAATCAGCATTTAAATAATGTTTCAGAATCCAATTTGAAATTGCTTATTACTACTGCTTCCTAAATAAAAACAACAACAATTGCATTCTTGCAGACTTGCAGTTGTTGCTATAATGGGTTCTATTTTATTGTTCATTTACTGTTGACGTACGCCTAATTTCAGTGTGTTGGCACTGCTCAAGACAGCTTACACAACATGCAACTATCAAACACTGACACAATTTGACTAATTCCGCATGTTTTTTTTAATAATTAACTAAAATGTTTTGATAACGTTAATTTTAAATGTGGCAATTAACTTGAAAGTATTTAAAGCCATAATAACTTCTCGAAGAGCTGGCTTTTCATTAGAACAAAAACAATAATATTTTGGCACCATTCCCATGGGTTTTTATTCCATGAGTGAAGCAGTGAAAATATATAATTTTTATTTGCTTTTTTTTTAATTACATTTACTTCTTTAAATATATATATTTTAAATTTAACAAGAATATTTTTATCTTGTATAAGTTCTAGTAAAATAATTTTTTTTCTCAAAAAAATTGCCAATTATACTTAGAAAAAGGGAAAAAACTGGTAACACTTGTTGCTCTTAAAAGAACTACAGCATAATATAATTAATAATAATAATGATAGTCATGAAGAGAGTGTACCAAATTCTAGTTATTATGAAATTCTCTAAAAATTTGTGTCATCTGCAAATTGAATTATGATAAAAATAAATTAAGTTTAATTCTTTTAATAATTTTAAAATTCAATTTGTACAAAAAAAATGAAATTTTAAAACTAAATATATACAAAAATTCATTTATGTGTAAATAAATCAATCATTTTGACTTTTATAAAATCTACAAAAATTTTATGGGTAAACAATTAAAATGTCACTTTTGTTTTCTTCAGATTACATTTTAGTCACTGAGCCTTTAACGGTGTAATGGTAAGTTGACGTTACACGTTAAATTATCATTTCAAAAAAAAAAAGTTAAATTATACAATTGGTCCCCATATTTTATCGTTTTGAGCAATTTAAATTTTTTTTCTTTATTTTTCTTTCTCTTCTGCTTCTTCCTCTATTTTTCTCTCTTCTTCATCTATTTTAATGTAGTTTTTCTATGTTTTTCATTTGTTAAAACTAAAGGAGAAGAAGAAAAGAAAAATAAAGAAATAAAAAAATTAAATTGTTCAAAAAAATAAAAGTATAGGGACTAGTTTTAACAAATGAAAAACATAGAAAAATTAAGTTAAAAGAGATGGAGAAGGGAGGAAAATAAAGGGAAAAACAGAAGAGAATGAAAAATGAAGAAAAAATAATAATTGCTCAAAATGAAGAAATATTGAGACTAATTGTATAATTTAACCTAAAATTTTTGTTTGAAATGATGATTTTAACATGTCTCATCAGCTTACAGTTACACAATTAACTGCTCAGTGACTAAAATATTACAACACGTTAACGTAAGTGACTAAAACGTAACATGAGGTAAACAAAAGTGATTATTTTGATAGTTTACTCAAAATTTATTTACGTATTAAATCAATAAAACTATTTTGGTACTCATGAAAGAATTAATGTGTCAAATTAATTAGTTGGGAAAAGAATACAGTTTTTGTTTTGTCCATACTTAATGCAAGAAATAATAAAATCAAGGGTAAAGTTACTGAGTGATAATATAATTAAGGATGATGATTACCTCTTTGCTTGCCATCCATGTTTTCAAATCCTTCAATGCAAGATTCAGTGATTTCTTTAAAAGTCCTACCTGCAAAACACTGAAATTTTCAACAAGTAAAAGGAGACAAAAATAATACTTCAACATTCTACCTACCCTACATCTAAGAAGAAAAATGAAATTCTCCATACCTCATCACGAAATGCTTCAACATAATTCTTCCCTAAATCCAGGTTTAAAGCCCTGAAAATTTCCACCTCTTTTTCCGCAAGAAAAGATAGCAAGCCTTTGAGCTGAGCCCTCCTCCATGTTACATGTTTGGTGTTTCCCTTCCTATAACACTCCCTCATCTGCATAATCTCCTTCCCCAAATCTTTCTCCATGCTTTCTTATCTTACGCTGCCTGCATACTTCATTTCTACCAACAACCTATAACTATATATACATGTGTTTGTATGCAGCTCTGGGCGTTGTGGCCTTGCCCATTTGAGTGGGGACTTTCTTAAAATGCCAGCTAGCGTCTCTCAGTCATTTCAGCCTACTTATTTTTCTCACCCACTCACCATTATGATGTGGGCTTGCATTCGGTATACATTACTTCCCAACCCTCCTTCAACCATTTCAGTTTAAATTTTAATTAATTCTTCTTTTCAAATATAGATTATTAAAATATTTCGAGAATATAATTTTTAAATCACTGATTGGATTGAACTTCAGTTCAAATACAGTTTGGTTGAAACTCTAACCATAAAAATCCCAAGCTACATTATTAATATATTTTGATCAAAATATTTTCTTTTTCAATTTTTAGGTTTTTTAAGAGTGAAGGATTAGGAGTTAATGCTGTTCACTTTCTATTTTCCTCTCCTTTAAAAGAGGTACAGCCCTTTCTATGTCATTCTTTTAAATGCGGCTGATATTGGTTGGATTAATTATTTATTTCTTAATTAAATTATAATATAAAATTTTAAAAGTTAAATTATTATACTCTTTGTATATATATATATTTTTTTACTTTTATTTTCTTTCAACTTACCAAAAAAGAAAGAAAGAAAGACAAAAATGTGACCTTTAGCCCTACAATGAACTTGTATAAATTTATTACTCTTTTTTTAACAATAATAATGCACTTGAGAATTATATATAAAACAAAACCTAGTCTATGATCAATTCTTTTTCACTCGTTTCCCAACCTACTTTTTTAGCTTTTAGTCTAATTATGTATGATAACAAAGAAATTATCCAATTGTGTTTTCTTTCTTTGGGAAGGACAGTTGTCAAATCACTCTGGTTGCTACCATGAATTTTTATCGACTTACAAAAAGGAGGGCAAAATATAAAATAGGTACTTAAATTTATCCATTTCTTTTAGATTGTTATTCGATTTTTAACTAAATTGATACTTTTTTTAAGACATGTGACAGGACACGATTGTGACACATGACATTAATGACATCATGATGATGTTATAATTTAAAAAATATATTAAAAATCAAAGAAAAGAACAAAGAAAGAAGGTTGATCACCGGTAGCCCTCCATCATCAATCATCATTTTCTCCCTCCCTCAACCGAAACTAAGCCTCCAATAACCAACCATCTCGGCATCACCATAGTAACACCCTCCATCACCTCACCACTCGGGCACCACCGTCATCACCTCTGCTCAACATTCTAAATTTATGAAGAGCACAAAAACTTATGCTATATTAAGAAAATATGTATTTCTATAATTTTAGAACGTTGTTGTGAAGATTATTAAGATAGATTAAGTTATTGGAGATATGGAATCATGTTTGAAGAACTGGGGAGCAAACTGCAATTAGGTTGTTATAAATGAAATATTGAATTAACATTATAAATAGAAGCAACGCTAAATAAATAAAATCATAACAGTGGAGGGACCTATAAAAGTTATGGAAGGACTATTCTGACAGGAGAAGAAAATATATATTAAAAAAGACTCTCATTATTGGATTCACCGATCACCATACCATGTTTGTACAAAATAAAATATTTATTTACAACATGCATGACAACCACTCAAATGTCAGTAAATATATATTAAAAAAGTACAGTTCCATGTTTTGCAGCAGAGCAAGAATCAGCAGATGATTAGAGGACGTTGAGCCTTTGGTGTCCTCGTATGCTGATCCAATGTTCTGACTGTAATAGTAAATGCTGAATTTTTATTGTCTTTTACATAAAAGTTAGGGTGGGTCCTGGCTATTTTATAAAATTGATTTAAAAAATTTTGATATTTATAAAAATGACTCAAATTTAAAAATAATTATTAAAATGACTTGAAATGAACAATAAAATCAGATTTTGACCTTCTAATGGCCCGCATCACTTGGTATTTTGATCTCATGATTACCTGATGACTATGCCAAACTTTAAAAAATTAAATTTTTTTGGTTCTGGCCTTCCAATGGCCGGTACTAGGATATTTTTTTAAATCGTATTATATTGGTATACAAAAAACCAGTATTTAAAAAAAAATAGTTCTGGCCTTCTAATGGCTAGCACCAGGTACAAAAAAAAAATCAATTTTTTTAGGTGCTGGTCTTTTAATGGCTGGTAGCAGAGTACAGTATTTAAAAAAAAAAAAATGGTGCCGGCCTGTCAATAGCCATTGACAGGACGACACTATTTTTTTTTTTAAAATACTGTACTTTGGTGTCGGCCATTAGAAGGCCATTGACATGCCAACACCAATTTTTTTTTTAAAATACTAAGTATGGTGCCATTTTTTTTTAAATACTATACTCTGGTGCCGGCCATTAGAAAGCCAGAACCAAAAAAAAAATTTAAATACTGAGTTTGGTGCCGGCCATTGACAAGCCAGCACCAATTTTTTTTTAAATACTGATTTTTTGTATACCAATATGATACGATTTTTAAAAAAAATACCCTAGTGCCTGCCATTGGAAGGCCAAAACCAAAAAATTTAATTTTTTTTTAAAGTCTGACACAATCATCAAGCAATCATGGGGCTAAAATACCAAGTGGTGCCAGCTATTAGAAAACTAAAAGCTCATTCTACTGTTTATTTTAGATCATTTTGGTAATTATTTTTAAATCTGATTATTTTTATAAATATCAAAATTTTTAAGTCAATTTTGTAAAATAGCCTCTTTAAACATATTGGTTCATTGGACTACGTTGTACGGTCCAATAACAATACAACGTGTGACAAATAAGTCACCTCAATAATATTACGTAAATATTAAGTAGGATACTTGAAATTTTCAAAAAAATCATAAAATAAAAATAAAAACTGTAAAAGCTATATAAAAACTGTTTTTTTTAATTCCAAAAAGATAAGATATTATTTTTTAATTTCTAATTTTTTTAATTTCTAAAATATGTAAAATTGAAATATATATAATATAATATAAACGTTAATTTTATTTTTTTGGAAAATTTTATAAATTTTCATATTATATTTAAAATATAAAAAATGTATAAAATTCAAAAAATGATCTGCATTCTTTACCATTTATATTTTCTTTTCTAAAAACAATCATTTTTTGAACTTTCTAAAATTTTTATAGTTTTATATATTACTTTTATAATTTAAAATTTATTAAAATTTCATAAAACTAAAAATAAATATCAAATTCCTAAAATTCTAATAAAATAAAATAAAAGTATATAGAATTAAAATTTGAAAAATATTTATAATATATAAATCCCAAAAACAAATTATAAGTATTATTTTGACCTTTCTAAAAGGTTTTATAATTTTCATTTATTTTGATTTTCCTAAAAAAACTATTTTTGAATTATTTTATATTTTGAAATTTCAATTTGGTTTTTATTTTTTTAAAAATCATTTCATTTAATAATGATGTCATAGTGTTAAAGTGGTATTTTTGTATTTTTATTAGACACTATTTTGCCACCCAACATTGAGTAAAGCAATTAACCAAAAAGGTGAACGTGTTTAATTAAGCACAATTTTAAATACCAAACTAGAAGATAAAATGGAAAAGAAAAAAAGAAAAAGAAAGAAGAACTACTTTGGTTTATAAAAATAAAATTGTTTTGTAATTTTAAAAGTCAGACATATTTTGGAATTCCCAATTCATAAGTTAGCGTTGATGTGACCTTATCCGGTTTGAAATAACGCGACAATAAGCTGTAAGCATCAGACTCTTTTAGACATTAGAGATAGATTAATTGCCCACATTTTATAGCCACTGACTGTTCTTTCTTTCTTTCCTTCCAACAAACACAACTGAAACCCAAATCCAAGTGCCTGTTTTTGGCTAACGCCTAACGTCACGTTACTGCGTTGTCATTCCCACAAAATTCAAATATAAGTCATGATAACTAAATTTTTTTTATTTTGAGAAAGGAATTCATAATACATTCAATAATTTTGTTTTATTCATGTTATAAAATTATTTTAACTAGTTTCTTACGCACATTTAATTACCTAATTAATTAAAGATGCAAATTTAATTGTTTTTCATTTTCTTATCTATAAATTTTAACAATTGAATGATACTGATAGTGTAATTTAATGCGGGTATAAAAGATGAATATAAAGTGTACTTTGTTTATTAAAAAAAAAACTCTAATAACAAAAGTAATAGTTTAAATTGTTGACTAAGTTTTAGTTCAATTAGTATTAATATTGTTGTCGGTATAATAGGACATGAGTTTGAGTATGCTGAATCGTGTTTATCTTTTTATTTAAGAATTGGTGAGGAGTTATACCTAATTGTGGACATTATCTCGAAAAATAGTTATTATCGTTTATTTTTTTAATAAAATTTATAACATTTATTTAAGACGAAACATTTAAAATAAAAATAAAAATAAAAATAAAAATATTTTTGTTTCGAACTAATTAGATGCAAACTTTAAATCGAATTCATTGACCAACTTATTTAAAAATATTTAATAATTTTAAAAGAAAAACAAGCACACATCTTAAATCAACCCATGTGAAGTGTGATTCAACCTATATAGTTACATCACTTACAATTAATATAAATATTATTTTTTAACTTTTGCCTAGCTGGGCAGATATGGACTCCAAATTAACTTGCCAGAAATTGTTAGTCAGTTATACTTTAGTTAAAAAAATTTATGTAAATGGTTTTGAAATATTTAAATAACTTTTTATATCTTAAGAAAATAAGGTTAGAGTTGAAAGCAAATTATTTTGGTAAATATAAGATAAATTGAGATATTAGCAAAAAAAAAAAAAACACAAAAGTTTAATATATTAAAGAAACCCTCAAACTACTTAAACAAATCATTATTATGACACTAGTTCCTACCCATTTATGTCACTGTTTTCTTCTTGTTCTTCTTCTTAGGTTTTTATGGATTTACAATATAATAATTTTACAATAATGTAAATGTAAAATTCATAATCGAACCCACAAAAAATATAGGATTGTTTTGTAGACAGATAATAAAATTTAAAAATTTTACAAATAGAATTAACCAACTCACAAGTTTCAACCTTAAATGTAGCATAATACAAGCTGGAATTATTTTTGGACTTAAATAAAGTTTGTGCGCTTTTTTTTTTCTTTAATGAAAAATCAATATAAGAAAACTACTTAGAAAAACATCCAAGCCCTTTTGGAGGCGTTTTAAAAAACTGAGCACCATTGTTATTACCAACAAAAATTTTAACTAAACTATCAACCTCTTTGTTATGGTCTCTGGAGACATGTTGAATCAATCAGCACTCCAATTTAGCTAATAATAAGTTAATTCTTCTAACCAAAGCAGAATTTGACACCTTTGTAGCACTCCTCTGAACAGCTTGTACCACCTTTTGATTGTCTGATAAGATAAACACTTTGCCAAAGCCCCTATCAATAGCAATCATCAAGCCTTCCAAAATTCCCCACAATTCAGCATTTAAAATTGAACAAATGCCAGCAAACCAGTTAAACCCAAGAATCCATCTACCGTATCTGTCACGAAGAATTTCTCCAATCGTAGCTAAATCGGAATCCTCTTTTACTGCCCCATCAGAAATTTAATTGAATCAAATTCTCGAACACAGGTAGAACTAGTATTAGAACTTGCCAATTGGAAACATTTACCTTAAGTGAAGAGGTATATTGTTTATGTAACACCCCTAACCCAAATTCATCACCTGAACAAGGTTACGGACTATTACCAGAGTTTACAAATCAAACATATAGAAAATGTAAACATTTCATATCATATAGTGTTCATATCAATAACCAATCAAAATCATACATATTGTCCCTTATACGAGCCCTCGGGGCCCAAAATACACATTAGAAATAACTCGGCACTAGATTGGATACTCAAAGAATTTTTCGAAAAATATTAAAATTTTTCAAAGCTGCAGGGGACACACGGCCGTGTACCAACCCGTGCTCGTGCTCGTGTGAGTATACTGACTTGGGACACACGACCAAGCCACACGCCCGTGTGCTAGGCCGTGTGAGCATACTGACTTGCGCAAATTAAAAGATACAGGGGATACACGCCCATATCTCTGCCCGTATGGACAAAAATAGGTCATTTTCCAAGCCACATTTCTCACCCAATTTGACATCAACCTAACTCAACATTTTTGCACATCAACAAGCCATAACAAGACATTCAAATCAATCTAAAATCAAGTCTTAAGCTTGTATTATCACAACATACAACCAATATGCCCTTAGGCACTTCAATTGACAACTTAAAAACATATCAATCAAATATCCAAATTTACCTAGATAACCAAATACATATATGCATATCCAACCAAATACATATATTCATATTCAATTTAGTCCAACACACATTTTTTGCAAAATTACTATTTTGCCCCTATACTTTTAATTCATTACAATTTAGTCCCTAGACTCGGAAAATGAAATTCATGCAATTTAATCCTTACTCAAGCCTAGTTAATTTTTATACATATTAATAGCAGCCCACATAATTCACAGTTTCACAAGTTTACCATAAATTTATCATTTTTCCAATTTAATCCTTAATTGATAATTTCATCAAATTTCTCTTTACAAAAGCTGTTTATCTAACAACAACCTTTCATTTCCTATCATAAAATTTCAAAATTCAAGCATACTCATCTATGGAAAAACCCTAATACTTTAATAGTTTTGCAAATTAATCCCCGAACTAGCTAGATTAAGTTACTACGACCTTGGAAACATAGAAATCATAAAAAAACGGAACAAAGATTCATACCTAATTGAGAAAAATAAGCTTGCTAATATTTCAAGGTTCCATGGCTAGGTTTCTTCTTCTTGTTTTTTCTTTTCTTTTTTTTATGGAAGATGATGATAATAGTTTATTTTATTTTATTCAATATCACTTTAATCACTAATTTCCAAAATTACCCTTAATATTTCATTCAATTTCCAATGATGACTATTCATACTTATCCACTAAGCATTTTAATGGGTTAATTACTATATAAGGACCTTCAATTTAAAATTCTATAACTATTTAATACTTTTAGCTATTAGAACTCAATCTTTGCACTTAAATACAATTAAGTCCTTTTCATCAATTTAGGTATATAAACAGTAAAATTTCTTAACGAAATTTTTATACGGTATTTCTATCATACTGTAAACCATATAATAATAAAAATAATTTTTTTGACTTCGCATTTGTGGTCCCGAAACCAATATTCCGATTTCACTGAAAACGAGCTATTACAGTTTAGCCTAACTATAAGAAACTTTAATTGGATCTTCAATATTCCATGTAATTCCTTGGAAAAAAAATAAGTTCTGATTCTTCCAAATAAGCCAAGCTACCATTCCAAAGAAACAATACCAATCTACCCCATTCAGTTGCAAATTAAGACTATTCTGAAGATTATTAACAATACACTCATGCAAATTACCTGAGAAGAAAGATTTAAGTTTGACTGCTGGTACAATCTGTGTCCATATATCTGTAATGGCCTAAATTCAAGGTTATCGGAACAATGGTTTCGTAACCATAAATCCGATTTAAAGATAAATTCATTTTAATATTTTTGCATGAATATTTATATGATAGGAAAATCGTATTAAAATATCGATAGAAAAATTATACCGATTTAGTGGTTAGTTAGAAAAAGGAATTATTGAAGGAATTGGGTAAAAACAAGGTATCGAGACCTTGATCTCATAAAATTGAGTAGGAAATATTTTTATAAATATTTATAAAATGTTAGTAATATAGTATTAAAATTTCGTTAGAAAATTTTAACGTTTGAGTATGTAATTAGATGAAAAGGACTAAATTGTAACAAATACAAAATTATGAAAAATGATTAGATAGTTTAAATGATAAAAGAAAGAGGGCTTAAAAGGAAAATAGACCCAAGGTCTAATTGGGCTGGACGGCAAGGGTATGAAATCAGCAAGAAGATAAGGAGAAATAAGGGTAAAATGGGAAAATAACAAAATTTGCTAAATAAAACTAGGACTAAATAGGGATATCTAGAAATCTCTTCATTTTTCTTCACTCTCATCAGCTAAAAACGGCATAGGAGGGGTATCTAAGCTGGTATATCATAATTTTTGCACCAAGTAAGTGAATCCTTGCCTATTTCTTGTAATTTTGTGTTTTTAAAGACTTTTACAACTAGGTCCTACTATTAAATTCATTAGTCTTTGATTTCATGGATGAAATTGAAAGCCACCATGGTTGGTTTATGTAAGTTTATGATGAAATAGCATGAAATTTAAGCCTTAATTCGTTTAAGAGATGATTTTATTAGGTAATTTCAATAGAAATTGATTTTTGGGACCTAATTATGAAAGTGTTTGGAATTAAAGTCTATTACTGAAATTATGATTTCCAAAGGTTATAAAGTAGTTTAAAGTGATAGAATAAAGTGTTAATTGAGAAAAATAAGCTCAATTGAGAGGTTAATTGAGCAGGGACGAAAGTTTAGGGGAAAAATGGTAATAACCAGCTTGCACTAAAACAGTTTTTGACATCAGCAGTAGTCTAAATTTGAAAAATCACCATAAATTGTAGACGTTGAATTAGAAGATGAAAAAAATATGAAATTAAATCTTATTGAGTCTATTTTCATATGAAAGAAACAAGGAAATAAAAGAAGTTCTGTATTTTGAGATATTTAGATTTTTGTAAGATTGGTTCAGAATAAATTCGGGTTCCCCTGTTTTGACTTTATAAAATCATAAAAAATTGAAGAAAAATAATTAGGGGCTTAAATTTATATGTTTAGAATCCTGAATGAGTCTATTTTCTATAGAAATAAACGGGAACACCATCTAATTTCCGTATGAAGAGATAATTAATTTTTAGTGAAGAAGAGTCAGAACTGCCAGACAGCAGAATAGGGGCAACTTTGATGAATAAACTGTACTAATTGGCTAGGCTAAAAATTCTGGAAATTTTATGGTATAAAGAAATTTGAGTCTAGTTTCAGCGAAAATTAACGGTTCTTCATTTAGAGCTCTGTAGCTCGAGAAATAAATAATTTAGTGACTGTGACTCAAGTAGACAGCTTTAAATAAGCTAAAAATAATAATAGAATTATAGAAAATGCTACATGTGAACATGAAATGTATTAAATTGATGATTGAATTTATTTATTTAGATCCGAAAAACTCAAATACGAAGCTAGATCGAGGAAAGGAAAAAGTCCCGGATTAGTAGATTTTATAAACGAACTAGTATCGAGGTAAGTTCATGTAACTTGAATTATATTCTTAAATGCTTGAAATGTATGTTATTGATGTGAAAATAATTTGAATGTTCATTGTATGAAGATTGATGATACATTAATATATTTGATAAAAAGGAAAGAAATCCCGATTGAATGAAAGGAAAATTCGATGGATCTCTCGAAAAGGAATTGACGGTAAAAAAGGATCTAACCGGACGGGTGATCCTATCTTGATATAGCCCTCCCGAAGAATATGTGGAAAATGGATTTAGCGGACGGGTAATCCGAATTAGGGTCGAATTTAGCTGGACTGTAATTCGGATCCAAGCTCATTAGAGTAATTGCCGTTTGCAAGGGATTTAGCTGGACCGTAATCCCGACAATACTCTATGAGTTTATATTGCGAGGATTTAGCCTGGATCGTAATCCATTGTAAAGATGAGGTTCGCGGGAGTGTGCTCTCTGAAATGAAAATGTGCTCACATGAATATGAATTGACGGACCCGGATTTGTACACTAAAGTGTACCTCTGAAAATCCATCGAAATTTCGAGTAATTTAACGGGATAAATATGGAAAAATAACAAGAAAATGGAAATCATGATATTGATGAGCTCATCAATCATGGCGTGTATATTATTGATATATGGAAATTAATCGACTAACTTGGATGTTGAGTTTGTGAATGTTAGGGTAATAATGCATTGAGTGAGTATATGAATGTTTATTGCTTGTATTGAAAATACTAGGTAAGTATAATTCTTGTTACATGGGCTTACTAAGCACAAAGTGCTTACCCTATTTCCTTTTTCCCTGTTTTGTAGTGTTAAGAGCTCGGAGGTTGGATCGGTGGGAGACTCATTACACTATCAACCCCAGTATTTCGGTATTTAAAGAAACTTTAGTTTGGAAATGAATGGCATGTATAAGCTAATAAAATAAATGTTAATATGAAATGAATGTAAGGTTAGCCATTGGTATGGCTAACAAATTTCTAGTTTCAGTATGTAATGAGGTTATCTTATAAATTTGCATGGATCTATTTTGAAAATATGTTGAATTGGATTGGTTGGTATGAATTAGTTTCGGTTTAAATATTTGTAGGGAAGACTAGATTAATTATAAAGGGGTTATATTGAGTAAAAAAATTGTAAACTCCAGTAATGCCCGTTCCTATTAGATAATAAATACGGGTAAGGGTGTTACATTTGTTGGTATCAGAGCTCTGTTTAGCTTAGGTTCTAGGACCGGTATAGCTAATACTGGATTAGCTATACATGCCATTTAAATTATTTTTTTGATAATTGTGATATCTCTCGACCATTTAAATTGTGTTTTCCTTATAGCAATGTCATCCGACCGAGCTCAACTGAGGAAGTCGGGAGTCATGCTCCGCTTCAATACAAAGAGAAGAAACTAGCGATAGAAGGCCCGGTATATAGGGTCAAGGAGAGGAGGCAAAAATAGCCTTCTTTCAAATGATGAATGAATGGTTTACCCAAGACATAAGAACTAACCCTACGGTGCAGCAAACTCAAGCTCCCCTCCCTGTTCCTCCACCGGTTCAGAGATTCCATCAGGTACAGTGCTCGAATCTGTTAGAAAAGAAAAGCTCCATTGATAAAATTCGAAAATATGGGGTAGAAGAATTTGAGCAAAGCGATTGATGATGATCCCGAACGCAGTGAATTTTGGTTAGAAAATACTACTCGGGTTTTGGAGGAATTATCTTGCACGAGGAAGAATGTTTGAAATGTCTTTGTTTCAACTGCTAAAAGACACTGACTTATCATTGGTGGAATACTAAAGCTTGATTGTTCGAAAGAAGAAATTACATGGGAATTCTTCGCATCGAAGTTCAAAAAGAAATATATCAGCCAGAGATTCCTTGATCGAGAAAAGAAAAGAATTTCTTGGTGAAACAGGTAATAGATCGAAGATTCGAGTATGAAAGAGAATTTGTTCGGTTGAGTAAATATGCTCGAGAATGGGTGCGATCGGAAGTGAAATGTGCAAACGATTCGAAGAAGGGTTGAATGAAGAAATTAAGTTACTCATTGGAATTCTTGAAATTCGAGAGTTTGCTACACTCTTGCAGAGCGAGCTTATAAAGCGTAAGAATAGAGCAAAGAAAAGAAAAGCAGTGAGAGGGAAGCTCGAATTTTTAGTAAAAGACCAATGGGAAAATCTCGGTTTTCTGCTCCAAAGAAATTGAAGAAGTACTGGGATCGTTCTACCTCAACCACTAGGTATTCGGATAGAGTGCGAGGTTCACAACAAGACTAATTCAAGACCTTCCACTCCATCAGTGACCATTGTTGGCGAGTGTTGGTACCCTAAGCCGAGATGCCGATGATTGTAATAAAGCTCATTTTGGTGAATGTCGATTTAAGAGTGGGGCTTATTCACGGGTGTGGTTCTTTTGACCATTTCTCGAGATTGTCCAGAAAGAAATGAAAAAGAAGTTTGAATATATATCGAAGCCAAGTAATCCATCTTTGAGGGTAGACCATCTCGACCATCCGGTAATGTCGGGTAGTAGCCGAGGAGCTACAAAAGATCACATAGCGGGCACGAGACACACAGCGCCTCTAGGACATATGTCATGCGTACCAAAGAAGATGCCTCAAAGACCGATGTTATTATTTGGTACATTTTTTTATTTGAAACCGATATTATCGCATTAATTGATCCGGTTCTACGCATTTATATATATGTGTAAAACTTGCATGCGTTAAAGATTTATCTGTTGAACCTCATTGAATTTGCGATTAAAGTCTCGAACCCCTTTGGCGATCTATTTTAGTGGATAAAATTTGTAAAAATTGTCCACTTGATGGTAAAGGTTATTGTTTCTGGTGATTTGATGTTACCGCCATTTGATGAGTTTGATGTGATATTGGGCATGGATTGGTTAACTCAAAGATGATGCAGAGTAAATCGTAAATGTAAATATATTGTGTTGAAGTGTCAGAATGGTGAATTACTTCGGGTTAAATCCGATCAGACAGAGGAATTATCTGATGTGATTTCAGTTATTACTGCTCAGAGGTATGTCAAAAAGGGGTATGATGCTTTTCTTGCTTATGTATTAGATACCAAGGTATCTGAGTCGAAAATTCAAGCAGTGCCAGTGGTATGCGAATTTTCTGATGTATTTCCGGAAGAATTACCGTGGTTGCCACCGAAAAAGAAGTGGAATTTTCTATAGATTTGATTCCGGGAACTACTCCGATTTCCATAGCTCCGTACCAAATGGCTCCTACAGAATTAAAGGAATTAAAGACACAGTTACAGGAACTTGTTGATAGAGGTTTTGTCCGACCGAGTCATTCACCTTGGGGTGCTCCGGTTCTGTTTGTGAAAAAGAAAGATGGGTCTTTGAGATTGTGTATTGACTATCAAATGACTCAATAAGGTAACTATAAAGAATAAGTATCCGTTGCCCCGGATTGATGATTTATTTGATTAGTTGAAATGTGCTACTGTATTTTCAAAGATTGATCTCCGATCGGGCTACTATCAGTTACGAGTAAAGGAGTCAGATGTGCCAAAACAAACTTTCGGAGTAACAGTGCGGGCATTATGAGTTTCGGTATGCCATTTGGGTTGACTAATGCACCTGCAGTATTTATGGATCTGATGAATCGAATATTCAGACCGTACTTAGACAGATTTGTGGTAGTATTCATTGATGATATTTTAGTTTATTCTCGAGATGAAGAAGAACATACAGAACATTTGAGAATTGTGTTGCAAATTCTGCGAGAGAAACAGTTATATGCTAAATTCAGTAAATGTGAATTTTGGCTTCGAGAAGTGGGTTTTCTTGGACATATTGTATCCGCTGAAGGCATCAGGGTAGATCCAAGTAAAATCTCAGCTATTGTCAATTGGAGTCCACCGAAGACTGTATCTGAAGTTAGAAGTTTCTTGGGTTTAGCTGGTTATTATCGGAGATTTGTACAAGGATTCTCTATGATAGCTTCTCCGATGACTCGATTATTGCAGAAAGATGTAAAGTTCGAGTGGACTGATGAATGTTAGCAGAGTTTCAACCGATTAAAAGATCTACTAACGAAAGCACCAGTATTAGTGCAGCCTGAACCGGGTAAGGAATTTGTGATTTACAGTGATGCCTCATTAAATAGTTTAGGCTGTGTCTTGATGCAAGAAGGTAAAGTAATAGCCTATGCTTCAAGACAACTTAAACCACATGAAAGAAATTATCCAGTACATGATCTTGAGTTAGCTGCTATTGTTTTTGCATTTTATTTGTACGGTGAGAAATGTCATATTTATACTGATCATAAAAGCTTGAAATATTTGATGACACAGAAAGATTTGAATTTGAGACAGCGCAGGTGGCTTGAACTGATAAAGGACTATGATTTGATTATTGATTATCATCCGGGTAAGGCTAATGTTGTAGTGATGCTTTGAGTCGAAAATCTCTGTTTGCTTTTACGAGTTATGAATACCCGATTGTCATCGATCGATGATGGTTCAATCATAGCTGAATTGAGAGCTAAACCGACATTTCTACAGCAAATATGTGAAGCTCGTAAGAATGATGAGAAGTTCTGAGTTAAAGCGGGCACAATGTGAGTCGATCATCGATTACGAATTTCAAGTTGGGGTTGATGATTGTTTATTATTCGGAGGTAGGGTATGTGTACCCAAGAATTTGAGAACTCATACTGAGAAAATTTTACACGAGGCTCACAGTGGTATTATGTGCGTACATCCGGAAGTAATAAAATGTATAATGATTTGAAAAAGATGTCTTGGTGGCTGTGTATGAAACGTGATATTTACGAGTTTGTATCAAGATGTTTGATATGTCAACAGTCAAAGCAGAACATCATCGTACCTTCGTGGTTACTTGACCAATTACTATACCGGAATGGAAATGGGAAAGAATCACTATGGATTTTGTATCGGGGTTACCGTTGTCTCCGAGGAAAAAGATGCTATTTGGGTGATTGTTGACCGATTGACAAAGTCAGCACACTTTATTCGAGTGCACGTATGGATTATTTTTAGATAAACTGGATGAATTGTACATATCTGAGATTGTCAGGCTACATGGAGTGCCTATCTCCATTATATCGGATAGAGATCCTCGATTTACATCTCGTTTTCGGGATAAATTGCAAGAAGCTTTGGGTACTCGGGTTGTATTTCAAGATCGCATTTCATCCTCGAGACGTGATGGCCAATCTGAGCGTGTAATTCAAGTATTGGAAGATATGCTTCGATGTTGTATACTAGAGTTTGAAGGTAATTGGGAGAGGTATCTACCTTTGATTGAATTTGCTTACAATATGATTATCACCCAAAGTATTAAAATGGCTCCATATGAAGCTTTGTATGGTAGAAAATCTAGAACACCATTGTATTGGACAGAGCTCAGTGAAAAGAAGATACATGGGGTTGATTTAATTCGGGAAACAGAAGAAAAAATGAAGGTTATTCGGGATAGTTTAAAAGCAGCTTCCGATGCCAAAAATCATATGCCGATCTTAAACGAAAAGAGATTGAATTTCAGGTCGGTGACAAGGTATTTTTGAAAGTGTCTCCTTGGAAGAAAGTTCTACGGTTCGGTCGAAAGGGTAAATTGAGTCCAAGATTTATCGGGCCATATGAGATCATAGAAAGAATTGGACCTGGCCCACTTATCGGTTGGCATTACCACCAGAACTTGATAGAATCCATAATGTTTTTCATGTGTCTATGCTACGACGATATCGGTCAGATCCTTCACATGTTATTTCTCTGACAGAAGTGGAGATTCAGCCGGATATGACTTACAATGAAGAACCGGTCAAAATATTGGCATGGGAAACAAAGGAGCTTAGAAATAAAAAAATAAATTTGGTGAAAGTATTGTGGCAAAAGCACGGGATTGAGGAAGCGACATGGGAACCGGAGGAGGCAATGAGGAAACAATATCCAAACCTCTTTACTGGTAAGATTTTCGAGGACGAAAATCCTTAAAAGGGGGAAGAGTTGTAATGGCCTAAATTCAAGGTTATCGGAACAATGGTTTCGTAACCATAAATCCGATTTAAAGAGAAATTTATTTTAATATTTTTGCATGAATATTTATATGATAGGAAAATCGTATTAAAATATCGGTAGAAAAATTTTACCGATTTAGTGGTTAGTTAGAAAAAGGAATTATTGAAGGAATTGGGTAAAAACAAGGTATCGAGACCTTGATCTCATAAAATTGAGTAGGAAATATTTTTATAAATATTTATAAAATGTTAGTAATATAGTGTTAAAATTTCGTTAGAAAATTTTAACGTTTGAGTATGTAATTAGGTGAAAAGGACTAAATTGTAACAAATACAAAATTATGAAAAATGATTAGATAGTTTAAATGATAAAAGAAAGAGGGCTTAAAGGAAAATAGACCCAAGGTCTAATTGGGCTGGACGGCAAGGGTATGAAATCAGCAAGAAGATAAGGAGAAATAAGGGTAAAATGGGAAAATAACAAAATTTGCTAAATAAAACTAGGACTAAATAGGGATATCTAGAAATCTCTTCATTTTCTTCACTCTCATCAGCTAAAAACGGCATAGGAGGGTATCTAAGCTGGTATATCATAATTTTTGCACCAAGTAAGTGAATCCTTGCCTATTTCTTGTAATTTTGTGTTTTTAAAGACTTTTACAACTAGGTCCTACTATTAAATTCATTAGTCTTTGATTTCATGGATGAAATTGAAAGCCACCATGGTTGGTTTATGTAAGTTTATGATGAAATAACATGAAATTTAAGCCTTAATTCGTTTAAGAGATGATTTTATTAGGTAATTTCAATAGAAATTGATTTTTGGGACCTAATTATGAAAGTGTTTGGAATTAAAGTCTGTTACTGAAATTATGATTTCCAAAGGTTATAAAGTAGTTTAAAGTGATAGAATAAAGTGTTAATTGAGAAAAATAAGCTCAATTGAGAGGTTAATTGAGCAGGGACGAAATTATCATTCATTGAAAGTTTAGGGGAAAAATGGTAATAACCAGCTTGCACTAAAACAGTTTTTGACATCAGCAGTAGTCTAACTTTGAAAAATCACCATAAATTGTAGAAGTTGAATTAGAAGATGAAAAAAATATGAAATTAAAGCTTATTGAGTCTATTTTCATATGAAAGAAACAAGGAAATAAAAGAAGTTCTGTATTTTGAGATATTTAGATTTTTGTAAGATTGGTTCAGAATAAATTCGGGTTCCCCTGTTTTGAATTTATAAAATCATAAAAAATTGAAGAAAAATAATTAGGGGCTTAAATTTATATGTTTAGAATCATGAATGAGTCTATTTTCTATAGAAATAAACGGGAACACCATCTAATTTCCGTATGAAGAGATAATTAATTTTTAGTGAAGAAGAGTCAGAACTGCCAGACAGCAGAATAGGGGCAACTTTGATGAATAAACTGTACTAATTGGCTAGGCTAAAAATTCTGGAAATTTTATGGTATAAAGAAATTTGAGTCTAGTTTCAGCGAAAATTAACGGTTCTTCATTTAAAGCTCTGTAGCTCGAGAAATAAATAATTTAGTGACTGTGACTCAAGTAGACAGCTTTAAATAAGCTAAAAATAATAATAGAATTATAGAAAATGCTACATGTGAACATGAAATGTATAAAATTGATGATTGAATTTATTTATTTAGATCCGGAAAACTCAAATACGAAGCTAGATCGAGGAAAGGAAAAAGTCCCGGATTAGTAGATTTTATAAACGAACTAGTATCGAGGTAAGTTCATGTAACTTGAATTATATTCTTAAATGCTTGAAATGTATGTTATTGATGTGAAAATAATTTGAATGTTCATTGTATGAAGATTGATGATACATTAATATATTTGATAAAAAGGGAAAGAAATCCCAGTTGAATGAAAGGAAAATTCGATGGATCTCTGAAAAGGAATTGACGGTAAAAAGGATCTAGCCCGGACGGGTGATCCTATCTTGATATAGCCCCTCAGAAGAATATGTGGAAAATGGATTTAGCCCGGACGGGTAATCCGAATTAGAATCGAATTTAGCTGGACTGTAATTGGATCCAAGCTCATTAGAGTAATTGCCGCTGCAGGATTTAGCTCGGGTGGTAATCCCGACAATACTCTATGAGTTTATATTGCGAGGATTTAGCTCGACTGGTAATCCATTTGTAAAGATGAGGTTCGCGGGAGTGCTCTCTGAAATGAAAATGTGCACACATGAATATGAATTGACGGACCGGATTTGTACACTAAAGTGTACTCTGAAAATCCATCGAAATTTGAGTAATTTAACGGGATAAATATGGAAAAATAACAAGAAAATGGAAATCATGATATTGATGAGCTCATCAATCATGGCGTGTATATTATTGATATATGGAAATTAATCGACTAACTTGGATGTTGAATTTGTGAATGTTAGGTAATAATGCATTGAGTGAGTATATGAATGTTTATTGCTTGTATTGAAAATACTAGGTAAGTATAATTCTTGTTACATGGGCTTACTAAGCACAAAGTGCTTACCCTATTTCCTTTTCCCTTTTTTGTAGTGTTAAGAGCTCGGAGGTTGGATCGGTGGGAGACTCATCACACTATCAACCCCTGATATTTCGGTATTTAAAGAAACTTTAGTTTGGAAATGAATGGCATGTATAAGCTAATAAAATAAATGTTAATATGAAATGAATGTAAGGTCAGCCATTGGTATGGCTAACAAATTTCTAGTTTCAGTATGTAATGAGGTTATCTTATAAATTTGCATGGATCTATTTTGAAAATATGTTGAATTGGATTGGTTGGTATGAATTAGTTTCGGTTTAAATATTTGCAGGGAAGACTAGATTAATTATAAAGGGGTTATATTGAGTAAAAAAAAAATTGTAAACTCCGGTAATGCCCCGTTCCCTATTCCTATAATAAATACGGGTAAGGGGTGTTACAATATCCTTCGCTGCAGGACAATCGAGAATGACGTGTAGATATATTCATATTCATTACCACAGAGACAACAAGAACTATCTAGCCCAATCCCCATTTTCGTACTCTCCGAATTAGTAAGAAGACGTTGTTTCAGAATAAGCCAAATAAAATATCTAACCCTCTGAGGGAATTGAAACTTGCAAGGGAAGTGTCAAATGCCATTATTAGGAATCCATGACCTTTCCCGAATTTTCCAACATGCGCTATTGATTTAAAACGAATTGTTTGAGGACCCGACCCAAATGATCCTATATGGTCTGACTTCTTGCTGAGGTGGAGGAATACCCATAATGTGCCTAACCACATCCTCCACCACCCATAAATGAAAGAAATCAAGATTCTAAGAACAATCCTTCGTAACCATTTTATTAAGCATGTAATACCCTGAAAATTACTACAGTAAGAAAGTAAGATATTATCCTTGATATAGTTAAGTAAGGAAATAAAGTGACAAAAGGGGAAATTTTAGATTATGTCAACATTTGGAAGTATATTATGATATATTACACTATTAATTCAAGAAAGGATTAAATTGTAAAAGTGAGAAAAATTTTGTTGCCCAAGAGTAAATACTCAAAATTTGAGGGGTTAAAGTGTAAATATGAAAAAAATTGAAAGACCAATAGTGAAAATATTTTAGGGGTGGAATAATCTAGAAACTAAGGAAATGGATGAATTAGGAGCAAATCGAATAGGTGAAGAATTATGAGGGACTAAATTGCAATTTTTTCCAAATTAAGTGATGACTTAATGATGGAATTTTAAAAGATCATGAAGGGCAAAATGGTCAATTAGTAAAAGAGAGAATTCTAGAATGTAATGATTATGTTGATGATAATTTAAATTAATTAATTAGATAAATATTACTTTATTAATATTTTAATAAGATATTTATTAATATTTTATTATTTTATTGAGTATGTGTGTGTGTGTGTGTGTGTGTGTGTGTGGAAAGAAAGAAAAAAACACACCATCCACCACCTTTCCCATGCACCCAACGTTTGTGAAGAGAGAAAGAAAGAAAGTTTTGCTTTTTTTACAATTAGATCCTTCCACCAAAAATTCACCCTTTTCACCTAGTAATCAAGAGAATTTCGATAACTATTAAGAGAGAAAAATAACAAGGAGACTATGGGGAGCTAGAATATCAAGATAAATTGAAGAATTAGAAGCTGGAAGAGGGAGAAAATCAAGTTAAAGATTGAAATCAATAGGGCAAGGTAAGAGTTTTAAGATTTCAAAGTAGAGTTTTCTTATATAAGGTAATATCAAAAGCATGAAAATGATATTAAAGTAGAGTTTTCTTATATAAGGTTCTATATTCTTGATATATTAGTGAAGAGAAATAAGAGAAAATGATGGAAAATATTGTAGAGAAAGGAAATAAGGGTGTTAAAAACTTGGTAATCAATATTTTGCACTAAAACAGTTTTAGACTGCATTACAGGATGAATAAAATATGAAATTAAAGCTTATTTTGAAAAAGCACCAAAACATATGAAAATCGAATTACAGGATGAATAAAATATGAAATTAAAGCTTATTGAGTCTAGTTTTTCATAGAATAAGCGATGTAAACAATGGAATTGTAAATTATGAGTTATAATAAATTTTGTGAGATAAGGTCAGAATGATTTTGGGTTCCCCTGTTCTGACTTTGGAAAATCATCAAAAATTGTAAAAAAATAATTTGGGGCTTAAATTTATATTTCTAAATCCTTAATGAGTCTACTTTCAAGAGAAACAAATGGAGGATCATTCAAAGCCCGTACTAGTAGGTAATTAATTTTTAGTAAGGAAAGGTCGAAGTTGTCAAACAGCAGAACATGAATAAATTTGAAGAATTTACGGTACTTATTGGCTAAAGTATAAATTCTTAAATTTTTATGGTAGAAATATATTTGAGTCTAGTTTCAAGAACATCAAGCGGTTTTTAATTTGGAATTTTGTAGCTCAATATATAAATAATTTAGTGACTATAACTCAAGTGGACAGCTTGATATGAACACATAAGTAAATAGTGGAATTATATACATTAAGGATGTGGTATGGAGAGGAGGAGGAGGAAAAATATATATGTGAATAATCAGCTAGCATGGATTTATATTAAATGGATAATTTGTATGTTTTAGACTCAATGATTAAAATTGAATAAAAGTAAAACTTTAGGGGTAATTTTGTAAAAATATAAAAAATGACCAAATTGAGTGAAATGAATTCTTTTATTGACTAATTAATAAGTTGAATGAAATTATTAATTTAGATCTAGATCGGTTGAAAATTTGAGGAAATAGAAAATTATCAAAATGCCCCTAAATCTTGGTATTTCTGCAATTTAGCCAGGTAATTTCGTGTAACCTAATTATGTGATATAAGGAAATACGAATTGATGGTACATGAAATATTGATATAATGAATTAACTGATTTATGTTTATGAAGAAACGTTAAGAGAATGATATTTATCATGACATGTAAATATGTGATTATTTTTGATACGTTGATATAAGGAAATTAAGTATGTTTAAGGGATAATATGTTTGATTTTGATTGGTTCCAAATATGAATACTAGATGAAATAAAATGTCTGATAAATAAATTTGTAACTTCGGTAATACTCCGTAACTCTATTCCGGTGACGGATTTGGGTTAGGGGCGTTACAAAGCAAGTTTTCCTTCTCCATATTCGAATGGGAGGGGATATGATTTACCAAAGAACCATGGAATCCAAGGATCATGCCAACAATTGATCAATTTACCATCATAGACAAACCATAGAAGATTCACTCTGACAAATGGCAAGACTAAAGGTTTCTCCAAAGAAAAGAGCATCACCCATGAGTTAAGGACTCAGGTAATCCATTAGGGACTTCATACTTTAATTTGAGAACTGAAACCTATAAAGCATTTGAGTTGGATACAACATTGAACCTAAGCTTCATCGCGAAAGACATATTCTGATCTTCTAAGCGCCTAAAACCAAGCTGTAACACCCCTAACCCATCTTCGCTGTCGGATTAGGGTTACAGAGCATTACCATCCAAAACAGAACAATTGACTTCAAAACAGATCAATAATATCATTTAATAATAATAACCTAAAACTCATTACAAACCTAGCAAACATGCATTTGGGCCTAAAATAAAGCCTTCAAGGCCCTAAAAATAGTTCAGAATCAATTTAGGACTAATTTAAAATAATTCAAAAAATTTAGTTTTTCATTAAATAAATGTTAGGAAAAAAGTAAAGTATTTGGTTTTTTATACCTAACAACCTAAAAGCATGCAAGCAATAAACCCTAAGGTACCAAGCCTGTAACACCCCTATACTTGGTTCGACCCAAGGAACCTAATATAGGAATATTAGATTTGGTGCCAAAATGATTTTGGCTAAACACTAATAAATTTGAACATTAGAAATAAAAGGTTTCACTAAATTAATTCAATATTATCATTCTTAATGTTCAGGGACATTACCAGATTTTCTACTATGCCTGGAAATGTTTAAAAATATAATTTTTGCACAAAACAGGGCAAAGTATCGATACTTTTCTTTCACTATCGATACCAATATAAAAATCAATACCAAAAGTGCATTATGTTTTGGAATCTTTCAAAACCAAGCTCTAGGTATTGATTCTTTACCCTTAAGTATCAATACGGGTAAATTTTTGGACAAAACACTTGGAAAATTTGCTAAAAACCCCTTGCACTAATTTCAAGCCATTTCAAAGTTTAAAATCAATTCAAATAATCCCAAATCAACCTTATTTAACATATATTCAATTAATTATGCATGTATGCATTTAGATTTTTATAATTCAATGCAAATATCACCAAGTTCTTCTTTAGACCCTAAAATAAGTAAAGTTTTAATAACTTACATTTTAGTCCCTACTAATTGGAACACACTTGATTTTCCTAAGTACATGTCATTCTATTCCAAATTATTAAATATACTCTCTTGGCACTTGGAGATGTGATGAGATGGATGTCCACTACCTCAACTACGACTCTTTAAAATCACTTTACCCACGCATTGAAAATAAACGCGTTAAGTCGGTGAAGACTTAGTAAGTACCCATGATATTTAAATTCTATTAAATTTCTTAATTTCCAATATCTTATTTCTTTGTTTATTTATCATATTACATCTCAATTACTTATTATCATATTCATTTGTAACCTTTTTACTTATTTCACAATTTAGTCCTTAAATCCTCAAATCAATCTATAAAACTTACTATTCTTTTAATACATGTATCATGTTTCATCATTTAGTGTAAATTTTCATAATTCTTTCACTATTCTTTCACAAATTTTTTTTTTTTTTACATATTTAACTTACTAGTCATTGTCTTTCTTATACTTTCTCAAATACATTTAATTTACTTACATCTTCACTTTACTAATTCAATATTTCGAACATTAATCGAAGATAAACCTCTACCTTGTAACGAAAATTGTTTACCTTTTTAGCAGAGGTCCAATAAACTAAACAGAACACTTAGGATATACAGAACTGATACAGAGGTGCATTATTATGCACTATTGTACAGAGAGCACTAATGTGCTAATAATCGGAGAGCACGCTAAGGTCCCTTAATGGCATACCACTAATATTCTAATAGTTCTAGTCTCATCTACTTGGGCAAATTATATCATGCACACATATCACTTTTACACTTTTGCATAATGCTTTTACATACTTTACAGTTTAATCCTTGTAACAATAATCCATATACTTATATCTTCACTATCTTTAATACATGTAATATATTTCTAAATTCAATATTCATCCATAATTCACTAATAATCCTTATCATGTATTTCACATATCACTTTTATATATTCTGTAATTTAGTCATTAGCACAATATTTCGTGTAGCAATATATTTTACTTTTAATATCACATATAATTTAATTCAATACTTATTAATATTCCAAAATTTACTACAACATCAATTTTTCACATTTGAAGTGTTATACACTTCACTTTTCTATTTCTAATATAAATTTTTCTAAACTTATGATTTAACCCTTAATTTCCACAACTTAGGAAATAATTGTAGTTTGGATTACAAAATTCACATATTTTTTTATTTTCCATTATATGCTTTATTATCAATATTTCCCTGTAAACTTTTTATAACTTTCCAATTTAGTAACTTTTTTTCAAAAGTCTTTATTCATTATTAAACAATTTTTCTTTCACAACTCGCTTAATTCACATAATTAATTCCACTATCTTATTTATCACATCAAATTTCTATATATTTCACTTGTATTATTTCTACCACATGTATTTCTCAAGTCTTTCAATTTAGTCCTTATTTTCATAAAATTTCACATTTTCCCATGATTTCACTTATCTAATACTTTGTATATTTTTCACTAACACATAACCCAACTATTATACTTTTATTATAATTTCGTACTTCACATAGTAAATTATTTCACACTATTTTTATTTTTATTTACTTAATTACCACTTAGTTTACAAAGATCACATTTTAATCCTTAAATAACAAGGAAGTTCATGGGTACTTACCTCTTTTCTATCAAAATCTCTTGTTTTTCTCTTCTCCTACCACTTGAAACCAAACTTTAACTTGACTCTCTCTCTCCTCCAACTTCTATTTTCTTAAATCTAACTTGATATTCTAGCTTCCCATAGTCTTCTTCTTATTTTTCTCTCTTGGTGGCTATGGAAGTTCTTTAAATTTCTAAGTAAAAATAGTAAATTTTTAGTGAAAAGAATAAATTGTAAAGAAAAGAAAATTTTATTTATTTATTCTTCTTCTCACGTTGAGAACATGAAAAGATGGAGAGAATTCATCTTTCTTTCCTTATATACTAAGTAAAATAACATGAAAATATAATTAAATGTCAAATCAAAATATTAATAAATTAATATTTATTTAATTAATTTAAAATATTACCAACATCATCATTACTCTTCAAAATATCTTTCTTGCTTTAGATGACCATTTTGCCCCTCATGATCTTTCAAAATTCCTCCATTGAATCATCACTCGTTTTAATAAAATTGTGATTTAACCTCTCATACTTTTTTCACTTATTCAATTTGGTCCTGTTCATCCATTTTCTTTAGTTTCTAGATCCTTTCACCCATAAATATTTGTACTATTGGTTCTTCAACTTTTTTATATTTATACTTTAACCCCTCAAATTTTGAGTATTTACTTTTAGACCATAAAATTTTTCTCACTTTTATGATTTAATCCTTTCTTGAATTAATACATCACAATATACTTCCTAACCAAATTTTGTTGATGCAACTAAAATTTTTCCTTTTTATCACTTTATTTCTTTATTTTACTGTATCAAAGATAATATCTCACTTTCTTACTGTAACAATTTCAGAGTATTACAAAGCCAACAATAAATGAGAAAATAATAATGATAATAGTACAAGGTGGTGGTTTGGAGTAATGTGAAAGAGGCGGCTCATCAATTTCATTACCCAAACCAAGAAATTGGAAAATTATTTTTCACATTTGATTTTTTTTTCCACATTTCTCACATTTGATTTGAAATGACTAAAAGAAGCACCTCTCCTCTCTTCAAAGTGGATGTGTCCTTGCCTCTCCCTTTTCATCTTAACTATTTTTTCCTCTTCAAAGTGGATGTGTCCTGCCTCTCCCTTTTCATCTTAACTCTTTTTTCTTAAAATATTGAAACAAAGCTTGAATTTATAAAATTAAAAACACAAGGGTTAAATCTCAAAACTATGAATTTTTTTGTGTAATTATATATATAATTTTGATTTCATAAAAAGCTTGAATTTATAAAATTAAAAACACAAGGGTTAAATCTCAAAACTATGAATTTTTTTGTGTAATTATATATATAATTTTGATTTCATAAAATTCTCACAAAGTATTAACATAATTATTGATATAACATTATTTTATATTTGTATTACATACAAAAATAATTATATTTATTTAATATAAAAATAATTTAATGTATTTATTTTATAATCAAAATATCATGTGTACGATAGTACCAAATCAAAATTAATGTATCCAAATCTAGAAATTAGGTTGCCAACTGACTTTCTGCTCCATCATTACTCCCCTGTGCCTTTGTTTCATAAAATTCGTAAACAACAGGACCCAGCTTCCAGTGAAATCCCTTCTTTATTGCCTCACAATTAATCCTGTGAACTGCTCTGTCACTAATGCCAAAGAAGCCCACAGGACCTGTCCTCCTTGTCCGCCTCCAATAAAAACAAACTGTGAGCTTTGTTACCTTCCAATTTTTCTAAGTTAATCGCCTCTTTTGGTAGTAAATTTTTATTTTTTTCAAATTCGAACCCATCATTATCTACAGTTCGTTTCCAAATTATGGCAACAAGACTTGCTCCATAAATTACTTAATAGCAGTGATATACAACAATATGGGTGAAATAAGTTTAATTGAAGGAGCTAATCCATAAAAAGAGCTCTCCATGAAGAAACTATGGACGAAACATAAACCCCCACCTCCAGAGTCCATTAAATTTTCCCAGCATTAGGAGGCCACATATGTAACCTCAAGTAGATGCAACCAAATTATCAACTAAAACTCTGCTCATTGCATGCTCTGCAGTTGCATGTTCCCTTTTATCTGAGACAGAAATTCAAGAACCAATCGAGCTTGGGGAGAGTTCAGTGTAGTCATTGACAACAGATATTTATGCAAGAGTTCCTGGTTTTGTCATGATCTTAACTGGTTTCCCAAGTTCTGATTTATCTTCCATTCTCGCAATCTCAAGAGCCTTTGCACAAACGGGAAATCCCCGATCATCCCAGGACTCCAATATCACACCAGAACCTATGCAGGTTTGTCCCTCATAGAAGGCTGCAAACTGACCAGCGGCAAGACCTTGATCATCCTCAGATAACTGGACAACCGCAATATCGTCATTGCCATCTTCACCATGCTCCATTTTAAAATTGCAGTTATAAAAGCCAGGACCATGTCTGACCTGAAGAGTTCAGACTAGTTAAGCTAAAATTGAACCATTATACTAACAGTAAAAATATTTCCACAATTATGTTATTTCAAGACTGTCAATGAATAAAAGATTGTTTTACCTTGCATTGGAGCTGGTCAATATGGTTAGGAGGTGACCCACTAAACCACTTCAAAGAGCCAACACGAAACACACGCCTTCTTTTGTCCAACGAGAAATAATTTCTTGACACAAATACAACATTATTTTTTACATCCTTCTGAACAACATACCTGAGGGAAACATAATAGATACGGTTGGAAACAAGATCAAAAAGAAGGAAGAAATGGAATTTTCAAGTGCCTAAGATCTTAAAAATATTGGAAAGAAAATTACAACAATGTCTATCAACAAATAGTCAAAGAATACAGTGATAAGTGAAGGTTTTTCTAGAATCCTATGCTCCAGGTGAGCCCCATTACAGAATACCATCTTATTTTCAGTTTCCTACTTTAAATCCATATTCGAGCAGACCTAGCCCCTGTTTCATGATCTTATCATATGATGGGATCTCAAGTTGATAAAGCTAAGGTTGCATATTTACTTAATAGAAGCGTCTCTGTTTCAGCGACCTTGTGTCGGGATGCCCAAACAATTCGGCAGAGGAATATATTGAGTATTGATGCTAGCAAATTGAACCAACCATCAACATATGCATCTTTAAGATGTATGCAATTAATGTTATATACAAATTATCATACAAGCTTGATTTAAAAGAATCCTTCCTTGAAACTCCAAGGTATAACAAAGGAGAAAGCACTGTTGAGCATGGGATGCTAAAGCTATTCTTCCACAAATTTGAAACAATAATTTTCATGACCCAGGATAATATGACAATGACTTACTGATAGGAAAGGTCAATAGTTATATAGCATACCAAGGTCCCCCAGGGAGACGTAGGCCTTGGCGTTGACCAATTGTGTAGAACCAAAACCCTCTATGTTTCCCAAGGAAGTCTCCTGTCTCGGCTTCTAATATGATTCCTTCCATCTCCCCAATATGCCTTGCAACAAAATCACTGAACCTTATCTATAACAAACCACCATATCCAATCAGCAAAATATTTCATATATTACTAAGAACTGTTTGGCCAATTCCAGTTATGTGCATAAAAGACCACTATAATATTTTCTAAATTTTCCTCAATTATCTCATGTAAAGTATTTGCTTCTTCATGAACCTGTTGAAGGGCTGGACTATCAGCCCAAGCCTGAAGACCTGCCAGAAATTTGGGAGGATTTGGGCAAAAATATTAAGCCCGAAAAAATGGGGTCAAACAAAAAAGAGTAGGCCCGTTTAAAATACAGCTCAAGCTCAAGCTTCAATATTCAAAGCCCAACCCAGCCTGGCCCATTTTGATATTTCTTTTATATATCATGCAATTTACATCAAATCAAATTAAATATACTATAACATAAATATTAAATAGTATGTTTAAGTTGTTTATGTTTAAAAATTTTATAAAAGAAAGAAATATATAAGGGTAGTAAATATATATAATTACTAAATATTAAATAACATAATTATATTTAAAAATAATAATAATATGGAAGGGCCTAAACAGGCTTGAGTTAGCCATTTACAACTATGGGCAGGCTGGGGCAACGTTTGAGGCCTATATTTCAAGTTGGGCCAAGTTTGGGCAACTGTGTATCATACTGATATCATGCATAGGCCTGGCCCGACCTGACCCATGAACACTTCTAAGCAGAACTTAGGGGGAAACATGTGTTAGCTTTCCTACAAAGTACCAAATTATTATCAAAAGGGTGTAAATAACTTCAGTTATATATTTCAATGAAAGATTTTAAAATGCATGCAAATGTGGTTTGAAACAGATGCTAACATTATATACCTTCCCAAGAAAGCAAATTCCTTGTGAATCCTTCCTACCTTTGTTAGGCAAGTCAAATTTAGCAGCTAGTTGGCGAACTTCATCCTGTAGATAATATGGCCATATACAGAAGAAAATCAGAACAAAAATGCAACACAAGAACTTGCTTAACCATAAGTAAGACCAGGAAAGTTAGGAAGCAAAAAGGAAACAACAAGAACACAGCAGGCGCCACCTTAAGGGAGAAACAGAGGGGAAAGTGAAAATATCATCCCAGTTGACCAAATTGCGATCAATCTAGTGCAACTCACCTTTGAGAGACATCCAAGTGGGAAAATAAGTTGTTTGAGCTGGAACTGTGAGAGATGCGAAAGGAAGTATGTTTGATCCTTGACCTGCAAAGTTAACATTATAGATCTCAGAAAAAGCCTTTTGTAGTAACGGAACAAATCATTATACCAAACTTGTATCAACAGAATATTATATTGTTGTAATTAAAAAAACATGAATTTGCTTTGCATCTTTTACTGGTACAACAATATATATATGATTCATATGTACCAAAGGAACTAATATTCCAGTAAATCACTTCTCACATGAAAATTAAAAATGTAAAATATTTTCCTATCATGAATTTGAAGAATTGACTAATAGTTTCCATTAGGAAGTGCAAAGTTCTGATTATATCCAAAGCACGATATAGAACATTAAAAGAAATGGTAGAAAACACGTTTACAATGTAAATTGTCCAGAAAATGTTTAAGCATGGTACCAAACTCAGGTTTTCCATATCAAAGCAAATTCAACTTCAAGCACATCCCTTTTTATCTATCATATGGTTGCCAGATACATCCCCAATAAGCAAAGACGAAACATTTATACAAGCCACTATCAAGACAGCCATCAGAATTGAAAAGAACAATTGCATAAGTACCATGTCCTGTGATAGTTCTAAGATAGAAGCCTTATTGCTTTGATCAGCAGATGGGTGAACAACATTGGCATAATGCCCAGAAGCAATATAGTCATAATCCATATTGTAGATAGCGTCCATGAATGCACCTGAAAGCCACTATTAACATAAATGCAAAATGAACATAGCATAGATATAACTGTCACTACTACCAATTTACCGAACCCAAAAAGGAGAACAAAACACATCCAAACACCTTCTACATTAATAAATCAAAAATTCAGATGGAGTCCATACCGAATTTTATTCTTGTATTGCAAAGAACATCTGGATTTGGAGTACGGCCACATCGATACTCCTCAATAATGTAGGAAACCTGAAAGAGAGGTAACTTTTATGATAAACTGGGGCAATCAATAATTACTAAATTAAGTATAAACTTATGAGTATATTGTATTTTGATAATATATTTTTATATGTTCTGATATTTTAGTGGTTTTTCTTGGGGTTTTTCTTTTGAAATTTTTGAAAATTTAAATTTAGGGTGTTATTGATAAGTTGACTTCTAGTCCATTTTATTATATTTTAATAAAGTCAAGTTGAAAATCCAACTCAAAAGGTTAAATACGTACCACATTATTCCAATATTCATCAGTCAAATGCACAACTTGTAAAGGAACATCAACCTGAAAACCAACATGATACTAACATTCAGTTTAAGTATTCATGCTCCAATACCATGTTAGCAAAAAGCTTTTCCACAAAATTAGCATAGACAGGCACCGGTCATGCAAGAGATTTAAATGACAGCAAAGCAGATGAAAGTGGAAGACATTTTAACATACGAACAATGAGGTGAGAATAATACTAAAAACATTTTGCAAAATCATTTAGAATATAAATAAAACTCAACAAGAAAATCTACATGTCCAAAGATTTTTGAATAGTTACACTTTATCCAACTCAGCCGTTCCACCTTCAACCAAGATAGATTTTTTCAAAAATAGAAAAGAACAATGATAACTATTCTTAAAATAAAATAACCTGATCACAAACAGCCCTTGCATACTTCAAATCTTCTTCCCAGGGGCATTCTGTCCAGTAGTTCTCAAAGTCTTCCTACACAAAACCAAGCATCAGGTCGAGTCTTTTAGTTTCTAGTGGAGAGAAAAAAAACCTTCAAAAAGGACCTCAACTTGCATCTATACGCTTCCAATGCATTTTCCAAAACAAGCTACTACTATATCTTGACACTTAGCATGCTTTAAAGTTAAGTCCAAAAGTAAGCTACAGAAATTTTATCATGCCATTGTTGAACTTCTGCTTATTTTTGTTGATTGATGATTCAAGAGACCAACACTCCTGTCAACTGTGAGGATTCATTCTTTTATTAAACGATATCTGGTCAGTTCAATTATGAAGGACATCTTCTTTCTTTCTTTCTTTTTTTCCCAATAACTAAAACGTAACTCTTTTCAACTGACAATATCATGCTATGATCTCTATCTGAAATTCAACAAATCAGGCAATGTGATGAAATTGCAGATATGTATGTATAGATGCATACTCCATAAAGATCGTGTACCAATATTTCCACTATTTTGATTAAATTGTATCCACCACTTATATCAGTTAAAGATCATCATATAATCCAAATAAATAAGCTCATGTTACCACTCAAATAAAAAAAAAACGATCTGATGTAATCAAACAGTAAGAACAAACTTTCAAAAACAAAATTTGAATCATAAGGCAATCCTCATGCTACCTCCATAATGCCACATCCCATATGGCAAAGTAAGTAGTAGACTCTATATACTAGGAAGTCCTGATTAAGTTTTCTATTAAACCTTCTTTTAATGGTTACATATGAAGTCGACAACCTTATACTCCTTTAATAACAATGCTCACAGAATTTTTTTTTTCTTTTTAAAAACAATCGTAATTTTGATTATAGAAAATCAATTAAGTACCGTTCCAAAGGACAACTTTTTACCTAGACCCAATATTGACAAACAAACATAAATAAATTTATCAGCTTGTTCATACACTTGTTTTTTTCAATGCAGAACAAAGTCAGCCACCAACAGTCCAAATTACGATCACTAACAGTCCTAAACCCTAAACATAAAAATGAAGAAAAGTGTGAAAGGGGATTACTTGGAACCAAATTTTGAGGTAGAAAGCAGTGCAGGAGTGACCAGCGGCATGAAGGAGACGAAGAGCGACACTGCTATCGACACCGCCGCTAAGCAGAACGGCCACTTTAAGGCGTTTATCAGGCATACAGCAGGAGAGATGGCGAGGGTAGAGTATAACGTTATTGAAAGTTGCAGCACTGTTAAGTGGAGAAACAGGTTTAGGAGGAAGAGAATAAGATGTTGGGAGAGTTTGAGGAAGTGAAGCAGTGGAAGAAGACGAGGTTGGTTTTGGGAAGTGGTAGTGAAGGAAATGAGAGGAAGGAAGCGAGACTATTGGCGTTAGCCTGGGTTTCAGTCTCAGCAATTTGGGTGAAACGATGAATTTCGCCATGTTTGGGAAGGTAAGGGTCAAGGAATAAGGAAAGAGGAAGATGGGGTTTTTATGTTTTTTTATTTATGGTTAAAATTTGACATCAGTCCCTATACTAATCACGAAATTTAGTATTAGTCCATATACTTTTTCTCAAGGACCTAAATTTTGAAATCTAAAAAGTAGAAGAATTTAATTTTCAAAAATGAAAATATAAGATCTAAATTTCAAGTTTACATAGAATATAAAAACTTATGAGACATTAAATAAAATCTCAAAATGGAGATGTAAAATTTTAATTACCAGGCGAGATAATGATTTCCCCTGGCTCCAAAATGCACCACGTGTACATGATACAACTCTTTGGTGCAGTTGAAACTAATAATAATAATTAACTTTTAGTTAAAAAATAAATACAAAGCAATAGGATTCAACGAAATTATCAAATGTTATGATGTTAGCTATTAAAATTAATAATTTCAGAAAATAACTGGCGCAGTTTGAGAATTTAAACAAAATTAATATTAACTCATTCACAAATAATGAATGAAAAATTTTTGCACCACAAGAGAAGTAAATAATAAACTAATAATTTACCACAGTTGTAAGTAAGTGTTTTTAAGCGGTTCACTTGTTTTTCAACCTACTTTTTCAGTTTTTAGAGCTTCCTTAAATTACTCTAATTATGTACCATAACAAAGAAACTCTCCCATTTAATCCACTTTTCTGTTTTCTTTCTATAAGAGCAACAGTTGTCAATTCACCTTACTTGATTCCATGAATTTTTAGCGGCTTACAAAAAAAAGAAGGGCAAAATATAAAATAGGTATCTCAACTTCTACACTTCTCCCGATTTGGTATATAAGGTTTTTTTTTTTTTTCGGATTGGTACTCGAACTTTCTTTTATACTAAATTGATATTTTTTTTGTAAACAATTAAATTTAAGACATGTGGCAATATAGGATTGTAGCAAGTGACATTAATGATATCATAATGATGTCATAATTTAAAAAAATATTAAAATACAAAATAAAATCTAAAAAATATATTAATAATGATCTCTCTTTATATTCTGCCAATAATCATCGTTCTCCTTTTGTTTCCGACTCTGGTTTCTCTTCTTGTTCTAATTCACGGTTTGTTCTTATTTCAATTCAGTACAATTACGACAATAATAAAAACATTACACCACATCTAGCTATTAGCAACTAGAATTTTAATCACCGTTTGAACTGATTCTTCAATTATGGTTTAGTGAAATTATTTAATATAATTTGTATCAAAGAAAACAACAAGGAGAAAAGGCTAATCAGCCATTGCCCTCTACCATCAATCATCATTTTCTCCCTCTCTCAATTGAAACCGAGCCTGCAATAATCAACCATCTCGGTACCATCATAGCAACACCCTCCATCACCTCACCACTGAAGCAGCACCATCATTGCCCTACTCATCACCTCTAGTCAACATCCCTAACAAAACTAAATAACCGAAAATCAGTAATAAAAAAAAAAAAAAAAGCAAACATAGAAAGGAAAGTCAAAGGATTGTATTTTCTTTTTTTAGCACGATGGCCCTCAATGTTACATTTTTGAGCTAAATTATTTGTTTTTCAAGGGAAGATGTTGATTGGACGTTAAAATTTATTAGTGCTAATGTGTCAATTTAACATGGACAAATTTTAAATGATGTAGCAAAAACAATGTAATTTTAAAACATAAAATAATTATATTTATACCCTATATTTGAAATGAAAATTAAAAAAAAAGCATTTAAAATAACAAAAAAAAAGTTTTTAAAAGAAAATTGAACATCGACACTCTTTTGTCTCAATTGATGAATTTTGCTGCACATGGTCTCTCACCATGAAGCTCCCAATTTGGGGAAAGTTTATTCCAATTTTCATTCCTGATAAAAAGGTATTGCAAGGATAATCAAAACTCTGCCAAAGAAAGTTAGTGGGATCAATACCATTTCGGTCCTTCAATATGAAATTTCCAAACCCAAGGAGCTGTGCAGGATTTTAACTCTCCTTTGGGTTCTAATTTTACTAAAACCTTATGGTGTCAAAATCCATTTTTGTGCATTTGATTCTTCGAGACTGGTGGTTTGGCTGCTTCATGGTGGGAGACCATGTGCAGCAAAACTCATGAATTGAAACAAAAGAAAGTCGATCTTCATTTCTAAAATTTTTTTATTTCAAATTTAGGTTATAATTATTTGATGTTTCAAAACTACATCGTTTTCTCCATATCATTTAAAATTTGTTCATGTCAATTTGTCACATTTAAATTTTAACAGATCACTCAACATTTTTCATTAAAAAACAAGCAATTTAATCCAAAACACGGTTAAATACTTCAAAATAAGAACCAAAACACCAAAAGTTGTAAATGAGAGGGTCACTTTTGACATGCCAAAAGTAAATTTTGCACATTTATTTAATTTTATATCTTTCCTTGTATTTGCTAGGTAAAAGAAAGAAAAAAAAGTTACATTTTTATTCTCATAATCACTTATTTGGTCCTTTTAACTTTATAAAAAATATCATTTTAATTTTTCATTTAGTTTTTGGTATTTTTTAATCTTTAAATTTATATTTTAATCAAGTCACCTTCAAAATGGATGGAAAAATTAATACTTATTAACTTTACTGACATGTTATTTATGTGGATGACACATCAGCATTTAGTTAATTTTTAAAATTAAAAAATTTAAAAAATATTCTAAAAATTTAAAAATCATTAAAATTATTTTTAAAAAGTACAAAAAAATATTTTTTAAAATTTAATTAAATGCTAATGTGTCGTCCATGTGACAAATTTACATCTATGTCACCTCAGTAAAATTAACAAATGTTAACTTTTCCAACTATTTTGAGTTGGAAAAAAAACTTAAAAACTAAAAAAAAAAGAACAATTAAATGGAAAACTAAAATCACTTTTTTTTTAATAAAATTGAAAAATGAAATAATTAATTATACTTTTTTATTTTAATAACTAAATCTTATAATATTCATTTTGATTGAAGGATCAAGAATATTCTCATAGCCTTGTTCAAAAAAAAAAAAATATTTGAGTAAATATTAAGACATCTAGAACCTCTAACTACTCCCCAAACTGTCAACTACCTCCACCTCCACTTCCCTCCTCTTCTTATTTTTCTTTAGCAAAATGTTTTCTTATTTAATATATCTTCTTCTATAAACATCATGATTAATGTTGTAAAGAAATATGATTACGTCTACTTGAATCAATTGGCTCAAACCGCAACAGTATTTAAGCAAATTATTATTATTTATTTCTGGTGGGAGATCAATTGCTTGCACATCATTGTCATGTAATTGACTCTAATTTTAACTAAAGGAATGTGTCACCTTAAGTAGGGAACATGTTCTCCACATGACTTGCCTAATCTAGCGTACTTATTTCGGTGGTGACCCTACACTTGGTTTGTGGAATCCATGCACGCTCCTCCCTCTTTCGTTTCTCTCAATTTTTCTAATCCTTCTTACCCGTTTCTCTTCATATATGATTTAACAATAACTACAAGCAAATATATATAATTGGAAAAAGCTTGTCGCCAGCTTCTATATGATAAGTCTCGTAAATTCTCTACAAAAAATCAAATCTATAACCCAATGCAACTGAATCTTTCCATTATTCTAAGTGAAAACATTAAATTAAATAATTGATAGGTATTAAACTAGAGTGTCTTCCCCTTCTCATTCTTTTAGTTATTCTCAAATTGCCCCTTTAAAATGATATTTAAGTTAATTATTTAATCTTAATTTATAATTTATTCATTAAATATTAAGAATTGTAAACACGCGTAGACTCGTGTAACTTGAACATAAATAGAAGAAGTAATATATAACTAATGAAAGATGGTCATCAATTTTTTAAAATCCCCCATGGTAATAAACAAATGAATGAACGTTGAGGGTAGTTTGTATATATACATATGTAACGATTATTTCAGTTCGTCAAGAAAGTTCCAAGAAATTATACCAATCCAAGATGTGTGCATTAGCTCCTATTCCGACCCCAAACTGGCCCTTAGTTAATCCCATTGGCTACGAACACAACTATATGATGTATGAAGGCGGCAGTGAATGTTTAGAGTCATTCCTTCAATTTCCTCCACCACCACAAGAAGGAATTCCACTTGAATCTCTATCTCCTGCATCTAATTTCACCCAAACCAGTACTTCTGACCCCTGCATAGTTAAGAAACTCAACCACAATGCAAGCGAACGGGACCGGCGGAAGAAGGTTAACAATATGTATTCATCCCTCCGCTCATTGCTGCCGGTAGCTGATCAAACGGTACTAATTAATTTATGTTCAATATGGTACTTATGAGTTACTTGTTTCATCCTTCATAATATCAATATTCAAACTCATTTAATATATTTGTTGGTTCAGAAGAAGTTAAGCTTTCCGGCCACAGTTTCACATGCACTGAAATATATACCAGAGCTGCAACGGCAAGTGGAGAGATTGGTTCAGAAAAAAGAAGAGCTTTTGTTAAGGATATCTGAGCAGGGTGGTGTTAAACCTAGTGAAGAAAAAGAAGAAGAGCGAAAAAGAAACAACAGGAAGCAGGGAAGGTATTTAAGTGGAGTTGGTGTTTCCATAAATAGGTTAAGTGATGGTGAAGTTGCAATTCAAATATCAATGCGGGAAGTTGACAAGAGAAGTGGATTATTATCTGAGATGTTGCAGTACTTAGAGCAACAAGGATTCCTCCTATTAAATGCTTCTTCTTTCGAGTCATTTGGAGGTGTCGTCTTCTACAATATTCACCTTCAGGTATTAATATCTATAACTTGGATTATATATATATATTGACCAAATACACAGGCGTACAAGAGTTGTTACTATTTCTGCTTTGGATTGTGCAGATGGAATTGGAAACAAGTAGGAAAATGGGATCAGAGGAAGCTTTGAGTGAGAAGATTTTGGCACTGTGTTATAATAGGAAAGAGCTGGGACTCTAAAATCTAATAGTCTTGGTTTATAGGATCAATTTCAAAATCTAAAGAATTACTTTAGTAATAATATAAAGGGCATGAGTGATCGATGTTGTCTCTGAAATCCAATTTTTCTCCGAGTGGGTTCAGTGCTTTCTGTAATTGTATGGGCATGAAATCCATTTCTCCACTTGATTAATTCGATGTCCACGGAAACTGATGAACTGCTAATATACATATATTATTCAGTGATTGATCAAATTTATTTATGTTTATATTGGAAAATATTTAAAAAATGATCTATTATTCATGATATTTAATTTTTTTACAGGTTAAACAAAGTTCAAAAATAAATATTAATTCAACAATTATGTAGTTAAACAATTTCAAACTTAGAAGGGAGGTTGCAGTTTACTGTATGTTTTAATAAATTTTATTAAAAGAGTAAAAAATGAATATATTTATTTTTGTTTGGATATTAAAATTGATAAAATAAAATAAAGGAATGGAAATTCTAACAAATTTTGTTTGGTTAAATTATGGAAATAAAAACAATTAAAATAAATCTCCAATTTTATCTTTTTATGTAACCATAAATAATAATTAAATTATAAAAAAACTACTCATAAAACCTAATAATCCAAAAGATATCTCTTTATTCCATATTATTATTTTATTGCAGAAATGTTTATTATGAGTAAATATTCCAGGTTCTTTTTTGTTATTTTTAATAGTATTTTATGATAATATAAAGTCGAAAATTTTGGATTTAAAAATAAGAGATTTAAAGTGCAAAACTGATATTTTCTTTCATCTCACATTCTCCTAAATTTCCCTAATAAAAATATGTTAATTAAACAAGAGAATGATCATCGCTTAGCTTTTTTCCTTAATTTTTAACAAATTCAAACATATTGTTAAAGGTGGAATAAGCCAGAATCTTCCCTTTCCTTCTATTTTCCTGACAGTTTCTTTTGACAATAGATTTTTGGCAGACAAGTGAGCGGAAGTGGTGACAATAATAGTCTGCTATGTTTTCCTTAAAAGCGGTACCCATATAGTAATTTTATTTTTTAGTTTTGCTTTCAACACGTTTTAAAAGAAATTGGGCCAATTGATCATCTATTGACTTGGTTTTGACAACTGAATTTGGAAGATTTTTTTTGGGACATCTAGCATTGTCATTAGGCCAGTTTAACATTCACGCCTAGAATGTTATCATTTGTGGTTGGTAACAATGGTGCGTCATTGGTAGTTTTTTGGTACCGATGATTTAGTAATTCATTACCATTGAATCATGCGAACGATGAATATTGACGGTTTTGAATGTCATTTCTATTTTAATTTTCTTTTATCAGATGTCTTTTCTTATTTGTACTTAACTGTTGTGATTTAATAGGTTGTGTTGTCATTTTAGTTTGTTATTGATGTTTTGAATTAATGAAATTGCTGTTCCTCTAAAAAAAAAAAAAAAGAAGAGAAGTTTGTAAATATTAAAATTCTAACACCAAACTTATCAAATTCCACATTTTAAAAGTGATTGTACAAATCAATTATGGTAAAACTTTAAGTTTGTAAGTGTTTATTAGTTTTTTGTTTTAAGAAAATAATAAAATATTAGCATATTATGTAGTAATTGTTGTATAAAAAAAAAGGACATTTCGGATTAAAACAATATAGCTGCACTTAAATTGTTTTAACAAATTAGAATGAATCCTAAGAAATCCTTAAAAAAAAGAAAGAAATATTCATTCAAGAATTGATGAACTAAATTCTTTTGTCTATTTCTTATCATTGTGTTGTCTATATATATAGAGTACTAAGAGAGGCCTCTATGTCTCTTTGAAAAGACACAAATTTTCCTTTAAAAAGGTTTATGAATAATTTTGGCCATTAAAATATAAACACATCTATTTAATTTGATGTCATATTCTTTATTTTTTTTTCGTACTATATTATATGTATATATTTTATTTGAATATATTTTATATTAGATATAAAATGTAAAATATATATAGTTTGGAGAAGAAGAACAGGGTAATCCCTCCATACAATATAAACTACCCATGCAATCTAGACTATTCTTCGGCCATAAGGTGAACAACAGCATTCATTGCCTCTTTATATGTTGAAAACAGCAGACCTAAAAGTTCCCTCATCCAAGACTACTGGTTCCAAACTTGTGATAAGAGCCCATTTAATAAACTTTGTGGCACCCCAGATGAGTTGGGTGGGATATGGTAGGCCTTTATTGCTTTTTGGGTATGGATCACAATGTGGGCTTCTTTCGGGCTCGTTCCCCTTTAACCTTTTTTTTTTCCTAACCATCAATTATTATTATTTTCTTTCAATGTTTACATTTGTTTATTTGATTTTTATTTTTATTTTATTTAAATTTAATCCTCAATCTTTCATAAAAAATCAAATTTGACCTTTAACCTTTCAAAGAGAATAGAATTTTTGTTTTTTTAACAAAAATATTGACTAAAACATTAAAATTTTAAACATGGTAACTTGGCGATCCACTTCATGTTATTTTCTTGAATTTTTACTAATTTTTTATTTTAATTTTAAATTATGTTATTTTTAAAATATTTTTATAATTTTAAAGTATTTGTTGACGTGATATAGAAGATAAATAGTGCCAGTATGAAGTACACATAGATTGTCACGCCAATATCGTTAAAAAATAATGTTTTAGTCAACATTTTTTTAGAGAAAAAAAGTGATTTCACTCTTTTTAAAAGATTGAGGGTTAAATTTAGTTAAAAAATAATAAAGATCAAATTGATAAAAAATGTAAACATTGAGGGTTAAATTTACCATTATGTCTTATATTATTGTTAAACATATTTAATCACAAATCTATACTATATATTAAGCATTTGATTGAATTAATGTTATGAGTATCATCTCAATAGAGTAAGGATAGAAGTATCTTATTGTACAAAGTAAATTGTATTATTAAGACTATACTTATCCTTTTATATCTTTTATATAGAAAATAAAAAATATATACATAATTCAAATCTAAATTCTTATAATTTTTTAATATTTTTATTTTACCAATCAAATCTAAACTATTGTAACCATCGATGTGAAAGAAGAGACATCAACATTAAAGCATAGTAATACCACCAAATTAACATATTAAGTTGTTTTATAAAACAATAATAAATAGCGATAATAAATATGCATTAACATCTATCCCAAGGAATGGTGAAAAATAGATTTATTATTGTAAATATACGTACCTGCTCTGTTTACCACCTCAAATCCTCAATGGCATGATATTGTCTTTTGTTTTCTTAAATTTGAGAAATGGGGAGCTCTTCAAAAATAAACTTCAAGCATCCATTTGATCATCCAAGACTCACTACTCAAAAAAGGCTGAGGAATCAAATGGATGGAAGCTTACGAATTCCATTCGACATGTTTGACATGCAGAAAGAGGACCCGTACGCAGCATTAGCAACTTCAGTGCGTAGGGAGTTGGAAACCTTGCTTCCTTTACCTCATAAACGTTGCATCTTCCAAGTTCCCGACCGGCTTCCCCAGTTGAACGATAAGGCCTATACGCCTCGAGTAATTTCGATCGGTCCCCTTCACCATGGTCAGCAAATTTTCAAGTCAATGGAACAGTACAAAAGAAGGTTTCTAAGAGATTTTCTTGTACGAACCAGGGTTAGTGTTAAGGATTGTGTTATGATTGTTAAAGACAGAGAAGCCAAATTGCGTGATTGCTTTGCCCAAATTATTGAGCTCTCCAGTGATGACTTTGTGAAAATGGTCTTGTTTGATGCAGTCTTCATTGTTGAACTCTTGTTTAGGTACAATTTTGGTGAACTTTGGAATGATCATATACTTGGCTGCCCTCGGATGATACACGATGTTCAGCTAGATTTGTGCATGATTGAGAATCAGCTCCCCTTTTTCATTCTCGAAGATTTGTTTAATCTGGCCATTGAATCCGCGTTTTACTGTGACGAATTTTCCATAAAAAACATGGTCCTCAAATTTGGGATATGGGCATGGGAACCTTATGTCAGAGAGGAAAATTTGCAACAAGATTTCTCTCAAGTTGAACATATTGTGGACTTGCTATGGCTTTGTTTTCAACCCACATCCTTTTCTTTCAAAACTGAAATAAAAAACTTCAAGATTCCCAGTGCAATGGAGCTCCAGCAAGCAGGAGTCAAACTTCGACCAGGGTCGAGTAAAAACTTGTTCGACATAAGATTCAACAATGGGGTTTTGGAAATTCCGCAGTTGCTTGTAATGGACCGAACCAAAGTTATATTCAGAAATCTCATGGCGTACGAGCAACATTACTGTTCCAGAAACTATGTAACCGACTATGTGACACCGATCAGTTTCCTTGTCAAGTCTCCGAGGGATGCACAACTGCTTATTAAAAATGGAATCATTGAAAATTTTTTGAAGGATAGTGAAGAAGTTTCGACCCTTTTTAAGGGCCTTGTTGAAGAGGTTCGAATCAGTAGGAAAAACTTTGAGCTTGCTGGTGTGGTTGAAGTTATGAGAGCATACTGTAAATCTCGATGGCATAGGTGGAATGCGACCTTGAAACAAGATTACTTCAACTCTCCATGGCGCAGCCTGTCTATTATAGCAGCTACTTTTCTCCTACTACTAACTCTTGTACAAACTGTTTGTGCGGTTATTCAAGTCATCTAGACTAGCTTATTTGTTATTCCCTTTCAATTCAGAGGTTTTAAAGTACTCAAATTACACAAAATCAAATAAATGAAAAAGAGGTTACTTTCTGAAACTTAATTGCATCCAACAAATTTGAATTTTAATACAACATCTGCAATCCATGTGTCTATTTTCTGCCAAAGGAAAAAAGGTTAAATCACATTGAGCAATCACAACTTCAATTCCTTCCATTGGAACCATCTGAAATGATGGGTAATGTTTATATACATGATTGACCAGTCATTGGTACCATATTGACTTGATGATTCTACAGAAAGGATGCCTAAATCTAATGAAAGAGAAGAAAGAAAAGGAGAAAAGAAAATCAGATAGAATTGGGTCCCTCAGCCAATCTTCTCAGTGTTTGTATCATCAGAAGGCCAAACCACAGTCTCGATGAGCCGCTCCCGCATCAGTTCCAAGTTCTCATCCGAGATCTCTTTGTATATTTGAGCATGATCACATTTCTATACCAACATAACAGACATTTGTTCAACTGTTTAATTTTCTGCATCCAATGTTATACTAAGAAAATTTTCATTACCTTAATCCATTTCCCATACAAATGAAGTCTTGTTATCATCACTCTTTCAGCAAGCTCTTGCCTCTCCTGTCATTGCCAAATATGAATACCCTTATTTCTTTCCCTTTTTTTTTTTTTTTTAAGAATACTTTGCGTCAAATTCAAAATTCTACATTAGATTAGCTGGTTGATATTATACATGTTATATAATTCAAGTTCTGTCACTCAGAAGAATCAAGAAAATTTTGTTGACCTCCAAGTTTTGGTGAAACAGAAAACATAAAGCAGAGAAGACTATTTAAAATCACCTTGCCAAGGATGCGTAAGAACCGCTTGCCTTCACTGGGCTTATTTGCTGCTACAAACCTGCCAAAACCACAACAATTTAATTCCACAGCTTTCTATACGTCCACTTTCTGTTAATATTGTCCCCTACCTGATGATATGCTTTCGGAAAATGACTCAATAAACAGACAAGTACGAGGTTTCGAGCCGGATTCGTTTCCAATTTAAAGGGCTTAGAATCATGTTCAAACCCCCATAAGATTATTCAAAATCCCCTGTTAGAAGTTCATAATATGGGGTACTTTTCTTAATTTCTCTTTATATATTTGGAATACCATGCCCTTGTGCCCATGTCCAAATGTGTACAATTACAGAACATAGGTGTTGAACACAAGTAGTACAGAAAAATGAATAATCCGGATAATATAGGTTACTTCTTATAGTATAGATGGGGCAAAAACACAAAGCAACAGGGAAATCAGAAACAGAACAAACAAAAATATATTTGTATAAAACAGTGGCCACCGGATATGCTACTTACTGATAGAACCATGTATATTGTGGTGGATTCATCTCATAGAGCTGATTAAGAACAGTCCTCACTGCTTTGTATGTGAAATAGTTGAGCAATTGCTGCAAATAGAACAAAAATAGTCATCTATTTTAATACAACTTAAATTATCACAAGGGCTAAGACTTGGGTTTGTTGATTGCCTAAAAGATAGCTCCAAACATCTGCCTATTTAATACATCTCAATTACCGTTTTAACATCCGAAAAAGTATCTTCATATTGCCCTCCTAAATTGTCGACCACCACAAGCTTCCGGTCCTTACGCTGCTTCCTTAAATTCTTACTCATGATACCTGGAATCACCTTGGAAGACAACCTCGAATCATGCCATGAATCTACGAAAGAACTGCTTAACTCCAAACACCCAGGCCTTGCCATCGCATGCTTTCTTTTCATTGAATGCCTCCTTTGCATCACCAACTCCGCACAGGTTTTGAGGTTCATGTTGGTGGATGGCAATGCATCCAAGCACAAACATGGACCAGCTTGAGAGTCCATAACTGATGAACCCACCATTGATAAAGCCCCCACCATCTTTTTTTTCTTGCTGGCCTGAGCTTAAACGAACAACAGTTGACAACTTGGCTCAAAAAGTTTTTGCTCTCGTTTTTATTTGTATGAACTGGAAACCCAAGAGAACAAAGGATACCAACTAAACAGAATTAAAGAGTATGGTATGGTATAGTTGGTATCCAAGAAAATGGGGTTTGAAGATGGGAAGTCAAAGATTCATGAACAGGAAGAGATGAAAAAGGAAATAGTGGGGCAAAGGGTACGTGTGAAGAATGTGGTGTATTTGCAAGGGCAGGTGAAAGCTTAACCAAACGTAGATTTTGAGGTCCAAAATTGTCCAAGCCAATATGGTTGGGAAAAAAATAAAACCAAAAAGGCTTTTAAAGATGCAAAATCAAAGATAGGTTGCATGGGTTTGATTATTCGTTAAGTCCAACAGGGAAGCACCACCTGGACGGTTGCCTAAATTTGGTGGCTCTCTTTGTTCTTTGCCATATGTTTGAATCTAATCTAGTTGCGGGGTGTCTGTCTAAACGTGTTAAATTCATCAAGCACAGTTTTCTTTCTTTTTTTCAACTTAATGTTTCAAATTTAAACGCAATGCGGCTGTATATGTTATGTTTATAATTTCAATTACTTCAAAACCGCAAAAACAGTATTCAAATTTGACACCATAGCTTGTTAACCACTTTTAGTCACCTTATTTGTCTTATCTGGATTTTTCAATTCAAATATATTCACTTTCTTATAATTTTAATTTATTCTGTTCAAATTATTAGTCAGACATTTAAAAAAATATATTTAGATTTTATTTTTTTATATTTTAATATATTTTAAACATTTAAAAATTAAATTCATATAAATTGACTCAAATTAGGGGTGGAACGAAATTTTTTTTAAAAGGTAAGCAAATGTAAATTTATTATTGTATTAACACGTCATGCAACTTTTTAATTTTAAGTCAAGGAAGTTTTGACATTATTTGGTTAAAGTTAGGGTTTTGGATCTAGGTTTGAGTTAACACCTTTTGCAATTATAATGTATGTTGTCTTCACTTTCAACATGTGCATATGTCATGGATTTTTGTCTATTATAGATGTTATAATTGGTTTGATTCTAAGTTATATTTGTTATGCCTTGACTTGAATAAAGTAGTGATTAAACACTTGATTGGTACGGGTTCAATTCGTGTTATCCCTATTACCTACCCTTAATGTTGTCTAAAAAAAATTTTTAAAAACCTTTTTTAATTTTAAAAGGACTAAACTTATAATTTCACCATTTTAAGGTCTTAGAGTAGAATCTGAACTTGAAATAATAATTTTTTATTCAAATTCCGCTTATTTACACCTCTACTCTCTACTCTAATTGTAATTAGTTAATCCAATGTATTTAGTTATGTTAAATCAAGAAAGAATAACAATATATTCGACGAAAATCATTAACTCCAGTAGTAGAGTGGAATAAATCATAAGGTTGGAACATATCTGGACTTTAAAAATATTGAAATTTATGCGGAACTAGTTCACTTACCATTTTTTTATAATTGAAATCATGTAAATGCCCAGTAATAAAATATATAGTAGAGTGCGAGTTGTATAAAAAATTGTATTCGAGTCCTCCATCATCCAAAGGGAAGAAAAGGAGAATTTCTGAGTAGCAACGTGGAATTTAGGAAAGGATTGGGTGTAGTTCCGTGGGGGGAGGGACAAGTGATTGGGGTGGGAGCTGGGAAGGGTCAAATATTGGAATGGAGTAGCCAGCCGTATGAGGTGTTAGGCCTTTGGAGTGTTGAATGGATGAAGCCTTGGGAGATAGGCAAGGAAATATCAAATTTCAGGATCCAATACAAATGAAATCGACAAGAGACTGATTTGAGGGTGGTGTTTTGGGAGCTCACGGTAATTGGGCTTGGAGTTTTTGCGGATAAGGCGGGGTTTGTTTATCTTCAATTATCTAGATTTTCGTTGATGGATTCTTATCAGAAATCTTTAATGGTTGTTGAGTTGAGAATGGTTTGATTTCCAACCCTGAATGACATTGAAAAAATAGTGATCCCATTCATTACTGAAAATAAAAAACGTGTTACAAAGTATGGAATTGGGAATGATGATAGTAAATTGGAGTGTAAAACTGTTTTAGGTTATAGATGGATAGGTGTAGAAGCTCCAATAACAATTTATTACATACAAGAGTTCTTGTTGTAGCCGGGTAAACTTCTTTTTTTTTTTTCGATTCAACCGTCCCTATTTAAAATAGTTAAAATGAATAATTTAATAATAACTTAAATATATTATAAATATTAAAAATTAATAAAAAATTGTTTTAAATAGTGAATGAAGCTGATGTCTCACACTTAGATAATACGAATTTAAAAAACTAAAGATAAATTAAAATATAATGAAAAATTTAAAAACTTTTTGTTAAAAAGGCTTATGGTTATTAAGATATTTAACCAATTTACTTATTTTTTTAATAATTCAAAATGATTCTAAATATTTCTAGCTATCCATATTGATCAAAGAGGATCAGCTAAAGAAAGCTGGAGATGTTGTATATTTGAGAAATAAAATACTATTTAGCTTTCAAAAGAAATCAGTTTTTTTGAAAGGGGAATTCATTAGTTCATTCCATGAATGAGATCATACAATTCAGGGAAAAACATCAAAAATTTGTCATAGATAGTGAAGGACAAACTCCATCAACCTCAAAATCAATAGAACATTATGGCACATTGACAATTGCCTTTGTCACAACTCAAGTATGACATATTTGGAGTGATTGCAAGTGTCACATCTCGGGAGTGAGCACGGCCTCATCAAGTCTGGAATGAGCCGAGCATGAAAAAATTGAGTCACAAGGTTCTTGGAGTACCTCGGAAGACTCTAGAAGTCTAAAGAACGGACCAGGTCCATGTAGAATATTCTGGAAGTTCTAGAATACTCCACCATTATATAAATTAATGAGTTAGGTGATAAAGGTTTAAAATTAGATCTTAACAGTCAATTAGGATTAACTGTAACTGTTAGATTGTTTGGGGCTTGCCTATATAAGGAGAGACACTTGTAACACCCCTTACCCGTATTCAACGCCCAAAAAGGATACGAGGCATTACCGGAATTACAAATTTATTTATCAGACATTTTATTTCATTTAGTATTTATATTTGAAACCAATCAAAATCAAACATATTATCCCTTAAACATATTTATTTTTCTCGTCATGTCTTACTTAAATTTATTACTCGTCTCAACATACTTAATTACATTGTATTAACATATTAAAGATAATCGCATATTTGCATATCATGATAAATATCATTCACTTGTCTCTTCTTCATAAACATAAATCAGTTAATTCATCATATCAATATTTCACGTACCATCAACTCATATTTCCTTATATCACGTAATTAAATTACACGAACTTATTTGGCTAAATTTGTAGAAATACCAAGATTCAGGGGCACTTTAGAATTTTTCTATTTTCATCGATTTTTCAATCGATCTTAATCTAAATTAATAATTTCATTCAATTTTGCAATTTTAAATAATAAAATAATCTATTTCATGCAAAGTGATCATTTCCACATTTTTACAAAATTAATCATAAAGTTTTACTTTTATTCAATTTAGTCCCTGAGCCTAAAACATTACAAATTAGCCATGCTAGCTGAATATTCATACATATTTTCCTCCTCCTCCTCTCCATTCCACATCCTTAATGTATATAACATGCTATAAGTAACATTATCAATAATTCACTAATTACTCATATGTATATTCAAAACTGTCCATTTGAGTTACAGTTACTAAATTATTTATATCTTGAGCTGCAGAACTCGAAATTACGATCCGTTAATTTTATTTGAAACTAGACTCACATACCCTCTTACTATAATTTTTACAGAATTTTTGGTGTGGCCAATTAGTACAGTTTATTAGTTAAGTTCTCCCCTGTTACACAGTCTGATGGCTCTGACCTTTATTCACTAAAAATCAATTATCTCATAGTAAGATTTTCATATAGTGTTTCCGGTCATTTCTAATGAAAATAGACTCACTAAGGAATACGAACATATAAATTATGACTCATAATTATTTTTCTACAATTTTTAGTAAATTTCTAAAGTAAGAATAGGGGATCACGAAGTTATTCTAAATCAGTCTTACAAAAATTTAAATATCTTAATATGTAGACTTCCTTTTTCTCTGTTTCTTTTATATGAAAATAGACTCAACAAGCTTTAATTCTATATCTCACTCAACTTCTAATTCAAATTCTATCATTTTTGGTGATTTTTCAAAGTTAGACAACTGCTACTGTCCAAAACTGCTTTAGTGTAACATGTTGATTTCTATTTTGCCCCAAATTCCACAAGTCATACAATTCAGTCCTTGCTCAATTAACCCATCAATTGAGATAATTTGCTCATTTAATACTTTTCTCTATCAATTTAAACTACTTCATAACCTTTAAAAATCAGAATTTTAACACTAGGCCTTAATTTCAACTCTTTCACAATTAGGTCCTAAAACCAATTTCCATCAATTTTACTTGATAAAATCATCATATAACAAAATTAAAGCTTCAATTCAATATTTATTCATCATATTCTTCCATCGCTAACCCACATCAACTTTAAAAATTAACCATAGAATAAAAACTAATGAATTAATAAGTTGGACCCAATTGTAAAAATCTAAATACATAGAAATTTCAAGGAGAAAGCAAGAATTAAACTTACATGAAGCCAGAGTATGAAAACCAGCTTAAGCCCTCTTCCACGGCTGTTTTTCAGCTGATGAAAATGAAGAGAAATAAAGAAAAACTCTAGATATTCCAATTTAATCCCCTTTTTATTTAGCTAATTTTGGCAATTTTTCCAATTTGCCCCTTTTCTTCTTTCTCTTCTCTTTTTCTTTCTTTCCTTCCCCTGCTCTCTCCTTCGTTTGGGTTTTCTGTTTCTATTCTATCTCCCCCTTTTTTTTCTCCTTTAGTTTGTTTATATATATAATAATATAATATAATAATATAATAATATAATAATATAATATAATAATATACTTTATAATTAATATTATATATATATATACATTTTAACTGAAAAAAAATCTCAGATTTTTTTCATACTACCGCCTCAACATTTTAAAATGGCATAATTACCTTTTTAGTCCTTTTTATTTTCTTTAATCTATAATTAAACTTTTGCACCTTTTTCAATTTAGTCTTTTTCATTTAATTACATGTCCAAACGTTAAAATTTCTCAACTAAACTTTAATAATAACTTAATGACACTCCATAAATATTTTTAGAAATATTTATGGCTCACTTTATGAATTCGAGGTCTCAATACCTCGTTTTTTTATTAATTTTTCTAATTAATTCTTTTAGTTCACAAAATTCACTAATTTTAAAATATTTCTAAAATCACACTTAACTTATAATTATCGATTAACAAAGTTTTCTAACTTTTTTTGTCGGATTTAGTGATCTCGAATCACTGTTCCGACACTATTGAAATTGGGCTGTTACAACACTCCTCCATCATTTGTATCCAAGCTAGCTTATTTAAGTAATAGAGACACTTCCACATTCTCCCAACTCTCTTTTGCATTCTTCTCTTGTGCTATATAAGTTCCCCTGTTTACTTGCTTAGATTAAATATGCCAAGCCTCTCTTGAGTGATTATCGAAGGCTGACCTAGTGATACGAAATTGGAGCGGAGGAAGCAGAAGAAGGATCGAATTCAAGTTGTTCGACTCGAAAAAAAAAAAGATTTGGATGTGACCTAAAAGGAAGAAACCAAATAAATTTAGAAAATAACAAAGGAAACAACAAAAATTAAAAAATAATAAAAGATAAATATTCAAAATAACAACTAAATAGAGAAAAGATAGATTAAAGCAAAGTGGAAGATCGAACGATAAACCGATGGATAAGATGGATAGAAGGATAAATGTCCAATTGAACCCTTTGAGATGTAAATCCCAACAAAGTCAATTAATGGCTCTAATCAACCCTCCAAGAAATAATCATTGGGAAATTGAAAGGTGAACAATGAATTTCCATGACTCATTGAAGAAAATCAAGAAGAAAACTACTTCTAAAAATCACAAAAAAGAAATCTTGCACAAAGAAACAAACTCCTAGAGTTAAAAACTTTATTAATGAAAACAACTTGTCTCCTTTTAAGTATATTAGAAGTAGTTTTAAACTAAACTTTCTTGTTGACATAAAACTCATAATAAAGCCTAAAACCCAAACCCAATATGATTTAAACTCGAATTAAAAGCTCAAAACTCGTAATTCTTGTCATAATCCCGTCCAAAAATTATGCTCGCGAAATCTTCACTAAAACGATCATAACTTGATCTCCCAAACTCGAAATAAAGTGATTCAAAGTGCATTTTGAAGTTAAGAGATAGACCTTCGAACGCCATTAGACATCTCAACCCAAAAATGCCTAGATCCCATCCAAAAAGTCTTCACAAGTCTGTTGATTTCTCAAACTTGAAAATTGGTAGCTTCGATGAATGAAATTTAATAAATTTCACCCCATCCATGCATGTATCACCTAGGCTCATGGGCAAGAAATCCAAGTCTAAGGCCGCATTTGATTGAAGCTAAAGTCTTGGTACATGGCAAGTGGTATCAGAGTTTGCATTTCTAGCACCGTGGTGGTGAGTGACGATGGTTAAAAAGATTAAGAAGACGGGTGAGTAATAGGACATGGTTAAGAATCAAGATACCATGAAGGGCTAGAAGGTTTTGTCGATGGACTTTGTGAATATTGTAAATACTCGGATGGATAAGGTCGAGTTTGTTGTGAGCAATGTCCTTATGAGGGTGGAGGACATCGAAGATTCCCTTAAAAAGATTAAGTCTGAGATGATTGTGTCTCAAGACAGGCTAAATGAGCAACTCATGGAGGAGTTTAATGGGGCTATAAGAGAGGCCTTGGGCGAGCTTGTCTAGAAGAACGAAACCTTTGAGGAGTTAGTGGAGCTAATGCAAGGCGAGATCAAGAAGCTCAAGAGTGAACTTTCGAGCATCAAGGCAGCCAAGGATGGTGGTGTGCCAATATGGTCAACTTATTGAGATGTGTCAAAGCCAAAGGAGTTTAAAGGCACGAGAGATGCCAAAGATGTGGACAACTTCCTTTGGAGTGCCGACCAATACTTTCGTATGACCAAAATTGAAAAAGATAGCTCTTAAGGTAAGCACTACTTCGATGTACTTAACTGATGTTGCCTTGCTTTGGTGGCATCATAAGAGTGACAATACATGGCCTGTATTCATACTTGAAAGCCTTCTGGAGGGAGTTTAGGCTACAATTCTACTCCAAGTATGCAAACGAAAAGGCCCGATCGAAGCTTAGGCAGCTTACCCAACGTTGGACAGTGCACGACTATGTGTGTGAGTTTGTTGAATTGATGCTTCAGATATCAAATATGGGTGAGAGCGAGGCCCTATTTAGTTTTCTCGATGGACTTAAGTTGTGGTTAAAGATGGAGCTTCAACGTAGGGATTTTAGACCTTACGCAAGCAATGGCGGTAGTAGAGTCCCTAGTCAAGTATCCCAAGGAACGAATGAAGTCCCCCAAGAGTCGTGGCAGAGAAAAAAGTGGTGGAGTCGATAACGACCATTCGTTGGATGAGGAGACAAGGCATACGAAACCCTAGCGAGATAAGGCGAGACCTAAGGCAACCGTGAAGGAGGTGGGTGAGAGAAAGCCACTCAATGGCCTCTTATGTGAAGGTCTCATAGGGTGCGAGATTGTCCCACCAAGGGCAAGTTATACGTGACCTATAAATTGTTAAGGTGACTATAAATAAATTTTTAATAAATAAATAAATATAAAATTATTAATTTTAAAAAATATTATGAGCGAACCTAAAATGGGCTTGGGCTAGCCATTTACAAATGAGGACAGGCTCGGACAAAATTTTGGGCTCATATTTCGGGTCAGGCCAGGCTTGGATAAGTATAAAGTGTGTTAATATCATGCACAAGCCCAGTTTAAGCTCAATCCGAACTCGGTCCGACCTAGCCTATGAACACTTCTATTGTAAAGCATGGTTATAACAATTTATTAATGATTAATTATTTTATTTTATGTAAAGAAAACTTGTAATTTTTATTAAAAATCATGTTGTTACCTCTCATTTTAAAAATTAAATATGGTCACCTCTATTAGTAAAACCAAATTGGCACAAAAATAATTTAAAAAAAAAAAAAACTATTACTTTTTTTTTTTCTCCTTCTTTAGCACTCATTCGGGTAGCGGTCACACCCTGCCCAAAGTTTCTCCAAATCAAATATTAACACCCCAACCTTCACAACTCTCTAAAAAATCTGTCTTCTATCTATTTATCTTTTCTCTCTAGGATTTTGATTACATCTTCGTTTAACTTAGCTTCTTTCTTTTAATTAGATTTTCAATCCTTTCCTGCAAAACGTTAACAACAAACAGGTTTTTCTTTGGGTAGTTTCATGCTAATTTGATTGGCTTTTTCTTTTGTCCTTTTTTACACATTCAATGGCACCCAGCAGCAGAAGAGGCAAAACAACAAGAAACGCAAGCAAGCCCAGAAGAAGTAAATACATGAAGAAGCTCGTAAAGCCGAGCATCAATATTCAAACATCCACGTCAGCAACGTTGGAAGATTCGGCTTCCAAGATTGATGATGGATTTGCATTGGATCATAATATTGAAGGAGATGATGATGTCTCTACTACAAGTCCATGCTCTACACCAAAGGCTCAAAGGTATCGAATACCGGAAATTCATACATGCCCTCCAGCACCAAAGAAGCGAAGATCAGTTCCCTCAAATTGCTCCTTACAAAGAACTCCTCCTATTGCTTTCTTTGCTTCTCCAGATTTAGAGCTCTTCTTCTTCTTTGCATTTAGAGATATTTCAGTCTGATGATAAGTGCTTTCCATAAATAAATATAAATATAATTCAAGAGTTTTGTTATAGTGTGAGAAGTTACTGTTTTGAGTGAAGAAGAAGAAGAAGGTGGTAGGCATAGCCTAGTATTTTTGGTGCTAATTAATTAATTTTAATAAGTTGAGTTTCAAATTTGTAGGGTACAGTAATCACAAATTTAGCTTTAATTCCTACTTTCTTTTTCAAAAGCAATATTGATGACTTTTGAAATTTAGGATTGCAATCTGAAGTTTGAAAGTGTGATTTTTGTTTGTTAAATGAGAAAGTGAAAGAATATATACTTCTTCCTGTCCTGTGTGCTTTCTTTTCTTATTGTTCATGATATGAACTTACAGATCAATAGAGCAAGTTTGTTATCAGTAAACTAATATCTCGGAAGCAAATAATATTTGGGTAACAAATACTTGAAGATATATTCCTATAAAATATATTAATATCCGGTGATTAATGGGTTAAATTGTGATGACCCGCATATTTTACTTCTAGTTTTGGAGTGAAGAGTGAAGACTGGCACTGGCTGAGCCTGAGAGAGATATTGTTTTAAAGAATATTCCCTTGAGATCATGACTGTAACACAACTGCTGTTGAAGAACATAAAATGGATGAAGTCGGCTGCTCAACATCCCAAAATAAAGCTTTTCTTTTTCTTTTCCTGAGGTTGAGACGGGTGTCTGAGCTCTGCCCAGCGTCCCGTTGCTAGGAGAATCCTATGAAGAGATTCTTTCGCCTTTCACTGCAAAATCCCAACCTTTTTTTTCCCTTCAGTTTCATGCCATTTAAATAATATCTGGAATTTGAGTTTTATTAATAAAAAAAATCCCACTACCAATTTTGTCCTCAACTCACTTAACTTCACTTTTATTGATTTAATTACTTTAAAAATTTGGTCTTCTATTCCAACCTTAGTTGACTTTCATATTCAATTTTATTGTTCTCATAGTAGTATCTGCATTTTTTTCTCAAATCCTGAGAGTTTGAATGGTGATCTAAACTCTTTCAATCAACTCAGTGACTACAAAAATAATGGATGAAATACTGAAATGCTAAAATCGGTATGTTTATTTAGTTAGTAGAATTTGAAAAATAAATACATAAATTACACAATTAATCACTTAATTTTCATACCTTTTCATTTTGCATTAAAAATAAAAAGTTTATTATATTAACACTATCATTACATATTTTTATTATTTTCGGTGATGAAAAATGAGAAAAATATATACTAAAATTGAGTGACTAAAATGAGTGTATATAATGAAAAATGAATGGTGAGTTAAAATGATATAATATGTAACAATAGTGACCATATAGCATACTTTTTCTTTTCGATGTCTAAAATAAAAATTTATAAAAATTGGGTCATCAACTGTATAGTTTATTAAAAAAATCAATTGAAATTTAAAAGATTTATTTTAAATTGTTAATTAATGAAAATATGAAAATTTAATATATCATATGGAATTTTCTTTTCCTAGCTTTATAATTAAATTTTCATACCTAATTCTGTTCTTTTCCCTTTGCTTACAAAAAAAAACCTGAAAAGTTTTTAAAATTTTGCTTTAAATAAATATTTTTAAGTTTTAAGTTTCAAATATTTAATTATTGATAATTTATTAAATAAAAACATGTAATTAATGAATGCACAATTTCCATAATTTTTTTTTTGAATTTACGTGATATATTGTTGTGGATTTAAATTAATTTATTCACAAAGATGAGATATTAACATTAACATATATATATATTGTTAGAATGAGTTTACGACTACATGATTTAATGATACAAACTCATTTGTATTAAAAAAAAAATTATGACCTACTGAGTTTTAGTGTAGTTAGTATTGGTGGTGTTGTTAGTGCGAGAGGACGTTTGCTAAAGTATGTAAAAGCGCATTTATAGTCATATTTAAAGGTTTGAGAGAAATTATAAAATAAAAATAAGAATAAAATTATTTAAGGAGTAGTTTAACTTTTGAGATATAAAAAAAAAATCATTTACTAGTTTTATTTAAAATTCCCATCATGTGCATGTGCAGTTATTGTAACGACCCGAAATTCGTGGGCACCAGAAAAAAAAAAAAAATGTGTTATCGGGCCTCCGTCTTAGTAAATCGAGTTAGTAAATAATCATTAGGAGTAATTATGAGTCTAGTAGTGTGCTTAATTAGATTTTTATTTAGTGAATTTAGCTTAATTGAGAGTAATTAGGAAAAAGGATCAAATTGAATAAGGAGTAAAAGTCTAATTGTAGATTAAAAGAAAATAAAAAGGACCAAAATGGCAATTATGCCATTTAGCATAAGTTGAGCGGCATAAGCTTAAAAAAATCTGAGATTTTATGTGTTAAAATATATTATTAATATTATTAAATAATTATATTAATATAATATTATATTATATAATAAAGTAAATAGTAAATGAAATAATAAAAAGAAACAAAGAAGAACAGAAAAGAACAGAGAGCATACGAAACAAGCAGGAAAGAAAGAAGAAAAAGAAGGAAAAAGGAAAAACTAAAGATTCAAGGTTTTAAACTTTAAAAGGTAAGTCAATCAAGTCCTATTCTTTTAATTTTGATGTTTTAGAAGCTTTAAAGCAAGATTTTGATGAAACTAAGTTGATATTTTGAGAGTTTATTGGTTTTTAAGTATAGTTTATGTTAAAGAAAAAGATGAACAAGGGGTTAAATTGAATGAAATTTAAGTTAGAGTTAGTAAAAGGATTAAATTGTAAAGTAAGCTATAAGTTTTGTATTATAGGGATTGATTTGGAAGAAATTATAAATTAGGGTTTATTTTGAAAATTTTGTAATCAAGTTGAATATGGAAGGAATTTAAGTAGAATCAAGCATGAATTAAGTTAAGAAAATAAGTAAACTTAACTAGGATTTAATTGCAAAATAAGTCATAAGAAAACAGATTTAAGACAGCAGCAGTAGAGTAACTTTGAAAATTCACCAAAAATCGTAGAAATGGAATTAGAAGTTGAGTGAGATATGAAATTAAAGCTTATTGAGTCTATTTTCATATGAAAGAAACAGAGATAGCAAATAAGTTCTGTATTGTGAGATATTTAAATTTTAGTGAAACTGGTTCAGGGTGATTTCGAGATCCCCTGTTCTGACTTGTAAAAATAATTAAAAATTGTATAAAAATGATTTTGGAACATAATTTATATGGTTAAATTCCTTAATGAGTCTAGTTTCAAATGAGCTAAACAAGGAGGCCATCTAAATTCTGTACAAAGAGTAATTTAATTCGTAGTGAAGAGAGGTCAGAGCAGTTGGACAGTGAAACAGGGGAAACTTTAAGAATAATCTGGTATTGATTGGCCATACCAAAAAATTCTGAAAAATTTACAGTAAAAATATATATGAGTCTAGTTTCGGGAAAAATTTACGGATCTTAATTTGGAGTTCCGTAGCTCCAGATATAGATGATTTAGTGACAATGACTCAGGTAGACAGCCTAGAAAGAACTTATAAGTAAATAATAGAATTGTGTATAAAAGATGTGGAATGAAGAGGAAGAGTAGAAATTGAATAAAATTCAATTATTTATTGTAATTTAATGTTGTAATTAATAATGTAAATTATTATTTTCGTAGCTAAAAAGGAACTTGAGGCATCAACCCATAAAGGAAAGGAGAAGGTTACCGAGGAATAATCAAGCAAATTCGGGTTTGTATTACTATAATTCAAGCTATTTATTTATTCATTAAATATTAGATTAATTTATGGATATGGTAAGTAAATTATAAGGTAAGTGTTTTTATTGAAATTGAATTGTATCCGGATTGATATGGAAAAGTGTAATTAATATTGAAATTGAATTTATTATGAAAATGAAAATGAAATTGAGAACCTGAAATACCCTATTAACTAGTCGGGGTGAGTCGGATATAATTGGCATGCCATAGGACATGAAAGAGTACGGGATTTTGCCGGCTTCGATCGATCAGCACTTACGCGTCGACTCATCGTTATCTTATATCAGCATCGATTCGACACTTTGTGTGTCGATATCGTTATCTTATATCTGTATTCTGAGTTCAAAGACTTTGTGTGTTGAATATCGATATTGTTATCTGTTATTCGATTCGACACTTTGTGTGTGATATCGTTATTACCATTAAGGCACATTGTGCCGTCTTCGAGTGTTGGGTTGGAATCCGTGTATCCGTTAAGGTCCGAGTGCATTAATAGGGGTAAATAAAGAAAAGGTTAAATTGAATAAAATGAAATGGTTGAGCCATTGGAAGAAATGCGAAAATAGAACATGAATGAAAAATGTGATTGAAATATGAGCATGAGAAAAGAAAGTATGAACCATTGGTTCAAGAAATGGATAATGGCTCAACATGATTGTGTATTATTTCAATTGTTAAATAGCTAAATTTGAATTGTATGAATATATTGAGAATGATAAACTTATGTTTGAATTGGGTTAGTTAAATTAAAGTTATATGATTTAATGATATGATTATTATGTTTATAATTTGAATTATGGTAATACCATTTGAGTATATGTATACTCAACAGCATGCGTTTAACTTAAATGTGCGCGGAGTTGTAGAAGTCAAACATCGAACCAAACATCCGAAGCGGACCGACTTCAAAGAAACCTTTGGTGATGTATATTTCCTTTTATAATGTGGCATGTACGTAGGTTGTGTTTAAATGTTATTATGTTTTGAATGTAAATGGTTAAAAATGTTAGTATTACAAGTTTAAAAATTATAATGAAAGGAGTATATTTATTTTAATCTAACTAATATTTTGATAAATTTAAGTTGATATTATATTGATTGAGTTTGATTAGAAGGTATTTAGAATAGAAAATGAATTTATCAAATGAATTGGTTAAATTGGTTGTTTATTGAAATGAATACGATTTATTTTCTGAGGGTTTTATATATTAATAAGCAGAAATGTTGCGAAATTTATATTAAACAAAATTTATATTTGCAAATTGTCCGATATGTAGTGAATGCTTCAGTAACCTGTTAAGCGATGGTTGGGGTTAGGGTGTTACATTTATTGGTATCGAGCTATCGAGTTTAGTCGATTCGGGCTAAATCGGGCTCAAAGTGAGTCTAGAAGTACATGCCACTATTGAGTCGAAGTTTGAGTCGGGTTTTGGATGTTGATATATATTTATTTGATTTTGTTTTCTGAGATAAAATGTCGACGAAAGAATGTATGATGTTGAAGCAGAAATGCATACTGAAAATCGAGAAATTGAAGAAAGCTGAATCATTACACCTCATCAGAATCCGTTAAATAACCAACCTCCTAATGTAAGAAGAGAAAGAGATAACTCACAGCTGTTAAGAGCTATAGCCGATGCATTGCAACATGTAATGGAAATCGCATGCTGCATTACATCGGTACCTACGGTTAGGCGGGCCCCGATTAAAGAGTTAAGAAAATATGGTGCCACGGAGTTTTCGGGACTAAGAGGTCTTGATCCGTCTATTGCTTTGAGAATTGGATAGAATCAACAAAAAGAGTTTTGCAACAATTAGATTGCACCCCGAGAGAATCGATATGTGTTTGTATCATTGTTACAAGGGAAGCATATCTCTGGTGGGAATCATGTTGTTAGACATTTACTAGGATGATCGGGTAACACGGGATTTGTTTCAAAAGAATTTCAAAAGAAGTATATTGGGGAAATGTATATTGAAGAGAAAAAGCAAGAGTTTTTAATGTTGAAACAGGGTAATATGTCAAGTATTGGATTATGATCGAGAGTTTACTAGATTGAGCGGTATGCTTGAATATATTCCAACAGAGGTGATAGTTGTAAACGGTTTTTACGAGGATTAAGAGATGAAATAAAACTACAATTAGTGTCCCAAATTCATCGAATTTGTTGATTTGATCGAGCGGGCCAAAATGATAGAGCAAGTCTTGGGACTTGATAAAAAGTCGTAAACAGATTGGATTGACCAGAAACGAGTAGAGAGCAACTAGTTCAAATCCACTACCAAAAGATCTAGAGAATTCGAGAGGTGGTTGGAGATCAAGCTTTCGATCCGATAGAGGTGACTAAACAGAGGAAAATAGATTACTATTTCCACTTGGTAGTGTAAAAGCTCCACCCGGGGAAAATGAATATCCGAATGTAACTATTGTGGAAAAAGACATTTTGGTGAATTTGGAAGAAAATTGGAGGATGTTTTCGTTGTGGCTCTACTGAACACTTTATTAAAGATTGTTCAAAACTCTCGTAGTAGTACACCTACCACATCTCAGAGATAGATCGTGATCGATCGCCAGAGGTAGAGGAATGTCTAGAGGAGGTTTTGTTTCGAGGAGAGGAGGAGCTAGTAGAAGCGGTGATATAGCTACACAACGATCGGAGAGGCTAGAGCACGGCCCGGAGCATACGTAGTTCGGACGTGAAGAAGGCAATGCTCACGATGTGGTGACAGTATATTTTTATTGTATTACGAGCCTATTTATGCTTTAATTGACCGGGTTCATCACATTCATATATTAATTTAAAATTAGTTGAATCGGGAAGTTAGAATCAAATGTCTAGAGTTTTCATAGAGGTGTCTAGCCCTTTGGGACAAAGCGGTGTTAGTAGACGAGTATGCCGGAGGTGCCCGTTAATAATACATGATAAAATGTTTCGTGGATTTCTTGATCATGCCTTTTGGCGATTTTGATATCATTTTGGGTATGGATTGGTTATCCGAACATGGGGTAGTTTTGGATTGCTATAAAGAGGTTTAGTATTCGAGCAGAAAATGGGGACAGAATTGAAGTGAATGGCATCCGTACGTGCGGTGGTTCGACACGTATCATTTCAGCTACTAAAGCTAACAAGTTATTACAAAGAGGTTGTTCAGCGTATTTGGCATATGTTATTAATTCGATTCGGTGGGAAGCCAATGCGGCCCGATTAGGATCAGTGTATGCGAGTTTCGGATGTATTTCGGAAGAACTACCGGGTTTACCACCTGATAGAGAGGTTGAATTTGCTATTGATGTGTATCCAGGTACAGCACCAATTTCTATACCTCCGTACCGAATGTCGCCTACTGAATTGAAAGAGTTGAAGGTGCAGTTACAAGATTTATTAGATCGAGGATTTATCCGACCGAGTATTTCCCCTGGGGAGCTCCGGTATTGTTTGTTAAAAGAAAGATGGTTCTATGCGGTTGTGCATTGATTATCGATGATTGAACAAAGTGACAATCAAGAACCGGTATCCTTTGCCTCGTATAGACGACTTGTTTGATCAGCTAAAGGAGCTTGGTATTTTCTAAAATTGATTTGAGATCCGGGTATTATCAGCTGAAGGTGAAGGAAAGTGATGTGCCTAAGACTGCCTTCCGTACTCGTTATGGCCATTATGAATTTTTGGTGATGCCGTTTGGATTGACCAATGCTCCAGCTGCTTTTATGGATTTGATGAATCGCATTTTCCAGCCGTATCTAGATCAGTTTGTGGTGGTTTTTATTGATGATATATTGGTATATTCAAAAACAGAGGCGAGAACATGATCAAGCATCTTGAAAGGTTTTCTGATTCTCGGGAAAAGCAGGTTGTATGGGAAATTAAGTAAATGTGAATTACGTTGTCCAAGTGGTATTTTTAGGACATGTGGTATCTGGCGATGGGATTAGAGTTGACAGAAGAAGATCGAAGCAATTGTTGATGGAAAGCGCCAAAGAATGTATGCGAGGTGCGTAGTTTTCTCGGTTTGGGTGGATATTATCGAAGATTTGTAAATGGATTCTCGAAAATAGCAATGCCGATGACTAAACTACTACGGAAGAATGTTCCTTTTATCGGGATGATCGATTGCGAGAATAGTTTTGAGACTTTGAAGCAAATGTTGATGAATAACCGGTATTAACATTACCAGTCGGGAAAAGATTTTATTGTGTACAATGATGCTTCTTTGAGTGGTTTGGGTTGTGTATTGATGCAAAATGGAAAGGTTATTGCATATGCATCTAGACAGTTGAAGCCGCATGAACGTAATTACCCGACACATGACTTGGAGCTAGGCTGCAGTAATTTTTGCTTTAAAGATTTGGAGACATTATCTTTATGGCGAGAAATGTTACATTTACACGATCATAAAAGTCTCAAATATCTCACATCACAGAAAGATTTAAATTTAAGGCAAAGAGCGGTGGATCGAGCTTCTAAAAGATTATGATTGTGTTATAGATTATCATCCAGAAAAGCAAATGTGGTAGGTGATGCATTGAGCAGAAAGTCTGCGATTGAATTATTGAGCAATGTTTGCTCGGCTTAGTGTTAATGATGATGGAAGCTTGTTATTGAGTTAAAAGTTAAGCCAATGATGTTAGAAGCAGATTAAAGCGGCTCGGATGGAAGATGTCAAATTATTAGAAAAAGAGAAATGGTTGAGAATGGTACAACGATCGAAAATTTTAGTATTGATGAACATAATTGTTTGAGGTTTCAAAATCGGATTTGTGTTCCAACTACTTCGAATTAAAGAAGATGATTCTTCAAGAAGCACACGATGGTACTTTTGCGTTGCATCGGGTGGAACAAAAATGTATCGTAATTTAAGGGAGCACTATTGGTGGCAGGAATGAAGAAAGATATAGTTGAATATGTCAATAAATGTTTGACTTGCCAACGAGTAAAGGCAGAACATCAGTGCAAGCTGTGGTTACTCAGATCTATTAGTATTCCGAATGGAAATGGGATAGTATTACTATGGATTTTGTTACGGGGTTGCCACCGCCAGAGAGCAAAAAGAATGCCATTTGGGTGATAGTTGATCGACTTACTAAGTCCGCTCATTTCATAGCGATCGGGGATCGATTGGTCTTTACTGAAGCTTCTTTGAAGTATATATCCGAGAAATTGTGAGATCGCATGGCATTCCAAAGATCTATAATTTCCGATCGAGATCCACGATTTACATCGAGATTTTGGAAGCGATTACATGATTCTTTGGGTACTCGGCTTAATTTTAGTAATCGCATTTCATCCACAAACCGATTGACAATCGAGCGGGTAATTCAAATTTTAGAAGACATGCTTGGGCTTGCATTATTGACTTTGAATCGGGTTGGGAACGATACTTGCCATTATTTGAATTTGTTTATAATAATAGTTATCAATCTAGTATTCAAATGGCTCCATATGAAGCATTATATGGTCGAAGATGTCGATCCGGTATGTTGGACAGAGTTGAATGAGAAAAAGATTGTTGGACCGGAATTAATTCGGGAGACGAGAAGAAGTAGTTAAAAAGATCAAAGACGAGTTGAAAGTAGCTTTTGACAGACAAAAGTCTTATGCAGATCTAAAGCGATTTAGATATAGAGTATTACGTGGGTGATAAAGTGTTTTTAAAAGTATCACCTTGGAAGAAAATTTTGAGATTTGGTCGCAAGGAAAATTAAGTCCTCGTTACATTGGGCCATATGAAGTAATTGAAAGAATCGGACCGGTTGCCTATCGATTAGCTTTACCTCGGAATTACGTAAAATTCATAATGTTTTTCATGTTTCCATGCTACGAAGGTATCGATCGGATCCATCTCATATTATTTCTATCGAAGACATTGAGATTAGACCGGATTTGTCATATGAAGAAGAACCGGTTCAAATACTAGCTCGAGAAGTGAAAGAATTAAGAAACAAACGAGTCCCTTTGGTAAAAGTATTGTGGAGAAGCCATAATGTAGAAGAAGCAACTTGGGAACTCAAGAAACTATGAGAGCGATATCCTCACCTATTTCTCGTAAATTTCGAGGACGAAATTTATTTAAGTGGGGAGAAATGTAACGACCAGAAATTCGTGGGCACCGAGAAAAAAAAAAAAATGTGTTATCGGGCCTCCGTCTTAGTAAATCGAGTTAGTAAATAATCATTAGGAGTAATTATGAGTCTAGTAGTGTGCTTAATTAGATTTTTATTTAGTGAATTTAGCTTAATTGAGAGTAATTAGGAAAAAGGATCAAATTGAATAAGGAGTAAAAGTCTAATTGTAGATTAAAAGAAAATAAAAAGGACCAAAATGGCAATTATGCCATTTAGCATAAGTTGAGGCGGCATAAGCTTAAAAAATCTGAGATTTTATGTGTTAAAATATATTATTAATATTATTAAATAATTATATTAATATAATATTATATTATATAATAAAGTAAATAGTAAATGAAATAATAAAAAAAAGAAACAAAGAAGAACAGAAAAGAACAGAGAGCATACGAAACAAGCGGGAAAGAAAGAAGAAAAAGAAGGAAAAAGGAAAAACTAAAGATTCAAGGTTTTAAACTTTAAAAGGTAAGTCAATCAAGTCCTATTCTTTTAATTTTGATGTTTTAGAAGCTTTAAAGCAAGATTTTGATGAAACTAAGTTGATATTTTGAGAGTTTATTGGTTTTTAAGTATAGTTTATGTTAAAGAAAAAGATGAACAAGGGGTTAAATTGAATGAAATTTAAGTTAGAGTTAGTAAAAGGATTAAATTGTAAAGTAAGCTATAAGTTTTGTATTATAGGGATTGATTTGGAAGAAATTATAAATTAGGGTTTATTTTGAAAATTTTGTAATCAAGTTGAATATGGAAGGAATTTAAGTAGAATCAAGCATGAATTAAGTTAAGAAAATAAGTAAACTTAACTAGGATTTAATTGCAAAATAAGTCATAAGAAAACAGATTTAAGACAGCAGCAGTAGAGTAACTTTGAAAATTCACCAAAAATCGTAGAAATGGAATTAGAAGTTGAGTGAGATATGAAATTAAAGCTTATTGAGTCTATTTTCATATGAAAGAAACAGAGATAGCAAATAAGTTCTGTATTGTGAGATATTTAAATTTTAGTGAAACTGGTTCAGGGTGATTTCGAGATCCCCTGTTCTGACTTGTAAAAATAATTAAAAATTGTATAAAAATGATTTTGGAACATAATTTATATGGTTAAATTCCTTAATGAGTCTAGTTTCAAATGAGCTAAACAAGGAGGCCATCTAAATTCTGTACAAAGAGTAATTTAATTCGTAGTGAAGAGAGGTCAGAGCAGTTGGACAGTGAAACAGGGGAAACTTTAAGAATAATCTGGTATTGATTGGCCATACCAAAAATTCTGAAAAATTTACAGTAAAAATATATATGAGTCTAGTTTCAGGAAAAATTTACGGATCTTAATTTGGAGTTCCGTAGCTCCAGATATAGATGATTTAGTGACAATGACTCAGGTAGACAGCCTAGAAAGAACTTATAAGTAAATAATAGAATTGTGTATAAAAGATGTGGAATGAAGAGGAAGAGTAGAAATTGAATAAAATTCAATTATTTATTGTAATTTAATGTTGTAATTAATAATGTAAATTATTATTTTTCGTAGCTAAAAAGGAACTTGAGGCATCAACCCATAAAGGAAAGGAGAAGGTTACTGAGGAATAATCAAGCAAATTCGGGTTTGTATTACTATAATTCAAGCTATTTATTTATTCATTAAATATTAGATTAATTTATGGATATGGTAAGTAAATTATAAGGTAAGTGTTTTTATTGAAATTGAATTGTATCCGGATTGATATGGAAAAGTGTAATTAATATTGAAATTGAATTTATTATGAAAATGAAAATGAAATTGAGAAGCTGAAATACCCTATTAACTAGTCGAAATTTGAGTCGGATATAATTGGCATGCCATAGGACATGGAAGAGTACGGGATTTTGCCGGCTTATCGATCGAGCACTTACGTGCGACATCGTTATCGTTATCATTATCGATTCGACACTTTGTGTGTCGATATCGTTATCATTATCTTATTACAGTTCTGAGTTCAAAGACACTTTGTGTGTTGAATATCGATATTGTTATCGTTACCGATTCGACACTTTGTGTGTCGATATCGTTACCGTTAAGGCACATTGTGCCGTCATCGAGTGTTGGGTTGGAATCCGTGTATCCGTTAAGGTCCGAAGTGCATTAATAGGGGTAAATAAAGAAAAGGTTAAATTGAATAAAATGAAATGGTTGAGCCATTGGAAGAAATGCGAAAATAGAACATGAACTGAAAAATGTGATTGAAATATGAGCATGAGAAAGAAAGTATGAACCATTGGTTCAAGAAATGGATAATGGCTCAACATGATTGTGTATTATTTCAATTGTTAAATAGCTAAATTTGAATTGTATGAATATATTGAGAATGATAAACTTATGTTTGAATTGGGTTAGTTAAATTAAAGTTATATGATTTAATGATATGATTATTATGTTTATAATTTGAATTATGGTAATACCACCGAGTATATATATACTCTCGGTCGCATGTTGTTAACTCCGTGCGCGAGGTTGTAGAAGTCAACATCTTGAACCAAACATCAGAAGCGCACCGACTTCAAAGAAACCTTTGGTGATGTATATTTCCTTTTATAATGTGGCATGTACGTAGGTTGTGTTTAAATGTTATTATGTTTTGAATGTAAATGGTTAAAAATGTTAGTATTACAAGTTTAAAAATTATAATGAAAGGAGTATATTTATTTTAATCTAACTAATATTTTGATAAATTTAAGTTGATATTATATTGATTGAGTTTGATTAGAAGGTATTTAGAATAGAAAATGAATTTATCAAATGAATTGGTTAAATTGGTTGTTTATTGAAATGAATACGATTTATTTTACAGGGTTTTATATATTAATAAGCGTAAATGTTTGCTAAATTTATATTAAACAAAATTTATATTTGCAAATTGTCCGATATGTCCCAGTAATGCTTCGAACCCTGTTAAGCGATGGTTTCAGGTTAGGGTGTTACTGATTATTTAACCACTTTTTTTTGCTTTTTTTTTTTTCATTTCATTAACCTTTGTGGGTAATGCCATGGTATAAATATATATATTTTCATTTATCTATCATTTTAGTTAAAATCATTGGTACATAAATATAAATTCTTTTAGAAGCTTTAATATATATACTAATATTAAATTTTTTTATTGAATTAGTGTTATATGAAGTAATACTACATTAGTTTAAGGAAATTGCTTAAATTATGATCACAACAATAAAATAAAAGAGAGGATATTTAAGATTTAATGTTTTCTTTTTGAACAATTTTATTATAGATTTTGATTATCTATTTTTTTTTACACAACGCCCCAACCCATAGATAGGAGAATGATGCACTTCAGTAGACTCGAACCCACGTCCTCCTATATTGACAATAATATTCATACTAATCAAGCTAAAACTCAATCAAATTTAAGACTTAATGTTTAATAAATAAGAAATTGCGAAAACATAACTCACTAATTTAAAAACTAATTTTATACTTTTATATTAATCTTATTTTCTTTTAAAATATAATTATTTTTAATTAAACGTTTACTTTAACCCTTCAATGATAAAATATGAAATACTACAATTAATGTTCTATCATAATTAATTAAGTTAAGCCCCCTTTCTTTTGTTGCAATTTATAAATAAATGCATACACAATTTGTAGGAAGAAAATATACATGTACACTACATAAAAATTTTGAACTAAGTTTAATGTTACGAGTCAAGTGACATTAATTTTGTTAGTGAAAGCACAATAATACTAAGAGTACTAAATGTAACACCCCATAGTCGACCTAATCGTCGGATTCGAATGTGTAATGTCACATTATGTTGCGGAAATAATTGAAGCTAACTTACTTCTTTTATCATATCATTTAAAGCATAATATTATTCATATTAAAACAATTACTCGTTTCAATCACAGTCTTACTTTCATACAGTATAATAGTTTAATTCATCGACTTACAGGGTGATACTAAGTCAATTTAGGAGTTGAGACTAAAATCCAAATTCAATTATCAAGTTTTAATGTTGTGTCTTGAGACAGGAAACTTCTTGTCTCGAGATAAGTTTCCATTTGTTTTAGGTATTTTTGTTGTAAAATTAAACTGTCTCGAGACATTAGAAATTGTGTCTCGAGGCAAGGTCTCAAGACTGGGTCTCAAGACCGACCTCCTTTGTTTTTTTATTTTAGCTTTGATGTTTGAATGTCTCGAGACTTGAAGCAAGACAAAACTAGTTTTGTTTTAAAGTTTATTTGTCTACAATTAGTTATCTAACAAGACATAAATTGAAATCGAATTATGAAAGCACAAACTGATTTTTTATCTGTTGCCTGCTCTCTCCCTGGCCCTCGACGTTTCCACAAGTGATAACCAGTTTCTTTTTATTATCATTATATTTTTAAAATAAAAAATATTTTTTCCATTCATATGGGTATTACAAATTCTAATATATATATATGATGATCATGATCATGATGATGATGAAGAAAAAGGATATAGATGGTTGCTTTCAACTTTCAATCATGGGATGTGATCTCTTTCCCTATTTTAATTGTTTATAAAGAGTAATGTCGTAGTTCATTGCTTGTTGGTTATAAATCTTATGACCATACATATGGGGTCATGAGTCTGTCGTGTCTTGTAATATGTTTCTCCATAATTTTACGCAGATGAAAAAGTACTAACATACAATGTCAGAAAAAGTATATAGGTCCGATAAAATGTAAAAAAAAAAAAAACATAATAAAAATGGTTTACATATTAAAATTATATTAATATATAATTATAATGCTAAAAGTAATCATTAAATATGCTTGTGTTCATACAACAAGTCACCAATAAGGAGGAGAGGATGGTAAAGAGGAGTGTCAGTTCATTTGTGATAGGCAAAGAACTCGTGTATGGAGGAGAGTTTATTAGGGATGTTGTATAGGATTTTTAGGAGAGAAGGAGTTGATCCTTGGTCCCTCGTACACTCGGGTTTATATAGAGGCCACCCCTTGTCCTGTAGTGCCATGTGGCTGACAGTACAATGTCTTGATGGTTGTTTACATTGGTCGGATGGCAAGGTTGCTATAGGTCAATTGTCGTCATGGAGCGTGTTATGTAGTCCTACTATGATATGCTCATCCTTGAGATTGTACAAGAATGTTATGTCTCGATGGTCCCTAGAATGAGCGCGTAATGAGTTGTCTCTAGGTTAACTTACACAAAATTTGCGAGGGGTCGCTTATAGTCTGTCCCACATGAACGATTGATATGAACAATTCCTTGCAAAGGGTCATAAGCAGACAGTCCAACAACTCACCATGTGTCGTGCTAAGGTGGGGTATAACAGTTTGAAATCAATTGGAAAATAATAATTGTAAATACATTGAAAGTAATAAATAAAGGTTGGTTAGAATATGCCACAAGTCTTTATACTCTTTGTAAATTTAGAATTTAATATTCGAATTTTTATTTCTAAGAATCTAATCCCTCTACTTTTTAAAATTTCAAAATTCAGTTCCAACTGTTAACACAAATAAATTTTTTTTGTTAAATTTTGTTTCATTACAACATTATTTTTTTTAATTACATTACTATTAAGTGGATATTTGTTATTTCAAAATACCACACCAAAAAAAATTAATCAAAAGATAACAATATTAACAATCAGACATTAATTTTGAAATCTAAAATAAAAAAAATTAAATTGCTGAAAATAAAAAGATAAATCTATAAAAAAAATATAACATATTTTAATAAAAAATATAAAATAAATCCATGAAGACTTTCTGTACTAGTTTGTTTGAAAATAAAAAATGTAAAGACAAAATAAAATGGTACATTGTGTGGGTATAATGAGAGGAAAAGAGTGGAAGAGGACCTCGGAATGAGGGATATTAATGATATAAAATGAACAATTGATCCAATTAATTTAGGTGCTTTTTAATGAAATTAATTAGGTGCATATGGATGGGTAGATGTCACTTCTCCTTTTTCATTCCAATCATGAATTCGTTTAGCATCAGCTTTGCCAACTTTTGTAGAATCCGAGGTTGCCCAGCAAATTAATACCCTAATATGTAATATTCGTCCATCATGACTCAACCCAAATAATAATAAAACCGAAAGCCACCGAGATTAAAAATAGGTTTATAGTAATATTTTAAATTTTTTACTTATTTAATTGATTATCTGTTTAAAAATGTTAAAAAGGTTATTAGTTAAGTAATACTTTTTTACCCGTTTCTTTCTATTTATTCTCTATTTTTTAAAGTTGATGATTACATAGAAATTTCATTACAGTAACTTTAATTACATTATACTTTCTTTTTTTTTTTTTATTGTTACACATTTTCATGCGTATAATTAACATGTTTACATTTTATATTTTCTAATTTTCAAAATTTTCTCTCTAGTAATTGTGTTTATTGATTATATAAACAGGGGTAAAACTGACATTTTCACTTACAATTTACTTTTGATTTATTTGTACTGTGTTGTGGTTAGCATTTAAATGAAAATATTGCTACAAGTTATTTATCACTTATTACGTCTTAATTTTTTTTATTCCATTTGTTATGATTGTTTAATTCACGCTTATTGGTTTTAATTAGAAATATCCATTCCTTTAAAAAAAAAAACTCTTTTTTATTGTTTTTATTTACATAACAATCACTAAACTTTCAATAAAAGCATGAAACTATTATGTTAATATGTTATAACAATATCTTTTTTTATCAATTTTTTTCAAAGAAAAAAGTATTTAGTTTGTGGTATAATTGGTATTTAAATTACAATATTGCTTTAATATAATTATCACTTATTATATCTTAAATTTTATTACAATTTGTTATGATTGTTTAATTCACATATTTTAATTTTTTTTATAAATTTTTCAAAAAATTATAGTTGTTTCAGTTTTTTTATTCCCATAATAATTACTAAATATATTTGTATAGTTTTTTTAAAAAAATTATTAAATGGGGATAATTTTTTATAATATTTTTAGAAAATTTAAGTAACTAGAATTTTTATAAATTTATTAGTACATGTTTAATTTGATTAAATTTATTTTGAATAATACTATACATTATAATTAATTGAACTATTTCAAAATTACTAAATAATAAATTAATATAATAGATATTTCATGTTAAATATTAGAATAATTGCATAAAAATATCACATCTCATTAAGATTTATATCTTTTAAAATTGGATTTTCAAGTGTTTTTTCATTCCTTCTACCGCGAGAGAAATTAAAATTTTAGAAAATATAATTTAAAGCGTTTTTAATTATAATCTCGATTGAAAATGTTTTGAATTTAAATTATTATAAGATACTTTGTTTGAAGTATCTCATATAAAATGTAAAATACAGAAAGTCAATCTTATATTTTGTGCTTATTGATCGTATTTATACGGATATATTAAATATAATTGTAAAATGTTATTGTACGTACTTAAAAAAAAAAAAACTTTATAAGAATATCATGATATTATACTTAAAGATTAAGATATTAAAAATTCTTAGAATACTAAAATAATTATTTTATTTTAAACATAATTTAATCAATTCATTTTAATTTTATTCATGATCCGCACATGGCGAGGAATAATTCTTAATTAATTAATAATAATTAATGTTTTGTTGGAATTAATCAATTAGATATTAACCGGTATATTAATTTGAAAAAAAAAAGAATTGAATTAACTTTTTAAGTAAATCTATCATCTCCCTATCTTGATGAGCCACTCATCTAGTCCCTCTAACTTGTCTCTAGTAGTACCCATCAATAGAGTAAGGAATTCAAAGGCGAAGACTCATGTCAAGCCAACTTCCTAAAATGCTCTTTTTTAGTATAATGCGAATCGATCTCATTGTCTATACTCTTTCTAAAACTCAAACTCAGCTTTCTCAAACCACTATTTTTAACTGCCTCTCTCACCATTTATGATGTGAATCATCCTATTTTAGCATCTCTCCACATGGAATTGCCACCAATATATATATATTAATTATTATAATAATATTGAAATAATCCAATATCATATTGTTAACATAATATTAGGCGCCAAGGGAAGGAACAGAGGGGCCGTACGTTGGCTTCCATTCCCTTCATCTTTTAAAATCTTAAATATTTTATATTCAAAGTCACTAAAAATTTATTTTAATACTAAAATAATTATAATTTTATATTTTATATCTAAATCAATGAGCAATAAGAAAAAACATATTGTATGTGGACCTTGAAAATTTCAGCTGCATTCGTACATAATATGATTCATAAATTATTTATTTATTTTGGGTTTGTTCGAGGGGTGTACTTAATAGGCTATCCTAGGTTTTGCTAAAAAGAGAGAACATGTGAAAAGGTTAAAAATGAAACAAGTGCTGAGTTGAGGCGATTAGAATCTGAAGGGGGCGTGGTGGTGGCCTGAGCTTTAGCTATATAATTATGATCCTGTTGGGCTTAAAGATGATTTACTAACTGCTCAAAAAGTTTTTAACTTATTACCATTACTCTTTCATTTTATTACTTTTTCTTTGTTTTTGCATGGACATGATTGATGGAGAAATGGAAGAAAAGAAAAGAAAAAAGCAATTCAACAAGAAGGATGAAAAGCCATATTATTAATGTTTCTTTTTAACAAAAGAGGTCACAATTTGGTAATAAAAAATTGATATTAAAATTTCAAAATTTTAGATATTATCTTTTTTTTATAAAAATTATTACATGAATCAATTAAGTTCAATTATATATACGTCTTTTATCTTTTGCTTTTGCATTTTTTAACATTAAATTACTTTTGGTGTATATATAAATAAGAAACACGTGGGGTTCAGCAAAATCAACTGGATTTTTTTTTATATAAAAAAAAGCTGGTTAAGAACTATTGAATTAAGAGTGAACTAATGATGACACAAATTACTTATTAGGATATGTAATATGTATATAAGATGATAAACCCTTTTGGTTATAAGAGAAATTGCAATTGATATTTCCTTTTCCAAAATACATGCATGTGATGTGAAGGATATTCTTTTGGGAAATAAATAAATTATAGAGTCGATCGAATACTCTGAAAAGGCTTAAACTTTAAAGGCAGTATATACGTATCTCAAGACTTTGAAGGTAACGGCTAATCTCTCAGCATCTTCTTTTTCAATGTGCTTTAGCTAGTACTACTAAAGGATCAACAATGGAAAAAGCTACCCCTGCATGCATGCATGCATGTCATTTGTCAAGCACCAGATTGCTTTCCACTAATGTTAATTTATTACCTGATCACCCCTCACTTATGCTGCGGGCTGAATATCTACAAGTTTTACAATATTCAAATTCGATAAAAGATATCTAAGATTTGATAGTTGTTTAGGTATGGTCTACTATGTAGTATCCCAAATCTGTGAAAATTCAAATATAAACAAATATTCTAATCTGAATTACCAGCTTTGGATCATCGTATTGTTATAGCAAACGAAAGGAAAAGTTAAGTTGGAAGCCAAATTCATTGTCAGAGGAAAAGATGGATTCTTCTGGAAAAATATGTGGCAGCTTTTATCTAACTTTGCTTTGGCCATTGTGTTGTATTGTATCCAAAGCAAAGCAAAGCAAAGCAAGTCGCCCATAATCTGTCAAAATATTTTAGAAAAGCAAATGCTTTGGCTTTTTAGACTGCAGCAGGAGTTCCAGTACTACTGCACTTCTATGATTTCTTAAAGTGAAACTCTCCATGTAACCTTCACATTCAAGTGGACATTTTTGTTTTAATTATTCATTTTCCATTGATTTATTCATTTAGTTCATAGAAAAAATCACTAACTCTTAATTGATAATGATTGAGGGGAGAATAATCTCGCAGTTATATATGCTAAGGTTACCTTTTTCTCACGAGGTGTTTTTTTTTCTTTTTTTTGGAACATTACAAATTTGAAGAAGGAAAGTCATTGTCAAGACTTAAACATTGAATTTGAATGTAAGTACAAAGCTCTCAGTCACTTGCTCCTTTGAGGTATCATTTTTTGAAAGGATAAAATTTTGAGAATGGATTTACTTCGAAATAGATAATACCTAATTGCAAGTGCGTTTTAATAATCTTTGTGCAGACAATGATGCCTTTTGTAATTATGATGACAATAAGCGAATAATACCTCATTTCAAGTGCAGTTTGGCAATCTTCATATAAATAATAACGCCATATGTCCAAGGACAAAACAGTGAAGACAATCTTCACATTCGGAGCAAACAATGCCTTATCGCAAGTGTAGGCCAATAATCCTTTCCGCTATGGATCCATTCATCCCTCGGGGGCAGAGGGGAAGTGTCGTCAATGAGAATCTGTTAGACCCATTTAGCCGTCAAGGGGGAGACGGGATGGGTTGGGGAAATGTTTTCGCATCAATTAACTAAAAATTAGAATCTGGGGGTACATATAGTAAAGGCCACCTTTCCCTAACAATGCACATTTTATTAAAGGACAGAATTGTGAGAACAATTTTCATCTCATGGGTGCTCCAATAGTCCTTGTACAAACAAGACCAACTCTCATCCTTTAAAACTAGATTCATTGTTTGTAAAAATCCATTTTGAGCTTAATATTTTTATTTTAATCTTTTCAAATAATGAACTAACCTTCGAATTAGGGAAATAATACTACCTTAAGATAAGTTTATTCTCTCGGGTATATTTTCTGTCTAGAACATGGCTGAAGTTTGTGATTGTTTCTCTTAACAATATCATCTCTAAAGTTTAAACTTATGTCTTTTTTTAAGAATATAATATATTTTATCATTACACCTAACACTTGATTGAATATTTAATAATTCTCGATATCGTAATTTAACTCGGATGAAAATTCATTAGTAATATTTAGATAGCAAAGAAAGTCAAATATAAGAAGCATTAAGCACCACTACACTGCCATTTGTAATACCATTAATATTCAATACTAAATTTTTTTTATTCATGCAATGCAGGAGCAAAGTCTGGTAGGTAAGGGTGTGCATTAAGTTGGTTTGGTTTTTTATATCAAAAATCGAATAAATCGAATTATTCATGTAAATTAAATAAATCGAATCAACTTAGCGAGAAAAATCGAAGCAAAAATTTAGTATATTGAACAAAATAAATATATTAAATTGAACATGAAAATTGACTAAACTGAAAAAATTTGGTTTTTTTGGTTTAGTTCACTTCAGTTTAGAATTTTTTTGCACACTTCTGTTGGGAGGGGCCCCGACCCCCTAAAAATAGAAAATTTTATTTTCGCCCTTTAATTTTTAAAAGATTTTAATTTAGTGAAAGGTAAAATTATATTTTGGCCCCTTCAAAATGATAAATTTTTAATTTAATCCTTTAAAAATTATAAATATATAAATTATTAAAATTGTGAAATTACATTTTAGTTCTCATAAGAATATACAATTTAATTCCAGTTTACAAAAAAAATATTTGAGCTTTGGTCATGTTTGTATGTACCATTAGAGAAAGAATTGTATGAAACAGTGACGTCACGTCATCTGTATCCCTTTCTAATAGATTTATACCACATCAGCATTTTCATCCTGAATTTCAACATTTTTATCCTGAAAAAAAAATCAAATCCAAATTAAAATGCTAAAATTCAGGATAAGAATGCTGATGTGGCATAAATCTATTAGAAAGGGATACAAATGACGTGGCGTCACTATTTCATACAATCCTTTCTCGTACCATTACGGGGGAAAACTATGAAATTTTCTTAATTGCACCTGCGCGAAATACTTAAGACATGTAGAAAGCAAGTATTTAACACGAGTTTCTTTATTGCATATTCTCTTGTTTGTTTCTTTTATGCCCATCTTCTTCTGATCAAGAGAAAAGAAATACTTTCTCTTCTTTTCCTTCATCTTAAATTCCTTCATTTTTCTTTTCCTTTCGTAAGACATCCTTTGATAAAAGAATTAACTCTTCTTCTCACCTCTCGATTAGAGTATCTTCAACATTATCTTTCAGGTAATGAAGAAAACGAGGGCCGAACTTTTAGTGATCAACAATTTTTTTTATTAGAAAAAAAAAAAAAAAACATTGGGCCACAGATACCCTTTGTTGAACAGATTCTTGCGAGATAATAAAGTAGAAATTTGTCTGTAAATTGAAAAAGTCGAAAGATATCATAAAAGAAATGACAAAGAAGAAAACAGAAGAACATGCAAAGAGGATAAACACTCTCAATATGTTCTCCTTAATTTTTACTTATTAGGAAATTTTGCCATTGTCTTCTGCAGATACGTAATTTCTGATCTTCATCTGGTGTTATGTTTATGATTGTCTGTTCTTCAGGTCTTATTCATAGGTTAACCTAGTTTATTAAGATTTTAAATATTATACTCTCATATTTAAGTTCCATTTTAGAAAAATAAAAAAGGCATTACTTACGGACGTATGCCTCTTTTTTTCTTTTCTTTAACCATGCTTTGTATTTTGTGGAATACAAATAGAATGTTGGATGTATAAATCTGCTATACAGTGTATGTAGTACCCTAGTACAGCATCTTTAGTTATCGAAGGAATAAAGTAGAAAATAATCTTTAACAATGCCTTTTTTTCTCTCTCTCTCTCTCTAACATTAAATACTATCCATTCCTTTGCAAATATATCTTTAAGGGGCAAAGTTTATGAATGTTCTCTTTAGTATTTACTCCTACTCTGTATATTCTCTTCTTCTTCTTTTTTATATCCTCTACCCTATCTGAATAAGGAAAATTAAAGGAACTACTTTCTCTTCTTTTCCTTGTTCCTTCATTTTTTTTTTCTTTTCTGATATTCTGGCCTTTGGAATGCATTCAAAGATGGAAAAGCATCGATTCTATTGCCTCCCATGTATATTAGGTGGATATCTTTCTAATAATGTTCACAGATTCTTTAATTAAGATCATAAATTTTATGTTCCCTTTGGTCCACCATTGCCCTTTGTTGAATGTTCTTTAATAAGAGATAAAGCAGTATATATATATATTAATTTCTCAAGTATTGACATATTTTATATTCGAAAACAGTGATGAAACATACTATTAACTTTTGGAGGTATAATTAAAATTTTTAAAAATTCTAATGGTTTAATGAGAATTTCCCCAAAAATTTCAAGATTTCAATTTTTTTAAAATTTTAATAAAATTAATAAAAAATTCAAAAAATTTAAGAGATTAAATAAAAATTTTCAAAAAAATAGCACCAAATTTTTTTAACAGTAAGAAAGGAAAAAGAAATTAAATATTAAATATATTGATGTTTCATTTTCATGAAAAAGATTTAGTATGAAAAGGTAGAAGAATTAATTAAAGGAACTCATGTGGGTATATCCAGAAACATCCCACCATGGAATTTATTTTGTTTGATCAAAAGCTTGGTTCATTTCTTACATGATATTCTGGATATTATGTCAACATCTAAATTCTTTAGCATTGCATATTCTCGTCATTCTCCAACACTACTTTCTTTTTTTCTTTAGTTTTTTTTTTATTTTACCTTTGTTTTGTCACGTCTGCAACTAGGAAGGAGAGAATTGTTGTGATTAGTTGATGAAGAGGAATCATTTCCAACTCATATGAATATATATATATATATATCTTTATCAATCTAAGAGAAAGAAGAAATGAATGCTCTCTTTTTATATCAGAAATTTATGTTGCTGCCCTGTGGTCCACTTATATAACCTTTATTCTCCTTGTTGGACTTTCTACTTCTTGATATTTATTATATATTTTGTGTGGGGAATGACCAAGAATTTCTCAAATGCTTGCATCCTCTCGGTAAATAACATGCTCCTCGCCACATTTCTTGCTCTAAAACCCTCCCATAAAAAAAATCCTAAAGACTTGAATTTCAATCTCCTGCTTGCTATTCTCTCAATAAAAGGCTTTTATTTATTTCATGTAATATTGATATATAAATTGTTTTGAATTTTAATTTAATTAATACTGTTGTTTCGAATATGTTTAAAGAACGTAAGGATATTTTGATTTGGGGAATTTTATTTAATCTGTATTCCTCCAGTTTTTATCTTCAAGTGCTTCTTATTTTCACTTGATGGTTAATGTCGGTTAGTGTCTGTGTGTGTGAGGCCTCTATTTATTTTGCTTTCTATTTTTTAACTTTCTCTTTGAGTTTTTTATTACTTTCGTGAATTGTCAATAAAGTAATTGACTTTTCATAAAAGAAAAATAATTTAATCATTTTTTTTAATGGACTGGATCACAAGTACAAGCAATCGCGAATCTAGAGGAGTTGGCAATGATCCCGCCGTTTAAATTTTTTAAAAGTTTAAATTAGTAAAAGTAAAATTACACTTTAACTCCTTTTAAAAATGGTAAAATTTTGATGTAATCCTTTAAAAATTACTAGTAAAAATTAAAATTTAATTCCTTAACTCTAAAAAAAAAAATCTCTGGCTTCACCGTAAGAGGGTGGGTCTTATAAATATATATATATGACAATGGTTGGCGAGTGTATTAGAATTATTTGATAAAAACTATAAATCCTCATTCATCGTAAGGACTGGATGTAGTAGAGGAAGGCCCAAACCCAATAAATCCATATCCAGTCCTTCAGTTATGGTCCTACTGGACTGGTTAATTTCCAACATCTATCATTAGCTTGGAAATGAAACACCAACAATGACCCGTTAAGTTGTAGAAAGCCCAACAAACTTCACACCTAAACCCCCAATTTCTTTAATCTTTCCGTTTGTTCGACCCATTTAATTTTTGCTAAACCTTGGTTTTCTTTTACAAAACAGGTTGTAATGATAAAATATTAGTACTTCACCGGTTGTATAAATTTAATTTATCACAAGTTTTAAATATTTGGAAGAAATTTTACAAATTAAAAAATAATTATATAAAAAAATTCAATATGGATATTGTTATATTTGTAAAAATTTATTAATAGTTTTAATAAAACAAATTTTAAAAATATTTTTTATAATTAAACAAAAATAAATTTTAAAATTTAAGTTTTTATCTTTTAGTGGGACCATATGTATTAAATCAAATAAAATTAGAATGAAGTTAGAAAAAAGAATTTAATCTATTAAAATTCCTTATTGAAATTAGATAGGAATTTTTAAATTCTCTAAAATATTTACCTAAATAATTTTATTTTTAGAAAACTTTAATACAATCAAATTCCTCTTACAAATTTCTCATCCAAACAAATCATTAAGTTAAAAAGGGCATTTATTTAGATGTAATTGGGTTAGCAATTATGAATTAGTATTTAATTAAAATGGGTAAACTATATCATCAATCATTAAATTATGGGTAAGTTTTCTTTTTAATTATTAAATTATTTAAAAGTTTTCATTTAAGTTAATGAACGGTTAAAATTAGTGCTATATGATTTTCTCGATTTACATTTCTTGCATCAATTGAAATTTGAAAGCTCTCTTTCCTCTTTTCTTCGCGAGATCTTTTTCTTTTCTTAAAATAATTGTAGACATTACAAATTTATAAATCAAAATTCAAATAACTTTTTTCTCTGATTTTTGATACTAACTGTCAGGCTAACTTGGATCTAAAGTATATTCTTCTACTCGTCAATGAGTATCAATCGATCATACTGATTATTGAATCGTCGCTTAAAGCTCGCTGACGAAACTAAAAAAAAAAAAAACTTAATAACTTAACAACTTAAATAAAAAATTTTAAATATTTCAACAAGTTAAATTAAGATTTTTCAATAATCCATTAACTAAATTGTGCAATTTTTTTATCAAGGGGGAAAACAAAAATTTACCTATAATTTAATCAGTAGCTAAAAATTATTATTAGAAAAAGCTAAGCGAATTGAATTGAAAGACCAAAATAACCCTCAGAAACTTTTATCCTCAAAAATCATACCGGTGGCAATGCTTTCATCACCAAACATAAAATGAAAATCGTTACTCCCCATTATTTGTTGCTTCACAGCAAGCATCCATTACCATTTCCTCCGCTCACCCTTTCCAAAACGAAACGTTCCCTTATCTCTCAATTGACTGAACTTAAACATCAACATGGTGGGAATCTCAACATTAATTTTAATCCCAAGAAAAAAGTAAACTCACCATCGTCTGTTCATGCAGTGGAGAAAGATAGAGAGCGGTATGAAGTAGACCCAGAGAAGGCCAAAGAAGCCCTCCAAAAGCTTGACCAGCAGCTGCAAACTCTCTCTAATAAACCAGTCAGCACTCCTAAGATCAGAGGTAACTAATATTTCCCTCTCTTTTTATCTTTATAATCTTCAACACTCTGTTGTTCTATTGCTTCTATTTTGGCAACATTAAGGAGATTTCTGTTTTTTCCCCCCTTAAATTTTTAATTAAAATCATGGATGCAGTTTGGGCTTTAGAGTAAATATTCTTTAACCAAATGTTTTTGTCCTGGAACAAGTCATTTCTCCCAAAGAAATCAAGAGAATAGTTTGATTAGTAGAGTTAAGCAGCAAATAAGTAGTGGCATCCACTTGGGTTTTGTTCAATTTATTCAGTCAACCTCTCTTAGCGATGATATAATAAGAAGGCATCTAGCTGCATCTGGTCTCTTCAATTAAAAAGGCATCCACTTGGGTTTAGTCCAATTTATTTGACTGAACAGTAGCTGTACTTATCTATCCGAGCCTGCCAAACCATATATACAAAGGCATTCCATGTAGCGCTCTATTCTTATTGCAAATGGCCAATTTAATTTCTTGAAACTGTCTTGATCCAACCCATATTCTAATAGGATTTGTCAGCAAGAAAATTTTCATTTAAAATGATTGCACTATTAGGACATAAACCCGTTTCTGCTTGTTAAATAGCACACTTCGGGTGAGTGACACAGATAGAATCAAGCTATTCTAAATTTAACATATACATGAAGAATCATACATTTATACCCATGTTCGAAGTTACTAGCTTGTTAACCAAGGCTGTTGAGGAAGTGTAGTGACATGTTTCCTTTTAACTGATTTGCAGCTTCAGATGTAAAGCTTACAAGGGACGAAATGGTAGAAGATAGCCCAGAAATTTCAGGGTCTTTCCTAACATCTTTAACTACTGCTCTTCTTATTTTCACAATCTTCTACAATGTGTTGTTTTATTTTGTGATAAAGCCATCCATAGATGGACCAGACTCACCTCCTCCTCAACCTACCACCAGCTTCTCTGAGCCAAGAGTTTTGCAGTAGTTCTCCACTCCTTCCACCATTAACACCACCACTTCTGTATAAGTTAATGTTGGTTAAGAGTTTGAAGAGCAATTTTTCTTATACATGGAAGTGGAACATGAAGCGTGTTTTAGCCCATACCTCTTGAAACACAAAAATGCAAAGCGAAAGAAATATGTAAAACTTTGAATCCTCCAAGTTTCCTTTATATTTCAAACGTACATCTTGAGATGCATGAAAGGAAAACTAAAATGCCATTGTACGAACCTTTATTATTATTGTTTAAAAATTACAAGTAAACTGAAAATTATTCAATTGGTTATTATTAAATTCATCTCTACTTCATGTAGTGACAAATGATTTGAGATGCTTAATTCCTCGCTTCAAAAGACTACTTTTTTTTCATATCATTAGATAAAAAAAAAACATATTTTTCTTTTAATAAAACAAAATCAATGTCATGTCATATAAAAAATAATCAATATAAAAAGATAATCAGTTTTAGGAAATAAATCTTAAATAGTTAACAACACGTGGTAATAATTTTTTTATTAATTGCATGAAGCTTATTATAAGAGAAACCATGAATGGGATCGGCCTAGAACTAGAAGGTGAGGCCCATTGCAGTGGCAATGGCTACGAGGTTCCTTCCTTCCTTGTTAAATATAGCAAACGCAAAGACAGCATTTGAAAACGCAACTGTCAGTGACAAAGGAAGAGTTAACGATCTGCAATTCCCACCCACAAAACAGACAACAATTCCCCCTTCCCCAAAAATAAACAATAAAAAATTATGAGCACCGGCGAAGGAAAAACCGTGTGCGTAACTGGAGCCTCAGGTTACATCGCTTCATGCCTTGTTAAGCACCTTCTCCTACGTGGTTACACTGTCAAAGCCTCTGTTCGTGACCCAAGTCTGTTCTTTTTCTTTTCATGATCTCGCATCTTCATCCTTTGTTCATCTTCTTTCTCGGATTTCAATCGCTTTGTTTCATTTTATTTTGTTTTAAATCTGATTTTTTTCATGTTAATTCTTGTATTCTTGTGATTTGCACTCGTGCATGCAAAACAAGAAACTGCCATATCTCTGACATTGTAACATTCTTATGTGCTCTGATTGAATATTTTAATGAGGATAAGATTTTTTTGTTCTGTTAATTCTCTTCTTTTTTTTTTTTTTTTTTGGCAACCCGCCCTTTCCCAATATTCTCTCCTACCAACCATGCATAGTAAAACAAATTATATACGAGCATCTGCTGTTTATAGGGACACAACTTCTTGTTTATAGCATATTGTATTGTTTGTTTAGATGCATAATCTTTTGCATTAACTCTTTGTTGTTCTTATAAGTGTTACCTAGACGTTTCTAAATTATTTCAATCATGGTAATAAGTCATTCATTATTCATGAATAGGTGATCCAAGAAAGACACAACACTTACTTGCACTTGAGGGTGCTGAGGAAAGGCTCAAGTTGTTTAAAGCAAACTTATTGGAAGAAGGTTCCTTTGATTCTGGTGTTGAAGGTTGTGATGGTGTTTTTCACACAGCATCTCCCTTTTATCATGATGTCACTGACCCACAGGTTGATGTTGAATTCTTTACCTATATGATCAACCCTTTAGTTTCCACTGTATGCAATATATTGTTTTCTAATACAACAGGATGAAAGTTGCCTATTTTGTCAAGCATTGTTTCATTAATAAAATCTAATTACTTTCTTGAGGCTCTCTGTTTTTGGTAAATGAACTCCATTGTAGCAGTTGCCTTTTTTGTTTTTGAAAATTTCATTTCCTCCTTTCGGAAAAAAAAAAAATCATTTTCATTCTTTTTGGATCATTTAAAATGTTCTTGCATGGTTTTGATGATGACAACAAGTCATCAGTTTTGATAGCAGAGTCTATTATTGAAGAGGTTTTTGTAGGTTAGTAGCAAAATAATTTCTCTTGGAAGAGCATTTCACAATTAAATTTCTTATAACATTATCCATTAGTGGCCAGGATCTTAATCATATGAAAATAAAGTGGTGCTTTGTTTTCAAAAATACTGGGAAAGAATTTGAACCATTTCGCTTTTGCATTACTTACAAGTAAAGAAGTAGGCTGATATTTACTCTGTGACTTGTAGTATGCTATTGGGGGGAACATTCCCCATAATTTAAAGGTTTAAAAGGATTTGCTATAAGACTTATGACATACACACTAGATGATCATGGTGGTCAGTGATGAGTGGTGACCTCTTTGAAGTTTTTAAGTTTGTATATAGTATTTTAAGAGTATAGTAACTTATTTTTGAGAGCACTAGTCCACCCAACCTTTTTTTTTTCCTTGGCTATGCTATAACTTATCTCTCAGTGGTTAGTAAATTTTTAGCTCTTCATTGCCCTTCTCAGGCAGAATTACTTGATCCTGCTGTGAAGGGAACACTGAATGTTCTGAACTCATGTGCTAATACACCTTCTGTCAAACGAGTGGTCTTGACGTCTTCTATAGCTGCAGTCACATACAATGGGAAACCTCGAACTCCAGATGTTGTGGTTGATGAAAGTTGGTTTACCGATCCTCAGTACTGTAAGAATTTGAAGGTGAGTACATATACTATACGTCTGGTAGTATATTGAGATCTGTGTTGTGTTTTTTATGGAACTTCAACCTATTACACTGAAATTACTAAGGAAAAATTAAAAATAAGAAGAAAAAAAAGGATTTATATTGGAAACACATTGCAAGCTAAGTAATAGGCTACTTCTATCTTAGGATCTAAAATTTGACTTGTAGATTGGCTGAATAACTGGTGAAAACTGTGAGTCTTTTTTACTTGTAACAAGCTAATCCGTGACTATCTTGTCCTTTTAGTATGTTGAGGATACTGATCACACTTTTCAGAACAAATTCTGCATGGTTGCATGAACTGGCTAGTTGTTGGCTTGTTGCTGAAATCATTACTCTGCATTCAACTTCCTTGTTTGCACACTACACGATTTGTCATGCTACAACCTAATATTTTAATATATATCGCACAGGGTTTTTTCTTTTTCAATTTTATAAGAGGATATTATTGCTGAATGTCATCTTTTAAGTTAATCAATGTTTATCTCATATTTTTCTTTGTTCAGCTCTGGTATGTAGTCTCAAAAACCATTGCCGAAGATTCTGCCTGGAAATTTGCAAAAGAGAAGGGTCTTGACATGGTTGTCGTAAACCCAGCGATGGTGATCGGTCCTCTTTTACAGCCAACACTTAACACAAGTGCTGCAGCAGTTTTAAGCTTAATTAAAGGTAATCTTTGCCACGCTACTATTTACCTTCACAGCTATTTGCATTACATTTAATTTGGTGATATATATTCTTAACCCTGGTGGTTGAGAATTTTATTTTTTTTAAATACAATCATTCTTCAAGGGCCTTCTGAAAACACACTTAACCTTGTACGTCTCTTATAGGTACTAGTAATACCTTCCGATATATAAATGTCTATCGATTTAAAGGGAATAACTGATATTTATAAATCAAGATTTCTATTAAGTATCTGTTTTGTTCTTTCTATTGAAATACTCGATTAAAAGGCCTTGTAATCAATTCTTCAAGCGTAAAATTTGTGTATAAGTACTGCTTAATAAAAAAGGGCAAGATCTTACATCCCGTAAGTCCAGTTATTATAACCATGTTAGGTTGTAATTCTTTAAGAAAATTGTAGCTTGTTGACATAACTGCGGCTCTTGCGTTGCATGCCTTCTAAGAAGAAAGTAGAAACAGATGGTGAGAAGAGGGGAAGTCCGTGGTTTGCAAAGTGGATAAGCAATGCAGTAGTTTTAGGAATTTCTTTCGTCAAACTTGGTTATTAATCTCATGTTGATCCTATGTTGTTTGGGCAGGAGCACAAACATTTCCAAATGCAACATTTGGTTGGGTTAATGTAAAAGACGTTGCAAATGCACACATCCAGGCATTTGAGATTCCATCAGCTAGTGGAAGGTACTGTTTAGTGGAGAGAGTTGCACATTGCTCGGAAGTTGTGAAGATGTTAAGTGAGCTCTATCCTTCTTTCCAGCTTCCAGAAAAGTGAGTTCTTTGACTCACCACCATGTGCTTCTCTAGTCTAATCTATATACAGCACTTCCCTTGGTTTTCAAGCCAAAAGTTTTTATTCTAAACTCTTTTTCTAGTACTTTAAATTATAATCAAATCTTCCACTCTATGAAGAATATATATTATAGGTTATCATTAAATTCTCAATGGATTGGGATTATATTATAATACTGAAACAGAGTGCGGTTTTGATAAAATAATGGCAGATGTGCAGATGACAAGCCTTATGTGCCAACATATCAGGTGTCAAAGGAAAAAGCAAAAACATTGGGTATAGAGTTCACTCCTTTGGATGTGAGTCTCAAGGAAACAGTAGAAAGCTTGAAGGAAAAGGGATTTGTCAGTTTTGAGTCTTAGTCCTGCATCCCCTCCCTCCGTAACAAATAAATTGGTGAATAAATTTTCATTTTTTATAATTTTTTCTCACTTTTCTTGAGAATGGGATATATATAATTTATTGGCCCTCTTGCAGTTGGCTTCTGGGTATAATTGTTTCAGACATTTGATTAGGGAAAACTGATGATGAATTTAATAGTGAAAACTTTGTTTGACTTAATTTCTAATTTTAATATCAGCTGCTGTAATTATTTTATGAAGTAATCACTCTCCAATGGCCTCTTTGTCCAATTGGCAAGCAGGTACCTTTCCAAAGGATAGTAAGGTTCATGATAATGAGAAAAACCTATTCATGATCTAGAATAAATTTTTGGTAATTTAGGTAGATTCAGTTCATATTATTATTAAATTGTGAAAATTAAGATCATCAGTCATTTACAATACCATATCGAGCTTGGTAAATAAATCACCATATAAAAATTTACAAGTGATATGAAATGCTATTTTGATAAATTTTGCATATAAAATACCTCTATTTATTTCATAACAGCCATGAACACGTTCTCTAACTACAATTTTCGTTATGGTCAGCTGTGTAGGAGGACTAATACAATGTTCCTCTAAACAATAAAAGATCATAAAAACTTTACACCATTTCTTTTTTTGAAATTTGCTTTTCCCTTTCCTACGATAACTCTGAAACATATATCACAGCAATATCTATATATATATAATATAATATAAGTTAGACTCCAACTAGAAATGCGGAACTTAAATTTGGATTATGTCCTGTAATTCCCGAGGGCCATCGAACGACTGTGTTTTTCTCAGGTTCCAATGGAGGCCGTCATGGATGCTGGATAAGAAATCACTTGTAGAATCAACTTGACATGCTGTAGGAACAGGACATGGTGCCATACTGCACAAAAGAGCATCCCCAGCAGCTAACTGTTTTCTGTCCTTGCCATCAAATGATGCCCAAGCTGGACTTCTGCTATTAAATGGCACCACTATTCGCAATGTGACATGCTCAGGCAATATCAGGGGTCGAAACGATAATGAATGCGGACATATGGGCGTAAACAAGATACCGGGGACCTGCAATTTTAGGATGTTACATCAGCAACATACATTTTTAGTTATATGATCATGATTATATTCTGAAAATAAACATAGAAACATTAAAAAAGTATAATGAGACAAAGATCTAGGACAAAATCCGAAGTGTTACGTAACCAAATGTGCATTAAGAAGATCTAAGCAGAAAAAAAGAACATTATGTATCATTTGTCAAAGAAAATGAATAAACCGAGATCAAGATTCCAATGTTAAGTAGCATCAGATTTCTTTTGTCCTCTCAATGACACTATCCATCTGAAAAGATAATATTCCACAAAATTCCAACTTGAGGCTAATTTTATCCATAGATGCCCTGCCTGCCTTAAACCATTCGTTACACCCTTACAAACCTCAATTTGTTGCTTCATCTCGGTGAAAACATATGGAATTCTTCAAATTAACATGATGGATAATGAGATTTACAGACGTCTGAAACCTATCTTATAATTAACATGCATCATCCATGATATGAAACAGACCACATCATGGTCTTATTTTACATAGGATAATTCCATTACACTCCCCCCCTACCAAAAATTTATTGGGCAGGGGAATACCAATGAGATCATGAAAAAGAAGTTATTTTACAGCTGATGTTTACTTTTTCTTACCACCGTTGTTATTAGTGGTATTTGGCAACCTGTAAAGAATACTTAGATTCTATGGAAATGAATATCTAACTACCGAGAAAATTCATCACATTGTCCTTACGTATCTACTGTATAAATAGACAAAACAGAACAGCAAAGTACTGGAAGCACTTAGCTTTTGTTTAAATATAATATTATCTTTAGTCAAACCAATCTCAAGGAAGAAGCAAGGAATAATTCCAAATTTTTAGTCATCAAAATTCCGACGTGTTATTATTTCCATAAAGCATGATATTTTCAAATTTAACGGTAATTATGATGATTATCAGAATTTACCTGTGGGTGGACCATTGATCCTCCAGCTGCCAGAGAATATGCAGTGCTACCAGATGTTGTTGACAAAATTAAACCATCTCCTTGCACGCATGTGACAAAGGAATTGTCACAATAGCATTCCAGATTTGTGAGGTATGATGATATTCCACGGTCTATTGTAACCTCATTCAGAACAAGAATAGGTTCTTCTGTTTCGTACTCATTTTTAGCTGCATCTCTAATAACACGACAAAGCAAGCGGTGTCGTAAGGTTATACTGACAGGTCCCCTCAGGACAGAATCAAGGCATTCCTTAAAATGTTCACTATCTACAGCAAAGTCAAAGAATTTTCCTTTTGTCCTGATATGCGAGTTAACAACTATTCTCAACTACAAAAAAAAATTGTTCAAATTAACCACTTTTAATAATCATTTAATTAATCTTTCATTAAAGAAGCACTTCATGAAGTGGAAGGATACGAAACGGAGTCATAAAGCCCAAAGACCCTAAAGAAAATGGAACAATTGGAGGAACAGGTCCTTTGAACATTGATGCTGCCTGTAAAGAACAATTAGGTGATGATTGCTAAGCATGAAAAGATCCAAAACAAATAAGAAAAAAAACCAACATAACTAGTTCAGAAGAAACTCAAATGGCACCAGATTTACTTGTACAGGTAAGTTCTGCTCCAATGATTATAGTCATGTTAAAGAAACTGAGTCCAGATAAAATCTGATCGTACAGAGCTTTGAGAAACTATCCAGGGAAGGACTCAGAATTGATGTTCAGTGTGTCAAACCTAAATAACTTACCCATAGAACAGTTCCATCACCACCAAGGGTTATGACAAGATCAACTTTTGTGTGTAGGAGCAAAACCTCCTGGTCTAAAGAGCAACAAAATAAATGGTTAAATAAGAAATCAGAATATAATCTAGAAGTAAAAAATAGTTACATGACAAATACATCAAGCCAATTGACTGCAGAGAAAGTATAGAACCATCAGCTACAAATACCAACAAGCACTAAATTAGAAAAAAAAAAAAAAAAAAAAAAATCTTGGTTTCTTTATTAAATTGAAAGGTAGGTTTCTCAAAAGCTAGCAATTGAAAACTTATACCTAATCCTAGAAAAAGGTTGCTTGCAAAGATTCAAAGATACTAGTGGATAGGACTTCTTGGCAAAAGGAAGCAAAGGAGAAGACATAGGTGCCTTGAGCAAAAATAGAACCTTCATAAATAAGTATGTTCATATTTTCTGTCCCTTATATTTAATCTCAAATTCATTTGTTCTAAAATTTTATTTTTATATATAATTATTGCATTGTTATTTTCCCACTCAAATTTATCCAATTCTATGTTAAGAAAGAATCTGGAATGAATCCAATTTTCCCCATCTTTGATTCCTTATCTATATTTGAGGTTTGCAAACACAAGTAGAGAATCGATGTCTTGGCTGTCTGTCTAACAACATGAACCTGGAAACATGTATTTTAAAAATTATATAAAAGCAAATAAAAAGAACCACCAAGCAGTACAGAATTGAACATCAACACTTAAAAGCTTCTAGACAGGCAGCATCAAAGATATAATAAGCCGAGATATTTAATTCATTGTGAAATGGGTATTAGTATAAACATAACTACTTCCATAAGCAGAATAAATGACTAACTACTTACCATCTTTCCATGTTTGTACATAGTTGAAGTCAGACAATTCTGTCTGAAGTTCAGCTCTCACACGTGGTTCAACATAAATGTTTAACTTTTTCTTTTCTTTCAACCATCTGGATGAAAGGTTTAGAGTGAGATTAAAAAAATATGCAATAGAAGAAAATTTCTTTTGCCCTTTTAAGGAATATTTACATGCAACATTGTAAAGACAATATACAATATAAAGTCAAAGAAGTTAATGCAAGTCCAGAGAACTAGAAATGCCAAAAAATTACAAAAAGTTGAACACGCTCAGAATAATTAATAAGAACAATACCCTGATTTTGGAAACTTTATCTTAAACATCAGCCGACCTAATCACCACCTTGCAGCCAATAAGGGTAGTCAAAGGGGCAGTGCCATCTAGCATAAGTATCAAACAACCAGGGGCGAAGCGAGGGGTGTTACAGGGACCATAGCCCCACTTTACCTTTAGAAATTTAATTATATTACCTTTTTGTGGTGAAAATACATTATTCAAATCCCCATCCCCCACCCAAATGAAATTTTAACTTGGTCCTTTTACAAGAGTTTCTTTTTATTGGCTAATGCAAAAAGGACAAAAGTTTAGCATTAAGTGACAAGTTTTGTAATTTATTAATACTTTTAGACTTAATAATTGCAGTTAAATTAAGAACTTACCTTTTTTTTTAATTAGTCAAATAATTTCTTTCTATACTAATAAATACTGTTCAAAGAATTTTCAATGTTAATTGTGTATGGAACTTCTTTTTAATCTTTCTTCATCATCTTTTAGTTTTTTTTTTTTTTTTCAATAAATCTTCATAATTTCTTCTTGAATTTTTAAAAGAACTTTGTAATTTTATCAGGGTCTTTATGTACACACAAAGTAGATTGAGATTTGTTTATCTTTTACTAGTTAAAGAAGTATATAGTACAATTTTGTTTCATTTTGAGGATAATATATATTTTTACACTTACTGTTATAATTCAATCCTCAAAACAGAAATCCTAGCTTTGCCCTGCATGCAACCTTAAAGAAAAATGGTTCACAATAAAGCTATATCTAATTAAGGAGGTTTGTTCGTAAGTCCTTGTTGGAAATGGAAGTGAGAGTCTGAATAAATTTATTTCTCGAATAAAGATGATAGAAATTTAAGCAAGTATCCTATAACTTACAAAAAATATTTCAAAGAAACTAAAACTGTTTTAGCTTTAAAAGTAGTAAATCCCTCTAAGACCACATCAACATTCAAAATGGCTCCTAAATCACAAGATACAGCATCACATAAATAAGAAAGGAAGGTCCCAGCGATAAACCATAGGTCATGGATGAATCATACAGATGAGGCATGGAGAAGAGGAATGAAGTAGTGCATTAAAAGGCGCTTATGCTAAACTGCAATTATTAAGTCTAAAAGTATTAGCCCTAAAGCAAGTAAAACAATTAAAATACGCATTATTTTGATTTTTAATTAGTTAAATTAAGAACCAAAAAGCAGGAGCAAGTTCTTTGTTTTTTTTCCCTGGGATAATTAGCCCTAAAGCAAGTATAACACATTAAAATATGCATTATTTTGTATGTCTCAAAGAGTTTTGCAGAGATCAGCAAAGGCAAAAAGACTTAAAGCGATTTGCATGAAACTTGCACTCAGAATTTCACAATGTAAAGGTAATTATCATTCTCAATATCCGCACCTGACCATTTGTGCACAAAGAATTCGAACAGAAACTGAATTTGGTTTTGTCAAAATAAGCACAGTCTGCGGGTCAGATTCCCACTTCAGAGAAATCTGGAAAGAAAAAGGGTTTACTAGATGACAGATAGGAGGCACATAATGAACAAACAATATCCGAACTAAATTTTAAGGAAGATACTAAGGGGAAAAAAGGGCAAATATTAGTCCGTGATAGAAAGTGTGTTGCTTATAAATTTGCAGCAAAAAAAGCTCCCTAACTGGATAGATGAAGGAATACCTGTTTACTGCTGCGTTCTGCAGTCGTAATATTCCCTTTTTCAAAAGAGACAATGTCATGTTTGTGCTGATCACCATTCTCACCCTTGCACCACCATGAAAGTTTAAATGATGCCTGTCGCACTAAACATAGTTTTGAATTATGCGGTCTGAGCATATATGCTAAAAATGATTTCAAATTGGTGAATTGGATAATCTCTCCTCCTTAGACTTGAAATTATGTATTTGCTTGCCCATGGGAAGAAATATGAAAAAGCTGAATCCTAAAATATACAAAATATTAAAGGAAAGCCTAGATAATGTTGTTGTCCAAACCAAACAAATAACATAACAAACATCCAGAAAGAGGAAAGATTTAAGAAAAAGATAAAAAAAGGGACAGATGCCAAGTGAACAAGGAAATAGAAAAGGTATACTAAGCTAGAAGGTTATTGGTTCAAAATAGAAGGATAATAACAAACCAGACCTTTCTCATCATCTTACTTCGATCTACATTGGAACTCGAGTCTGATCCTCTGTCACGAAGAACCTCATGGGAGCAAATCCCATGCTTCATACAGCATTCATCAAAAATCTTGTCCAGTTCATTCTGCTGCATCAATTGTTTGTCTGCGTTCTTTACTTTCCCGCAATCATTATTACCATTTTGCTCAGCAATTTGAGCTACCATAAAAGAGTAAAATGCATTAAAATGAGACTTCAAAGCAATATAGAGAGGTCAATACACACAAAAGCGTCAGTGTAATAGAGATCATTACTGTGAATTACAGGAACATAAAATTTAGAGCTCTTCAAAGGAAGTAAAATAAAAAGCATAAGAAAGGAACTTGGGAAACAAAGCAAGCAGCTTTAAAATTTTGCCAACCATCATAATTCGTCCTCAATATTTGAGCTAGAGACACTCAGAAGCAGACTCTTAACATCTCAATGGCAGTAGTGTACAAACAAGATCCTTTATCAAGGATTATATGGAAGACAAATTCCCCTCCCCCATATTTTAACACTTTTGAGAAGTCCAACATTTTTTCCTCCTGCCTAAACTGCTAGAAGATTTCTGATAAAAGAAACCAACTCTATTTGAGAAGAACCACCTAAAGAAACTGATCATTGGCATATTTGGACATTGCCTTCTTATTCAAAAGAAGATGTCCAAATATTTAGAAGAAAGAAAAATTATTCACTAAAAAACAGAAAAGAAAACTAAAGGAAACAATGTCCAAATATTTGGAAAATGATTTTAAAAAAAAGGGTGTTCTCCTGTAAGAATTTTGGGCAATGCCCTAATTTCATCATTCTGAATATTGAGGACATTGCCTTCGTTTCATTTAACATATCTGCTACATCCCATAGGCACTTCCCTGAACAAATATGCTACATCAGCAATACATACATATAACAATAGGGAGAACTCCCTTTTTTTATCATTTTTCCCTGAGTCAGTCTATAGATAACCATCCTCATCCGCTGTTATGTTTCCATAACATCATGTATAAGGACATTAGAAACAGAGAACTTCATGCAATAGAAAACCTTCTAGAGCTCACAAGTCCATCTAAGTGTGTTCAAGTAACTACGGCAGCCAACTCATGCAAAAGTGTAATAGACCAATCTTGAGATAAAAAATGGATGATGACAACGTCTATCCAACTGAATAAGATAATTAAAATGCACAACTAAAACTCAGCATGTGTATAAAGGTATCCAAACTAACATACGAGTAAAACTTTATGGATTAAGAGCACAGTTTAAAATAATTGGTTCACTTGACAAGTATCTCCAGATCCCATCACCATCCACAAATAGGTAAAAGGTACATCAATCATCCTTTTACTTGGCTTCCATTTCAAAGAAAAGATTTCTTCACCATCTTATTTGCTTTTTAACCATTTATATACCAATAATGCAGTTAATTGTACTAAAAACCTAGCATATGCATCATATAGAACCTTTAGCCATACAATCCCAAGCTCTTGCAAGCTAATTAACTTTAACAGGGTTTGTTTCTTTCGCAGTTTCCGAGGATGCTGTCAAGTTTTCATGATAACTAATCCCAACAAATGAAATTAATCAAATTCTTTTAGATAGGCTGTGACGATACTAAATGGAAGCAACAAAATGACAGATAGTACTGCAAGAGTTTAAGCAAGTACCTTCTGATACTCTCTTATTTCGTACTTTCCAAAATTCTCAGAAGACAAGACATGGAAGCATAATTCTTACAATTTCCATTGAATTATCTACAGAAGGGCAAGTCCTCCAACTTCATAGCATTTCACAGATATTGTGGCCTGATACTGGAATAGCCAGAATCTGATAATAATGAGTCCAAATTTGATCAGCAAGTTCCAAAGCTAACATACTGTCTAATTTCCAATACTTGTGCAACAAGAAAACTCAATGCTCTGAAAGTAGTCCCATGTAATGAAGCAAGTCCAACATTATCCCCCTCTATGATAAGTAACATTTTTATGTAGCAGGAAGGAAAATCACACAAGAAAAGAGCAGATGTATAAAGAGAGGAGGAAAAAGAAAGAACAAAGCAAAATTATTCACTAAAAAGCAGAAAGCGTAAGAAAGGAAGACAATGTGCAAAAATGCAAAGCAGTAAAAAACTTTCTATAATGTTTTGCAGAATTAAGGCTATTCGAATCTCCATTTGATACAGTAAATTCAATGCATAGTCCAAAAGAAGTTCTAAAATGTAATTTTCATCAATCCAAAATATCATTTAGACTTCATGCTTTGCTAAATTTAACAAGGAAACTAGAAAGATGCATTCATAAGTTCACAACCAGGGTAGATTGAAATTTGAGAAATCAACAAAGCTGCTTAAGCATGTTCGAACCAGTATCATAGTTTAGGCATTAAAGGATGAAAACAAGGATCAATAAAATATTTGAAAGAACAGCCTGTTTGGCTGGAGTTGCATCAAAATGAACTGTAGAAGTGAACTTCTTGACTGATGTATTAAATAAATTGCAATAACTAAAACACATTGTCTATAAGGAACACTGTACTAAATTTTTGTACAAGTTTCTAAAGTTGGAGTTTTTGTACAAGCTTCTAAAGTTGAGTTTCAGCTTCTGGTCACCAAAATCTCATTTTTCAAGTTTTAAGTACCTAAGAGCTATTTTCCAAAACCCAACATCATGGAGTGAGAGAAGATGCTCATGAAGTTAGACAAACCAGAAATATATATTAAATGTCAAACATCGAACGAAATAAAGTACATCAGAAAGACCCGCCTAAGCAAAAGGTCTGACACATAGAAGGGTCAATTCTAAGTTTTTTCATGAGGATTCTTGGAAGTCATATGTCCATATCCATGTGTCCAATACTTCAAGAAAAAAAGAAGATTCTGGACAACAAAGCTTCAAGCAAATATTTGGAATAACCATATAGCCCGACACAGTACATGGTGGTGAGGTTAAATGACCAAAGGCAAACAGGCTTCAACATATGATGTTTCCTCTCTTGCTACAGCTTCAAAAGATGAGTGATAATAACTTCAAATACCATTTCTTATAAGGTAACCAGCCTACCACCTATTCTTTATTGTGGAAAAAAACTTCAGAATTTCACTGCCACAAAATCAGTTAGCAACTACAACATTCCTAAGACTACTGTTGCTTATTAGCAGCCTGCTAAGGGCTGACATGCAACTAATCCCTGCAGAACTAGACCTTACCTTTGATGGGGCGAGGGGGAATGTGGGCAAAGATGATTTGCTTGGAGGCTTTTAAGGTATACTACAAATCACAAGATCGAAACGGAATGCCACATTCTCCAACTTAAAGTATTAGGTCGGGCTATCTAAGATGAATTAAGGCTATATGTTAGAAAGGTGTTCAGTTGGCAGCCAAATCTGACTTTTTCATGATAGGAAGCCTGCTCCTGATGGCTGGGTCAAAGGATTTCCACTTTGCAATGAACTAGTTATTGGTAATATTAACTTGCTTACCAAAGCTAAATTATTAGTAACATCTAATTGCTTAGACGTAAATTGGAGAACATTCGCAGCCTATGAACCATCTAGTACCATAGCAGAATCCTCAAGATACTAAATAGGTAAGGAGCATTAACGGAATTTTTGCTTAACTCCATGCTGTGGGACTTCCAAAACTACGACATGACTCTTTCTTCAGTTAGTTTAAAATAGAAATGAATTAGCATCAAAATAGAAGCGGGGGGAACTTTTCTGCTGATAAAAGATCAACTTAAAAAGTAATTTCTCTAAAATAACACAGAGACTTCTGCGACCAAGTTAACAAACATCAAATTATGCATGAAAATAAATACTAATAAGGTATTAGAATATGGGCTCAATTACTGTTAGACTTGAATTTGTGGAAATATCATTTAATGTATTCAAAATTTACACACTAAGAATGTCAGTAAAATAAATATCATTTAGTTTTATAGCATAGAAATCATGAACAATAGCATAAAGCATTTAAAAGTGACTCATTTATCTACCTGGTGCAGGGAAAGCTTCAAACAGGAACGGTACATATAAATACATAAGAAATGAATTTTCACGTGACAAAGAACATTCAAATGTTATTTTACTCCTCCTTAATGACTACAAGGTTACAACGCTAAATATCAAATACTGTGCCATCGAGAAACAAGTTTTCCATAAACAACCTTGTAGTGGTAGAGCAAAACAAATTAAAGATTCAAACAAGGCAAATGAAGTTGAATGTGCCCATCAGTTAAGCACTTCACAATGTCAGCAATTTCTTTTTACCAGAATAGATTAGGTTGTAGGTGTAAATCAAACAACTAGAAAAAGTTACCTAATTTGTAGCTTTCGTCGAGTTCAAGCATTTTTTATTTCCTCTTTTAGAGTAATTCTTCAAAATATATGAAATACCTAAAATATGAAACACATAACAGAACAGATATGAAGTTTAGTCTTAAAAACCTTTACTCTCCATCTGTATATTCCTGGTTTTCTCCAGCTCATATCTACGTTTCCATTCAGCGGCTTCAGCTTGAGCAGAAGCCTTTCCTTCAGCAGCTCGTCTTAATGCCTTTGCAACAGCTAATAACATGTTCAAAATAATAAGCACCAAGAATGAAATAAAAAGAGATAGTTCAATAGGAAGGCATAAATGCATTAAAAATTGACACACAACATACTTCTCAAAGCTTCTGAGAATTCTATAAGATGCTCATCCATTCCTTCAACAGGAGTTTGTTGAATAAGTTCTTCCACTGCCTTCTCAGAATGGACAAGAGAAAGTGAATCAACGAAACCGTTCTCTGTCTTCAAGCATGAAACACTTGTATCCCCGTGTCCAAAGGAAGCCTGTTCAGAGTTTATATATATGAAATTGATTCCAACAAGAAAACAAGATGTGCCTTTTTAAGATGAGTCCAGTTAACAGTGCCTATAGGCACTATTTAAAGGTTCTTAAAATGCTATTCAAGGTTTTGCATTTAATACAATGTGTTCACTAAATTCAAAGCAAATTGTTTGAATGCATATTACAGTCTAGCCATTTGTTCTTTTTTAGTTAAAGCGAAACATGGAGAAGCAAAAAAGCTAGTATAAAAGCAACAACCAAATAAAGCCTCGAATAAGTAACGCATATTAGAGATTGAAAACTATTTTTCTTTCACCGGCCTCGTCTTCACTTTTTTCTTTTCATAATGTTTCCCATGCAACACATTATAAATGTAGCTCCTAAAGATTTTCATATAGGAATGCAAAACAAACTGCCTCATAAATGTCCAAAAATCCTTTTTAAGGGAAGAATACCGCCATTAACATATTTAACCAAATGAAGCGTAAAGATCATTGGTACCTCTCCAACATGGCTTTTTAAACGGAAATTAGAATATTTACAGCAGTAAACTTAGGTTAATTCTTCCAAAACTATGGTGATCCCCAATAAGAACGTAGAAAGTTCAAGTCAACCAAAGACAACAAAAGAGGGAAAATATAAACATCCTATTGTCTTTATTAACAGGAAGATACATAGTTCAGGTCAACCAAAGCCAAAATGGTTTGGATAAACAATTAGAGACAAAAGTTATAGCATTAATTGGATCGTACAATGCAGCACACGTGCATGAATACAAAAAACTCTCATCTCCAAAAATCGTAGAAGTCCTGTGCCACGCCCAATTCAAGATTTTCACCAAGCCTTCCATTTTTTATCAAATTAAAGCTACGAAATTTTACCGTTTTATCAGTTTCATAACTACAACAAAAATATAGTTCTATCAACAACCAAAAACATAAAAACTGAGAATTCTGAAGGTAAAAAAAAAAAAAAAAAAAAACCCAATACAGAAAAATCAAAAGAATATATAATTCAGCAGCCAACTAAGCAACCCAATAGCAGAAAGACTGATAAAGAAGCCATAATGATAACAAAGCAAATAACCCAGCAAGAAAAAGTAAGAATTAAGCAGCAAAGACATGTAAAGAAGCCATGTATGATATGCATATTATTATAAAAAAGAAAATGAGCAGAAAGACAAAGGAAAGAGAGAACGAGAAGATTAATTACAGTGGAATCATGATTGCTGGGAGACATGGTTGTGAGGAAAGGGAAGAGAGACAATAGCAGTTGAGAGCTGAGAGACTGAGAAAGCAAGGATAAATAGGAGAACAGAGGAGGTTTCTTATAGGAGTTGAGAGAAGTGCAGCTATTGTCGTCAATCACATCTTCTACGTGTGCCATGACATTAGGGGGAAGTAAATAAATACGGTGAAAATATATATTTAAATGGTAAAAAGATGATTTACTTCCGATATGAGTAATATGTATAATAAAAAAATTATACGTTTGATATTATCATTAATCATTAATCATTAATCATTAATGAGTGAATAGCACTAATACAAAATTATTAAAATTTAAGGGATTTATTTGTAATTATTTTAATACATTCACAAAAACATTTAGAGAATTGGAAGAAATTATTACTCATTTTATGTATTGACATCAATATCAAAATATAATATTTTAAATTACAAGACAAAGTTTGGTTTCAGTAATGAGTTTACCCTGTTTACAACAAAGGAGAGATAAAGTGTGTTATTGTTTGGCAAACCCCCCTCCATAGGATTGTTGAGAGGTTTTCATTCCCTTTTTGTCTCTATTTAAAGTCAAACTTGAACTGCTTATTTTTTAAAGATTAAAAAAATAAATAATCGCGAATAAGCATATGGTGGGTCCCTTTTGCATCTTCATTCTCCGCGTGGGGGGATCATATGTCGTATCGTTTTAGATTCCTGCTATCAATGGAGTTTTTTTTTTTTTTTCATAAATATATTTTTTTAAACATTTAAAAAAAATTACACACTTTCTAAAGTAACCTTAAATAAGTATTAAATATGATTCATGGTTAATAAGCATATGTGTACTTGATTTAATAATCCAACTCTTATACTTTCAAAAAATAGTGCAATTTTTATATAAATTTAGTAAATCAAAAGTTTAAATTTTATAAATTTATAAATGTTGAAAAATAAAAAGGTAGTCATATTTTTACCGGTTTAATCTGACACTCAATACTTTCTTCAAATTTCTGTTCTAATGTGCTAATTATTAAACTATAAACGTGAAAAGGATATTTTCTCTTGAAATTGATATATTTTATTTTCTAAAATAAATTAAAATATCACCGAAATATAAAAATTTTAATGTGAATATTAGCTTTTGAAATTGGTTGGTTAATGAAAAAAAAACATGCAAAACAACCAAATTAATATATCAACATTAAAAATTTAAATACATGAACTCAATCTTACATTATTACTGTTGCGGTAATTTACAAAACATGAATTTGAATATACTTAAAAGGAAATTAAAGCTTCTATGGTATATTAAAAAAATACATAAGTTGTAGATTAAATCTTAATTTAGTTGGCATCGATATTGTTGCTAATGCATGATAACGTGAGTTCATGTGTGTTGAAGCGCATTATTTTTCCATTTAAAAGTTTGAAATGGGCTATAAGTAAGTTTAGTCTCGAATTCGTCATGCTACATTCATACGAAGGAAAGTAAATAAATAACATAAGTTGGTAGGTTTTGTTTAACATTTTCTCCTTTCTACTTCACAAAAATTGAAAGTTAATTACTCCACCTTAATTTATTAAAAATTGTTCTTCATTTTTTTTTAAAAAAAATTAAGAAGTTAATTTCAAAACCAATGATTTAACAATGTGAGATTAGCTTCTTAATTATTACAACAAATTTTAATAAAATAGAGTGGAGTAGAGGACTAACTTCTTAAATTTTATCAAATAAAGACCTAGATCGGTAAGTGAGATATCTTAATCCTTAAATTACATTTTCTAGACTCTATTGGTAATGAGGGGTAATCAACATGTATCATTACCTTACTCGAGTTAAAACAAAATTTTACAATTAATCTCCGAAAAAAATATTTACCATTTTTATAAAAATAAATAAATAACAAACAGGCACATGGCTGCTACGTCTAATTTGGAGTTGTTGGACAAAATAAAAAACTATGCTACGAAATTAAGTCGTTTCGTAGTACTTTCAAACACAATTTTAGTTAAACAACACTCAAACTGTTTCGTACCATGCCAATTATGAATTATAAAGTCAAACATATGTTTTTGGGTTAAAATTAGATTCTTTATCCCGTGTGCTTCTAAAAAGGTACAAGGTCATGAAATGTATTTTATCTTTATAAATGAAGAGCGAAATTCTGACCTCATAATTAAGAGACGAGACAAGTAATCACCACACCTTATTTTATAACTATCAATTTTAAACATTTATTTATTTATTTATTTTTTACAATTCATGTTCAAGGTTCATATTATCCCTTCTAATAATATCATCTCTAAATTCAAAATGCAAGGTAATTAATTATAAAGATATTATAAAGATATAAACTTAATACATAACATGAAAAATAATCATTATATAAATTATTAATATTAGAAATCTTATCACATGTGTATATGTGTGAAAATTATAGACTTAGAACATAGATGTGTGTTTAAAAATAAGATACAATAAATAATGACATATAAGGTTTGAAATTAATAATAACAACACATATGCAATAAGTACGAAATTAAAATAAAAAATAATTTAACTTATGAGTAAAAAAAACTTAAATAGGCAAATAAATCATATTAAAAATATTAAATGTATTCCAGTTGTTTATTAATGTATTACCAAAGGAGATCAATTTATTTTTATTAATAATGTTTCTCTTAAATTTTGAATATAAAATAACGTTAGTAATAAATTATTAATATGAAATAATTATAATTAAAAATAATTTCATTATCAATGTAATAGTTATTTTAGATTATTTATCACATAATTAATATTATAGTTATAAACCAATTAAAACAAATATTTAGCAGTCTTGACTTAAATTGAGCGGTGGTTAAAGCATTTATCATATTCTCGTTATTTTTATCTAATTGCTTAAATATTATTCATGCTTTCAATTTTTTTAATTAATAGTCTATTGTTATAAATTAGATTAATTTTCATTTTTATTATTAAAAAAATATAAAAATATGTTATTTAATAAAATTTTAAAATAAACACATAAACTAATACTAAAAATCCTATCACATGCATATGCGTGCGTAACCATGGATTTAGAGCACAAACATGTTCTTAACATACAATAAATAATAAAAATGTATAGATTAAAACTAAGTAATCATAATGACACATGAAATATGTATGATATTAAAATAATAAATTATAGTAAAACAAAATTTAAACACATAATATATCATAGAAACAATATTAAATTAAAGGTTTTAACTGAGTAGTAAATTAAAAGATTTATTAATGCAATTAATTTGAGTTCAAATTTTATTATAATTTTTTTAAATTAAAAAATTAAAATACTCTCAAATAACATGTTTGATTTTAATTATAAAAAATATTTTCGTAATTAGATAATTGAGTTGCACCATCTCAGTAAAAACACTTAAATATCAGTTATTAAAATTGCGATTTGTCCGAGATCGGCTAAAATTATGATTATTTATTTAGGTATTTTTCCTGATTACTTGGATGATATTCAACGTTGCCAAGCAAATTTCTTCTTTCTTTGACCTCACAAAAACACTAACCAAGAAGATTTCAACTTTAGTGGGTTGTTGAAGAAACAGACATTTTCACCGATTAATTTATTATTATTATCTTTACTATTATTTAAATTCTAATCTTACCCTCAACTGGGTTTATAACTTGATTAGGAAAATAATAAGAAAATCATTCTATAATCAAAATAAATAATATTATTCAAAAATATTTTAGTCTTTTCATTTAAAAACTAATAAAAATATATAAATGAGATTTGAACTCAGTCAATTGCATTAATAAAACTTTTAATTAATCATTTAGTTAATGTTTTATTTTAGTTTTTTTTTATATATTTAATTTTATTATTTTCATAGTTGTATGTATTAAAAATGTATTTGATTGAGTTGGTCACAAGTTAACTTGACACCTACTGAAGATTAATGACAACACCATGATAAATAATTTATTATAATTTTTTTCATTTTAATAACACACGTGTTATTGTTATTTGGTTTCAAATTATTCATTCTATTATTGTATGCTATTTTTTAACATATATTTGTGTTCTAAATTTTTAGTTTCTACACACATACGCATGTGATAAAATTTCTAATTATTATTATTATGGACATCATTAAACTTAAAAATCAAAATATATGGAGGTGATAAATTTTTAATTTTATATTATAAAAGTATCTTTTGAAATTGTTTTTTTTTAATTTCACAAGCGTATTTAGAGTTCGACGAAAGTCTATAAATAATAATATGTGAGATCATTTTTAACACTTACAACACTTTAAATTTGCTTATGAAAGTTCACAACTTATTATTCTTGTTATTAATAGATTAAATAAATTATGTGAATTTTATAAAGAAAATTAAGGGGACAAAATGGTTGAACCTATTTCTCAAATGCCTAAAAATTGACTTCATACGGGATCATATGTTTGGTGGGAAAGGTGAAGAAGTGGAAGAAGCAGAGGTTCTCCCATAGAGGACTAGGGAAAAAATAGTAGAAATGATAAAGTCAGTGGGAAAGTGGTATCTCTATTTGTGTTGTTTCAATTTTCTAAAACAAGTGGGAAATGAAATCAGAATGTGCAAGTTTTTGGTGGAGCCAAGGTGAAACTGAGAATAAGCTTCATTGGAAAAGTAGCTTAATTGATGGAATTCTCTTTAAAGTAGTAATAATAATAAGAATCGTTATATTCTTTCAATTTCTCAAAGTAATTAAACAACCTTATTCCCCACTTCTATATATATACAAATCCTTATTCCATATATATATACAAATCCTTATTCCCCACTATTTAGGCGTTCCATAAAATTTGGGCAGTATTTGCATTAATTCAATTTAATTATGATATTTTAGAATAAATGATACCATCCATTATAAAAATTAAATTGATATATTGCGAATACTCCTCGATCTAAATCAGATCTACACCAAATCAGCAAAGCTATTCTTACCAAACCTAGCAACTTCATAAGCTACCATTTTTTATAAAATAAGTAGGAATGACAACATTGAGGCTCATAAGTTTGTGCATCTTCTATTTCTCTTAATGGATTTTTTTTTTTTTTTTTTTTTTTTTTTTTGCTTGGGTACTTGATCTTTGAATAAAGGCAAGTTTTTCTTTAAAAAATTATACAAAGTAAATATGTTGTAGATTTTATTATTTAATTTTAGTATAATAATCTACTAAATATATTTTTTTATTTATTATAAACATAATTTAAAAGATTGTTTTAATTGGAGCAAAATATTCGAGTGAAAAGTTATTGCTCCCAGTATGACCACTCAAAGGCACAACTGAATATGAACTAGACTTGTCCGTCAGAATTTCTAATTTAGCAAAATCTCACTGAAAGTAGACTTGTCCAACCTGCCCAGTAGGCCCGGCCTGCCATAGGTGAGTTTGGGCAAGGTTTTTCTTATCTTTGGCCCAACCCAACCCAACCCAATCCAAACTATAAATTAGAATAATTTCTAATATATTTTTATTATCTTTTAATCAGTAAAATGAGCTATTTCAACAAATTATGTTGGCCTGCTTTAAAATCGATCCCCAAGTTTAACTGAAAATCACCTTATTTCATTGTAATGTACTCAAATATATCATATAAAAATTCAACACATACACTCTATATTTTCCCCTTGTATAAGCATGCATTTGGTAAGCTACACAAACATCAGCATTCAACACAATAATTAATAATCATGTATTCATATGTAAAGCAATGGCATATTTCCGATGCCTTATGGTTATAAAAAAGAATTTAGTGTAATGGAGAGTTAAGACCCTCTTGAGATGAAAGAGAGTGGAGAGGCTGGTGGCGCTTGGAAGACGCCAGAGATGGTACCTTCCTGAAGGAAGGCCTTTTATCAAGATGCTCTAGTGTCTTTTTTGCATAAATTTCTTGCAAAAATGGTGAAGCCTTTTCCTTCATCTTCAGAATGATGAAGAAGATAAGGCGGTAACATATAAGGATGACCACCACTGCTGTTAAATCCCACCACTTGGACCGGTCTACCGTCACCCCAAAGTACTTGGTAATGATTTCATCCCCGGTTAGTTTCCGATCCCCTGGTAGTAATGGGTCGAATTCCAGGCCTATGAAATCATTCTTGTACGCCCCCTACATCATTGTTCCATGCAATATTAGTGATTGTTAAGTAACTAGCTTCATTAAGGAAGGAATTGCAGCATACCTGAAGTGCCCATGAGCTAAAACTGATATACGAAATGGGGTAACGCCAGAATATCTTAGGAAGATCAGGCAGCAACCTGAAGAAGCCTGATGTCATCATTAGAATCCCCTGAAAATGAAAAACCTTGGGAGTTAGAAACTTAAACAGATAAAGAGAGATGATAATCGAGTAACTTGGGATTTCACTTACGATAATTCCGGCACCGGTTACGATTCCCATAAGGTAATTAGGAACCATCGAAGCTACCACCATCATGAGGCTCTCAATCACCGCGATGCTGAAGAAGATATTGAGACAGAAGAAGGCATAATGCGAAAATCCGGATCGAAATTTCACCAGGTAAAATGTTATGGTTCCTGTGATAAGTGAAATCGTAACTAGGAACGGAAATGCAGACAAGAAATTGGAAAGTGTATAAGCCGCAACTCCATAATATCCATTCAGCCTTTCTTTATTGAAAACCTGTTAAAAAAAACAACGGAAAATATTACATGACAATCCCAATGTTTGTCTTCTTTAACTCAACTGAACTAAACACAGGGATTGTTCCGTTTTACCTTCAATTCTTCGATGAAAGAAGGAAAACCTCCTATGGACATGAAGGTCATGAAGCCTGTGATAAATGCACCGCAGGCTACTCGGGCAAGGATTGCAGTATTGCCATATCCAACATCATAGAAGACGGTTCCCACACAAATAGATACAAGTATATATATCACAATCCTTGCCCAGTAATATCCTACATCTCTACACATGTTGACAAATGATCGTTTTGTCAATGTTGTAAGTTGCTTCCACCATGTTGCTTGACTTCCACTATTTGTTTCTACCTCAAGTCCTTCCTGAAATTACATAAAAACTGTTTCAGTCATTGCTTTATATTTCAGGCTTTTAGACATCAAATTGAAGCTATGGTTTTGATTGCTTACAATTTTAGATATTTCTTGACTCCTAGCTCGAGCCATTTTCGCGTACTTTGAGTCCCGGTACTTTTGGACAAGGGCAGCCTTGATCTGTGCTGTTGCTATCTCCATGAAAGGATCCGAGGATGTTGACTTATCCTAAATAAATGATACGAAAGATTAACTTTTAACTCTTCGGACATTAATTGTAATCATAATTCCTAACAAAGCAGAACAGTGTGGAGCAATGCTTACGCGTAGTCTTTGAGAACCCTTCAATGTGGCAGTAATGGCGTCAAAGTCCGAATTTATACATCGGAGGAAGTGATCCGAAGGGTTTCTTCTACTTGGGCATGGAAAACCAGCTTCAGCAAAGAACTGTGAAGATCAAAACTATGAAATTAGATTACAAGCACATCAAACTCATGCGATGCTTGTTTGTTCCAAGTTTGCTATACCTGGACAGCCATTTTTGCCTCCCCAAAATAAACAGTTTCACCACCAGATAACAAGAAAAGGTCATCAAACAGTGCAAAAACTTCACTACTGGGCTGGTGAATGGAAGAGACAACGGTCCTCCCATCGCGAGCTATGTTCCGGAGAGACTGAACCACAAAGAAAGCAGAGGCACTGTCAAGGCCGCTAGTAGGTTCATCCAGGAACAACATTTTGGGCATCGTGAGGATCTCAAGTGCAATGCTAAGTCTCTTCTTCTCCCCACCACTTATTCCTCTTCGATGCCAATTCCCAATCACTGTGTCACCGCAGTCTTGAAGACCCATTTCCATGATTGTTCCCTCCACAATGTCTTTCACTTCTTCTTTGCTCAACGTGGTCGGAAGCCTTAAATGAGCTGAGTATGTCAAAGTTTCTCTTACTGTTAGAGTTCCCAACATCACATCCTCCTGAGTTACATAAGCCTGACAATTTCAATCAATTCTTTATGTGTTAGCGTAAACATGCCTGAAAATTATTTGCTCTCCAATGCCTTCTTTAATGAGAAATTATTAAATACTCAATGTTAGACTCCACTACCAGAATTAGTATATTGACACATACCCTTTCTCATACATAATTAAAAACTGAGACGTGATAATTTCATAATTTGTAAAATTAACAAAAAACAAAAACAAACTTACAACAGCACCATACTCTAGTCTCTTCTTCTTTCCATTTAAAAGGATATTTCCAGTCATGACCACATTTCTGGCAAGTCTACCTGCACCAAGAACATCGATCAAGGTGTTATTTCATATATTATATTAGTATCAATTCTGAATAATGTCAGGCAGTCCATTTTTAATAATATTTACTAGGAAAAATAGCTTTTAACAAAGAAATACTTAATAGTGCTAGTATAAATTAATAAAATGGGCTTTATATACGTGAAATATCAATTAGTTTAATCAACTTTACCTGTTTTAATTTTAAAATTTCCTTGAAGTATCAATAAACAAAAGATTAAAAGTAGCCATAAGTGAGAGAAAGAGTAGGAATTAATGAAAGACTATTTTTCGGTCCAATCATTTTACCGGGCGACGACCTTTTGGCATCAAACGTAGGGTTCTTGCTGAAAGGGTACCAATTTAATACCACCTACCACCTAACTACAAAATTATTACGTTTATAAAGCTTTTCTCTGCTTGCTATTTTTTTTCTTTAAAGCTAAATACTAATATATTAATGCCGTAGACCATATGCTTTGCTATCTTTTGAGATATTATATTAAAGTTTTGAATAAGATATTTGGGATTACTATCCCTTATTGTATCAAATAATTGTGTTAAAAATTTATATTTCCTTTCTTTTTTTTCTTTTCAGTATGAATCATGTTAAACCTAAAGTAGGCAATTGCCAAATTCAAGGTTATCCCATTCCCATGGAGGAAAATTCCGAAGTAAGATGTAAGCAAAAAGTTCACGAGAAAATAGGAGGGGTCCGCTTTATTAAAGAAAGGAGTTAGGGCAATTGAAGGGGGAAGGTGGATGATGGCAGTTCGTAGTTAGCTATTGTTGTCAAAATGCGATTACATAATTCCAAGGAGCCCTGTCATACCATATCATCAATGCTGCATTTATTACTTATAATTCAATATTTGCGTCTCTCTCTTTAAAACTAATTACAATAATGTATTCAGAATGCATTTTCGTTTATAGTTTTGAATATTTTTATTTTTTTTATAAATTTATTAGTAATAAATTTTAATATTTAAATATTGGATAAAAGATGAAATCAATCAATTGATGTTTATCTCTGTTTTCATGCCACCATTTGAACTACCATCAATTATTAATTTAATTGAAACAATCAATTCACCCGACCAAATTTTTATTTCTTTTTACTTGATTTTAGTAAAAAAAACCCGAGAAAGAAATTATAATATATACACAAACCTTAAATAAAAAATATATGTTATATGGTTTTTTAAAAAATAAACATTTCATACTCTTAATTAGCGACAAGAATTTAATAGATTTATTTAAACATAAAAAATTTAAATTCAATCTTAATCAATCTCATCCTCTTACCTTAATTATTAAAAAAAAAACGCAAAGTAAAATAAATATATGTATAAAAAATATTTAATATTCATTAGACTCAATGGTTTAATTTAAAAAGAGTATTTTTAACTTTTTTTTCCTCATTTAATTTAAAGTGAGAAATAATGTTGCATTAAATATGATTGGACGGATAACTCTTTTAGTGTCGGGCTATTAAAGGCAGTAGACAGAAGACCGCTTTAATTTTCTGGTTACGGTCTACGGCCTGGGAAAATACTAACAAAAATTATCGTTCTAAAATTATTTGTCCTTTTCTTTTTCCTCTTTTGATTTTGGTAAAATTTATTTACTTAGAAACCAAATTTTAGCAACTGGACGAGCAATGGGTAAAGTCAAAATGGAGGTTTCACAGGGAGAGGCTGTCCTAAACCAAAAAAATATGAGCAACCAGTTTCTTAGAATAGGTACAACATAAATTCTTTCACCCCAATCGTTTCTCCTTATCCATTAATTAAATATTATGAATTCATCTAAATATTTACATCAAAGAGTCTTGAATAATATAATTTTTTATGATCACAAAATATTACTTACAAATAGGTTTTTATAATAAAAAAAAGCATAAATTTTCTAACAACGGAAAGAAAATCATATGTACCTTATACTTTTTATTATATATTCGTGTATATAAGAGGTTTAGTAAATGAATTGTTTTAATTTGTAACCCTATGTGTTTTTTCTTTCTGAAACTACTTATGTGATTCAGTAATCTGGTGTTATGTCGGAGATTTTGAAGGAAAAAACTCTTTTAGTATTTTTTTTTTCTCTATGCACCATATTCAAAACCGAAACTTTACACAACATTACTGCATATGATTTTCACATAAATAAAAGAAAAAGGCGCAAAGTACAGAAGAAAAACCTGCGAGAGAGTCGAGCAGAGTAGATTTTCCGGAACCAGAAGGACCCATAATGGCCATGATTCTGCCAGGCTCAGCATATCCACTAAGTCCTTGAAGCAACCTTTTGGTTGGTTTATTACCAAAGTTTGGCAACACCACCGTGAGGTCCTGCCAAACCAAATAAACACCTCTGAGCTCATCCTCATGAGAAGCGCCACCGGCACCTTTCTTACTGCAGCTTGCTACCTCTATCTCCATAGCATCAGAAAGTGGGAAAACAAAGGAGAGAAGTCAAGAGAAGAGAAGAAAAGAATGAAAATATAGCCATCAACATTCAACGCACTTTGGGAGATGTTATTGGTGTGTTAGGGTTTCAACAACGATCACCAAACAACTAACCATTAATGCAGTTCCTGTGAATGGAGACTCATACCACAAGCATGGGCCAGTGTGAGAAATAGAAATTCAGATAATAAATAAATATACAGGTGGATGAGAAGCATATGGGTGGGCATTGGCAAGTGGAAGAAATAAATGAGTTTGAATCCAATGCCAAAAGTAGCATTCATGACTCACTTCTACCTTCTTTACTGTCCTTCATTTTCCATTTTTCTTTTTGTCCATTAAAAAATCTAAATATACTATTTCTATTCATTTTCCCCTAGTGTTTTTTTTTCTACAATACTATTTTTATATTATAGAAGTATTTTTTATGATAGATAAGAGTATGATTTGTAAAAGCATCGAATTTGAAATTAATATTAATTCAACATTCGAACATAGGTTATTTTTTGCAATTTTTAATATGGTATTAATTATTTCTCTTTTAAATTTACCACGTGTTTTTTAAGATAAAAACAAATATTATAACCAATAATCAATAAAGCAAACTAAACAAAAATCAGATATCAAAACCCTAAACCAACAAGCTTATTCTGTACATCTGAATCTAGCTAGGTTTAATAAACGTCTAAAGCAATAACATGAGAAATACAACTAAGGGAGCTATTCCAAAACAAAAGAGTTGGCATACCATTATATAATTTAAAATGAATAATAAATATGTAACCAAGTAATAAATTATATAATTGACTGATGCAGATTCATGTATGGTTTGTTATGAAAAGAGCATGGTTTCCATGTAAGCCTCTTCAGTGCCTGTCTTCTTTCCATTGTTTTTCAAGTTTCCGCTTTTATAATCTACCTTTGAATAATTAATATCTTGAAGCCACTCTCACCTCACAATTTTCTTTATCATGATAATTACAATTACAATATAATTATAAATACATATATAGATTAACAAGTGATGGGTGTAATCTTAAGAGGAGAACGGGGTTTGAACCTTAGAGATAACAGTGTTAAAAGGACCCGCCACAAACTTCGAACATAAATCATAAAAGCGAACGCCAAAAGTACAAAAAAAAAAATATCCAAGCAACTATAAAATGAAATCAGATCAATATATAAAAACAAACAGACGAAAAATCAAAATATAACTAGACAAAGTTCGCCTATGATAAAACGTGCATGGTGAAACCCATGACAATTACACATATAATAAAACTCAAATTTATATGTCTTCGTATTCGAACCTTACCATGTGTAGTTGGTTAGTCAATTTTAGTCTAAATTATTTTGATTCTTAACATATTTGTTTCATAATTATTTTAATCTACACTTTGTTTCATTTTTTAGTAAGTTTGTGCATCTTGTAAAATTATATAAAATAGCATTTACTCAAAGGATACCTAAAATATAGCACTGTAGCATTTGTAGTACAATTTAAACTGCTTTTATTTTTATCTAAAGAACAGTCAACGTAGCCATAGAAAATAATACTCGCACAATTCTGGAGTCAGGACAATGACCACAAGTTTTGTCTGTTTTGTTGACCAAACATAAGCTCATTTGTATATTTTTGGAATGAGAATTTTGGATCATACTATTTTACTACAAAGATTCATATATACTTATGAAGTTTAAGGTTTTATTGAATTCATAACATATAAATATACATTTTAAAATATTGAATGATAATTTTTATGGGAATGATAGTTTTTTTTTTACGTCAGTGGGTAGTTATTTTAAAAAATAATATTTTTTTTAGAATGTGATTTTTTTGTTTAATTTTTTTAAAAAATTATATAAATGGAAAATATTTAGTACATTGTTAGTGAAGTTTTTAGACTCCATAAACACTTTCGTGTGGATCCGAATGAATCATCTTTTCTAAATCCTTGCCTACTAGGCAAGAGGATAGCAACTTACAAATTTTATTTCGGTAGGACATGTATTTCTATTACTATGAAATTCATAAATGAAGCAATTAATCGTGGGGTTATCATTATATTATTTGTAGTGACGAATTTTGTATGTGTTCCTAAGAAAAGAAAATAAATTTGGCAAAATTTCAGGGTAAGATAAAGGGGTCGACAATTGTCCTATAAAGGTATAGTAAAATATTAAAAAAACTAAATATTTTTATAAAAAAATGCATGACAATTTTTTTAGATCACTTGTGAAATAAAAAGGTACATTATCAATTAATAATATATATAAACACATTTATAATAATATTTTTTAGGAAAAAAAAGAATTTCAATAGTGAAAAAGTCACAAAATCAACGAGCAAAATGAATATACAGGATACTAAACCCGAGTCAACAGGCCCACCTTATACACCAAAATCTTTCATCTGCAATCCTTAATCGTACTAACATTAGGCGCAGCCATAACATTCACATTAAAAGAAGAAATGAAAAAAGCATCACATTCCGTGTGGTTTGTATGTACTATAAGGTTACTATAGGTGCTAAAAATCATCTTTCATCAACAAACAATTATGTAGCAGCACACCTAATTCAGATGCATCCGATAATGTGTGAGTCAAAGCAGATATAACAAGCAAACAACCCAACTCAATGGTTCATTTTCGAGGAACAACATTTTTAACCATGACAGCACCCCCCGAATGGCATAAGCTCCAACGATGCAAGGACTAAAGCGAGCCTACTCAAACCTTAAAAAACACTTCAGCACATGACCTGTGGGGTCCAAAATACAAATGATAACAAACTCAGATAAAATGTTGGGACAAGTCTTAAAGTTACACATGTACTTTGATTTAATGTGCAATTTGATACATTACTTTGATTTGGTGCAATTATATATGTGAAACTCTGATTATAGTTTCAAGTGTATACAATAAAACTTTAAATTTGATTCTCTTATACATATTTAAAGAAATAAATATATCAATTTATTCTTATATTGGATAAATATAATTATTTATTTATGTAATATATAAACATAAAATGATATTATATTGATAATTGTATTAATAATTTGTGAGAATTGAATTAAATTAAAATTATACGTTAAATTAAGGCTCATAGGTTGATTTGAGATTTATCTCTTAGATGTTGTAAACTTAATGTTAAAACTTTTTCCTTTTCTAAATTTGTGTGTAATTTGAAATGTGAACATATTCACTATGGGGTTGAAGAAATTAGTATTCCACGTTAAATTTCAAGTTCAACAAAACTTATAAAGTTGAGTACAAGTTAAGTAAATTTATTTTATGGTTTTACCAAAACAAATTGATAATTTAATAAATATGTGATGTTTTTGTAAGAATTTTATTATATTCAAATAAGTAGTTAATATTTAATTTGCACCCAAATAAAGATTTATGAGTTTCAACTTTGAGTAAAATTCACTCACGCTCCCATAACTTTTGATTACTGTTCCGTTTTTCATAAAATGTCACATTTATGATTCATCTGTCCATTAATTAGGCTTCGTTACGCATTATTATTATTGCAAAATGGTGTCATACTTTGGATAAATTTTTTTTTTTTGATTTCTTAGTTCTGTTAATCTCATTTTTACTTTTATTTTTAAAATACAATTTAATTTATTCATTTGAGATTGATTTTTTGGGAAGTTTGTTTCTCAATCATACACGGTAAGCCATGTGAGATGTAATATAGGCATGTGAATTGACATTTGGCATGAAAGTCAGTTTTCAACCTTTGACTACCTAATGGATGGATTTTGTATTATAAAAAGTGATTTTTTTTAAGGTTGCGGATAAAAATGAAAATTTGATTATAAGTGTATTTTACGCTTCTACTTCTTATCAAATAAAGAAATGTTTTAAAAGCTTATATAACATCAACTTATTTACAAAAAAAAAAATTAATATGTTAAAAAAAAGGGTATATAGGTAAGAAATGGAGACTTTTTTTTTTTCTAAGAATCCATGATATGCAAACAAATGCATCCTAAATTAATGCAACAAAAAATTTAAATATATGGCGTCAAATAATTCAGGATATGACATGTACTTATTAGATCAATATCAATGGTTTATTATATTATTAGTTTATATTAAAAAATATAAAAAATTTATTTTTAAAATAATAATTTATTTATTTATTTGAAATATATATTAGTAACATATAAAATTAATTAATTATTAAAACTTACATTTGTAAAAATATTTTTTTTGGTAAATAGTAATTTTTATCTTTAGGAATTTGAATAGAATTATTACACATTTTTTGCTTAAATTCTCACATGAGTATAAACTTTAAAAGCATACTCATGAAAAGGGGCTGGCTCTTTCTTCTTTTAAACATAAATTGCTTTCAAATTACATTATTAGCTCCGTCATCTTTTTCCAGGTTTTAGTTCATAAAAGTTGTTTTATTTTTCATTGTTATCTCTTTTTAGTTAAATTTCAAATTTTGATGTTTGGATTGTCCGAAATTATGTTTTGTATATTGTTTTTTTGTATTATTTCAATAAGATTTTTTGTTCGGTGTTTTGAATAATGCGCTAATGGTAAAATATAATTCAATCTATAATTCATGTTTTATTTTACCAAAAAAAAGTTGATGTGGTTTGATTGGATGCGCAGTTGAGTGATGTTAGGGGAACTACCAATTTAATTTAAATGATTCACGTAATTGAAATTATTCATTAGAGTTGAGTTCTTCCCATTTGCAGGGCTATTGAAGAATTATACTGTGAGAGTTAATATCAAGGTTGTTCGTTTGATAATAATTAATTGTTGGATTATTCCTATAATTAATTTTGATCTACTTTTATTTTAAATTTTTATACTTTATTCTACATTTTTTATTGTGAGAAATCATAAACTTGATTAGAATATTTGTGGAATAGACCCTACATCTTTAAATGCGAATTTTTATACTTCCATTTAACGTTTTATTAACCGAACTTTCTGTATGATAAAAATCACATCTGAACAGTTGCATATACCTCTGAAGATAAAAGAACATATAGAATACCCATATAGAATACCCAGAAGAGATCATTGTAAAATACCGACTATAGCAGTTGTATTCAAATATTTCTGTAATTTCATTGCTAATCCGCCAACATATATAATCATCAACAGTCCCATGTCATTCACTTCACTCACAAAGCTTATTGGAAAAAAAATTTTCAGTTAACTCATTCTGTAGTTACCATATCTGAATAAATCAATTTCTGATATGTGACTTCTTCCTTTTATAGTAGCACTGTCCCCCAAATAATTTTCAGAAAAGAAATCTAATATCTCTCTCAGAACCCATCTCTATTTATTAACCCATTCTCAGTTTTAACTGCTTATTTATCATTCCATAATTGAACTCTTCAGTTCCACACTCCTGAACTAAATCATTATAATTCTTACCAATTTCACTCTATATATATAACTGTACCAATAAGAGGGTAGAGATCGTAAGGCCTCATAATTTAACCTCATGTATACACTCATATAACATAACATTTATTATTTCTTACTTACTATAAGACATTTATCCATACCTTTTTGAATTCTGTTTCATCATAATGAACATTTTACTTAATTACTTGAACATCACTTTAAGAATTATCGAAATTATTTCGATTGGAAAACATTTCTTTCTTTAGCATTTCCTCTTTCTAAACTAAGACGTAATCAACTCTATTTTATTAAATCCATAAATTCATCGTATCCAATATACATCACAAAATCGGTATCATTTATTCTTTCATAAGACATCTTTAACCTATAATACAAAAACAAACAAATAGGTCAGCATCCAAATCAACTCAATTTTGACTCAACTGTGGCATGTACCTCTAAACTCAATTTTCGAGCTCGATTAAATCCGAGAATCGACTAAACCTGATAGCTTTGATACCACTAATATGTAACACCCTTAACCCCAACCTGTCATCGAAATAGGGTTACGGAGTGCTACCAGATCGATCGGACAACTTTACAATTTCTACACAATTATTATCAATCATAATATAACATAATCTTATAGTCCATTATATGAATCTTCGATAGGAATTGTTTGGGACTAATTCAAATACTTAGAAAATTTTTAAACATTTTAAAATTTTTCTCACTATAAGGCACATATACTCAACCTATGCTTTACTTAGGTACATGCCACCATTATCAAAGAAAAGTACATTACTCAAAATTTTCTCTGAGGTCGGGATTACTCTGGATGCTGGGCCGGACACTGACTTTCAATTAGCTCGCAGATGGAAACAACCGATTGAGTTGAGTGGCCATCTGTCAAATCGAGTTTTAAAATTTATAAAAGAATGATCAAAACCTGAAAACTAACTCTGACAACAATTAAAGGCAAGTGTACCTATCGAACAGTAGTATAGCTTAGGCAAGGCCGAATATCGAACCTAAAGGAACTAAAAGTACTAATACTAACTTTCTTTTTATTATTTAGCCTTAAAATTAGAGTGAAATTGCTTTTGACGAAGACTAAACTAAGGACACAAAGATAAAAAGGACAACTAGGGAAATAACTTTGAAGGAAAACTCAGTTGATTACGACGATACCCTCAGGAAGAATCCACCTAGACTTCACTTATTAATTAACCCTAAATTATATGATTTCTTTTACTTAGCTTGATCCGTAAGACTCCCTAACCTATATTAAACCCTCTCTCGAGGCGAATAACGTCTAACCCTAGGTTAATTAGTGAAACTGTAGTTCACTTATAATAACCCCCTAGGATAGCAGTAAATCGATCAATAGACTCCCATATTAGGTTTCACCCTAATCCGGTAAAATCTCGTAACCCTATCTCTAGGCGTTCGATCAACTCGGCTTAATTATGTTAGATCTTCTCTTAGGCAGGGTCTATTCCTCTTCTACCTAAGCACATTAGATTTGGATTAAGCAACATAATTAAGAACAAACTAAGTAATTTATCATATAACTTAAAAATCAAATAATAAAATCTGTCTAGGTTTCATCCCCCTTAGGTATCTGAAGGATTTAGTTCATAATGTAAAAATAAAACATCACAAGAGAAAAGATAAAACAAAACATAAGAAAAATCATAAAACTCCCTGACGGGATTGAAGGAGAATTTCGCCGTCTTGAGTATAATTTCGGCTTCTTGGGATGAATCAACTAATTATCCTCGCATTATTCCCTAACTCTGACCTTCTCGGTTTGGCTCATTGGCCTAGCTTTGACGCCCCTTCAAAGGTGGTACTTAGGGGATATTTATAGGCTCTTGGAATGCGATTCTTTCTCCCTAAGTATCCTTTTTCGACTGAAATTGCTCTTTCCAGCGACAGAGGCACGGCCATGTCACACGCCCGTGCGAATCGAGACCTAACCATGTTCGAATTTCTTTAATGAAGCACGGCCGTGTGAGTCGAGGTCAGGCCGTGTTATTGATGACTGGTGCGACACGGCCGTGTGGTCTTTGGCCCAGGCCGTGTCGATTTCGTGAGAAGGCCCATTTGCTTCGTTTTAGGCCTGTTTTGTGTTCTTTTCATCCTCGGGTGCTTTCCTGGGTATAGGACATGAAAAGAAAGGATTAAAAGCACTTTTTTATATAAAACAAGGCTTAAATCTTCAAAAAACATAATAAATGTGGGATTAAAATATGTTACTTTTACGGTTTATCAAATACCCCCACACTTAAGCTTTTGCTTGTCCTCAAGCAAAATTCTCAACTTACAATTAAAACGAACTTTCCATGATTCATAATTCCTATCAACAATGCCTTATCCTAATTCATAGATAATTTATACATGGATAATTCAACTCAGAGATTCTTAAAGATTCAAACAAGATAAATCATACATTTGTAGCACGAAAACATAGGTGTTTCCCTTCATTTGAATAATTACCTTTAATTTAAAGCCTATAAGGATTGACATCCTCACAAAAGATTCACTCAAATCACTCGAAAAGTGTTTAAGGGTTAAAATTAAGCACTCATAAGTCGAACCTGAAAAGTTAATCCCATAGGCTTGCCTAAAAATCAAATCTCCACCACTGTAAAATGAAATGATAAACAGATCAAAAGGTCTTTGTCAAGGTTGTAACGGGGCAATGGTGAAAGGTGTGGTCCCAGGCTGAAATTAGAGGGTTAGAATCGAGATTGACTTGACAAGTACCTTCCTTAAAAACTTTTTCGAAATTCTATCAACTGAAGAAATAATAAACTTACTAATACGAGCTTTTTTCTTTTTGGAAATAGACTTTGATTGCGTAAGCTCACTTTTCATACTTACTAATATCGAAAACTTGAATTTTTTTTTTTAAGAACAAACTAAATACAGGATAAATTTAGCTACTAGAATAATAAACTTAGGTAACTAGCTCAAACCAAATCTCGATTAAGGGGTAGTCAAAATAAAGAGTGATAACAAATACAAAGGGTTTTGGGGTTAAAATTAGCGGGTAAGTCAATAAAAAGGGTTGTTAGGCTCAACGGGGTTTGCTAAGGGTTAATTATGAGAGTAGGCTTTTTAGTTGTGCAAGTGGGTTAAACCTAGGTGCCTTTATCATCTCGGTATATCAAATCATAACTGTGGTCTTGACATGTATAATTGAGGCAAGTTCTAGAATAACAGTTCATAGTTGACATACTCATAATCAAAAAGTGAGCATGAAAAAGAATGTATGCTCTATAAGGCTCAAAATCTCACAAAAATTATGGGTGTTTTTGACATCAACCTTGTAAATCTCAAATTTCAGGATAATATTCAAATTCCGGTTGACAACCTAAAATTTTAATTTTTAGAAAATTAGACTTATCATGCTTGATTCCCTAGTATTCTTCAAATTTAATCATCAATGCACAATTAACTATGACTTATTTCAAAACATATCAATAAAAATCATAAATCATCAGAAATTTCATCTTAATTAGTAATATGAGAAAATTACTTTAAAACAATGTTAAAGTTAGGCATTTTCTTAGATTAAATATTCACCCCCCACATTTAAGATTTACATTGCCCTCAATGTACAAAGATAGATAATGACATTTTAAAGATAAATCAAAAGAGAAGGGGGAAGAATTACTCCCTGAGTTCTGGATGTTTTCCCGAATGAGTGTCTTTGGTGACGGTGATGGTCAGTCGGAAGAACGTTCCTACGCTAGATGAAGAAATTGGGTAGCGCTTTGAGAAGTAGCCAGGCTTTATTAAGACCTAATAAAAATAAGCTAAATATATAAATAAAGACAAGAAAGATAAAGAGAAAGAGACTAAGAAGGAAAATAGACTAAGGCTAGGAGATAAAAGGGCTTGAGAATCCTTATTGGTAGATGATTCGCGAGGTGGGTGTGACTTCTAAGGCGACGGAGGTACTGGCGGTGGCGGAAGTGGTGTGATTTCTAAGCAGCCTTTAGAATCTGACACTAAGAAACTAAAATAAAATAAGCATAAGATAGTCAAAAAGAAGGAAAATAAAGGAAAAGATAAATGTGAAACAACAGATAAATGGTCTCATAGGTCCTTGGCTTGGTGTTGAGACGAAGCTGCCGGCATGAACTCATATGATTGTTCTTTGTTAAGGGGCCTATGCCTAGCTTTCTCCGTTTCTTTGGCATGGTGTTGGCTTGCTCAAGGATCTAGAGTAAAGAATCTGAGATGGAAGAGAATGAGAAGCAAAAATAAGGGTGAAAATCGGATGGAGGGAGGGGAAGAGTTGAGGGGTTTAAATAGATGCTCAAGTTTTCTGCTCCCCCACGGCTGTGGTTCTAGGGTGTGTCGCATTACACGACCTTCTCACACGGCCATGTTATAGAGGGTGTTGTCACCCTATGCTCGTGCTTGGTCCTTCTATGCCCGTGCTCATGATGTTTTTATGTTGGCATGGTCGTCTGACACGGGCGTGTCTTACTGGTGCTCGATAAGTCAGTAATTTCAGTAATTTCACACGGTTTGTGGCATGAGCCTGCTCTGGCCGTGGTATGGAAGTCAGTAGCCTCACACGATTGGTTCTACAGCCGTGTCATATCTGTCAGCGCCTGTGTCGAGAGTGGTTGGATCTGTGACGGTGGGGTGGTGGTTGGGCTGACTGCACGGCCTCTGCCCTATCAGTGTGGCAATTTTTGGTGGTCTACACGGCCACGGACACGGCTGTATGTAAGGTCGTGTGGCTTGTAATTCTATACTTTTGGTTAGTTAAAAAGGAAAAGAAAAAGAGAAAAGAAAATATAAAATAATACAAAAAAAATAGGGTTAGTACTCGGGTTGCCTCCCGAGAAGCGCTCGTTTATAGTCTTAAGCTAGACTTTCCTCATATTTGAAATTTTTAGGAAGGTTTGAAAGTTTGAACATCCTCCCTCATGTCTATATTTTCAGTTTTATGACAAAATTGCAGTCGAGAAGTTTTTACTTTGAAAATGCCAAATGTAGGATTGCTTACCTCGACTATTCCTTGTGGGAAAATGTTGTGTACCTTAAGAAGAAGTTCTTCCTTTTCCTTCAGGTTTGTTGTGGTGATGTGATTTGATGTTCCTATAAGCTCTTCTGGTGGTTCCTCTGGTTTTACAGTGTGTGGCTCTGGCTTTTCCTCGTATATATCTAATTTCTCCTTGAAGTGTGTTTTCCACTCATCTAGGTCATCGATTTGGGTCCTTTGTTCTTCATGGGTAATTTCGTTGTTGGTACTGAACTGAAGATCCGGTTCAATCGTTCCTCTTTTTGGAGGTTCCTGAAAAGAGGGTGTAATTGAATGATTATTAAAAGAACTTTCTTGCTCACCTTGATTCTTTGATGACCTAGCTAAGTCGAAGGCTTGAAGACTAATTGACTCGTCACCTACACAAAGTATGAGCTCACCTGTGGCAACATCAATGTGAGTCTTGGCAGTTGCTAGAAAAGGTCTTCCTAAAATTAAGGGGATTGAATTATCCTTATCCATGTCTAAAACAACAAAGTCTACTGGGAAAACAAATTTATTGATTTTTACGAGAACATCTTCAATAATGCCCCTACGAATTCTAACAGTTTTATCAGCTAATTGAATACTCATCTTAGTTTGTTTTGGTTTCCCTAAACCTAGCCGCTTAAACAATGTATAAGACATAACATTTATACTTACCCCTAAATCAGCTAACACATTATCAATATTTAAATTACCAATTAAACATGGAATTGTAAAACTCCCTGGATCTTTTTGCTTCTGTGGTAGTCTATTTTGTAACATTGCTGAGCATGTTGCGTTTAATTCCACGTGGTGCTCTTCATCTATTTTGCGTTTGTTGGTTAAGAGCTGTCTTAAAAATTTCCTCGAGTCTGGCATCTGAAAAAGAGCTTCAAGAAGAGGTAAGTTAATATGTAATTTCTTTAAAAGTTTAAGAAACTTACCGAACTGCTTCTCTGAATCATCTGTTTTTAATGCTGCGGGATAAGGTATGCGAGGTTTGTACTCTTTGACTACCGATTTTGGTTTTTCTTGTACTTCCTCTGTTATACCTTCGCCTACCTTACTTTTTGGAGTTGGGTTGGGTGTATCTAACTCCTTGCTACCCTGGACTGTGATGGCTTGAATTTGCTCCTTAGGGTTAATCTCCGTGTTACTAGGTAGACGTCCTTGCGGTTGTTCTGACATTGACTTTGCAAGTTGTTCGACTGCTTTAGTGATTTCCTTGACTGACTTAGTAATTTCATCAATTCGGCTTTTGTTACTTTTGATTGTTCTTTTAGCTTCTTGGATGCGCTCCTCGATGGTTGGCTTCTTATCTTGTGGATAGGGCTAATTTTGGAAGTTTTGGGGGGGTTGTTGCCTTTGATTTCCTTGATTACCTTGTCCTCCCCATGAGAAATTTGGGTGGTTCCTCCAACCTGGATTGTAAGTGTTACTATAAGAATTATTATTAGATCGGAAATTATTACCTATATAGTTCATCTGTTCATCTTCTGCTCCTGGTTGGTAGGGTGGGTACTCAAGACTCACCACAGTTCCACTAGCGTCGCACTACATGACTTGATATATCTGTGAAGAACACAAACTATCAAGCTTTTTATTCATCATCTCTAGCTGCGTTGACAGCATGGTCATGGTGTCGACGTTGAAGACTCCTATCAATTTCATTGGTTTAGTCCTCGAAACTTGCTACTGATAATTGTTTATCGACATCTCCTCAATGAACTCGTAGGCTGCTTCTGGAGTTTTATTGTTCAGCGTTCCACCGGCAGCTGAATCTATCAGTTGCCTTGTTGAGGGGTTTACTCCGTTGTAGAAGGTTTGGACTTGTAGCCATAGGGTAAACCATGGTGTGGGCACCTCTTCAAGAGATCTTTGAACCTTTCCCATGCGTCGTGTAGTGTCTCTAAATCCATCTGCACAAAGGAAGATATATCGTTACGTAATTTGGCTGTTTTGGCCGGTGAGAAATATTTCATTAAAAACTTTTCGGTCATCTGCTCCCATGTAGTGATTGACCCTCGTTGTAACGAGTTTAACCACTGTTTAGCTTTATTTCTTAATGAAAAAAGGAATAACCGAAGACGAATGACATCATCAGAAACGCCATTTATTTTGAAGGTATCACAGAGCTCCAAAAAAATTAGCTATATGCATGTTTGGGTCTTCGTCCTGCAAACCATCAAATTGAATAAACTGTTGAATCATTTGTATTGTGTTAGGCTTTAATTCAAAATTGTTAGCAGATATAGCAGGCCTAACAATACTAGATTCTGCTCCTGTTAAATGCAGTTTCGCATAATCAAACATTGTACGTGGAGCATTGTGATCTCTCACATCGCGTAGTGGTGGGGTGTTTTCGCTCATCCCTTCAGTAAGATTGGATCTGTTTTCTTCCTCTCTTTCTGTGTAATCTAGGGCTCGCTTGATTTCCCTGCGATTCCTACGAGCAGTTGCTTCGATCACTATCGTATACCAAAAGTCCTCTCAGATTCCTTCTAGTCATAAACTAGAAGTATCTATAAAAGAGAAAGAAATAAAAAAATTAGAAAAAATTAAAATTTAACCTAAGAAAACAAAAGAAATAAATTGCGAATAAAATAATGGCTAAAGTAATAAAAATAGAGTTTTCTTAATATTTTAGTTCCCCGGCAACGGCGCCAAAAACTTGATCGCTGTAAATCAGAGTTTTAAAATTTATAAAAGAATGATCAAAACCTGAAAACAAACTCTGACAACAATTAAAGGCAAGTGTACCTATCGAACAGTAGTATAGCTTAGGCAAGACCGGATATCGAACCCAAAGGAACTAAGAGTACTAATACTAACTTTCTTTTTATTATTTAGCCTTAAAATTAGAGTGAAGTTGCTTTTGACGAAGACTAAACTAAGGACACAAAGACAAAAAGGACAACTAGGGAAATAACTTTGAAGGAAAACTCAGTTCATTACGACGATACCATCAAGAAGAATCCACCTAGACTTCACTTATTAATTAACCTTAAATTATATGATTTCTTTTACTTAGCTTGATCCATAAGACTCCATAACCTATATTAAACCCTCTCTCGAGGCGAATAACGTCTAACCCTAGGTTAATTAGTGGAACTCTTGTTCGCTTATAATAACCCCCTAGGATAGCAATAAATCGATAAATGGACTCCCATATTAGGTTTCACCCTAATCCGGCAAAATTTCGTAACCCTATCTCTAGGCATTCGACCAACTCCGCTTAATTATGTTAGATCTTCTCTTAGGCAGGGTCTATTCCTCCTCTTCCTAAGCACATTAGATTTGGATTAAGCAACATAATTAAGAACAAACTAAATAATTTATCATATAACTTAAAAATCAAATAATAAAATCTGTCTAGGTTTCATCCCCCTTCAGGTATCTGAAGGATTTAGTTCATAATGTAAAAATAAAACATCACAAGAGAAAAGATAAAACAAAACATAAGAAAAATCCTAAAACTCTTTGACGGGATTGAAGGAGAATTCCGCCATCTTGAGTATAATTCCAGCTTCTTGGGATGAATCAACTGGATATCCTCGCGTTATTCCCTAACTCTGACCTTCTCGGCTTGGCTCCTTGGCCTAGCTTTGACGCCCCTTCAAAGGTGGTACTTAAGGGATATTTATAAGCTATTGGAATGCGATTCTTTCTCGCTAAGTATCCTTTTCTGACTGAAATTGCTCTTTCCAGCGACAGAGGCACGGCCATGTCACACGCCCGTGCGAATCGAGACATGACCGTGTTTGGATTTCTTTAATGAAGCACGGCCGTGTGAGTCGAGGTCAGGCCATGTTCTTGATGACTAGTGCGGCACGGCCGTGTGGTCCTTGGCTCAGGCCGTGTCAATTTCGTGAGAAGGCTCATTTGCTTCGTTTTAGGCCCGTTTTGTGTTCTTTTCATCCTCGGGTGTAGGGGTGAGCATTCGATCGAATCGAATCAAATCGAGTCGAAAATTTTCGAGTTAATCGAGTTTTCGAATCGTATTTTATCATCCTAACTTAATTTGAAATTTTTTCGAATCGAATCGAGTGAGACAAAATTCGAATCGAATCGAATCAAATATATTTGTTCGAGTTAAGTTTTAAAAAAATGACTTTAGTGTTTTTTATTTTTATGTAATTTTTCAAAAAAAAATTCTTTAAAGTTTTTAAACATGATCATACAACAAAAAATTGAAGTAAATAAGTGAATAAACAAAAGCAACACAACATCAACCTAAAGTAACCAACAACAATTACTAATGATGACCAATAATTGATTTAAAATCAAACTTAATAACATTTATGCTTTAATTCATTTTCTGAACCAAAATTATCATTCAACCAAATTTTTACAATATTAAATCAAGTACTTGTTATACAAAGGAATATCTCAAATTTTTAATAAAAGAATTAGACTCACTCCATATATATTTTTTATTGAAAGAAAATGGGTACAAAACAGATTTGGGTGAAGCACTATTGGGTTGACACTAATATAGCAAATGTAGATGCAGGTCAAGAAAAAGCTGCATTTTACGGTCCAACATATTTCTAGCAATTAACCAACAACACTAATATTTCTAGCAATTAACTAATCAAACTTTGTTGTTAACAAAACATAACACAAATCATCACGTCCAACATTGCTTAACAAAACATATTTTTTATTGTTATTGTTGTTGGTTAATTATTGTTCTTAAATGGCATATTAATTATTGTTCTTTCAAACAAGTGATAAATTTATTATCTTTATAGGATTAAATCTCGAATTACTGCGAAGTAAAAAAAACAATGAAATTATGTAATTCAATACATAGGAAAAGGGAGGACGGCTAGAACTTCAGTATATTGAAATAAAATTAATAAATAGTTGAAAATCTTAAATGAATAAATATGTCATGTTTTAAACATCACTTTTAACGTACTATTTTTGTATTTATTTAAAATATTAAATTAAGAGTAATTCATTCTACTAGTATAAAACTACAATGATTTCACATCTTCTCATAATTTTCTAATATTTTTATTATATTAATTTAAAAATAGATTTTATTGCTAATTTTTTTTATATAAAACATACTTGAGCATAAAATATAATCATTGAATTATTAAAATATTAATTATATAAAAAAATATAGTAGGAAAAACTACTTTACTTTACATCAATTTAAGAGAACCCCTCCACTTAAAATTTAATCTCTTTAATTTGTCAAGAATTTATTCTCTTATCTTAAAAAATTGAAAAAATAGTCCAATTGAATAACATTAGTAAACCACATTTTACATGTTAAAAACAAAAATTAATAATTAAAAATATATATACAAAATAAATTAACAAAAATCAACTGTTAAAATTTACCCTCAAAACCATCTTATCAATTTATGAAAAATACAAGCATATTCTAACAAGCTCAATTAAGAAGACTATCATCTTAGTTCCCCTAAAGTATAAGGATGAAATTCAAAATTATACCAAATTTCTACATTCCAAAATTTCTATATTCCCATATTGAATCATACCGGGGAAAAGAAATAAATCAAAGTTTAGACTAACAAAATTCAAAACCTTAAAGTAAACTTTGAAAATCATACCTCTACTCAGAGATAAGACATCTTACCACTTACAGAGAAAGGTGTAGCTACTGAGAGTCAGAATAGAGAAGACAAAAAAATTAAATTGGAGGATTGGAGAAAAAAAATCTGCAGCAATGCACGATTGGAGAAGACGAGAAGTAGAGCTAGGGAAAAATCTACAGTGCACGATTGGAGAAGAAGAGAAGTAAAGTTGGGGCTTGGGGGTTTGATTTGGGGGGGGAGGAATTGGGTGGGAAGGGAACTGGGATTTGGGAAAAAAAAATTAGGGCTGAGTTTTTTTATTATTCCAAAAATATTAAATTCATAATAGAATAAATTTAAAAAAAAGGCTTGGTGGACTGGAAATGGCCAAATGGGTCAGAAATAAAAAGGCTAATAGAATAACTATTTGAATAATAAAAAGGCTTGGGGGAAATGGGTTGGTAAAAGCCCAAAATTTAAAAAAAATAAAAAATATATATTTTATATTCGGTTTATTCGAATTCGAAAATTCAACTCGATTCGAACTCGAAATTCGAAACTCAAAATTCGAGTTGACTCAATTAACTCGATTAACTCGATTCGAATAATTCGAAATTCAAATTTTTTTCGATTTTTTCGAATCGAGTCGAGTTTTGCTCACCCCTACTCGGGTGCTTTCTTGGGTATAAGACATGAAAAGAAAGGATTAAAAGCACATTTTTATATAAAACAATGCTTAAATCTTCAAAAAGCATAATAAATGTGGGATTAAAATATGTTACTTTTACGGTTTATCACTGAGTAAGGGTATACTCAGTAGTATTACCATAATTCAAATTATATAATAACTTATATACATTCAATTTATGATGCAATTACTTAATAGTTATTTCATTCTTTAAATTAAATCATCTAATATAATAAGCATTATGTCAAGGCTTGTATTTAATTAGATTTATACATTATTTCACTATCAAATTTTCATTGAATTTTATTATTATTATTTTCCACATTTCGTTTCATTAGTTCATTTCATATCATATGCAATTCACTAAATTTTATTCTTTAGTCAATATTAATTCTATTGAAATTTGTGTTTACTAAAGTCATATCTCAATAATAACAATTTCACTAGTTTATTTCTTATATCATCGCTTTAAACTTTATTCAATTCATACACCTTTGGTCCATATTCTAAATCTCATATCTCAATTTCATTTTCTCATATCAAATTCACAAAAATATATATAATTCAATTATATTATTCTTTTCAATTAACTTCTTATATTATTTATATCATTTCAAGCAAAATTGTGAACTTTAGTTTCATTTCTCCATCTTATATAATATTTCAATTCATAATTCATCTTTTAACATTTCATGAACCTTTAGTTCATGCATTCAATTTCATATCACAAATCTCATTTCATATTTTATTTGACAAATTCACTTTCTTATTTCTTTCAATAGCTTAATTACATTTATTCAGAATTTATCATTTCACTTATTTACCCCTATTAACTTGACTCGGGCCTCGACGGATACGCGGATTCCATCCCAACACACCAGAATATCCAACCCAAACACACCAGAATATCCAACCCAAACACACTCGGAATAATAATATAAATCCTCCATAACACACCAGTATAATATAATCTCCCAGACACACCAATATAATATAACCTCCCAAACACACCAGTAAGGCATTAAATGCCTCTTCTGATAAACCGAAGCATATAATAACAGAATCATCTTCTCGGCCGAGCTACAAATCTCCTCATCACATCACAAATCCAATGGCATGCCATTTGTATCCAATTTAGTCCGACTTTGCTAAAATTTAATTATCTTTTTGTACAGAATTCAAATGATGTTCTAGTTTGTTTCTTATAAAAATATACTCATTAAGAAATCTAACCATATAAATTATGTCCCAAAATTATTTTTGTACAAGTTTTAATGATTTTTTCAAGTCAGAACAGGGAGTTTCGAAATCACTCTGAACCAGTCTCACAAAAATCTAAATATCTCAAAATACAGAATTTCTTTGCTTTCTCTGTTTCTTTCATATGAAAATAGACTCAATAAGCTTTAATTTCATATCTCACTCAACTTCTACTTTCATTTCTACCATTTTTGGTGATTTTTCAAAGTTACTCTTCTGCTGCTGTCCCAAAACTGTTTTCTTATAACTTATTTTGCAATTAAATCCTAATGAAGTTTACTTATTTTCTTAACTTAATTCATGCTTTATTTCTACTTAAATTCCTTCCATATTCAACTTGACTATCTAATATTCATAATAAAACCCTAATTTATAATTTCTTCCAAATTAATCTCTATAATACAAAACTTATAGCTTACTTACAATTTAATCCTTTTACTAATTCTAACTTAAATTTCATTCAATTTAATCTCTAATTCATCTTTTTCTTTAACATCAACTATACTTGAAAACCTATAAACTCTCAAAATATCAACTTAGTTTCATCAAAATCTTACTTTAAAGCTTCTAAAACATCAATATTAAAAGAATAGGACTTGATTGACTTACCAAGTAAACTTAAAGCTTTAAAATTCCAAATTTTTCCTTTTTTTTCCTTCCCCTGTTTTCGTTCGTTCTCTGCTTCTTTTATGTTCTTCTTCTGTTTCTTTTTCTTTTATTTTTACTAATAACAATAGTAATATATTATAATAAAAAAAATCTTTTACTTATTCTTTAAGCATATATTTGTTTTTATTACAAGTGTACCTATGTAATTATTACTATTACACTTGTTATCTATTTAGTTTTTTTTTTTAATATAATATCAAATAATAATATATATATCTAATATAAAACTATAAAATAATATACATTATAATTTAATATAATAAAACAATAAAAATCTTAGATTTTTATCATCAATTGCCGCCTCAACTTATTCTAAATGGCTTAGTTGCCATTTTAGCCCTTTTTACTTTCTTTTAATCTCTAATTAGACTTTTACTTTTTATTCAATTTGATCCTTTTTTATAATTACTTTAAATTAAGCTAAATTCACTAAATAAAAATCTAATTAAACACATAACTAACTTTATAAATATTTTTAATAAATATTTTACGAGTCCGTTTACTAAAAATGAAGACCCGATAACTTATTTTTCGATATTCATACTTTTGAGGTCGTTACATTATTTTACATTTTTGATTGTGAGAAATTATAAACTTGATTAGTTGAATATTTGTGGAATAGACCCTACATCTTTAAATGCGAATTTAAAATTTTGCTTGAGGTGTAAGACTTTTTCTTTATGGATTTGACACCCATTAATGTTTTCATTTTTTACATAATATTTTTATTAGTTTCAACTTCACAATCGAAAATATTAATTAATTAATTATTATGATAGATATTATTTAAAATTAATTGTCGTTTAATTAGTGCTATAATTATATATCAATTATTATAATTTTTTATCACACATTTATTTAGTTTATTTTACATATTATACTAAATTTATTTTAATTAAACTCACTCTTATTTACTTTTCCTATCGTTCTTATGTTAAGTTTTTTAATAAATGCCTTATTACTTATAACTTAATAATATTATTAATTTATTTAAATATGTTTTATAGATATTTAAAAAAATTATGATTAAAGAATAAAAAGTAATCTTGATTTAAACTCATAAAAAGTGTTTTAAAGTAATTCATCTTCACTTTCACTGTAATTTAAACTGTTGATTTTAATCAATAAGCAATGTTTTATTGTTTTAAATTTTTATTTTATTTAAACTACTTATTTATTTTCTTATAATAATTATTTAATGTCTGAATCTGATTTAATATCGTAATGCATAGAAAATAAGCAACTAGGAACTGCTCGTAAAATTACTTGAACAACTCCATGACCCACAAATTACAAACATAACACTCGTATCTGATGCCACTGAATCCAGCTTTACTAACCAAGGCTTCTAATTCTTGTTTGGTTCGTTCCTTTCCCCTTGGATTTTGCGTCATCATTACTACATCCGCCTGGCAAGTGGCTCTTACCCCACTACTAGTATCGGGTACATCCGGGAGCATGCAATCAACCACTACAATTTTTCCCTCATCCGGGATCGCTTTGTAACAATTCTTCAATAACTTCAAACAATCATCATCGCTCCAATCATGAAGAATAAACTATCAATTTTGCAAGTTTGCTCATTAGTTTCTTACATAATATTCTTCAAAAAAAAAAAAAAAAACCAAACATCTAACGCTGCCTGTAACTAATACGTTGTTACCTTCATAAAAATTGCATCTCCTTTGGGAACATTTTGAAACATGTCTCCAGCCACATGTTCAACACCTGTTGAAACAATATCAGCTGTTGGAATTTTTTGGCTTCGGATTGTGATTATATATAAAAAAAGTATATCAAACGGATAAGGCAAGATGATGTTACCAGGGATGGGCGGGGCATATTGGATAACATGAGGCAAGTCAAAATTAATTCCCTTGATTGAGGGATACTTGGAAGTAATGAATCTAAGGGAGACTCCTAGACCACCGCCGATATCCACAATGACTTGGTTGAGGTGTTGGACGAATCCCTTGTAGGCGTCCAGGATGTTGTTCATTACCAATGTGGTGTGGTTCATCATTGCGGTGTTGAAAACATGGTTGAACCTTGGGTCCTTCCCTGGGTATTCGAATGCGTGCATTCCATGCACCCTGTTAAATGGAATTCCTCCCTCAATAAACGTATCCTTCAGCTGTAACCTATCCATTCCAGCAGCTTAAAATATCGTTAGAATTAGAGTTATCATGACTGGTCAATATAAAAAATTAGATTTATTTTTTAGGTTTGGGCTTAATTCAGTCAAAAAATGAGTTTAAAATTTTACTTAAGTCCAGAGTAAAAAATATTAAATTTGAGTCCAGCCGCTCATATTAAATTTTTTTAGATTATTTTTATATAAAAATAAATTTTAAACAATATAATATATTAAATAGACTATAAAAATATTAATTTAATGTTTTTCAACAAATTAAAAATAAATATAATTTTTTATATAATTAACATAATTATAACTTAACAAACAGATACATCTACAACAATAGTAAAATTAATAATAAAATAAGAATTATATGCTATACAAACAATAATAAAAAAATAGTAACAATATAATAATAATATTGTAGTAAAATAACAACAAATAACAATAGATATTTTTGTCAAATTTAAATTGGACCCAAGTAAAAAAAGTCATATAAGACGTAAGTCGTTTTCTAAATAGGCATTATTCTTTTTGTTTAAATTTATTTTTAGAACCTATATTTTCTAAATTCTCTCGTCTTTCCGGCCAGAGCTGGTAGCCCGGCCTTGTATTAAATTTAAAAGGCGTTAGGAGGGATGAAAACACGGACCAACTATCAAGGAAAACTTTATCTTGAACCAAGGTCATCATGGGGGCTAAAGAAACTCCGTCTTCGTTTCGAACAAAGAATCTGGAGACAGGCGTCAACGCGTAGAGTCTGTGAGGATTACCCTCTTCATCATAAGCCATGGAGCAACTAATGATACCATGGCAGGCTATAACTCTAAGTAAGCGGTCTAGCATGGAGGGGGCCTCTGGATTCTTGGTTGGTAACTGGGCTACTATCTCGTTGGGGGAGAGCTTGGCATCTGGACCAGCTTTGGCCATAATCTCGAACACATCAAGCTGAATTGCTGCATTCATAGACATGGGCAACACATAAGAGTTCACGATCTGGGCCGCATATGAGAAGCTCTCTTCATCATGCTCCCGATCCTTATTGTGGTTTTCCGCTGAAAACTCCATCGGAAAGTAAAGAATTCGATATAATAAAACTGAAGACCGATGCCTTGCTATATATATATATATATCTAATGCAACCGAGAGAAATACAGAAGAAAACGTCATAGGGACAAGAATATTACTATTTTTTTGAGAAGAGGGACGAAAATATTATTATTATTGAGAATAACGAGTAATAGATTGTAAAGGAAGAAACTTGATTTTCTGTATGGAGATTAATTACAATAATGTTTCTGACAGTACATATATTATAATTCTCTTGCTGAATTAGCTAATACTTAACTTGAACTAGAAATAGTGTTTTTCTCCATTAAATAAAAATATATTATTCATTTTTTTGGAATTTAACCATATTGAAATAAGCAAATATCCTAACTTATAGACAACTCCTGCCAAGGTTAGGATATATTAAATTTAAGCTAATTATAATAAAATTAAAAAAAAAGACGTAAATTAAGGAATACGTATCTAAATTCAAACTTTTCTTTGTTGACTTTAATAAAATAAAATAAAATAATGAAAAATACATAAAAATATTCACGCCAACTTCAAGCTTTAATCTTCATAAAATTGATTACTTTAATCTCCGGGTGCGTGTTCAACACTGTTGACCCAATATTACGAAAATGTCACACCTGTTGATATTTGGTATTTGAAAACTAAATTTGATTTTACAACATCCAAAAACACCGCCTCTCACAATAATATTCTAAACTAAAAGAAGATAAAACTGACGGTGGAATGGACAGCTGAGTAGCCGTCAGATTGGGCAGAGCAGGGGGTGCCATAAATGCTTCCAGAGAATTCTTTATTATTGTTTTATTTTGAATTAAAACGAACGGTTTTGGTTGCAAAATCAAGCCCGTATTTTAGGACTGCTTTAAACTTTTGAGTTTCTTTGTTTGTTTCATTAGGCCTAGTTCTGGGGAACTTTATTTGTTAGGTACTGCTTTGGAAGTAAATAAAGCCCAATTTGAGTTCTTTTCAAAAAAAAAAAAAAAAAAAAACACTAAGAACTGCGTTTTTATTTTCACAAGTCAAAATTTTAAGAACTTTTGAAAAATAAAATAAAATTCTCACTTCTTATACTTCTATAATTTGTTTCATCCTTTAATTTATTAAATTTTAAAAGAAATGTCAAATAACATGCTTTGTATTACATTTGCTATTTAGACCTTAGCTGCGGCATGAGCATGAGCCATGACTCAGACCCATAATTTAAAAATAAACTGAAATTATAATTTTTCTTTTTTTATCTTTCATGTCCATTCTATATTTAGAGTTTGCAGCGTAAAAGTATCAAGTAATCCCCTCTGTTTAGGGTAGATTACATTTCTCATTTTCTATTAGAAAAAAATAAATAGATTAATTCTTATATATTTTGAAATGTGTAAATTAATTTCTCCGTTAAAATTCTTCTGTTCAATGACGATGTGAGAGGTTAGATCCATGTTAAAAAATATGGTTTTATGGACAAATTATAAAAATGGTCACCCAACTATGCCTCTCGTTCTATTCTGGTCGCCCAACTATTAATTTTTTCGATTTAATCACTGAACTTTTTGAAAATATTTTAGTCACTCTAAGCTTACATGAGCTTTTTTACTAGTCTAGTAAAAAAATAATTAGCCCTCTAATATTTACATATATTATCAATTTGATTCTAAATATAAAAAAAAAAATCAACAATTTTAGTCCTCAGTGTTTACCATTTGTCATTTTAGTTTTAATTCTAAAAAAATCAATAAATTTGGTCCTCATCATTTCTAAAATATACCAAATTAGTCCTAACTCTAAAATAAAAAATATTTAAAAAAAATACATTTTTAGCCCTTTGTTATCCCTCAGCTAACTCATGTGAGATATTAAAATAAGAAAAAAAAAGTATCATTTTTCAAGTCATTGCAAAAGAACTTTAAAATGTTGGGATAAAACACACACACAAAAAAAAAATTAAGGTCCAAAAGAAAATAAAGGCATTAAAAACATTATTTGTTTAGGTAGTAATGTAGCCAATTATTTCATATAAGTTCTAAATTAATTGGTTTATTCCAGTGTGAAGCCTAAATTATAGCAAAAGAAATTGTTACAAGTGACTTGAAAGAGGGAATCTGTAACACCCCTAACTCGTATCCGTAGCCAGATTAGGGTTATGAGGCAGTACCGTTCAAAACACAGTTCAGCACAGTCATTTATCACATTTCATGCACCAAAGAATAACGATACATTTATAACATTATCAAACTTGAATATCCACAATTCACTTATTTTAAATTCGAATACATGAATCATAATTTCAATTCAAATCATTCATACGTTACTAATCATGTATCACAAATAAACACATTTCAAAATTTCAAGTAACTTAATTCGAACATATATCAAAACTCAATTGAACATTTTCTGTAATAACCCAAATTCCACGGGCACCGGAAAAGTGAGTTTAAGGCCTCCGTCTTAGGAAAATGAGTCCGTAAATATTTATTAAAAATATTTACGAAGTTAGTATGGGTTGAATTCGATTTTTGATAAGTGAATTTAGTTTAATTAGAAGTAATTATTAGAAAGGACTAAATTGAATAGAGCATAAAAGTTTAATTATAGAATAGAAAAAGGTTAAAAGACTAAATTAGCAATTAAACCAAATTAGTGACATGTGTAAGTTAGAGAATAAATACATGTGTAACTAAAATATTAATACAAATGTATATTATATAGGTATTTACTTATAAGTTAAGTAAAAGATTATTATTATTAGCTTTTATTTATTATGTTTATTATATTATTTTTTAAAAAAAAATATGATAGTACCAAATGTGTGGTGATAATTTATACATGTGTATTTATATGTATTAATACACATGTAATATATATTGGTTATTAAATAGATATTTTATATTTACTAATTAAATAAAACAAATAAAAAACAGAAAAAGGAATAGAAAAGTTACAGAGAACAAACGAAATTGGGGAAAGAAAGAAAGGAAAGAAAAGAAAAAAATAGAAAAATTAGGGTTTTGAAGCTTGGAGATTATTTGGTAAGTTTAATTAAGTCATTTTCATGTAATTTTAATGTTTTTGAAGTCCTAGAGTAAAATACTTTTGAATTTATGTGGAAAATTTGAAAAATGATAGATTTTTTTTAGGATTTATGTTACACAAATAATGGAATTAGGCATTTACCCTAATTGCAAACGCCATTTGTAACACCCTAACCCGTATCCGTCGTCGGATTAGGGTTACGAGGCATTACCGGACATAGCATGATTTAGCACAATCATAAAACACCTTTTATGCACCAAAGAATAACGATATCTTTATAACATTATCAGACTTAACTATTCACGAATCAATTATTTAAAAATTTATAAACATGAATCATAGTTCCAATTCAAATCAATCATAGCTTACTAATCTTAATTCATAATCAGCACTTTTCAAAATTTCCAACTAATACAATTCGCACTTACATCAAAACAGTTGTACATGTTCCATAATAATTTAATTCAAACCAAATTATATACAACTTAAAGTTCAATAACATAGGCAACTTTAGCATCATTATAACATAACTGTATATACCTTTAATGTCATTTACTTACTTTATATGTCTATAACCTAATTAATACATAACAACTCAAATCAACATATGCACAAGTTATAAACCCAATGATCTATTACTCACCTTCCATTAACCAAGCATATATACAACTTTGTTAATAAATTACAAGACTAAACGTACCAAATAGGACAGCATATATTTATATGCATTACTGATTTATGTGCAATTTAGCTACAACATCTTATATTATTTTCGAACATCAAGACTTTTCATAGCATCTATCCGCAAGCACAACCAAACCATATACTTTGCCATTTAATTAATCACTTAACTAATTGATTTAAACCATCATTATATATATCCAACACATAACCGAATACACAAGCATATTATAGCCCATTTTGTAGCAATCCCTTAAAACCGATTATGCACATATTACATATATACATGATATTTCTTCCCAATTTACTTAAACCATGATCAAATCCAATGCTTAACAAGTCATACCAAACTTACTCTACTTATAGAATATAGCCGAATATACATTTGTAAATTACTAATTACTTTCAACTCAATTTACCAATGTAAAATATATGTTCTTACAAACCAACTTTATCTATTATTTTATCCATGATATACTTACCATTTCCAACAAGTTCCATACTTAAATGACTCAATCGTTAAAAGTCGAATTATAAACTAACCATAAATGCAAACCAAACCATGTAACAAGCATACTCCATGAGCTATTTTGCAAGTCATTCATATCATTACACAACCAATATATTTATCCCAAAACATCATTCATAAATGTCATGGAACATACCTACCAAAACATGCATATACTACAACCAAATTTACACAACCATCAACTAACTCATTAATCAAACCAACCATATAACCAAATACCATGCATGAACACACTATAAAATATACTTGCATAGTAAGCTATTGCCATGACCGAATACACATAAGCTTTAATATCAAGATTAAGCCATTTTCGCATGGCTATATATATACAAGTCCCAAAATCAAATATTTTATCTATGCTATACATGCCATATGCCTAAAATCAACTTAGTAAAATACCGAAATACTATCGATAGTGTGATAGGCTTTGCTGATGATCCCCGAGCTCGAAACGTGACTCCAAAACTATAAAACAAAGGTAAACAAAAACACACACAGTAAGCTATTTAAACTTAGTAAGTCATAAGCAAAATAATTAATTTAATGATATAATCAACTCATTTAAACAAAACCAAGTTATATTATCATTACCACAATTAGTCTCAAACTTACAAATTACATAAATATACATTTTCATACACCAATGCTACTTTAGCCGAATTCTCATATATTTGAAATAACAAATTATCAACTTTCAAAACCAAAAATGTCATTATATGACCAAATATACATACACCCTTACGCACAAACTCAATAATCATAATATAACATCATGTACATATATTACTTATGTGGCCGAATATACATGGTCATATATACACATATTTAAGAATCAATTCCACAATTTTCTTATCATTTATTCATTAGCCGAATACACTTACCATGTTCACATATGTTCTTTCTTTACTTCATACAAGACTTACAATAAATATCAAGTGGCTTACTTACCTTATTTCAAGTAGGAAATAAACTCATTCATACCTGATCATTTTAGCTCAATTTACACATTCGATCATACTTATCGTTGCCCGTTGAACCATTTGGAATTAAAAGGATACGCGGATAGTCGGAAGTTTGTACAATGCCAACGTCCCAGACGTGGTCTTACATGTAATCACATATCGATGCCACTGTCCCAGACAAGGTCTTACACGAATCAAATACGACGCCAATGTCCCAGACATGGTCTTACACGTAAACACAAGTCGATGCTAACGTCCCAGATGTGGTCTTACACGCTAATACATATGGGGAATCCTATGTCATGACATATGTATCCTATCTATTCCTAAGGTTCATAGGGGCTTTCGGATTGAACTCGAAATATAGCTCCCTTGCTCAATACACATTCGATCATACACAAATATATTCACAAAAATTCCATTCATCATGGAACATTTATATTATCAAATTTAATGACATTTATATGCTTATTGACTTACCTCGGATATCGACGGATGAAATCAACTACTCGACTACTTTTGACTTCCCCCAATCTAATTCCGTTTTCTTTCATTCTTGATCTAAATAAATTCAAATTTAACTAATTTAATTACAAATTCATTCAATTTAATCCAAAAACACATAATAGGCAAATTACCATTTAGTCCCTATTGCATAAAACACAAAATACACAAAATTTTCATATATCATGCTAAGGCCGAATATTCATAAACCCCATACAAGTCCGTATATTTCATTTATTTCACATTTTAGTCCCTCAAAAATTTATTTTCACAATTTAGTCCAAATTACTGAAATTCATCAAAAATTCAAAGACAATACATATTAATCTAACACATATATTTCATAATTGACTTTGAAGATGGCAAAACACAAAATCATCATCAAATTCAAAAATTAAGACATGGGCTTTGAAGATAAATTAGCAACTATCTCAAAAACGTAAAAATTATCAAAATTCGAACAAAAACTAACATTGAATCAAGCTTTAAAAATGGTCGAACTAGCTAGTTTTTTTCTTCTTTTCTTTTCTTTAGTTTCGATCAAAGAATAAAAGATGATAACATGGCTTTCATTTTATTTTTTTATGACATATAATAACATTATTATTGATTTACCTAATTAACCTTTATAAATTAATATATAGAACATATATAATAAGGTTAATATTGACCATTGCCACCCACTAACTTATATAGTGGTTTAATTGCATCATAAAACCTCCAAATTATAAAGACAAAAACAATTAGGCACTTTCATATTTAACCATCAAATTTTCATTTTACGCGATTAAGCCCTTTTTTTCAAATTAATCGTACAAACAATAAAATTAATTTACGAAACTTTCACACATGTAAATTCACACATAATTAACATAGAAAATAATATTAAAATATTTTTCGGATTTGGATTTGTGGTCCCGAAGCCACTGTTCCAATTAGGGTCAAAATTGAGCTGTCACACCCTTTTCTATGTATATTTACCGAATCAATAGTAACCTATTCCATTAATTAAGTCATGACTATATAATTTCACATGTTATGCATGTTTGTCTAGAATTCAACATCCACACGACATAATAGGCATGCGTATAAAATACACATAAACAATCATCTCCATTTAACCACATATAATTATGATTATTACAAATTTTAAACGCTATTACCGAAACAAATCATACCAAAGTACCTATCTATCATATACCAAATTATTTAATCACAAATATGGCATATTTTCAACTCAAATATTAAACCTATGGTCGTTATGTCAGAGTCTTAAAATTTATATAAAGAATGATCGAGCCTAGAAACTAACTATGACAACGATTGAGGCAAGTGCACCTATCGAACAGTAGTATAACTTAGTGGCAAGACCGGATTGTCGAACCCAAGGGAACCAAAAATACTAACTTTCTTTTTATTATTTAGCCTAATAATAAAAGTGAATTGTTATCTAATCTAAAATTTACTAACAACTAAGCTAAAGATGCAAAGACAAAGAGAATGAATTGGGGAAATACTTGTGGAAAAAACCAATTGATTAAGACAATGCCCGGGGAAGAATCCACCTAGACTTCACTTGTTATTTAACTCTGAACCAGACGATTTATTCACATGACTTGATCCGTAGGATTCCCTAATGTATATTAATACCTCTCTCGAGGCTACTAACGTCTAACCCTAGGTTGATTAATTGAAATCTCTTTCTAATTAAAACCCCTAGAATTTCATTAACTCGATCTATGGACTCCCTATTAGGTTTGACCCTAATCCGGCAGATTTTCGTCATCCTATCTCTAGGGTTGCGATCAACTTCGCTTAATTATGCTAGATTTACTCTTAGACAGGGTCTATTCCTCCTCTGCCTAAGCAAATCAATACTTGAATCACTATCCTGAAATATTAAAATAAGAATTAATAGCACATAACTAAGAACAAATCAAGTATGTCGTAACCATTTTTTTGACAAAACGGGAATCGACTTGGGTTTTGAAAATAAAAAAAACGGGAGTCGCCACCAATCTTTTATTAGGTGTGATCGGGTCACCTTTGTTTTAATAAAACATTTTAATTTACTAAAACGACATTTTTTTAGTCTACGAAATTTGAAAAAACGGGTTCGGGAGTCGATTACGTGCAAGGAAGGGTTAGCACCCTCGTCACGTCCAAAATTGGTACCCAAATTGATTAATTAATGTCCTAATGTCGAAAGTTTGAAAATTTTAAAAGAATTTAAAAATTTGATCTCTTTTGGAAACATTTGAATTTTTTCGAATTGAATATTAAGATTTTCTCGCTCCGAAGGAATAAAATATCACATCCAGTACGTTAGGACACGATAATTTGAATCCTCAAATTCAAGATCATCTCATAATCCCCGAGTCTCATGCGTTAAAAAATATCAAAAGGATATTCAAATATTTAGCCAAACGAAATAACCGAAACCCAACACATAGGGCACGACTTCTCGAGTTCCCAAACATAGAACATTGCCTATTTTTTTTTAAAAAAAACTTTTGCTTTTGGGTAAAATTGATAAACGTATTTGAAAATTATACATGTTTGGTAATTTGGACTTTAAAGAAACCTTATTTAAATCGTGAATGGGGTTGTGCTCGATGAATAACGGTAATGTAACACGAGTTGGGCACAATGATAATATAATACGTGTAGTATATAACATTAGTATCGTTAATTTAAAATATTAATATGCGTGAATAATAATAACAATATGAAACCTGGATAATGTGCTAAAACGAATGTTACAAATAAATTAATGATAATGGTAAAAACGATAATATGGAGAGTGATGAGATGAAAGTAATATATTAATAATAATAGCGTAAATAATAATAACTCATTGATAAAGAATAATGATAGTAATAATAAAAGGAATAAATATATAGTAATAAAATGGGTGATAGTAAAATAATAGTGATAGCAAACATGATAGTGATAACAACGATAGTAATGATTAACATAAAATAATAGTGATAAATAATAAGAATAAAATAATGATAATAAGTGACAAAAAAATAATACATTACTAATATCAATAACAATGCAGGTAATAATAATAAGGTGACAAACGTAGTAATAATAATCAAGTGAAAAAGGACAACAATAATGCAATGATAGTAGTGTGAAATATAATAAATAATAATAGAAAGGGAATAAGACATAAAAATATGATGATAATGTTGCTGTTAATAATAATAATATTATAATTTCAAAAATAAACGAAGAAGGACCAAGTTGAAATCAGAATAAAATTGACGGGTTGAAATCATAATAAAAAAATAAAAGGTGTGGACTTAAATAGGACGCGCGCAAAGTAAAGAGGGCCGGGCGAGTAAATTTTCCGGGCCCTGATGCGCATCGTTTCAAATGGACGGGTGCGGATCAAATTAACAATGAGATGAAAATCATGGGGTAAAGTTAAGAATTAAAAAAAGTGCAATTAGATGCAATTGAAGTGTGGTGCGAAAAGAGAGGGACTAGTTACGTAAATATCCCTTAGAAAGGGTATGCATAGTCTCTGGGAGCCCTAGAAGCGCCGCTTCATTGATTACTTAAACCAAAAAATAAATTTTTGTTCTTTAATGCTTCTGAACACCAAAATCAAAGCCCCCCTCACCATTTCTTTCGAATATTAAAAAACTCTCCCTCTCCCCATTTCATCTTCCGGTCGATCGGGCTCCCCAGGCCGTTCACCGCGCCACCACGCCACTACGGGTTGGTGGCCAGCAACGCCCGAGACGACGGGCTTCAACCCTGCTTTCGAAGCCTCAACAGAATCCTTTCTTGGTGCCTGAAACGAGGGAAGAAGGCTTTCGGCGCCTCTCCACGACTGAGCTCTGTCAACGAAACGGCAAACTCCCGATGCTGTGACCGTGGGGGTTCTAGGTAAGCTCTTCCTTCTTTATTGTTTTCGATCGTTTATAGAATATTGAAAATAAATAAAACCGAAGGTAAATAATAAAAAAAATAGATGATCCGTGAAAAAAAGGGTTAAACCAGAGTCAATCTTTCAAGTTTTTTTGTTATTTTTCGATTTCTCTGTATGGGTTTTCTTGTCGTTGTTTGTGAGAAATTTTGAACTAAAAAAGAATCGAAAGAAAAATGAGGAGAAGTCCGAGTAGCAATGAATAGTAAAGAACCAATTTCAACCTACAATTCTCTGGTTTTCTTTTTATTTCTTGGTGTTCGTAATCTGTAAAAAACGAAAGTTCCCCCCCATTACAAGGTTTTTTTCCTCAGTTTTTATAACTGATTTCCCCAAGCATCAGTTTCTGTTTTTTTTAATTCATTTTTGCTACTTTGTCGCTTTCTTTCTTGCTGGTTGTGCCGTTGCATGCTTCTCTTTCCCTTGTAGATGATGGGCGCGACATGCGAAAGTGTGCTAGTGGCCGGTCAGAGGCGTGCGGGTGTCGTCCGAGGCTTGCGTGGAGAGGTGCTAGTGAGAGTGGCCACCGAAAGGTCATCAGAAGATTCTGGGATCCTGTCCTGTTCGGGCCATTTGGGCCGCATAAATGGGCCTGAAATTGGGTCTATTGTAGTTGGTAATTTGGGCTTTGTAAAAATTGTTAAAGTGGACTGTTGAACAGACTTTTTGTTATTGTGTTTTTAATGTGCTGGTTTTAATATCGGGCCCGGGCAAAATATGGTTATTACAAAGTATTTATCATATAGTTCAGAAAACAATAATAAGATCCATCTTAGCTTTCATCACCCTCAGGTATTTGAGGGGTTTAGTTCATAATTATAAAAGAATACATCTCAAAAGAAAATATGAAACAAAACATAAGAAAAACCCTAAAACCCCCTGAAGGAAATTGAAGGGAAGATCCTCCGTCTTGAGTATGATTCCGGCTTCTTGAGATGAATCAATTGGCTTTCTTCGAGTAAATCCCACAATTTTGGCCTCTCGTGCTTGACTCTTCGGCCTAGTTGGATGCCCCCTGAAGGTTGGCCTCTAGGGTGTTTATATATGCTTTTGGAATGGCTTTCTTTGCCTCTAAGTACCATAATCCGAATAAAATTCCTCTTTGTCACGGCAGGGACACTCCCATGGCACACGCCCGTGTAAATCGTGGCCAGGCCGTGGTCGGGTCTGTTAAGGAGGCACAGCCGTGTGGTCTTGGGCCCAGGCCGTGTCGATTTCGTAAGTTGGCTCATTTACTCTGTTTTAGGCCCATTTCTCGTTCTTTTCATCCTCTGGTGCTCTCCTAAGTATAAAACATGAAATTAAAGGATTAAGAGCACCTGATTCAACAATTCAAGGAATAAATCATCCAAAAGTATGCTAAATGTGGGATTAAAATATTTATATATTATGGTTTATCAACCTATCATTTTGATCTTTTATTACCACACCTCAAACAAAGCATATCAACCAAAACAACCATACAACATATTCATTATTTGCCTTCACCAATCGTACCTATATAGCCAACCATTCAAACATAATAAAGGTGCATACATCGTCATCATAAACCGAATCAAAATGTCTTATACACATTCGTTCAATAAATTATCCTTTTATCAAATTTCTAATTCGAATTATGGATAGCTTTAGCTTCCAACCTTCATACACATACTTCATTATATTTATATATATAAATATCAGATAACCAAAATCATTTAAACTTACCATTATTTATTCTTACTAAATATATCGAACATATATCATTTACCTTATTGCCGAAAATACATACTTAATTCATCTATCATTAGCAAAGCATATTAAACAAGTTGCACATAAATTCACCTTAACCGAGATCATACACACAAACATAAACATAGCAACCATGTTTTGCATATAATAAGCCCAAGCCAAATTGCTAAACCAAACATATCAAGCACTTAACCAAGTACACATAAAACCGAACTTAAACATAGTGATCAAGCCATTTTCGCATCGCTATACATATACATGTTCCAAAATCAAATATTTCATCTATACATGCCATAAGCCCAAATTTCAACTTAGTAAAATACCGAAAAACTGTCGATAGTGTGATAGGCTTTGCTGAAGATCCCTGAGCTCATAACGTGACTTCAAAATCTATAAAACAGAGGTAAACAAAAACACACACAGAGTAAGCTATTTAAGCTTAGTAAGTCATAAGCAAAATATATATATCAATTGTATAATAACACTAAGTTAATAAGGCCGAATATACATATCCTCAAATACCAAGTTATCATTTTAATCATACATACATATATCATATGGATAAATGCATAATTACACATGAATATATATAAATCTCACTACTAATATCACATATATCTCATTTGGCCGAATATACACAATCACATATGCATACACATAATTCATCTTTATAACTTAAACATTTATGCAATCAAATTAACATTTAACTTACCTTATTTTCACAACTTAGGACAAGCACATACCTGAATCTTTTTATTCGATTTCACATTAAGTCTTTACTTAACATTGCCCGTTGAACCGTTCGGAATTAAAAAGGATACACGGATAGTCGGAAGCTCATACAATGCCAACGTCCCAGACGTGGTCTTACATGTAATCACATATCGTTGCCACTGTCCTAGACAGGGTCTTACATGAATTAAATACGATGCCAATGTCCCAGACATGGTCTTACACGTAAACACAAGTCGATGCCAACGTCCCAAACGTGGTCTTACACGATAACACATATCGGAATCCTATGTCATGACATATGTATCCTACCTATTCCTAAGGTTCGTACGGGACTTTCGGACGTTGAATCTCGCTCGAATCGAACTCGAAACATAGTTCCCTATCTCATAATCACATTCGGCCAAAGCACACACACATATATATATTCAAATAATTCAATTCATAACATAAATAACATTTATATATTCTCAATTTAACAACATTTAAATGCTTATAGACTTACCTCGGATATCGACGGGCTGTGAAATCGACTATTCGACTACTTTTGACTTTCCCCGATCTAATTCTGTTTTCTTTTGTTCTTCATCTAAATAAATTCAAATTTAACTAATTTAACCACATATTTATTCAATTTAATCCAAAAACACATAAATGGGAAAATTACTGTAACACCCCCTAACCCTAAACCGTCGCCGGAACAGGGTTACAAGGTATTACTGGACATATCAAACAATTTACTAATTATTCACAAATAAATTAGCATTCATAGTATAATTTAATAATTAAATACCTATATTGGACTTTCAATGCCTAAGCATATATTAAAAGTAGAAAGAAACTTGTTCAATCATTCTAGAAAATTCTTCGTAAATTTTTCTTTTATTTATAAAAATTTCGGCAGTATTTCTGCTTATTTTCACCTAAATCCCCCTGCAAATTCAGACCAAAACAACCAATACTAATTTATCATTTTATAACTTTATATCATTTTCCTCATCCAAAATATTATAATCATTTAAATACAACCAAAGCATTTAACTTAAGTATATATATATGTTCATAATTCGTATAACTATCTAGTACATGCCACTTAACAAAAGGAAGAATTTCATCACCAAAATCCTCTTGTTGGAGTCGGATTGGATTTGGATCTTTGGACCGGTCGAAACTCTACTAACTGCGCATACGGAAAACAAACGATGCATGTTTGAGTATTGGAATTACTCAGTGGTATTATCATAATTCAATTTATAACAATGATCAAATATCGTAAACATACTTAGATAAATAACACATTATACATATAATTATACTAAGTTGTTATATTTCCAATGTAACAATTTTAATATTTGAATTAATATCTCATCCATAGAATTCCAATTGTTCATGAACCTCTGGTTCATCTCTCAATCACATATATTTTCGTATCACAATATCTCTTTCATTCAGAGGTTCAAATAATCAAATTCATATAATTTTCTTATTTCACATAATTACCCCTATTAACATGACTCGGACTTTGGCGGATACTCGGATCCAACCAAACACACCATACTGGCACCCAGTGCCTAATCGGATAGTTCGAAGCAATATAGTGACACCCAGTGTCTCATCGGCCTAGCCGAAGTAAAGTGGTACCCAGTACCTTATTGAATCTATCCGAAATAAATAATATGACACCCAGTGTCTCATCGACTCAAGGTCGAAGAATCCCTGAACACTTCCAATCCTATGGCATGCCAATTATATCCGACTCAGCCCGACTAGTTAATAGGGTATTTAAATCACATATTCATATCACTTTCAATTTAATTTCACAAATTAATTCAATGTACCTTTCATATTAATATTTTTAATTCAATACTAACACATATTCATCAATTAAGTCTAAGTCTTTTTCAATTCAAACATCAATACTTACCTAAATTTCAATTTTCATACACATACATTGAAATTAAACATGCAATTATAAATAACTTGAATTATGATAATACAAACCGATATTTTCTCGAGCTACTCCTCGATCACTTTTTCCTTCCCCTTCGTACTAGACGTCTCGATTTCCTTGTTTGCTACAATAATAATAACAATTTACATTATTAATTATAGCATTAAATTACAATAAATAATTGAATTTTATTCAATTCCTACCCTTGTTCTTCATTCCACATTCTTTGTACACAATTCTATTATTTACTTATAAGTTCTTTCTAGGCGGTCTACCTGAGTCATTGTCACTAAATCATCTATATCTTGAGTTACAGAATTCCAAATTAAGATCCGTAAATTTTCTATGAAACTAGACTCACATATCATCTTGCCATAAAATTTTCAGAATTTATGATTTATCCAATTAGTACAGTTTATTCTTTAAAGTCACCCCTGTTCTGCTGTCTGGCAGTTCCGACCCTTCTTCACTAAAAATTAATTATATTTTTATACAGAATTCAAATGATGTTATAGTTTATTTCTTCTAAAACTAGACTCATTAAGGAATCTAACCATATAAATTATGTTCTCAAATTATTTTTATACAATTTTTGATGATTTTTCCAAGTCAGAACAGGGGATCTCGATATCACTCTGAACCAGTCTTACAAAACTCTAAATATCTCAAAATAAAGAATTTCTTTTCTTTCTTTGTTTCTTTCATATGAAAATAGACTCAATAAGCTTTAATTTCATATCTCACTCAACTTCTAATTCCATTTTTACTATTTTTGGTGATTTTTCAAAGTTACCTTACTGCTGCTGTCCCAAAACTGTTTTCTTATAACTCATTTTACAATTTAATCCTAATTAAGTTTACTTATTTTCTTAACTTAATTCATACTTTGTTTCTTCTTAAATTCTTTCCATATTCAACTTGACTATCTAATATTCATAATAAAACACTAATTTATAATTTCTTCCAAATTAATCCCTATAGTAGAAAACTTATAGCTTACTTTACAATTTAATCCTCTTACTAATTCTAACTTCAAATTCTTTCAATTAAACCACTAATTCATCATTTTGTTCATCATATGCTATATTCAAAAACTTTAAAACTTCAAAAACTTCAACTTAAATTCATCAAAACTTTGTTCTAAATCTTATAAAGTATCAAAATTAAAAGAAAAGGACTAAATCAATGTAATAGCCTAAATTTTCAGTGGTGTCGGAATGGTGATTCGAGATCACTAAATCCGACAAGTGAGTAGAAAATATTATTAATTTAGTGAGTATGAGTTAAATGTGAAGTTAGGAAAAAAAAAATTTAATAGTAAATAGTGTACTAGAAAAAAATAATTAGAATCGAATACGAGGTATCGAGACCTCGGAGATTTTAATCTAGCCATAAGTATTTTATGAATGCTTATGGAGTGTTAATAAGTTAGTATTAAAGTTTCGTCAAGAAATTTTAAAGTTCCGATAGTTAATTGAATAAAAAGGACTAAGTTGTAATAAATGCAAAATTATGAGAAAAGATTAAATAGCTTAAATGATAAAAGAAAAAGGGCTTAAAAGGCAAATAGACCCAATGTCTATTTGGGCTGGACGGCAAGGGAATGAAATCAGAATAAAAATAAGGAGAGGAAAGGGCAAAATTGGAATATTGCATAACTTACTTAATAAAAATAGGACTAAAGTGGAATTATCTAGATTTCTCTTTAGTTTTCTGCACTCTCATCAGCAAAAACACCATAGAAGGGTTTTCCCTAAGCTGGTTTTTCATATTTTTACTGCAAGTAAGTTCAATTCTTGATTATTTCTTGAAATTCTTGTGTTTTTGTGACTTTTATAACTAGGCCCAATTGTTGAATTCATTAGTTTTAGATTTTATGAATGAAGTTGGAAGTTACTATGAATATGTTCTGGAAGTATATGATGATTTAGCATGGAATTATAATTTTAAATGGTTTATATGCTGATTTTATTGAAAGAATTGAATAGAAAGTGAATGTTTGGGACCTAATTTTAAAAGAATTTGAAGTTAGGGTTTTTATGTGGAAATTCTGAATTCCAATGTGTTTGAAATAACTCATAATGATTAGGTAAAGTATTAATTTACAAAAATTAGCTTAATTGAGGGGTAATTGATCAAGGACTGAATTGTATGAACTCTGAAATTTGGGGCAAAAATAGAAATCAACACTTTGCACTGAAACAGTTTTGGACAGCAGCAGTAGTCTAACTTTGAAAAATCACCAAAAATTGTAGAAATCGAATTAGAGGATGAATAAAATATTAAATTAAAGCTTATTGAGTCTAGTTTCTTATAGAAGAAACGGCGTAAGCAATAGATTTGTAAATCATGAGATATTTAAATTTTAGTGAAACTGGTTCTGAATGAATTCGTGATCCCCTGTTCTGTCTTTGAAAAATCATTAGAAATTGCACAAAAATAATTGTGGGTTAAAATTTATATGTATGGAATCCTGAATGAGTCTATTTTCAAATGAAATAAATAAGAAGGTCATATGAATTCTGTACGAAGAGTAATTTGATTCGTAGTGAAGAGAGGTCAGAACAGTTAAACAGTAAAACAGGGGAAACTTTAAGAATAATCTGGTATTGATTGGCCATACCAAAAATTCTGGAAAAATTATAGTAAAAAGATATATGAGTCTAATTTCAGGGAAAATTAACGGATCTTAATTTGGAGTTCTGTAGCTCAAGATAAAAATAATTTAGTGACTGTGACACGGATAGACAGCTTGAATATCCATACAAGTAAATAGTTAAATTATAAACAATGTTATTTATATGTGGGTTGTAATCATTAAGGATATGAAATAAAGTAAAGGTGAAATCAATACTGATAAGTGAATGATTTCACAATTATAGATCGAGAACCCGAAGCAAGTCGAGGAAAGAAAAGTAATCGAGTAGTCCCCGAATTTTCTCAAATTTCGCAAATCGACTCTGTAAGTTCATATGGCTGAAATTTAATGATTAAATGTAAATTTTATGAATTATATCATGTATGATGAGATATATTGTTGATGAGTTAAGGACAAAATGACAATGCGAAAAGTGATTAAATAATCAAATTGAGCGGAACATCGGATTTGAGTACTTCTGATCAGTGGCAAGTGAAAGTGAAAAGTGGTAGCTTCAATTTGCCGATCGATGAAAAGTGGTAGCTTCACGCTCGATCGGTGAAAAGTGGTAGCTTCCTTCGCTGCCGATCGATGAAAAGTGGTAGCTTCGGCTACCGATCGTGAATAGTGGAAGTGAAGTACTCAATTTTCCGTAATCGCTCCCTAATTTGATTAAAGATGGTAAGTGACAAAAAGGGCCCAAAAGAGTTAAAGTAAACGAATAAATGATAGTGAAATTATATGAAAGCACTCACCAAATTGTAGTTCACGGTGAATTTAGAAATTGTAACGTAATGTATAAGTGTATGAATGTTTGGTAAGATTTATATTTTATGCCTATGAACTTACTAAGTTTCTATAAACTTACTTGAGTGTATTCAATGTCTCATGTAGATTTGACGTATAAATATACGGAGGATCGGATCAACACCGAGGATCACACTATCAAGATTATCCCCTGTGTAGCTTTTGTAAATTTCCTTTTTGATTTATATGGCATGTATATGTTTGATGGTTATATAAATACTAAAACTTGTTTAATGAGTATGAATTAAAGTAAACCGTGATAAATATGCTAAATAATATAATTATAGTAGAAGTATGATGTGGTATCAAATTGGATTGAAATGGGACAGATTGTTTGGTTTTAAAATTTCAGGAAGATTGGATATTTATAAAAAGGCCTATATTGAATTCATAATGAAAATAGTATTAACTCGTTAAACTTAGGTAATGCCTCATACCCTATTCCAAAACGAATACGGGTAGGGGTGTTACATTTAATGGTATCGAGCCGGTTTAGCTTGGTTTCGGAACAATTGTGATGTATAAAATGTTTAGAAATACATGCCATATAAATCGTGATAGTGTGATGTGTATGATCCGATCTAATATTTGTTATTTTTATAGATATTTTCGATTATAAAGATGTCGAGATAGACTCGAACGCATCTTGGCGCAGAAGAAGTTAATGAGAGAATACAAATTTACAACAAGCAACAAGCGGTGATGTTCCGATTTCTTTAATGCGAGAGCAAGAATTAAAGAATATGATTTATGGGATTATGAATCGGTGGTATATCTTCAAACGATGCAAGAAAGAAATCAAAGCTCACCACCTCCTCCCACCATCGCTCCATCGGTGGTACCCTCGATTGCTCCTCCACCTCCTACAACGATCGAATTCGAGCGTTCTCCATTGGAAAGGCTTAGAAAACTTGGGGTAAGAATTTAGGGAAGGGGATGATGATGACCCCGTCAAAGTCGAATCTCAGTTACAGAGTTTGATAAGAATTTTTAAAGAAATGGCTTGCTCTCCCGGATGATTATTTGAGATGTCTTTGTGTCCCTCTTTTGAAAGAAGAGGCTTATAGTTGGTGGGAAACGATTGAGGCTGTGGTATCAGCAGAGAAAATATCTTGGGAATTTTTCCAAAATGAATTTAAGAAGAAATATGTGGGTAGAAGGTATTTAGATAAAAAGAAAAGGGAATTTCTTGATTTACGGCAGGGAAATAAGTCAGTGGCTGAATACGAAAGAGAATTTGTTTACCTCAGCAAATATGCCCGAGACATTGTACCTACTGAAGAAGAAATGTGTATCAGATTTGAAGAAGGGTTAAATGATGAGATTAGAATGATGATTGGGGGCAATGAAATACGGGAGTTCGTTGTTCTGTCAGATCGTGCTCAAAAGCTCAAGAAGTATATAATGTAAAAATACAATGGGATCGAAAAAGTAAAGAGCCATTCAAAAGAGGTGCTTCTAAGTCATTTTCAGATTTACCGGTAAAGAAATTTAGAGAAGAAAGTAGTCGAACTACATCAGTGCCGGGAAAATTGAGTAGAGGTAAATCAAGACAATCCGATTTCAAGGTATTTGATAGACCTGCAGCAAGTATGAGCAGTGTTCAGGATGCTCCTCGACCTAAGTGTCAATATTGTGGAAGACATCATTTGGTGTGAATGAGAATTAAGATGGGTGCTTGTTATAAATGTGGGGCTCTCGATCATCTTATTCGAGATTGTCCCCAGTGCAAAAAAATGAAGTGGAACAAAAGAGATACAAAGAATCTCTCCCCAAAGAAATAGACGTTCGGGCGAGCAAAGCGTTACTATGAGGACTACCCGTTCGGGTATGAGAGAGTCGATTAGTCGATCAGAGAATAGAGCACCAAAGACGCACTTACGTCATGCGAGCAAGAGAAGAGGCTACGGCTCCCGATGTAATTCTTTGGTACTTTCTATCTTTATGATGTTATCTGTTTATGCATTAATAGACCACCGGTCTACTCATTCATATATTTGTGCTATGCTAGTATCCGAAAAGAAACTTTCGTTGAGTCTCATCGAATTTGATATACAAGTCACTAATCCATTAGGTCAAAGTGTAATGATTAATTTGATATGTCGAAATTGTCCATCGATAGTGAAAGGCTATGAATTTCCACATTGATTTGATGTTGTTACCCTTTCGGAATTTGATATTATTTTGGGGATGGATTGGTTAATGAAATATGAAGCGGTAGTGAATTGTCGTGATAAACATATCGGTTTGAAATATCAAACGAGGATGTAATTTCATTGGGTTTGAAAATATGGATGATACTGCTTAGAATTATTTCACTCTTTTCGCTTCGAGAGGTTATTACGTAAAGGCAATGAAGCATTCTTGGCCTATATTCTTGATACTCGGAGTTCCGATTTAAAGCTCGAACAAGTACCATGGCAGAATGAATTTCCGATGTGTTTCTGAAGAGTTACCCTGTTTACCACCCGAGAAGTTGAATTTGCAATTGATGTGATCCCGAAACAGCTCCTATCTCAGTAACACCGTACAGAATGGCTCCAACAGAATTAAGAGAGTTGAAGACGCAGTTGCAAGAGTTATTAGAATAAAGGGTTCATCAACGACCGAGTATGTCGCCGGGGTGCACTGTCTTGTTTGTGAAAAAGAAGGACGGTTCCTTAAGACTGTGTATAGATTACAGGCAGTTAAATAAGGTAACGATAAAGAATAAATATCCTTTGCCTCGTATTGATAATCTATTTGATCAGTTGAAAGGTGCTGCAATATTTTCCAAGATAGATCTTCGATCCGGGTATTATCAGTTGAAAGTTAAAGAGTGTGATGTGCCAAAAACTGCCTTCCGAACCCGGTATGGTCACTATGAATTTTTGGTGATGCCGTTTGGTTTAACCAATGCTCCTGCTGCCTTTATGGATTTGATGAATCGAATTTTTCAGTCATATTTGGATAGATTTGTGGTTGTGTTCATTGATGATATATTGATTTATTCAAAGACAGAGTCTGAACATGCACAACATTTAAAGATTGTATTACAGATTTTGCGGGAGAAACAGTTGTATGCAAAATTCAGCAAATGTGAGTTTTGGCTCCGGAAGTTGCGTTTTTGGGTTCAATTGTATCGGTGATGGAATTAGAGTGGATCCAAGTAAGGTTACTGGCGAGTGATAAATTGGAAAGTTCAAGAAATGTTATCAAGTACGGAGTTTTCTAGATTGGCGAGTTATTATCGTCGATTTGTTAAAGATTTCTCAAGGATTACCTTACCGTTGACTCGATTACTACAAAAAATGTTGAATTTATATGGTCAAGTGAATGTCAGCAAAGTTTCGATCAGTTGAAAAAGATGTTAACAGAGGCTCCAGTGTTGACTCAACCAGAATCGGGTGTACCGTTTGTGGTTTATAGTGATGCGTCTTTGAATGGTTTGGGTTGTGTACTTATGCAGTCAGGCAAAGTGGTGGTATATGCTTCTAAGCAATCAAACCGCACGAGAAGAATTATCCTATACATGATTTGGAATTGGCAGCGATCGTGTTTGCTTTGAAGATATGGAGACATTATTTATATGGTGAGAAATGTCACGTGTATACTGATCATAAAAGCTTAAAGTATTTAATGAATCAAAAAGAGTTAAACCTGAGACAGAGACGATGGTTAGAGCTACTGAAAGATTATGATCTTGTCATTGACTATCATCCAGGGAAAGCAAATGTTGTAGCAGATGCACTTAGTCGAAAATCATCATTATTTGCATTACGGGCATTGAATGCTCATTTATCTATTAATGAAGATGGTTTTGTACTAGCAGAATTAAAAGCTAAACCTGTGTTCTTTCAACGGATTCGGAGCTACAAGATGAAGACCCGAGTTGATGTTGAAACGCATGGATGGTTCAAAATGAATTAAGCCCGAGAATACTCCATTGATGAAAGTGGTATGTTATATTATCGTAATAGAATATGTGTTCGAATAATTCAGACTTGAAAATGATATTTTATCGAGAGGCTCACATGAGTATGTGTTCTATTCACCGGGTAGTACGAAAATGTATTGTGATTTGAAGAAAATGTATTGGTGGCCCGTAATGAAACGGAAATCTGTGAATATGTAGCAAGATGTTTAATTTGTCACAGTAAAAGCCGAGCATCAAGTGCCGACGAGGTTATTCTGACCCATTATGATTCCAGAGTGGAAATGGGAACATGTCACGATGGATTTTGTATCGGACTACCGGTAACTCAAGAAGAAAGATTCGATTTGGGTGATTGTTGACCGATTAACTAAATCAGCACATTTTATTCCGGTCAGAGTAGATTATCCGCTTGAAAAGTTAGCGGAGTTATATGTGTCAGAGATAGTGAGATTACATGGAGTGCCAATATCTATTATTTCAGATCGAGATCCGAGATTTACCTCGAGATTTTGGGGTAAATTACAAGAAGCTTTGGGCACCAAATTAAATTCAAAGATGACTTTTCATCCCTGCATGACTGATGATGAGCGAATGAGTGATTCAGATTTTAGAAGATATGTTAAGGTGCTGTATACTTGAGTTTGGCGGCAGCTGGGAAAGGTATTTACCTTTAGCTGAATTTGCTTATAATAATAGTTATCAAAGTAGTATTAAAATGGCACCGTTTGAAGCTTTATATGGAAGAAAATGTAGAACTCCATTATATTGGTCCGAATTAAGTGAGCCAAAACTAGTGGGGGTGGACTTGATTCGGGAAACCGAAGAAAAAGTTCGCATTATTCGAGAATGTCTAAAAGCTGCGTCCGATCGACAAAAATCATATGCAGATTTGAAGAGAAGAGATATAGAGTTTAATGTGGGTGATCGTGTATTTTTGAAAGTGTCACCGTGGAAGAAACTTTTGCGGTTCGGTAGAAAGGGAAAACTCAGCCCACGATTTATCGGGCCGTATGAAATCATTGAAAGAATCGGTCCGGTAGCTTATAGATTGGCTTTGCCTCCAGAGCTTGAAAAGATTCATAATGTGTTTCATGTATCTATGTTGAGACGGTACAGATCAGATCCATCACATGTAATTCCCCATACAGAAATAGAGCTCCAACCCGATATGACCTATTCAGAGAAACCGGTGAAAATTTTAGCTCGGGAAGTTAAAGAGTTGAGAAATAAACGTGTACCACTAGTTAAAGTGTTATGGAATCGACATGGATCGGAGGAGGCAACACGGGAGACGGAGGAATTGATGAGATTTCAATATCCGAATTTATTTATAGCTGAAATTTCGAGGACGAAATTTCCTAAAAGTGGGGGGAGAGTTGTAATAGCCTAAATTTTCAAGTGGTGTCGGAATGGTGATTCGAGATCACTAAACCGACAAGTGAGTAGAAAATATTATTAATTTAGTGAGTATGAGTTAAATGTGAAGTTAGGAAAAAAATTTTAATAGTAAATAGTGTACTAGAAAAAATAATTAGAATCGAATACGAGGTATCGAGACCTCGGAGATTTTAATCTAGCCATAAATATTTTATGAATGCTTATGGAGTGTTAATAAGTTAGTATTAAAGTTTCACAAGAAATTTTAAAGTTCGATAGTTAATTGAATAAAAGGACTAAGTTGTAATAAATGCAAAATTATGAGAAAAGATTAAATAGCTTAAATGATAAAAGAAAAAGGGTTTAAAAGGCAAATAGACCCAATGTCTATTTGGGCTGGACGGCAAGGGAATGAAATCAGAATAAAAATAAGGAGAGGAAAGGGCAAAATTGAAATATTGCATAACTTACTTAATAAAAATAGGACTAAAGTGGAATTATCTAGATTTCTCTTTAGTTTTCTGCACTCTCATCAGCAAAAACACCATAGAAGGTTTTTCCTAAGCTGGTTTTTCATATTTTTACTGCAAGTAAGTTCAATTCTTGATTATTTCTTGAAATTCTTGTGTTTTTGTGACTTTTATAACTAGGCCCAATTGTTGAATTCATTAGTTTTAGATTTTATGAATGAAGTTGGAAGTTACTATGAATATGTTCTGGAAGTATATGATGATTTAGCATGGAATTATAATTTTAAATGGTTTATATGCTGATTTTATTGAAAGAATTGAATAGAAAGTGAATGTTTGGGACCTAATTTTAAAAGAATTTGAAGTTAGGGTTTTATGTGGAAATTCTGAATTCCAATGTGTTTGAAATAACTCATAATGATTAGGTAAAGTATTAATTTACAAAAATTAGCTTAATTGAGGGGTAATTGATCAAGGACTGAATTGTATGAACTCTGAAATTTGGGGCAAAAATAGAACTCAACACTTTGCACTGAAACAGTTTTGGACAGCAGCAGTAGTCTAACTTTTGAAAATCACCAAAATTGTAGAAATCGAATTAGAGGATGAATAAAATATTAAATTAAATCTTATTGAGTCTAGTTTCTTATAGAAGAAACGGTGTAAGCAATAGATTTGTAAATCATGAGATATTTAAATTTTAGTGAAACTGGTTCTGAATGAATTCGTGATCCCCTGTTCTGTCTTTGAAAAATCATTAGAAATTGCACAAAAATAATTGTGGGTTAAAATTTATATGTATGAAATCCTGAATGAGTCTATTTTCAAATGAAATAAATAAGAAGGTCATATGAATTCTTTACAAAGAGTAATTTGATTCGTAGTGAAGAGAGGTCAGAACAGTCAAACAGTAAAACAGGGGAAACTTTAAGAATAATCTGGTATTGATTGGCCATACCAAAAATTCTGGAAAAATTATAGTAAAAAGATATATGAGTCTAATTTCAGGAAAAATTAACGGATCTTAATTTGGAGTTCTGTAGCTCAAGATAAAAATAATTTAGTGACTGTGACACGGATAGATAGCTTGAATATCCATACAAGTAAATAGTTAAATTATAAACAATGTTATTTATATGTGGGTTGTAATCATTAAGGATATGAAATAAAGTAAAGGTGAAATCAATACTGATAAGTGAATGATTTCACAATTACAGATCGAGAACCCGAAGCAAGTCGAGGAAAAGAAAAAGTAACTGAGTAGTCCCTGAATTTTCTCAAATTCTGCAAATCGACTCAGGTAAGTTCATATGGCTGAAATTTAATGATTAAATGTAAATTTTATGAATTATATCATGTATGATGAGATATATTGTTGATGAGTTAAGGACAAAATGACAATGCGAAAAGTGATTAAATAATCAAATTGAGCGGAACATCGGATTTGAGTACTTCGATCGTGGCAAGTGAAAGTGAAAAGTGGTAGCTTCAATTTGCTCGATCGATGAAAAGTGGTAGCTTTACCGCTCGATCGATGAAAAGTGGTAGCTTCGTTGCTGATCGATGAAAAGTGGTAGCCGGCTACCTGATCAGCGAATAGTGGAAGTGAAGTACTCAATTTTCCGTAATCGTTCCCTAATTTGATTAAAGATGGTAAGTGACAAAAAGGGCCCCAAAAGAGTTAAAGTAAACGTGATAAATGATAGTGAAATATATATGAAAGCACTCACCAAATTGTGGTTCACAGTGAATTTAGAAATTGTACGTAATGTATAAGTGTATGAATGTTTGGTAAGATTTATATTTTATGCCTATGAACTTACTAAGTTTCTATAAACTTACTTGAGTGTATTCAATGTCTCATGTAGATTTGACGTATAAATATACGGAGGATCGGATCAACACTGAGGATCACACTATCAAGATTATCCCCGGTAGCTTTTGTAAATTTCCTTTTTGATTTATATGGCATGTATATGTTTGATGGTTATATAAATACTAAAACTTGTTTAATGAGTATGAATTAAAGTAAACCGTGATAAATATGCTAAATAATATAATTATAGTAGAAGTATGATGTGGTATCAAATTGGATTGAAATGGACAGGATTGTTTGGTTTTAAAATTTCAGGGAAGATTGGATATTTATAAAAAGGCCTATATTGAATTCATAATGAAAATAGTATTAACTCGTTAAACTTAGGTAATGCCTCATACCCTATTCCGGCAACGAATACGGGTAGGGGGTGTTACAATCAACTTACCTTTTAAAGCTTAAAACCTTGAATCTTCAATTTTTCCTTTTTTTTTCCTTTCTTTTTCTTCTTTCTTTCCTGCTTCGTATGCTCTCTGTTTCTTTTCTTCTTTTCTTTTTCTTTTATTCTATTACTTTATTATATAATATAATATTATATTAACATAATTATCTAATAATAATAATAATAATATATTTTAACACATAAAAATCTCAGATTTTTATGCTTATGCCGCCTCAAATATACTAAATAGTCTATTTACCATTTTAGTCCTTTTTATTTTCTTTTAATCTACAATTCAACTTTTACCCTTTATTCACTTTAGTCCTTTTTCCTAATTTCTCTCAATTAAGCTAAATTCACTAAATAAAAATCTAATTAAACACACTATTAGACTCATAATTACTCTTAATAATTATTTACTAACTCGATTTACTAAGACGGAGGCCCGATAACACACTTTTCCGGTGCCCACGGATTTTGGGTCGTTACATTTCTCCCCCCTTAATAAATTTCGTCCTCGAAATTTACCTAAAAATAGATGGGGGTACTGTGCTCTCATAGTTTCTTCAGGTTCCCATGTTGCTTCTTCCACGCTATGACTTCCCCATAACACTTTCACTAGAGGAACCTTTTTATTTCTTAATCTTTATTTTTCGTGCTAGAATCTCAACTGGTTCTTCTTCATAAGACAAATCTGGTCGAATCTCAATAGTTTCAGTAGAGATAACATGAGAAGGATCTGATCTATATCTTCGAAGCATCGAAACATGAAAAACATCATGAATCTTCTGTAATTCTGGAGGTAAAAAGCGGACGATAAGCTCATGGTCCAACTCGCGCTTCTACTATTTCATATGGCCCGATATAACGAGGACTTAACTTCCTTTCCGCCAAATCTCAATACTTTCTTCCAAGGAGAGACTTTAAGAAATACCTTGTCACCAACCGAATATTCAATATCTCGCCGTCTCAAATCAGCATAAGACTTCTGTCTATCAAAAGCTACTTTTAATTTCTCTTGTATCTTTTTTACTATTCCTTCGGTTTCTTGGATCAACTCAGGCCCGATTATTTCTCTTTCATTTAATTCGGTCCAACACACAGGTGATCTACATCTCCGCCCATACAATGCTTCATACGGAGCCATCTGAATACTTGATTGAAAACTATTATTATACACAAATTCAGCTAAGGGTAGATAACGTTCCCAACCTGATCCAAAATCAACAATGCAAGCTCGAAGCATATCTTCTAATATTTGAATTACTCGTTCAGATTGCCCGTCAGTTTGCGGATGAAATGCAGTGCTGAAATTAAGTCTGGTACCTAGAGAACCGTGTAACTGTCTCCAAAATCTTGATGTAAACCGCGGATCTCGGTCTGAAATAATAGATACAGGAATACCATGCAGTCTCACTATTTCCCTAATATAGATCTCAGCCAACTTCTGTAGAGACCAATCAGTTCTGACTGCTATAAAGTGAGCAGACTTAGTAAGCTGATCAACTATCACCCAGATAGCATTCTTTTTGTTTGTTGACAACGGTAATCCTGTAACAAAATCCATTGTGATTCGTGTAACACCCCTTACCGAGACAGTTGCCGGAGTCGAGCACGAGGCATTACTAGACTTAACTTACTAGTTCTGGGCATAAAAATTTAAACTGTCCGTCTGCGTCATGTTCACTAAATTGACTATAACTCGAGTTACGAAACTCGAAATTAAGATCCGTAAATTTTTTATGAAACTAGACTCATATATCTTCTTACCATAATTTTTCCAGAATTTTTGGTATGGCCAATTAGTACAGTTTATTAGTTAAAGTTTCCCCTGTTACACAGTTTGACAGTTCTGACCTCTCTTCACTAAAAATCAATTATCTCATAATATACAACTCTTTTTCCTACACCGTTTCTTTCATATAAAATAGACTCAATAAGATTTAATTCTATATCTCATGCACAACCTAATTCCATTTCTACTATTTTTGGTGATTTTTCAAAATCACGTCACTGCTGCTATACAAACTATTCCCCTGCATATACTTACATAATTTCTTTCTAATAATTACCAACTAGGCATTACATAATATCCAAAACATACTCTTCATTAGCCATTTTAATAGCTAATCATTACCATACATTTACAAGTCAATCTTAAGCCATATCATAAGGTTATACACACAAGATAGTTAAGTCCTTATACATGCCATAACTTAAAACGTTCGAGTCACAAAATACCAATATAATCCTTTGATAGTGTGTAACGATCTCCGACGTCCTTTCGATCCCCGAGTTGGCTTGTAATACTATAAAAAAATAAAGAATGGGTGTAAGCATAAAGCTTAGTAAGTTTACATGTAAATAGATAACAACATTCTTAATGAATTATCTTATGTTTTTCTTATCAAGATCACTTAAGCTTTTAACTCAATATACTTAAAACTTGTATACTTGCCTTACCTTTTAACATAAATTTATCTTACCTTACCTTTTTAGCTTGGACTTGCCTTACCTTTACTTTGGTATATTCTTTGAATTTTCCCGTTGAACCACTTGGAATACTAAGGATACGCGGGTACCTTTCCTTATGAAACTTAACCATTGCCATGTCTTGACATGGTCTTATGTGGTATCCTTGCCTTATGAACTCACCAATGCCATGCCTTGGCATGGTCTTACATGGGACCTTTGCCTTATAGTAACATATCAATGCCATGTCTTGACATGGTCTTATATGATTTCCTTAAACCCTAATGTCATGACATTTGTATCCTACACATTCCTAAGGTTTAACCGGAACTTTCTGAGATTGCTTCTCCGTCAATTCATAATTGAGTCTTTAAATAATAAATTTACAGAATAAATATGTAAATGCTGAAATTTAACAACATTAAATGTAAAGTAATAGAATATTGCATTTATTTCTTCATGCAAACTTACCTCGAAACAAAATACGATCAACTATATCGTTTTAATCCTCTATCTTTTTCTTTCCTCGATCTAACTCTGGATTTCGTTCTTCTTGATCTATAATAGAAAATTTAGCTTATTTAATACTCATATTCAACAAAACAGTCCTTAATTCTTAACTTTAGCAAAATTATAATTTTACCCCTAAACTTTTACATATTTACACATTTGCCCCAAAGCTCGGAAATTAAACTTTATCCCTTATTCTTATGTTTTATGGCATGCTGATCATTTTTCCCTTCTATGGCAACATCAAATTCTCACTCTAACTTGTACTTATGAACATTAGGTATTTTTACCGATTAAGCCGTTTTACTCGTTTTCACTTAAAATCACTAAGCAAAAGTTGTTTAACATAATTTCAGACTTCATATTCTATCATAAAACATCAAAATAAACACATTTCACCTATGGGTATTTTTCCAAATATGAACCCTAGCATGAATTATTAATAGAATAAGCTAAATCAAGTTATTCAGGGACTCAAAAACGTAAAGAACATTAAAAACGGGGCTTGGATGCACTTACTATGAGCTTGAGAAGTTGAATAAACCCTAGCTATGGTGTTTCCTTGAAAAATTCGGCCTACTTGAAGAAGATGAGCAAAAATTGGCTTTTAATTTTGTTTTTAACTCATTTTAATCACCAAATGACCAAAATGCCCTTAACTTAAAAATATTCTATTTCACCTATTTGATGTCCATTTTTTTTCCAGCAAGTTAACCAATGGTCTAGTTACCTTTTAAGGACCTCCAATTTAAAATTTCATAGCAATTAGATACTTCTAGCTTTTAGAACTCAAGTTTTGCACTTTTTACAATTTAGTCCTTTTGACTAAATTGACTGCTCAAACACCAAAATTTTCAAACGAAATTTTTACGAAATCATTTCATAAAATTGTAGATCATAAAAATATAAGAATATTAATTTTTTTATCGGATTTGTGATCCCGAAACCACTATTCCGACGAGGTTCAAAATCGGGCTGTTACAATTCGATCCCATTTCCATTCTGGAATATTAATGGGCTGAAGTAAACCTGTTGGTACCTGATGTTCCGCTTTTACCCGCTGACATGTTAAACATTTACCAACATACTCAACTATATCTCTTTTCATTCCAGGCCACCAGTATAGCTCTCGTAAATCCCGATACATCTTCGTACTTCCAGGGTGCAAAGCAAATGAACTATCATGAGCTTCTCGAAGAATCAACTCTTTAAGTTCTGAAGTAACTGGAATACAAATTCGATTACGGAATCTCAAACAACCTTGATCATCAATACTGAAATTTTCTACTGGGCCACTCAACACCATCTCTCTCTTCTTCAACAACTTATCATCTTTCAACTGTGCTGATTTGATCTGATCAAACATTACCGGCTTAATTCTCAACTCAGCTAAAAGACTTCCATCATCACTGATACTGAGCCGTGCAAACATTGCTCTTAACTCTATTGCAGCTTTTCTACTTAGTGCATCGGCTACTACGTTTGCCTTTCCCGGATGATAATCTATGACACAATCATAATCTTTCAAAAGCTCGATCCACCGTCTCTGTCTCAAATTCAACTCCTTTTGTGATAGAAGATATTTGAGACTTTTATGATCGGTATATATATAACATTTTTCACCAAAAAGATAATACCTCCAAATCTTTAATTCAAAAATTATAGCGGCCAACTCCAAATCATGAGTCGGATAATTACGCTCGTGTGGTTTCAACTGTCTAGATGCATAGGCTATTACCTTCCCATCCTGCATCAAAACACAACCCAGACTGTAACACCCCTTACCCGTATCCTATGCCGGGACCGAGTACGAGGCATTACCAGACTTAACAATACATTTGGTCAAATTACTTAACACATTTACAAAATGACTTAGTCAAGTCCCTATACATGCCATAACTTAAATCATTTATAAATAAAGATACCCATAGATAACTTGATAGTGTGAAGCGATCTCCGATGACCTCCAACCCGAGCTTGTTTAATAGGACTCTATAACATGGGAAAGAAAAGGGGGTAAGCTTATAAAGCTTAGTAAGTTCACATGTAAAAATAATAAGCATTAGCAAAGAATTTAGCTTACTACTAAGCCGTTATAACTTGCATAAATAATGCTAAGTTCTTACTTTCCCAACTTATTTGTAGCTTTATCAAGGCCTCAACATGACAAATCCTCACAACAAGTTCTCAAGATAATGCAATCATAATTACACATAGTTCCACCATTTTCTCATGTTTACCTTAAGCTGTCTACTTGAGTCATTGTCACTAAATCATTTATATCTGGAGCTACGGAACTCCAATTTAAGATCCGTTAATTTTCCTTGAAACTAGACTCATATATATTTTTACTATAATTTTTCCAGAATTTTTGGTATGGCCAATCAATACCAGATTATTCTTAAAGTTTCCCCTATTTCGCTGTTTGACTGTTCTGACCTCTCTTCACTACGAATCAAATTACTCTTTGTAAAGAATTCATATGACCTTATTATTTATTTCATTTGAAAATAGACTCATTCAGGATTCCATTCATATAAACCATATCCCATAATTATTTTTATACAATTTTTAATAATTTTTCAAAGACAGAACAGGGGATCACGAATTCATTCAGAACCAGTTTCACTAAAATTTAAATATCTCATTAATTCCATTTCTTTTGCTTACTCTATTTCTTTCATATGAAAATAGACTCAATTAGCTTTCAATTCATATCTCCTTCACTTTCTAATTCCATTTCTTCTATTTTTGGTGATTTTTCAAATTCACGTAGCTGTTGCTGTCCAAAGCAGCTCTATTGTAAACTTTTGCTCTCTTTTATTTTAGTTGTGTTCATCACGTGCTTATACCAATCTTTCAAATTTCCGATTACATATTGAACATATTGTTCATACGCACATTTGCCACATTTCTCAATTGGTCACATGCATACTTGCACTTATTCATAACATGATCGTTTTCAATTACACTTAGTCATCACACCATCACATGTAGTTTCTCTTCAACTATGCATTGCTTTAAATAAATTTAACTTATCTTTTATAAGGTATAAAACTTACCTTAACACATCAGTGATTCACTTTGTTCTTATTTCACATTCTTAGCCCAAAGTAGACTTTATAAACATACGGATATACTGAGAACAAATACTGAGGTGCATTATGATGCACAAGTGAGCAGAGAGCACCAATGTGCTAATAATCGAGAGCACCGACGTGCTAATATCGAGAGCACCGACGCGTGCTAATAATAATCGAGAGCACCGACGTGCTAATCGAGAGAGCACCGACGTGCTAATATCGAGAGAGCACCAACGTGCTAATATCGAGAGCACCAACGTGCTAATATCGAGAGAGCACCAACGTGCTAATGTTCCTTAATATCCCGAGTAGTTCTAAATTTTCGTCTACTTGGGCATTAAGGTGAATCTCATATATTTAAATAATTTACATAAATATTTCAAAAAAATAAATAACAATAATTTAAAATTCTTGTAGTATTTACAACAAAAGGTTGAGGTGATATAAATTCTTCTTCCTTCACTCCTTAACCTTCTCTTTTCCTTTTCCTTCAATTCGGTCCTCTCATTCCTTTTCTTTTTCTCGAATGTCATATAAACATATAACATTTATATGTTAAAAATAATCAAATAATTTCTGTACTATTTAATAGAATAAACACGTATTTTATAATGAATTCATGCTTTCTTACTTTTGCTCACATTTCAATTTAATCGTTTACTCATAAACTTATTCAAAACTCGTCCTTTTGTGTCATATCAATAGAAAATTACAATTCAAGCACGATGTTGCATTATTATTAACACACAAACTTACCTCGAATGCCAAAACGACCATTTTACCAACTTTCTCGATTTTCGATTTTCCTCCGATTCTACATCCAAATCTCATTTTTCGGGATCTAAAACATCACATTCCACTTATTTAATTAATATACTACTCAAAACAGTCCCTAACTCAAATTTTGGCAAAATTACAATTTTGCCCCTAAACTTTTGCATAATTACGATTTTGCCCCTAGGCTCGAAAATTAAACTTTATTCCTTTTTCTTATGTTTTATGACATGCTGAACATTTTTCCCTTCTATTGCAACTTCAAATTCTTACTATAACACATACTTATGAACAATAACAACTTTTATCGATTAACTCGTTTTACTCGTTTTCACCGAAAATCACTTAGTAAAAATCGTCCCTCTACTCATAAACATGCATAATCTACCATTAAACATCAAAATTGACAATTATTCAACATGGGTCAATTTTTGAAATTAAACTCTAGATCAAATTAATGGTAGAAATAGCTAGAGTAAGTTACCAGGGATTTCAAAAATACGATAAACATTAAAAGCAGGGCTCAAAAGCACTTACTATGAAGCTTGAAAAGCTTGAAACCCTTAGCCATGGAGTCTAGAAATTTTTGGCAGTAACTTGAAAAAGATGAGCAGATTTTTTTTTCCTTGTATTTTGTCTTTTTATCCATTTAAAACACTAAATGACTAAAATGCCCTTAAGGCTTTTCTTTCAATTTTGTCCAATTCATGCCGATTTTTATCCATTAAGTTATTCAATGGTCTAATTACCTTTTAAGGGCCTGCAATTTAAAACTCATAGCAATATGACACCTCTAATATATAGAACTCAAGTTTTGCACTTTTACAATTTAGTCATTTTGACTAAATTGAGTGCTCAAACGTCAAATTTTTTTAACTAAAATCTTACGAAATATTTCCGTAAAATTGTAGACCATAAAAATATAATAAAAATAAAATTTTCTTTGTCAAATTTGTGGTCTCAAACTCATTGTTTCAACTAGACCCAATTTTTGTCTTTCATTACTAACTCTCCCCTTAGGGATTTTCGTCCTCGAAAATCTCATCAGTTAATGGATTTAGGTTTAATTTCACAAGTCACTTTTAGCTTCTCATATAGTCTTGGCATCCTCAACATCTTACTTTTTAAACTAAGATTCAGAACTATACTCTCTTATCATGAACATAAAAATCATATCACAAATCTTCTTAAATTCTGACTGAAAATCCCACTAATAAGTAATTGGCATTATTCTATCAATAATCTCATACTCTTCGATGAACCACAACTCACCTATCTTTACTTATCTAGATGATTTTTTTGTTTTAATGAAATGTTTTCAGAAGCACTTGACACTCATCTAAGTTCAATACTCTTACCTTTCAATTCTGTATGCAATTTTTGATAATCTATAATTGATTTCTTGGTACACAAATTCCGTCTCGAAACAACATATAAATAGTCAGTTTCTGACCTGTAGTTCTGAATCGGAAGTTAGTTCTTTTCGAACACTTCTAACTTACCATTTACTGACAAAATTCTAAGTTTCACAAAATTATGGAATAAGCATCATTATTTCTGAATAATAATCACTATCTAATTCACATCATAAGATTCTTTTCATGCAGTATTAACTAAGTGCAAGCACAAGCTACCATTTTCACATTCTTGTATCAAAATACACTTCAAACCAATTAACTATCTAGACTAAATAATTGAATTGGTCTTGGCTGTTTCACAGTACCCTTCTAAAGGAACTATTTTCATCCGGTTGCTATGATAACTCAAACATGTATCCTATTACAATTCTTTCCGAGCACGAATCGATGATCCTTAAATCAACTATCTGATTTCAATGATATATAAAAATCTCGTTTTAACTCATTGGGATATATAAAATTACTCGAAATAACAATCATAGTGCTGATTCCAGCTTGATCCTTCACTGTTTACTCTTTTATCAATGTTGATTTCTTTCCCAAAATCTAAAGATAGTTCACATCTGATAAAATTCATTTTACTGTTGCTTCTTAAAATACTGAACCACATTGGAATTGCATCTCTCTGACAATTAAAATTGTAGTGCCATTTCAAGGCTAACTTCTCAGTCACATCGATAAACAATACTTTTAGTCTTTACACATCCGACAATAATAACATTGTATGTTCACTATCAAACTAGATTTCATACTCACATAAGTATGATTACTTCAAAGAAAGAAATATCTCTTGCATGATTCATAAAATAAAGTCAATAAGAAATCGAGATAAGGAGATCCAAGATTTGATACCGTATTAGAAGTCCGAGAATATAGCTCATAAGAGAAATAATACCGACTTCGACTAATTCTCAAAAAATTTCGAAGGAAAATAATACTTATAAGCATCGAACGATAATGAAGCAACATAGTTTTCATATACACATTTCACGTAATAACAAGCGTTGGAAACCGAATTTCAACATCATATGAATATTTATTGTTTCTTTTCTATCAATTCATTTTAATAGAATACCGTAAAAGATAGAGTAAACTGATCACGACCCAAACATATTAACACCGCTTTCATCTATCTTTGAAATTAACTAGCATTCTCATATGATAAGAACCCCGAACGAGTCGATTAGTCAATATTAACTTTTTCCTTAACTATAACATTGCAAAACCCGGATGATTTTCATAAAATTTCATCACAAAGATCAAGTTATTGTAGGTCATTTAACACATATTCACGGTATTCATCCGTATCCTTTGTCTCTTTCAAAGATTCATCTCGAAATTTCTCACTTTCCATCATTTTAATAAATATCAATAATATTCACTCATCTTTCATATGATACATTAATATGTAAAAACATAAGTAAAAGGGCGTATCATTTACATATAAACTTACTCATTTCAAGTCTTACCACATTCCAAATGCATATCATAAACATTGCTCACATTTACATGCACTTATACTGTGATTTGTCATCACATAGTCACACGAAATTTTCACTTTGTCAAAGTTTCCCGATGAGCACTTTAGAATAATATCGAATACACAGTGGTTTTGAACACGCCCATGATAATAATAAATACGGTAGTATCGTATACAGCCCACCAATAATGATAAATACGGTGGTATCGCATTACACATGACCTACAAATAATAATAATAACATCGTCAGACGCACATGACCCACCAATAATGACATATTCACATGCTGCCATAATAAGACTAACTTCTCAATTACTTTAGTAGATAATGCCTTAGTGAAAACAATACATCTCGATCATCGAAAAATTTAAACACAAATTTCCATAACAACCAATACTAAGGCACAATTTTTATACCTCTGTAATCAGATCAAAGAACTCTCACCATCAAGTCAAAAATTATAATCATTCTAAGCATTTTAATAATAATAAGAAACCATTTTCATCAATAGAACATTTCCAATCGATATCTCACGGTTGATACTTTGAACAATAATTTATTAAGGAAACAAAATGACAAAATCTCGTAACATGGAGCTGCACAGTAAAATACTCATAACATTCACTTAATTTCACAAGTTATACTCATAGCATCATACAAATGCAAATCAACATGAACACTTATCATAGTGTAAACTTTCATTTCGTCTCATTTTTTCATATTTCGTAAGAAGAATTTTTTTATCCATAATTTATTCATCATCACATAAACATCATAAACTATTACTCTTACTTTTTACGAGTCTCAACTCATCATAAACATATTGTTTGCACTATCAAATTTAGTCCGGTTGAAGTACGATCTGTCTAATAAAATAGTTTACATCGAGTTGGAAGTCGTCACACTATCACAGTTCATTATGGCATGTATAGCTAGACTCTTGCACTCACTATGGTAGTCCGAGAATCGACTAAACCATAGCTCTGATACCAATAAATGTAACACCCCTTACCCGTATCCTATGCCGGGACCGAGTACGAGGCATTACCAGACTTAACAATACATTTGGTCAAATTACTTAACACATTTACAAAATGACTTAGTCAAGTCCCTATACATGCCATAACTTAAATCATTTATAAATAAAGATACCCATAGATAACTTGATAGTGTGAAGCGATCTCCGATGACCTCCAACCCGAGCTTGTTTAATAGGACTCTATAACATGGGAAAGAAAAGGGGGTAAGCTTATAAAGCTTAGTAAGTTCACATGTAAAAATAATAAGCATTAGCAATGAATTTAGCTTACTACTAAGCCGTTATAACTTGCAGAAATAATGCTAAGTTCTTACTTTCCCAACTTATTTGTAGCTTTATCAAGGCCTCAACATGACAAATCCTCACAACAAGTTCTCAAGATAATGCAATCATAATTACACATAGTTCCACCATTTTCTCATGTTTATCTTAAGCTGTCTACTTGAGTCATTGTCACTAAATCATTTATATCTGGAGCTACGGAACTCCAATTTAAGATCCGTTAATTTTCTTGAAACTAGACTCATATATATTTTTACTATAATTTTTCCAGAATTTTTGGTATGGCCAATCAATACCAGATTATTCTTAAAGTTTCCCCTATTTCGCTGTTTGACTGTTCTGACCTCTCTTCACTACGAATCAAATTACTCTTTGTAAAGAATTCATATGACCTTATTATTTATTTCATTTGAAAATAGACTCATTCAGGATTCCATTCATATAAACCATATCCCATAATTATTTTTATACAATTTTTAATAATTTTTCAAAGACAGAACAGGGGATCACGAATTCATTCAGAACCAGTTTCACTAAAATTTAAATATCTCATTAATTCCATTTCTTTTGCTTACTCTATTTCTTTCATATGAAAATAGACTCAATTAGCTTTCAATTCATATCTCCTTAACTTTCTAATTCCATTTCTTCTATTTTTGGTGATTTTTCAAATTCACATAGCTGTTGCTGTCCAAAGCAGCTCTATTGTAAACTTTTGCTCTCTTTTATTTTAGTTGTGTTCATCACGTGCTTATACCAATCTTTCAAATTTCCGATTACATATTGAACATATTGTTCATACGTACATTTGCCACATTTCTCAATTGGTCACATGCATACTTGCACTTATTCATAACATGATCGTTTTCAATTACACTTAGTCATCACACCATCACATGTAGTTTCTCTTCAACTATGCATTGCTTTAAATAAATTTAACTTATCTTTTATAAGGTATAAAACTTACCTTAACACATCGGTGATTCACTTTGTTCTTATTTCACATTCTTAGCCCAAAGTAGACTTTATAGAACATACGGATATACTGAACAAATACAGAGGTGCATTATGATGCACAAGTGAACAGAGAGCACCAATGTGCTAATAATCGAGAGCACCGACGCGCTAATATCGAGAGCACCGACGTGCTAATAATCGAGAGCACCAACGCGTGCTAATATCGAGAGCACCGACGCGTGCTAATATCGAGAGCACCGACGCGCTAATATCAGAGAGCATCAACGTGCTAATATCAGAGAGCACTGACGTGCTAATATCAGAGAGCACCAACGTGCTAATATCAGAGAGCACCAACGTGCTAATATCAGAGAGCACCAACGTGCTAATGTTCCTTAATATCCCAGTAGTTCTAAATTTCGTCTACTTGGGCATTAAATTTGAATCTCATATATTTAAATAATTTACATAAATATTTCAAAAAAATAAATAACAATAATTTAAAATTCTTGTAGTATTTACAATAAAAGGTTGAGGTGATATAAATTCTTCTTCCTTCACTCCTTAACCTTCTCTTTTCCTTTTCCTTCAATTCGGTCCTCTCATTCCTTTTCTTTTTCTCGAATGTCATATAAACATATAACATTTATATGTTAAAAATAATCAAATAATTTCTGTACTATTTAATAGAATAAACACGTATTTTATAATGAATTCATGCTTTCTTACTTTTGCTCACATTTCAATTTAATCGTTTACTCATAAACTTATTTAAAATCGTCCTTTTGTGTCATATCAATAGAAAATTACAATTCAAGCACGATGTTGCATTATTATTAACACACAAACTTACTCGAATGCCAAAACGACCATTTTACCAACTTTCTCGATTTTCGATTTTCCTCCGCTTTTACATCCAAATCTCATTTTTCGGGATCTAAAACATCACATTCCACTTATTTAATTAATATACTACTCAAAACAGTCCCTAACTCAAATTTTGGCAAAATTACAATTTTGCCCCTAAACTTTTGCATAATTACGATTTTGCCCCTAGGCTCGAAAAATTAAACTTTATTCCTTTTTCTTATGTTTTATGACATGCTGAACATTTTTCCCTTCTATTGCAACTTCAAATTCTTACTATAACACATACTTATGAACAATAACAACTTTTATCGATTAACTCGTTTTACTCGTTTTCACCGAAAATCACTTAGTAAAAATCGTCCCTCTACTCATAAACATGCATAATCTACCATTAAACATCAAAATTGACAATTATTCAACATGGGTCAATTTTTGAAATTAAACTCTAGATCAAATTAATGGTAGAAATAGCTAGAGTAAGTTCACAGGATTTCAAAAATACGATAAACATTAAAAACAGGGCTCAAAAGCACTTACTATGAAGCTTGAAAAGCTTGAAACCCTTAGCCATGGAGTCTAGAAATTTTCGGCAAGAACTTGAAGAAGATGAGCAGATTTTTTTTTTTCCCTTGTATTTTGTCTTTTATCCATTTAAAACACTAAATGACTAAAATGCCCTTAAGGCTTTTCTTTCAATTTTGTCCAATTCATGCCGATTTTTATCCATTAAGTTATTCAATGGTCTAATTACCTTTTAAGGGCCTGCAATTTAAAACTCATAGCAATATGACACCTCTAATATATAGAACTCAAGTTTTGCACTTTTTACAATTTAGTCATTTTGACTAAATTGAGTGCTCAAACGTCAAATTTTTTTAACTAAAATCTTACGAAATATTTCCGTAAAATTGTAGACCATAAAAATATAATAAAAATAAAATTTTCTTTGTCAAATTTGTGGTCTCGAAACTACTGTTTCAACTAGACCCAAATTTGTGCTGTTACACAGACCATTCAAAGAAGCATCACTGTATAATACAAAATCCTTACCCGATTCTGGTAATGTCAAAACTGGTGCCTCGGTTAACATTTGCTTCAACATATCAAAGCTCTTCTCACACTGATCATCCCATATAAAAGGAACATTCTTCTGTAGTAACTTAGTCATTGGCAAAGCTATCTTCGAAAATCCATTCACAAATCTTCTGTAATACCCGGCTAAACCAAGAAAACTACGCACCTCAGACACATTCTTTGGTACTTTCCATTGAACAATTGCTTCAATTTTTCTCGGATCAACTCTAATTCCATCTGCTGATACCATATGCCTCAAAAATACAACCTCTGATAACCAAAACTCATATTTGCTAAGCTTTCCATACAACTGCTTCTCTCGTAATATCTGTAGTACAATTCTAAGACGTTGATCATGTCCTGACTCTGATTTAGAATAGACCAGTATATCATCAATGAAAACTACCACAAACTGATCCAAATATGGCTGAAAAATACGGTTCATCAAATCCATAAAAGCGGTGGGCGTTAGTCAACCCGAATGGCATTACTAAAAATTCATAGTGATCATATCTCGCAAATGACGGAAGAAATTTTTTTGATACATCACATTCTTTTACCCAGAATCGATAGTAGCTTTGATCGGAGATCAATCTTTGAAAATACCGTAGCTCCTTTCAACTGATCAAATAAATCATCAATACGGGGAAGTGGATACTTATTCTTGATTGTTACCTTGTTTAACTGTCTATAATCAATACAAAGTCGCATCGAGCCATCTTTCTTTTTAAAAAATAGCACTGGAGCTCCCCATGGTGAAATACTCGGTCTAATAAACCCACGGTCTAACAAATCTTGTAACTGTATCTTTAACTCTTTCAGTTCAATGGGCGACATACGGTATGGAGGCATAGAAATTAGACTCGTACCCGGATACACTTCAATAGCAAATTCAACTTCTCTGTCTGGTGGCAAGCCTGGTAACTCTTCAGAAAATACGTCTGGAAACTCGCAAACTATTTTAATTTTACTGCATTGGCTACTAACTGAATCTGAATTAATAACATAAGCTAAGTATGCTGTACAACCCTGCTGTAAGAACTTATTAGCCTTCATTGCTGAGATAACACGTGTTGGCCCACTGTTCCGAATCCCCTTGATCTCAATATTGTTACCATCATTAGTCTGAATGCTGAATTTCTTCTTATAACAGTCTAATATCACACCATGTTTAGACAACCAATCCATACCCAATATTATATCAAAATCTCCAAATGGCATAATCAACAAATCAACTGGAAAAGTTTCATTCTGAATTTTCAACGGACACCTTGGGCATACTTGATTTACTATTACTTGTTTGCTTCTAATGGACTTGACACTTTTATTGTTACACTAGACATTTCAGATTCAAATTTTCCCAATTCAACCAACTTCAAATTTATATATGAATGTGAAGATCCAGGGTCAATCAAAGCATAAACAGGCTCAGAATATAGTAAGAATATACCTGTTACAACATCATATGTATCGCCATCTTCCCAGGCTCTAACTACATAAGCTCTGGCCGGTACTCTAGCTTCAAACTGCTGGGTCACTATATCACTCCCTCTTCTCGTACCTGCTCCTCTAGATACTGGTCTACCTCTGGTCGATCCTCTACATCTAGCTATAGATACCGATCTCTGTGATATAACAGGTGTAGCACTATTAGTCTCCGGACAGTCTCTGATGAAATGATCTTTAGAACCACATCGAGAATGACCCTCTAGCTAATTTCCAACATTCTCCTCTATGTTTCTTCCCACAAAGGTTGACAATGAATTTTTACTTCTCGAGATGGACCTCTTACACTACTAGGTAGACACTTGTAGTTTGTTTTTCCCAATTTTTGTCTCCTCTATCTGCTCTGGAAGTTAGATCTCCATCCACCTCTAGAATCTCGAGATCTTTTAAATGAAGGATTCAAACTCATAGTTCCTGTACGTTTCCCAACTGATTTTAAAGCTTCAGCCTTTTTGTCTAGTCCCAAGACTTGCTCTACCATCTTGGCCCGTTCGATCAAATCAACAAATTCAGTGATTCGCTGGGACACCAATTGCAGTTTTATTTCATCCCTTAATCCCTGTAGGAATCTTTTACAACTATCGGCTTCAGTTGGTACAAACTCTGATGCATATCTACCAAGTCTTGAGAATTCCCGTTCATAATCCACTACTGTCATTTCACCTTGTTTAAGTGTCAAAAATTCTTGTTTCTTGTCTTCCATATACATATCCCCAATATACTTCTTTTGAAATTCTTTTTGGAACAGATCCCACGTTACCTGATCAGTCGGTAAATGTCTGATTACGGATTCCCACCATAGATATGCCTCACCCTGTAATAAAGATACAGCACATAACAAGCTTTCTCGTGACGTACATTCTAACTGCTGTAAAATTCTTTTCGTTGCTTCCATCCAGTTTTCAGCTACAGACGGATCAACTCCTTTCAGACCCAAAAATTCTGTGGCACCGTATTTTCTTAGTTCCTTAATAGGGGCCCGTCTAGGAACAGGTGCAGACGTGGTAGCAGGTATAGACTCCGCTATTCGCTGAAGAGCATCAATTAAAACCCTTACTACATCATAATCATTTCTACCTTTTTCATCTATCTCCCCAATGTTCTCTCTTTCTACATTGGGAGGCTGATTTCTGATCGGATTTACACTAGGTGTAGCTTACTCGGTTTGATTTAAATCATAAGATTCTTCATCTCCAGTGAACATTTCTTCATTTATATCATCAATGTGTTTATCAGACATCTTTAATCTATAAAACAAACATAAATAAATAGGTCAGCATCCAAAATTCCCGACTCAATTTTTAATTCAAAAGTGGCATGTACTACTAAACTCACTTCCGAGCTCAAATTGGCCCGAGAATCGACTAAACACGATAAGCTCGATACTAATAAAATGTAACACCCCTAACCCTAAACCGTCGCTAACAGGTTACAAGGTATTACTGGACATATCAAACAATTTACTAATTATTTACAAATAAATTAGCATTCATAGTATAATTTAATAATTAAATACCTATATTGGACTTTCAATGCCTAAGCATATATTAAAAGTAGAAAGAAACTTGTTCAATCATTCTAGAAAATTCTTCAGAATTTTTCTTTTATTTATAAAAATTTAGTGAGATTTACGCTTATTTTCACCTAAATCCCTGCAAATTCAGACCAAAACAACCAATACTAATTTATCATTTTATAACTTTATATCATTTTCCTCATCCAAAATATTATAATCATTTAAATACAACCAAAGCATTTAACTTAAGTATATGTATATATGTTCATAATTCGTATAACTATCTAGTACATGCCACTTAACAAAAGGAAGAATTTCATCACCAAAATCCTCTTGTTGGAGTTGGATTGGATTTGGATTTGGACCGGTCGAAACTCTACTAACTCGCGCACGGGAAAACAAACCGTGCACACTGAGTATTGGAATTACTGAGTGATATTATCATAATTCAATTTATAACAATGATCAAATATATCAAACATACTTAGATAAATAACACATTATACATATAATTATACTAAGTTGTTATATTTCCAATGTAACAATTTTAATATTTGAATTAATATCTCATCCATAGAATTCCAATTGTTCATGAACCTCTGGTTCATCTCTCAATCACATATATTTTCGTATCACAATATCTCTTTCATTCAGAGGTTCAAATAATCAAATTCATATAATTTTCTTATTTCACATAATTACCCCTATTAACATGACTCGGACTTTGGCGGATACTCGGATCCAACCAAACACACCATCGGCACCCAGTGCCTAATCGGATAGTTGAAGCAATATAGTGACACCCCGGTGTCTCATCGGCCTAGTCAAGTAAAGTGTACCCAGTACCTTATTGAATCTATCCAAAATAAATAATATGACACCCAATGTCTCATCGACTCAAGGTCGAAGAATCCCTGAACACTTCCAATCCTATGGCATGCCAATTATATCTGACTCAGCCCGACTAGTTAATAGGGTATTTAAATCACTTATTCATATCACTTTCAATTTAATTTCACAAATTAATTCAATGTACCTTTCATATTAATATTTTTAATTCAATACTAACACATATTCATCAATTAAGTCTAAGTCTTATTTAATTCAAACATCAATACTTACCTAAATTTCAATTTTCATACACATACATTGAAATTAAACATGCAATTATAAATAACTTGAATTATGATAATACAAACCGATATTTTCTCGAGCTACTCCTCGATCACTTTTTCCTTCCCTTCGTACTAGACGCGTCTCTCGATTTCCTTGTTTGCTACAATAATAATAACAATTTACATTATTAATTATAGCATTAAATTACAATAAATAATTGAATTTTATTCAATTCCTACCCTTGTTCTTCATTCCACATTCTTTATACACAATTCTATTATTTACTTATAAGTTCTTTCTAGGCTGTCTACCTGAGTCATTGTCACTAAATCATCTATATCTTGAGTTACAGAATTCCAAATTAAGATCCGTAAATTTTCTATGAAACTAGACTCACATATCTTCTTGCCATAAAATTTTCAGAATTTATGATTTAGCCAATTAGTACAGTTTATTCTTTAAAGTCACCCCTGTTCTGCTGTCTGGCAGTTCCGACCCTTCTTTACTAAAAATTAATTATCTTTTTATACAGAATTCAAATGATGTTATAGTTTATTTATTCTAAAACTAGACTCATTAAGGAATCTAACCATATAAATTATGTTCTCAAATTATTTTTATACAATTTTTTATGAATTTTCCAAGTCAGAACAGGGGATCTCGATATCACTCTGAACCAGTCTTACCAAAATCTAAATATCTCAAAATACAGAATTTCTTTTCTTTCTTTGTTTCTTTCATATGAAAATAGACTCAATAAGATTTAATTTCATATCTCACTCAACTTCTAATTCCATTTTTACTATTTTTGGTGATTTTTCAAAGTTACCTTACTGCTGCTGTCCCAAAACTGTTTTCTTATAACTCATTTTACAATTTAATCCTAATTAAGTTTACTTATTTTCTTAACTTAATTCATACTTTGTTTCTTCTTAAATTCTTTCCATATTCAACTTGACTATCTAATATTCATAATAAAACACTAATTTATAATTTCTTCCAAATTAATCCCTATAGTAGAAAACTTATAGCTTACTTTACAATTTAATCCTCTTACTAATTCTAACTTCAAATTCTTTCAATTAAACCACTAATTCATCATTTTGTTCATCATATGCTATATTCAAAAACTCTAAAATTTCAAAAACTTCAACTTAAATTCATCAAAACTTTGTTATAAATCTTATAAAGTATCAAAATTAAAAGAAAAGGACTAAATCAACTTACCTTTTAAAGCTTAAAACCTTGAATCTTTAGTTTTTCCTTTTTTTTTCTTTTTTCTTTCCTGCGTCGTATGCTCTCTGTTTCTTTTCTTCTTTTCTTTTTCTTTTATTCTATTACTTTATTATATAATATAATATTATATTAACATAATTATCTAATAATAATAATAATATATTTTAACACATAAAAATCTCAGATTTTTATGCTTATGCCGCCTCAAATATACTAAATAGTCTATTTACCATTTTAGTCCTTTTTATTTTCTTTTAATCTACAATTCAACTTTTACCCTTTATTCACTTTAGTCCTTTTTCCTAATTTCTCTCAATTAAGCTAAATTCACTAAATAAAAATCTAATTAAACACACTATTAGACTCATAATTACTCCTAATAATTATTTACTAACTCGATTTACTAAGACGGAGGCCCGATAACACACTTTTCCGGTGCCCACGGATTTTGGGTCGTTACAATTACCATTTTGCCTCTGACATTTCATACTTTTTGCAATTTAGTCCTTATTGCATAAAACACAAAATACACAAAATTTACACATACTATGCTGGGGCCAAATATTCATAAGCATTATACTAGTCCATATATTTCATTTATTTCACATATTAGTCCCTCAAAATATTATTTTTACAATTTAGCCCTAATTACTCAAATTCATCAAAAATTTAAAGACAAAACATATTATTCTAACACGTATATTTCATAATTCATCAACTAACATATAAAACTCATAAACTCATCAATGACACATTTCAAAATATTCATCAAAATAAAAAATTCAAGCATGAGTCTTGAAGTATTCGAAGCAACAATTACAAAAACGTAAAAATTATCAAAAACCGAACAAAAACTAACCTTGAATCAAGCTTCAAAGATGGCCGAACCTAGCTTAAGTTTCTTTCTTTTTTCTTTTCTTTAGTTTCGGTCTTGGGAAGAAAAAGATGAGCATGGCTTTTATTTTATTATGTTTTATGTAATATATTAACTTATTATTTTACTTAATTAACCTTTACAAATTAATATATTAAACATATGTAATAAGGTTATATTAGTCCTTTGCCGTCCACTAACTTATATAGTGGGCTAATTACAACATAAAGCCTCCATATTATAAAGACAACAACAATTTGGCACTTTAATATTTAACCATCAAATTTTTATTTTACGCGATTAAGCCATTTTATTTAAATGGACACTCAAACGATTAAATTAAAACACGAAAATTTCACACAAGCAAATTCACACATAATAATCACAGAATATAATTTTAAAATATTTTTCTAACTTGGTTTCGTGGTCCCGAAACCACCGTTCCGATTAGGGTCAAAATCAGGCTTTTAAAAAATTATTTTTCTTATTTTAAAACTCACATGGGTTAAAATATTTTTTAATTTTTAGATTTAGTACCAAATTGATAGATTTTGTAAATGTTGATGGCCAAATTATTGAACTTTTTAGAATTAGAACTAAAATGACAAATTTTGTAAACATTGAGGGTCAATTTGTTAATTTTTTTATATTTAAGATCAAATTGATAGAATATATAAATATTATAGGGCTAATTTTATTACAAAACTAATAAAAAAAGTCCACATTAGTTCAGAGTGATTAAAATATTTAATTTAAAAAATTTTAGTAACTAAATTAAAAAAATTAATAATTAGGTGATCAAAATAGAACGAAAGGCACAATTAGATGGCCATTTTTATAGTTTAACCATAAAAAAATAATTTTTAGCATTAATTTAACATTCCATTTCATCATTTAATAGAAAAAATTTAACAAATTGATTAATTTACACGATTAAAAATATATAAAAATATATTTATTTATTTATTTTTTAACCGAGAGCCCAAAAGGGAAGGTTTTAATTTTACCTGTGTATAAACAATATCTTAGCAGATCTTTTTGGGGATAAGGAAAAAAGCTAACAAGGAGATCCGTGGAAACACGAGCCCTTGATAAATCACATGATCGGGGCCACAGACGAGGCCGTTACATGTACACGGCTTTGAAAATGAAACGAGGGGGAAAAAAAAGTTTCATGACGGGCCGTATATGTCTGAACAAGGAATCGTCTTATATAGGTGATTTAATAGAGCTTTACAACGTTCTAACTCATTTACACATTTTGACAGTTGTTGCTCATGACTCGGCAACCTATGACTTCTTTCTTTTGGTTTTATTTTCTGTGACATTTGTTTTTTCTGGGTCAAAAATCATTTTATTAATGGAAGAGATTAGAGCAAAGCTTTAAGTTCATCAGGGTTGATACAATCCAATTTGCTGGGCAAACATTGCTCTTAGTTTTCAGATTCATAACTACATACTTTGCCATTTTTGACTCTCGATTAGTTATTAGCTCTTCACCAAGCCTTAAAGCATAGGCTTCAACCACCGTAGAGCAGGACTCTAGTGGATTGGCTGCGTTGGTAATTGTCCAAAATTCAAACGACTCTCAAGCAATGGGTGCATCAGTGTTGATTTTTATGAGGTTAGTGGGAGGGGCACTCCATGCCATGCAATTGCTAGGTCTATTATCTCTCAGCTCAGGGATGAATGAATTCAAAATCATAGCTCCCAATCTAACCTGGGCTCATATTGATGCCTTCAAAAACAGTTGCATCCTAGTTTTCCTAGCTATGAGCCCAAATCCAGGTTCTATCTCTCACGGCTAAATCCTAAATATACCAGAAACGTAAGCCCACCATCTAGGCAAGAAGAGAACCCAAAAAGAGATGGGTTATTTTGATTTGACCCAACAACATGTTTTACTATTTATATATTAAAAACATATTATATTTTATTGTTTGTTTACAATATATTGTTTGTTTCAAAGTAAAACGAAAAAAAAAGGAAAGTCGACTCTCGTTATTCATTTTTTACAATAAAATACAAAAAAAAAAAAAAATTAACTCTTGTTATTTTAACGACATATCTCACTTTATTCCAAGTGCTGAAATTATTTGATTCCCATAGTTATTATAAAAATTTTCAATATAAGTTGCCCACCACTAAAAACTAAACTGATGTAAAAGAAAAACCACTAAAATTAATTAATGATTAGGACTTCCCTATAGTAACCATTACAATCATGTGACTTTTAATTTCTAAAGTTCTAATAACCAACTTTTGAGTAGACTAACCACTCTAGCTTCATCATCATCCCTAAATTTCAGTCGGACTTTGTAATGTAATTTGGCAAATGCAACGTTATAATCCAAGTTGCTTGTTACACTTAGAAAATAACCCATTTATTAATAAAGAGGTTAGATTCTTCATAGCTTCTTTTAAGTGGCCGACCCAAGATTCCAAGATGGCACAAGTTCGGCAGCAAATTCAAGGGCACAATAACTCTTGGAGACCCCACTTTTTGACACCCCATCCAATCAAGTCCTTGGACAAATGAATAAATGCATTTAGATTCCTCTAGTGGAATCCAATTGATGATCTGGCTATTCAGAATTCATTCAATGGTATGTGCCATGCCCGTCATATGTGGATCATCCATAGATGATGACAACTCTCAGACTCATCATGTATGTATGCATCAGTAACCTCATACCTCAGCTTAGAACCAAGTAACCCAGGACCTTTAATGAACCCCACGGGTATTGATCAAGAGGCAGTGGTCGTAAAGTCATTTGATCACTGAGCCGCATGAACTCACCTAAATGCAACGCCAAATATAAAGAATCTATCCCTTGCTCTGAACAGTAGAGGAATCTCAATAGATGGATTTTAATAAAAAAGGTAGGCAAAGGATGTTGTCCAGCATCAGGTTTCTACTGGATAATCTTCAAAATATAGCTACTAATTAATTCAAGACGGACAAAATGTCCTTATAATTAGGTGAGAAAAACTGAAAAAGCATCATAGCTGCAACAACACATGCAGAGTAAAAAAAAAGGGTTGAATAAAAGTAACTCATTAAACCTGATTTTGTGGTTGTTAGCCATTGTTAACACAAAGAGTGTTGGAAAATACAGACGCCCTGCAATATAAGGTAGTGACAATCTAAAAAACCTTTATTATGTGATTACTTCTCTCCTTTTTCTTTAATGGACCCCACGCCCACCATTTTCTTCTTTTGCTCTAGTGGCAGTAGAGTAGCCATGAAAGGAGCAGCTGTCCTTCCACAAGTGATGGTTAGTTCTTTTAATACTTCATGATAGACTTTTTGCCTACAGTCCATATGGGGCACCGCAACCTAACTTGCTTATGACATAATCAGCATCTTAGTTTGGAAGATTGCTGTTGTATTAGGTTTCATCTTTCTTTTTTTCAGGTTCTTCAGCTACCATGTCTACATTCCACTTAATAATTTTCATCTGTTTCCTTCTGTCAATAAGCTACCTTGTCTTTCTTACTTCTGCGTCATGGTGCCCACCCTTAGCCTTTCCTCAACAAACAACTCGACAATTTGAACAGAGAACAGACCGTTTCTGGGAGTTTCAAGAGGAATCCAACAGCTGGGTTGAAGTGAAACTTCCTTTTGATCTTGTATCTTGTGTTAATGACAACTGTACTAAAGTGGGTTTGATTGATCAAACATCAAAGGCTGAAGAAGGGCACCTAGCAAATGGAAAAGATGTTTCTAACAAAACGAAGAACTTAAAAATGAGGGAAGGTGATTTGACAGGACTGGAGGAGAATTCTTATACTGTTCTACCTCTAAGAAGAAGAATGTCTTTGACTAAAATGTCGGATACATCCATTTGGGTTACCGGTGAAAGTGGGTCTATCTATGAAAGGTTCTGGAATGGAGTTCAATGGGTGATAGCACCACATGACTTGCAGATATCAGCAGGTCGTGCAGTTTCTGTTTTGATAGTCAACCAGACAATTTTTGCTATTTCTGAGGAAGGAAATCTATTTCAGGTAACCACTAAGCACCATAGCTTTCAAATCTACATTAGATGAAAGATGATGAACTATATAAGATTCTACAATCCAACATTTGATTACTTATAAATTCAGAACAATCAAGTATTGTTATATAACTAAAGAAACAAATCAAATACCCTACTCGATGTTTGGTTGCTCCATTTAATTTTGTTTTACAAGTTGGGTGGGGCAACGATTGCAAATTGGATGCGGTGAATTTCTTCTTGTGGTAAGTAAACAAGTTTGTGTCTGTCTGATATTAAAAGGTTTCTACAATTTTCTGCAAGTATTTTGAGGACCTAATTTAACAGGCACTAGATTAGAGTCACAAGTCATGTTAATATGAGTAACACTATAGAGCAGGTAAACTGCATGCACATAAAATAACTTTCAGCATCATGCATGTATAGCGCACTATGAAGTCAAATACCAATTATCCTAAACTGCATGCTGGTAGGGAAAGAATCTAATGGTGTTTTCTAAATACATACACCATTAATGGAGTATCTCAGGCACCACTGCATCACTATCATAATAAACTCCAATCACAGGTTAAAGAAAATGAGATCAATATCGGTGAAAAGCACTTTTGTTTACAGCAAGTTTGGATGGAGAAGTGTTAGGAGAGTGTAAAGCAGAAAGAAGCGAAAGGTTTGCTCTAACCTGTTTGGAGGTGAAGATTCCACTTTGATTATTTCTACTTGTGATCTTCTTAGCCTACAAAATGAAATCAATTCAGTGATTATTTTAATTCAAGTTATAGTTGTAATTGAGCACTAACTTGCTAGTTAAACTATACTCTCCTCTCCTCTCCCCTCCTCTCCTCTCCAAATAAGGCAAAATTGCAGCAAGTTTTTCATAACCCCATTCTCAACTTTTTGAATTCATGGCCACAATAATATAACATATAACACCTTGCACAAGAAACTTACTTAGACTGTGATCACAAGGGTTCCTTGCTGCTATGATTGTCTGATATATAATCTTTTTTTCCCTTTCAGATGAAACTCAGTGATTGGGAGGAGTTGAAACCTGCATTCAATCAAAGGATAAACAAAGAAGCAGAACAGAGTTCAGTGATTCAGATGAAGTCCGGCACTGTTTCATATGATGGACTGTAAGTACGTTTATTGACCATTAAGAATTTTGCTTCCGCGAATAATACATAATTCAAGGGCATGGTCAAATTTCACTTCAATATAAACACAGTGTTTCTCTACTTATAGTTTATTTTTCTGACCTTGACGCAGGAGAGTTTATTTCTGTACAAAGACTGGCTTGTTGTTAGAGCTCAGTGAGGTTGAGCCTCCAAGGTAGCACCTTTTTTCTGTCAATTTCTTAATGCAAACAGAGACCTTCATTCATTGCTACATTGATTCCTCAAGTCTCATACAATCTCCACAAATGAGATTTAGATTACAGTAGGAGAGTCTAATATCCAGCTGAGCTTATGAGCTGTAAAAATAGAACAGGTGGGAGAATCATGGCCGACCACCAGGAGCAGATGTTGCAGCAATAGCTGATATGGCTAGAATTAGAACAGATGTAGTATATACAATAAGGTGATCTCTCCTTCTCTCCATGAGTACACACACATCCAAAATCCTTTCAGGTCTTCTGTTTTGTTTTTTTTCCCTCCCCTGCCCTTCAGTAAAGAGGTATTGACCTCCTCGGTCTACATAAGATTCAAATTTACCACTCTAATTAGGATGATGGGTCAAATTTACCACTCATCTTAAAAGATAAGTAGTTTTAGCATTATACTTTATATTGAGATTCAAAGAAGGTCAAAATTTTAATATATTTTCAAAAGATTCCTTTATTGCTCAAAGTATATAAATAACCATTGGTTTTATTTTTAACCAAATTAAGATGTAAGAGGGTAAAATTGCATATGTTCAAAGATGAGAGGAAAATATGATCCATCACCTTAAATATAGTAGTAAATTTAGACCCTATCCCATTCTTTATTAACAAATACACAATTAAAAAAGTTTGCTAGATGAGAAGTATTGTCAAATGGAGAAATCACTGCACAATAAAAAAAAGGGTTCTAAAACAAGCCCTAAGATCTGAATGAAAGAGTTGTGAGCAAATGTCATGAATTTATATGTATGTTGTTATCAGAGTATAAATGTACTATCTGATGTTTATTTCCCATTTCAAGATTACAAAAGTGAGCTAAACATGAAATGATGCAATAGTTCTACAGGTGATCTCTATGAATATGATAAGAGCTCAAGGCCATCATGGAAGAAGCATCTACAGAATGAAGAAACAGATAAGGATGGTTCTCTAGTACCATTACAGGGGTGCATGATACATGGCTTGAGTGGAGACCACTCTGTATCCTTGTTTCTCCTAACCAAGGTACTCTTAATAAACAATTCATACACTCACATATCACTAATACTTACAAACTAATTACACCTTTAGAGTACCACAAAAAGTGTATCCTATTATACTTAATTTAATGTGATGTCTGACAAACTACCTTAATATACAGGGAGGTAAACTGGTAGAGAGACGGCTACATCAAAGGAAATGGAAATGGATAACCCATGGAAGTCCAGAAGATCATCACCTGACATCTATTACTCCCTTCCTGGAAGATGAGCTGAAAGAAAGGTTCTTCTCATTGTTTCTCACAACATCCACCGGATCAGTTTTTGAGTATCAAATACCCAAACATTTGCGTAAGTCAAGTAGTGTTGTAAAGCAACAAACTCTTTCACTTATTCCATTTTTACTTTTAAAGAAGAAAAAAAATTTGAATAGTTTGAGAGGAATTCTTCCTAAAATGATATCTTAAAGACATGTTAGTTTTTTATGAAGATAAACTATATGGTTTGCAGATATTCATACTATTCTTTTCTCACTGTGCTGATCTCTCCATTTTCCTTGAAGTACATGTGTCTAAAATCAATCAAGAAAGACAAATGAGCTTGTGCTTTTCTTAAGTACCTGTAATTATGGGAATTCAAGGCTTTTGTTATACGAGACCTCCAAGCAATAAAGTATAAATGCATGAAATTATTAGTCTTAAAATGATGATGCATTTGCATAACTCACTTCTAGATAATTTAGCAACCATATTACATGCTTGATGTAACCTTTGCATGTGAAGACAGGCACAGCTCAAGAGGACCAAATTTCAGAAGCATGGCAGAATCATATGCATCCACCGAACGCAAAAGCTGCAAGAGGTATTCCAGGACTAAAGTTTCAACTTGGCAGGATACTCTTTGCATTGGATGATGGGAGACTTGCAGAGTTACATCTACCTGGCCTAGGTGGTCAAAATTCAGGGCCAACAAATCAATTTAACCGAAAAAAATTATCATCTAAGTACATCTGGTCAATTTTAGATGCCCCTGAATCAGAAGGATGGAATGGAGAGTATTGTACAGAAGAACGTGGATCAATGAACTGCATAGCAGGTATAAAAGATGAACCAAATGATTCAGGAAACATAAGATCGCTGACAAGAAGGAGAAAGGGTACTAAAGCACAACAGGATTATTTATCTCTAGGTACATCCAGGAGTAGATTAGTGAAAGCATCAGAAGAGTATAGGTTCCCAGATAACTGGATCAACACTAGCTTCCGACTGAGACTGGTGCAAGCAGGCGTATCATTTTTTATTATAACAGAAGCTGGTTTGATCTTTGAATACCTTTACACTGAAAGTGTATGGCTGTGGTTAAGACATGATCATTCAACACCTATGAGAGGTGCCCTTGGAAACTACAATGGAAGTGTATTTTTTGTTGACGTGTATGGAACCTTGCTTATCAGAGAAAGGAGCAACAATGAGCTAGCATGGATTAATTGCACAGCAATGAGAAAAGGAAGGCAAGTTATTGGAGGTCCTCCTTGGGATGGTATGTCAGGTAAACTGAAAGTCACAGCAGAAGATGCACTCTTCTTTGTCAGCAAAAGTGGGCGACTACTGCAGTTCAGTGTAAGTTGCAGAAATCAAATAAAATGAGAAAAGCAAACAGGTTAAGCCCATAATGTTTTGTTTTTGTTTTCATTCTGTTCTTCCTAAAGAAATAAAAAACTTAAATTTAAAAGTAGAAAATGTAAACATAAACATTTCCAGTATCTAGACTACTAAAACTAGTGATTCAGATTCTTTTAAATGTTCTCAAGGTGTTGCACTTACCAACATTCTTAAATGTCATGTAGGTTGCCCTAAGGAAGTTCAAATGGAAAGATTGTCGCAGCCCTCCAGAAACAAAACTTGCATGCATAATAGACCAAGAAGTTTTTAGGGAAAATATAGTGTTTGTTGTTGGAATAAATGGCCGGCTCTACCAGTATAACAAAGTGACTGAGTTGTGGCATGAGCATCACCAATCTCAACATTTGGTTCTATCCAGGCTGCCAGGAACTGCTATGAGGCCTTCATTCTTTTCACTAACAGGTTCACTTTTCATGCTTTCAGAAGATGGTGGACTAGTTGAATATCACTGGAATGCATGGAATGGTTGGAACTGGGTGGAACACGGCACTCCCAGCAAAGATGTCACCTTGGTTGCTCCCCCTAGTCCATGTATCAAGGGCAATCAATTGTTTTTAATAGGTTCAGATGGAAACATATACCTAAGGTACATGGACCAATTGATCTGGAGATGGAAAAACTGTGGTTTCCCACAGAATGGAGACGGAGATACAAGAGATCAAACAGAAATGGGAGCAAATGATAGAATGCAAGAAGTTTGCATGGATAACGATCCCACAGCTAATTTAGATATCAATTTGGAGAACCCAAATGATCAGAACAGAAAATGTGACCCACAGGTTTGTATCTAGCTATCCACATGCATACGCTTCTTCCACCAAGCTTGCTGGACATAGTGATATCAATCTGACTTTTAAAATCTCTACAAATACATACAGGTTGCTCGTACAAGACCAATTCCATTTTCTGAAGATTCAGTAATATTCGAGCTAAGAGATGGCAGAGTAAGCAATCAAAACAATAATTCATCCATGTGTCTAATTTCTAACATCTTTTTAATTATTTAAAATAACCAAAACATAACCATACAAAGGTATATAATAAACTTCAAAAACATGACATGCAAAGAAACAAATTCAAACATAAATCTCGTAACAAATTATAAATCTCCAAATAGAAGGAAAAAGTTATTATAAGTTCTTTTTATCGTTTTCCTCCAGTTTCCCCGCAAAAATTTTCAGGGATCCAAGACAAATGAACAACTTTAAACATGTACACGTTATTTTCATTGGCGAATCGAAGAAAAACATAAAAACAACCTTACTGAGGATTTTGTTAGGATCAAGAAATGAAAAAGAATCTAATGAAAGTTATTACATGGTGTGCAGTTGGCAGAAATTCAGAAAGTTCAGGACTCGAAATGGGTTTGGCAGCGGATAATTGGTACTCCAACAAGCTTATGCAAGGGAAGTTATTTGACAGCTTTGGCGTCATAAAAAATAATTAATCAGGGCTCCCATAAAATGAAGGCTTTTTCCCATTTCTTCTGTATTATTCTTACAATTATTATAGTTATACCGCAGCAACATTAGAATTTAAATATAAACTTAATATAGATTAAGCAAACTACAGAAATTTACACGTATTGTATATCAGTAAAAACTAAGAGAGAAAAAAAAATCAAATATAATATATTTTTTCCTTTTTTGGTTCCAAAAGACAAAGATTCCAACGTATAAACAGTTTCACAACTCACAAGCTCCATACAGTGAAGAAGTTTTTCGGCGCCATATCAATTAAATTTGTATCAGTTTTTCAATTACTAATTATGATTAACTTTAGGTTCTCGTGTACATTAAACAATAATTTCTTTTTACAAAAAAAATATAGTTCAAATTATCGTTTAATTTAAAAATCAGAAGAAATTTACCTAAATTTGAAATTTGGAAAGATTTCCTAACTTGATTGATTTTTTTTTTAATTTTTTTTACATTTTTAGCAGAAATAATATATTTTTTATTGACAAAAGTTGGGTTTCGGCCTTTTCGACCAATTCGGGTAGCGACCCGGTTTCTTTTACCGAGCAATATTATTTTTACCTAAATTTTTATTGAAAAATGACAGACCGTTTCAATATCTGATCTGATCGTTTCTTGGGTGATAATGGAAACAATGGTGGTTTACGGGGATTGTAGGTCGAGAACGACGACGTTTTGGGGGTTGTTACTGGTCGGAATTGGAGCCCTTATCTTGCCTGGATTTCTCTTCACCGCGTTTATGTCGAAGCTTCTTCCGCCCTCCAATTATCCTCTGATTGCAGCCATTCGAAACGACAGGTCATTTTCTTTCTTTTTTTTTTTTTTTTTTTTTTTTTTTTTTTCAATGTTAGGGATTCCTAGTAATATATAGTGTTGCAGATGCAGAGAGCGCTGAAATTCCATCACTTGCCTACCATTGCCAACGCCAAATCATTAGCCTTTGAATGATTGCCTTTTCTTTCTAAGACTAGAATTTTTTTTCTTTCGCCACTTTTTCCAGTGATTAATGAGGTCCAATATTGATTTTATTTGAACAGGTATTACTGCTATTTGGTGCCCTTAACGCTTCCCATACTTGTGATTGCTGTATATTTCCATTGGCTTAGCATGAAATTATTCAAGCATGCATGACATTTGTGGAACCAACCAACAATTTCCAGAAAATGATATTTGGAAATTAAAACAAACCTGAGGTGGTTGCTTCTTAATGCTGATTTCTGACGACACATACCAGTTATTCAACTCCTCTTTTTCTTTTCTCCGCCTCCCCCTTCGTCTTGTTGTTTGTATGTAACTTCAGAATTGAAATGAGGTGTTAGCAAATTATTCGAGTTGGATTTGCAGGGACTTTGGGTTCATTTCTTTTTCATTTTTAATATATGTTTTACTAATAACTATTTAATTTAAAATTGAATATAAATGATTGAATTTGATTATGAAATCTTGACTTTTTTTTTTTGTTAGCTAGGTAAACAAATTTAATTACGTAACTCAAATAGTTTTAACTTTATCTCGAATTAAGTTATAACTTTGAATAAAGCTTCCTTCAACTTGGATACAAGGAAAAAAAATGATAATAAAATTCAATGGAGTTCAAATCAAGTTTGGAATGACGAATTTCAATAAAAGGAAATAGCAGCGGTAAAATTAGATTCCTTTCCTTGTAATAATCCCTTAATTCACTAATGTTTTCATCTTCTATTCTTTCTTGTAGTTCACTACCCATTTGATTTCATTACAACGTGAGTGTCATACAGAATTTTATATTTTTAAATATTAATTAAAGCAAATACCAGAGGTAAAATTAGATAGATTTGCAGTTCCTTTCCTTGTAATAATCCCTTAGTTCACTTATGTTTTCACCTTCTATTCTCTATCCAGGGGTGGTTCCTTCACTGCATATTTCAAATGAATTCCCAGTTATTGCAGGGATTTTTTGTAACTATCTGGTATATTTGGGGCATGCGCAAGAAGGGAAACTCGGTGGGGATTTTCAAACACGTTTTATTGATACTTACCTGTTGGATTACTCTGCCGCGTCACACTTGGCGGTCCCATTCTATCTGCTAATGGTATCCACCACCTTCTGGGATCGTTAAATTAAATTTTGATGGTATGGGTTGGGTGTTGTTGCACGCATTGAGTTTGACGAGGTTCTTGTATTTGCGGCCAGCCCGGTTTTGCATGCAGCATTCCTTTTTGTTGTGGAAGCTTCGGCAAACCTGCGAGCACTATGTGGGTTTGCAACATATTATTCTCGAAGGTGATTTTCTTACCGTCTTGAAGAAGCTTTGGAGTACGTTGTCTGACCGATCTGCAATCTCCCCCTGTCATCGCGGATGCGAAAGACTGTTTAGCAAATTTTCACTCATGTTGGGAAGACAGGTATTAACTTAGCCCATGAATTGTCTTTGTAGGAAGTGCCTAGGCCTGGCTTTTGCTATACTTCTTGTCTGGTGCAGAGGTGTGCATGGGCCGGGCCGGGCCGGGCCCAACTAAAAAATTTAGGCCCGTTCATTGGGTTTGGGCTGGGCCGGGCCCAAAAATGGGCCTAAAGTTTTGCCCAAGCCCGACCCATATAAAAATGCTAAAACTCAGGTCCGGCCCGGCCCGCCCGTATTAATTTTTTATATTATTTTATATAATTTTTAAATATATATAATACATCAAAAATATTAAAATAATCAAAATAAATATTTTTCAATAAATTGAAAATAAATTTTAAAAAATATGTAGACTTAAATAACACTAAAATAGATGCAACTTAACAAGCAAATGCTTCTAAAATAATAACAAAATTAACAAATGTCTTTAAAATAATAACAAAATTAACAATAAAATAAGTTTTATATAATATTTAAACAATAACAACAAAATAATAGAAACATAATAGTAAAATGGTAGCAAAATAAAGAGCAAAACAATAAGAAAATAATATTAAAAAATATTATTTTACTACGATCACCACTTTCTTATACATGTTATTACCATTATAATTATACTTTTTATGTTTTTGTTTTTAGTATTATCATCTTTTTATTTGTCATTTGCATTAGCATTAATACCGTCGTTTATCTTGTTTTTCTCCCCTTTACCACGTTTTTTCAAAGACTCGTAAAAAGTTTTTAAACAAGGCAATGTTTCATGTTTTGGAAACTCAAGGAATCGTGCCCTAACGTGCTGGGTTGTGGTTTCTGTTTGGCCAAATCATAAATATCCTTTAAAATTGTGTCCATTTTTTTCAAACAAGGCAATGTTACATGTTTTGGAGATTCAAGGAATCGTGCCCTAACGTGCTGGGTTGTGGTTCCTGTTTGGCTAGATTATTAAATATCCTTTAAAAATTGTGTCTGTTCCTTAAAATTAAAAGCAAGGCAATATTTCATATTTGGAAATTTGAAGGATCGTGCCCTAACGTGCTGAGTGTCGGTTCTTTCATTTGGCCAAATGATGAAATACCCTTTTTAAAATGACAGTGCATGAATCTTGGAAATCATTAAATGATCTTGGTTTCGAAGGTCTGAAACATCGTATCCTAACGTGCTGGACGTGATATTTCATCCTTCCGGAACAAGAGAATTTCGATATCCAAATTCGAATTACCCAAACATTTTCTAAATAATCCCCATTTTAAAATCTTTTTCAATTTTCAATATTAAGACATTAATCAATCAATAAGGTACCAATTTTGGGCGTTGCGAGGTGCTAATCCTTCCTCGTATGTGAATCGACTCCCGAGCTCGTTTTCTAAAAATTCGTAGACAAAAATGTTTTTAAAAGTGGCCCAATCACACTTAAAAAAAAAGATTGGTGGCGACTCCATTTTTCTTTTTAACGTCGACCCGTTTTCCAAAAAAAAATGGTTTTGACAGCTTGGCGACTCCACTGGGGATCAATAAGAGAGTCAAGCCTTGGAATTAATTGATTAATGTCCTTTTATTTAAAATTAAAATATGGTTTTTTTTTTCCCATCGCATATGCTTTTTGCATTTTAATTGTCTAGGACGCATTTGCATCATATTGCATGACCGTAGGGGTCACACCTTTAAGTGAGAGTGAGAAGCTACTCCTTCGTGAGGTTTTCACCTCCGTGCAGGATAATGGATCGCTTTCGGGATACATCCGTACCTATGTCTTCGTGAGGTTTTCACCTCCGTGTAGCCATAGGAAATGTATTCCTCGAATGAAACTCGGTCCGCATGAGCCTATAATGGGAGAGGATCGAGGAATCTGCTGGTTCAGGTACCCTTGCTTTAGAGCCAAACCGCATATAGAGAGCCCTATGGACTTACCTTAGGTAGAGCTACTTCAAACCTTATTATTTACCCAGATGAGTGATATGTTGTTGTTCTTATTTCTGGTGCATGATATTAATCTATGGCATCTTCTTGTAATTACATGTCATTTCATTTTAAAGAGGTGTCGACTCACATTCGATTTCTAATTTAGGAAGCTTGTCATGGAGAGCGAATTCCCTGATAAAGTAGAGGATAATGCGGCCGTCCGAATATGGTCAGAGCAAACGCAGCTGGAAAAGGGGGACAGTCTAGCGGAGGGATATACATCGGAGTTATGTAACTACACTCGCATTAGTGTGACGCAAAATGATCTTCGGGAGTTAAAGGAAATATGGGATCAGTGGGATAAGGAGACGAGACAGTTGTTTTATAAGAATTATGGGGATTTGTCTCACTTATTTGGAATCAATATAGATGAGTATTTATTTCGGGCCCTCACTCAGTATTGGAATCCTGCCTATATCTGTTTTACCTTTGGGGGGATAGATCTGGTACCCACTATAGAAGAATATACGGCTTTACTTCATTGCCCAAAGGTCGAAGTCGATAAGGTCTATGTTAAAGCTACTGTGGCCCAACCTTTTTAAAGAGGATGATGAATGTTACCGGGATGAGTGAACAGTGGGTTGCAGCGAGGATCAAGCAAAAAGGTGAATACAAGTGCATCCCATGGAGGATTCTGAAGGATTTGATTCTAGTACATCCTGATACGAAGAGGAGAGTTGACGTTTTCGCTCTAAGCATCTATGGCTTAATGGTTTTCCCTAGGGCATTGGGATATGTAGATGAGGCAGTCTCGGATCTCTTTGACCGACTGGATAGAGGGGTCACACCTGTTCCTACGATCTTGGCTGAGTCTTTTAGATCTTTGAATGCATGCAAGAGAGCTGGGGAGGGCAGATTCATAGGATGTGCACAGTTATTGTTAGCTTGGTTTTATAGCCATTTTTGGAGAGTGGATAAAGTCTCTTGTCGTTTTTTTTTTAAGAATTACTTACCGCTAAAGGAGTTAGCAGCCACACCTAAAAGGGACGACATATCAGAAGAGAATTGGGTCGCACTTCTTAGAAATCTCAAGGAGGAGGATGTTGAATGGAGAGCACCTGGGTTGGTTCCGGACGAAATTCTCTACCGGTGTGGAAGTTATGATTGGGTCCCTTTGCCAGGAATTTGGGGAGCCGTGGGGTATGCTCCTTTGCTTGTGTTGTGGCAGTATAAATCAAGACAGTTCATACCGGCAACGTTTGGGCTAGCTCAGTTTGAGTTTTCATATAGGGACGATCATTATAAAAAGAAGGTTCGAGAGATTTCTGATGCTTAAAAATAGACTCGTCGAACGAAAAGAGTCATTGTAGGTCCGATGGCAACCCTCGAGTATAAGGCATGGCAGAATAGGAGAATCGATGATAATGTCCCCAGACCGATACAGGATGGTGCTCGACCAATAGAGAAATATCTGCAAGTAGTTCCTTCTGAGTTGGAAATCATAAAATAAGACTTCAAAAGTAAAACCTCGGAGTTAGAGAAAAAAGTAGAACAACTAGAAGAGGACAAAATGAATTTGGGGTTAGATATTGATATCCAAAAATCAGAGGCTGAGAAGCTGAGAAAAGGAAAAAGGAAGGCCGAAGAAAATTTGGACAGCTTGAAGACCGACTACAAAAAGTTGCATTTATCCATGAGGACTGCTGGGTTGGGTAAAACCACAGAACAATGGCGTCAAGAAATTCACGAGGAGAAGGCCAAGGTCAATCTGTGGAAGAAGAGATTCCATGAGGCTCAAGCACAAAAGGATGCCCTGAAAAAGACTGTGGGTGAGAGCCAAAGCGAAAATAGGATGCTAAGAGCTCGAGTAGCAGAATTAGAGAAGGCATTGTGTCAAAGTCACAACTCTACGGTGAAGTTGGAATCAAGCCTAAGCCAGATTGAAGAATTGAAAGGAAAGGTGGTGGAACTCGAAATGGTGCTGCAAAGTAGTGAGATCCGGATCCAACGATTAGAGGCAGATAACCAGCGATGGAAAGAGTAACTACAACGATCTCAGAACCAAGTCAGAGAAAGAGACTACCTTATGGGCGAAAGTTCGTGGCTCGAATCAGAAGTGGTCGATCACTTACAAACCTTAGCGGTTCAGGCTGATGTGTTAAGTATAGTATATGAGTCAAAGTCAGACCAGGGTCGAGAGTTGGCTTCGCTTTTTGAGAAAGTTAAAACTTTGGGCATAAGGGCTAGGTCGCATATGTGACTCTATTTTATGTAAAGGATTTTGTTTTTTTAATAAGTATTCTAAAAAAAATTGAATCAAAATCGACTCCTATTGTTTTTGCATTCATTCATTTGCATTATATTTCATGCATTTGCATTGCATCGCATCATGAGCATTAAAATATCACAAAAGAGCCCTATTAACTAAACATCATATTATAGTTGTCTGGAACACCAATACTACACACGTAAGGAAAACAAAACCATGGATCAAAGGTTGGAAAGGTTGAGCAGATGCAGAAAGAGATGCAAGACGATTATGGACTCAGATGCAAGAGCAGTTGGCCAAAATCCAACAAGACGTGAGGGATCAAATGCTGGAATCCCAGAGAAGTAACCCAGTTAATGCTGTTGTTGACTGGAGCGCAGGATAAAGGAAAAGGCCCTATGGTCGATGTCGGGGATGAAAATGAAAATTCCGCTTATCCGCCAGGCCTAGCCCTGGTAAATTCTCAAGCGCAACCTCCGAGAGTGTCTGTTAATATCAAACCTCAGTATCAAACTAGTGCCTCGGCACCGGCAAATTTCCCGACAGGCTCGAGCTCTAACCCTGGAGACAATTTGCCAAAGATCATGGTCCCTAATTTCGACGATGCAGTAGAGGGAGAGAAAGCGAAGGCGGAGTTCCCAAAGGAGTTTGAGGATCGCTGCAAATTGCTGGAGGAGAAGTTTAAAGCATTGGAAAGTTCTGATTACCAATGCGAGGTGGATGCTAGGAAGTTGAGTCTAATCCCAAATTTGGTACTTCCTCCGAAGTTCAAGATGTCGGAATTTGAAAAGTACAACGGGACCAGTTGCCCTGAGGCCCATATTACCATGTTCTGTCGGAGAATGACAGGATATGTCAACAATGACTAGTTGTTGGTTCACTGATTCCAGGATAGTTTGACTGGGTCGCGACCAAAATGGTACGACCGGTGAGTTCACGTAAATCAAATCGTGGAAGGACTTAGCACAGGCCTTCATGAAGCATTATGGCCACATAACTGATATAGCGCCTGATAGAATCACGCTGCAAAATATGGAAAAGAAGCCAGGCGAGAGTTTTAAAAAATATGCCCAGAAATGGAGGGAAGTCGCCACACAAGTCCAACCACCGTTACTGGAGAAGGAAATGACCATGCTGTTTGTTAATACCCTAAGAGTACCTTTTGTCAACCATATGTTGGGGAGTGCCACCAAGAGCTTCGCCGACATAGTGATGTCCGGTGAAATGATAGAGAACAAGATAAAGTGTGGAAAAATTGAAGCTGGGGAGAGCATGAGAAAAATAGCACCAAAGAAAAGGGAGAATGAAGTGGGTAGTGTAAGCTCAAATTATCCCACAGCCATTACTATTAATCAACCAAGACCGGTGACCGTGGGCCAGCAGGCCCCACCAAGACAAGAGCCTAACACGAGGCAGAAGACCGAGAAGTTGTAGTTTACTCCCATACCTGTGACGTATAGGGAGTTGTATAAAACTTTGTTCGATGCGCACGCTGTAGCCCCATTCTACTTGAAGCCGTTGCAACCTTCGTATCCCAAGTGGTATGACACAAACGCTCAATGTGAATACCATGCGGATGTAGTAGGTCACTCGATAGAAAATTGTACTTCATTCAAAAGGCTAGTTGAGCGACTTATCAAGGCAGGAGTGGTGGAGTTCAATGACGCTCCTGTGGGAGGAAATCCGTTACCTAATCATACGGATAAGGGGGTAAACGCGGTAGTTGAGAATAGGGGGAGGAGAACCAAGCAAAAAGTTAATGAGGTCAGAACCCCATTGAGGGAAGTTTGGAAAGCAATGCAGAAAATGGGGTTAGTTCTACAAGGGAATGTGAACAGATCTCGAGATGCAAGGAACTACTGTGAGTTCCATGACAAGGAAGGCTATGAGATCCAACAGTGCAATGAATTCAGAACCTTAATACAAGGGTTAATGGATAATAAAGAGCTGGAGTTCTTTGATTTTTCCAAAGAGGTAGATGTATGCGCCACAGAGAAGGGGTCTGCAGAAAGGATCCCTAAAGTCAGTCACCCAATAGTGATTATCACACGGCCTAGGGTCGATGAGACAGGAGTGAAAATGGCACCGAGGGTCGAAATTAAAAAACCCGTGACTTCTTCTTATAAGGAAACACCGAGGATTGTAATCAGAAAACCCATAACTTCTCATTATAAGGATACACCTAGGATTGTAATTCAGAAACCCGTGACTTTTCCTTATAAAGATGACAAGAGGGTACCTTGGAATTACAATTGCACTGTGACAGTTTCCGGGAAAGAGAATTCGGCCAGCACACCCGACCCAGGAGCTGAGTCCTCTATGATCAGAAAGGGGGACGAGAAGACAGGACCACTGAGTAATGAACCAGTAATAGAGGATAAGGCCGAGGAGTTTTTGAAGTTCCTGAAGCACAGTGAGTACAGTGTTGTGGAACAGTTACACAAGCGGCGCAAGACGCACATTGGCATCGGCCTTACTACTAAACTCGTATGAGGACCAGTGAGTGCGCTAATAAAAGCGTTGAACCAGATTTATGTTGCTGATGGCATTTCAGTAAATAAGTTGGACCGTCTTGTAAATAACATAAGCGCTGATAATTTCATCTAGTTCAGTGATGATGAAATACCACCGGGGGGCATGGGATCTATCAAGGCTTTGCACATTACTACCCGATGCAAAGGGTATACACCGCTGTGGTATTAATTGACAACGGATCTAAGATCGAACGTTTTGCCCCTATCTACACCGGACAAAGTTACAGTAGATAGCTCTCACATGAAAACATGCCAAAATATAGTGAGAGCCTTCGATGGCACCGAGAGAAAAGTGATGGGGAGGATCGAGATACCCCTTCTAATTGGGCCAAACACGTACGAGGTAGATTTCCTCGTGATGGATATCAAGCCTTCTTATAATTGCTTGTTGGGGAGGCCGTGGATCCACTCAGCAGGAGCTGTACCATCGTTATTGCACCAAAAGTTGAAGTTAGTGACAGAGGGCCGGTTGATAACTATAAACGCGGAGGAGGATATCATCGCGTCTGTTACTAGTAATGCACCGTACATAGAGAATGATGCGGAGGCTATAGAGTGCTCCTTTAGGTCATTAAAGTTTATAAATGCGACTTTCATCAGTGAAGGTGGCAAGGTCCCGGAGCCAAAAATCTCTGAAGCCACAAGGATGGGCCTACGACTGACGGTAGGAAAAGGAGCATTACCTGGAAGGAGACTTGAAAAATACCTTCAGGGCCCGATTAGAGTGCCAGGATTGGTTGACAAACATGATCGTTTTGGTTTAGGGTATAGGCCAGATATCAGACAGAGAAAGGAGGAGCTGGAAAGGAAATGTGAGAGACGGAGGGCACGATTGAATGGTGCTGAGATCAAATGGGGTTCGATGACTTTTCCCCATATATCTAATACATTCGTATCTGGAGGAATTATTTATTCAGGGTTAGAGATTGTGAATAGAGAAACGGCTGAAGACATGATGAGAACTTGGAACATCAATGCTGTATCTGAAGAAAGATCGAGAAAAGGAAACTTGGCGGGTATTCGCCCCTACAAGCCTGAAAGTGTTTTGGACAACTGGACTACGGAAGAAATTCCTGTAGTTTTTAGGACTAAAACAGAGTAATGTTCAAAACACACTTGTTGTTTCAAGCCTAGGGAACAATGAGAATCTTTTGTGAAGTAGGCTCATGTTTAAGCATCTTTACTTCCAATAAAAGTGCATTTTCCTTTCATACCGTGCAGTTATTCTTTTGTTCCTTTTCTTTCCATTCATAATCATAACGCATAAATAAGTCAGTCTTAAATTCATTTTCATTGAATACTTTTTCATGCCTACCATAGGTCTCCAGATATCGATGTCATAAACAACGCTGTTACGGACCTAGAATTTCCTGATGAGCAAGACATGTGCCCAAGAGAACCTCGTAACTTTACTGGATGATGAGAGATTGTAGTATATCCCCGGATCTGTTAAGCATGGTGGAGCAGGAAGAAAAGCTGATTCTGCCTCACAAAGAGACAATTGAGAATGTGACTCTAGAGGAAAGGAAAGAGGTGAAAATTGGAACCCTCATCATCAAGGAAACAAGGCAGGACCTCATTAGACTTCTCTTAGAGTTCAAAGATGTCTTCGCGTGGTCATATCAAGACATGCCTGGGTTGAGCACTGACATTGCAGTACACTGTATCCCCATAAAGGAAGATTGCAAGCCAGTCCAACAGAAGCTCCGAAGGATGAGACCCGATGTTGCGGTGAAAGTCAGAGAGGAGGTCAAAAAGCAATTTGATGCTGGGTTTTTACGAGTGGTGAATTACTCAGAATGGGTAGCCAACGTTGTCCCTATCCCTAAGAAGGATGGAAAGGTACGAATGCACATCGATTATAGGGACCTAAACAAGGCCAGCCCGAAAGACAACTTCCTACTACCTCACATCGACACCTTGGTAGATAACACAGCAGGGTATTCATTTTTCTCTTTATGGATGGTTTTTCAGGATACAATCAAATAAAGATGTATCCTGAAGATATGGTAAAGACCACCTTCATAACCTTATGGGGTACATTTTGTTACCAAGTAATGCCATTCGGGTTAAAGAATGTGGGAGCAACGTACCAAAGGGCTATGGTAACCTTGTTTCATGACATGATGCACAAGGAGATCGAGGTCTACATTGACAACATGATCGCAAAGTCTCAAACGGAAGGGGAGCATGTGCAAGTTTTGAGAAAACTATTCTTGAGGTTGAGAAAATTTCAGTTGAAACTCAATCCAGCCAAATGTACTTTCGGGGCTCGGTCAGGGAAGCTACTTGGTTTCGTGATCAGTGAAAAAGGAATTGAAGTAGATCCAGATAAAGTCAAGGCCGTACAAAAATTGCCTCCACCGCGCAATCAAAAGGAAGTCCGAGGTTTTCTTGGAAGATTAAATTACATTGCTCGGTTTATTGCGCAATTGACTGAGAAGTGTGATCCAATATTTCGTCTTCTTAAGAAACACAATCCAGGTATTTGGGACGATGAATGCCAGAAGGCATTTGACAAGATATAACAGTACTTGTCTAATACTCCAGTGCTAATGCCGCCCAGTCCTGACAGACCATTGATTCTGTATCTGACGGTATTCAATAATTCAATGGGATGTGTACTCGGCCAGCACGATGAGTCCGGAAAAAAAGAAAGGGCGATATACTACCTCAGCAAGAAATTCACCGAGTGTGAAATGAGATACTCGCCAATTAAGAAACTGTGTTGCGCATTGGTCTGGACAACTCAGAGGTTGAGGCAATACATGTTATACCATACGACTTGGTTAATCTCTAAACTAGACCCGCTTAAGTACATAATGGAGTCAACCGTCCTAAACGGAAGAATGGCTTGATGGTAAATTTTGCTCTCTGAGTTCGACATAATTTATATGAACCAGAAAGCAGTAAAAGGGAGTACAATAGCAGATTTCCTAGCCAGCAGGGCACTAGACGATTATGAACCCCTAAATTTTGATTTTCCCAATGAGGATCTGATGTTTGTAGCGACAATTGAAGAAAATATCTTAGAAGATCGTCCCTGGAAGTTAAACTTTGACGGAGCATCAAATGCCGTTGGTAATGGAGTTGGAGCAATCCTAATATCCCCAAAGGGAGACCATTATCCATTCACTTGCAAGTTGGATTTTGATTGCACGAACAATATGGCAGAATACGAAACATGTATCATGGGAATCCGAGCTGCTATAGACCGTAAAATCAAGTTACTAGAGGTATATGGAGACTCTACGTTGGTGATATATCAGCTCAAGGGGGAATGGGAAACAAGAGATCCCAAATTGATCAATTACTGAAAGTTAGTCTTGGAGCTAATTGAGGAGTTTGATGACATCACATTCTTTTACCTCCCGCGTGATGAAAATCAGATGGCTGATGCCTTGGCCACATTAGCTTCTATGATCAGAGTAAATGATCGGGGGGATATGAAGCCCATCCAAATGAGTATCTGTGAGATCCCAGCTCATTGCTGTAATATTGACGAAGAAGAGGAGAAAGATGATCATCCTTGGTATTATGATATTCTGCGGTATATAAAAAGCCGTGAATATCCTGATCAGGCAACAGGAAATGGCAGGAGAACATTGAGAAGACTGGCTAATGACTATGTCTTAGACGGCGAGATCCTGTATAAAAAGAGAAAAGATTAGGTGTTGTTAAGATGCGTCGATGCTGTTGAGGCTAGGAAAATCCTAGAAGAAGTCCATGAAGGTGTCTGTGGGACGCATGCCAACGGGTTTACAATGGCCAGACAAATCATGAGATTTGGGTATTACTGGTCCAGATGGAAGGAGATTGCATTCGTTACGCCAAGAAATACCACAAGTGCCAGATTTATGGAGACAAGATACATGTGCCTCCTTCACCTCTTCATGTTATGACTTCCCCGTGACCTTTCTCAATGTGGGGCATGGACGTAATTGGACCAATCTCACCGAAGGCTTCTAATGGACATCGATTCATCTTCGTGGTCATCGATTACTTCACCAAATGGGTAGAGGCAGGTTCATATGCCAATGTCACGAAGACTACAGTTAGCAAGTTTTTGAAGAAAGAGATCATATGCCGCTACGGAATGCTAGAAAAGATCGTGTCTGACAATGCACTAAACTTGAACAACAGCACGATAGCGGAAGTCTGTAGTCAGTTCAACATTAAGCACCATAACTCGTCGCCATATCGCCCGAAAATGAATGGAGCAGTTGAGGCGGCTAATAAAAATATCAAGAAAATTATGGGGAAAATGGCTGAGACCTACAAGGATTGGCATGAAAAGTTACCGCTTGCCCTCTACGCCTATCGAACATCGGTTAGAACCTCTATCGGGACAACTCCTTTTTCGTTGGTTTATGGGATGGAGGCAGTCTTGCCGATTGAAGTTGAAATCCCTTCACTCCGGGTTTTGTCAGAGCTGAAGTTGGATGAAGTAGAATGGGTTCAATCTCGATATGATCAACTGAATCTAATTGAGGAAAAGAGGCTAAAAGCCATTCGCCATGGTCAATTGTACCAGAAGCGGATGATGCGGGCTAACAATAAGAAGGTCCGCCCCAGAGTATTCCATGAAGGAGATTTGGTGTTGAAACAGATCCTTCCTATGCAAAAGGACTTCAGGGGAAAGTGGATGCCTAATTGGGAAGGACCTTATGTTGTAAAGAAGGCTTTTTCTGGAGGAGCTTTAATACTAGCCGAGATGGACGGCAAAAGTCTGCCAAATCCAATTAATGCAGACTCAGTTAAGAAGTACTTCGCATGAAAATGGGCCTAGGCGAAAACCCGCAAAGGGCATCTTGAGTTCAAAAAAAAAAAAAAAAGGGAGAGGCCAAGGCGAAAACTTGTAAAGGGTGCTTTGAGACCAAAGGGGCTTTGAGTCGAAAACCCAAAAAGGGTGGCTCAGATTATGACCAACTCGTGATGATGGCACATGAGAGTTTCGCCACCTAATTAACAAATGAGGAGGTATGTTACATTTTGGGGCATCGACAGAGTACCACGGTTCTCCTAGACACATGTTGAGCTCAGAATGGTCTTCAAGAAGTACGTACAGAGAAGCTGGGGCTATGATATCTGGGGCATCAATTCCACTCTTACTCATTCTGTACCTTAGCAAAATTTACTGCCTTTGTTCAATTCATTTTTCACGGGTTTTTGTCTTGAATAAATTCCAATTTCGTTCATCTCTACAATCTTTTTCCAAGCATTTCATATTGAAGTAATGATTACTGAACTATAATGCTTTCACAAAAAAAGTTTTAAGTATTATTCTGAAAGTCTCTAAATAATACAAGAATCTAAAACAGGACAGTTATTTAGAACTAACCAGGCTTAAAGTGTTCGGAGTACTTGAGATAAGGGTCTAAGCAGTGACGACATCTTCAGATTCTCTATTAGAAGTATCAGTTGAGCACACATCAAGGAGCACATTAATAAGCAGCGAGCAATAATAACTCAAAAGTTAAAAAATTGGATCATACTCATTACATTTTGCACGCATCCATTCATTCCTAATACATATGGTTAGGAGTATTTTCATGACATTCTAATCATTTGACATAAGCATAGACCCCATGAAATCAATTCTATAGGTAGGTTCCCCAGAGAACAATGTAGTAAAATTAATGGGAGTCACAGAAGAATGTAGATCTTATCTCTACTGAGCAGGAGTAGAGCAGATCGAAGACAGTAAGCCTTAACCCCCTAAGGAGTAGGGTAACAGGCTGAAAATAGCAGATCGTATCTCTACTGAGCAGGAGTAGAGCAGATCAAAAACGGCAGATCTTATCTCCACTGAGCAGGAGTGGAGCAGATCAAAGATCATAGCCTTATCTCCACTGAGCAGGAGTGGAGCAGGCTAAAAATAACAGATCTTATCTCTACTGAGTAGGAGTAGAAGCGATCGAAAGACTAAAGCCTTATCTCTCATCGAAAGGAGTGGGAGCAAAGCTAAAGATAGTAGATCATATCTCCACTGAGCAGGAGTGGAGCGGATTGAAAACAACAGATCTTATCTCTACTGAGCAGGAGTGAAGCAGATCGAAAGACTAAAGCCTTATCTCTACTGAGCAGGAGTGGAGCAGGCTAAAGATAGTAGATCCTATCTCCACTGAGCAGGAGTGGAGCGGATTGAAAACAACAGATCTTATCTCTACTGAGCAGGAGTAGAGCAGATCGGAAGTTTATAGCCTTATCTCCACTGAGCAGGAGTGGAGCAGGCTGAAGGAACAGATCTTATCTTCACTGAGCAGGAGTGAAGCAGATCGAATACAGCAAGTCTTATCTCCATGTATCGGCAATAGAGCAAACTGAAGTTTATAGCCTTATCTCCACTGAGCAGGAGTGGAGCAGGCTGAAGGAACAGATATTATCTTCACTGAGTAGGAGTGAAGCAGATCAAATACAGCAAGTCTTGTTTCCATATGTCGGCGATAGAGCAGACTGGAGTTTATAGCCTTATCTCTACTGAGCAAGAGTGGAGCAGGCTGAAAGAACAGATCTTATCTTCACTGAGTAGGAGTGGAGCAGATCGAGTATAGCAAGTCTTATCTCCATGTATCGACAATGGAGCAGACTGAAGATCTTAGCCTTATCTTCTTCGAAAGAGAGAGGAGCAGTTAAAGATCTGAGATCTTATCTCTACTGAGAAGGAGTAGAGCAGATCAAAACAAAACCCCTATACCCCTAGAAACTCAGTGGGCTAAAGCGGGGCTACTTGAAAAAGGAGGCACCAATAAATCAAGACTCAGCAGGACCGGGCAAAATTGGCCCACTTAAAGTCTTTGCTCTGTTCTCGTTATACGACAATGAGCAAAGAGGGGCAGCTGTTGGGCCTAAATTTTGCCCGGGACCCAAAACAAACAAAGCAAAAAATCCAAACAGTTCGTAGCTCATTTTTAACAAAACCCAAACCCAAAATTTCAGCCCAAATCACCAGACCCAAAACTAAAAACAGAACTCTAGCAGAATGGCGCCGCAAGTCCACCCCACAACGTGCGCGACTCCAACACTAGCTCGTGCCCACGTACCTGTGAGAAAAAAGGGAACACAACAAAGACAATAAGACAAAAATACAACAAAACGGCAAATAGGGTTTTTCAGTTGTAAAACTAAAAGGCTATAAAAGCCTTCGAGATTACTGTAAAAAGGGGGTTTTTTGTTGAGGACGATTTAGAGAGAACAACAATATACACCATTTTGCAAAGAGATACAAAGAATCAAAAAGAAGAGGTTTACTTCTTTCCTTCCTCTCTTCGGCAGTCTATATACATCAAGATTTTTCCTTTTTTTTGTTTTTTTTTTACATATAAAATACGTTAAAAAAAAGAGAAGAAGTCAGGAGGATTTCACCGGGCTTCCTTCAGTCGCCGCAGCCGATGCGCGTGTGGGGGAAGGGCTCGCCGCCGCAAAAAAAACAAAAGGGGTTTGAACCTTGGAAAATAAGAACGAAGAGAAGGGTTCTGTTAGGGGCTCTCTTTTTCTTGTTTTGCTTTTAGAACAAAGATGAAAAATGAAAAAGCATTTGCTTTTGAGCAAACAATGAAACGGCGCCATTAATGGTGGGGGTCCACGCGCATTTACCCTAAATGGGTAAATTGCACGATTGGTCCTCCTTTTGGTGATGTTGTTTTAATCATATCCTTTTCAGTTTTTTTTTTTCTATTTTTTAAATTCGGCCCAGAATTTTCGATTTTGATTTAATTTAATCCTTTTTTATTATTTTGCCATTTCTACTATTAAAATTAATTTTTTCCCTCATTATTCTTATATGTATATTATTATAACTATTCTCCTTCGATTATGTTTACTGTTATTTATATAAATTTTGTTTACTTTATTTTTCCTTTTCATTATCGTATTACTATATCTATTATTTTATCATTAATAAATGTACCATTGTCATTACTATTATTATTTTTAGCCTTAATCTTTCTATTATGTATATCATTATTATTTCTCTATTATATTCACTATTATTATATATTATTGTTTGTTTAAATCGTTTTATTATTCAGTATTCTTTCTTTATCCATTATTTTTATTATTATTATCAAACACGTTTAGTTTCTTTTATAACTACTATTTTATTAATGCTATTATTTTATTATTTTATTATTATTCTCATTTTTATTTCTTGTTCACTATTATTAGTCTATCATTATTTTGGTATTGTTACCACTTAGTTTTTAAAACTTTTTTTTTCCCTATTGTTATTATATTCCTATGTATTATTATTTTACTATACATCTTATCCTACCTTATGTTTCTTATATTTATTATACTACTCTATTACCATTTTTTTTACCACTATTATTTTACTACGATCACCACTTTCTTATACATGTTATTACCATTATAATTATACTTTTTATGTTTTTGTTTTTAGTATTATCATCTTTTTATTTGTCATTTGCATAAGCATTAATACCGTCGTTTATCTTGTTTTTCTCCCCTTTACCACGTTTTTTCAAAGACTCGTAAAAAGTTTTTAAACAAGGCAATGTTTCATGTTTTAGAAACTCAAGGAATCGTGTCCTAACGTGCTGGGTTGTGGTTTCTGTTTGGCCAAATCATAAATATCCTTTAAAATTGTGTCCATTTTTTTTAAACAAGGCAATGTTATATGTTTCGGAAATTCAAGGAATCGTGCCCTAACGTGCTGGGTTGTAGTTCCTGTTTGGCCAGATTATTAAATATCCTTTAAAAATTGTGTCTGTTCCTTAAAATTAAAAGCAAGACAATATTTTATGTTTGGAAATTTGAAGGATTGTGTCCTAACGTGCTGGGTGTCGGTTCTTTCATTTGGCCAAATGATGAAATACCCTTTTTAAAATGACAGTGCATGAATCTTGGAAATCATTAAATGATCTTGGTTTCGAAGGTCTGAAACATCGTATCCTAACGTGCTGGATGTGATATTTCATCCTTCCGGAACAAGAGAATTTTGATATCCAAATTCGAATGACCCAAACATTTTCAAAATAATCCCCATTTTAAAATCTTTTTCAATTTTCAATATTAAGACATTAATGAATCAATAAGGTACCAATTTTGGGCGTTGCGAGGGTGCTAATCCTTCCTCGTGCGTAACCGACTCCCGAGCTCGTTTTCTAAAAATTCGTAGACCAAAATGTTTTCAAAAGTGGCCCAATCACACTTAAAAAAAAAGATTGGTGGCGGCTCCGTTTTTCTTTTTAACGTCGGCCCGTTTTCCAAACAAAAAAATGGTTTTGACAATATTATTATGACGTTTCTATCAATTTTTTTAATATTTAAACAATCATACTTATCTTCTTATAATATTTAAATAATCCATGACATTTAATTAATATATATTTAAATTATATAGTGTGTTAGTGGTATGAAAGTTTTTAAAATAAATAATCCATGGCATTTAATTATTCATCTTCAAATTTTTAATTTAAACTAAAAAAACACATAAATACAAATATTTAGAATAAGAATTTTGTAAATTTTGTCTATTAACAAATTTTCTCATGAAAACACCTTTTAGTTAAGTTTTAATCGAACATATTTGAAAATTAGGTTGTCAAGTGCAAATTCAAATACAATTAACCATATAACTTTATTGTAGCAGATTCTATGGCATGTTTTAGAAACCCTAAAATTTTTTATTAAGGGTTTTAAAATGTAACATTTAAATAAAATATGGATTAATTGCATTTTAATTATATTGTTTTTAAAAATTATTTCAAACTATTCTGGTTTTTAGATCCTAAAGGAATTTTTTTTTTTTATATTTCAGCCATTACTATGAAAATTTCAATTAATTTAACATTCCAAAACTATGATTTTCATAATATTACTAATATTTATATTATCTTTTTATTTTTCATACCTCTACACCATTTTTAATTTGTGTGATTATTATTTTACATTTTTTTAAATTCCTATATTATCATTAAATAGTCATAGCAATATAAGAAAATGAATATTTAAAAAAATTCTTAATATTATTCATAAAATTAAAAAAAGAATTTAAACAATGTATTTTATTTAATATAAACAACCTGGTTAAAAAAAACTAATTTATTTTATTTAATATAAAGAATCAAACCGTACATGTACGGATAAGTAAAACTAGTTTTAGTCACTATGATGAGAAATTAGGTAGCAACAAATTTCGCACTAAACCCAAAAACCCGCTCGTGGTCACTATCCCAGTATCCCTTTCCTTATCTAATCAACTGAAACTAATATTATTATACTTGGGCTGCTTATCAGGGGAGAAGAGGCCGAAATGGCGCTCAGTTTCAGCTGGACCCTTCTGGTCTTCGTCAAACATTGCGAAAAGATAGGTTTCCATAGCTTTTCCAGGCTTCTTGGGAGTTCCATCGTTGACATGATTGATCAAATTCTTGTAGTAAGTGCTTGCATTATCAACAGTTGCCGCTGCTTCCCCGGTAGATGGCCAACCAGTCTCCGATACAACAATCTCCACATTGGCACCCCCAGCAGCTTCCAACGCTGAATAAAAGGCATCCACTATTGCATCGAACAGGTTTTGGTAAGCCAGTGCGCCATCTTGAAATACAGTTCCCTGAGCTGTAAACAAGGCAAAGTCGAGACGTATGTTCTGGGGATCACCAATGTAGGCAAAGTAAGGGTACACGTTGACGAGAAGAGGTGCTCCTGTAGTTGCTAAGAATGAGACAATTGGTGTTATGTAAGTGGATGATGTTGCACCAAATGAACCTGCTGAGGGAGGGTATGATTGGGTCAATAAACTTGCAGACACTGATGTGGAAACCTTGATTTCACTACCTAAATTTGCAGATACCAAAGCATTGTAAATGTTTTGCATCGCAGGGAGAACATATTGACTTGCTGGGTCGCTTGGTTCTACTTCGTTCCCAACTGCAATGTATCGGAAATTGACTGCCGGTGAGAAGGCTACTATGTTGTTTTGGACCCAATCGTTTGCAGTTGAGGGAGTGGTAAGGGATTGAAGGTCTCCGTTGGGAACACCAAGGATTAGTTCTATGTTTGTTCCTCTGAGAGCCTGGAGAGTTGCTTGGTTTGGATCGTAGATTCTCATTTTTCCAATGCCGTTCGATGTATAGAAACTGACACCGTCTTGTTCGGAGGGCAAATTATAGGCAATTCTTCCATTGCATACGCCAATTAGTTTTGTAGCCCCTCAACCACATTCAAATATAAACGATTTACTTGTTATATGTTCGCTGCAACAATTTCCTTTTTCCAGCTATCATTTTATTACTTCAACTTCGTTCACTTATGATATTATAGTTAGTTTACGGATGTTATGTATGAATTAACGGAGAAAAATCAAGATTCAAACAATATGAACTTAATTCTTTTATATATAATTTTTTTTGCAACTAGAAGACAATAAAACGGTGTATATATAGTTGATGAATTTTAGTCGCTTCTGTCATGTTGAGAACGAGCGAACACAAAGGAAAGTTTTCTCAAAACTTTTATTGCATAACACAGATGTAGAAACAACGTACAAGGAAGTAAATGATGAAAAAGGAGAGAAATCGAACCTGTTATCGTATGGTTGGCTATAAAAAATCCCAGGAATAAATATGTTGCAATCATCAAAGTTCTGTTAACACTTAGGAAATCCATGGGGGTCAAATACTTTCTTACGGAATCACTCTAACAATATGATCATTTCTCTCTGTATACACACACACACACACACACACACACACACACACACACACATATATATATATCCACAGAAATACAGGGAGAGAGTTACTGATATTTCTGGTAATTACGAACGGAGTAATTAATATGAAGATTATCTATGATAAGATTGTGGGTGTGATGGAAATTGAATTACTCAACAGATTTGCTATGTCACGTCTACTATGAAAATTGATTAATGTAGGTAATAAATTCAGTTCCAGCAATAAAGGGAGTTAATAAAGGACTTCAAGGCAATCAGAAATGATAAAGATAAAACCCGAGGTAATCAGATCTTCAATCATGCTATCACAATTTCTATTTCAACCCATCCATTTATATATACTCATGTGAATTATAATTTGATATGGACATACAAGTTTTTGCAGGCAGATTTGCATTCTTTTAATGCACGGATAAAAAAGATTGCAACTATTAATACTATCTTTTAAATAAATGCATTAAATAATTGGATTAGGGTAGCCGATTTTCATCAAAGATGACAGATAGACAGATATGTTTCCTTCTTTCTTCTTTCACATGATTATCAGGTTCCGATAGTAATATACATAAAAGCATTTATGGTAGCTCTATTCAACCATCCAGCAACTCCAGGGGCACTGGAAAAGGCAAAGTCAAGGCTTGATATTTAATTAGGTCACTGTTGTAGCTGAAGTTTGAAGCATAAAAAGGGCTTGGAGGCTGTCAAAAGGGACATTTATGTTACCATGATTCTGATATGAATATATTTAATCTTTTTCTGTATTTTTTTTTTATATAATCATATCTTTATCTATGTCTGAATATGCATTAAATGTAATAATTTTTAGAAAAATAAAAATTAATTTCTTATGTCGGAGGAAAACAAGAGCTATGAGGACTGATTAAACTGTAGTAATGAAGGCTGTCATTGTTGCAAAAGATTGGGTTTTGAATAATGCTGATGTCGTTTCCCTTGTTGCAAGGGCACACATCCGTTGAAGGAGTTGTCGTGCAAAAGTTAAGGTATTTATATATGTCACGGATGTGTATCAACTTGTGCAGGGACCAGCCAAACTAATAAATAAATTTATATGTTCTAAGAACTTGCCAATATATATGGTAGAAAATCAAGCATATATTATAGTAGAAGTTGGTGGTTAATTAATTAGGAAAATGGGAGACCTTGTCCCAGTAGTTGGAGCGCCCATGTGGGTGTGGGATTGATCACTACGTGCATTATTTGACACCCTCTATCCACTTACAAATCTTATTAATTAAACTCTTTAATCCTTGTATTATCGGACTCCTTAAACTTTAAACTCTTATTCGACAATAATTCTCAATTATTCTATTGAGCACATTAGGATTATTTTCATTAGTAAAATTTAACTGTTAATTAAGTAAGAATAGCAAAACACTTGCACGTTTTACAATGCAAGAAACGTTTCATGATTAGTAAACAATATTCAATTAAATAAATATGGTCCATAATATATTTAATAATTCGGTACACAAATAATAATCACATGAAGTGACAAGCATAATTTATGATTCAGTTCAATAATCTTTAACAATAATTTGATTCAATAACAATAATTATCTGATAAATTTTAATCTAGTCTTGCTCAAATATAAACATTAGTAGAAATTAAAGTCAGATACACGAATTCAACCCACACATCAATATATACAAAGCGTGAATGATAACGAAAACAATAACTTTGGAGTGCGCAAAGTGCAAAATGATAATCAACCACACTCTTAAGTGCAAAGCTCTAATAGTAACTCCCAAGCGCATGAAGTAGTCTACAAACATAATCAATAAAGATACAATATTATTACTTTATTACATGTTAACTATATCTGATAAAACTCATACTATGATTTACAAGTAGTAAATTTAATCTTATTTATTCTCATCATTTCAATGTTCTATAAGGATATTAATGAATAGAAACATGAAATTTCCGCACGTCAATTCTCAATCAAACAATTAACCATCAATATAAATAACAAAGGCTTACATTGGACTTACCTCAAGTTTCTATTGAAATTTGTTAAATACTCTACTTAATAATAAACACTTCCAAACATTTATTATTGTAAGGGGTTCTTTGATGGAGAAAAGGTAGTGTTGTAAACAAGTGAATGAGATAAATTGAAGGAAGGGAGGGAAGAAAATTAGGACAAATCCGGTAACACTAAGCATAGCAGTAAGTAGTGGTTGATAAGGTGAAGAAAGGAAAATGCGAATGATGATAAGTCTTAATTAACAAAGAAAATAAGTTAAAGAGAATTTTAGAGGAAATTTTGAGAGTTAAAATGTCAAAGTGCCAAAAGTCCTTTTATCAGTTGTGAAAGACTCCTATGAGAGTTATAGAGTTGACAATTAATAAGAATAATGGAATAAATTTCAATTACAATAACATTAATGGTTATGATGGGATGATGAAAAGTTTTTGTTGATAACGGTAACGGTGAATAGTGAAAAAGAATTTACTATATTTTTGAAAAGAAGGAAAATCACTCGACATTACATGAAAATATTAAGAGGAAACCTCTTAATTAGCTCCATATCTTATTCACCAAGCCAAGCTCTCTTTCCCAAAGTGAAGATAACCCAAGAAACCTGTCATATTCCAAGGTTAGTTCCACTTCTTCTACTTTGGTGAAACGGTACAATGTGAAACATCTTCAACGGAAGATCTATTGAAACACAAGATGATGGTTTTTCTTGAATGAGAGTTGTTCCTGAATAATAGTTATTTTGACTTATTTTAAACGTGAGTTGTTCTCAATGTAGAGGTTATTCAAAAAAAAAAAAAGTTGTTCTGTGGTTATATTTTTCATATTAAAACTTGATTTGAATAATGATTTTTCTAGAAAAACATATTTGTTCTAAATATAGGTTGTTCCAAACCATGATTGTTTTAAACATAACTATTCGTGAAACGTCATTATTTTAAACAAGAGTTATCCCTAATTACAGTTGTTCTAAAATAACAATTACATTGAATGACAATTGTTCTAACTAAAACCCTATTATGAACATAATTATTCTCGAACAACAGTTGTTCCGAACAATAATTATTTTAAATAAGAGTTGTTACTCTAAAAAAATACGTTTGGGAGCACAAATTCTTGAAATATAATATTCTTTATCTCAATATTTCAGAGATTAATTGTTAGTAACCAAAATTAAATATCTACTAGTATCATTCTTCACAAGCAAATCACACATAACTTAATATAATTATATTATGAATGGTAACCATTTCCATGCATTATGTACCAGAGATAATTTAGCAAGTAGCCCATCTCAATAGCTTAGACTATATTTTATTAGTGCATCTCATAAGTTACCACTAATTCGATGTTAATGCCAATTTCATCAATTAAAATTATATAACTCATTTTCATCTTAATTAAGACAATAATGTGGAAATCCAAAGAATTATACACCTTGATATAGCTATCCAAACTCCACTTTCTCAACTACTTTGATGTTTTACCACTTTACCTAGTTTCAATTCAAGAATTTATATACATCAAAAGCACAAACCATAATTAACACTTCACTTCTAATTATTTAATTTAGACATCCATATCTTACTCTTCTCTAACTTTCCCTTGAGCCTCTTTACTTTCCACGGGATGGGTTCTCACTCTTAATTCTAGGCTTAAAACTTCATTAAAACTACTTGGATTCCTTTCAATTTTGGCTATGGGAAGAAACCATGGAGAATTTTCTTTTTTCTTTCTTTCCTTGTCTATAGCCAATGAAGAAGAAAAAGGGTTAGATCTTCCTCCACACTCTCTCTTATAATCATTTATTTTAATCAAATCATTTTAGTAAATATTGGAGCATCCTAAGGTTGGCATAATTTTTATGATTTTTGAGTGGAAATCCACGGGAATTAATAATTCTCGCCACTAACATAATCTAATCATGGATCAATTTTAGTGCTCCCTCATTTAAATCTCAATTAATCATTTCTTCCAAATTAAACTTACTATCTTGTACTATTTACACATTAGTCCATAAATCATATCAATAATTCGTACCGCGGTTTCATTTTTCGAAGATTTTTCCTATCTCATATTTAATTAATAAATAAAACTTAATAATTGCGGCGCTCATTTCTGAAATTTTAATTAATTTAAGTTCTTGATATGGTACAAATTACAATATAATAATTTTAGGGCATTATATAATTTTCATTGAGGAAAGGGTGTAATTAATTAGATTTTTTTTAGATTAAGAGCTCAACAAAATCCATTTTTTAAGAGCTTAAATGATTTTGGTTTTTTATTTTTTTACCCTTAAACATTTTCTTTTTTTCTTTCTCTTTATCACTTTTAATAATAATAAAAAAAAAGTGTAAAGCATTTAAGTATTTTCTCTCCCCTTGCCTATATCATCTCTCTCAAGTGATAGAGTCTTTTGGTTCCCCCTTCCCTCTCGAGTCTCAACATAGAAAATAAGTTGATTTTGCACGATTTAATCAATTATTCAATTCCCGTATAGATGGTGAGCAAGTTAGAAAAAAAGAAGAAGAAGAAGGTATTTCTTTGACTTTATACAAAATATGAAAAGAAGTAGGTGTGATTTTTCAACAACATATTACCCACTTCTTTTTAAATCTTCAACCAATATCTCCATGGATTACAATAGTTCGTCTTAGACAGTGAATTAAAAGATTATCACATATTATATTACATTATTTTTAAATTTAAATATTTTTAGAAGGAAATTTTTAAATACAATAAATTCGTACATTCGCTCACGAGAAAGTGAATATAATAAAAATTATTAAAATAACCAAAATTATTTAAATATTAAGTAGATTATGACACGTTTAAGAAATGACTGAAAAATTTTGTATAATAAATATGTTTATAAAATAAATAAAGTTTTGATTGAGATTGCAAAATTAAAATATTAAAGATTATAATGTTTTTGGTTCAAATCTTATCATATATATTTTTTGGATTTTACATAAAATATAAAATGATAAAGATGCACTCAATAATGTGTAAATTTATTAATTAAATTGAGACTTGATTAATGAGTGATATCAATTCTATCCAAATAACCTTTTTTATATAATATTTTAAGGAGGAGACGGAGTCACATGATTTGAACACATATGAAATGAGTGTTTAATAAAAGCTTTAAGCATTGTCTCATCCAAATGAAAATAAAATTTTAATCAATATTATATACTAAAAATAATTATATTTTAAAAGAAAAATAAATTAAATTTTGAAATAAATAATTATTTTTAGTCATTTATATAAGTTTAATGTCATCAGTGATATTAACTAAATCATTTAATTTACCAAAAACTTTCAGATCTCTAAAAAACTTCCCTAAAATAAAGTATACATAAGAGATAATTATGTTTTAAATTTTTATATATTAATTTTTTAATAAAAGCCCACTGAACTTCCATTAAATTCTAAAAATAATTATTATTTTTTTACAGGAAGGGTAATTATGTAATTTATAGCATATAAAAATAATATATAGTGTATAGTATATAAATAAAAATACAAAATTATTCATATTTTAAATTTTAATAAAAGAAAAGATGAAAGCATTAAAAAGTTTTATAAAAATATTCATTTACAAAAAGGCCAAAGATGATAACAGAATATTCCCATAACTGTGTGTCAAATGATTACATCTGACTAAATTTAAACAACCTAATTTTTATGCAAAATAAAAATATAAGATAGAGAAATGTCAAGTGTTTGCAAATTTATTTTAAAAAATGGCAGTTCTAAATTGTCTATTTTAAGACAATGAAAGCTCAATAATAAAAATTTTAAATTAAAAAATAAACAGGAAAAGGAAGCTTTTTTTAAAGCAACATTAGAGGATAAAAAAAAAAGAAACGAAACGAAACCACCTTCAAAAACTGTGAAAAAAGCTTCTTTTTCTCTTGAAATTGCATTATTAATCTCTGTTTTATTATCACCATCCTCATCATCATCATCATCCTTAAAACCAAATTATTAATTGGCATTTCATTTTGTTCATTCAGTAATTAAAAGGGGGGAAAAAGAAGAAAGAAGAACCGCACCATCTGCCACCTTTTGATCAATCAAGGTATCGGATTTCAATCCAATAACTTCCGGTTGTATTTGATGACTCCAGCGTTGACATGTAGCCGGCATTGCTAGAGCCGAGAGGAGCTTCTTTTCCTCTTCTTCTTCCTCAACTCCGATTGGTCAAGCTTCGTTTGTTCCTTTTACAGTGAATACATTTGGATTTTTCTCTGTTTTTTCAATATAATTTTTTACAAGAGAAAATGAACCGATCATCTAGTTTTGGTTTTGGAGGTGATTTTAGTTCTGGATTTTCCAACTCTACCCTTAATAATGCCGATTTTAGTTTCAATGCGCCTTCTTTACAACGACCATCATGGGGCCTTCCTAAGCCAAGGCTTGTCAAAAATAAAAAGCAATTGAATTCCCATAATTCGAAATCTTCAAGCAATTTAGAAAACCGGGCAGGCCGCGGATTTCGTCGGTTTCGACAGCCTAGCCCTTCTGATGAGAGTGACTTGGGTGGGAATTTGGAGGGAGGAGTTGTCGAGGACACTAGGAATTTGAGAAATGGGAAGACGTGTGGTTTAATCGATCATAGTTTATTTTCGATGCCCTCAAATGATACAAGAAAGTTGAGCATTGAGAATGGCTCAAAGGGTGATCGGAGTAATAGGAATGATGACAATGTAGGTAGCTGTGTTAGAAGAGGTGTGGAAACCGAAAAGCTTCACAATGATTTGTGGAGCAAATCGAATATAAAAGGCAGTGAAGATGTTGATGATGGAGCTAAGCAGGATTTTGTATTTAAGGCAGGAAAAGGTAGCGATTCTTTGGCTCGAAGCTCCTCAGATGCTCTTCATGATGGGATTAAGAATTTGAACATAAAAGGGTTTGGTGGTAGTAACACCAAGCAGAGAGACGGTTTTATATCCCAGAGTTGTGATATCTCTGGTCATCTTGGTGGGAAAACAGAAAAGGCATTGTCAGCTGAAATGAAGGGGAAACTGAATCTAGGGAGTGTAATGGGAGATTCTACTGCTCAAACAGGCAGGGGGTTTTCATTTGGGAAGGATGGCCAAACCGCAAAGATGGGTGACAAGCTCCATGAGTTTGGTAAATCCATTCACCACGATTTTACTTTCCAGGCGGCTACGACTAAAGTTCATACGGATCAACCAAAAACTAATATTAGGCCTGGTGGAGCTGCTGCTTCAACAACTTTGTTTTCATCTTCATCTAGCGCCTTGCCTTTCCAGTCTGGTACAAATACCTTTGGTAAGATTTCTGATAAACCAGGAAAGAAGGATGAGTTTTGTTTTACAGCTAAACAAGATGCTATAGAAACACCCTTTGTAGAATTCAGAACTCCAAATTCACAGAAAAATATATCCGTTGGCTTAAATAAAAAATTGGAATTCGGTGCAAAAGGAGAAGCTGGTACAAGCACAAAAGTAAAGAAAAGGAAGGGAAAGTTGAAGCAGCCTAAACCTGTCCAGCTGTGGTATGGACCGGATTTGGTTTCAAGTAAAACTGGTTTTCAATATTCAAGAGAACCTTCTGCAACTTCTGAAGAGTCTTTCAACGTTGATTACAAAGATCAATCCAGTGATTCACAACTAGCAGTTTCACGTAATGCAATAGATGGGGATTTGGTTGCTGCAACACAGTATATGAATATAAAAGAAGGTAAGGTGAAAGATGATGAACTAAATGAGGAGGGTTCTGGAAATGTTTTCGACACAGGTGTTGCTTCTGATGCTCCTCAAGAAGATTCTGTGTATGGGTCGGAAACTGAAAACTCTACAATTGCAGCCGAGATTGATCATAACAGTGATATTGCTCTTAGTTCAGCTGAAAATGAAACCAGTTCAAGAACAAGCATTGAGAGACAAGATAGTGATGGCCTGATGTTCTTTTCTTCCCCTTCTAAATCAGAACATTTAAGTGGGTTTGACTTTACCTTTGCTGCATCTCCGTCTGCTCAAATTCACCAATCATCACCAAGTCGCCACCACAAAAAGAAGAATTCATCTAAAACTTCTTCATTGCATTCATCCCCTAGGCATGACCTGAAAACAGATGTATCTACTAAGCAAAGCAAGGTTGGAGAGAATTCTGTGGTGGACAAAGGACCTGATGTCAAGGGCAAGCCTAATTCGACCGGTTCAAGCACTTTAGCTCAGGAATCATGCGAAAAGTGGCGGTTAAGGTTATTATAAGTGTTTGATAATTGAACTTCATTCTTTTAAAACATATACTTTCTAAGTAGATTAATTTTTCTTTTTTCTTATAGATCTTATTTTGTCATCTTGTAATTAGATGATGTGACCTATATTTGTGCTTGACTTCTCTTCAACTATGAATACATTTTGTTTCACTGATATATATCAGGGGAAACCAAGCCTATGCCAGTGGAGATCCATCCAAAGCCGAGGAATATTATATGCAAGGGATAAGTTGTATTCCCGCAGGTGAGAAATCTAGAGGCTGTCTTCGGGCGTTGATGCTGTGCTATAGCAACCTTGCAGCTACTCGTATGTCTCTTGGAAGAATGAGAGATGCACTAGGAGATTGTATGATGTCCATCTCAATAGATCCTCACTTTTTGAGGGTTCAACTTCGAGCAGCGAAGTAAGGCTCTACATTTGTTTCATTTAACTTGTTTGAGCCACCTTGATTCCAAAGTTGTATGTGTTTATGCTAGAACTGTATAAATTCGTTTATATACCAAATTTATTGAAGATTGAGATTTTTTCTTTTTGAAGATTTGTTGCATCATGCATGAGGATTTATAATTATCTGTTTCAAATTGTTCGCAGTTGCTGCTGTGATGCCAATTTTGAATCTTAACACTTCCATTTGATGGCCTTTTGAAGTGATTAATAGATTTATTTCTATCGGTTAAATTGCCAACCATGTTTTCCACTTTTTATGTATCTGTTCTCTTTTGGAGTTAATATTGCTTTTCATTCTTATCCAGTTGTTAGCCTATTGGTTTTGGTATCAATTTTCATGTCAATGCTTTGGTATTAGTTTCATTCTCTTTTGTTATTGGCTTTCTCTTGGCTCTCCTAACTTGCTGCTTCTTTATTTCAGTTGCCACCTTGCCCTTGGGGAAGTTGAGGATGCAATGCGATATTTCAGGAAGTGCTTACAATCTGGAACTGATGTCTGTGTGGACCGAAAAGTTGCAGTAGAAGCCTCCGATGGCCTACAAAAGGCACAGGTGCTTGTTATTATCAGCAAGGAGATAGTATATTATTGGTCTTGTTTTATTCAAGTTCATTTGATACTGATACCAGTTTGTGTTAATTGTAACGTTAGTTAATATTTATGATTTGTAATATAGCTCCATTAAGATCAATGAATTATGCATTAGCTAGTGGAAGGTGTATAATTGTCTTGATAGCCGCTATTGCCTGCATCGCATATTGAATTTTAGCATTGATATTTAATGATTTTTGTTTTTTGTTTTTGTTTTATGTGTTCATCCTCCTTTCTTTAATTTGATTCCTATCCTAGATAACATGTTCATAGCATTTCTGAATTTATTCATTTTTCAGCTTTAGTATGCTGGTTTATTTGCGTGATGGTAATTTGGCTGATTACTGGTTTCTTATCTGGCAGAAATTGTCTGAATGCATACATCAGTCTGCTGTACTATTGCAAAGCAAAACATCTGACGATGCAGAGACTGCTTTGGAAGTAATTGCTGAGGCCTTGCAAATGAGCTCATACTCAGAAGAATTACTTGAAATGAAAGCAGAGGCTCTTCTAATTGTAAGTGTAATTTTGTTGATATATACTTGTCTAAATAGGGAAGTTCTGAAAGTAGATGGTTTACTGTTATTTAAGCATATCTTAAATCATAGGAAGATCGTTGGAGTTGTAATAACTTTTTTTTCAATCTTGCAGATGGGCAAGTATGAAGATGCAATTCAGCTGTGTGAGCTGACATTTGATTCTGCTGAAAAGAATTCTCCTTCATTGGATATCAATGGGCAGCTGGCCAATCTGGATAGTCCTGGCATCTCAAAGGACTCTACCTTTAGAATTTGGCGGTGTCACCTGATCTTCAAATCTTACTTTCATCTAGGAAAGCTTGAAGAGGCTATTGCTTTTCTGGAGAAGCAAGAGGAATTGCATTCCACTGGAAATAGGTAAAATTCACGCCATTGTCTTTCAAAATATTCTAATTTATGGAATGAAGTACAATGATGATTGCACATTTTGAGTCTGTCCAGGGATGGAAGCGACAGTTTGGAATCATCAATTCCGTTGGCTGCTACCGTACGTGAGCTCTTAAGTCATAAGGTATTTACTTGATATGCTTTTGACTTTAAGAAACAGTTTCGGGTTTATGTGGATTTATGCACAAGATTGTGCTTTTATTGGTATGCATTTTTTTCCCTTTATAGAAATGGGATCAACTTTTTAGTGCTGTACCCCTTAGGTACATATAAAGAAACATGATTCCTTTGCATGCTTATAGGAGATTTCAAAAATATTTTGCTACCTAAATTGGTGGGATTTGCATTGAGTAAGATGTCTTCGGGAAATTGCTTTTTTAATCAATTATGATTCTACTTTAAGCCATTTTTTCCCCTTTGGGTATAATCTTTGTACCATTTAGCAACTCTTGAGGAAGAAGTAGAGATGGCCAAAATAAACCTAAATCTAACAGGTTCTGACCAGATCTGACTCATTGTTTGTGGGTTTCTTTTTTGTCCGGTAATAATGGACTAGGCTGGGTTGAATCAATTTTTTTATCAAAGGACTGAATCAGGTTTTAAATTAAAAAGTTGGTCTAGGCACTGAGAAGTTGTAACAATAACATCTAAGTGATGTGTAGAAACTAGTATCAATGTGTCATCTATTACCTTAGAACTATAAACTTCTTTCTGTCAGAAGCCTGATATGCTTTGGTGGGGCGCATAGATAAAAACACTGTTATCAATGCAATTATTTCTTTCTTCTACAGGCTGCAGGGAATGAAGCATTTCAATCAGGAAGACACTTGGAAGCTGTTGAACATTATACAGCGGCTTTATCTTTCAGTGTGGAGTCACGGCCTTTTGCAGCTATCTGTTTTTGCAATCGTGCTGCTGCAAACAAAGCACTGGGCCAAATCACTGATGCTATTGCTGATTGCAGCCTTGCCATAGCACTTGATGGCAATTATTTGAAGGTTTTTTTGCAAACTGATGTTATCTTTGTTCTCTTTCTTGTGCATATGATTTGCTAGAGGAAGAAGTGGCGGGAATAATTTGAGTAGAGAAATTGAATTAGTCCATTGTCTTTGGGAAAAAATGTACTCACTTTGGGAAATTTTGTTCTCTAATATAAAATAACTTTCTTGGTAACTTACTTGTTTATGCACCCTTTTGCAGGCAATTTCTAGACGTGCCACATTATATGAGAAGATTAGAAACTATGGGAAAGCAACTAGTGACCTTGAAAGACTTCTTTCTCTTCTCTTGAAGCAAATGGAGGTAAAAACCAATCCAACTGGAATTTCTGAAAGATCTATGAACTTGGCAAACGACTTGAGACAAGCTCAATCATGGCTTTCTGAAGTTGAGGAAGAAGGCAAAAAGGAAGTGCCTTTGGATTTCTATCTGATTTTGTAAGTTTCTTATTCATTTGTGATTATAGGATTAGGTTCTTATGAACTTGGATCTTGATGCTACTTTCTTCTTTGGCTTAATATTAAATAATTTGTTAGCTTTTATCTTAAGCCTAATATTATTGTGTGTAGTAAATTTTAGATTTCATGAAAGGGGTTTAAAAGATACCATTCATCTTTGTTGGAAATATAAGAGGATAATAACTTCCAAATAGGAAGTTTTCTGATATTTCGTTGACTATACATATTTGTCTTTCTCAGTGACCTGTCTATGGATTCTGAAACCATATTTAGATTAACCATATTTTTTTATGTGTATTGTAACGGCAGGGGTGTTGAACCATCTGTTTCAGCAGCAGAAATCAAGAAGGCTTATCGGAAAGCTGCTCTTAGACATCATCCTGACAAGGTTTCTTATATCTGCTGCTATTATATACTACTTTTAGTTTTAGAAATTTGGTGGTGATCTGACTGGTATTCTACTTATGTAGGCTGTTCAATTCCTGGTAAGAACCGAAAATGGAGATGACAAGCTTTGGAAGGAGATAAGAGAAGAAGCCTACAAGGATGCTGACAAACTATTTAAGATAATTGGAGAGGCATATGCAGTACTTTCAGACCCTACTAAGGTATATGAGCATTATAATCCCTTTATTTATTTAACTTTTTTCTTTTTGGTTCTGGGAAAATATGGTGTTTTATCTTGCAACAATGTATTTGTGCAGCGCTCGAGGTATGATTCTGAAGAAGAGACAAGGAATGTGCAAAAGAAACATACCGGACGTACATCCAGAGTTGCAGCAGCAGATGCTCAAAGTTATTCATTCGATAAAAGCAGTGGTATGCGGTCATGGAGAGAGGCTAGAAGAGCATTTGGCCTGTCAAGCTTCAAAGGTTCAAAAGCCACTAGATCAAATAGATTCTATTGACTATTGTGAGCCACGTGTTTGTTAATCTCGAGATATCTGATCTAGTTATATGATGAGGTTTAGCAGATTCAGATTTGTGTAGGGACTCTCCAGAAGGGAATTTAGTCCAACCACTCCTAGAACAAGATTTGAACTTCTAGGAGGTAATACCAGTTGGTTGAAAGCATCTGTGCAAGTTCTGGGTCATGCCATTACCTAATGATCTTTTTTTTTTTTTTTTTTTCTCCTGAGTTTCTCTAGCAGTTTGTGAATGGTATATATAAACTTGAAATAATGAAGTCCATGTTTTAAGCCTGGAAGGCCCTTGGGTTCGAGGAAATCAATTGTTAATAAAGAAAGTCGAGTAAATGTACAGACATTACAAAGAACATTTTTGCAGTTTTCTACTTCTCCGGCTGACATTCGGCTAAGAACAGTTTGCTCTTTAATTTGTTGAAGACACTGAGAATTCTTATAATTTTTTTGCTATACTTTCCCCTCCTTTCCAGTTTTGATTTCTTGTTTATGAAGAGATAGTGTGCTTTGAAATGTTTCTGTAACACGATCAAAGATGTTTGATTGTACAGATATTTGAAGAGCAGCTTAAATGCCTAGACATTTGACCTTCTATTACTATGCTTTTCTTTTCTTTCTTTTCCTTTTTGTTGATTTTGATGCTTCAGTAAGGTTGGGGACTAGCTTTCAGTTTCACCTTGGTGGAAGGCTAAATTATTTTTTAGTATATTGCATCATTTATGGAATTGAAAATTAAAGAAATTGTTTAAACACTTTGAACACCATTTGTATGGCATGTTTAAATATATTTTCAGACTTCAATATATTCAATAATCCATATTTTCATGATTAATAAATATATATATCTTAGATATATTACACTTAATACTTGTTGGAAGGAGTAGTCATGAACTCTTAACAAATTAATTTTTATAGACTCTAAAATCTTGAAGTTTCTAGAATTTTCTCTTTACCATTAAGCCAATACTTCTTTGATGAACAAAAATGAAATCAAACATTATAAATTAAACCAATAAATGAAAGGGAAAATATTAAGAAAATTCAGCATGAACGAGGATTACATTGTATATGTAGATGCATTCCTTAGAGAACAAGGCACTAAGAACATAATAAGAAAGAAGCATTCCCTGCATCTCTACTGAGTTTTATTCCTCCCCAACCTTGAAAACTAAAAAAAATAAAGAAAACAAAAAACAGTTGATAACCAAGAAACATGAAAAGAGAAAGAGCTTTTGAAATTCACCTACATATTAATTGAATGTCCAATTTTTGTAGAATGGTTCAAAAGAATATTTATATATATATATATATTAATTTTGTTACAAGACATTCAATTGAAGAAAGTGATTGGATGAATTATTGTCAAAGAAACTTAAACTGCTTTTAAGAAATTATCAAACTAATATATTTAAATTTCAACTTGGCCTATAAGATACAAGCTAAATGAATGATTAACCAATTTGTATTTGGACAAAAAGTATATAGGTGAAGACAAATTAGAACAATAACTCAACATACAAAAAAAAAAAAAAAAAAAAGGTGAACGTCTACTTAGAAATGGAGTCCATCGACAAAACTTTATTAGTCACTTATCGAATAAAACTTTCAGCACTTATCGGTTAGTTGCAGGGCCATAGTGTAGGGTCTCATTATTGGCCATTATATTTCTCGCAAGGTTAGGTGATCTAATTCATTAAAATCAAACTAATAAACATAAAATACAAAACGTCATTTACTATTGACAAGACAAACAAGCATAAAATACAAAAAGTTACTGTCTGTTTACTTAGCAAATGATTAGTCAGTAATGATTTGATAACCCACATGTTATCACCACTGTTTATACAAACTCTATTTCATATCTGCGCTCACAACGAAACAGAGAGAAGGCAGTTTAGTTAGTTTATCTACCTACCAACCAACCTTCCATCCGTTAACAATTTCAATTTGCAAAGACAACAAAAGTGAAAAGACAAACGCTTAGCAGTGCAACTTGATTACATGAGCTACCCTCTGGAAGAAAAGAGGGCACATGCCAGTGCTGAACTTAATCACATCCCTCATCCACTCCGGCGCCACTCTCTCAAATGTCCCTAATGACGATACCTGGTACACCAACTCTGCTTCTTCTCCGCCGGCTTTGTTTATCCATGTTAGACTGAATGAGTAACCTGTTTTATTTATCCACAATAATAATAAAAACCAATTAGTTTTGAAATGATACTTCAATAGCTATCACAAATCTGATACTCGAAATTTTATGGATTCAGTATGATACTTAAGTAAAGAATTACCACTTGATTGATGCAGAGCTGAAATGCATAGTCCGCCAGTTTGATTATTAGTGGATATTTTCATGTCCAGTAAGCACTCAGTAAGAGCTTGAAAAAGACAAGTAGCTCTACCAGTGGCTGTGGCACTTGCATCTGGACTGCCTTTACAGCATTCTGGCTGGCATAGCCATCCAAAACAATCAGTACAGAACACACATGTAGAAGCTAACAGCTTTTGAGTAAAAAGATAATAGATTGAGATGATACCAGCTGAAAATGTGTAAGATCCTCACGAGACAAACCTTTCTCAGACAAGTCTTCCGCCAATGCATTAGTCATGGCAACATTGCAGTTATTTGAAACAGAAGTAATAATATTGCCATTTGTCTCAGAAGCAGATTTCCTGCTACACTTTCTCGTCATCATTCCAATGGACCTTCCAGAAACCTTTTCAGATGAAACTTGTGCAATTCTAGGAGAAACTGTTGGTATAATATCAAGTTTGCCATCTTTATTTTGTCCCTCACGGTGCAGATTTTGCAGCCAGCTAACTTCTAGAGAAAGTGCTTTATCTGCCATAAATTTTAGACTTCAGTAAGAAAGACCTAAACAAATGCTTGATAGGCAGCACAAGAAAGTTAAAAGATCTAATAAAGGCAACACATTAGTTGTCTGGTGCACAAATCACTTAAATCTTGCCATAGACTAGAGGCGGCCATAAGATGGATTACTGACCCTAAAGGACATATGAACCTCAACTGGAGAAGCTTCAAATTAAGACCTTTTTTTTACCCAAAAGGTACAGTTTCAATCAAATTCATACAAATCCAGTTAAATCAAAATTTTGCAACTTTTCAGCTGATAATTACCAGATTCTGATTATTTTACAAGCATTATGTAAATTATTAAGATGCCTTTGTTAGCAGGATGTGATCCAAAAGACCAGTGTTATATACATAGACTTAACCACCTCAATTCATTTTCTACTCAGGTAAAAACTAGAGCATAGAAAACCATATCCAACCAAAACTATAGTTTTATTTCCTGTAGTCATTTAAAGTGATAAGAAATATTTTATTTTCTAGTTCTTGCCTAGAAGACTTAATACCCTCAGCATCAATTAATGCCAGTTTTCTGGCAATAGCATGACTGAGTTCCTATATTCTGATATTCAACAAAGATGAAGCAGAAACAACACCAAGTAAGTCAAGGATGTTGATACCATTACATTATATTCTACACTGGATGAAAGAGATATAAAACAATAATCATCATATAATCAATAGCTTCTTACACTTCTGATTCTCTTCAATCAAAAGTTTTTGGTAGTCTGCACATTGTTTATCCATGCTGGACCTACAATGATACTTACATTTTAAAATCCAAGAGAGAAAAACTTATATCTTACCATAAAGGCCAAATGAGAAACTTAAAATTGCATACATTTTAGAGGCCACTTCACTTCTCAATTCATTAACTTCCGCATACAGCTTGTCATTTTCACTCTTCAGATGCTTAATCAATTCCTCTGCAGCTGCAACAGAAGAATACAATCCATTAAGAATTTTAGAGGGATTTATATGATTGCTCAATTTTTTTCAACTACTGATGAAACTACTATCAAAATTTTCAAGGTAACAAAGAACTTCTGTTCAAGTTTTGTTCATTTAATTAGTAACCAGTTCAAACAAGCATTTCACCAAAACAAACTTGAACTCTTAGCAAGCAGTTTTGTTCATTCTAGCCTACTCACACTCATGGTTATAATCAAATTATTGCTTCAATACACAAGATTGAATGTTATTTGTTCTTCACATATAGAGCTTGGACCTTAAATGTCGGTTCAACAATCAGAACATGCTTATGTATCACTATCTAGTAATTGTTGTTTTTACCATCATCAGCAAATTAAATTTCAAAATGCTAAAACCACAATATACCTTCCAACAAATAAGAGATGGCATGACAACCACACATGAGGAAGGGTGACAAACAAAAAACCCAGTACTTGTGTGTGACATATATTTAGACATGGATATAAGCGTATGACCCTCCAAATATATAGAAAACATTGAGTACACCATGATGAACAGTCACTTGCAAATCCAAGTAACATAGGTCAGTACATCCTGTTTCTATTTTCAAAGCTTTTCATCACACTGTACCACCATCTCACTACCTACCTATAAAATAATTAGTAAATGAAATCAGACAAACCATTAACACTGACCAACAAGACAAAATGGTTTTGAATTAGATAATTCATTATTTGTTTACCTTCCTTTCATTAGAAAGGTCAAAACACAAACTTATGTTTAACGAATGAGCCAAAGAGAAGTGATATTAGTTATTTTTCTATGATATATATACAAGATATAACATGTCTAACAAACATAGAAGAGGAAAAGAAAGACTAAGGTAAGAGTAAGACTTTGCAATTCACATAAAATATGAAAATAGGGATTTAATAATAACATGAAGCTACACTTACCACGGACATAATTCACAAATTTCTCTTCTTGATCTCGAGTTATGTCATCAATTTCGGAAAGTTTTCTCTTCTGAAAAAAAAAGAAACGAAGAGAAAAAAACATTTATGGAAAGATAAAAGCCACGTTTCATAATCAAACAGATGGGGAAAAATCGCCAGTTCCATTTTAACCGAACTAAGAAAACATTGTATGCACCTTGCAACTGAATTATCATTCGATTCAAGTGCCTAATGCCAAAAAAGAAGAAGAAAACTTTTAAACATTTCGCTTTTTTTCTTCAGTCCTACTGGCAACCGAACTTATAAACAAAGAAATGATATGATAGATCTATAAAGTAGGCAACAGAAGTGCAAATCTAAAAGTATAATTTAAAAAAAGAAGAAGAAAAATTTAGGGTAAAAAAGAGCTGAGACCTTGAGCTTGTCATATTTGTCGTAAAGCTTTGCATATAAAGGCTCCATCTGCGAAACAAATAAAAAATCCAGTTTATTCGTATAGACATATTTATTTATGCAAAATTAAGATGAAAATAATTGTTGAAATCCATAATTTTGGAAGTGATTAAATAAACCCACGTTTTAGTGTTAGAAATCGACGAACACAAGAAAACGTTATGGAAGAAGAAGGAAACAAAGCAAAAGCAAGTTAAAAAAGAAGCAGAAATCGGGAACTGACCTGATAATTCACGGATTAAATGATGAAGATAATATAACAAAGTTGATGAAAATTTAAAAGAGTAAAACAGAAATGGTTTTCTTGTAGCTCTGTTTGGTAGCCTAGAAAACGAGGGAAAATGGAATTTCAAAAATGCAGGAAAGCAGTGACAGAAGAAGCGTCAAAGTGAAAATGACGGTAAAGAAAATGCAACGCTGGCATTTACTTGTGTGGCACTGGCACTGATTCTCTAATTCCCAGGCTTGGAATGAGCGAGCCTGTGGAGGCTTGGCCTTGGGCTTGGCCGGATGAAAGCTAACTTAGACCTATCCATAAAATTAAATAATAAAAGGACTTGTTACTTAACGCCTTAGATATTAAAAATTATTAATTAATGAATCAAACCCAACAATTATTTTTTCTCAAAATTATATATTTTTCCTGGATTGTTTCTTGAAATTATTTTTGTGAACAGTATTCATGTGTTGAAATTTCAGTTCAAAATATCATAACGAAATGATGAGACAAATTTAATGTTGAAAAATATAATTATAAAAATCAAATATTATGTAAGTTCGCAATTTCGAATTAAACTACAGCAAAATTCTTTCAAACAAAATTGATTACTAATGCAATGTTAGTTTAAGTCAAGACCAAGAAGAAATGTAAAAAACTAATGGCTGAAATGCTCAGCTCAATAGATTTTGGATCAAAAGACGAGAAATCTTCAATATCTCCAATCAAAACATTAGATCTTATAGACGATATCACATCAGTAACTATCACAAAAAAAATGATGATAATTTTGCAAAGACGAGATGCATGAAGGCAAAAACAAAAGATGAACATGGCAATAGTGATTTCCTGCCAAAAGCAACCAAGAATGAAAAGTAAAGTTCCCTGCCAAGCGAAAACAAAAATGAATAGTGAAATTTCCTGTAAAAATATTATAATCTGCAAATTATAATAATAATTTGAAAAATAGCTATTATGCAATATTTGTAATAATGTAAGAGATTAAATTTTCAAAAAAAATATTGTATAAAATAGAGATATTATCCCTTTTCTATTAATATTTTTATTTTAAATTCCAACATTTTTATACGAAAAACAATAATATTCTTATTTCATAGTCATTTTCCCGATCCACCTTAAATTCTCATAACCACGAGATGTTCTTGTAGCAACAAGGGCATGAAAGGGTCTGAAAATTATAGTATGGGAATGGGAATCAATGAGCTATTAAACACATTCTTGTAAATTTAAATACTAATTGAGCTTTAACACCAGCTTGATTTATTTTTAAATCTAATTAAATTAATATTAGATTGTAGTTACATATTTTTAATAATAAAAATCAAACTTTTCTCGACATTAAATTTTTTTATAAATATAATATAGATAGATACATGGAAGGAATGTCTCCAAAGATTCTATATATGTACTAAGTTCTAGAAACCCCAATGGGCGTGTTTAGGCCGAAGGGTCCCACAGAGATACATGTGCAAGGGTTTGGTTTGGGAGCTGCCATTGACACCCAATAAATAGGCTTTGATCATCTTTTTGGCTTTTCTAAATGGTGAACATCATCATTATCATGCCTTTAAAAAGCTTCGCTGGAAAAGCACTGAATTATTATCATTTCTATGGGGCCAAAAAAAAGAAACGAACACGCTCCGGAAAAAAAGTACCCCATTGAGGTGGTTTGTTTTCTCTTTAATGTAAAGGGTATTAAGTAGCTTTGGAATATTCTTGCTGAAGGTTGTTAGGGGCTGCTGGAAAATTAGTAAGTTGATAGTTTTATTCATTTCCAGCTGATGGGTGTTTGTTTTGGGATTGGGAGGCTAAGAATTGGAGGAGTTGACCTGAAACGGCTATCTCAAGTTGGCATCTGATTTGGGGATGCTCTGGCTCTAGGCGGGGATTTGAAGGAGTTTTTGAAGTGGGGTTGCGGCTTTTTTGAAAGATCCATTGAGTTTTCTGTGATTCACATGTTGAAGAAGAAGCTACATTTTGGTTACTTTTCAAGGTTTGACCTTACACTGGTGGTGTTTTTGGTGTGAGGGGTTGTGGTTTTAGGCTTTAAACAGTTAAAGCAAAACTGGGTTTTCGTTTTATATTTTGAAAGAGCCCAGTTTGAAGGCCACTTGTGTATTAGGTGTTCTTGAGTTTCAATTTTGGTATAGGGTTTAAAGCATTTGTCGTCGGAGTTCTGCGAGAAAATGGCATGCATGAAACTTGGATCCAAAACTGATGCATTCAAAAGGCAAGGGCAGGCTTGGTATGTGCCTGATCTCTGCAATTCAACTTCATCTCCATCTCTCTCTGCCTACATATCTTCTGTCTTTGACTATTGTAAGATTATTATTATTATTTATTTTCTTGTTTTGCTTCACTACGTTTTAATGTCCACGTGGATGTGTCAAATGTGCTTTTTTTCCCCTTGTTTTTTTAGCATTTAGTTTAAGTTGTTAGAGATACTTCTATGTTTAAATTTGCATCATGCATATGGATCAATAGAAATACTCGTATATGCATATTTTGGTTCTTGATTTAAGCGACCAAGTTACTTTTTGTTGTAAGAGATACATTTAACCATTATCATATCCATTTCCTATGTTACACGGCCTCTAGTACCCACGTCACATGCATATTCGAATATAGATAAGGAGGTATGATCCTCCAAATTTATGAAAAAATTCTGATTCTGAAAAGGTTGAGCATATCCGTGTGAGACATACCCGCTTCCAGTTGGGGTAACATTGATCCTATCCTCCTTATTCCCTATGCTTACATTATGCATTTAGTGAACTATGATAGAATAAGTGACTTGGAATAACTCTTGGATTCTTCATTACCCATACCTGACACATGGATATAAGGAATATGACCTCTAATGATCCTTTAAATACATGGACAAGCTATTCAGATACCCATGCCAGATACATATTCAGATCAGACATTCACACCAGAGTCTGAGTGACATAGGGGACAGTTTAATATCAGGTTTATGTTAATAGTACTAAGGATAGAAAATATAATTGCACCTTTTTGTTTTCCTTCCCAAAAGACCATGTTCCTTTTCAGAAGTTACAAATCTGACATTTTTTTTTTTTATCAATATTTGTTAACTACATTTGAATCAAGAAAAATGAGAATATGGCATATATTTCTTATCAATTCTAAGCATTTGGATGGAAAGGAAAATTTTGAAAAATTGGCGCAATAATACCCAATAATTATTCTTATTATTATCTCATACTCTCATGTGTATAACAGAGGAAATCATTTCATATTGCTGAACATTTTTGTTAAGGATGAACGATTAATGACTCTTCTCAAATAAGAATATTTTATAATATGGGACTAAACTTCCTGCATCTCTCTGTGCTTATGTGAGTCTTATTGTATTTCTCTTTATATTGAGCTTAATATGTATGTGATGCTTATAGGTTCTGCACGACTGGACTTCCTAGTGATATTGTTGTTGAAGTTGGAGAAATGTCCTTTCATCTGCACAAGGTAATTTTCCCTCATCATATATACTACTTTCTGATTGATGTGCCTGAGGAGTAATGACCCTCTTGTACTTGTTGAAATTCACTGAATTTAATATGTTCATTAAATCTTGATGCACATTTTATCAGCTTATGCAAAAATAAAGATAGGAAATCCTTGCCATGTCCCACACCATCTTTCTGAGACCTCATATATCAGTTTCTCATGAGTTGAGATGGTACCTTTCCTATGTTTTCATGCTTTTCCTTTTAAGGATCAATAATGCAAGTCCTTTAAATGAACTTGTACCTGTTGTCACATGCATGTTAAAATGAAGTGTCTATTGTCAAATAACTATTGATCTTTAAGTTCCTAATTGTCTTAACTTTCCTTTGGTGCAGTTCCCTTTACTCTCTAGAAGTGGGGTTATGGAAAGATTAATTGCAGAAGCATCTGAAGAAGGTGAAGAAAAGTGTTCCATATGCCTCCCAGACATTCCTGGAGGGGCCAACACTTTTGAACTTGTGGCCAAGTTCTGCTATGGTGTGAAACTTGAACTCACTGCCTCAAATGTTGTGTACCTTCGATGTGCTGCTGAGCATTTAGAAATGAACGAGGAATATGGGGAAGGCAATCTTATTACCAAGACTGAAACCTTCCTTAATCAAGTAGTCCTCCGAAATTGGAAAGACTCCCTGAGAGCACTTCAAACCTGTGATGATATTATCTCTTATGACGATGAACTGAACGTTACAAAAAGGTGCATCGAATCATTAGCCATGAAGGCATCTACTGACCCAAACCTTTCTGGGTGGCCCATAATGGAATATGGTGGTCCTATGCAGAGTCCTGGTGGAAGTGTGTTGTGGAATGGGATAAGTACAGGGGCTAGAGTAAAAAATACAAGTTCAGATTGGTGGTATGAGGATGCATCAACTTTAAGTTTTCCTCGCTATAAGAGATTGATTGCAGTCATGGAATCTCGTGGTATCAGCCAGGAGATCATTGCTGGGTCTCTTACTTTTTATACAAAAAAGTATCTACCTGGTTTGAACAGGTGCCAGGGTGCTACTAATACTAATTCTAGTACCTGTGTGGCACCCGTGGCCTTAGAGGCTCCTCCGTCAGAAGAAGATCAGAAACTTTTGCTGGAGGAGATTGATAGGTTGCTTCCTATTCAGAAAGGCCTTGTCCCCACCAACTTTCTCTTTGGACTGCTTCAAACAGCCCTAATTCTTCGAGTAAGCCCCTCCTATATATCTAACTTTGAGAAAAGGATTGGAATGCAGCTTGATCAAGCAACACTGGAAGATCTCCTGATACCTAATTTCTCCTGTTCTATGGAAACGCTATATAATGTTGACTGTGTGCAGCAAATTCTTGAACATTTTCTTGCAATGGACCAGATCACTGGTGGAGCCTCTCCATCTTTGGTTGATGATGGTCAGATTACCGCCTCGCCTTCATTAGCACCAGTTACACTGGTAGCCAAGCTAATTGATGGGTACCTTGCAGAGGTTGCCTCTGATGTTAACTTGAAGCTCCCCAAGTTTCAGGCTCTTGCTGCTTCTGTTCCTGACTACGCCAGGCCCTTGGATGATGGTCTGTATCGTGCAGTAGACATTTATCTGAAGGTACCGTCCCTCCTGCACACATTTGCTACTTATGTTGTTTCTTCAGTTTGATATGCTGTAAATATAGCTGCAACTGGTTCACTAATCCAGGACCCTTGTCACCACTCTGCCCAAATGCATCATTCCTATGCTTTAACCTCAATTCATGTTGACTTTAGATTAGGATTCACGCATTGTTAAAGAGACATAAGTTGTCAATGCAGGATTTTATGTCCTTGGTTCATTGTCTGGGTATCTGGCATTTTAACATGATTACCTAATTTGCTTGTCTCATCTGCTTGAAACAAAGTTAATGAGCCCAAAAAGCCAAATCTTATATGCATGGGTTATAGGAAGAAGTTTGATGAGAAGGCAAACACCATAATTTTTGTTCAAATTTGTTAACTTTCCTATGCTAATCAAACTTGCAGTCACACCCATGGTTGTCTGAATCTGAGAAAGAGCAACTATGCCGGCTGATGGACTGCCAGAAGCTCTCCTTGGAAGCATGTACCCATGCTGCACAGAATGAGAGACTGCCACTAAGAATAGTTGTCCAAATCCTGTTCTTTGAGCAGCTTCAGCTTAGGACTTCAATCACAGGTTGCCTTTTGGTTTCCGATAATCTTGATGGATCTCGACAAAGCGGGCTCGCAGGGCCCATGGAAAGAGGCTGGGCCTCAACCGCGAGAGAAAATCAGGTTTTGAAAGTAGGCATGGATAACATGAGAACACGGGTTTCTGAGCTTGAGAAGGAATGCTCGAACATGAAACAAGAAATCGAAAGGCTAGGTCGGGTAAAGAGCTTCACTTGGGGAAATGTCTCGAAGAGATTTGGATTCAAATTGAAGTCTCGAATGTGCAGTGCTCAGGAGGGTTCTATTAGCAACCAGAATACTGAAAGTAGAAAGAATGAGAAATTAAAAGACAGGCAAGGACAACACAAGAAAAACTCAATTCCAAAATCCAGATAGGTAAAACTATTGATTTTCTCGTCTTTTTTATCCTTTTGTCTCATTGTTTGTTAAGTTCTTATTGTTTTGTACTTTTAAACTTTGCTAAACTAACTTCCCGCCTTTGATCTCACTGTAATGTGTGCCTTACCTTTTTCTTGCTCCTTAATCGTGTAATCGAGATGATTGAAGAAACTGTAATTTAATTTGTTTCAGATTATGTAGCAACACTGGTATTCTGATTAGTGATTGGATTTTTTTTTCTTTATATAACAACTAAATATAAGATCTCACATTTTCACTGCTGGAATAGAAAACATTACAAATACTGATAAATTCGATTCCGGAGGAAGTACATAAGTTTCTATCACCGGAACTGGCTTTAAGAGTATAATAATAATTTTATACACTGTTATTCAAGATGTGAACCTAGAGTTTAGCAACATAAAACATAATAAAGAGGTTACATATAACCCCTTCCTTGATCTCCACTGGTAATGCATGCAAGAAATAAATTAAAAGCGTTAATGAGCAAATCGATTTGGAACCCAAACGAGGCTCTCTCTCATGAGGAAATGACAAATGGGGACTGTTCCTGGTTTTACTTTAAGAAGCAGAAAAGCGATGTGGTTTGGGTTCCAAGCTGATGTATCTCTATGGCAGACAGCTAAAGCATTAGCTTTTGTCCCATGTTTGCCAACCAAAGGAACCCTATACACTGCTGTTTTATCAAGTGAATGACATAGAAACACGGCGTAGGGATATTTCATCTTATGGCAAAAACCTAAATTGGGGTTATCCGCTAAGAACTACGGTAGAGCAGTTTATGAATGTCTACGCGGCGGGCTTGATTTTACCAAAGATGATGAGAATGTGAACTCCCAACCATTTATGCGCTGGAGAGACCGTTTCTTATTTTGTGCCGAAGCAATTTATAAATCACAGGCTGAAACAGGTGAAATCAAAGGGCATTACTTGAATGCTACTGCAGGTACATGTGAAGAAATGATCAAAAGGGCCGTGTGTGCTAGAGAATTGGGAGTTCCTATCGTAATGCACGACTACTTAACAGGTGGGTTCACTGCAAATACTAGCTTGGCTCATTATTGCCGAGATAATGGTCTACTTCTTCACATCCATCGCGCAATGCACGCAGTTATTGATAGACAGAAGAATCATGGTATGCACTTTCGTGTACTAGCTAAAGCTTTACGTATGTCTGGTGGAGATCATATTCACGCTGGTACAGTAGTAGGTAAACTTGAAGGAGAAAGGGACATAACTTTGGGCTTTGTTGATTTACTACGTGATGATTTTATTGAAAAAGATCGAAGCCGTGGTATTTATTTCACTCAAGATTGGGTTTCTATGCCAGGTGTTCTGCCCGTAGCTTCGGGGGGTATTCACGTTTGGCATATGCCTGCTTTGACCGAGATCTTTGGAGATGATTCCGTACTACAATTCGGTGGAGGAACTTTAGGACACCCTTGGGGAAATGCACCGGGTGCCGTAGCTAATCGAGTAGCTTTAGAAGCATGTGTACAAGCTCGTAATGAGGGACGTGACCTTGCCCGCGAGGGTAATGAAATTATCCGCGAGGCTAGCAAATGGAGTCCTGAACTAGCTGCTGCTTGTGAAGTATGGAAGGCGATCAAATTTGAATTCGAGGCAGTGGATAAATTAGATAAAGTAAAGTAGCTTCATAAATAAAATTTGAATTCGAAGCAATGGATACTTTGTAATCCAGTAATTACTGTCGGTTTGTTGAATTGCAATTAAACTCGGCCCAATCTTTTACTAAAAGGATTGAGCCGATTCTATTGTCTATATTTTTGATAGATATATTTTTATCTAGATATACAAGATCTTAAATACAAAAATAAAAGACTAAACACAACTCAAATTTTCTCCTGGGTCCATAATTAATCCTATGTATGGATCCTTAGGATTGGTGTATTCTTTTCTATCCTATATACCACGGTTTCGGATCATGGATCGAGCCAAGCATTACAACTTCTTCTACCCATCCTGTATGTTGTCCTTTTGGCTCCGTGTTGGAATAGAAACTTATTGTATTGTATTAGTAGACGAGATTTTACGAAAAAGGTTCTTGAAAAGGTTCTTGATAGGATAAAAATTTCTTTTTTCAATTTTTTCAGTGCGAATTTTACACAACATGGGGAAATCACTATTTCGAATTGAAAATTGATATTTCTAATTCAAAAGAAAAAAAAGCTCTATCATATATAATGAACTGCTACTCCAGGTTCTCACAAAAGAGAATCGTTTCTTTCAATATTCACTCATTGTTCGTTAATAACCCTAGTGATTGTATCTAGTATGCGTATTCTGATAGGAAATAAAATATTCAATTGATTTTTCATCGAATGACTATTCATCTACTGTACTTTCATGGAAATAGAGGCAAGAAAGCTCTATGGAAAAATCATGGTTCAATTTGATCTTGTCTAAGGGGGAATTAGAATACAGATGTGGGCTAAGTAAATCAATGGATAGCCGCCTTGGTCCTGTTGAAAATACTACTGTAAACGAAGACCCGACTAGAAATGATACGGATAAAAACATTCATGATTGTAGTGACAGCTCTAGTTATTACAGTAAAGTTGATCATTTAGTTGACGTCAAAGACATTCGGAATTTCATTTCTGATGACACCTTTTTAATTAGGGATAGTAATCAGGACCGTTATTCCATATATTTTGATAGTGAAAATCAAATTTTTGAGCTTAACAATGATCATTCTTTTTTGAGTGAACTAGAAAGTTTTTTTTATAGTTATCATAATTCTAGTTATATGAATAATGGATCGAAAAATGATGAGCCCCACTATCATTTTAACTTGTATGATAATGATACTAACTATGGTTGGAATAATCACATTAATAGTTGTATTGACTCTTATCTTCGTTCTCAAATCTGTATTGATAGTTCCATTTTAAGTGGTAGTGACAATTCCAATGATAATTATATTTATAATTACATTTGCGGCGAAGGTGGAAATAGTAGTGAAGGCAAGAATTTCGATATAATAACTCGTGAAAATGGTAATGATTTAACTCTAAAAGAAAGTTCTAATGATCTCGATCTATACAAAGATTTGTGGGTTCAATGCGAATGCGAAAATTGTTATGGAGTAAATTATAAGAAATCGCTTAATTCAAAAATGAATATTTGTGAACAATGTGGATATCATTTGAAAATGAGGAGTTCAGATAGAATCGAACTTTCGATTGATCCAGGCACTTGGGGTCCTATGGATGAAGACATGATCTCTCTGGATCCCATTGAATTTCAGTCTGAAGAAGAGCTTTATAAAGATCGTATTGATTTTTATCAAAGAAAGACAGGATTAACTGAGGCTATTCAAACAGGCACGGGTCAACTAAACGGTATTCCTATAGCAATCGGGGTTATGGATTTTCAGTTTATGGGGGGGAGTATGGGATCCGTAGTAGGCGAGAAAATCACCCGTTTGATCGAATATGCTACCAATAATTTTTTACCTCTTATTCTAGTGTGTGCTTCCGGAGGAGCACGCATGCAAGAAGGAAGTTTGAGCTTGATGCAAATGGCTAAAATATCTTCCGCTTTATATGATTATCAATCAAATAAAAAGTTATTTTATGTATCAATTCTTACATCTCCTACTACTGGTGGAGTGACCGCGAGTTTTGGTATGTTGGGGGATATCATTATTGCTGAACCCAATGCCTATATTGCATTTGCGGGTAAAAGAGTAATTGAGCAAACATTGAATAAAACAATACCGGAAGGTTCACAGGCGGCTGAATATTTATTCCATAAGGGTTTATTTGATCCAATCGTACCACGTAATCCTTTAAAAGGTGTTCTGAGTGAGTTAGTTCAGCTCCACGGTTTTTTTCCTTTGAATCAAAATTCAATCAAGTAGAGTCTTAAGTGAAATTTTTTTATTTGTAGTGAAAAGGTAGTTAGTTAGTTTATCAGAATCAAAGTCAAAGCCCGCGTAATGGGCTTTGACTTTGTGACAAAAAAGGAATTGTCGAAAAACAAATTATGTGGATAATTATTATTATCATTATCCGATATTACTAATGAGGAAACCTCTAGCAACAAGATAAAAAGCGAATTTTTCCTTTTTGAAATGAAATTCGAATTTGGAGAGACAAATAAAACGAATTTTATGTTCCTCTATCGCGTATGTATATAATTTAAATAGAGAAAAAATAGAATAGAAATATAGAGTTTTGCATCTTTCTATATCTCCCGAAAATTCTATTTTTACTAATAATCCCTGTTCTTGGATCGGATTGTAACGAATCGAATCTTTCGACAATTTGTAATAAACTCTTTCTTTATTAAATTCAAAAATTCAAATTATAAGACAAGAACAATAGAATAATAAGAAAAGTAAGAATAAAGTAAGATAATAAAGAAAGTGGATTATCTTATCATATACACCTATTTTATTTGATTTATAAAGATGGGCAAGTCCTTTTATTTAATTCTACATTCCTTGCACTTATTAGATATCTATTAGATATATAGACTCGCTTAGATATACTTAGTATTTAGATATAATTAGTATAATATACGAATTATAATATAATCGTTATAAGATATATTTATAACTAAACAATATAACAATAACAGGTACAAATATTAAATTGAGGTACCCATTTTATGACAACTTTCAGCAGTTTTCCCTCTATTTTTGTGCCTTTAGTGGGCCTAGTATTTCCGGCAATTGCAATGGCTTCTTTATCTTTGTATGTTCAAAAAACTAAGATTTTTTAGATTCGATGGGGCCAAGACCAAATCTTATCTATTTTTTTTCAAGACTTAGATGTCATGGATACCTATTTAGTAGAATATTGTATAACATCCGGCTTACCCGAACCAAACATAAATGAAAAAGCCCCTCTTATGCATACGTAAACATGGTATAGGGTTAAATGAATTATAGCAAGTGGATCGGTACCGAACGGATGTATGAAATTAAAGTCTATATATCTAGTAGATCCGTATAGGCGATCATATAAAGGGGATGATTTTAGATCGAAGCAATTTGATGAATTCCTTCTAAAAGTTCATATCAAAATAGTACTAGTTGATGAGAGTTACTTCGGAAACAAAAAAAGTAAAGTCGAATTTTTTTGGTTATTCTCTCAATTCGAATAAAATGCAACTGGATCTAGTATGTATGAGTTGGCGATCAGAATCTATATGGATAGAATTTATAGTGGGATCTCGAAAAACAAGCAATTTCTGCTGGGCCTTTATCCTTTTTTTTGGTTCATTAGGGTTTTTATTAGTTGGAACTTCTAGTTATCTTGGTAGGAATTTGATATCTTTATTTCCGTCTCAGCAAATAGTTTTTTTTCCACAAGGAATCGTGATGTCTTTCTATGGGATCGCAGGCCTCTTTATTAGTTCCTATTTGTGGTGCACGATTTTTTGGAATGTAGGCAGTGGTTATGATCGATTCGATAGAAAGGAGGGAATAGTATGTATTTTTCGTTGGGGTTTTCCTGGAAAAAATCGTCGCATCTTTCTACGATTCCTTATGAAAGATATTCAGTCCATCAGAATAGAAGTTAAAGAGGGTATTTATGCTCGTCGTGTCCTTTATATGGAAATCAGAGGCCAGGGGGCCGTTCCCTTGACTCGTACTGATGAGAATTTGACTCCGCGCGAAATTGAACAAAAAGCTGCTGAATTGGCCTATTTTTTGCGTGTACCGATTGAAGTCTTTTGAAATGAATTGCAGAATAAAAGCTTTCTCGCCGGGAGGAAAAAGCTCAATCCAAGAATCCTCTTTTTTCTATAGCAGAACTAAACTGAAGTTTCTTCAGAATGCCCATTCAAACCAAAGCGGACGTATACGGAAGAGTCATAACATAAAAAAACAGTTTTTTTTGTCCACAAAAATAGTTTTTTATGCGTCTGTAAATGGAAAACCGCTCAACTTAATTCAGTAACAAAATAAGCAAGAAATCGAAATACTTGATTCATCTCATATATCAAAGTATTTCGAAATAAAGACTTTCGCTTTTTATTTTCAATATTTGGAGTTGATACGTTAGATACAGATAGATCATATCTTGTAAATTTTCTCCACTTTTCTTTTCTCAATCGGCCCCTCCCCTTTTATCCTTTCTTTTGTGCTCCTTAAGAACTAAAGAACTAAACAAGTGGATTTGTTTCTTATAACATAATGATAAACGTAATGATAACTTTTCTGTCTTTTTTTGTCACTCATTTTTGATCAGCATAATATTTTTCCTAATTTCTTTTTTCAATTAGTGCTGGACTCTAGACTATATATAGTTTAGATAACCCGCGAAAATTTTCGACATATTTGATTGCGATCTTGATATAGACAAGGCGCTCCTTCGTCTCAAAATCTGAATAGAACAATCTTTATTATTTCAAGCGGTTCTTTCGGGCAGTTATCAAAAGAGGGCAATTGCTTCGAATTTGATCAATTGAGATATCTGGAAACAATAACAATATCACAATAATATATATTTCATTCGAATTTAAAGTGGATGGCAAACTATATCTTTTTCTCCCATCAGTACCGTTCCCTCGTTAGCAACACTAAAATCCTGGTTTTCAGTTTCTTTTTCCACCTCACTTGACAGCACTTGAATGTCGTTCCCGAATTTCCTAACACTTAAATCCACCAACGACTCTAACGACGTCGCACAGTACATGTCTTCCCCTTCAATGACCCGTCTCTCGCACATCGCAATCGTTCGATTCATTGCCTTAGCTTCCCTTGATTCAGGTTTCAGCGAAAAGAGCTTCAAAATCCCCGGAAACTCGTCACTCGAAAAGGGTATTGACTCTGCAACTCGACGAGACAAGAACGGAACCTCATTCCTTGCCTTAGCCTTACTGAAATATTCTAGTTTCACCTTCTTACCAGGGTATAGATCATTTTCGAAGAAATACATAGTTATTTTGGTTCGGGAAATAATACTCCCACGTCCAAATCCCATGCTTGATCAGCGTTTCCATAGTCGCCATCATTGATTGAATCTTCCTTCCTCGTAACAACCCAAGGTTTGTTTCCTACATGGGATATAATATAATTTTTATTTCAAGCTAATATACTTGATGTATTTATTACCGATGAATTCAAATGCAATTGAATTAATGAACCTTCTGCTGGCTGTAAAAGACGATGTTTCAAGGCTTTTGGCATTGGGGTGTGAGGGAACACTGATTTCCAGTGAACCTCAGCTGGTAGATCAGCTGAAGCATGGCTAACCCCACATAAAGCAAGCTGCCAAAGTGTTAGAAGAATTGCCATTAGTTAGTCTGTATATAAAATAAAACAAAAGCAAAAAGCATTGAGAAATGAAGAGCTAGCAAAAACTAGTAGTAAATTTTCTCTACGTACTATGAGTAAAAGGAAGATGAAAAAGAAATTGAACTCCATCCTAACTTATGAATAATATGTTAAGGAGAAATGATAACAGTGATAATGTAATGGAAACTTTAAAAAGGAAGCGGGCTGACTTTGCGATGAAACCAAAGTTTGTGAAATTCCCAAAGTGGAGGTTTGGATCCCTTCCAATCCTACATAAAGTCAATTGTTGTTTGTCTCATTGCATCAATGCATTAAATTTTTATTTGTAAATTTAGTGATATTTAAACCTATAAACAATATCATTAGTTTTATTTATGAATTTTTTTATAGATATATTAACGTTTTGAAAAATATATATTAAGTCAGTAGATTGAATTGAAAATAGGTTGACCTAGTGCCGATTTTTTTTTTTTTTTGTGAATTACAATAATAGGGCAAAGCTCTTACAACAAAGGCGACTAGCGTGACTCGAACCCAGGCCTCACCTAGGGTGGTGAACACCCTTAGCCATCTAGACTACGCATAGGGTTTGACCTACTGCCGATTTTAATTCCCATTCTCCACTACACGACATTCAATCCTGTTAAATCATTAATTAATTAAGTTACTTTTGTCCATAGCAAAAATCAACACTGACGGCAAGTTACAACTTTTCTTGTGGCACAACTTTTATAATAACACCATTTCATTTATCATTAAAAAAAGATCTAGTAATATGACAGCATTTTAATTCATTTCTTATTTACGATCACTGGATCAATTAGAATTTTAAAAAAGTCAGATTTTGGGCATTTTTTACCCAATCGTTAAATGGGTTGCTCTCATTGGACTATTGATGGCTCCAATGGATCTGTTACGCATATATATCAAGGTTCAAGTACTTTTTGCCAATCTTCATTCATCCTACTTTCTAATAAAATTATTTTCTCGTAGACAATGATATATTTTCACCATGTGAAATCCATTGTTATTTGTCGATAGGATGAAAGAGAGTACAAGTTTGCAACACATATGTAACATGGAATGTCTTTCCTTAATATTTTTTTATTACAAGTATTGTAGGATATTCGTCTTGAAAATTAAAAAAAAAAATTATTTGATGCTTTTTTCATTTTTTTTAGAACAAAATTTATTTGGCGCTTATGCAACACTTTAAGGTGACATTTTGGTTACAAAGCTGCGCATAGTTCATTTGCGAACCCAAGCGAGGGTATCTCTAACGGCAAAATGGCAAATGGGGACAGTTCCTGGCTTAACTTTAAGAATCTCAAAGACACGGTGATTGGGGCTCCAAGCGGATGTATCTTTGTGGCAAATAACTAAAGCTTTAGCTTTTGTCCCATCCATGCCCACCAATGGAACTTTATACACCACTGTACTGTCGATTGAATGGCATAAGAACACAGCATATGGATAGCTCATTTTGTGGCAAACAAGCTCCTCTTCCCCCATATTTTGTATTCCCCTTCCGATGGTAAACACTGGGTTATTAGTTTCTTTCGCAAGCTCGTTGGCTAGTAACTGGATATTTTTCCCAAGCTTTGAAACACTGGAATCAACAAACGACTCGAATGAAGTGGCACAAAATATTTCTTCTCCACGCATCCCTTCTCTCTCACAAACATTAATTGTTTGTTCCATATCATTGGCTTCCATTGATTCGGGATCCAGAGAGAAGAGATTTAGAATTTGAGGAAACTCGTTACTCGAAAAGGGTATTGACCGAGCAACTTGTTGAGGCAAGGAGGTAGCCAAGTCCCTCGTCTTGGCGAGTAGTGGTAAATTCACCCTCTTACCAGGGTGCAGATCCTCGCGGAAGAAGAACATTGTTCCATTTATTGCAGCGCTCCCATGTTTCTTGTTTCCTACATTTGGTTTGCAAAGAGGTGAAAATCATGTTGGATTCATTCAGTTGCATTAAATTACCAACTAATTTAGAGATATTGAATTCAATTTTAAAACTGTTGGCTTAAACCATAATTTATGGTGACGGTTTATTAAGAAGAAGATGATGAAAAACATGAATATAATATATGCCATGGATTACAAACTGTTGGCTTTAAACCCTTTTCATAAATATAAACATTTTAAAGAGTTTATACCTTTTGATTTCTCCCCATAAATTATGAAGGGACTGATAGGGGCATTCACACCTTTGGATTTTTTGTTTATGTGATCCTTTGTTTTGAGCTCCTCGCTTGAACCTATTATTCACTTGAAACAACTTGATTTATTATTTCCAACAAAATAATTTATATATTGTATTGTATCTAACTTAGTCTTATATAAAGTTTATATGTGAAAATAAAATTGAAGCATAGTCAATTTTTCAATCTTTTCTTTTCACTAAGAAATGGGATAATGAAAATAAATCCACTAAAATTATTTTATTTTTATCCCGAAATCTCAACTTTACTATTTATTGTCATTCAAACTTTTACATGGTGTATCATTTAATTAATTAAGTAAACTTTCATAAAGAAAATATTTGAAAGAGTTTACACCTTTTGATTCTTTTCCATAAATTATAAAGGGGCTAATAGGAGCATTCACGCCTTTTGATTTTTTATTTGTGCCATCCTTGTTTGTGAGTTCCTTCCTTGAAGCTTCTGTTCACATAAAACAACTTAATTTAATTATTTTCATCAAAACATTTTTTTATACATTGTATGGTATCTAACTAGATCTATGAATTTTTTACGCCAAAATAATACAAAGTGAAAAAAAATTGAAGTAAATGTAGCATTAGTTTCTCATTTTTATTTTTTATCTTCTCACTAATTAAGTAATGGAATAGTGAAAACAAATCAACCCAAATTATCATTAAGCTTTTAAATGATGTGTCAGTTCATTTAATTACGAGGAACATAATGTCATAACTTTTAACCTATTTTCACAAAAATATACTTTTTTAAAATCTGTACCTTTTGATTTTTTTCCGTAAATTATGAAAGGATTGAGAGGAGCATTCACGCCTTTATGTTGTCTTTCTGTATTAGTGTTGTCGTAAATTATGAAAGGGTTGATAGGCGCATCTTTATCTTTGGACTTCTTGCTTGAATCTCCTACTCACATGAAACAACTTAATTAAATGTATTCCGATCATAATGTATTTATGCATACATTTGCTTTAAAAAAAATAATATAAGAATCTTCTTCCTAAATACAACAAACATCCACTACAGCAAAACAGACTTATAGCGGCGTTTTTAGTGGCGTTTTAGAGAAAAACGCCGCAAATATTATACATTAGCGGCGTTTGAAGGAAACCGCCGCTAAAAAAATGAGTACTAGCGGCGCTTTAGCAAAAACGCCGCTAAAAGTCGGACCTGTAGCGGCGCTTTAGCAAAAAAGCCACTAAAAGTCAGACCTGTAGCGGCACTTCGACAAAAACGTCGCTATAAGTCCAACCTGTAGCGGCGCTTTAGTAGAAACGCCGCTAAAAGCCTGACCTTTAGCGGCGCTTCGAAAAAAACGCCGCAAAAAGCCCAACCTGTAGCGGCGCTTAAACGCCGCAAAAAGCCCAACCTGTAGCGGCGCTTCAGTAAAAACGCCGCTAAAAGTCGACCTTTAGCGGCGTTTCTGGAAAAACGCCGCTAAAAGTACGATCTGTGGCGGCGCTTCTACTAAAACGCCGCTAAAAGTCCGACCTTTAGCGGCGCTTCTGGAAAAACGCCGCTAAAATCTATTAAAACTATTTCAATTAAAAATAACACGTCGTCGTTTCTGTTTAATATAAAAATTTAAAAAAAAAAATCAACATTAGTGGCGTTTTTGTTCAAAAACGCCAGTAAATGTATATTCTAAATAGAACGACGCCGTTTTGGTGTCAATATAAAATAAAAATAGTCGCGTTTTGTCCAGAAACGCCGCAAATAGCTATTTATTCCAGAATATAAACAGCGCCATTTTGGTATCAATATAAAAATTGGAAAAAAAACTCGGCATTAGTGTTTATAATTTAGTGGTCCAATTGTCTAATGTTTAGGGTTTATAAGTTTATAAGGTTATGAGTTTAGTGTTTACAGTTTCATGATTTAAGGTTTAATGTTTATAGTCCATGATTTAGGGTTTAGGGGTTATTCATTGGGGATTAGGGTTTAAAGGATACATTTTTAAGGTTTATGGGTTTAGGTGTTATGGGTTTAAGGGTTAAGAGGATAAAGGTTAGGGTTTAGAGTTTTAAGTCTTGTGATTCTAAAGTTTAGGGTTTTAATATTTAGGGGTTAGTGTTTATGGTTTAGGATTTGAAGTTTAGGGTTTTAAGGTTTAGAGTTTAGTGATTTAGGGCCGATGGTCAAGGGTTTATGGTTTAAGGTTTATCTGAGTGTTTATTTATTTAAAATAGGTTCAAGTCTTTTTAACCTTAATTTATATATTAAATAATTTATTATATAATTGTAAAATAGACAATATGATTTTTAATATTAAAATATTTTTATCATTATTATATACTTTGGGGTTTGGGGTTATATGTTAGAGATTAGGGTTTTAAAGTTTGAAGTTGGGGTTATGTATTGTGTGGTTTGTGGTTAATTAAGTATTTAAATTTATATATTAAATAAATTATTATATAATCGTAAAAGCGATATTATAGTATTTTAAACCTTTTTTATATCATATTTTGAAATTTTTTGTATATAAATATTCTTACATAAAAATTTTATAAAAAAATTATGTCATGTATCTAATTCTTTTAAATATTAGTCACAATTTCCAAAATTATTTATTTAAAATTGATATGAATTATGTAATAATTAAATATAAAATTGTAATAAAAGTACTCAAGCACTCTTTCATTGATCTCTTCTTATAATTATTATTTAACTTCGTATTAACTAAAATGTAAGTTTTTTAATTATATATTTAAATTATTTAGAGAAAATTAATAACACATAGAAAAAATTTGAAACAAATTATAACATAGAAAAAACTATGTTAAAATGGAAAAAATTAAAATAATTTAAAATTAAACTATGATTTAAAATACTATGATTTAAAATAGTTTTAAAGATTTATGGGTGTATGATTTAAAGATTTTAAATTTATATATATATAATAATTTTAAAGTTTTAAGTTTTAAGTTTTAATGGTTTAGATTATTTTAGGGTTAATAAGAAAAAATTTGGAACAAATTATAACATAGAAAAAAATATGTTAAAATGGAAAAAATTAAAATACTATGATTTAAAATAATTTTAAAGATTTATGGGTGTATGATTTAAAGATTTTAAATTGATATATATAATAATTTTAAAGTTTAAAGTTTAAAATTTTAATGGTTTAGATTATTTAGGGTTAATAATATTAAGTAATTGGAGTAATTAATAATAGTATAAAAATATAAAGATTAAAATACATTAAAAATTTACGGCGTTTAAAAAAAAGCATACAAAATCCATCAACATATATTAAGGCGGCGTCGTTCGAAACTTTGTTGTTTGAATTAGTGGCGTTTGTTGACTAAAAGCGCCACAAAATATATCAAGACAATGAGGCGCGCGTCGTTTAAGTTAGTGGCGCTAGATAAAAAACGCCACGAAAAGTCCATATGTAGCACGACGTCGTTCTGTCAACAATCAGTGGCGCTTTTGTAAAACGCCGCAAAACATAAAGTCCTGTTGAGCAAGACGTCGTCGTTTTGCTGTGCACGGTTTTATCCCCCTTCACCCCCCGAAATCCCTAAGTGTTGAACTTGTTCTCTGCTTCAACTTTTCCCCTTCATCCCCTTCATCCCCGTCGAATGGTTAAAGAAAACAAAGGACGGTATGGCAACCGAAACCACTGTAATCCCCTTCTTCCCTAAACATTTCTGCTGAAGCTTCTCCGACATTCAACAAAGAAAGACGGTATGGAATTTGTAAACAGAAACTTTTTTAATTTAGGGATTTTGTTTATTTATATAATTTTGTTTTTCATTTTGTTTAACTTCTTTAATTTTTTTATGCTGAGTATGAACTAGCCCGTAGGATCGTCTTCAGCAAAGGAACGAGGCTGGGTTGTTGATGGGTATTTTTTTGTTATGATTATTTGCTTTAATCTCTGTAATGTAGATGTGTAGTCTAGAAAAGTTAATCTTCTTCGATGAAAATACAGTACTGTGATTCTTGCATTTTGCATCGGATTCTGACCAACTCCACATCGACTTCAAGTCTCTTTCCAAAGTACTACTATATATTCACTATTTAATTACTTCTTTGCCAAATTATGAGTTCCTCGTCGGATAAATAGTATTCTTTTGTTCCTCATCTTTAAATTATGAGTTCTTTATATGCTTTTCAGAATGAAAACTTAGCTCATTGTTCTTTCCACATCTATTCATTTTTTGTAGCTTATAAGCAAAACTTGATTACATCAATGTTTTAACATGGTGATATATGTTCTTGTATTTGTAATTCAATCATTAGTCTTCAATGTTTATTAATGTTGGGAGTGATATACTTTCATCTTTGCTAGGGTAAGCCGGTGAAACTAGGCGCTGCAGTGTCCACTTCTCTCTGTTAGAAATGTTACATATTTAACGTGGATTTGTTTCCTCTTCTCTGTTAAGTGTCCACTTAGATGTTTTGAATAGTATCAACAACGATGCTTAGTAAATTACAAAGCTTATGAATTAATACATGGAGATATTTATCATTCGCTTCTCGCTGCTTCATACAGTCTCACGGTTCAATAGTGCTATTGATAAAGTTTTCATTTCATATATCTCATGCTTCAGAGTGATTTTAATAGGTTGCTGTAATAGTAAAGCCAAAAAGAATGATTTTCTATTTATTATGCATCCTTTGGTGGCCTTAACCATGTTTTCTTTTAAGACCAAGTTAGTTAGTGGGATAAGCCCACCATCCTATTCATTCAACAAACAAATCATATTACTTTAACCCTGGTTTTGTAAAGAAACTTTTTATTCTTCTTATTCAAGTTTACAACATAGTAGTTTGGTCTCAGCTACTTCCTTTCTACCCTCCTCAAGATAAGCTCCTTTACTCTTTTATTATATTAGTGTTTCAATTGCTTAATTTTATTGAAAAAGCAAAATGCTTCTGTTTTGTACTAAATCTTTTGCAAGATGATCCTTGCTTTGCTCTGAAGCTTTTACTAGTCGCAAGCTTAAAATTGCACTTCAAATGCCCAATCTGATGCCAGTGAGTCGAGAAAAAACTTAAGATGAGCTAATCTTTGTTGTGCCCTATATATATTGAATTTCATATGAATATATTCTTTATGCTAAATAAAATGAAGTACATCGCACCATTTTATCTTTGGATATTGTTTGCATTTGTGATAATAATTTTCATATTCATTCTTCAAGAAGCGTGAATGTTGTTCGTCAAGTAGCATTTACCATTCAAAGTTTGGTCCATATGACTAAATTTGTGTCTTCATTTTGAAACAGGTTGAATATAACAAAAACAATCCGAAAGTTTTCAATAGATCAACTAGCTTCCTCTCCCTTATTAAGTTTTGTGGTCTTTGTTTGCAAGTTTTAGATTATTTATTTGTAAATTTTGATTAATTTAATTATATGTTTTGGTGTTATTGAAAAATTGACTTTCTCTCCAAACATTTTCTCTTACCAATAACATGTTAATGGTATACTTTCATCTTTCTTATTTTTATTTTTTCTATTAAATTTATCCAAAAATTGTAGTAGTTTCCTTTTAATGGATCAAAATCTTATATTCTTTCTTGAATAGTTTTTTTTACTGAATCTGATTCCTTGACAGCAAACTGAACAAGATGAATAAGCAGTATTGAGAGCAATCGTTTCACCTCTACATTTTCACCAACCAAGAATGTAAGTTAATTCACTTGTACTTTTGATATTTATACCATTTTATTTTTCATTTATTTTATTATTTTCAATTATGAAAATATTTTTATCTCCTTTTATATAAAATCAATAAAAACTGAATTATATTGAAATTTAGTTATGTGTTTGATTAATGTTTCTTAATGACAAGAATCTAACCATTATTGTTTTATAAAATGATATTTGTAGATAAGAAGATATTTGGGGCTGTTTGATTCTGGTATTTGATCTCAAGAAGTTGGCAGCACCATTTCTGACATTTCTAGGGGTTGTCTTCATTTCTAGAGGTATGTATATGCTGTTTAAGCGATTTGATTGGTTTAAATTTTCGTTTTTCTGATGAGTTGCTAAAGTTGTTAAAAAATTTAATAGTTGTAATTTTTGGACTATATATAGATTATTGTAAAGGACATGAACACTATGTATAATAAAAGTAATAGGTATTAAAAAAAAGTGATATAAAATAATAATACTAATTTGAATATATGTGTAATACATATACATATATTTGTATAAAATTTCATATTAGTGTTTAATAATGTATGTGAATAGACTTTTGTTTTAATAAATTTCATACGTATTTGTTACAGATTTGTATTGAGAAAGGTATCTGTACTTTGCAAGTGAGTAGAATTGAAGAGGACTTAGTTCGACTACTGAATTGACTATTTTTCTTTCAGTCAAATAATGTGAGTATTAGTTTTTAGTAAATAGCATTATTAATCAATATCACTTGTTCATTCATATATTGTTTGTATTTCAGTTACTGCTGCCTACTGCTCCTGCAACTGTTGGATTTGATTTGTTGGTAATAACTTAACAGGTATATATGTTGTTGGATTGGATTTGTTGGTAATTCATATGCTGTTTATTATCCTGCTTGGTTGGTATATATGCTGTTTGTTATACTGCTGTCCAAAAAAAAAAAAGATTCAAAGTATATAGGCTGGAAACCTAACGGGTTGCCTTATATCTCATTGTAAGATATAATGGATCCTCCCTAGGTTTAACAATGCCACGTATGATGAATCTTCAAAAATGTCGGACCAAATTGCTATCCAAATTGCTGTTTACTATCCTGCTTGGTTGGTATATATGCTGTTTATTATATTGCTGTTTATTATAGCATGATGATTTTGGTAGTGATTAAGCTTCCGATATTTTATGAAAACAACATTGGTTTATAATTTGATACCAACATCTTAAATATTCGAATATGGTAAAATTAAATTTTATTTTAGAAATCGGTTTTGTTTTAGTCAAACCCCCAACATAAAATTCTTAAAATGGTTTTTTCATTATTTAAATATATTTTCTTATAAAAATCAAATTACTAATTTTTTATATTAATGTTCGATTTTAGTATTTAATATTTTCAATGTTTTCCAAAATGGTAATAATATTTTGTTATCAATATAATAATAATATTGGTCATTATTTTAATACGTTTTATTATAAAAAATAAATTCTTTTTTTAAAAGAAGTAATTTTAAAACTTTTTAAATTTAACATCACACCAGATTTCGATTATAAAAAAAACATATAATAACATTTTCCAGCCTACCTCAAACGAAAAACTAAAACCAATAAATATTTAAAAAAAAAAACTACAATGTAATGCATGCCATATATGTTCACACATAACTGATTCTCGATTTGAAATTTTAATTTAACTTACATAATACATGATACATAACTTACATAAAATTATTTAACTTACATAATACATAACTTACATAAAATTATTTAACTTAAATAATACATAACTTACTTAATACTTGTATAGATAAAAATAAAAAGATTCAAAGTATATAGGCTGGAAACCTGACGGGTTGCCTTATATCTCACTGGAAGATATAACGGATCCTCCCCAGGTGTAACAATGCCACGTATGAAGAATCTTAAATAATACATAACTTACTTAATACTTGTATAGATAAAAATAAAAAGATTCAAAGTATATAGGCTGGAAACCTGACGGGTTGCCTTATATCTCACTGGAAGATATAACGGATCCTCCCCAGGTGTAACAATGCCAAGTATGAAGAATCTTAAATAATACATAACTTACTCTTAAAGAAATTTTTGTTCGAAAAATCAAATTCTTATCAATTAACAATTTAGCCGTGTAAATTATTGTCAACTTTAGACTTCAACAACAACGAAATGGATAGGAGTTGGATGAAATTGTCAAGGGTAAGCAACGGCTATCGAAATGGAGTAGAAACTTTTCTGAATTTTGCATTTCAAAATGCAAGCCAAGAGAATATGATTCTTTGCCCGTGTAAGAAGTGTTGCAATATTAACTGGCATTGTCGTGAAGTGGTCTACGAACATCTAGTTGTTGATGGCTTTGTCCGGGGGTACAAAATATGGTTTTTCCATGGAGAGTGTACACCTAGTGTAGCATCTTCATCGATGAATGCGGGGTATCATCACAAGTGCTTTCAATCAGAATGTTAGAGACGATAACATGGAAAACATGTTGCGGGATGCTTTTAATATCGCGTAGTGATGGTTTTGGTCGTTTCCACACGACTTGGGTGCAACCGATGATCATAATTTTGTTGGAAATACTTTCACCGAAGAGGAAGAAGTGTACCAGATGAACAGCCAAATGAAGAAGCGGCAAGATTCTACACGTTACTTGGTGAAATAAATGAAGAACTGTATGAGGGATCAAAATTTTCCAAACTGTCATTCTCAGTATTTGTCTTTTCACTTGAAATGTTTTGGGGTGGACTGAAACTCGTTGACAATCTTTGTTAGAGTTTCTGCAAGAAATGTTCCGTTTGCAAAAATCCTCAATCTTCCAAAGATATGAAGAAATTGATAAAGGATTTAGGCCTTGGCTACAACAAAATTCACAGTTGCCCAAATGACTGCATGTTGTATTGGGGCGACCGGATAAACCAACGATCTTTGTCATGTATGCGCCAATCCCGTTGGATTAATAGAAATACAGAGGACGGTAACGAAGATGAACACGACGATACGATCAAAGAAGCAACCAGTTAAGATTTTGCGGTATTTTTCGCTAATACCAAGGCTTCAACGGCTTTTCATGTCGTCGAAGACAGCTGAATCAATGACGTGGCACCAGGATGGATGAACAGATGATGGGTTGTTAAGGCATCCCGCAGATTCTTTAGCTTGGAAATCTTTTGACTCAAAATTTCCAAGCTTTGCAAGCGATCCTCTGAGTGTGAGGCTTGGGCTAGCATCGATGGATTTTAACCTTACAAACTCATGAGCACAACGCATGATGATTTGGCCTGTGGTGCTTGTGCCCTACAATTTGCCTCCATGGGTTTGCATGAAACAATCTTCTTTTATCTTGTCTATGATTATACGGAGAGAAAGAAGTAGGAGAATGATATTGACGTCTATTTGCGACCACTTGTTGAGGAGTTAAAACAACTATGGGCTGGTGTTTGGATTATACGATGCAATGAGAAAAGAGAACTTTAATTTACGTGCGGCTTTAATGTGGACTATTAACGACTTCCCGGCTTATGCTAATTTATCTAGTTGGAGTACCAGGGGACGTTATGCTTGTCCGTGTTGTGCTGCGCAGACATGTTCGCAATGGTTATATAATGGGAAGAAGTTCTCGTACATGGGGCATCGTCGGTGGTTACCGAAAAATCATACATTTAGATTTCAGAGTGCTCAGTTTGATGGTACTCAAGAGTTCAGACCAGCTCCTCCGCAGACCGGTGGATCCGAAATATTCTTAATGTTGAAAGATATGAATTTTATTTATGGGAAGGTGAATCAACCGGCTAACCCGCAAAGAAATAGAAGCTCTAGGGATGAATCTGATGATGAATCTGATGAAGAGGATGATCCTCATGAGGCGGACTTGTGGAAAAAAAGAAGTATTTTTTTCGAGTTGCCTTATTGGAAGCATCAGATTTTACGCCATAATCTTGATGTCATGCACATAGAGAAAAATGTCTGCGAGAACATCATTGGGACTATTTTGAATATCGATGGAAAATCAAAAGATAATCTTCAGAGTCGACTTGATTTAGTCCACATGGGAATTCGGCGTGAGCTTCATCCCCGAGAACTTCCGAATATGAAATATCGGTTGCCGCCTGCTATTTTTTTAATGTCAAAGACGGAAAAAGAAGTGTTCTGTACGGTGTTGAAGGATATAAAGGTCCCGGATGCGTATGCATCAAATATATCGCGATGTGTGAGTCTTAAGGATCAAAAACTATATAGCTTAAAATCGCATGACTATCACATCTTGATGCAAGACTTACTGCCAGTTGCTATGCGGTGTTGTATGTCGAAAAAGGTGACGACTCCTGTAATTGAACTGTCAAATATAATGAAAGGCATCTGTGGTAAAGTTTTGAATGTTCAAGAACTTGAGAGACTACAAGATCGAGCCGCATTGACTTTATGCAATCTGGAGAAGATCTTCCCGCCTTCCTTCTTCACTATTATGGTGCACTTGTTATTTCATCTCCGCGTGAAGCACTTCTTGGTGGACCGTTTTTATCGATGGATGTATCCCATTGAAAGGTCTTAATTTATTTGCAAAATATTCCTTCATTCAGCTCAATGCCTTTAGTTGCAACTTTTGTTAATGTTGTATACCGTGTTTAGGTTCCGGAAGGATCAATTGCCGAGGGCTACTTGGCAGAGGAATGTATGACTTTCTGTTCGAGGTATTTGGAAGATGTTGAAACAAGAATGAACAGACCAAGTAGAAATGCTGGCCTCACAGATCATAATTTGGTCGACACTTATTTATTTCAAAGTTTCGGAGAACCGATCGGCAAAGTCGAAATTGTAGAATTAAACGATAGATCGTGGGTCCAAGCACATCGATACATTCTTTTTCATCACGATTCAATGGAACCATTTCGGACGTAAGTTCTAGAATTTGATAAATACTTATCAATTATAATTTGTTTGTCTTCTAACAAAGTAAAACCTTTTTTACCGTATAGTGAGTACAAATAAATATTAAGAGCTCGTTCACGATCCCAAAGATTAAATCAACGAGAAATTAATAAGTTGTTCACAGAAACATTCCATGAATGGTTAAGCCAAATGGTATGCAATTTAAGTTTTCATTGACAAGTCATAATATTTTCTCATAACATTCATAATTACTGGGTTTACTTTCCATCAATAGGTTTGGAGCCGGAATGAAGTAATTGACGACGTTAAATGGCTTTCACAAGGTCCAAACAGAATAGTTAAAAGATATAATGGCTTTCTTATCAACGGATACAGATTTTATACAAGGTATCACGAGAGATTGAGGAGAACCCAAAATTGCGGAATTGTTGTTAATTCTTCGATTACAAGTTATGCTAGTGCTAGGGACAGTAATCCGGTCGAGGGGAATCTGGAGTATTACGGACTTATTATTGACATCATTGAGTTGGATTATTACGGCAATTGCAAAGTTGTCTTATTTCGAGGTGATTGGGCTGATGTGAATACGGCTCACGGAATTAAAAACGATCAATATGGCTTTACAATGGTGAATTTCTCTCGATTGATTCACACCGGAGAACAACTGATGGACGAGCCGTATGTGTTTTCTTCTCAAGTTAAACAAGTTTTTTACTCCGAAGATCCAACTGATGAGGGTTGGTACGTTGTACTTCGAAACACCCTTAGAGACTTGTTCGACATTGGCAGTGGAAGTAGAGATGACATAGTCGAAAGATCAGAAACTTTGCCTTTTCCAGAACAAGACTTAACTGAAAATATCCCTAGTACTAGTCAACAATTTCAATGGGTTCGTCAGGATGTGGACGAAGATATTTACGAAATATGATGTAGTAAGATTTAATGATTTATTATTTATATGTAATATTATAATTTTCATGTTGGTCATGTTATATAATTTAACTATTTTAAATGTCCTATTATTGTTGTTATTTGTTACTAAAATTTTGAATTATTTTATGTGTATTGCAGGAAAAATGCCTAGAAGACGATTACGAGGTTTAAATATTAGAAATTATACTCCAAATTCAGAAGACGTAAATAGTGGACAGGATACAGTTGTTGGATCTTCTACTCTGCCGGACATAGATGACGAGTATGGAGAATTCCAAAGTAATGTTAAGTTTATTTTACATGCATGTTGAATTTTATTATTGATTCATTTTTCAATTTTAATATAATAATATATCATTTTTCAGCTGAGGGTGGTGGGACGCGCAGAGCTCGGGGACGTACGTTGCTTACAGATTTATATGACTTACAGCCTACCCAGCGTGTTGAAGTAAGGAGAAACGATCATGGCCAGCCTATCGGATCTGAAGCTCGATTGTTGGCAGGCTATTTGGGCGTTATAGCACGAAATTCGAATATGTTGCCCATTAACTACGAATCATGGCATCACATGCTTGACGCCAACAAAAATCAGGCTCTCGAAAATATTAAGGTAATAAAAGGTGAATGTAATTTATAATAATTTCATTTAACCTTCATTTATATTAAATTTTTTAAAAAAAATTTCAGGGTAGATTTGCTTTAGAGGTCTCCGATGACTATATTAAGAAGACGTTGGGTAAAAAATGGAGAGACAATAAAAGCACCCCTAAAAAACAATATTTTAAGAAAGACATCAGCCTCGACGAAAAACTACGAAATGTCCCACCGGGAATGTTGAGGTACCAATGGGAAGATCAAGTTAGATTCTGGAATTCAAAAAAAGGAGAGGTATTACGTACTTTCAAAGTCTTAGAAATTTTTCGGTTTATCGTATTTACTATATAAATAATTCAAATCCCATTATGTAGGACCGTGGCGAGTTGGAACAAGCGCAGCAGAAACAACAATTCACGCACACGGCGGAGTTCGAAGTTTTGCTCGTGTGGGTGAAATTTGAGGTATTATAATTTATTACTTCTTTCAAATATTAATGATTTATACTATTAACTTATATTTTTCTCGCTATAATGTAGGAAGTTTCGTCAGGTCAAAAAGTTGGACGGCTTCAACTTTTTGACATTACGCATAGGAAGAAGGATGGATCTCCGATGACATCCAAGGCTACAGAAATTTTGGTATATTTATTTAATAAAAGTTGATTTTTTATAAATATTTATAATGTTTAATTATAATGGTTTAATTCATCGTTTGTAGTTTTAAATTTCTAATTTTAAGTTATGTTCCATTCATTTTTATTATATATTTCGTTTTTAACTCTTTTATTGATTTTTTAGGATAAACTAAAGGAGAAGAAGGCGGAGTATGAAAGCGTTGCTTAAATCGTCGATTCTGTTAATCTCGACGAGATTGATAACAAAATTATTACTGATGTTTTGGGTCCTGAAAGGTACGACTGCTTTGATTGATAGTTTTGTTAATCTTGAGTATATTTATAACAGAATTATCACTAATGTTTTGGGTCTTACAAGGTATGGTCGGGTTCGATGTCAAGGATCAGGTGTTACTCCGACCCAATATTTTGGATCCGGCTCCCGGCAATACATGCCTTCTGGGAGTCAATCTCGTCTTTGAAGTTCGTGAGACCGAAAGACCGGATATATCTCGATGGAAGCGAGCACGGTGAGCAAATTTCTCGGCTTAGAGCGGAGCAGCGGCGAGGAGGCGGAACAAATTTCTAAGCTTAGAGCGGAGGCGGCAAAGAATGAGAGAGGCGGAGCATGTTGCTCAACTTAGAAGTGGAAGCGCAGCCATGGAGGCAGAGCGAGCGAAAGTATGAAGAACTCCATTTACGGTGCAGCTATGATGAAGTTGTTCAAAGAAGAATGCAGAGGCCGCCCTCTTAAACATTTCTTTTCTTGTTGTAAGATTTTTTTTTAAGATTGTTACAGTTAAACATTATTCTAAGAATTGTTTGAATTATGCTTCATTTTTTAATAAATATCATATATCTTTTATTAAATTTGAAGTATTTGTTTAGATTTAATGTTTTTACTGAGATTTAAATGTTTTATTTGCTGCATTGGGTTGGAATTATATGCAATTGTTGCTGTTTTTGGCTGGTTTTTACTGCAGGGAGGGTAGGATATTGGGAAAAAAGTGCACAGCAGATCTGTGCAAATTAGTGGCATTTTTTCAAAAAGCGCCGCTAAAAACCCCTACCCGTAGCGGCGTTTGTTTTTAAAGCGCCGCTAAAAGCCCCTACCCGTAGCGGCGTTTGTTTTTAAAGCGCCGCTAAAAGACCATACCTGTAGCGGCGTTTGTCTCAGAAGCGCCGCTAAAAGCCCCTACCTGTAGCGGCGTTTGTCTCAGAAGCGCCGCTAAAAGCCCCTACCTGTAGCGGCGTTTGTCTCAGAAGCGCCGCTAAATGCCCCTACCTGTAGCGGCGTTTGACTCAAAAGCGCCGCTAAAAGCCCCTACCTGTAGCGGCGTTTGTTTTAAAAGCGGCGCTAAAGGCCCCTACCTGTAGCGGCGTTTCTTTTAAAAGCGCCGCTAAAAGCCCCTACCTATAGCGGCGTTTTTTCACAAAAAACGCCACTAATTTTTTCGGCGGTTTCTGTAGCGGCGTTTTTTGCGGCGCTTTCGAGTACTTTTAGTGGCGCTTAAAAACGCCGCTAAAGGCCCCAAAAAAACGCCGCTAAAAGTCTGTTTTGGTGTAGTGATCTACATATATTTTATATTTGATGCGGTAATAATGTATATATAAATGGTAAGTGAAATAGATTTCAATTCATTAAAAATGAATTTAAAACAAAAGAAAAATTAGGTAAAGGGAAAAAAAATGGAGGATTCATTTTCATTAAAAAAAATTCAAAAATTTTATACCCATTAACTCAACCCAATAAATTTTGAAATTATGAAAAAGAATTTATTTTTATAAATCAATAAATATTAATTTTTAAATTTTTATTTTTATATAAATCTTAAAAAATAAATACACATAAAGAAATTTGAGCTTAAGATGTAATAATATTTACTATCTCAACTTTACAATTCTAATTACAGTCATTTTATATAATTTTTCTCTAAACTTGTAACCTATTTTTTTTTCCAATATCGTGAGTGTGTCATAATCTAGTATTACGTTTTACATGTTTTGTGAGAATAGTTATGAATTTTACATTATATGAACTTGTATGAGAAATTTTTTTTTTTTTAAAGGCGAAACTGTCAGATTGAGTAAGTAAAAATAAACAATATTTTGCAAGTGGAAATAGATAGGAGTTGTTGAAACATTTACCATAATCATTATCGAGAAGTAATTAATTAAGAGGAAATGGAATCGAAAACAAACCGGCAGGTGGAGGTAAAAGGTCTTTCAAAGCTTTGGGCATGGGAGTGTTTGGAAACACAGATATCCAGTGATCTTCCTCTGGCAACGTACCATGCTTTCCTGCAAATGCAAGCTGGAATATGGAAACCCAACAATGTTTAATTAATGAACAAAAACCATCACCCTTCACTTACCTATATTTCACTTACATGTGCTAACATGCAAATGATTATAGCTATAGATAAAGCCGCAATTGCTGTTTTCGAAATTGAAATAATGAAGGGGTCAATTAATATTGGAGTAATTAATTAGCAAAGGATGTTATTTTACGACTTACGTTGAGTAAAGAGAAAATGAGAAGGAAATGAAGAATTGCCATGAAATGAAATGAAAGCATGGATCCAACTGCATATGCAAGCTTGGGACAGAGCCGTCCCTGAAGTTTTTTGAGCCCTGGGCAAACTAAAAAAAATGGGCCTCTAATGTACTTCTTCTTTAGGGTTTGAATTTTTTTTAAAAAAATGGGCCGTATTTTTTTATTGGGCCCTGAATTTTTTTAAAAAAATGGGCCCTTAATGCATTTCGTACTGAATTTTTTTTAAAAAAAAAAGGCCCTAACACACTTATTTTCTTCAAAAAATGGGCCCCGAATTGAAATTTTTTAATGGTATTTAAAAAAATTTTTGTTGGGCCCTGGGCGGGTGCCCCACCTGCCCTACCCCAGGGCCGGCCCTGGCTTGGGATGATCATCATCATATATAGTTAACAATCATTGGAGTTTCCTCCCATTCTTCCCATATATTTATATGTAGATACTATTAATATGTGTAAGCCACCAAGAATCTAGTGGATCTGACTTCAACAATATTACTATTTAGGTTTTGTTTTAATTTTTACTTGGAGGCATTGTTTTTACGTAAGTTATGGTTTTCAGGTTGCCGATCCTTTGACTTGGCATTTGATGCAAACAAAGCAAGTTTTTTTCAAGTATTTGATAAGCTAATATCCAACTGCTCCTTGGTTTTCATGTTTTGTCTTAGGCAAGATTATTACGTTGCAATTAATGCAGCAGCTCAAATCAAGGTGTTGACTTTTTTTTATAATATAATGCAAGTGATTTTGTATTTTGACATCCACGAAGTTTTAAGTGATGTTAAATTACTACGTAGAAGAAAATTTCATTTCAACGCTCTCGAGTTTAAAATATTTAACTAAAATAGCAAAGCTATTCTAAACATAACTTTTTAGCAAACGCATTTTAAAAAAATAACTATAAATTGTATAGCAATAACCCTAACAAGTAGCTTGTTTATTATATTGGTGGACTAACAACAACAACAACAAAACATGGTGGAAAAGGTTGTAAGTAATTATAGGTTTGCTAAAGTATTTCTGTATAAACATCTAATTATTAATGTAAGATTATTTTATCTACATTTAATATGTTTTTTACTGCATTTAAAATTATATTTTAATCGTTTAAAACAATATTCTATTAACAATTTAACCAGGGCGAAGCTAGAACAAATTTTTAGGGGGCTGGATGAAATTTTAATTTTTTATAGTTTATATCTTTATAATTTATAAAAGATTAAATTAAATTTTTATAATTTTTTGAGGGGTAAAAATGCAATTTTACCTTAATAATTTAAAATTTTTAAAAAATTTAAAAATCTAAATAGCAATTTTACAGGGAGCCGGGGCCATGCCAGTACCTCTGACTTCCCCTGAATTTAACATTTCTCAATATGATTATAAATTTGGGAAGGGATGGGTATATCAAGATTTGGATTTTTTTTTGACAATTTGCAACGGCCATAATTGTGGCTTTGTGGACAACCAATGTGAAAAGTAGGTATAAAAAAATATGATAGAGTACAAGTTTATATAGTATAACCTTTTTCTTTTCTTTTCTTTTTTGTATTTGGGTTAAGGTAAGGAGAAGAAAACAAAAGGGCAAAATACCAGAAAATACCAAAAATTAACAAAAATTATCGGAAAGTATAGGGTTGAAAATTAATGACCGGAAAGGCAATTTCCCCAAAATCGCGCCCCGTCGTAGTAGCGTTTTTGAGGGGAGGCATGAGCTAAAGCGCGTCCGGGGAGCGCTTTAGGCCACGTCAACAAAAACGCCCGTGGACGCGCTTTGTTGGCGTGGCCTAAAGCGCTCCCCCGGGACGCGCTTAGGCCGCGCAAGAACAATCAAAAATTTTTGACCGTTGGGGCCCAATGATCAGTCAGAAAAAAACCCTATAAATACCCCCAACCCTTCATTTTTTCACAATTCAATCCTTTCTCATTTTTCTCTCAATTTGCTATCAATTTGCTCTCAAATTTCTCAATTTGCTCTCAAATTTCTCTCAAATTTACGCTTAAATTTCAAAATAGTCCTTTACTATTTATAAAAAGCCCTTTATAATTTTTTTAAACCTATTTTTGGAAAATTTTTAAATTATTTATCTGAGTACAATGGTAGGGAATTATGTCGCCTAGGCGAGAACCACATTGCCGCGTCCAAACAAAAGAAAATGGTAAGTTTGAATGTTAATTTTTAATATTATTAAAATTTTTAATTATGCAATTTTAATTAATTTAGAATTTTATAATTTTATAATTTTTAAACGATCACGTAGATCGGGTGTTGCAATGTTATATTCGCAACATGCCGGTCCCCATCGCCATTGATCGAGAATTACTCGCGGGAAGCGGGTTTTGGCACGTGCCCACGATAGCCCGGGGTTCAAGTTGGAGCCGCCTTTGATCGGTAGCGTTGATAGAGAGGTGGAGACGAGAGACGACACTTTCCATTTGCCATGCGGAGAGTGTACCATCACCTTGGAAGATGTGCGATTCTGATTGGGATTACGGTGGGGCGGGTCGGTAGTCACCGGTCCGTAACATCTCTCGATTGGATGGCCGTATGCTCACGAGCTTACGGGTGCCATTCGGATAAAATTCAAGGAGCTCGGATCGATTTGGCTTGGTTACGAGACGCAATCCCGCGGCCGAATGAAGGTTCGATGAAGAAGAAAGAATACGGTATGCGCGGGCATACATACTTGAGATAATTGGAGGCTATCGATGCGGACCTCTCTAGAAACCTCGTCACACGAGATGGCTCACGAAACTTGTTGATTTCAGAGCGGTGCGGTGAATTGAGTTGGGGTCTGCTGCGTGCTATCGATATTATACGGGAGATGTGCAGGCGTGACTGCCGAGTAAACAAAAAATCGGAGGTTGCCTATCACTACTGCGATCATGGGCATGGTTTCGATTTCCATTTTTACGTCCTCGACTCGACCACCATATTCATTCCCAGCGATAACGAGGTAAATTTAATATAATATTTTACAATTATGTCGTATATTTATAGTATAATTGCATGCTAAAAGTTTATTTAATTAGGTGGAACCATCCGAGGAGCGATCATGTTGGAATACCAAACTCGCTTGAGGATATATCGGCTCTGTTGGACCAAAGGTCGGAATCACAAGTAAGTGTCGAATTTCGTTATTATAATTTAGTATTTCGTAGGTAGTGTCTAATATTATGTATATAACTAATAAGTTGGTAATGTTAATATAGTTTCAATGGACACCGTCACGAGGATCCCGAAATTGAGGCGATAATTCGGATGAGTATCTCTAAAATCCGAGCGATTGGCACGTTAAGGTCCGGCTAATCACCTACTCAACGGTGGAGATGCACCGGTCGGATCGGGTTCTGCGGCAATTTGGATGCCGCAACCGATTCCGAGTGCCTCCGAGGTGCTCGATGATGAGCACAAAGTGGACTTACGCAGCAAAGAAAGACACGGATTGGCCAAGATTTTGGTCGAACATATCGAGGCGTGGGAGAACCGGTATGACTTTTTACCTAACCGGAACCGATCATAGTTCCGAGTTAGCGTGCGTCTTGCGGAGTACATGCCATGGTTTAGAATCCATGGCATGCCGTATCTGTTGTCGGATGAGGAGAGGCGGACGGCACTCGCGAGCGGCGGAGGCGTCGGGGCCTTTACATCGAAGGAGAATGGATGATGAACCGGGCCCAAGAGTGCATACACGATCCACCGGGCCATCATCAGCGCCTACACGATCCACCGGGCCCATCAACAGCGCCTACACAGTCACCGGGCCCATCCGTTCAGCTAACAACACCGACATCACAGCATCCACAGTTTATGCCAGGTACGTACCTTGCCCCTTATATGTATCCTCCTAACCCATATATGTTTCCTTTTCCTTGTCCCACCCCAGGTTGGAATGCATGGCCGAGTTCGAGTCCGTTCGAGCAACTCCTCGTGGCCACCGATCGTGAGACCGACTTCGGGTGTGGGATTAGATGAGGTGCCGTCGGGGAGCAGTAGTTTCTACCAGGCTCCTTCACCGTACGGGATGCAGTCACCCCCGCCGTGGTTTATGCAAACACCTCCGGGGTCATTATTTTATCAAGGTGGGTCATCATCGCAACACCTAGAACCAGACCCACTTCCGGAGGAACCCGAATCCCCGCCTGAGGTTCCACGACCCCCGCCGGAAGCTAGAAGAAGGAGGAATCCAGCGCGTAACCGCCGACCACCCGACTGTGGCACTGGTTCCCACCGGCATCAACATTGATTAGGATAGGCTTTTTTATTTTATAAATTGTAATTTAATTTTTTTATTCTTTGAATAAAAAAAGTTGTTTTTTAATTTGTGTTTGTAATTTAATTTTAATATCAAAAGTTGTGTATTTTTTTTGTATGTAATATAATTTGAATTTTTTAATAAAATAAAAAATTATTTCCTATTTTATATTCTTTTAATTTAGTCCTCTTCACTAAATTAAAATTGAGTTTTTGGCAGAAAATTGAGTTCTTTGATAAAATAAAAAATTATTTCCTATTTTATATTCTTTTAATTTAGTCCTCTTCACTAAAATATAGTTGAGTTCTTTGCAGAAAATTGAGTTCTTTGATAAAATAAAAAATTATTTCCTATTTTATATTCTTTTAATTTAGTCCTCTTCACTAAAATATAATTGAGTTCTTTGCAGAAAATTGAGTTCTTTGATAAAATAAAAAATTATTTCCTATTTTATATTCTTTTAATTTAGTCCTCTTCACTAAAATATAATTGAGTTCTTTGATGAACCGTTGTACTAAAAAAAAAACAGAAATTACATAGCCAGCAAGAGACAAACAAGCTAATAACACGGTCAACTATTCCGATTTGGACACGAGCGAGATGTATGGCCCGGGTTCCTACACCATCCGCACCGCTTACTTTGGTTGGTCGGTTCTCGGATATCCATATTGTTGCGTATTCTAGTCGAGGAAGGTCGACCTTTTGGTTTGCGCCTCAAATTTCTATCCGCAGCAACTTATACGGTGCACGCGATACCGATGGCCACTTACGTTCATCATCGGGGATGGTGGGAATACGTGTCTCCACACGTTGTACATGTTTTCTAATTTGTACACTTCGTCGACATAGCTCATGGGATCAATACGGAGATTCTGACAAGCCGCAAGTACATGAGCACATGGGTAACGAAGTGCATCAAATATCCCACAGTCGCATGTCCTATTTGTCAAGTGTACACGATAATGACCGCCAACAATACCTTGGTTGGGTCTGTCAAACTCCGTGACACGAAACCATAGTCTGTCGCGATCATGACATCTCGTGTGCATGGTGTTCGCACGCGTGCCTTCCCACGATTAATTTGTTGCAAGACCTTCTCGGATCCATACATGGCCTCCTTCCATTTGCCCTCTATAACTTCGCTGCTCTTCGGAAATAGTGCCGCTAACCGAAAATATGTCTCTCGCACAACCGCTGTATGTCGGCGGATGACGGGTTCCTTTCGAACAGAATTTATGCATTCGCAAAGTTTGTGGTCATATGCCCATATCGTGAAAGGCCACCATCATATGCTTGTGTCCACTGTTCAAAGGAATATTGCAAAGGTAGCTTGCGCCTTCGGCGTTATCTCGAGCGCAAAGCGCCAAAGATCTCATGAAACCGGTCTTTATTGATCTCATACCCTGCTAATATACGTTGATAGCGAATATTACATACCACTCTTCAATTGCGAATAAATTGAATATATCAAAAGAAATTTTATTATTAGATATTTCATACCCATATCGATCACTTGCCGCTTCTCTTTTAGATCGATGTTGCCCATAGTAGTTGGATGCGACATGCCTCGTGCAATATCGATGGTGTGTGCGATGCCACATGCTTTCACTGGCGTTCTATTGCCGCAAGTATTCCAGGCCCCGATCCGATATAACGCATATGTCAGGTTGGGGGCAAACATGCCTCCTTAACCTGGATAGGAAGAAGTCCCAATCATCAGCTGATTCCCCCGGTGTTATTGCGAACGCAATCGGAAGGATTCTCCCACAGCCGTCTTGTGCCACGGCTAGCAATAGCCGATGCGTATATCTACCATACATGAAGGTACCGTCAATTTGTACCAATGGCTTGCAATATGTAAAAGCATCTCGGCATTGCTTAAATGTCCAGAACAGACGCTTGAACACTGCGCATCCACGGAGCAGACGATCGTTGTAGTACGCCGGTTCCGTTTCAAGGTGCAAGCAGCTGCGCTGGGACATACCTCTCCAAACACGACACCACCGCCACACTTCATTATATGAAACGCCCCACCGACCGTGCAATTTTTCCAACGCTTATACGCTTGGCTATCCAAGCCTTTCGCATGCGGCGTGTACCCCATTTGGCTACGAATATTGCCAATTAAGGCCGGCACTGTAGTTCTGGGATCGGCCTTCACCGTCGGGATTATTAAATCAGCCAACATGTCTGAATCCATCCTTGGATGATCTTCTGTTACACCTGTCAATGAAGTACGTTAAATAATGCAACATTACATAATATTCGAAATCATTGAACACATAGTGGTACTGCATCTCAGGTAAGACATGTATGCGCACCTTTGTACTTTTTCACCTCCCATACTGCTCCTTTTCCTCAACGACGCCATGATTTTCCATGAACATGTGCCGTCTTGCACTTCGCACACTTTGCCTCGTACCTATCGAGCTTTGATTTAACCATAGTGTAGTTAACCTCATTTCACGATCTTTGTATTGTTTCAATGCAGCAAGAAAAGTATTCTTGTTGGAAAAGCGGTTACCAACTTCTAATTGATCCGAATCCAACAAAGAATTTTTATGCGGTCACGCGTCCGGTGTGGTAGTTCAGGAAACTCCAATGCATCATCTTGAGATAGATCGACATTATGCATGTGCGCTGGAGGTGAGTATGCCCTGAATAGCGGATCTTCTTCTTCTTCGTCTGAACCGCCCTCAACGCGTCTTTGGTACAATTGGAGCGGGCTCCGGTTGAGAAAATATTCCAACCGCGCACCATCGGCCGCGGCCGAGGTGGATCCACATCGGATTCATCATCCCATCCTCCATAATCTGCAACAAACGAAGGCCCCTCACTGGTGCATGTCGTCGGTAACAACGAGGGCCCCTCACTGGTGGATGTCGTCGGTAATACATCATCCCTCCTTAAACATCTTTCGTAACGATCCCAATCGTATGTGGATTGCCATCCACTAGAAGTTGATGACCTCCCCAATACGTATTTACGTCATCAGGACGCCGAATGACGAATATGCATGTCCCATCCACCAACCGAAAGTGTCGTCGTGCGGGGTTATGTTTTCCATACTACCACCGCGCTGCGGGCACTTACGTGTTTTGCCTCCCACTTACTAGAGTGTCGACTTGGGGTCGTGTATTCCCTCGAACGATACTAGATGTTGAGGTCGCAACGGATCACTTGGAGATGAAAATTCCACATATACCTCGATATAGGGTGAACCACTGGCAAGATGAGTCTCCACCATTGCCTCAAGGCTCCGAGGACCTTTGATGTCGAATGAGTCATATCTCACCGGATCAACCGAAGCACAAAATCTATACTTAATAGACTGAACTTTCATTACCGTTGTTCCGAATATTTTACGCCTAATTCTTTTGCGAAGTTCTACCAAATCGACGTTCCGATTAAAACTCAATCGCACTGTGTTCTCCGATAAGAAAACAACACCATTTTCGGTGTCACGCACTTCACCATCGTAGTAAATAAATAAAGATTAATACGTTCACTCATTGCAAGTGGGACGGTGTAAAAGAGTAAAATTATTGTACTAAAAAATCACACTAAGTTCAATTCCCAGGAAAGAGGTGGATCACAAGGATCACTTAAGTACCAAGTCTTTCCTAGCCAGAATATCCCTCAATCGTAATTTAATAGCACAATAAATAACTACGATCACACTCACAAGATATGAAAAAAATTTTGCCTACGTCTTCGGGCACTAACAAATATATTTCACTCCAAAAATACAAGTGAAAATTTACAAATAGGGAGAGAGAGAACAATGCCTTAAGTAGAGAATGGCAAATTGTGGGATGAAGAAAATGAGAAATGGTTAGGCCTATTTATAGTTGAGGTTTAGGGACCAAACTTACAAAGTACCTATTCAAATAGGGACCAATATTGCAATTACCCCATACCAATTTTCACATCACATCAACTTTCGGTGCCTAATTTTGGAGCCATTTTCTTCCCACTTGCTGCCACCATATTTCCCGGGAAAAAAAGCCTAAAGCGCTCCCCCGGGGACGCGCTTTAGGCCGCAGTCCCCCAAAAACGCGCTGACGGGGACGCGATTTTGGGGGAAATTGCCCTTTCCGGTCATTAATTTTCAACCCTATACTTTCCGGTAATTTTTGTTAATTTTTGGTATTTTCTGGTATTTTGCCCAAAACAAAATTAAAGAAGGGAGAAAAGAAAACATTTTCATTATTTTTTTAAATATAATATTTTTTTATATTATGCATGTTCGTTTCATAATATATTTTCAGAGTCTGTGTGACTGCCTTTTCAACAATATTATCTCAACTTACATTTTATCATTAAGAGTGTAATGCGACTTACCATTATACCTAACTAATATTCCACAATAATCTAGATAATTTCTATAGGTGAAATTCATATATGAGACTAGACGTAGGGATTGGCAACTGTATGAAAAGTAGGGTAGTAGGGAGGTGCTAATATTTGTGTCTTTGTATTGGTATATTGTTCATAATACTAGAGATCCATATTTGGAGAGAATTATTTGTGGTTTGTTTTTGCTGATCATGATATGTTTTCAGATCCTATGAATCATTTATTATTATTATTTATGTAAACTAGATTTGGTTGATGGTTTTACTTTTCAAATGTTTCAGTAAACTCTAAAATCATAATTTTAAAATAAAAATGATTAAGTAGTGTATTTGTTATCTATTTTTAGGTTAATTTACTTTCTACTTACACTCATTATAAATTAATTTATTTTTAATTCGTTGCTATAACACCTCTAACCGGTATCCATCGTCGGATTGGGGTTACAAGACATTACCGAACAAAACATAACTCAAAACCCGCATATATTACTAAACTTGAATATACACAAGTTACTTAGACTATAATCGAAACCACGAATTCATAATGCCAATCTAAAAATTATAATTCAATATAATATACAATATAAACAAATTAAACTTGTTCCATAATTACTGAATCGAATCATATAGTCCTCAACTTATACATTTGTACATATGCATTACTAAACCAAACATAAACCAACATGATTTACCATTTGTACATATGCATTACTAAACCAAACATAAACCAACATGATTTACCATTTATAAAACATATACTAATCAGGCTTTAGAAATCTAAACATAACAACATTATTTTAATCTCTTTGCCGAACTCACTAATATATATATAACATATCACATCACATATATTTTATATTTCTATTAGCCAAACTTATTGACAATAAATTATGGTATTTGAACTTCTAAAAATAATAATAATAATAATAAAGATTAATCATGTTTCATTTTTCATATATTCAACTTACAATAATACATTCATTTGTAAGCTTTTCCACATGCACATATTAACCTAAGTTGAACTATACCTCACAACTAAATAAACAAAATTATACAAGTATCAACAAGCAATTCCAAACGGCCAAATTTCAAATGCAAATATGACTAGTTCATAAATTTCTCACTTGTCTAACATTAGCCATTTTCCAAGTACTTTAACCTATTCAAAACATGCCAATTCCATAGGCTATAATTCATGCCAAAATTTCAGATACACAACCAAATTTATTAAACACTTTTGACTAAATATACTTCTTCTATTATCACAATTTTATATGCATATGATCATATTAAATTGAACTATCTTGAGTACAAATAACAATTAAAAATACATCCAATTGCATGCTAATTACCACGCCTAAAATTACATATTCATAACCAATTAATTGCCAACAAATCATTCATTAGCAAATAAGTCATACTTATATATATACATATTCAATCAACCTATCATTAACCGAACATTAATCACATCATTTATCACTTCCAAACTAATTCATAATACAAATTTTACATTTCAATAATTAGCCAACAAATAACCACAACTAAAACACATTCATCAACCATACCAAATTCACTTGAGCCGAATTATAACAATCCACATTTGCAAATCCTACTATATATATATATATATCAAACTTACCAAAATAAACTAATCATAAGCCATAAGTACCTCACTACTTCTTGCCGAAATCATATACTAAGCACATCACACACATATACCATGAAACATAATTTCCCTTCATGAACTTATACTATGACCGAACATACATAAACATAAGCATCATTTCTAGCCATTTTCGCATGGCTTTGTATTTACAATTTCAAAACCAACCAAAACAAGTACTAGCTTATACATGCCATAGGTTCATAATTCAAGCTTTAAAAATACCGAGATAGCGATTAATAGTGTGACGGATTTCCTTGACGATCCCCGAGTTCATAACTAGCTTTCAAAGTTTATAAAACAACAAATGAACACACACAGTAAGCTTGAATAGCTTAGTAAGTCATAAGCAAATAATTCATTTAATATTCATGAACATTAAAATCAACTAGGCCGAATCAATCAAACCTTAATCAAATTTACATTTATCATGCTTACAAATTCATATACCAATACATAAACATTAACATTATAGCATCACTTGGCCGAATATGAGCATTCACACATACATATAATTCACTTTATATATTGCATAATGTATATTATCATTTCAAATACTAAGCTTACCTTATTTTTCATTAACATTAAACTTAGCATGTACCTGAACCTTTTATCTTGATTTCACATATAATCACAACTCGTTAATGCCCGTTGAACCATTCAAAATTAATAAGGATACTCGGATAGTCGACAGAAAGCTCGTATAATGCCAACGTCCCAGATATGGTCTTACATGTAATCACATATCGATGCCACTATCCCAGACAGGGTCTTACACGTAAATCGCAAGTCGTTGCCAACGTCCCAGACATGGTCTTACATGAAATCACAAATCGGAAATCCAATATCATGACATACGTATCCTAACTATTCCTAAGGTTCATACGGTGCTTTCGGACATCGTAACTCGATCGATTCAAGCTTGTAAATATTTCTCCCATATTTAAACAAATTCGGCTTGAACAAATATATATACAAGTAATAATTCAATTCGACACAAATAATATATATACAATCGAATTTAACGACATTTATTTACTTATGAACTTACCTCGGCAAAGACAGACGAACCTGGACAACTATTCAACAACTTTAGATTTCCCTCGATCCAATTCCGATTTCCTCTTTTATTGATCTAAATTAGTATAAATTAAACTTATTATATTAAATATTCAATCAATATTCATTCAAAAACACATAAATAGGTGAATTACACTTTGCCCTTGACATTTCACATTTTTCACAAATTAATCCCTATTTTACAAAATACAAAATATTCAAAATTTGACCACACTATACTTGGCTGAATGTTCACTAAGCTCATATAAGTCCACACACTTCATTTATTTCATATTTTAATCCCTCAATTTATTATTTTTACAATTTAACCCAAATTACTCAAATTCATCAAAAATTTAAATACAAAACATATTAATCTAACAACATATATTTATTTTTTTTTATCATCAAACACAAGATTCATCAAGCTTTCAACAATGACAAAACACAAAATCATCATCAAATTCAGAAATTAAGACATGGGCTTGATAGATTACATAACAACGATCTCAAAAACGTAAAAATTATCAAAAACCGAGCTAAACACATACCTTAATCAAAGAAAATCAAAGCCGAACCTGGCTTGCTTTTGTTCTTTCTTTTTCTTTTATGTTTCGGACTTTCGGCTAAAGGTGAACAATTTTTGCATGTCTTTTTTATTTATTTATTATATGTTTTATTATAATAACATTTATTATACATTTACCAAATTAACCTTTATAATTTAATTATAAAACCATATAATGCATGCCATTACCGTCCATTAACTTTAATAGTGGCCTAATTTCATTTTAAGGACTTGACAATTAATAAACCATAGCAAATTACTACTTTAACAAATAAAATGCCACTTTTACATTTTATGCGACCAAGTCCTTTTTCTTAAATCGAGCACACAAACGATAAAATTTTCATACGAAATTTTCACACATATAAATTCAAATACTGTAAACACCAAAAATATTTTTAAAAATATTTTTCTGACTCGAATTTGTGGTCCCGAAACCACTGTTCCGAATAGGGTCTAAATCGGACTGTTACAATTGTAATGCTAATATTGCTTCATCTATGCTGATTTGTGTGTTTCTCTATGAATTATGAATAACCATATCAAAATCATTAAGCGCATAGACATTTGACAAATTATCATAACACAGATAAAAGAAATATTGCGAAATGACTATCCATACGAACTATTTTCTCATCAGAACCACGAGTTCACCAAATATGCAATCTCTACAAAACTATGAGCTCATTAAACCTATGAGCTCTTCACTTTGCTAGTTGCCAACTTGTACTAAAACTGTGATAAATTTGGATTAGACATTTTGGCAAGTGATTACACAAAAACCAACCAATAAAAAGAAAATTATATGAATCTAATCACTGAATTAAGCCAAGTTTTAATTATTTTATTATTATTTTCAGCTTATTTAAGGTTTATGATTTATATAATCTTAGTATCAACCTTTCATGTTAATGAAACTGTAGTTAATCCTGTTTTCACTCAATTTTTTATCAGCTTTGTTTTTGATTCAATCCTTCCTTCATCAAATATCCAAGCAGAGATGAAATATCCAATACATGCTTTATATATACATACACACATTCTTCATGAAATATCCAATACATGCTTTATATATACATACACACATTCTTCATGAAATATCCAATATATGCTTTATATATACATACACACACTCTTCAACTAGGCTTATTTTATAAGGCCCGCAGGTTCCTAGTTGATGAGTTCAAACCTATTTAATGTGATTCCATAACCTTCATGAAAACGTGTTTTGGTGATAATTAGGAATTTTAGTTGGGAATCCAAACAAGGGCGTCTTCTGATAGAACATGGCAGATGGGAACAGTTCCTGGCTTAACTTTGAGAGTCTGAAAAGCCAAGTGTCCGGGGCTCCAAGCTGAAGTATCTTCGTGACAAATAGCCAATATTGTAGCCCTTGTCCCATCTGCCCCAACTAATGGAACCCTATAGACGTCTGTTTTAGCAATTGAGTGGCAGAAGAACACAGCATATGCATAATCCATTTTGTGGCAAACAATCTCCGATTTTCCCATCAATTTCACCCCCTGATCACCAATACTAAACTCTGGGTTTTGCGTTTCTTTCTCCAACTCAGCTGACAAAAGCTGGATGTTTTTCCCCAGCTTAGAAACACCGAAATCCACGAAAGACTCCAATGATGTAGCGCAAAACTTCTCTTCTCCGTCAATGGTTGCTGTTTCACAATCCTCGATTGTTTTTTTGAGTATTTTGGATTCTGCAGATTTTGGTTGCACCGAGAAATAGTTCAAGACTTGCGCAAACTTTTTAGTTGAAAAGGGAATTGAGTCCGCAACTGGACGCGGTAAGAAAGCTGTTTCGCTGGCTTTACTGATTAGCACCTTTAAGTTCATCTTAGTACCAGGTCGAAGCTTACTCTCAAAAAAGAAAACGTCCTTATTGGTTGCCATATTTCCATCTCCAAACTCTTGCTTTGAATTGCCTGCTGCATTTACATAATTCCTATTATCTGTGATGTAATTTTGGAATGATGGTCCTTTATCCCTTTTGATCATATTAGCCAAAGCAGCTTTCATGTGATTTCCTACATTTCATTTGCAGAGAGATATCTAGAGCATTAGAAGACTTACCTGAATTATATATGTCTACTCAATCATTGGGGAAAAGAAAAGAAAATTGAAAACAAACCAGCAGCAGCAGGGGGGATTAAAAGATTTTGCATGGCTTTGGGCATTGGAGTGTTTGGGAACACGGACTTCCAGTACATCTCTGCTGGTAGAGCAACATGTATCGTTGCTCCAACAGCAAGCTGCATCGAAATTAGGCTCCGTTTGTTTGGCAGTAAAATGTTTTCCGGAAAATAATTTCTGGAAAATGATTTACAAAAAATAGTTTCTGGTGTTTGGATGAATCTGTGTAAAATATTTTCTGTTGTTTGGCAGTTTTCCTGAAAATATTTTTCGAAAAAGCTGTTTTTACATATATTAATAAGTTTTATATACATATTAATAAATTTTTATATTTTAAATTGTTTTTACATATATTGCAATGATTTATTTATAAATAAATTAAATTAAATATATAATAATACTCAATTATTAAGCTACATTATTAACCGTCATAAAATGAAAACAACCAAAGTCAAATTTTGTAATTGTGTTAAAAAAAATAAAAAACAAGGATTGAACAATTATAAATAAACTTCCAAACCACAATTAATACTAAAAATTAATAAAATTATCTAAATGCAAAATTAGTAGTACACTCATAATAACAACAACATTGTCTAAGTGCATAACTAATATGACACTACATAAATGCATAACCAGCAACCAGTCTAAATGCTAAACCAATCTTGCAAACACATATTTACAAAAGCATAAACTTACATTTCATTGAACAAAAGAAAAAAGGACATTGACACCACTCAACAAGAAGTTGGTATTAAAGTCATGGCACTTACAAGCATCAAAAAGGGTCTAAAAACATGCAAATGTTCTTATATACATAAACATGCCAGGTCTTTATATGATACCATAAAACGCCATATCTATTTGGATCAAGTGGAAGAGTGACCAGCAGATAGCCAAGATTTCAGTCTGGTACAAAATAACCTTGCCTTCGAAGACGGTGCAATTGATGTAGAGGCAGTATACGAAGAGGAGCAGGAAGGTCATAATCATCATCATGGACAACATGAACACCTCCAAGTGGAATAGGATCTCTCCTAACCGGCACAACATGCACTTATGAACAGATATAAGCACTTATGAACAGATGTAAGCAAACCAGACATATAAGCACGAATAAAGCTTGATTGGATATCTTTGAATTGTTGTGAGCAAAATGATAGACAAGCCTTTCTGAGTGCCATTAATACAATGGTTAACTCAGAGCAAGGATCAAGATAATCAAGAGACTCAAAGCTGCAAGAACAAGAGACAACTGCTAAAACAACACAATAGCATAATTCAAACAAGCATCACGATCACGAGACAATAAAAACTTAAATCCGGATCAACTAAATGACAAATCATAATTGACCATCCATGTTTGAACTACTTAAAATTACTGAATTTGTTACAATTTTTTGATGTTTTAAGTAAAGTATTGAATTATGTTAGTGAAATCCTTACAAAATTATTAAAATCTCTTACAAAATGTTCTTGAGCTCATGTGAAGCTCATTCTAAGGAGCTTTTTCTATATTTTCCCTTAAAATAACAGTAAAACGATGCATAAGCTTTTTTCCAAATCCAAGGAATATAAAAAGAGAAGCGATATTAATTGAAATTTCACAACCATGCAAATGCAACAACGAATCTGAAAAGAAAGAAATCACTTAAAATTCTCACAATCGAATCGTAAATAAAGAAACAAATCGATCTCATGAGGATTTAAAGCGAAAAGTCCAAAAAAACACTAAAACAAGACAATCGAATTGCATCTCAATGGAACAGATCAAATCTATCAAAGCAAAAAACATGCAAGCAGAAAAATCCAAAAGTAAGATAGAAACTATGAACAAATAAATGAACCGATAAACATATATATAGCTGTTTAATGACAAATTACAGCGAAGAATTTTACTGTTTGAGTATACATTATAACAAACAAATAATAATAATAAGCTATTTAGTATTTAGCATCAGAAAATAAAAGCCCCCAATTTAAAACTATTCTCTGAAGTAGAACTACAATACCAAGTCGTTTCACATTAATCCTTGAAAAGCTAAAGTGTGCAACTCTTAAATTATTGAAGCAATAGTTCAGACGAGTCAGTCTATTAAAATTTTCATGCCACAGAACAAGAGATTGCAGGCTAAACCAAAGTGCAGTCCATGCTTTTAATGCTTGGAATAGACCTCAAAATGAGTAGAATAACAATAACAATGCTCTTTGTTTTGGGTGCAAAATAGGAATAAAGCCAAGGACAACAAAGTAGCTATGTCACCAGGGAAAGAGAGTTAATTGTTAGAATGGGTGCTTATTCTTGGGTAAAAAGAACCTCTGAAAGAACAGTAACCCAATGCCCACAAATTAAAATATATATATCAAGCCAAAGGAGTGTTACTAGCCAAAAGAGTAGAAAATATAGAAGATTATGAATTACAATATCCAAGCCAAATATTATGCAAACTATCTGAAGCTCCTCCAGTCGAAAATTCATTGACCAGAGGCAATTTACGAAATATATGGTCTCTAACAGCAGTTGCTGCTAAGTTGCTAATGTTAAACTAGATACGAAGGTAGACATATCATGCAGCTTGGTAATTTGTATAAGGGATCATTGGTCTCTATGGTCATAAACCTACTGATGGGAGAGTCTAGCCAGTTGTTGAACTTATGGCCTGTCCTTAACAACAATAGCTAGTAAATTACAAATTACTTCAAATCAACGTAGACACACCAAAGCAGCTAATAATTTGTATAAAGGATCATTGGCCGATAAACCTACTGAGGAGGAGACAATTAGTCTAGCCTGTTGTTGAACTTATGGCTGATCCTAAACAACAGAAGCTAGCGAGTTAAAAATTACTTGGAATTAATAAGAATAAAATTTATCTTACTCTGGTGGCATGTATCCAAATGTCCCAACAAGGCGTGTGGTAGGGATGAATTTCCAACTTCATCGATTTTGTTAATCCAAAATCGCAACTGCATTGATGTTAAAAATTGATTAAAGTGCAATTATAACAAGAAGCATTCAAACAATCAACCGATGAGAGGTCGAAAGGAATAACCTTTGCACGAAACTTTTTGTCTATCAATATATTAGAATTGATATAATGTCCCGATGAATGTAAGCGAGGACAGTATGCTCATGAATAAACAAATGTAATCCCATTAGTCTTTGCTCACGAATTTTAGAAGGTCATAGATGAAAGAGGATGTTTATAAAGGAAGAAAAACTTATAAATGAAAAAAGGGAAGGCCAATGAATTCCATTATAATGATTGAAAAGTTAAACAACAGCAGTTCCACCATCATATGGACTAGATAGCAAAGAAAGAGCAGGAAAAAAAATTGAAACATAAGGCGCAATCAGAATCTAATTTATCTGAACTCATCAATTTTCCTAAAATACAGGTATATGGACACATAAATATTCGATTAATCTAAATCAGGATAAATAGATCGAAACATCGAATATCAAAATATAACATATTTCAAATTAAAATCCAAATTGATAATCAAATGAAATGAATATCGGAGAGGTCAACGGTAAAAATCGAACCGGAATTCAAGATCTAGCGTACTTGTAATTGTGAACCCTCAATCTGAAACCCTTTGAATACAAAAGAAGAGAAGAAAAGAAAGAAAGAGTCTTCTGGTAGGAGGGAAAGAATAGAAGATGTTAAAATTTGGGAGAAGGGAAAGAAGCCGATGTTCACTGAGGGGTGAGATAAACGTTTGCGTGGGAAAGTGGTGGTTTGCTTTTCTGTTTTCGCCGCTGCTACTGGCGGTATATAGGAAGGAAGACGAGGGGATTCTGCTCTTCCAACCCCAAGAGATGATGAACCAGCAGAGGAGAAATTCTTCCTTAGGGTGAAGAGAGTGAAGAGGAGTTTAGAAAATGTCTTACCGTTTAGAAATTGGTAAGACGTTTTCCGGAAACTATGAAATGAAATTACCCGTGTTTTGGAAAATGTTTTCCTTAGTAATTCATTTTCCAAGCAAACAAACACTGTAAAATGGGGAAAATGTTTTCCGAAAAATATTTTTCCCTATCAAACAGACCCTTAATTAATTAAATTCCCATTTGCCTTGTATCCGAAATAAAATTATTAAGCTCTAAATATTTATACAGAAGTTAGTACTCACAACAAGCGCCATAGTGAAGATTGGAACATAACGAAATTCCATTGATAGAAAAGCTAGAAAAAAGAAAAAAGGAATGCAATTGAAACTTAGAGTTGGAGATGCTCTTTAAGTATTTAGGCAGCTGTTTTATTTATACTTGTAAAACAGCAGCACCGGGTGTTTATGTATTCTTATAGTGGAATGCGTGTATGCACTTGTGAGCAAAGGTTAAAGCGGTATTATTGGGATTTTAACTGCCTATGTTGTAATTGTTGCATTACATATTTCAACATCATTTGGTATTTTTTATAGAATAAACTTTAATTGTAATTACGGACTTTGGATGAGTGATTGTCATAATCAGTTCATTGTTGTAAAGTTAAATTGACTTTAGCCAATAACTTATTCAAATAAGTTGTTGAATAAAATCATTTGTTAAATGAGGATCTATAAAATTAACAAATTTGAACTATATTAACAAATATTGTAAATTGATTTTTCTCTTTGCTTTACTCTTTTTTTGAATTTGTTAATTATACTCTCTTGTTTCGATTTGTGTTACAGCAATAGTTAGAAATAATTTATTTGAACAACTACCATAAAAAATCCATTTAATTAATATTGTTTATATTTATTGCAAGAGATAACCAATTAACATAAAAATTATGATATTGTGTCGTAAAAAAAACCCCATGAAACTACAAGAGACAGAAATCAAAACAAAACCACATGTCCATTTTCAAGTGTCGTAACCAATTTATTTGTTCAGCTGCATGGGGGTTTTTTACCCAAAGAATACAAAAAAATTAAAAAAATTGTAAATTGGTATATGAAATCAATTATGTATCAAAATGATACAAAAGGGTGGTGCCGCCTATGCCACACCCTCAACCGCCCATTTTTGGTTTTTTTTTTTCAGTAGTTTTGTTGAGGGACCTATTATGCAATTTTTTCAGTTTTGAGAAAAGGAAGGGAAAAGGTGCAGCTGTCGCACCCAACTTTAAATTTGAATAATTGCCTTCCAAGCCCTCCCTATTTATTATTTTCTTTTTATTCCCCTTCAACTCACTATATTGTGTTTAAACAAACTATTAATCTGTTTTTGTAGTTAAATAAGCCCTTTACTTATGGTTTTTACTCATAAAATTTAAAAACTTTTTGATTAAATTTTAAAAACACAAAAATGATAATGTGTTACGTAAACATGAGAATAGGAACAAAGTGGCAAATCGAGTCTTTGCTCCCCCTCTCTAGATAATTAGAAAATTTTCAATTTTATCCCCTCCCAAAAATAATAATTCAATTGAAACCTGTCGAAACCATTTTTTTTTTAAAACGAGAATCGACTTTGGTTTAGAAAACGAAAAAAAACAGGGAGTCGCCACCGATCTTTATTTGATGTGATCGGATCACCTTCGTTTTAATAACACATTTTGGTTTACCAAAACAATGTTTTTGGTCTACGAAGTTTTGAGAAATCGAGTTCGGGAGTCGGTTACGTGCGAGGAAGGGTTAGCATCCTCGTCACGCCCAAACTTGGTACCTAATTGATTGTTTAATGTCTTAATGTCGAAAGTTGGAAATTTGAAAAAGATTTAAAAATACGATTCCTTTAGAAAGTGTTCGGATGATTTGAATATCGAAATTTTCTTGTTCCAAAGAGATGAAATATCCCATCCAGCACGATAGGACACGATGTTTCAAACCCTCGATACCAAGATCATTTCATGATCCCAAAAATGCATGCATTGCGATTTAAAAGGGTATTCCATTATTTGGCCAAATAAAGAAACTGAAACCTAGGACGATTGGACACGATTCCTCAAATTTCCAAACACAGAATATTGCCTTATTCAAGAAATCATGGATAAAATTTTAAAAGGATATTTGGTTATTTGGTCAAACGGAAAACCGAAACCTAACACGATTGGGCACGATTCCTCTTTCCAAACACGTAATATTGCCTTATTTGAATAGTTTTTAAATAAGCACTTATGAAACCAAATCTTCATGCATTGGGTAATAATAATAATAACTACAACAGTAATAATGATAATAATAATAATATATTAATAATAAAAGAAGCATTAGGTAATAATAAAAATACAATAATAATAAATAGCAATAATAATAAGCAAATGATAAAAAAATAAAAATAAAAAAATAAAAAACAAAATAAAGGCAAAAGAATAAAATAGATAAATAATAGTAGTCATAATAACATAAGCGTAATTAAACTAAGTATGAAAAATAAAACATAGTATATGCGAATAAATAAAAAGGACAAATAAATAAATAAACAATTTAAATAGCAAAATAAATAAACGAACAAAGTGAAATAAAAAAATAAGGAACCAAACAATTTAATAAATAAACGGATGAACAAATAAATAAAAAAGAAAAGTAAAAAAAAAAGGGCAAAAAGGACTTAATCATCATTAAAATAAAATTAAAAGGCGCAAATCAAAAATAATAAAAAGGGACAAGGGCCGAATTGCAATAGTCTAAAACTGCGGAGAACCTATAGGGAAAACAACCCTGGCCCTCATCCGCTATGTTTCAATTAGCCAGGCGAAGAATTAAATTAAAATATGAAACCAAAATTAAAGGGGAAAATTTTAAAGAAGAAAAAATGAAATGGGGACTTGATTTAAATACATCGCAAAAGCGAAAGGGTTGCTTGCGCAAATAGCCCTTTAATCCAAAACTCGCGGATCCCCCAGGGACGAGTCGGGTCGCGCGCAGGTCAGAGCCATGCGACGTAGTTTCGGCATGTGGACATAATGTCCAAAACGGCGCCGTTTTGATTATTTATAAAAACAATTTTTTTCTAAAAATGTTTCATTTCTGCGTTTGTCTTCAAAAAAAAAGAGGGGGAGGGTCTTAGGCTTCTCTCTGAAAGGGAATCTAGGGCCGACCAGGGTCCGGTCGTCTTCCACCGTGACCCGACGGTTCTAACTGCCCCGGAACGCGCTTTTCCAGACCCTTTTTTAATCCTCAAGCAGAGATATTAACGGAGGAGAAGGAAAAGAAAAAAAATGAAGAAAAAAAGAAAAATAAAGCAAGAAATGTTCGTCCTTGGTAGCCTTTTTGGATCCTAGTTAGAAACCCGAAGGGTTTCGAGGTATCCATGGAAGGCCGTGAGGACCTTCAACAGCGGCTCGAAGGCGGAACAACAGGTTTTTTCTTTACTCTTTTTTATTAATATCTTTTTGTTTCAAAAATAAAAATATAAAAGATAAGCACCTCTAATATTTTGAAACTGATTCTAGTTCTTTTTTTGTGTTCTGAAATTTCTTGTATATATTTTTCTGTGTCTCCGTAAAAAATTACAATATTCAGTATGGAGGCTTTTATAGCCGAAAGCGATACAAATTTTTATTATTATTTGATTGCTTGTTTCTGCCATTTCTTTGCTTTTCTCTTTGCTGCTTCTCTTTGTTCTTCTGCAGGTATCCTCGTGGGTCAACAGAGGCAAATGTGGGCTAATTTTTTCCATTTCCATGCAAAGTGGCCTAAGGTGCGTCAGGGGGCCTTGGGACGAGGCGCGCGCACGGCGCTCGAGGGGGCTACGGCGCAAGGGAAGGGAAAGCACTCTAGGGTTTTCTTGTTCTGTTTAGTCTTTGGGTCTACTGGGTCATCCGTAATTTGGGCTAGGGTTAATGTAATTGGGATCTATTTGGACTGTTTTATTTAGTTTAGTTTTTGGTTTGTTTTGATTTTGGGTGTAGTGGGCCCGGGCTAAATTGGGTTTGTACAGCTACCCCTCTTTGCTCATTATCGTGTAACGAGAATGGAGCAAAGACTTTAAAACGGCCAATTTTGCTTGGACCTGTCGAGTCTTGACTCCTTTTGGCGTTTTTCTTCAAGTAGCTTCATTCCACTCCACTACGTCTTCAGGGGTATAAGATCCTATTTTTAATCTGCCTCGTTCTAACTTAAAGGAGATAAGAACTGGTAACTTCAACCTACTCTGCTGCAACTTCAGAGAGATAAGATTGGTGGTTTCAACCTACTTCACTGCAACTCTAGGAAGATAAGATCTGTCGTAATTTGTAGCTTCAATCTGTTCCACTGCATCTTCAGGAAAATAAGATTTGTTGTCTTCAGTCTACTCCACTGCAACTTCAGGGAGGTAAGACTTGTAACTTCAACCTGCTCCACTGCAACTTCAGGGAGATAAGGTTTGTGGTGATCTGCTCTACTGCAATTTCAGAGAGAGATAAGATATGTAATTTAGCTTCAATCTGTTCCGCTGCAACTTCAGGGAAATAAGATCTGCTATCTTCAGTCTACTCCACTGCAACTTCAAGGAGATAAGACTTGTAACTTCAACCTGCTCCACTGCAACTTCAGGGAGATAAGGTTTGTGGTAATCTGCTCTACTGTAACTTCAGAGAGAGATAAGATCTGTAATTTAGCTTCAATTTGTTCTGCTGCAACTTTAGGGAAATAAGAGCTGCTATCTTCAGTCTGCTCCACTGCAACTTCAAGGAGACAAGACTTGTAACTTCAACCTACCCCACTGTAACTTTAAGGAGATAAGATTTGTGGTTTTAATCAATCTTGCTGCACTATCTTTTGGGGGATATGATGCGTAGAATCGATTTCATGTGCTTATGTTTATGCCCCATGATTGGGATGTCATTATTAGAATGAATCAAATGTTCCTAATTGGATGTGTATGGATGATATTTTCATGAATGTGATATATATGAGAATGATTCCTTATTAATGTTTGGGTTATCATTGCCCAATGTTTGTCTAAGTTCTATTACTGATGTGTTACCATGCCTTCTTGTTCAGCTGGTATCTCTAACCGAAAGTCTAAGGAAATAGTCATCATTCCAATTATTTGTTCTCAAATGTTTCCAACCCCTAAGTTTGGTTAGTTCTTGAATAGTGGTCCTGTTATTAGATCCTTGTATCTTTTTAGACCCTTTCAAAGTAATATGCAAAACTTCATTTACTTGAATGTTAGTCCATTAATCGTTATTTCAATATAAAATGCTTGAAAGGGAGATTGTAGAAGTGGATAAGATCGAAGTTTATTAGGAGCAAGGCTCGAAATGAATAGATTTGTCAACATAGCAAATTCGCTCAAATACAAAATGAATAATATGAAAGTAGGTGCCTCAGATATCATAGTATGAGTCTCTCTGTACTAACTTCCCGAAGACCCTTTTGGACTCGATGTGTGCTTTGGAGATCCAAAGCCCTTTGTTGATGCCCCGAGACGTAGTGTCTCTTTTCATTATTCATTCAGGGATAGCAAGACTACCATATGCCCTATTCTTGATCAAGATTTGAATTGCCCTTTTTGTGGGTTTTCAATTCAAAACCCTTTTGGTCTCAATGCGCTCTTTACGAGTTTTTACCTTGGCCTCTCCCTTTTTATTTTATTTTATTTTATTTTCTTTCTTTCTTTCTTTCTTTTTAGGTAAAATATTTCTTGACTGAGTCTGAATTCACCAGATTTGGTAAGCTTTTACCATCCATCTCCGTCAAGATCAACGCTACTCCAGAAAAGGCCTTCTTTTCCACATAAGGTCCTTCCCAATTCAGCATCCATTTTCCTCTGAAATCTTTCTGTATGGGCAAGATTTTTTTTTAACACTAGGTCCCCTTCATGAAATTCTCTAGGACGAACCTTTTTGTTATAAGCTCGCATCATTTGCTTTTAGTACATCTGACCATGACGGATAGCCTTCAACCTTTTCTCTTCAACTAAATTTAGCTGATTATATCGGGCTTGGATCCATTCGGCTTCATCTAACTTTACTTTTGCCAAAACTCAAAGAGAAGGAATTTCCACTTCAATGGGTAAAACTGCCTCCATTCCATCAACCAAAGAAAAAGGCGTTGCCCCGGTTGAGGTTCTAACGGATGTTCGATAGGCGTAGAGGGCGAATGGTAGCTTCTCATGCCAATCTTTATAAGTCTCAGTCATTTTCCCCACGATCTTCTTGATATTCTTATTGGCCGCTTCAACTGCGCCATTCATTTTTGGCCGATATGGTGATGAGTTATGGTGTTTGATCTTGAACTGATTGCAAACATCCGATATCGTGCTGTTGTTTAAATTCAATGCGTTGTCAGATATATTCCTTTCTGGCATTCCATATCGACATATGATCTTCTTCTTTAAGAATTTACTGACTGCTGATTTCGTGACATTGACATATGAAGCAGCTTCTACCTATTTGGTAAAATAATCGATGACCACGAAGATGAACCGATGCCCGTTAGAAGCTTTAGGCGAAATTGGCCTGATAACATCCATGCCCCACATAGAGAAAGGCCAAGGAGAAGTCATAACATGAAGAGGTGAAGGAGGAACATGGATTTTATCTCCATAAATTTGACACTTGTGGCACTTATTGGCGTAGTTGATACAATCTCCTTCCATGGTAGACCAATAATACCCGAATCTCATGATCTGCTTGGCCATTGTAAAACCGTTGGCATGTGTTCCACAGACACCCTCATGGACCTCTTCTAGGATGTGCTTAGCCTCAACAGCATCTACACACCTTAGTAACACCTGATCCTTTCTTCTGTTATACAGGATCTCCCCATCTAAGACATAGTCATTGGCTAATCTTCTCAACGTTCTTTTATCATTCTCAGTTGCTTGGTCAGGGTATTTACGATCTTTTACGTATCATAATATATTGTTGTACCAAGGGTTATCGTCCTTTTCCTCTTCTTCTGCTTCAGTGTTGCAACAATGAGCTGGAGTTTCGTAAATACTCATCTGGATAGGCTGCACATCCTCTTGCTTATTCACTCTGACCATCGAAGCCAAAGTAGCTAAGGCATCAGCCATTTGATTTTTATCTCGTGGGAGGTAATAGAAGGTGATGTTGTCGAAATCCTCAATTAACTCAAGAACTAATTTTCGATACTTGATTAACTTTGGATCTCTCATCTCCCATTCTCCTTTAAGTTGATAAATCACCAAAGCGGAATCCCCATAAACTTCTAATACTTTGATCTTATGTTTTATGGTCATGCATGAGATACCCATGATCTGAGAGCCAGATTCTCGCCATATTGTTTGTGCAATCAAAATCTAATTTGCTAGTGAAGGGGTAATGATCTCCATTCGGGGACAACAGGACTGCTGTGATTTCATTACCCACAGCATTTAAGGCACCATCAAAGTTTAGCTTCCAAGAATGACTTTCTTGCGAATCTTCTTCAGTAGTTGCAATATACATCAGATCTTCATTTTGGAAATCAAAGTCCAAAGACTCATAATCCTCTAGAGCTCTGCTAGCCAGAAAGTCGGCTATTGCGCTTCCTTTGACTACTTTCTGGTTCACATAGAGTATGTCAAACTCAGAAAGCAGAATTTGCCATCGGACCATTCTTCCATTTAAAGCAGTCGACTCCATCATGTATTTCAGAGGGTCCAGCTTTGAGATAAGCCAAGTCGTGTGGTACAGCATGTATTGTCTTAGTTTCAGGTTGTCCAAATCAAAGCGCAACATAATTTCTCAATTGGCGAATACCTCATCTCGGATTCGGTGAACTTCTTACTGAGATAGTATATTGCTCTTTCATTTCTTCCTGATTCATCATGTTGACCCAGCACACATCCCATGGAATTCCCGAATACTGCCAAGTATAGTATCAGCGGTCTATCCGGGTTAGGTGGCATCAATACTGGAGCATTGGATAGGTAATGTTTGACCTTATCGAAAGTCTTTTGGCATTCCTTATCCCAAACGCCTGGATTGTGTTTCTTAAGGAGACGGAATATTGGGTCGCATTTTTCAGTTAGCTGTGAAATGAACCGGACGATGTAATTTAGTCTTCCCAGAAAACCTCGAACTTTCTTTTAAGTGTGCGGCGGAGGTAATTTTTGTATAGCCTTGACTTTGTTTGAGTCTATCTCAATTCCCAGAAAGCCTAGCAGTTTTCCTGATCTAGCCCCAAAAGTGCACTTTGTTGGATTGAGCTTCAGCTGAAACTTTCTTAACCTCAAGAACAATTTCCTCAAAACTTGTATATGTTCTTTTTCTAATCGGTATTTCGCAATCATATCGTCAACATAAACCTCGATTTTCTGGTGCATCATGTCATGAAACAGGGTTACCATGGCTCTTTGGTACGTCGTTCCTGCGTTTTTTAACCTAAAGGGCATTACCTTATAGCAAAAGGTTCCCCACAAGGTCACCAATATGGTCTTTTCCATGTCTTCAGAATGCATCTTTATCTGATTGTATCCATAGAAACCATCTATGAAGGAAAATAACGAGAAGCCCGCTGAACCTGTGTTGCCACCTCTCTCCACCTTTGAGCATATTGCCTAAAGCTTTCATTCTGCTTCTTCTTCATATTTTGCAGCATAAGCCTATCGAGTGTCATATCTGTCACGTGACTGTATTACTTCATAAAAGCTTGTGCTAAGTCTTTTTAGGAGCTGACTTGTGCACGATTCAACTGATTGTACCATTTGATTGCTGACCCAATTAGACTATCTTGGAAGCAGTGGATCAATAGCTGATCATTATTAACATATCCTGTCATTCTTCGACAGAACATGGCAATGTGAGCGTTAGGACAACTTGTCCCATTATATTTCTCGAACTCTGGAGTTTTAAATTTTGGCAGGAGCACTAAGTCTGGAACTAAGCTCAGATCTTTGGCATCAAGTCTGCTACGGCAATCAGCATTTTCCATGGCCCTGAACTTTTCTTCTAACCATTTGCACCTATCTTCGAGTTGTTTTGGTAGTTCTGCCCTTGCCTTATCCGTTTCAGTCACGTCATCTAGGTCGAGGACTACAGGGTTGGTTGGGTTTTCCCCAGGGTTAGAGCCTGAGCCAGTTGTGTAATTCAAGGGTGCCGAGGTACTTAGTTGGTACTGTTGAGGTCTGATGGTCACGGGTGCCCTTTGCAGGTGCACTTCCAGTTGTGCTTGGACATTCACCGGGGTAGATCCTGAGGGGTAAGTAGGATATTCATTGTCATCTCCTGAGTTAACCATAGGACCTTTCCCTTTTCCTCGCTCTCCCGCTAGCAACTGCGCCAATTGATTTACCATGCTCTTTTGATATTCCAAGATGTGATCTCTCATCTCCTGTTGCACCTTCACTAGCTGCTCTTGTAGTTACGCTTGCAACTGGTCTTGCATTTCCTTTTGCATTTGTTTTAGTCTTTCCAACCTCTAATCCATCACTTTAGACTTGGCACGAGTAGTATAATAGTATTCAATAGGTTGTTTCGTGTTGTCATCCAGATTAACTCTGAAATAATTTAATTTTAATTAGGTTCTTTTAATAACCTTTAATGCATATGAATAGAACAAAGACAAATGCCAATGTATGAATACAAAGAAGGTGCCGATTCTAATTCAATTTCATTTAGAAAACTCTACTAGAGAACAAAGTCCTTTACATAGAATCAGATTACAAATAAGGCCTTGTCCTAGCACCTAAAACTTTAATTTTCCCAAGTAATGAAGCTAACTCTTATCCTCGATCTGACCGCGTCTCAAACTGCATGCTCAATATATCAGCTTGTACGGCCAAAGTCTGTAGGTAATCAGCTATCTCTCGCATCTGGGTTATGGCTTCTCCCATGATGTAATCTCTACCTCTGACTTGACTCTGAGAGTAGTAAAGCTCCTCTTTCTATCGTTCTTCATTCATTTCTAGAGACTCGATACAGTTTTGGCAATTCTGCAATGCCATTTCTAATTCTTCAATCTTCTTTTTCATTTCCTCAATTTGGTTCAAACTTGCTCTTAATTTTTTCATAGAGTTATAGTTTCGGTGATAATGGAGAGATCTTTCGAGTTCTGCGACTCTAGCCTTTAACTTGTTTTGTTCACTTCGACTTTCTGAGAGGCTCTTTTCTACGAATTCATTTCGTGCTTGTGCCTCTCGGAACTTCTCCTTCCATTGACCAGCTTTAGTCTTTTCGTCTTGAATCTCCCGATGTCACTACTCCGAAGTCTTTCCTAAACCAGCAGTCCTCATTGATAGGCGCATCTTTTTATAGTCGGCCTTTAGACTATCCAGGTCTTCTTCAACTCTATCCTTCCCCTTTCTTAATTTCTCGGCCTCTGACTTCTGTATTTCCACGTCTAATTTTAAGTACATTTTCTTTTCCTCTAGCTGCTCAATCCTCTTTCTGAACTCGAGACTCTTATTTTCAAAGTCTTGTCATATAATCTCTAATTCAGACGGGACGACTTGCAAGCATTTCTCTATTAATCGAGCACCTTCTGAATTTGGCCCAGGTATATTATCATTAATTCTTTGGCTGAACCAACCATTATATTCAGGTGTCGTCGTGGAACCTACAGCTAACCTCTTCATCTGGCGAGTCTGTTTCCAAGCCACCGAAATCTCCCGAACCCTTCTCTTATAATTGTCCCCTTTATATGAGAACTCAGATTGAGCAAGTCCATAAGTCACCGGTATAAATTACCTCGAATTGTATTGCCTCAATGCAGTAACGGAATGTATCCCATGGCCCCCCAAATTCCGGGCAGGAGCACGTAATCAAAGCTTCCACACCAATAAAAAATCTTATTGAGGACCATCCAAAAGGCTCTCCATTCAATATCCTCTTCTTTGAGATTTTGGAGAATTTCCATCCACCTATCCTCTGAGATATCGCTCCTCCTTTGCATGGCTACCTCTTCCTTTAATGGGGAATAACCTTTGGAGAAGACCCGACAAGAGACCTTGTCCACCTTCCAGAAATGCCCGTGAAACCATACCAGTAACATCTGTGCAAATCCAATAAATCTGCCTTCGCCTGCCCTCCTACACAAGCTCAAGGATCTGAACGTCTCGGCTAGGATTGTAGGTATCGGTGTGGTTCTTTTGTCCAGACGATCGAATAAGTCAGTGACTGCTTCGTCTATATGCCTTAAAGCTTTAGGAAAAATCACCAACCCATAAATGCTCAAGGCAAAGATATCCACTTTCTTTTTTTCATTCGGGTGTGCTAAGATCAAGTCTTTTAGGATCACCCAAGGAATACATTTACTATCCCCTTTTTGTTGAATTCGAGCCGTAACCCAAGGTTCGCTCATCCCGATAATACTCATTAACTTCTTCACGAAAGTCGGGGCATTAGCGGCCTTAGAGTAAGCTTTGTCAGCTAGGATCTTTAGACAAAGAAGCAAAGTCGTATATTCCTCCACAGTAGGCACCAAATCTACCTTCCCGAAAGTGAAACAATTGTACGCAGGATTCCAAAACTAAGTTATAGCCCGAAACAAATGTTTGTCTACCCTGACATCTAGCAGATAGGGTATATCGCCATAATTCCAGTAGAACAATTGCTTAGCTCCCTCATCCCAATAGGCACATATATCTCTCAACTATTGCAGCTCATTTTGTACCACACTGACGCGAGTAAAGTCTCACAATTCCAATGTGTATCTTTTACCAAACTGTCCCCTTTTTCTAATTGTAGCTTCTCTGACCACGTGTGGACGGCCGCATTATCATCGACTCTATCAAGGAATTCATTCTCCATGTTAAACTTTCTAACTTAGCAACCGAACACGAATCGACTCCTCCTTAAATATGCAATGTCATGCAAATCACAAACAAAGCAGACAAGTCAGTATCGAATAACAAGATTTAAGACAAACAGCAAATAATCAGACATCTATATGGATAAATACTAGCATTTAGCACTATTGCATCTGGTGGGTTCCTATGGTTCACTATATGCAAGAAAGTTCTAAGGAATAGGGTACCTGAACCAGCGGATTCCTTAATCCTCACCCATTATAGGCTTATATGGATCAAGTTCGGTTCAGGGGGATACATTTCCCTATGACCATGCAGAGATGAAAATCTCACGAAGCACGTAGGTACGGATGTATCCCGGAAGCAATCCACTAGCCCATGCGGAGGTGAAAACCTCACGAAGGCATAGTTTCTTACTCCCACTTAAGAGGTGTACCCACAACGGTCATGCAGTGCAATGCCAAAGTATTTTATAATACTCAACATTTACTGCAATCATAGCACCAACGAATGCATTAAAAGAAACATGATTTTTCAAAACAATTTTCCAAATTTTCGACAAAAGGACAAAGAATAATCAATTTTACGGCTTGACTCTCTTATTGGTCCCTAGTGGAGTCGCCAAGCTGTCGAAACCATTTTTTTTAAAATGAGAATCGACTTTGGCTTAAAAAATGAAAATAAAATAGAGAGTCGCCACCGATCTTTATTTGGTGTGATCGGATCACCTTTGTTTTAATAACACGTTTTGGTTTACCAAAACAATGTTTTTGGTCTACGAAGTTTTGAGAAATCTAGTTCGGGAGTCTGTTACGTGCAAGGAAGGGTTAGCATCCTCGTCATGCCCAAACTTGGTACCTAATTGATTGTTTAATGTCTTAATATCGAAAGTTGGAAATTCGAAAAAGATTTAAAAATACGATTCCTTTAGAAAGTGTTTGGATGATTTGAATATCGAAATTTTCTTGTTCCGAAGAGATGAAATATCGCATCCAGCACGATAGGACACGATGTTTCAAACCCTCGATACCAAGATCATTTCATGATCTCAAAAATGCATGCATTGCGATTTAAAAGGGTATTCCATTATTTGGCCAAATAAAGAAACCGAAACCCAGCACGATTGGGCACGATTCCTCAAATTTCCAAACATAGAATATTGCCTTATTCAAGAAATCACGGATAAAATTTTAAAAGGATATTTGGTTATTTGGTCAAACGGGAAACCGAAACCCAGCACGATTGGGCATGATTCCTCGAATTTCCAAACACGTAATATTGCCTTATTTGAGTAGTTTTTAAATAAGCACTTATGAAACCAAATCTCCAAATGCATTGGGTAATAATAACTACAACAGTAATAATGATAATAATAATAAAATACTAATAATAAAAGAAGCATTAGGTAATAATAAAAATACAATAATAATAAATAGCAATAATAATAAGCAAATGATAAAAAAATAAAAATAAAAATAAATAAAAAACAAAATAAAGGCAAAAGAATAAAATAGATAAATAATAATAGTCATAATAACATAAGCGTAATTAAACTAAGTATGAAAAATAAAACATAGTATATGCGAATAAATAAAAAGGACAAATAAATAAATAAACAATTTAAATAGCAAAATAAATAAACGAACAAAGTGAAATAAAAAAATAAGGAACCAAACAATTTAATAAATAAACGGATGAACAAATAAATGAAAAAGCAAAGTAAAAAAAAGGGCAAAAAGGACTTAATCATCATTAAAATAAAATTAAAAGGCGCAAATCAAAAATAATAAAAAGGGACAAGGGCCGAATTGCAATAGTCTAAAATTGTGAAGGACCTATAGGGAAAACAACCCTGGCCCTCATCCGCTATGTTTCAATTAGCCAGGAGAAGGATTAAATTAAAATATGAAACCAAAATTAAAGGGGAAAATTTTAAAGAAAAAAATGAAATGGGGACTTGATTTAAATACATCGCAAAAGCAGAAGGGTTGCTTGCACAAATAGCCCTTTAATCCAAAACGCGCGAATCCCCCAGGGATGGTTTGGGTCGCGCGCGGGTTAGAGCCATGCGACGTCGTTTCGACATGTGGACATAATGTCCAAAACGGCGCCGTTTTGATTATTTATGAAAACAATTTTTTTTCTAAAAATGTTTCATTTCTGCGTTTGTCTTCAAAAAAAAAAGGGGGGAGGGTCTTAGGCTTCTCTCTGAAAGGGAATCTAGGGCCTGCCAGGGTCCGGTCGTCTTCCATCGTGGCATCCGCCGCATGCGACGGTTCTAACTGCCCCGGAACGGGCTTTTCCAGACCCTTTTTTAATCCTCAAGCAGAGATATTAACGGAGGAGAAGGAAAAGAAAAAAATGAAAAAAAAAAAAAGAAAAGAAAATAAAGCGAGAAAGGTTCGTCCTTGGTAGCCTTTTTGGATCCTGGTTAGAAACCCAAAGGGTTTTGAGGTATCCATGGAAGGCCGTGACGACCTTCAATAGCGGCTCGAAGGCGAAACAACAGGTTTTTTCTTTAATCTTTTTTATTAATATCTTTTTATTTCGAAAATAAAAATATAAAAGATAAGCACCTATAATATTTTGAAACTGATTCTGGTTCTTTTTTTGTGTTCTGAAATTTCTTGTATATATTTTTCTGTGTCCCCGTAAAAAATTACAATATTCAGTATGGAGGCTTTTATAGCCGAAAGCGATACAAATTTTTATTATTATTTGCTTGCTTGTTTCTGCCATTTCTTTGTTGTTCTCTTTGCTGCTTCTCTTTGTTCTTCTGCAGGTATCCTCATGGGTCAACAGAGGCGGATAAGGGCTAATTTTTGCCATTTCCGTGCAAAGTGGCCTAGAGTGCGTCAGGGGGCCTTGGGACGAGGCACGCGCACGGCGCTCGAGGGGGCTGCGGCGCGAGGGAAGGGAAAGCACTCTATGGTTTTCTTGTTCTGTTTAGTCTTTGGGCCTACTGGGTCGTCTGTAATTTGGGCTAAGGTTAATGTAATTGGGATCTATTTGGACTGTTTTATTTAGTTTAGTTTTTGGTTTGTTTTGTTTTTGGGTGTAGTGGGCCCGGGCTAAATTGGGCCTATACAAAACCTTTTTAATTTTGTAGTAAAATAATATTTTAATCCTCCTGAAATTTAATAAATAATTTTAAGAAATTTATCATAAATTTTTTAGCTTTGCACCCTTCTTATATTTTATAAATTTATCTCAATCCCACGACATAAAATTTTCGACTTCATCTCTGCAAGAAAAAAGTATAATAATAGTTGTAGTATACGATATTCAACGTTAAAAACAAATAAAGCTTTAAACCATAAAAAAAAAAAAAAAGGAAATGATACTTATCATTTTGAAAAAAGTGTTGTAAAAAAGTGTAATATACTGATTTCAAGTGTTTAATATTATTATCGTAAAATTACGGTTGAAAGTTAAAATATCTATTTTAGACATAATGATGGAAAGTAAAAAAAAATTAAATAATTTAAATAATGATATATGACATATAAATTTTAAATATCTAAATTATTTGTAATATTTAATTTAAATATATAAATAGATATTATTAATAATCTAATATCAATTACTCTAAGTAATATAATAACTATTAAATCTATGCATATATGAAATTTGAAGAGTCCAAAAATGTATATCATAATGTTTACAATTTCCAAACATGTGCCCTAAGAGTGAAGTATTGTTAATTGTGTAAAATAAAGCTAAAGTAAAGCTATTTAAAAAATATAAACTAACTCACATCTTATGTTGATGTAAATTTGATGAGAAAAATTTATTAAATAAAAAATATATATTTAATTTAATCAACAAGTTTTTAAATTTTATGAGTAAAAACCATAAGTAAAGGGCTTATTTAACTACAAAAATAGATTAATGGTTTGTTTAAACACAATATAGTGAGTTGAAGGGAAATAAAAAAAAAATAATAAATAGGGAGGGCTTAGAAGGCAATTATTCAAATTTAAAGTTGAGTGTAACAGCCGCACTTTTCCCTTTCTTTTCTCAAAACTGGAAAAATTATATAATAGGTCCCTCAACAAAATTGCTGAAAAAAAAAACCAGAAATGGGCAGTTGAGGGTGTGGCAGAGGCAGCATCAAATGTGCCAGTGACAGAGATGGCACCACCCTTTTATACCATTTTAGTATATAATTGATTTCATATACCAATTTAGAATTTTTTTAATTTATTTGTATTCTTTGAGTAAAAAACCCGCTGCATGGAGATATTTTGGTCCAATAATTATTTGCAGTGCAGTAATTTCAACGTCGACTCTCATAATATTTCAGGTAGACATGGTGGTTAGCTAAGAATGTTGATGTTGCCCTTAGACGCCGTGGTTTTGGATTGCAATGTATTATTCATCTTTTTACAGTAATTTCAACGTCGACTCTCATAATATTTCAGGTAGACATGGTGATTAGCTAAGAATGTTGATGTTGCCCTTAGACGCCGTGGTTTTGGATTGCAATGTATTATTCATCTTTTTACTGTTAGTGTTGTCCTTGTCGAGGGTGTGGCCGACAATGGGAAAAAATTAGCCGAAAGTAGGCCTTTTGAAGTGATGATTTTGGGTCTCCAGCAGTGCACTGACATGTGAAGCTTTGGTGGTACATCTTCTTCAGGCACTAGCTGCACATAGAATATCACGTCCACGTCTATGTCGTCCATTATCCCAGTTTCAAGATTCCATTTGTTCAGCTTGGGATAAAATTTGAAGGACTGGCGGCCGCATCATGATATTTTGCTCCGATAATTGTTTGCAGTAATTTTGACAAATCTCATATATACTATTTATTTAGAAAGAAAAACTGTTAAAAATGCCTCGATAATGGGTGGCCACGGTTCTGTAATTGTTAGTGTCTGATTTTGGGTCTAATCTAGAACCATTGTATTGTAGCTAGGTTTTTGGGTCTTCAGTTGTGATTTGTGAAGCACCGAAGTCATCTATCTTCCTTTAAATAGTCAGTTTGTAAGCATAAATTATCCGATTTAAAAAAGAAAAAAAGGGGGGAAGGGAGAAATTTCTAAATTTTAGAATTTTAATTCAATGATAATAATATATTTTATCTACCTATAATAAAATACTGTTTCAATCATCTACTATTAATATATATAATATTATACAAACGGACATCTTTATTCTGTCCTCCGTATTTTCTTCTTTTTTCTTTTTAAACTATGATTCTACTCTCTATTATTATATGGTATTGCCTGAGTGGTTTTTATGCTTGTAGTAAAACCAACAATATTTTAAATTTTAGGTAGAGATAATTAGAGGTAATTAAGTGTAGCAGTGGTTTTTAATGAAATTGGAATAGTAGTTTCTGGATCATAAATTCAAGGCCGAAAGAAATTTTATTTTAATATTACTTTATGATTTACAGTATGATAGAAATATCGTATGAAAATTTCGATAAAAAATTTTACCAATTACATGTTTAATTTTATAAAAATGACCAAATTGCACAAAGTGTAAAAGTTAAATTTTAGTGGCTAAAGGTATCAAACAGCTATGGAATTCAAAATTGGAGGTCCTTATATGGAAAATAGACCATTTAGAGGATTTAGTAGATAATGATGATTATTCATCACTGGAAAATTTAATAAAGAAAAGGGTTAAATTGGAAAGATGATAAAATAAAAGATGATAAATGAATTAAATAATAAAATATCATCATTTTTCATCATCTTTCCTAAAAATAAAACATGGAAACCCTAGCTATGAGAGCTTGAAGTTAGCAAGCTTATTTTGCTTAATTAGAAGAGTATTCTTGTCCCGTTTTTAATTATTTTTATGTTTTCGATATCATAATAGCTTAATCTAGCTATCTCGAGGATTAATTTGTAAAACTATTGAAGTATTAGGGTTTTTCCCTAGATGAATATAGTTGAATTATGATGTTTTATATTAGAAAATGAAAGGTTGTTGATAGATAAACAACTTTTGAAAAGAGAATTTTGATGAAATTATGATTTAGGGACTAAATTGTAAAGATGAAAAATTCATGAAAAAATTCTGAATTTTATTAAATAAAGGGGTTGCTATTGTGATATATGAAAATTGGCTAGGCTTGGAATAAGGATTAAATTGTACTAATTTTATTTTCCGAGCTTAGGGACAAAATCATAATTAATTAAAAGTATATGGGCAAAATAGTAATTTTTCCAAAGATGTGTATTGGACTGAATTGAATATGAATTGTATTAAATTGAGCTAAATTCCTTCGTGTAGATCCAGATATACCTGGTACGGGATTGGATAGAGGAAAAGAAAAAGTATCGGGTTAGTAGCTTACAATCCACGAACACTTGTCGAGGTAAGTTCGTGTAACTAAATTGTATGTTTATATTTTTAAATTGAATGTTATGATTGTGAAATGTATGATTGTCATGTATAAATATTGATCACATATCCGAAAAATATCTTACAAGTACTAAGTCTCGTCTGAACCTAAGAAATTCGATGGATACAAATAACATTGTCATTAAGGGTTCCCGAATTGGTTGTGGTCCTGGATGTGTTGCGGACACACCACCGCTCTTATGAGCGTCCTGATACTTGACTCTCATGAGCTTCCCGTTATTTAGCTCTTATGAGCATCCCGATATATGGCTCTCATGATCTTCCCGATTAATGGCTCTCCGAAGCTTCCCAATATTGGCTCGCATGAGCTTCCCAAATTTGACTCTCTTGAGCTTCTCAATTATGGCTCGTATGAGCTTCCCGATAATTGGCTCCCAAAAGCTTCTCATTACATGGCTCACATAAGCTTCTCGCTAAATGGCTCGAAAAAGCTTCCCAATTACATGCTCGCATGGGCATACCTGAATATGAATTGACGGATTACAGATTTGTACACTTCGTGTGTACTACCTCTGTATCCAACGATATTTAAATGGTTCAATGGGCAATGTTCTGTTATAAGAAAATGTGAATCCAATACGAACTGTTATCAGTATATACATGAAATTACATGAAAAATGAGATTACATGATATGTTGAAAAATTAGATGTATGATACATGTATGGAACTTGCTTGGTGACTATGTTCAACCATGTTTATGGGTTATTATATGTGTTTACATGGCTAACATGATGAGGATATGTGTTTAGGCTTTTGGCCAAGTTGATTTGGATATTTCTTGTATGCTTACCTTAAATGTTATTAAATGGTAAGTAAATTTCTATGTTATACAAACTTACTAAGCATTAAATGCTTTATAATAGCCCAAATTTCAGTGATATTAGAAATAGTGGTTTGAGACCACCAAATCTGACAAATAAACTCGTAGATTATATTATTTAATATTTACGAGCTAAACGTAGCTTTTAAAAGATTTTTGAAATAGTAAATTGTGTTTTATAAAGATTTATTTGGTTAAGAAATCGAGAAAAAAAGGTATCGAGATCTCAGTGTTATAAACCGAGTCATAAATATTTTTGTGAATATTTACGGAATGTCAATAAGGTAGTATGAAAATTTCGTTAGAAAATTTTGACGTTTGGATGGTTAATTTAAAAAAAAAGACTAAATTGAAAAAGGTATAAAAGTTGCTAGAATGATTAAATAGCTTAATTGTCAAATGAGGAAGGATCTAAAGTGCAAATAATCCCAAAGGAGATATTTTGGGCGGCAATAGCTGAGAAAAAAATCAGGAAATGAGTGTGTAACAACCCAAACCCGGCCCAAACACTATGGCCGAATCTAGTTGTTACAGGAAAAATATTTTTTTGAAAACCCGTTTGGAAAACCAACTTAAGTTTTGAAAACTCTTCATTTAAGTGGGCTTGCTAAAACCATACTTAGATTTTAATTTAGAAATTTAATTAAGTAAAATTATTATAAAATTTCAAGTGTGCCCGATGGCATATTAAAACAATTTTTCGTGTTCATTGGGAAAACATGTGACTTTGATTTGATATTAATAATCAAGTTTGAAACTAAGTATTCAACATATGAGGAATAATAAAAGAAAATATCGGAGGCCTTATTACATCCGAACAAAATATAAACCGAAAATAATAATAGAAATATCATAACTTAAAATCAAAGTTCTTCTAAATTTAATCCCTTCGCATGGCCACCTCGAGTCCACGGCTACCCACATCCGCGATCTATGTGTGTCAGGAAAAATGTAAAGGAGAAGGTGAGTCACCAAGACTCAATATGTAACCCTTCCCGGTGTTAAAACACTTTCATACACAACCATATAGCAAATAATATGCAAATCGTTATGTGTCCCAACCTGCTTGACCATACGCCACTGTCTACCCCATTGTGGTACCAAAACTTTGGTGGTGCCAAACCACTGGTGACATATAGTCACAATGTGTTACCAAAACAACGGTGTCTGAGACACAAATCGGGTGATGGGGCCAACCCCGTCGTGTGATACCAAATCAGCGGCAGACGATCCCATATCTCAAGTGGGGCCAACCCACGGTGGTGTTAACCACGGGGACAAGTCGCTTTGAGGTACCAAACCTGCGGAGGTACCAAACCTCGGTGACCAGTAGTCACGAGTGTGTTACCAAAACACTCGGTGCCCGTCAACGCGAATATCTTGCGCCTCCACTCAATCAACCCACACAATCAACAATCATAAGCGATTTATTATATGTATTAACACGACATGCTTCCCAAAAGCATCATAATAATTTCATATAAATAGAGACTTACCGAGGTCCTCGCTTGTACCATTTAAGGTACTAAATCAGTATCTACATCAAGCGGGTTTACATACCACATACATTTATCACACATATTAAGCTGCTATAAGTGTGTATGTACACACACGATGTCGATGATAGTCCTAGCTCCTGACAAAAGCAATCGACCACTCACAAACTCCTTGTTTCTATAATCGGCCCAACTCAAGGGTTAGTGATATGGGCCATTCGACCAAACCAAATAATTTGAGAAGGGTTCCTTGTGAACCCGAATTCTTACCTTCACACCTTTGGGTACTAATCACAACACTAAACTCGAATCGCTTCCAAAAATCCGAACACTATGGATTAGCGGCTTGAGTCAATTGCTTTACGAATCCAGTACCTTTAGGATCGTTTGAAGAAGAAATCGAGAGAGATTGCCCTTGCTTGAGTTCGGCTAAGGCTTGACAAAAGAGAAAGAAAAGAATTCGGCACTTCAACTGGTGTATTCGGCCAAAGAGGAAATTAATGGGGAAAGAAAGGTGCTAAGAGTTTCGGCTTGAAGGGGTTTGAGAGAATGGAGAAAATACAAGAAGAACAAAGGAGGGGTTAGGGAATTCGGTCACTTAGCAAAATGAGAAAAAGAAAAAAAAAAACAAGGGGTCAACTAATGCTTTTATAGGCACTTAGTACCCTTTGCCAGTCCACCTTCTTAATTAATTCAAAATAATTTGAATTAATCCCCAATAATCCATTAATAATCCCTTAATATCCCCTTTTATCTTCTATTATCTTGTTTATCTAAATAAAACTAATATTATCCTAATTATCCCTAGAATTAAACAAATAAAATCCTTGATTATCCCATCAATTAATCCCATGATAATTCATTTAAAAAAAATAAAATACATCCTTATTAATATCCAATGATAAAAGCTAATATTATCCTTAATATATCCTACTATCTTATTATCTAAATAAAAATCTAATTAATAATCTATTTTTTTTTAAAACTTAGTAATATCCTCACTATTTATCTCTATTATCCTTAGAATTAAGCAATTAAAAATCCAATTTAAAATGCTCATATTATCCTTTAATATTAAAACAAATTTGAGCATTTTTCTCTCTCTTATTGCCGTCCAAACAAGGTGCTAAAAAGGAGAATTTCGTGACTCGAACCAAGGCTCTCCCTTGCTCAAAGTGGCGTCACATGTAGCTCCCAAGTGACCCTCCCTTTGCCACTTATTCTAGGCTCATTTTATGACAACAAATCCCTTATTTATTCTTGTAACCCCTACCTGCTAAGGCTCCTCACCTTAAAAGCTTGAAGATAATATTTTTCCCCCTACTCAAACCTACTAAAAATCCATAATTAAGCCTTACTACACCATAATTAATAACACAGCAGCTCAACCACATAACAAAAATAATTTAATCACAAATAGCCCCAATTTTAGGATGTTACAGAGTGAAATAAGGGCAACATTGGAAAATTGCCAAAATTGGTTAAATAAAAATGGGACCAAATTGGGATATCTAGATTTCTTTTCATTTTCTCTTCATTTTCTTCAGCTGAAAAACAGCCATGGGAGAGAGTTTCAAGCTGGTTTTCATACTCAAGCTTCATGTAAGTTTAATTCTTTCTTTCTCCTTGAAATTTCTATGTTTTTGTTCTTTTACAATTGGGTCCAACTTATTAATTCATTAGCTTTTGATTCTATGGCTAACTTTTAAAGTTGATGTGGATTAGTGCTGGAAGAATATGATGAATGAATATTGAATTGAAGCTTTAATTTTGTTATATGATGATTTTATTAAGTAAAATTAATGGAAATTGGTTTTAGGACCCTGAAAGAGTTGAAATTAAGGCCTAGTGTTAAAATTCTGATTTTCAAAGCTTATGAAGTAGTTTAAATTGATATATAAAAGTATTAAATGAGAAAATTAGCTCAATTGGGGGGTTAATTGTGCAAGGACTGAATTGTATGAAATGTGGAATTTGGGACAAAATAGAAATCAACATATTACACTAAAGCAGTTTTGGACAGCAGCAATTGTCTAATTTTGAAAAATCACCAAAAATTGTAGAAATTGAATTAGAAGTTGAGTGAGATATGAAATTAAATCTTGTTGAGTCTATTTTCATATAAAAGAAACAGAGAAAGAAAAGGAAGTATACATTTTGAGATATTTAAATTTTTGTAAGACTGGTTTAGAATAACTTCGTGATCCCCTGTTCTTACTTTAGAAATTCACTAAAAATTGCACAAAAATAATTATGGGTTATAATTTATATTTTTGTATTCCTTAGTGAGTCTATTATCATTATCAATAATCAATAACACTATATGAAAATCGTATTATGAGATAACCGATCTTTAGTGAAGAGAGGTCAGAGCTGTAGGACTATGTAACAGGGGAGAACTTAACTAATAAATTGTACTAATTGGAAGCACCAAAAATTCTGGAACAATTATAGTAATAAGATATATGAGTCTAGTTTCAAAGAAAATTAACGGATCTTAATTTGGAGTTCTGTAGCTGAAGATAAAAATAACTTAGTGACTATAACACGGATAGACAGCTTGAATATTCACATAAGTAAATAGTGAAAATTATAGATAATGTTAGTTACAAGTGTGTTGTTTATACTAAGGATGTGGACGGAGAGGAGGAGGAGGAAAAATAATATATGAACGACTTGTGTATAAATTGATTACATGCTCGATTATAATTGATACATGGAAATATGAGACTATAATATATAAAAACATAGAATGTGTTTGATAAATGTGTTCATTCATAATTATAGAATTTTTGCATCTCAAGTGCACTATATGTGTAAAGATGATGTTTCAAATGATTTGATAAGTAAAACTCAAATATGAAATAGTTTGAAACCAAGACAAATTGTTATAAAAATGTATATGAAATACAGAGGTGCGATTGTTATATGAATACATAGTATGAAAAAGTATAAGTACAAGAGAAATTTAATGAGAATTGAGCCCATATACGTTTCTTGTTATTTATATGAAGTGTACGACTAACAAATCGTATTAAGTATAAGGCTCAGTTGAATATCTTAAATTGGTTTTTGTATGTATTAAATGTGAGTGAAGAATAAGGATCAAATGAGTAAGAAATATGGCTTGGAAAATAGCCTAATTTGTGAAAATTAACTTTACCACACGGCCTTGCAACATGGGCGTGTACTAAGGCTGTGTGACCCAAGTTCCTTCAAAGATGCAAGTCAGAGAGTTATACGCCCTAGAGGCACGGCCATGTGAGCCACACGGGCGTGGGACCCTTGTAAATGAGATAAACTTAAGGATTTTGTGAAAAAATTTATACGATTCTGATTTAGTCCCGACCCAATCCCAATGCATGATTTGGACTTCAAGGGTTCGTTAAAGGAACTTTTATAATCAATTTTGATATTTGAGCGATAAATGGTTTAAATAATCTGTAAGTGTTCCGTACTATTCGGTAATGCCTCGTACCCTGTTCCGGCGTCGAACACGGGTAAGAGGTGTTACATGCTTACTCTGGTTTATTTCTCCTGTTTTATAGTAACTCGGAAGCTCGTTAAGGTTGGAACCTGGTCGGAGCCACATCATACTATCCATCGGCCTTTTCAGTATATATATATAGCAAACTAATTTTGGTTATAATGGCATGTATAGGTTAATTTGGCCAAACGTTGGCATGCAAATGTCTTGTTGTGGTTAGCCATTTGAATGGCTTGTGCTTGATATATTTTGATATATTTTGATCAATTTGGTAAGTTGAATAATAAGGTATAAGTAGAGATATATTATGAATAAAACTTGATTTAGGCTTGACTTGGGTGCCCTATTATGGTATATTGATATCCAAAAATTTTTGATTAATTGATGGCAAATTTGGGGTGAGAAAAGTGGCTTAGAAATGACCTATTTTTGTCTACACGGCACGGGTATGTGTCTCAGCCGTGTGTATTTTCAAAATTTGCATAAGTCAGTATACTCAGTATTGTTCACACAGCCTAACACACGGGCGTATGGTTTGGCCGTGTGTCCCCTGCATCTTTTAAATTTCAAAACTGAATATTCAAATTGTTTACATGGCCTAGCACACGGGCGTGTGGCTTGGCCGTGTGACCCAAGTTAGAGAGCTCCCAAGTTTGGACACGAGTTGGGACACGACCGTGTGTCCCTAATTTGAATGCCCACACGGCTTGAGACACGAGGCATGTCTCTTGACCATGTGAGACACACGGTCTAGCCACACGGGCATGTGTCCCGTACACCTTTGAAAAATTGTAATGTTTCCTGAAAAATTTTCTGAGTACCCGGTTTACTCCCGACTTATTTTTAACATGTATTTTGGGCCTCAATGGCTCACATAAGGGACAATATGAAGGATTTAGATTAGTTTCTGATATGAACACTATATGTAACACCCCAAACCCGGCCCATAAGTTTCGACCAGATCTGGTATGCTACGGGTTGAACGTTAAAATCTTTTGCTAAGTTGGTTTTAGAAAATCATAAGTTATTAGGCAATATTTGAATAAATAAGTGACATTTGAAAAGAATCTTGTATTATTATTATTTGGTATAAATAAACCCCTGACATAAATTCATAAGTTGCAAATATTAAAAACCTACTTAGGCAAATATAAACTATGGGGCCTTATTACCTAAATATTACCAAAACAAAACTTAAAGGAAAACCGAAAATAATCTATAGAAATAAATACTTGATGGCCCCTCGAGTCCGTCTCGGCTCCCATGTCCACGATCTACTGCTCATCTGAAAAGTTAGGGAAAAATAATAGGGTGAGTCACCAAGACTCAGTGTGTAAATCCCGAAAACACAGAAAAGGCTTGGGCCCACAAACACATCATGAGCCCTGGCCCATACACAATGGCAACAATCATAATTACATAACAGATAATAAATGATGCAAAGCCCAACCCATCCTAAAATTCCATCCTCTACACACCAACTCGTACCAACCATCACACCTTGGGGATTTTTACAATCAACCCTCCATCTACTACACACCAAAAGGACAGTCATACTGCCTATTCCTATCAATCAGGAATTTTAACGTGGGTTTTCTACCACTGATCACCAAGTGACCTAACATTTCATTTCGTGGGTTTTCTACCACCGATCACCATGTGATCTAACATTTCATTAGGTGGGTTTTCTACCATCGATTACCATGTGACCAATCATGTTCTTCCCCTTTTCATATAAAACCCATCCCATGCATACATTCATGCAAAATCAAACAATCTACTACTTAAGAGATTACAGTCTTTCGCATACATCGATACACATAGAGAAGTTCTATGATTACGTACTTGGCATTCCTTGCCTAACCTTTTTTGGGTTTCATTCAACTGTCTACACAGTCACTTTCCGGCTTTTTAGCCCATAACATAAACATACATATATTTATACAGATTATTAGTGTGCTAGAGATCTACACACGACTGTTCGTACAACCTCATTTTCCGGCTTTTCAGCCCCTAACAGGTATAATACAAAATAAAACTTATGTGATAAGGATCTACACACGACTGCTCATACAGCCTCATTTTTCGGCTTTTCATTTTAACAGGTATAATACAAAATAAAACTTATGTGATAAGGATTTACACACAACTGTTCATCTGATCTCATTTTACGGCTTTTATTTTAAATGGTATAATACAAAATAAAACTTATGTGATAAGGATCTACACACACATTTGTTCATACAACATCATTTTAGGCTTTTCATTTTACTTGGGTATAATACAAAATAAAACTTATGTGATAAGGATCTACACACATTTGTGCTCATCTGACCTCATTTTCCGCTTTTCACATTTCTAACAGTATAATACAAAATAAAACTTATGTGATAAGGATCTACACACATTGTTCATACTGATCTCATTTTCCGCTTTTCATTTTACTAACAGTATAATACAAAATAAAACTTATGTGACAAGGATCTACACACATTGTTCATACAACCTCATTTTAGGCTTTTGGTCCCTATGGTATAATACAAAATAAAACTTATGTGACAAGGATCTACACACGATTGTTCATACTGACCTCATTTTAAAGCTTTTCGGTCCCTAACAGGTATAATACAAAATAAAACTTATGTGATAAGGATCTACACACGACTGTTCATACAACCTCATTTTCCGGCTTTTCAGTCCCTAACAGGTATAATACAAAATAAAACTTATGTGATAAGGATCTACACTCGACTGTTCATACAGCCTCATTTTTCGGCTTTTCAGCCCCTAACAGGTATAACACAAAATAAAACTTATGTGATAAGGATCTACACACGACTGTTCATACAGCCTCATTTTTCGGCTTTTCAGCCCCTAACAGGTATAATACAAAATAAAACTTATGTGATAAGTGTAACACCCTCTAACCCTAAACCGTCGCCGGAACAATGTTACAAGGCATTACCGAACATATTAGTCAATTTTCCTAATTACTTATAAATAAAAAATTACCTTCATGGTATAATTTAATAATTTAATTCCTATATTGGGCTCTTGAAGCCAAAGCATATATTTAACGTAGAATGGAACTTTTTCAAACATTCTACAAAACTAGTGAAAATATTTTTTTTTTATAAAAATTTCGACATCATTTCTGCTTATTTTCACATATAACCCCCTGCAATTAAAACCGTATTCATTCCAAATATAACCAATTCAACCAATTCCAAAATCCAACAATTCAACCAATGCAATTTCATATTTAATCATATTTAGATTCTACTTGTAACATCAAAATACCAAATATCCTTCTTTACAACAAAAGTCATGTAGTAATTTTAAGTTACCAAAATAACACCTATGTACATGCCATTTTAACACAAAATATAGTACCTACTTTTGAAGTCCTTGAGGATGTGATGAGATGAGAGATCTTCTAATTGGACTTCTCTTCTAGTCTATTTGTACCTACGCGTTAAAAATAAACGCGTTAAGCTGGTGAAGGTTTAGTAAGCACTAAAAGAATAATTAAATAAGCAATTATAACAGAATATTTTAAACTCAACCAATTAGTGCATATTTACTCACATATAAGTCTCTTCAACTATGCATTGCTTTAAATAAATTTAACATATCTTTTGTAAGGTATAAAACTTACCTTAACACATCAGTAATTCACTTTTATTCTCAATTCACCATATTAGCCCAAAGTAGACTTCCTAGAACACACCGGATATACGAAACAAATACAGAGGTGCATTATGATGCACAAGTGAACAGAGAGCACTGACGTGCTAATAATCAGAGAGCACCAACGTGCTAATATCAGAGAGCACCAACGTGCTAATATCAGAGAGTGCGCTAAAGTTCCTTATGGCATGCCACTAATATCCCAGTAGTTCTAAATTTCGTCTACTTGGGCATTAAAGCTGAATCTCATATATTTAAATAATTCACATAAATATTTCAAAAAGGATAAATAACAATAATTTAAAATTCTTGTAATACTTACAACAAAAGATTGAGGTGATATAAGTTCTTCTTTCTTCACTCCTTAACCTTCTCTTTTCCTTTTCCTTCGATTCGGTCCTCTCCTTCCTTTTCTTTTTCTTCAATTTCATATAAACACATAACATTTATATGTTAAAAATAATCGAATAATTTCCTGTACTATTTAATAAAATAGACATGTATTTTATGATAAATTCATCCTTTCTTACTTTTGTTCACATTTCAATTTAATCTTTTACTCATAAACTTATTCAAAACTGCCCTTTTGTGTCATAGTCACAAAATTATTTATTTCTAGAGCTGCAGAACTCCAAATGAAGAACCGTAAATTTTTCCTGAAACTAGACTCACATATATTCATACCATAAAATTTTCAGAATTTTTAGCTTAGCCAATTAGTACAGTTTATTCATCAAAGTCACCCCTATTCTGCTGTCTGGCAGTTCTGACCCTTCTTCACTAAAAATTAATTATTTCTTCATACAGAATTCAAATGATGTTCTCGTTTATTTCTATTAAAAATAGTCTTATTCAGGATTCTAACATATAAATTTAAGCCCCTAATTATTTTTTCCCAATTTTTTATGATTTTCCAAATTCAGAACAGGGGATTTCGAAATCACCCTGAACTAGTCTCACCAAAATCTAAATATCTCAAACTACAGAATTTATTTGCTTTCCCTGTTTCTTTCATAGGAAAATAGACTCAATAATCTTTAATTTCATATCTCACTCAACTTCTAATTCCTCTTTTACGATTTTTAGTGAATTTTCAAACTTACTCTACTGCTGCTGTCCCAAAATTGTTTTCTTATAGCTTGTTTTGCAATTAAGTCCTTTATCCAATTCTAACTTCAAATTCTTTCAATTAAACCACTAATTCATCATATGCTATATTCAACAACTTTAAAACTTCAAAAACTTCAACTTAAATTCATCAAAACTTTGTTCTAAAACTTATAAAGCATCAAAATTAAAAGAAAAGGGTTAAATTAACTTACCTATTAAACTTCCAAGCTTCAAACTTTCAATTTTCCCGTTTCTTCTTTCTTTTCTCTCTTTTTCTTTCTTTCCCTTGCTCTCTGCTTCGTTTTCTTCTCTGTTTCTTCTTTTTTTTTCTTTACCTTATTATATAATATTATATTATATTAACATAATTATCTAATAATAATATATTTTATCATATTAAAATCTTAAGATTTTTATGCTTATGCCGCCTCAACATTTAAAAATGGCATAATTGCCTTTTTAGTCCATTTTATTTTCTTTAATCTTTAATTAAACTTTCACACCTATTACAATCTAATCCCTTTTCCCCAAATACTTCTAATTAAGTCAAATTCAGCTAAATAAAACCCAATTAGGCGCACAACTAGCTTCGTAAATATTTTTAGTAAATATTTACGATTCAGTTTTATGAAAACGGAGACCGAAAATATATTTTCCGGTTACTCGACTATCAAGTCACTACAATTCTCCCCTGCTTAATAAATTTCGTCCTCGAAATTTACCTGACGTAAATAACTGCGGATATTGATGTCTCATTGTTTCCTCTCTTTCCCATGTTGCTTCTTCCGAATTATGGTGTCTCCACAACACTTTTACCAATGGAACCCGTTTGTTCCTCAATTCATTTACTTCTCGAGCAAGTATCTTAATTGGATCTTCTTCATAAGTTAAATCCGGTTGAATTTCTATTACTTCAGGAGTAATCACAAGAGATGGGTCAGACCGGTATCTTCGTAACATTGAGACATGAAAAACATTGTGAATTCTATCCAATTCCGGTGGTAAGGCTATCCGATAAGCAACTGGACCAACCCGTTCTAAGATCTCACACAGCCCAATGAATCTTGGACTGAGCTTGCCTTTTTTCCCAAATCCGAGAATTTTTTTCCATGGCGACACTTTCAAAAATACTTTTTCACCCACATTATATTCAATATCTTTTCTTTTAAGATCAGCACAAGATTTTTGACGATCAAATGATGCTTTCAAACTATTTCGAATGACTTTTACTTTTTCTTCTGTTTCTTGGATCAAATCAACCCCATGTATCTTCTTTTCACTAAGCTCTGTCCAATATAACGGTGTTCTACACTTTCTACCATACAAAGCTTCATACGGAGCCATTTTTATATACGGATGATAATCTGTTATTGTAAGCAAATTCAATCAAAGCGAGATACCTCTCCCAATTACCTTCAAACTCTAGTATACAACATCGGAGCATATCTTCCAATACTTGAATTACACGCTCAGATTGGCCATATCATCGAGGATGAAATGCGAAGATGAAATACAAGCCCGAGTACCTAAAGCTTCTTGCAATTTATCCGAAACAAGACGTAAATCGAGGATCTCTATCTGATATAATGGAGACAGGCACTCCATGTAACCTGATAATCTCAGATATATACAATCCAGCCAGTTTATCTAAAGAATAATCCATACGTACCGGAATAAAGTGCGCTGATTTTGTCAATCGGTCAACAATCACCCAAATAGCATCCTTTTTCTTTGGAGACAACGGTAACCCCGATACAAAATCCATAGTGATTCTTTCCCATTTCCATTCTAGTATAGTAATTGGCTGAAGTAATCCTGAAGGTACCTGATGTTCAGCTTTAACTTGCTGACATATTAAACATCTTGATACAAACTCAGAGATATCCCGTTTCATTCCTGGCCACCAATACATCTTTTTCAGATCATTATACATTTTATTACTCCTCGGATGTACAGACATAGTACCGTTGTGAGCCTCGTATAAAATCTTCTGTATGAGTTCTGAATTCTGAGGTACACACATCCTACCTTTGAATAACATACAACCATCAACTCCAACCTGAAATTCAGAATCAGTACCTGACTCACACTGTGCCCATTTAACCTGTAACTTCTCATCATTCTTTTGAGCTTCACGTATTTGCTGTAAAAATGTGGGTTTAGTTCTCAATTCAGCTATGATTGAACCATTATCAACCAAAGACAATCGGGTATTCATAGCTCGCAAAGCAAATAGAGATTTTCCGCTTAAAGCATTAGCAACAACATTAGTCTTACCTGGATGGTAATCAATAATTAAATCATAATCCTTTATCAATTCAACCCATCTTCTCTGTCTCAAATTCAAATCCTTCTGAGTCAACAAATACTTCAAACTCTTATGATCAGTGTAGATATAACATTTTTCCCCGTATAAATAATGTCTCCATATTTTAGCGCAAAAACACCATCTGCGACCAATTCAAGATCATGCGTCGGGTAGTTCTTTTCGTGTGGCTTCAATTGCCTAGAAGCATATGCTACTATCTTTCCTCCTTGCATTAGCACACAGCCCAAACCATTGTATGAAGCATCACTGAAAACCACGTACTCCTTACAGTTCGGTTGAATCAACACAGAGCTTACGTTAATCGTCGCTTTTAATTTTTCAAAACTTTGCGACACCTTTTCTGTCCATTCAAATTTTACATTTTTCTGCAACAATTTCGTTAATGGAGATGCAATCATAGAGAATCCCTCAACAAATCTTCTATAGTAACTAGCCAATCCGAGAAAACTCTTTACTTCTGTCACATTCTTTGGTGGTTCCCATTCAAGTATAGCTTCTACCTTCTTGGGATCTACCCGAATACCCTCTGCCGATACTATATGTCCCAGAAAAGTGACTTCTTTTAACCAAAATTCACACTTACTCAATTTAGCATACAATTGCTTTTCTCTCAAAATCTGTAGCACAATTCGGAGATGTTTATCATGCTCTTCTTCACCTTTTGAATACACTAGAATGTCATCTATAAATACAATCACAAACTGATCTAAATAAGGCTGAAAAATTCTATTCATAAGATCCATGAAAGCAGCTGGAGCATTAGTCAATCCAAATGGCATAACTAAGAATTCATAATGACCGTACCGAGTCCTAAATGCAGTTTTCGACACATCAGATTCTTTCACCCGTAACTGATAATACCCCGATTTGAGATCAATTTTAGAAAATACACTAGCTCCTTTTAACTGATCAAACAAATCATCAATCCTGGGCAACGGATATTTGTTCTTTATAGTCACTTTATTCAACTGACGGTAATCTATACAAAGCCTCAAAGACCCATCTTTCTTCTCTACAAACAATACTGGTGCTCCCCATGGTGATACACTAGGACGTACAAATCCCTTGTCCAATAATTCTTGTAGCTGCGTTTTCAATTCTTTCAACTCAGTGGGTGCCATCCGATAAGGTGCTATAGATATCGGTGCAGTGCCTGGAATTAACTCAATCCCAAACTCTACTTCTCTTCTACGGAGGTAAACGGTAATTCTTACCGAAACACATCAATAAAATCTCGAACCATCGGTATCTTTTCAATCTCGAATGCGTTATATGAGTATCTAAAATGTAAGCAAGAAAAGCAGTACATCCTCTTCTCATCATCTTAGAAGCCTTCATTGCAGACACCACATTCGTCAATGCACTATATTTTTCACCGGTTACAATCACTTCATCTCCATCTGAAGTTCTCAAGGAAATTCTTTTTCTTCTGCAATCAACCATAACCCCATATTCTGACAACCATTCCATACCCAATATCACATCGAACTTATAAAACGTAAGTGCCATAAGGTCTGCTGAAAACTCATAATCATGAATTTTTAAGGGACATCTTCTACACACTTTATTAACTTTCTCACTTTGCCCGAAAAGATTAGTAACTACTATTTCGTATTCTGTAAGTTCTACTTGTAACTCTCTTTCTTTCACTAATGCAATGCATATATATGAATGTGTAGAGCCAGGATCAATTAATGCAATTACAGAAGAATCAAATAAAGAGAATGTACTAGTAATCACATCAGGAGCGTCTCCCTCTTCTCGTTTTCTGATAGCATAAGTTCGAGGCCTTCGGGATTCAGATCTATCAGTTGTTTCCCTCACCAATCTCATACCACTACTAGTGCCACCAGAAATTCCAGGTTGTCTACCTCTTTGTGAAACCGAGTTACCTCTCTCTGCATCGTATTCGTAACACTTTTCGACATCTTGGACGGTCTACGATTAAATGATCTTTTGACCCACATCGAAAACAGGCTCGGGAATTCAGTCGACATTCTCCCCAATGATATTTTCCACAGTGCTCACATGATGATGGTGTTGGTTTTCTTTTAGAACCCCTAGTACTACCCATAGAGGTTACTTTCTTTGAATTTGTCTTGTCAGATTACGGATCTTTTGCCCAAATGATGAGAGGAGAAGCGTATCTAGAATCTCTAAAATCCCTTACTCTTTTTGAAAACAGTAGTGGTGTTGAACTAGTTGCTAGTCTCTTCCCAAAACTCTTCTCTTTCGAACGAGCTAACCCTTCTTCTAGTCATTTGTGCTCTATCAACCAAACCAAGGAAATTCTTGTAGATGTAATGGTATAAGAGGAACATAAATCTCTTCATTCAATCCCCACTCAAATCTTCTGCACATATCTGCTTCATTTGTTATTAATTCTTTTGCATATTTACTCAATCTGATAAATTCACGTTCATATTCAGCAACAGACATGTTGTTCTGCTTTAAATCCAGAAATTCTCATTTCTTTTTCTTAAGATAAAGTTGACTCACATATTTCTTTCTAAATTCAAATACAAAGAAATCCTAATTAATTTTCTCTGCAGGATGGATATTCATAACAGTGGTCCACCATTGATAAGCCTCACCCTTTAATAAAGATACTGCACATTTCAACTTTTCATCCCCTGTACACTGCAATTCTTCAAATATTCTTTGACTGTTCTCTAACCATTCCTCAGCCTCAGTTGGGTCATCATCTTTCTTTCCTTTAAATTCTTCAGCTCCATATTTTCTGATTTTCTCCAAGGGAGATCGATGACTGGTTATAGATGGTTGTGGATGTGGAGCAATAAGAGGAGAAGATAGTGGTGGAACAGATGGAACATTATTAGTTCTCACAACTTGCTGCAATAACTGATTCACTGTCTGTAACAAAGTTGCAATCGGAATTTCTTCTCTAGCCGGTATTGGTTCAGTTTCAGATTGAGTTCTTTCTTCCAATTTAGGCTCCCTATCATCTCTTAAGTTTACTAATTCACTTCGAACTTGGGCTCTATGTTGATCTCTTTCCCTATCAAGGTTTGGCGCCCTGCTCTCTACTTCATTTTCTGACTCTTCACGAGATCTATTTGACATCTTTAAGTTTCTACAATATTCATAAATTACACAATTAAATAACTAAAACTCATCTCATCACATCAATCTATAAAATGGCATGTACAAATAGACTCATACTCGACCCAAGAATTCAGAAAACCTAGGCTCTGATACCATTAAATGTAACACCCTCTAACCCTAAACCGTCGCCGAAACAGGGTTACAAGGCATTACTGAACATATTAGTCAATTTTTCTAATTACTTATAAATAAAAAATTACCTTCATGGTATAATTTAATAATTTAATTCCTATATTGGGCTCTTGAAGCCAAAGCATATATTTAACGTAGAATGGAACTTGTTCAAACATTCTACAAAACTAGCGAAAATATTTTTTTTTATAAAAATTTCGACATCATTTCTGCTTATTTTCACATATAACCCCCTGCAATTAAAACCGTATTCATTCCAAATATAACCAATTCAACCAATTCCAAAATCCAACAATTCAACCAATGCAATTTCATATTTAATCATATTTAGATTCTACTTATAACATCAAAATACCAAATATCCTTCTTTACAACAAAAGTCATGTAGTAATTTTAAGTGACAAAAATAACACCTATGTACATGCCATTTTAACACAAAATATAGTACCTACTTTTGAAGTCCTTGAGGATGTGATGAGATGAGAGATCTTCTAGTTGGACTTCTCTTCTAGTCTATTTGTACCTACGCGTTAAAAATAAACGCGTTAAGCCGGTGAAGGCTTAGTAAGCACTAAAAGAATAATTAAATAAGCAATTATAACAGAATATTTTAAACTCAATCAATTAGTGCATATTTACTCACATATAAGTCTCTTCAACTATGCATTGCTTTAAATAAATTTAACTTATCTTTTGTAAGGTATAAAACTTACCTTAACACATCAGTAATTCACTTTTATTCTCAATTCACCATATTAGCCCAAAGTAGACTTCCTAGAACACACCGGATATACGGAACAAATACAGAGGTGCATTATGATGCACAAGTGAACAGAGAGCACTGACGTGCTAATAATCAGAGAGCACCAACGTGCTAATATCAGAGAGCACCAACGTGCTAATATCAGAGAGTGCGCTAAAGTTCCTTAATGGCATGCCACTAATATCCCAGTAGTTCTAAATTTCGTCTACTTGGGCATTAAAGCTGAATCTCATATACTTAAATAATTCACATAAATATTTCAAAAAAGATAAATAACAATAATTTAAAATTCTTGTAATACTTACAACAAAAGATTGAGGTGATATAAGTTCTTCTTTCTTCACTCCTTAACCTTCTCTTTTCCTTTTCCTTCGATTCGGTCCTCTCCTTCCTTTTCTTTTTCTTCAATTTCATATAAACACATAACATTTATATGTTAAAAATAATCGAATAATTTCCTGTACTATTTAATAAAATAGACATGTATTTTATGATAAATTCATCCTTTCTTACTTTTGTTCACATTTCAATTTAATCCTTTACTCATAAACTTATTCAAAATTGCCCTTTTGTGTCATAGTCACAAAATTATTTATTTCCAGAGCTGCAGAACTCCAAATGAAGAACCGTAATTTTTTCCTGAAACTAGACTCACATATATTAATACCATAAAATTTTTAGAATTTTTAGCTTAGCCAATTAGTACGGTTTATTCATCAAAGTCACCCCTATTCTGTTGTCTGGCAGTTCTGACCCTTCTTCACTAAAAATTAATTATCTCTTCATACAGAATTCAAATGATGTTCTTGTTTATTTCTATTAAAAATAGACTTATTCAGGATTCTAACATATAAATTTAAGCCCCTAATTATTTTTTCCCAATTTTTTATGATTTTCCAAAGTCAGAACAGGGGATTTCGAAATCACCCTGAACTAGTCTCACCAAAATCTAAATATCTCAAACTACAGAATTTATTTGCTTTCCCTGTTTCTTTCATATGAAAATAGACTCAATAAGGTTTAATTTCATATTCACTCAACTTCTAATTCCTCTTCTACGATTTTTGGTGAATTTTCAAACTTACTCTACTGCTGCTGTCCCAAAACTGTTTTCTTATAGCTTGTTTTGCAATTAAGTCCTTTATCCAATTCTAACTTCAAATTCTTTCAATTAAACCATTAATTCATCATATGCTATATTCAACAACTTTAAAACTTCAAAAACTTCAACTTAAATTCATCAAAACTTTGTTCTAAAACTTATAAAGCATCAAAATTAAAAGAAAAGGGTTAAATTAACTTACCTATTAAACTTCCAAGCTTCAAACTTTCAATTTTCCCTTTTCTTCTTTCTTTTCTCTCTTTTTCTTTCTTTCCCCTGCTCTCTGTTTCTTCTTTTTTTTTTCTTTACCTTATTATATAATATTATATTATATTAACATAATTATCTAATAATAATATATTTTATCACATTAAAATCTTAAGATTTTTATGCTTATGCCGCCTCAACATTTAAAAATGGCATAATTGCCTTTTTAGTCCTTTTTATTTTCTTTAATCTTTAATTAAACTCTCACACCTATTACAATCTAATCCCTTTTCCCCAAATACTTCTAATTAAGTCAAATTCACCTAAATAAAACCCAATTAGGCGCACAACTAGCTTTCGTAAATATTTTTAGTAAATATTTACGATTGATTTATGAAAGCGGAGACCGAAAATATATTTTTTGTTACTCGACTATCGGGTCACTACAATAAGGATCTACACACATTGTTCATCTGACCTCATTTTTCGGCTTTTCATTTCTAACAGGTATAATACAAAATAAAACTTATGTGATAAGGATCTACACACGACTGTTCATACAGCCTCATTTTCTGGCTTTTCAGCCCCTAATAGGTATAATACAAAATAAAACTTATGTGATAAGGATCTACACACATTGCTCATACTGACCTCATTTTCCTAAGCTTTTCAATTTCTAATGAGTATAATACAAAATAAAACTTATGTGATAAGGATCTACAAAGCACTATTCATACAACTTCATTTTTCTACTTTTCCAATTCCTAAATGGTATAATGCAAAATAAAACTTATGTGATAAGGATCTACACACGACTGTTCATACAGCCTCATTTTCTGGCTTTTCAGCCCCTAATAGGTATAATACAAAATAAAACTTATGTGATAAGGATCTACACACGATTGTTCATACAACCTCATTTTCCGGCTTTTCAGCCCCTAACAGGTATAATACAAAATAAAACTTATATGATAAGGATCTACACACCTGATTACTGTTATAACGAGACCCTCTAAGTCGACGCTATCCGTAGCCAACACCACCGCTATCTACCTTAAAATCCCAAAAAGAGATATGAGATTCAGGGACTAGTGTTTCCTACTTTTAGATCTAAGAGATCTACTTACTAGAGAAGATTCGGCTACTCCCAGAGGATTTTGGCTTTTTGCGAAAATCAGGAAGAGAAGATGATTCGAAGAAATCTATAGAGATTCGGCTTTTAGAAGAAAGAAGAGAAGAGAATAATGGAGTTTTTGGCTTTTAGAAGAAAAAAGAGAATGATGGAGTTTTCGACTTTTAGAAGAAAGAAGAGAATAATGGAGTTTTCGGCTTTTAGAAGAAAGAAGAGAGTAATGGAGTTTTCGGCTTTTAGAAGAAAGAAGAGAGTATTGGAGTTTTCAGCTTTTAGAAGAAAGAAGAGAATAATGGAGTTTTCAGCTTTTAGAAGAAAGAAGAGAATAATGGAGTTTTCGGCTTTTAGGAGAAAGAAGAGAAAAGAATAATGAGGTTTTCGGCTTTTAGAAGAAAGAAAAGAATAATGGAGTTTTCGGCTTTTAGAAGAAAGAAGAGAAAGAAAAGGTGGAAACCCTAATTGTCGCAAAATAAAGATGAGAACCCTCCCTATTTATAGAAAATTCAGAAAGAAAAGGTGGAAACCCTAATTGTCGCAAAATAAAGAAGAGAACCCTCCCTATTTATAGAAATTTCAGCTAACTCCTAGCCTTGTAGATAGCTCCTATCTTTTCTCCTTTTATCTTCCATATTATCAACTATAATATCTACATTATCTTATTCATATAAATCCTCTTATTTTTTAGCCTTGTTTCCATCCACTCCACCTAACCCAAATGCCAAAAATTAGCTAACTTAAACTAAAAGAATTGGGCTACATGAAACTTAAATTTGGACCCCTTATTCCCTTGTGTGGCGTCACCTCCTTGCTCCCTAAGTGGCGCCACTGACCACTGGGCCACAAGCCCATTTTGATGTTTTAAACACAGATACTACCTTTTAAACCTTATAATGTCCAAACAGATAATTTTAACCAAGGCCTCTACCTAAGCTTGAGCCCAATTTGGACCCCTAACACTTAAATTAACTCATTACACATGTTCACCCATTAAACGCATAGGCCCAAAAATTCAGGATGTTACACTATATTATACAAAATGTCTGTTATTTGTTTTGTAAACTCTGGTAATGTTCCGTAACCCTGTTCCGGCGACAGATACGGGTTAGGAGTGTTACATTAGATATTTTGATTTTTTTTAAAAGTTCACAATTAAAGTATAAATACACATATAAATTCAAGCAACCACAAAATGTAAAATTAAATTATTACCACGCAAGCATATAAATGAATTAAAAAGTGAAATAGTTTGAACTAAAATGACTAACTAAACTAAAACTCATGTATGTCAATCAGTCATGGTCAATTTCAAACTTAGATACTCAAGATCAAAACTCTTTGTCTTTACCAATTATGCAAAGCTTTCATTAGCTTAAATTTTAAAAACTATTATTATTAAACCAAAGTTCTAAATCTAAGCTAGTCTGATAATTATATTTATCATTCCTAAAAGTAAAAGAATTATTTTAAAAAATTTAATATTATTAAATATTTAATGAATAAATTCATATATAATAATATATTTTATTATTGATTAAATTTGGGTGTTTACTATAAGATAAATGGAAAATTAGATTTTATTATAGGATGGGTGGATTTGTTGTATATTTTAATTAAATGGCTTTTATTTATTTTTAAACTTTTAAAATTTTTTAAGGACTAAGGTATAGGAGAACACCATATTTTTATTTAAGTATAAATGAAATAAAATCCTAGTCTTAAGATATATCAAACTTATCATCCACATAAAACAAGCTGGTCAATCATCTCACTCCATCCAGAGATCATAGATGGCAGACCTGGGACTCTAGTCATTGAATCGTTCGTGGTGGATGTGCCCGAGGGAAACACAAAGGATGAGACATGCTACTTTGTTGAAGCTTTGATCAAGTGCAATCCCAAATCTCTTGCAAAAGTTTCAGAAGGGCTAGCAGACCGGACAGAACCCATTTATCTTTGAAAGTCAGGGAGCTGACAGATATAAGGTGGTGGCCATAGTTGCCATGGATGAAGCTTCGGGGCTTTCGTATCTTCGGAGGCTTGAGAGATGGGCTGGCAATTGTTGGTCTTCCATCTGCTAGATACATCCACACTGCATTCCATCCATTTGTTATTGGTCTCTCCTTTGATTTTAACATTATGTGCTGGATTCCCTTTCTCTACTTGGTCAAAAACCACAGATGTTATAAAAGTTTCTTCAGTCGAACAAAAAGGGGAGTGGTTGCAGTTCAGCAGAACCAAAATTTTGTTATTTTGGGTATATAATGGATAGTCTATAATTGAGTTCAAAAGAGTTGGTTTTGGGGGGTTTTGTCATGAGGGTTGTAGCTTTTAGTTGCGGATTTGGTCGAAGTCTAGTGGAAAATGCTGTCGATACAGACAGAGTATTCGCTTCCTGCAGGAATTCCCGTTGAAAGCAGAGAAAGGTTAAGTCATAAAATGGCGTAAGATCACTCTCTTTAATGCTGTCCCTGCATCTCGGCTTTGGGGTGAACAGAGGCGATCAACTAGACACATGAAGCTCGTAAGTTATTTGGATTCGGTTTTACAAGAATTGAATTGGCTGCGTTCATTTTTATTTTTGAAAGGACTAGGATAAACGTTTATTAATGAATGAAAGCCCCAAGGTTACTATGAGATAAATTATTGTATCACCAAAGCGACTAAACACAGACATAGCAATACTGACCAAACTAAGCGGCCGTTTTGCTAGCAGGTTTGCATCCCTATTATTGATTTCGCATTTTTATCTTGATATCAACTTAATAATAAAATATTCATAACATTATTCTTTAGATGTCCATTGTGAAAAAAAAAATTTCCTTGATAATATATCCAAATGCATTCCTTCTTGATTAAAAGGAATTGCTATAGCTCCAACAAATAAAGTAAATAGAAGCAATATAAGCATAGGAAATAGCATAGTATTATCTGATTCATAAGGATAAGAAAAAGCCTTCTTGTAGCCAAAATTCGTAATATTAATAAAAGCTTCTTTTTTTCCACCAATTGTATATGGCTGCTCGTTGTTATTCATTGTTAATGTTAATAAAGGAAATAAACGAAAATTTCTGTTAATTATTTTTTGCTCTTCTTTACCCCATAGTTTTATTGAATAGTACCTTAGCAATTCGACATAGATCCAATCTATTTTATCGAAACATGTGATGAAGGGATTTGCTTTGTCCACCGAACCCAATTTTTATACATACCTATAATATGTATAACATGTTGTCTCATTAAAAACTATATTAAGAAACCTCGACTAATTATACATAAATTCAAATCAATTTATATAAATATTCATACAACTATATTGAATAATTTCTCACGAATTTCTGTATGTTTTCAGCATTTTAAATCCTTCAAGCATTTTAATAATAAACTTCTACTATAAAGTGATTCATATAGAACTTTATAACAAAAGTTATTAGACGCATATCAAATCTTTTATGAAGTGCCAAACTAATAAAAAAATATATTTTTTCTCTTCTATTTTTTATTATTATTTAAAATTTTCCACTTTTACCAAACAATGAATCCGAAAGCAAATTTGATATACCAAAACTAAACATATATGAAGTAGAGCATACTACAATAAGTAACATGTCAAGTACTGGATTTGGAAAGCTTCAATAGAAAGGAAGCATTTTTCTTTTACAGAGTACCTTGAAGCAGGAGGTAGAAGAAACATAATTGATAATTACATGCATAACAGATTGATTAGATCCGGGAAGGTATCATAGGGATGTTGTTCTGCAGGTACGCGCAGGCGGCAGCAACTCCACTGCCCAGCTTAACCGGATATCCGACATCTTTGAGTATCATCTCCACACCAGCTAGACAACCCAACAATTGCAACTGAAATAGATCAAAGCAAAAATATACGGAACATTTGCTTTAGTAATTGCTTCTAACAAGTTGCTATTTAATTTTATCAAGTGAAAATATACGGTAATCAAGAGATTAAAAGGAAAGGAACACTACTTGATTCAGGAATTACCTCATTTAGGTTTCCAAGATGTCCAATTCTGAATACCTTTCCGGCCACTTTGTTGAGGCCCAGACCTAAGCTCATATTGTATCTCTTCCATGCCCTTTTTACTATTTCTGCACTATCAATATAAGGGGGAACAAGGACAGCAGTCACAGTGTCACTGTACCATTCCTCCTTTTGTGTGCAGTTCTTCAAGCCCCATGCCTCCACAGCAAGCCTGTTTTTTATAATGTGCACCCAACAAAAATCAATGTCGGTTATGGCTTCGACCTCGTGAACTTGAGACATAGAGGAAAGAAAAGAATGGCTCACCTTGTTGCTTTGCCCATACGGGTATGCCTTGCAATCACATTGTCGAGTCCTTCCTCGAATATAAGATCAAGAGCGGCTCTTAGCCCATACAATAGCTGGATTGAAGGGGTGTATGGCCAAAATGTTCCCAGTTTGTAGAACTTGAGGTAGTCATTCCAGTCGAAGAAAACTCTAACTGATTTTGCACTTTTGGATGCCTCCAAAGCTTTGGGGCTTGCACAAACAATACCCAGTCCTGTGGGAAGAGAAAGTGCCTTCTGAGAACCGGTTAGTGCGACGTCTACTCCCCACTCATCCATACGAAAATCAAGGGCACAAATAGAGGAAACTCCATCAACAAGAAGTAATGCTGGGTGCCTATAATGATCTGAGAAGAAACAATAACTATGTTTAGAAGTTGAATACACATAGCTTCGATCATAAGTATTTGACAATCTTTTTTTTTTTTCATTCATTTGAGCTTTGTATCAGCTTTCACTACAATAAAAGGCAACAGCTCCAACACCAGTTGAATACACATTCACTGCTTACCGAGTAATTTTCTCACAGTAGCCAGGTTGTTGGTGACTCCGGTTGCAGTCTCATTGTGAACAATGCAAATGGCCTTGATTGTGTGGGAGTGATCAGCTGCAAGTTTTTCTGCCAGAATGTCAAGGTTAGCACCTTGACCCCACTCACTTTCAACAACGTCGACGTTGAAGTTGAGGCGTTGTTGTTGATCAATCCACAGCAGACTGAATTGTCCAATTAGAAAAGATACAGTTCGATCTCCAGGGGACAGGGTATTAGTGAGTGCACTCTCCCATGCACCAGTTCCTGACTTCAAACAGCAACATTATATTCATAAACCAAAACCAAACAAGTAAGATACTACTTGTGATTAATGATATGATTCAAAAAGGACATCATTGGCAAACAACACTTTTCATATGTTTTAGTTTTCAAGTCGGCTAATCTTAACCTGAGATGGATAAATGAAAACTTGTTAAAACATGGATTACCTGTAGTTGGAATCAAAAAGGGAGTTCCAGTAGTAGTCTTGAAAATTTTCTTGACATCTTCAAGAAGAGTTTTTGTCATGGCAGGAATGGCAGGGGAACGGTAATCCTCATTGTTCCTGTTCATGGCTCGAAGAACTGGTTCCGGGATGTTAACCGGCCCTGGAACAAAGAGATGGTTCTTTCCTGGTCCGTACACATAGTCCATCTTTTCTCCCTCCAGCAAATATCACTGATCACTCTAAGCTTGCAACATTAAAAACAAAATCACAAATAATAAACTACTCTGCAATCCCATACTCTCTAAGCTTCAAACCGTATAAATACATTAGACTGTAATGTACATTTATGGAGTGATTGGTTACTAACAGCACTCTACCACTCTCGATTTCATTACTCTGGCTATTAAGGAAATACGTGGGGAGGGAAAACCAAATAACCAAACATCTATTAGGATACCAAAAAGATGGGCCTCTTATTATATCTTTTACCATTATTTTAAATTTTAAGGCTTAAAGGGACTTAAATTGCATTGTAGATATGTTCTTAGTTTAGTACGATTTACAAGTTATAATAGAATCAAAATTTCTATACACTTACTCCTTCGAGAACTGATTAAAGGAAACGACTCCCTTCGAAAACTGATTATTTCTGTTTCAATCAAATAGATAATATAAAAAAGCAAAGTTGAGTAATTGATTGGTAAACAAACGGTGATAATATTTCCCATAACTTTCTCGATTTCTAAGTATAGAAACACCAACCCTTTTATGAAGATATCTTTGCTCATAAATTTATTGCTTCCAAAACTTAACTGAAACGTAATCGTCATGATATGTGAGCAAAAAAGAGAACTGAAACTAATAATAAAAACCATAGCCATACCTTTGGAAGAGAAGCTCCCAATGAAAAAGGATGAAGAGAAGAGTTGCAGGCTGCTGATTGCCTTTGAAAACATATTTGGAGTTTTATAAGAGAGCGGGAGAAGCACACAACGTAGGCGTGGCTCCTAAGTGGCAGATAAGAGAGAAGGTATTTGGAATCTCCTGTCTATCTTACTGACTTGGAATGCATCCACCTCTTGCCTTCCGTTTCCACACAATTGTCTTTTATATTTATTTATTTATTCTACGGTCCTCTATTTTAGGGGAAGTTTTCTTCCCACCCCATAAAAGCTTAATCTTATGCATTTTTACACCTATCAATAGTTTTATCATTTCAATTTGGTCAATTAATTTATCTGATTTATTTGTATAGTTATACATATCATCTTCTACTCTTATAAATATTACTATATGTACAAGTAATTTTATCAAAATTATTAAATTTGGAAAATGAAATGATGAGTCTCTTTTGATTATTATAATTCAGTTTTGAGAACATACCAACAAAAGACGAAAAACGAATATCAATGTATTTGTTCTCTTCTCTCTTTTCTTTCTTTTTCTATCAAAAACTGAGGGTACTTACATAAAGCATATTTGTATATGAGATGATTATCCCAAATCTGAAAACCAGAAATGGAAGGAAAAGGAGGGCGTAGCTAAGAAAATGGAAGATGAGAGTGGGATTGCGAGAAACGTAGCAAAAATTGAAGGACCGAAACGTAGCAAGGAAAAGGGGTGAAAGTGAGATGGGGAATCATGAGGTTGAGAAAGCAATGCCAAGAGATAACGTGATAAAATGCTGTGTCTCTATTACACCCTTCACTATCCTAACCATTACCACACATCCCTTGTGTTTTTCTTTTATCCCCCTACATTTTGAGGTTACTTCTCCAAAATCAATAAGGATGTCAATGCAAATCAAATTAAGATTTAATAGTGAAACTTAAGCACAAGAAAATAAATATATTATTTTTTAAAAAAACAAAATATATTTAACATTATATTATATAATTGCATATTTATTTTTTTTGTTTATAAAAAAGTTATTAATTAAAAATATAAAATAAAAATTTGAAAACATGTCTGTTAATTAAAAACATGAGAATAACATGTTTATTTATAATAATAAAAACTATTAATTAAAAATTAAAAAAAAAAAACTTAAAACAACATACTTTAGAAGTAAAATAAAACAAACATGAGAGAAAACTCGAATTTAAGTTAAAGGAGTGAAAAGCACGAACGTGTTTAATTAGTATAAAATGCTTTTCAGTTTTTTCCTGAATATCCATAAAAATGACTTGCTTCCCTAATTTTTTTTTAAAGTAGCATTTACCATTAATTTTGCCGATCCTATTAGTGAAACTTAGAAAATTTCCTTTTTCCTTTTTTTTTTCCATAAATATTGTAATCTAAATCATGTTTGCCTCTGAAGATAGTAAATTATTGCTAATAAATTGCAAGTTGTTAAGCAAAAATCTGACTTTAAGGGCTAGTTTGGCAATATTTTTGAATAGTACTGTGGAAAAGTGCTTTTGAAAAATGATTTTGAAAAAGTTTGGTTTAAAATTTAAGTGTTTAGCATTGCTGTCAAAAAATATTTTTGAAAAATAAAATGTCCATTTTAAACATGTTATTATCAAGTAACAAGTATGCATTTAAATAATATTTAAATTAGTTAATATTATTATATTTTAATAAAAATATAAAAAACTTATTATAACTTGTTAATATTTTAATATATGAAATATAAATTTTAAATATTTTTAAGCAATAAATATTAATTATTTATAAAATTTAATTAGAATATATAAACTATATTTTAAATATAACCATTAAATATTTGTAATTAGTATTTAAAAATATTTTTTATTTTAATTAATAATTTTAACACATTTGTAATTAAGCACAAAAAAAAAGGGAAAGTACTATGTTATTAGAGGGGTGAAAAAGTAATTAAGCACTAAAAGTGTTTTTGGGAGAGGAAAAATAAAAAAATTTAGATTCTTTTTATCAGAAATGCTTTTGAAAATTTTAGCCAAAAACAGCTTATTTAGCACAGCTCTTCTTCCAAAAGTACTTTTGGAATAAAAAAATATTTTTTTAAGCACAGGCTCTAAGATGTAAGTTGTGATATTTGAGAACGATTTAAAATAGTTGAGAAGATATAGCAGCAGTTAAATATAAATTTCATACTCCAATTTTCTAAAATTGCAAGCTACCGACCCGAAAAATAAGTAATTCAAAGAAACAATTGAAGGGGGAGAATACGTCTTTGCAGTATTGTCATCCGTAAGCAATTTAAGAATGCAAGTCTGTTACTAACAAAAACCAGAAATAAAGTTAAACTTAGCTTCTTATTAACTAAAATTGGGTAAATTATTATTTTAACAACTTCAGTTCAATTTTATCACTGGTAGAGGCAGATTTTGGGGGCTGGCACCAACACATAAAATGAAAATTTTGTTATTTTGACCTTTTAAATTAATAAAAGTAAAATTATACTTTGACAAGTTTAACACCTATTACCTTTCCAAGTTTTCTACATTTTTATTATAATTTTCCTAAGTTATATTACTTCTTTTTTTCTTCAACAGAGTAGGAGGTGGTAAGACTTAAGTTGACCGGGGCAGCAGCATTAGAGAGAACAAATAGGAGCCTTGACCCCCAAATTAGAAATTGTTTTCCATTCCAAATTTATAAAATCTTAAGTTAATCTAATAACTATTTTTTAAAATATTTCAAGAGTTAAAACTCAAATTTGATCTCTCTAAAAAAAATATTTTTTAAAAGGTTTATAATTTTTTACGTGAACAAAATAATAAAATTATAATTTAACGTCTTTTGATCTTTAAAAACAATATTTCTAACTTTATATTCATCATACAAAACTTTAAAAGTGTGTCACACATTTGGCAATTTTAATAAGTAATGGCAAACTGCATGATCACTCATGCAAGTGATGTATTTGGATACATCTGCACTTGGTTGCATCATCAATTGCACCACAAAGCACTGTCCAGTCTATCTTTTGTAGCCAATAAACTGCAAACAAAGCGCATCCAATTGCTTTCTCTTTGTATCTATTGCTTACCTTCCAACAGTGATAAATCTAAAGATTTATACCTAAAAATATTTGAAGTGGTTACTTTTATTCTAAAGTTCTCAATACATGTTCCTCGTGATGTCTCAAGATACTAATACCAATTTCTCTATAATACATATTTTAAAGTAAAAATTTGATTATTTATTGATACCTAACCAAGTGTAAAGTGAAACTGATTGAATGGCCACTCATTTAACATAAAAAATAAATTCAGTTCACCTAAAATCATTAAATTATTACATATTTTCTATTATATTTTTAATTAATAACTATTTTCTTGTACTTTTTAAAGATAATATTTACACACATTTTTTAATAATTTATTCTATGTAATATTGGTGCCTTAAAAGTGAATCAAATATCAAATTTGATTAATAAATAAATATAAAGTAATAATAGAAATATAAAATTAGAAGTCCTTTTACATTTTTATTATAAAGGAATCTTGTTTGGTTCATATATAAAAAAGTAGTTAAATTTTCACATTTTACAATCGAGGGAAAAAGAATAAATAGACAAATAAGCTTTTTAAAAAAAATCTCAATTCAGGGTAACAAATTTCTCTCACAATTCATTATAGCATATTCGTGGGTGAAAACAATGTAAAAGTATATTTAAAACCTTATGAAAAAGAATAAACGAGGTTTTGATTGAAATAATAAATTTAAGACGTCAATGATATTTGTATTTTATGTTCAAATCTCATTATTTGATGATTTATTATTGAGTTTAAATTATTTTTATGAATTTTACATAAAAAGATAAAGAAACCCATAATGATATTTGTTACTTTTTAAATAATTTTTTTAAATTATTTTCTAACTTAATTAGTATCTGATTGACTCGTGTATAAACTAAATTAAATTAAAGTTGTTAATTAAGATTTAACTTTTTACTAAAAAAATAATTTATTACTTTTACTGTATTTATTCTAATTTTTAATGATAAATTTTAATATAGTTTTTAGTTTAATTATGAGATTAACTTATATTAAGGTAACGAGCGAAACTAAAAAATTGCTTTAAGTCGTTGAAAATGAATAATATTTTTTTGAAGATAAATGTATAATTTTATTGTTATATTAATTTATAAATTGATAAATTGTAAAAAGGATTATATAATAAATTTAACATTTGGAGGAGACCAAGGCTACTGTTTGCCTTCATTTTCATCTCTAACCCTAAAAGTGTATGATGTCACACCATAACCCGTAGTTGTTATACTGCACTCATCCAATCCTATTCAATTTTTACTTTTTTTCTAATTCTAATGAATTTGTCTTAAAATAAAAATATTTAAAAAATAAAAAAATATTTAAACTTAAAAACTTTAACTTCAACCTTAAACTTTAATCCTAAATCAAGAACCTAAAACTCTAATTCTTAATCATGAATGTTAAACTTTGATCTTAAAGCTTCAACCTTAATTTTTTAACCCTAACTCAAAAATTAAAAAAATTATTTTAGAGATAATTTTTTTACTGAATTGTTCAATACACAATATAAAATAATTAAGTTTAAAATTTAATTAAGGAGAATTAATATTGTGATAAAAAGATGTACGATATTTTAAAAGTACAGGATGGGGCATTTATGTATTAATGGATGCCTAAAAAATATGTTTTTTTAAAGATAATACTAATATAATTTAAACTCTTTAATTATATTAGATTATCACACATTCATGATATGAATGAAAAATTACATAATAAAGATTTCATTTTAATAATATTAATTTATATTTTTGAACATATCTTTTAGTACAATATACAAATAACAAATTATCATAAATTCATTTTTATATTATTTAATTAGATGAAATTGTTAAAATATATTCTATGAGCTTAATTTGGTTTTGAGAAATAAGCAGCAGCTACTAAAAAGGTGCCGTTTTGGACAGGTGACTTTACTCTTCGCCTTTAAGCTATGTAAGTAGAAAGGATAAATAAATAAATGAAAAGTATAAAAGGGAAAAGAAGAGAAAAGAAAACGCATGGAAATATTGAAATTCTAAGCTCATCTCATCCCCCAATTAGACCCAAAACAAGCCATCTCTCTCTCTCTCTCCCAACGACCAAACCCTAATCCATTCCTATTTATTCATCTCAAAATTCTTTTCCGGTTGCTTTAATTCGAAGCTTCTCTTCAGATCTGTTCCACATCAGGTCAGTTCTTCTTTTTTTTTTTTCCTTTTAAATTTCAGTTTTAATTTTTTTCCTGATTTGATATACTTTTGTGGTGGCTTGGGGGGCATTGGTTGATATTACTGCATTCATCTCCTTGTTATCTTCTGGTCCGATGGTTTTCTTTTTGGGGTATGAAATAAAAAAATTATGTGTAATTAATGTAATTTTTCTTTTTTTTTTCTTGGGAAGAATTGAAAGGAAAAAAGGGGGAAAAAACCTGATGGTGTAAATGTAACACAAAATAAAGCTTTGTTTTTTCTTTTTCCTTTCTTTTGTTTGATTTTCACAATATTATACATACGAAGTTGATGGGCTAATAAGAGAGGGGGTGATTTTCATTCGCTTTCTCTTCGCTTTTGAGTCTCTTCTTTTAAAAAAAATTTATTTAATGTAATTAAAAATTTACAGATATTAATTTTAATTTTTTTGGGTCTGCTAACTATTTGCAATAACAGAAACAATGTATGTGTTTGTTTGTTTGTTGGTATACGAGTATGAGGTAAATATTAGTTTTAGGATGTTAAGGTAAGGGTGGATTGATCAGCTCTGGAATTATCTGATCCAGCGATTCTACAACAATTTTCTATTATTGTTCAAGTAATTAGGTGAGGATATCTAAGACATGGTTTGGGAAGGATTTTAAATTTCCGTATGTTTTGGGACTGAATGAAACTTCCATTTGAGAGCTGAAATATGAGGGAAGTCATACTGGATTAGAGTTTATAATTGTACTTTTTAGAGCATTTTTGCATTTAGCCAGAGTTGACTCCGGCGTCTCTGATTATTTTGGGCTATCATGGTAATAGGTTTTCACTTAATGGTTGTATAGATATTTTTTACGTTTAGATTGGCACTGTGATTGTTTTCTTATTTATATCTCGAGTGTTAGAATTTTTAACTACAAGCATCTAGTTATCTGACTCTAGGGGTTCTATTAATTGGAGTTCTTTGCAGTTTTATTAACATAGAGACTCACTTTTGGGATGATCATAGTATTTCCTCCATTATTTCTTACAGCTTAGTTGTAATTGTTTGAATTCACTTTAGCAAATGATACATGGCTTATTTTTTGTTGCTAATGATGTGTAAGTTCTGTAGGTTTATTTCATTTTGACGAAGTATTTTAGATGGATGATGATAGTGCAGATTGATAAAATGTCTGCTCCATCCAGGGAGCATGCACAGCGTCTTTATGAAAAGGTATTTTTTTTTTTTTTTTTCCTTTAGGAAATAAGGTTCCTTTGGACGTTCTGAACTTATGAAGTAATATTTGGTACTTTCTGCAGAATGTAGAGTTGGAAAATAATCGTAGGAGATCAGCTCAGGCACGGGTACCTTCAGATCCCAGTGCCTGGCAGCAGATGCGTGAGAACTATGAGGAAATAATTCTTGAGGACCATGCTTTTTCTGAGCAGCACAATATTGAATATGCTTTATGGCAGTTACATTACAAGCGGATTGAGGAACTAAGGGCACATCATAGTGCTGCTTTAGCATCTTCAGGATCGAACACATCTCAGGGTGTGCAAGTTCCTCCACGACCTGACAGGCTTACAAAAATAAGACTGCAGTTTAAGACTTTCCTTTCGGAAGCAACAGGATTTTATCATGATCTGATTTTGAAAATCAGAGCAAAGTATGGACTCCCATTTGGGTATTTTTCTGATGATTCAGAAAGCCAAGTTATTATGGGCAAAGATGGGAAGAAATCTGCCGATATAAAAAAGGGTTTGGTGTCTTGTCACCGTTGTTTGATATACTTGGGAGACCTAGCGCGGTACAAAGGACTATACGGAGATGGAGATTCTAAATCACGCGAGTATGCAGCTGCTTCGAGTTACTACTTGCAAGCTTCATCAATTTGGTCATCAAGTGGGAATCCGCATCATCAGGTTTTATCCTTTTCCTGGTTAATAAAGTATTCTTAATTTTTATGCCCTTATAATCTTTTTGCACTTGTTTTGTATTTCTTCTGTTCAACAAGATTCTGATATTTTACATGGTCAATTATCTCCTTATTTCAGCTTGCTATATTAGCTTCATATTCAGGAGATGAGCTGGTGGCCATTTATCGGTATTTCCGGAGTTTAGCTGTTGATAACCCTTTTTCAACTGCAAGGGATAACTTGATTGTAGCATTTGAGAAGGTATGAGTGCAAATTTTAGTTTCTATTCGGGTTTAGGGTTTTGGACATTAATGACATGGTGGCCTTTTGGATGTATTATGGGTGACATTTAATTTGTGCTTTTGTTACATCTAGACTAAGTTGATTTGCATGAACATTTTGTTATGTGCATCTTCATATGTACTTGTGGCTTTTTTGAAAAATGAGGATAATTGTAAAGTAAACTTTAACCATGTCTTGGGTGGTTTTCTGCGAAGGTGCTGATTCTTTGTAGAACAGATGCCTAGACCTTTCAGTCTAATGGGAAGAAATTATTTATCCCTCCTTTTGTAGTTAATTACGCTTCTTATGAAGATTAGAAATGGGGTTCCGTAGGTTGCTGACACAAAATGTTGCCTGTAGTAGAAGATATTGTGTTACCCATTGATATCCATAGATTAGCAGAATCTACAACTTGTCATAATGATAATCTGTTATCTTATTCTTTCCATTATGAAGTTCTGTGAGAATTCTTAATTGTGTTCAATGACAGTTTTTATCTTATTTTCTTTGATCATGCTGCTTGTTTATTGACATGGCAGTTCCAACTTTTAGGGTTTTCCAGTTTTATATAATTGTTAAGAGTGTGTAATTATTTAATATTAAATGATACTGACTTGAAAGCTGATTCCGAGTGGGTTTTTTATTTATATGCTAGTATTGAAGCATGCATATGATTAGGAAATTGTATTAAATATATGCATTACCGTTTGCAGAATCGCCATAATTACTTGCAGCTCCATGGGGATGTTAAGACCCCCTTCAAGGAGCCTGCTGTGCGGCTATCGGGAAAAGGCAGGGGGAAATTGGAAGCGAAGCTTGCATCTAAAGATGCCAACATGGAACCAAACCTTGCTAAGGAGAAAGTATCTGGTGTCCGGGATACTTTTAAGTCCTTTTGCATTCGATTTGTGCGTCTTAATGGCATTCTTTTTACACGAACAAGGTATATTTTTTCAGAAGGCCTCTCACTTTTGTTATTGACCTAGTCTTTTTGGGGGGTTGTGTCCTTATCAATGCTTACTTTGTGCAGCCTGGAGACTTCTGCAGATGTTCTTACTCGGGTTAGCCGTGATTTATGTGAACTTCTCTCTTCTGGGCCAAAAGAGGAACTGAATTTTGGCACAGGTGCTGCTGAGAATGCACTTCTCCTTGTTAGGCTGGTTGCCATTCTCATATTTACAGTTCACAATCTGAAGAGGGAGGGTGAAGGTCAAACATATGCTGAAATTGTACAGCGTGCTGCCCTGCTTCAGAATGCATTCACTGCTGTTTTTGAGTTGATAGGACATGTAGTAAAGAGATGTTCACAGCTCCGGGATGTTTCTTCAAGCTACACTTTACCTTCTATTTTGGTTTTTTTGGAATGGCTAGCTTGTTGCCCTGATATTGCAGCTGCTGGTAGTGATGTTGATGAGAAACAGTCAATTACTAGATCTCTTTTCTGGAAACATTGTGTGTCATTGCTGAATAAGATTTTGTCAATTAGGCCAAGGTGCATGGATGATGATGAAGATGAGACCTGCTTTTTCAATATGAGTAGGTATGAAGGAGAGACTGAAAACCGTCTTGCATTGTGGGAGGACTTTGAGTTGCGAGGGTTTTTGCCTCTTGCTCCTGCACACTCCATTTTGGACTTCTCAAGGAAATGTTCCTTTGTAAGCGATGGCAATAAGGAAAGGAAAGCCCGTGTCAAGAGAATTTTGGCTGCTGGGAAGGCTCTAGCTAATGTCATTAGGGTTGATCAGAAAACTGTTTGTTTTGATTCAAAAGCTAAGAAATTTCTTATTGGTGTTGAGCCATTTGCAGATGTCACAGTGAGCTCCGCTACCCCTGTGGTAACGAATAGTGTGGCGCATGAAACCCCCTCTGAGAATATAACTAATATTGGAAATGTTCAGCCAATCCCACAACCTAGAACGGTCGGTGAAGAAGATGACGATGATGATGAAGTGATTGTTTTCCAGCCGGCTATGAGTGAGAAGAGAACTGAGGTGATGGATCACAATCATCCCCCCTCTGATATTTTGAAGCTTGATCAAAGTAGTTCTGCTGGTGATCTCAAATTTTATGGCAGCACTATGCCTGCTCCTTATGATAGTCTTCACCAGCATGACACATTTGATGCTAGTCATCCACTGTCTGTATCTGTTGGTAGTTTTCTCCCTCAGCATCTGCAGCCTGTTCAGATGCATGGATCTAGGTGGTCAGTAGAAGAAGCTACTTCTCTGGCTAATAGCTTAAAAAGTTTGAAAATGTTGGAGAATGGGCATTTAACTAAGAGTCAGATGGAAGATAATTTAGGCTTTTCTCATCCTACTGCTCATTCAGTTGCTATCCAACAGCCCATCAATGTTCATGCTAGTGGTATGTACTGCAGTCGGACAAAAATTTCAGACTCTGTGATGCCATCCAGAATTAATGCTATTGTGTCATCTGAAGTTACTGGTGATGATTTGGCTGCTAGAACTACCTCAGCTTCACTAGTTGGAATGCAGAGGAATCCTATTAGCCGCCCGGTCAGGCATCTTGGTCCGCCACCAGGTTTTAGCCCTGTTCCTCAAAAGGCGCCGAATGAATCTGTTTCTGCTGTAGAATTGAGGAACCCTCTGATGGATGATTATAGTTGGTTGGATGGACATCAGTTGGCATCATCATTAGAAGGCTCTATGCGTGAGAGTTCTCTCTATTATTCATCTCATGCTGATCCCCAACATGTAAATAACAAAAGCAATGGCTTCACTGGAACGGTAAGCTTTCCTTTCCCTGGAAAGCAAGCTCCTGCAGTGCAGTTTCATATGGAAAAGGATAAAGGCTGGCAGGACTACAATACTCTTGAGCATCATCATGAACAGAAATTGCATCAACAGCAACTTGTGAATGGGAACCAGCAGTTTAGCCCACTGCCTGTGCAGTATCCAGGACAATCAGCCTGGACAGGTCCTTATTTTGTGTGAAATCAATATGCAAGTGTAGCTGGTGAGTAGGAACTTCACTCATTTTCCTCCTCTTGGTTTTGTAATTTGATTCTGATGCTTTCTAAAGTCCTTTTGACATAACCTGTTCATGTAGATTTGTTTTTGTTCTCAAGGTTCTTGAGAATGGTTACTGTGAATGTATTGCTTCCATTTGCCTGCCAAGTTCAAGTCCAACTTTGAGGCACTGTCAGTGTTGAGTTTTTGATGGAGCATGGGAAGCATTGGCTTCCAGCAGGCACTTGCTGCTAAACAAGTGAGTATGCACTATTATTTTCCTTTTTCATTTCATGATTACTTTCTCTGTGTGCTTGTTTGTATTCACTTGGTGATCTTATTGTAGATCATTTCCTAGCAACTCTAGCTAATGGAAGCCACTCTGTATTTCATCCACTCTTGTCATGAATATATAGTTTCCTGTTTATCTCAACAAAAGTGGGGGGTATTGTTAATTTTGCAGATTTAGCCAGATTTGTAGAGGAAGATTGAGGAAATCAATCAATCTTATGAGATGCGGAATTTGTAAGGGAGTAAATGCCTTAACCAGTCACTTTGGGATGGAGATAGAAGGCCTAAATAAAGATGATCTGTTGATTTTTGAGGCTATCTATCTTGAGGAGTTTTGGTGAAATAAACTTGGTTTAGTATGCTATATAACTTTCCAAATGTCTGCCTATAGATTGCTGCTTATAAAATTCTGCAAGCAGCAGATGATAAGATATAAATGATATGGTGTCCCAATTCTCCGCAGATACTGCTTTGAGAACTCTAGTTGAGAGGTATAAGAGCAACTTATCAATGGATGAACGGTGGGAGGGATTGGAAATACTTGGAATGTGTACTTCTAACATCTCTCCATATATGGTGGTGAGTATTGAATAAAGACTTCATTTTGTTATATATTTTAGTGACCAGGAAGTGTCGTTTGTTGAAATTGGTGGATCAGTCGAAACTACCTCTATTATGAAATACATAAGTAAATTAATCAATGCTTTGGATAATTTCTTTGTTTCTGCTTGTTTGGTTATTGTAATACTACTGAGTTGCTGCCAATTTCAAACTCATAAATAGGTTTTGCACTAATTATTTAATGTGGATCATAAAGTATGTTTTTCTACTGTATTTATTGTTAGGAACATAAAAAGTACAGACAAACATCTTTCAACTTCAACAAGCCTGTGGTGTCACTGTTTAATGACAATAGGGTTTTTCATTTTGGTTGAAATGAAGTCTGTAACCTAACAAAGGTTATCGTATCAGAATTTCTTTTCCTAAACCTTACAGTCGCCAGTGGTACTCTCAGGAAATGACTCTAGTTGAAAGTATAGTTCAATTTTCCATAATTCCATTGCAAGCCCAACAATTAGTAAATGTAGTCACTTTGACTTTTGGTGCCCTAACATCATAATTAATACCTCTCCTCATGGGACCATTTTCTTTTTCTTCATTTTGAAATATCAGCTCACCGATCTTGATCCTTTGAAATCAAATACAAACCACTTAGCCTCCAAGGACTGGGACGGATCCATTTCTTTAAAATAGAAAAAGAATGATTTGGGCAACATTTATTTCAACTAAAATTTCAAGTATATTAAAACTTGCATGATTTGAGGCAAATTCATGTTGCTTCAAAATATTCACAAAAATATTTTTCTTTCTGTTATAGAAAAATTAATAAAACAATAAATAAAAGATGATGAAAATACGAGAGAATTTTATTGTTTTATTTTCACTTACAAGGTGTTATTTATAAGTTTCTTTACATTCAATTAATAAATGTATTACATTTAATGAATTGAATTTTCTTTAATTACTCTATTTAATAATCTTCTGATTATAAATTAAGTAAAGAATTTTATCTCATTACTTTAATATGCTTAAAGGTAGTTATGACATCTATTTAATTTATTAACACTTTTCACGTTATAATTTTTTTTGTAAATATAAATATAAAGCACAGAGACAGGATATGGACGAGGAATCTTGCTTTTTAGGATAGAGAGAGATGAGACTAAAGTTATAAACAAAATCAAGTTTAAATAAAAAAAATTATAAATAGCGTCCAGACGTATGTGTAAATATCCATTTATCTTCAAGCTCCAATAGAAAAAGAAAATCCAAATCTGACAATCCGATTTGGAGTTCCATCCACGTTGGAGGAGTAATAAGATGATAACCAATCCACATACTATATTTATACTATGTTCACATCAATTCAGCAAAGAATGCGCACTCCTATTCAACTCATGAATTCGTGGCCATTAAACTATTTGCCTCCACCAATTCAAACACACTCACCTAATCCAAAAAAAATCTACTCTTCAAAGCGAATGTAAAATCAGAATTCCTCTATTTTCTATCATTCCAACTTCTACCATTCAAAACCAAATAATATCAATTTATTTAAATAAAATTTGAGTGTTGTTTTAGATAATAATAAAAAAAGAAGATATTTATGTGGTGTTGTAAATATCAATAATTAAAATGGAAGAAATGAGGTCGTACGTTGTTGTTCCAAAGAGACAAGGCTCATAAGTCATAACTAAAAAGGAGTGGGTTTGGCAGTTGCCTGCACATGGTTGTTTCTCATTTCTAACAAGATTGCCACGTGATTCTGCACATGCGCATTGACCCCACCTTGCATTCTATTTAATTTCAATCGTTAATTTTTTAAAAGCAAAGATTGGTTCCATATCACATGCAATAAGGATTTGGTGCCACATCTAATATATTACGAATAAATGTTTGATGTTGCACATTATCAATCAAGGGAAACCAAATTGAGGCATTTTGTTGTTTGGTTCACATCCCCTCTCCCTTTACCACCATTTACTTTTATTGGATCACTTTTACTCATTCATATCATTTTTTTCCTTCCCAAATAAAATTTTCTTCTTTTTTATTAGACTCTTACTCTTTCTTTTTTAAATTTAAATTTTTCCTCCCGACTCCACCAAATCAAATGCCCTGACCATCTCTCATCACTGCTGCTACTAATGCTAACCCCAAACTTGGATTCCTTGCGTAGGTCAAGTCAAAGAACTCATTGGCATTTGAAATTTTTATGCTTCTTGGCATAAAAATTAAACATGAACATCAAAACTTATAAGGACAGATTGGAGGTGGAGTGGAATTAAATGAATTTATAAATTTATAAGTCAGATGTTTCTAATAACTAAAAATTGTAAGTAGTACTAAAATTACGACACTTGATTATTTTTTAAACACACACTATTATGTAATCATTCACACACAATAAATCTCTTAATTTATTACTTTTAAAATAATAATCAATTATACGAAAAACAAGATCCACGTGTAAAAATTAAAATCAATACATTTTTTTAATAATTTTTTTTTCTTAAAAGTTGATAATGAGAAAATGGATGGGATGGGAGGCATGCTAATTGCTACTCACCCTTTAGTTTGCCTCCAAACTTATTGTTTCAGTTACAAGTAGTACTTCTTTTTCACGTTTTCATAAATGCATACCATGTTTTGTCTTCAGTTAAAATGCATGCATCTACCTCTTTTTACATCTTTCTTCATGTCTTACTTTACGTTATATTTACGATTAATATATATATCCCAACAACCACAAAACTATTATTGTCTAAACATATAAGAAATTAGAACAGTTCATACTAGAATACCGACTACTCAAACCAAGACCTAATGCCATTTACATCTAATTGTCTACCACAGATCTTAAATCTAGATTCTTCAAAATTCAACATCTCTATTTTTACCAAAAATCATTAATTGCCACGTACACCACAATTAAGATCAATGGACCAAAAGTTAAGAGTTCAACATTCTCTCTCTCTCTCTCTCTTTTTTTTTGTAAAACATATTATATTTCTTTTAAGTATATGATCTTCGATACCAAAATAATAAATTAATTAAATATATGTATTAATACTTTTTTATTGTGTTTTATATTATTTTCAACTTACTTAAGCACAGGTTTTCTAGTCTATTTTCTTTAAATTTTTATAAAGATAAACTATTTAATTGGTTACCTAATTTTTAAGGCGTATCTAAAGTAAAATCTTTACAAATTTATCACTAAATTTTCTAAAAAATTTATTTTAATCACCCAATAGTTAAATATAATAATAATAATAATAATAAAGTCATTGGTCAAAACCTCAAACCCCAACATCCACAATGAATTCATGTATTTACTTAATTTTAGTTACAGATTATAGATGTGAAAATACCATCGTTGGTGGAACCAAAAAAAAGCAGCAGAAAGAAGTTATTAGTTATACTCTCATTGCATCATTGAATATTGAGGATTAAATAAATAAAAGTAGAAATAATTAAGGATAAAAAGGAATTTTTATGGCAGGAATTATTGGTAGGAGGTGGATGGTGACATTTCAATCAAATTTGTGAAATGTAGGGAGGGTTGTCGTGGATTGAGCAGGCAATCAATGATTCAAGCTCCACCACCCACTAACCTCCCAAATATCTTTCCCCTCACACTTCACTCTAAATATTTGTCTATCCTTTTTTAAAAAAAATTACAACTATACTCGATCCTTACATTTATACCATATTTAATATCTGAATAATTAAGTAAACTGTCAATTTTAAAATCCATTTAAATAACTCCAATAAATATACTAAACTCAAGCACACTTTAACTTATAATAATATTTTTAAATATTAGATTTAGTATCCATAGTTTCAATAGCAAATATCTTTAATTGTTTTGAGTAAAAACTTAATGCTCACCAAACTTACGCCACAAACTCCTATAGTCCTATATATAATGCTCACCAAACAGCTGCACAACGCACAGACGCAAAAACAGAAAGAGCAATGTCTCGGCACAGACGCCAAGCCTCTCGAGTGCTCCCACCGGACCTAAGTCTAACATGGGAAGGAGACGAGCAGCCACCCAAATCCACCCACTCCTCCGTCCAACCAATTGCCACTGCCACTCCCTACGGCTCTAAAGCTAAATCCACTGACACCTCTTCAAATCCATCCACAACCATTCTTCAACATTACTCTTCCGGAGACCATTCCCTGCAGTCTCCTCAAAGCAACACTTCTAAAACCACCAAACCTTCTTGAAATTAATCCCCTACTTATTACTACTTTTCTTTTTAGCAATGTTGGTCTTCATTTTCTTTTTTTTTTTTTTTTTTTCCTTCTTTCGTCTGTATAATTTGTGTTGGTAAGCTGAAAAAGCTTGTTGTTCGATGTACGTTGTGCCAGGTGTTGCTTATTTAGCTTCTTGAATCTGCAATACTTCTCTGCCTCTTTCTCACTCTATTTACAAGTGCAATAACCTTTTCTCAATAGGATCTTTTTTCTTCTATTTTTTCGCATTGTAGGTTTTTCTATTTCATGCCAAGAGTAAATGATTTTATTTTTTAAAATTTGAGCTGGATTTAAGAAAAAAAATTCGGATAACTTTAATTAAGACAATGCATTGAATACATGAATATCTCCTTTTAGTTTTTATAATTTTATCTATTTTTTGGGTTCATTTTTATCTAATTTTTTTTATACTATTAACCATTAAGTTATAATAACGACCCTAATCACACACTTTATAATTAAAAGATAGTGAAGTTAGCATATTAGAGAATATCTTTAGAGTATTTTAATTTTGATTTTTTACCATGTTATTTTAATTAATTTTAATTAATGATCTCTTAGTTTAATGACAAAAATATTTTATTGTAAGTACTAGAGTTTAGGCTCAATTCCAAACAACCATGTTCTCCTTCTCCCATTATAAAAAAAATTATATTTTCATAAGTGATAAGAGAAAGGACTTGAATCCAAGATTATATGTCAATTTAAATATTATAAAATTAATTAACACATTTAAAGATACGAGTTAAATAAATATAAAACTCTTTTTTGATATTTTTCGTCAAGTGCATTTACTATCAAAATAAGATTTTGATGTTATTTTATTCGACATTTTCACAATTCAGTTACTCAATTAATGACCTACAATAATCTCTTAAGTAGTGTTTGATAATTTCTCATATTATATTAAGTCGTTATTTAAAGGTACAAATTAATTAAAGGAAAACCTCCTTTTTGTTATTTCTCGTCAAGTGAATTAATAAAAAATGTGATGTTATTTTATTCCGCATTTTCACAATTCGACTACTCAATTAATGATTTATAATAATAAATAATAAATTTGTATTTATTCTAAGGTAGTATTTGGTGTTTTCTTATGTTAAGATTCTAATGAAACGCGATTGTTGGGAATATAATTATCGGGAATGTTATTTTACAACGTTTGATATACATCAAAAGGTATTGATTAAAATCTCAGGATAATTACATTATAACGTTTGGTTCACTAAGTACTTTTCTAAAAATGTAATGATAATTTAAGAATTTATCCTTATTAAATGAAAGATAATATTCAATTATTTAATTTTTATAATAAAATTTATTCTTAACAAATATTTGGGTTAAATATTTAATAATAAATTTTAATTGATATTTTTTAAATTGATTTTTTTTTTTAATTTTAATTGAAAGCAAGTATGTTTCAAATTTGTCTTACACATATATTTTTAAACATAATATTGCATATATAAAATTAAGTATATATAAGCTTGTTTTGGAATAAATTTAAAAAATATTTGAAATCATGTTTTATTTTAGCTAAAGACTAACCTATAGGAACGTAAAAAAAAGTTGATTTTAGGTATTACTCTAAACAAAATTATAAATAATTTAAAGTTCGATCATGCAAAAAGCTTATGATTAAATAAGTGAGCTAAGCCTAATCTTTTTTTTTTTTCCTTTTGGTCATAAATATTCATAAAAACTATAATAAAATTGAATTTCAATTAATACATTGAAAAGAAAAGAGAGAAAAACAATAGAAAATAAAGATAATATGTAAACAATATACCATATAGATGATTAAATATATGCATATAAAAATTAAATTAGAGAAAAAATTACATGCCAAAAATCCGTTAAAGTAATAGAAAAAATCAAATAGAAGGAAGGAGACAATAGCCTCTCTTTTTTGGTGTTAATTAATAGACTAATTTCCTAAACAAATATAAAATATGGTTAATTTTGTCTTAATATTTGTTTTTTGATGAATTACAATAACAAGGTAAACCCTGAACAACAAATGCGACTAACTGACTCGAACCCAGACCACTCCTAGGATTGGTAAACAACCTGACCAATTGACCATCACATGAGGTTTTGTTGTCTTAATATTTTTTAATTTTTCAATCTACATGGAAAAGTAATTTTTCTTATTTTTATTATTATTATGGGAATCACATTATCATTTTCATAGGAAAGTAACTCCCAAATATTAGAATCATTTTTCAACTTATTAAATTCCTAAGAAAATGATCACTTTTCATAATACCAAACATTATATCGCGCTATCTCAATGATTAATTAATGAATTATTAAGATTTTGAAAATTTTCTTTTAATTTTACTAAATCCAAAACAAAAGCTCGTATCATTGTGATAAAGAAAATATATGATACTATTATATAATTAAATTTAAATAACAAAAAAAAACATTAATGAATACTACTTTGAACCACGCTGGGATGGCTTGAAATAGAAGGTAGAGTGGGTACATAATAGGTTGTGCAAACTGCTCGGTTGTTTGCTCATTTCCTTTTAGTTTATGTTTATCTTTCATTGGTAAATTACAAGTCTGGTCAATGCAAAGTAAAGGAAAACCCCGGGAGCTAACCCGTCATATGCCCATCACTTTTTAGGCTTACTTCAGGATGAGCCCAAACCTATGTTGGATTCTTATTTGCCGTATAAGAATTCAAATTTTTATATTTCGATTTTACATGAAATGCATATTTTATATATAAACTCTTTAAATTTACACGTGATTATGTATTTGAAAGGTCAAAAATAAACATAAATTTCAAAATCATAAATATGTATAATATTTTTAATTTATCTAAACAGATTTAAAAAGATAAAAAGATAATTGTAATTGCTGTTCACGAGAATTAAGTGAGATGATAATTTTCTTTTACTTTAATCAATGATTGAGAGTTTAATTTTTATCTTGAGTATAGAATAATTTTAAAACTCTACGTTTTAAATGAACTACATAATGTAAAAAAATTAATTAATTATCCAATTGAAAAAATAATTATTTAATTAGAGTAAAAAACCCCCCATAAAATTAGAATTAATATGGATTAGCCCAAAACTTGTTGGAAAAAAAAAAAAAAAAACCCTTTAAGCTTACTCGTAACCCATCATTGGATAGGACCCTACCAAAATTTTAACGGGAGGTCCCACTTATTGTACTTAATATAAAAGATGCCTATAAAAACCCTAAAAAAGCGTAAATTGCTATTTTTTATTATTACCTTTTCTCCCTTTTTAGTCCCACGGCTCTGCGCACAATGGCGGATTATAGCGGAGCTATCTCACTTTCTCAAGCTCACGTCTCCGACGATGACTCATCGGAGCACAGCCCTAGGAGTGTCCCAACTTCCCCTGCATTTTCTTCCAAGTCTAAAACTCCTACCAACATGATTGTCACCCTTGATCATCACCATCACCAGAGGAAGCCTAGAGGTAGGCCTCCTGGATCCAAAAACAAGCCTAAACCCCCCATTGTTATAACCAGAGACACTGACTCTGCTATGAAGCCTGTCATTCTTGACATCTCCGCTGGTTCTGATATTATTGATGCTATTATCACCTTTGCCCGTTCTAACCATGTTGGTATTTGTATTATCAATGTTACTGGCTCTGTATCAAACGTCACGCTCCGCCATCCTGTTTCTCAAGCGCCGGCACTCTCTCTTCATGGACCCTTCGGGTTGCTCTCTTTGTCTGGCTCATACATTGCATCTACTACCATATCTTCTTCTACTGAAACGTCCCAATCTTCTCAGCCATCAAGCTCACCCTCGCCTAGTTCCTTGTCTTCCAATCTGTCTTGCTCTTTTGGTATAACTCTTGCAGGTGCACAAGGGCAAGTGTTTGGAGGGATGATAGGAGGGAAAGTAATAGCAGCAACGCAGGTGATTGTGGTGGCTGCTACTTTTGTAAACCCTGCGTTTCATAGGCTGCCTTGTAAAGGTGATAATGAAGATACTCATCAGGAAACCAAGCATTGTATTCACGGTAACGTTGGTGGTGGAGCTTCTGGTGCAACCGAGTCATGCTCTTCAACTGGCATGTCCACGGCTGTTTACAGTGCACCATGTCCCACTCCACTCAATTGCCAGATCTCGCCCGATGTTATGCCTTGGGGTCCACCCTCACGTCCCTTTTGAGTCAATGAAGGACTTGTGATATTCTCGACATTTATACATTAGTCGGATAGATTTTAGTTTTAACGTATGAGAACTATTTTGGAGTGTTTTGAGCTTGTATTCATTTATCTTTCTTTGATATAATTTGAATTATAACTAGCTTTATATATATATATATATATGCACCTTATAATATAGTTACCTTCATGCTTGTTAATTGTTAAACCATAAAAATTCACTACTACCGTTCTCTTATTTAGATCTTTCTGGAACTTGCATTCCTTCTATCACTGTCTACAGTATTGAAAATTGTATTTGCGGATCATAATTCACAAGGAAAAAGGCTATTTACTTTTCACATGTTGTAAATAAATAATTAAAAAAATGAAGACAAGTATGACATGCGACGTGTCTTTCGGGGTAGTAGTTCCCATAGTTTAGTGTTGCTACAGAACAACTGAAATGTCACTTGTTAAGGGTTGAAAGCTAGGGTCTCTAAGCCCAACCTCTTTCCCTGGGGAAGGACCCATTTCTTTTGACATCTCAAGAAAGAAGGCCTCAGAGAATAAGCCAGAGTGACATACACAGGCTTACATACAGTGTACTTGAGCAACTTGACTCTTCTATACTGTTTCTGGGTAACTTTTTTTTTTTTTAACCAGTTTCTGGGTAACTTTCAACTCGTTACTGAGCTCTGTCTTTTATTTGTTGTCCCCTCATACAGGCATTGATCAAGGTGCTTTTGTGCTTTATATCATATTTGTTTTCATTTTGCTTAACTCTTGACAAAATACTGAATGAGTTGTCTTAAGTTTTGTTCTTTTTTTATTGTCAACCTCCCTGTCCTTCAATTCCGTGCTTAATAATGTTACGATTAATTACAAGTACATATAGATCCAATGTAAACTGGATAAAAGATATGGCACATATATTTAAATTATGAATTAATAATTTATCATTAATTATCTATGCACTATCAATGAGTCAAATAATATATATATTTAATTTTTTAAGTTCGTGTTGTTGGGTTTTCATCTTGTAAGTAATAGCGTACAGAATTTAGGTATCTTCTTTTATTATACTATTATGCAATGCGAAGTAATATGCATCCAAATGTATTAATAGTATGGTAAAGATATCGAATAATACTGTATAAGATGGTAAAATGTCGATTCATATATTATATAGCTATATACATAATTAGATTTATGATCATACATATATATGAATATGTAGTGTTTATACATGAGTGAAATTCTAAGTTATTGTAAGAAACAGCGCATGGGTTTTGCTTGGCTTTTAGCTGTTGCTTGTATACAAATAGTGCATGATACTTGTCCCTTAGTCCCCCGCTGTCAATGATGGACATGGAACTGGATGAAGATAATCTTTCATTTTCAATCACAAGAGAAGAAGAGAACAAAATTCAGTCAATATCAAATGAGGGAGAGAGGGGGTAACTTTATGTGCCTTGTGAAAATAATGAGAAGAAGAGGGGGTGAAAATAGCAGGAGTGTGGAATGGGATGGGATGGGAGTGGGTCCTGTTTAAGGTGATGGATGTCACTGCAGTGAGTAGAGGGTTGAGGAAGAAGAGGCACGCGAGGTCAGAAACAATGTTGGGTTTTATCCCAACGTGTCATTTTCACGACCAATCTAATCTAACAGTAAAAAGTAAAAGCTGCTTTGACTTTGGTTATTTTTGGTTTTGAGGGAAAAGTAAAACAGAGAAAGGAGTGGGTATTGCTCAATGCTCATACTTGGTGCTTCGAAAGGTTGAAGTAGTTGAATATGTGGGTAACATGGAACTTAGGCTTCCCATTGGTCACTCCAAAAGACTTTGTTGAACAAAGCATATGGGAAGCCCTGCAGGTAGGTAGGTAGAAAGTCCCGAGTGGCTTTAAATTCCAAAGGTATGTTAAAGGCTATCGAGCTTAACTAGTTTGCCAATGTGAAAGGGGAGCATGCATGCAGTGTTAGAAATTCATAACTCTTTCATTGGGAACTGGAATAATAATAATATATAATCTATATGTTGATGGGTTGAGTGAGCTTATGTCAAGCAGAGATTTGCTGTGGGTGGGTATTTGTTTTGTGGGATACGTTTTACCTTACCTTACAGAAGAAAGAATTAATGAGTTGAAGATCACAGAAAGCGTGAAAAGCAAGTAGCTATTCCAGAAGCTAATGCTAGATTGGAATCTAGCTTCGGAGGAAGTGGCAGCTAGGGTAGGGGCGTATACGTTGGCTGGGGTGACAGATTTTACTGTTCTTTTTTGGCACCAAAGAAGAATCTTGTTAATCAAAATCCCAAATGTTACTGAGTAGTCAAAAGCTTTGCATATTTGGTTGCTTCGACGGAACAGCTAACAAGTTACGCCTCGTAATTATATCGAGGTTTTGATTTTTATTCATACTAATACAACATATTTTATAGTCTGTCCAATACTCAGATTAATCAATATTATTGACTATAGATACTTTAATTATGAAAAAAAATATTATTCAAAATTACAAATTTGGAAAATTTTAGGAAATAATTAATTGTCAATGTTTATTTGTTAAATGAATGAAGTTATATATTTTTACTATGAATCTTTTTATTCCATAGTTTTTAATTAAAAATAATAATTTTTTATTTATTATGAAAATAACTTATAGATTATATTATATGCTAAAATAATCATTTGTTAAATATAATATATAATTGCAATTAGTATAAGTAAATGTTTTTTTTCAAATTACACACATAGTTATAATTTTACCAAATTATGTGATAATTCAAGGATGGAATTTTAAAAGATCACGAAGGGCAAAATGGTCAATTGAAAGGGAGAGAAATCTAAAAAGTAATGATGATGTTCATGATATTTTATAATTATTTAATTAGATAAATATTATTTTATTAATATTTTAATGAGATATTTTATTATTATTTATTTAGTATATACGGAAGGAAAGATTAAGAATTATCATCTTCTTTCTCATGCACCAATGTGAGAAGAAGAGAGAAAGAAAGAAAGTTTTGCTTCTTTACAAATTGATCCTTTCACCAAAAATCCACCATTTTCACTTAAAATTCAAAAGAATTTCCATAGCCATCAAGAGAGAAAGATGACAATGAGACTGTGGGGAGCAAGAATATCAAGTTTGATTCAAGAAATAGAAGCTGGAGGAGAGAGAAAATCAAGTTAAAGATTGAAATCAATAAGACAAGGTAAGAACATCAAGATTTCAATACATTTTTAAGTTTGATATTGTGGAAAAAGCATGGAAATGATGTTAATGTAGAGTTTTCTTATATAAGATTTTATATTCTTGATATGTTAGTAAAGGAAAATAAGAGATAGCAATGGGAAATATTGTAGAGAAAGGAAATAAAGGTGTTATAAACTTGGTATTTAACATTTTTCACTAAAACAGTTTTGGACAGCAGCAGTAGCCTAACTTTGAAAAATCACCAAAAATTGTAGAAATCGAATTAGAGGATGAATAAAATATGGCATTAAATCTTATTGAGTCTAGTTTCTTATAGACGAAATGGTGTAAGCAATGGAATTTTAAATCATAAGATATAATAGGTTTTGTGAGTCAATGTCAGAATGATTTCGGGTTCCCCTGTTCTGACTTTGGAAAATCATCACAAATTGAAGAAAAATATTTAGGGGCTTAAATTTATATTCTTAAAATCCTAAGTGAGCCTATTTTCAAGAGAAACAAATGGGAACATCATATAAATCCTGTATGAGAAAATAATTAATTTTTAGTGAAGAAGGATCGGAACTGTCAGACAGCAGAACATGGGTGACTTTAAAGAATAAACTGTACTTATTGGCTAAATCAAAAAATTCTGAAAATTTTACGGTAAGAATATATGTGAGTCTAATTTCTAAAACATCAAGCGGAACTTAAATTGGAATTCTGTAGCTCAATATATAAATAATTTAGTGACTATGACACAAATGGACAGTTTTGAATAAATTGATAAGTAAATAGTGAAATTATAGATAATGTTACTTATAAGCATGTTATATAAATTAAGGATGTGGAATGGAGAGGAGGAGGAGGGAAAATATATATGAATATTTAGCTAGCATGACTAATTTGCATGTTCTAGGCTCAGGAACTAAATTGAATAAAAGTAAAACTTTATTGGCAATTTTGTAAAAATATCAGAAATAACCAAATTACATGAAATGGATTATTTTATTATTTAAATTATAAAATTAAATGAAATTATTAATTTAGATTAAGATCGGGTGAAAACATGTTTTAGGGATTAAATTGAAAAGTGTTGAACTTATGGAAAATTCTGATATTTCATAGAATTAATGGGTTGTTATTAATATATATGAGAATAATTAGGCTTGAAACAATGATTAAATTACAAGAATTTTTCTAAGCCTAAGGATGAAATTGTCATTAATTAAAAGTTTAAGGGCAAAATGGTAATTTTGCCTAGAGCATTAATTGAATGTATCAGAATATGAAATGAATGAAAATGATGATCAAATTTATTTATAAAGATCCTGATATAAGCCTTCTCGAAGAATATGTGTGAAAAGGATCTAGCCCGGACGAGTGATCCTAATATAACCCTCCCGAAGAATATGTGAAAAATGGATTTAGCCCGAACGGGTAATCCGAATTAGGGTTTGAATTTAGCCTAGAATGATAATTCAGATCCAAGCTCATTAGAGTAATTGTCGTTGCAGGGGATATAGCCTGGACTGGTAATCCCGACAATACTCTTTGAGCATATGTTACAGGGGATTTAGCCTGGACTGGTAATCCCGCTGTAAGAAATGAGGTTCGCAGGAGTGTGCTCTCTTACAGGGGATTTAGCCTGGACTGGTAATCCCGCCGTAAGTATGAGGTTCGCGGGAGTGTGCTCTCTGGAAAAAAGGTATATCCATACGTGTACGAATTGATGGACCTGGGATTGTACACTACAAGTGTACTACTGGAAATCCATCGAAATTCCGAGAAACTCAACGGGATAAATATAGAAAATGGCAAGTACTTGAAATCATGAAATTAAACTTGAAATAAATAGAAATGATAATTATTTGATATATTGAAATATGACATGAAAAATACATATATGTGAAATTTGTCTGATAATTATGCATATTCAGTATTTTGAACTGCTATTAGAATAAATATACACTAAACTCATGAAAATGATTGTACATGAAATATTGTCATAATGAATTGAATAATTTATATTTATAAAGAAACAACAAGAGAATGATATGTATCATGACATGTAAATACGATACTATCTTTGATACATTGATACAATAAAAATTATGTATATTAGGACACGTAATAAATTCAAGCGAGACATGTCGAGAAAATAAGTTTGTCAATATTAAAGTACGCTAACCAATATTGTTGCTTTAAGTTTAGGCAAGTTTCAAATTACTGGTTGATGGTAATATGTTTGATTATAAGGTGCATTGAAGTGGTAAGTGCTTAAACGAAAATATAATTGAGCTATGAAAGAGTGGAAAGGTTTCAGTTATGCAATTTCTTATGAAATGATTTGTTATGTGATACGGCCGTATGAATTCTGTACCTAATTTGAAAAAAAAAATAGTAACTACAGGGCCTAGGGGCATGGGCGTGTAAAGTCACACGAGCTGGAGCGAGGTAAGTCACATGGGCGTGTTGGCCACACAACCTAACCACACAGGCATGTTCCTGGACCACATAGACGTGCGACCTCTGTAGTTGAGAAAAATTTTAACATTTTCTAAAAATTCCCTATGATCCCGATTTAATCCCGGTTGGTTCCTAATGTATGTTTTGGGCTTCAAAGGTCCAATAGAGGGACATTATGATTATTTTCAGAATATGAATAATAAATGACTCGGAATTATTCGAAAATGTTCAGTAAACTCCGTAATACCTCGTACCCTATTCCAGCAACGGATACGGGTAGGGGGTGTTACATGTTTAATAAACTCCTCACACTCGCCGATGGTTCCTCATGAATAATCAACTGTTCTATTTCGCCTCTGGCTTCTTTTGTGGGATAATATGCCACCCTATTACTTTCTCACAATATCCGTCGAAATTTTAATTCCCAATTCTTAGAGCACCCGTCTTGTATGAGTTTAACTTTACTGTAGTTATTATTTGTTGCTAGACCATTCTGAATAATAATTACCAACATTAAATTATCAAAAATAAATATAAATTGAAATTTAACATATATTTTATACATATAAAATGATATTGGAATCTGCTATCATAAAATTTCAGACACTAACCTTACTATTAATAGCACCTCATTGGCAATAAGGTTAATTTAAAAAAAAAATTGTCTTTTATTTACTTTTTAGTACATGGGGAATTTTTAATTTAATTATAATATTAGCTTTGTGATATATTTTATTTTGAGATTAACTACAGTTGTCACTGAAAAAAACCTGGGCTTTAGCCTGAAATATTAAACCCAATAGCATCTTTGAGCTTTAGATTTGAAGAAAGGTTGGACCTAGTTGTGATTTTAAAAAATGGACAAGGGACAGGGCCCATTCAAACATAATTCTATTTTTTATTTATTAGTAAAAGCTTTTTTTAAATGATATTTACTACTAAGTTTTAATACCATCCATAAGTTATTAGTTGTAACGATCCGAAATCCGTGGGCACCAGAAAAAAAAATGTGTTATCGGGCCTCCGTCTTAGTAAATCGAGTTAGTAAATAATCATTAGGAGTAATTATGAGTCTAGTAGTGTGTTTAATTAGATTTTTATTTAGTGAATTTAGCTTAATTGAGAGAAATTAGGAAAAAGGACTAAAGTGAGTAAAGAGTAAAAGTTTAATTGAAGATTAAAAGAAAATAAAAAGGATCAAAATGGCAAATATGCCATTTATCATAAGTTGAGGCGGCATACATGCATAAAAATCTGAGATTTTTATGTATTAAAATATATTATTATAATATTAAATAATTATATTAATATAATATTATATTATATAATAAAGTAAATAGTAAATGAAATAGTAAAAAAAAAAAGAAGCAAAGAAGAACAGAAGTTTTCGAAACAGAGGAAAGGAAAGAAAGAAAGAAAAAGAAAGGGGAAAATTGAGGTTTTAAAGCTTGGAGTTTAATTAGGTAAGTCAATCAAGTTCTATTCTCTTAATTTTGATGTTTTAGAAGCTTTAAAGCAAGATTTTGATGAAAGTAAGTTGATATTTTGAGAGTTTATTGGTTTTCAAGTATAGTTGATGTTGAAGAAAAAGATAAATTAGAGACTAAATTGAATGAAATCTAAGTTAGAATTAGTAAAAAGGGATTAAATTGCAAGGTAAGCTATAAGTTTTCTACTATAGGGATTAATTTGGAAGAAATTATGAATTAGGGTTTTATTATGAAAATTATATAATCAAGTTGAATATGGAAGGAATTTAAGTAGAATCAAAGCATGAATTAAGTTAAGAAATAAGTAACCTTAATTAGGATTTAATTGCAAAATAAGTTATAAGAAAACAGTTTTGGGACAGTAGCAGTAGAGTAACTTTGAAAATTCACCAAAAATCGTAGAAGTGGAATTAGAAGTCGAGTGAGATATGAAATTAAAGCTTATTGAGTCTATTTTCATATGAAAGAAACAGAGAAAGCAAATAAGTTCTTTATTATGAGATATTTAAATTTTAGTGAAACTGGTTCAGGGTGATTTCGAGATCCCCTGTTCTGACTTGTAAAAATCATTAAAAATTCTATAAAATGATTTTGGAACATAATTTATATGGTTAGATTCCTGAATGAGTCTAGTTTCAAATGAGCTAAACAAGGAGGCCATCTAAATTCTGTACAAAGAGTAATTTAATTCGTAGTGAAGAGAGGTCAGAGCAGTTGGACAGTGAAACAGGGGAAACTTTAAGAATAATCTGGTATTGATTGGCCATACCAAAAATTCTGAAAAATTTACAGTAAAAAGATATATGAGTCTAGTTTCGGGGAAAATTTACGGATCTTAATTTGGAGTTCCGTAGCTCCAGATATAGATGATTTAGTGACAATGACTCAGGTAGATAGCCTAGAAAGAACTTATGAGTAAATAATAGATTTGTGTATAAAAGATGTGGAATGAAGAGGAAGAGTAGAAATTGAATAAAATTCAATTATTTATTTTAATTTAATGTTGTAATTAATAATGTAAATTATTATTATTATTTTCGTAGCTAACAAGGAAAAAGAGGCATCGGCATCCAAGGGAAAAGAAAAGATCGCTGAGGAGTAAACGTGCATTTCGGGTTTGTATTACTATAATTCAAACTATTTATTTATTCATTAAATGTTAGATTAATTTATGAATATGGTAAGTAAATTATAAGGTAAGTGTTTTTATTGAATTGAATGGAAATTGAGTTGAATGATGAATATGTATTGAAATTGAATTGTATGTGGTTTGAAATGGAAAAGTGTAATTGATATGGAAATTGAATTTGTTATGAAAATGAAAATGAAATTGAGAACTGAATACCCTATTAACTAGTCGGGCTGAGTCGGATATAATTGGCATGCCATAGGATTTGGAAGAGTACGGGATTTATCGGCTTTGCCGATCAGGCACTTTATGTGTCGTAAATCAGGCACTTTATGTGTCGTATTTTAGGCACCTCGTGTGTCGATCGGGCACCTCGTGTGTCGTTTCGTGCACTTATGTGTCGATATATCGATCAGTACTATGTACCGTTTTAGGCACAATGTGCCGTCATGGTGTGTTTGGGTTGGAATCCGTGTATCCGTTAAAGTCAAGTCATTAATAGGGGTAAATAAAGAAAAGGTTAAATTGAATAAAATGAAATGGTTGAGCCATTGGAAGAAATGCGAAAATAGAACATGAACTGAAAAATGTGATTGGAATATGAGTATGAGAATAGAAAGTATGAACCATTGGTTCAAGAAATGGATAGTGGCTCAACATGATTGTGTATTATTTCAATTGTTGAATGGCTAAAATTGAATTGTATGAATATAGTGAGAAGGACAAACTTATATGAAAGTTATGTTTGAATTGGTTTAGTTAAATTAAAGTTATATGAATTAATGATATGATTATTATGTTTATAATTTGAATTATGGTAATACCACTGAGTACATGTATACTCAGCGTACGGTTGTTTCCGTGCGCAGGTTGTAGAAGTCAAATACTGAACCAGCATCCGAAGCCAGACCCGACTTCAGCAAACTTTTGGTGATGTATATTTCCTTTTCATAATGTGGCATGTACGTAGGTTGTGTATAAAGGTTATTATGTTTTGAATGTAAATGGTTAAAAATGTTAGTATTACAAGTTTAAGAATTATAATGAATGAAGTATATTTATTTTAATCTAACTAATATTTTGATGAATTTAAGTTGATATTATATTGATTGAGTTTGATTAGAAAGTATTTAGAATAGAAAATAAATATATGGAATGAATTGGTTGAATTGGTTATGATTAAAATGAATATGGTTTAATTTACAGGGGGTTTTATATAATAATAAGCAGAAATGCTGCCAAAATTTATATTAAACAAAATTTATATTCGTAAATTGTCCGATATGTCCGGTAATGCCTCGTAACCCTGTTCCGACGATGGTTCGGGGTTAGGGGTGTTACATTAGTCTAACCATAAGTTATTATTCAAAATTAGCATTTAAGTCCGACTTTCAAACCCTCACCCTTCAATCTACCTAATAATAATAACAACCATGAATTTTCGCTAAGTTAGATTAATTATTTGTTTGTGTTAAATTATATAATAAAAAATTGAATATTAAAATAGGTTTTAAGTACATATATACTTCGAACATTTGGAATTTATTTCTCATATTTTTATTTTTAAGAATTCAGTTTTTCTATTTTTTGGATTTAAAAATCCAAATCTAGTTATTACCACCATTCAATTATTTGGTGAGACAATTTGAAATAATAATAATAATAATAACCCACTTAGTAATGTAATAGTAAAAATGACATTAAAAATATTTATTAAGAATTTTTTTCTTAAAACCACCAATTTAAACTCGTCGTGATTAAAAAAATTCTATTGAAATAGTTGCTTAAGAAAATTTGATGTCAGCATTTTGATAGCTATTAGACTAATGACATCATAAAAGTAGAGAGATCAAGTTATGTTTAAAAAAAAAAAGCTCAAGTTTCAGCATAGTCTAAGGTCTAAAATTGAAATTTAACTAGTATCTTATAATGTCAAGAAAAAAAAAACAATGCAAACCCAAAAGAAATGTAAAGCCACAAAACATTCTTTATGGTCGTAGGGTAATCAAATTATATATAACCACAATTTTTTAATCGAAAAGTTAACAATACTAACTATTTAGACTAATTAATAATATTATAAAAATATTAAAACTAAATTATGCTAAAATTAAGTAATTTTAAGATATAATAGATAGATTAAAACCAAAATTTAACCATTTTTACTGACATTTAAAAAAAAAAACTATGAGTGCTCACAAGTCAATGAAGGTCCAAAACCTTCCTTTTATACAATAATGATAATAATAATACTAATACTAATACTTTCAAAAAATAATAATAACAACAGGAAGAATATTCGATAGGTTGTTGGTGCATAAATTTTATACACCATCAATAAATAATAACATGATACTTCATCATTAAATCAATTAATATATATTGAAGGACTTATAAATAAATTGTAATAATTTTATTTATAATAATTAAATAATAAATTATTATAAATAAATGCTAAAACTTTAAATTCAAAATCCAAGATTAAGATTTTAAAACTCGAACCTAAGATATTAAATAAGATCGTTTTTAATAGTTATTTATAATAGTTACAAACAATATTTAATTATTAGTATTTATTTTTAGGTCTTTCATATATTTTGTTTAATTTAATAATAAAGTGTCATGTTATTACTGACTAATAACGTGTGAGATTTATGGACCGACAATGTATCAAATGTTGTTCTATAATAATAACAATCTATACTACTATATATATATATATATATAAAAGGAAAGTTGTAATGCCTTCCCAACACATGTCGAAGTTTTTTTTTTTTTTTCCTTTTTCATGTTTAAATTTCAAATCTGGTTATTTAAAAATATATACATATATCATATCGTATTTGAGTAGTGAAAAAATAGTAAAAGGGAAAAGCATAATGGTTGAAGATTGAAGATGAAGTTAGGTAGGCAGAATAAATGGGTGTGTCAAAGAAAACCAGCCAACTAAAGGAAGCTTACAGTGTCAGCCAAAAAACTGGCAACAAAATTGTAAGCATAAGCTGTCCCCCACCATAGTTGGTATGTCTGAACGATTTTCTCATCACCTCAATTAATATCATCAATTTAAAAGTAAAAAGAGAATGAAGTGTTAAAACATCATTGGCAATGAACACTTGATGTTTTCAAGTGTTTCATTGGATTCCAATTTCTTTAAATAAAAAAAAAAAAAACAAAGTGAAATGTGAAGGAATTATTATATTAAATGTGATCAAGTTAAAACAAAATATGTATTAAAACATTAATTTTTATTTATTCAATTAGATCAAAATCATGGAATCTATTTATGAATAATTTTATATATTCAAAGATGGTTGCATCAGCGAGAGTTGAAACACTGGCTGAATTCCAGTGTCCCACAACCACCACATATGATCAGTGCAGCAGAAGGATTTTAGTGGGGTTCAACAAATATTTTTGGACTGCAATTTTCAACATTTTGATCATGACTTGGGGGAACATTTTTCACAAATATCAAGATATTTTATTTGCATGCATAAATCGTTTCACTTTTATTTTAATATAATTTTCACTCTATTTGTTTTATTGGAAAAACGTTTTTCTCTCATTTTAGTTTTTCCCCGAAAATAAAATAAAAGACAAAAAAAAATTTATATAGATGAAGACAAGAGAAGAGGAATAGTAAAATTGGTTTAATTTAAATAAATTGAGTAGTGGTACACATAGAGCATTCTTCCCACCCAATAATAATAAAAAGTTATTCAGAAAATTCACAGAATTGGAAGTCCTTAGTTTGTTATTTTGGCAGCTCAAGGAAAATGAATACATGTAAAAAAAAAGAATGTCGGTGCTCCTCACCGCTTTGATTTTATCCTAACCCAAAAGGAATAAACAAAAATGCCACTAAAATCAAATGTAATCATTGTTTCTACCGAATAAAAGCAAAACAAAATCATCACCTTCTGCAGATGAGATTGCTTGCTTCTATCATTATTTTATTTAATTTTTGGACATAATTTTTTTTAATAAATTTACTACTGCAAAAAGCGAATGTTGGAGAGTGGATAAGAAGGATTGTGACCCTTTGTTTTTTTTGTTTTATAAAAATATTCGATTTGTGTTTTCGTGTTAATTCTACAATATCTGGAAAATTTTCGTCCGAATGATTGGAGATGAAGCACGAAATCCATAAAAATAATTTCATTTTGTCTCTCTCCAAATTGACAACACAAGGATAAACAGCTGAGAATTGGATGAGTTATTACGATGGGGATGTTACAAATTATAAATTACAATCTCAACATTTAAGTCAATATAAAGGATTTTAACAACTGAATTGCAGAGAAAACAAGGCGAAAGCTGTTGTTGTTAAGACAAAAGAGTCGTAAAATCAATGCAAAAGCACTACTTGTCAACTCCCTCAATTTCAGATATCATTTGCAGCCATCCCTGCTTCACCACAAACTTCAAAAGAAAGCCCGGCTACCATAAAAAACCCTGGACCCATCCTTCTTTTTCTCGTGTTCTATTTTCTTGCTATTGTTTTGAATCAGATCACCACGATCTTCATGTTCGGGTTTGTCAAGATCCATTGGGAGTTTCATCTTAGCCAATGACTCTGTAAACTGTTGCATGCTCCTCATGTACATGTCTACTATTTGTTGTTGCATTGCCGACTGTTCTGCCTCCAAATTCATGTTCCCCAATGGAGCTGAAAACACTTGTTTGCTCGAATATTTCGACTCTTTCTCCTCTCGAGCTTCGCTGCCTTTCTTTGAAGTTGGGGTATCGGGACAACCGCCTTGGCTTGGATTAGTCTCGGTGGTGACCGATGTATTCGATGGCTCCCCACCCACACGACTCTTCTTCTCGGTAGAGTCAGCCGAGTTGCGATCATCGCTTAGGCTTGTAGTTGTAGAACTCAAAAACCCAGAATTTTGAAGGCTCCCATTGGGAGAAACGGATCCTCCATGGGTTTCTTCCGATGAATTTGCTGTCATTTCGTAATCTTGAAGATGCTGATGAGAGGCACCCAGTTGAAGGAAGGAAGCAATTCCTGGCCTCGGATTCAAACCGTCGAAGTACTCCGAAACCATTTGTTGATTCTCCCTAACAACATTGATATCAGGAAATTCTATCCTGGAATACTCAACAGGGTCTAGAATAACTTGGGATTCGGAGATTTTCCGGTCAAGCAATACTACTTCTGCTGATATCGAAGAATTGGTTTTTGTGGTTTCAGAGAAGGGACTGGTCTGAGGATTGAGAGCCACTGAAGTGTTCAAAGATAGACTCAATTTGACAGTTCCGGCAGGAGAATGGAAAAGATCAGTGGAAGAGAGGCTATAATCTTGAGTGATTTTTCCTTTGCCAATAACTTGCGAAATTGGAACTAAAGCAAAGCCCAAAAGCTGGTCTTCCATGTAGTTTCTGGCCCTGCTAAGCATCCAAATCTCACATTTGAGGACAGCATCTATCTGAGTGACTTTCATCATCAAGTTCTCGTTGAATTCAGGATTCTTTCCACCTCCATTGATGATTCTAGTAGAGTGGGTATCATCAGGGTTATAGGTGAGCGAGAACTTGGCATAAACATCTTGGTTGTCATAGATACATATGTTATGAATATTCCTAGCATGGTGAACGTAGATCTCAAGAATGCCCGAGAACTCGGAATCTCGGTCTGCATCATCTATGGTATTTGAATTCGGGTTAAAACGGAAACTAGATGATGTTCTGAAAGAATCCATGACTCGAAATAGGATTTGCCCTTTACAATTTCAATCTGATTGCCAACAAAAGATCCGGCAATTAAGAAACCACAGAACCAAAACAGAGGTTGATGCAGAGAAAAAAAAAAAGGGGTCAAAAACGATGCATTAGATGAAAACTTAATACAACCTAAACTCTATCTTCCCTTTGAACTTGAAATTCTTTAGAAGGTTAAGAAGAACAAAAAATGCATGATTGAAGTGAAAAAAAAATGCCTGGAGAGCAGAAAGAAAATTCAGAGATGAAAATGAAAAGAAAAAAAAAAGAACTTGAGAGATGAACGAAAATGAAAAGAAAAAAAAAGAACTTGAGAGATGAACCTGATTAAGAGTAGGGCATTGGAAGCTACAGTTTGTGGTTGTATATCATGTTAGGTTGAATGGTTGGTGAGGAATTTTAGCAAAAGAAGACATGAATTCCAGGAGAAGCATAGGATAGGAGAAAAGGTGAGAGAGAAGAGCAGCGAGGAGAAGAGATTGAGTAGGGTGGGTATGGTAGTAGGTGGAAATCAACAGGGAAGATGAGAAATTCAAAAATTGCTGTTGATGAAGACGATGATGTCTCTTATGCTTGTGTTTTTTTTCATGCATCCGCTTCTACAGTTTTTTCTTATATGTATAATAATTAAAGAATAAAAGTTTCTTTTTAAAATCATTCCAAGCAAAATAAAAGAATAATTAAATGCCCTTTTTTATGGGGTAGGTGGATGATAGTGATTTTGGGAGAAGGATTGCTTTGCTTGACAATACAGCTTCCACTTCCTATGACTAAATTTGCTCCACTTTGGAAAATGGAGGCCCCACTTCGCCCCCCTTCCTCTTTGCTATTTGCTTTAACATATCCCACTCGATTCCCTTTTCCACTAGGTTAAAATTAAATTAAAATTTTCTTTTTTAGGTTTTTCATTTTTATTCATTTTAATTTTTGTAATAAAAATTAAATATCAACTATAATTATATTTTTGATTATAATATATTTTATTTTTTAATTACTTATTTCATAATTTCAATCTTATTAATATTAATTTTAAATAAAAATATTATAATTTAATTATTTCAAATTTTTAATAAAAGTAAATAATATATTTTAAAAAATAAAATCAACTTGATATTTTCAATTTAAAGAGTGTCTTTCGTAAAGTGAAAAAGTAGATCGATGAAATGAGAGAGGAAAAAGAAAAAAATATGATCATTTTTTCTCATAATTCATAAAAATTAATCTTTCCAAATTAAAATGATAAGAAGAGAAAAAATGAGAGAGGATGATATATAATTCAAATTTATATAATTTTTAAAAGTTTCATTTTCTTTCCTCTCATTTTCTATATTTCAATTTTTTTCACCCCTTTAATCTCCCATATTTTCTACTGAACAATAAAGGGTAAGGGTGATATTTGTTTAGTTCGATCGAGATTTTTGGATTTTTTAAACCGACAATCATAATTCAGTTCGACTTTGTTTGATTTTTTGTGTTTTCATATTAATTTTTTGTTTTAATTTTTTAGACTTATTTTTGACAAAATAAATTTTATTTGATGGCTTTTCAATATAATTTCACAGTTTACAAATTTTTCATAAATCAATTCCACTTTTTTAAATATGAAATATTTTTTATATAATAAATAAAAATCATTGTATATTAAAAATATAATTTTATTCGGTTTCAAGTGATCGTGATTTTTAAACTTATATTCCATAAACAGTCTAAACACTTTAGGTCAAGTCAGTTTTCTATTTTTGGAGCTCAGCCTAGCCTAAGGGTATACTTGGTGTGAGTGGAAAAGTTGAATGATAGAATGGAGTAAAAAATGGAACGTAAATAAATATTGAATGTGATTGGTAAGGAAGATAAGTGAGATGATAGAAAATAGAACACGTGACAATTTTTTATCTTATTGCATAAAAACCAATTCTTCAAAATTATAATAATAACAGGAGAGAAAATCTGAAAGTAGGGATGGCAATGGAGCGGGTTAGAAATGGATGTTGTTAAATTCGCTACCACTCTACGCTTGACATACTCTACTCCACCACCCCTGCTCCATTATAGATGTATAATCTTGAAATTCAATGTCACCTTCATGAATGTTGAATGCATCCATCATTGTCCCACCCTACTTCGCTTCGATTTAATTTTTGCTACATATCTTTAATATTTTTAAAGTTAAGTAAATATTTAAACATTTTTTTCAGAAAAATATTTAAATCTAAAAATATATGGATTTTTCTATAATACACTATTACATTCCTACTCTTTTTAATGGTTACATGTATACAAAGATAAAATGGTAATTTTTTACAATGGTGCAAGCAATTACAATAATTGCTCCATACCCACTATGCAAAAATAAAAAATAAAAAAATTCAACTCTACCTTGCTTCACATCCACCTTTTTTAAAAAAAAAAAAAAATTCAACATCGAGTAATTCGAGTTTTGTCGTCCTATATAAAAGAGATGTATGTTAGTTCAAAAGTATGCATTTTTTGAAATTTTCATTTTCTTTCATCTCATTTTTCAACTCCATTAAGCAATAGATAAAAAGAAAAATAATTTTTAATTTAAAATTTTCATATTTCATACCAAACACACCTCTGGAAAGAAAAATTATATTTTCCATCATTTCAAAATTTTTCCACTTTACCAAGTAAAGCCTAATAATGTATTCGGTTAAGTAGAAAAGTGAAAAGATAGAAGGAGAAAATGGAAAAATGAAAGAAAAAAAATTGTTTGGTAAGAAAGAAAATAGAAAAGATAACCATTCCTCATTGTAACACATAAAAACAAATCATTTCATACAACAAAAGAGAATAATGTTTTTTCTTTCATTTTTTATATTTTCTACCAAGCACACATATAAAAAGAAAAATGATATTTTTTAAGTTTGTTATCAACTCTTTAAATTTTAATATTTACAATTTTCTTTCTATTTGCCAAGTTACCTATTTATTTTATTCAATATATTTTTTAAAAAATTTTGAAATAAATAAAAAATATTATGATTATTAAATGCACATAAAAATTAAATATTGGACATTTATTTAATTAAAATAAATTCAAACATTAAAAAATAAAAAATCATAGACTTAAATATATAATTTTCAATATAAAAAAAAGGTTATTTCATAATATATAACAAAAGAATGTTAAAAATTGGACTGGTTGAAGGATGTTTTCATCAATGATATTTGGGAAGACATTAAAACAAGAAATGTCTCCATAGTGCCGTGCCAAAATGTTGAAAAATAAGATAAAGGCAAGATTGAAATGGAAGAGAAAAAAAGGCAGCAACAACGAATTTATTTGTTTTAGCCCAAATATTTAAGAATGGGAAAACAAACAACATAAGCTCCAAATTATTTGGATCCAAATATTTAAAAAGAGAGAGACAAGGCGGGGTTGAGTAATGGCCGCAACATGAATACTCTTTTCGGAAGAAGAATTTATTTTTGTTTCATTTTCACGTTTATTACTCGTTAAATTCAACAACTCCAACACCAAAATTTCAGAATGAAATTTATTGAATGGATGGTGGAGTAGCAAATGGGAAAATTCCTCACTCATGCTCGCTTCCTTCAATTATTTTTTTGAAAAATTCAAGTAGATTGGGTTGTCAAGTTAGGTGAAGAGAGAAACAAACCAATTAACCAGTCTTGGGTCAGCTCTACCGCTTCTCTTTCATTTAAGTTTCTCATTTCTGCCGCACTTTTATTACGGAGTATGGGCTTTCAAACAGATCCACCTATTTCTTCTAATTGGGCTTTTGACATAGTTTGAGTTCTTATTTATGAACAAAGTCATGTGAGTTATTTCTTCTAAGCGCACTGTAATTAAAATTTGGGATACCCAAAGGAGAGTAGACAAATTAAAGATTAACCTTTGCTTAAATGGCAAATAAGTGAGTTGACGATGTATTTTCTAAGAATTAATTTAATGTTGGTAGTGCAAGTGTGATGAAAAGTTGGCATACGCATGTCTCACACCAAGTATAACTGAAAAATGCCTACAAAATCACCTAAAGGAACTGCTACTGCTGCTGCAAACATATTTGTGTTAGTTGGGAGGGGGGTAAAGTTATTTTCTTTATTTATGTTATATACATTAAGAAATTTTAACATAGTTGACAGCATACGAGTCAGAAAGAGAGAGAAAGAAGGAAGTTGATAGGTTGCATTCTGGTTCGGCCGAGGAAAAAATCCAACCCTACAACCACAACCACATCAAATTTGTATAGATTCTCATTTTGGGAAAATTTAGGGCACATTCGTTTGTTTGGTAGGTTACATCAGAAGGCCTTGCCCACTAATTTCCATCCCAATCCTGAATGGCAAAAATGAAGTTCACATCTGTTTGTGGCAACTGTCTCTATCTCTTCCAAACACTAATACATCGGCATGGAATGGAATGAATCAATTAGCAAGAGTTTTATTAATTAAACTTTGAACTCATTATTTGAACAAGCTGCAAATTGCAAGCGTAGGCACCCTCCATTTCATATAATTATCTACTTTTATAAGTTTATCAACTTCAAAGACAAACTATTCCATGCAATTGCCATAGAAAATAATTATTTCCTTAATTCTATTCATTATGGGGGTAATCCACGGGTAATTATGCATCGGCATGTTCTTAGGTCCTGGCTAAACATTCATCCACATGATTTTAACCAAATATAAACTGCACTCAACCATGCTTGAAATCAAATACGGCTGCAAATTATTCACCATTCCACTTCAGTTCTCGGCCTCCATGAAAGAATAAGCTGCATCAGCTTATCAAACAGTAACTTAATATGTACTTTTTGGAGATGACCCAAATCGGTAACAAGCAGTTTATCAAACATGTTAAATATGTTTTGTACGTGAATTAGGAACTAAAAATTTTATCTGTTGTTCTTTTCGAAGCACATTGGTTTGGTGGATCCAAATTTGGCTGAAATTTTGGCTATCAGAGAAGCTGTTAGCATAAATGCCACTATTAAGATGCAATGCAACTAGAGACATGGGAGATTCAATGCCATTGCAGAGCACATGTTGATTAGTACTATATATTTATTCTCAAAAAAGAAAGAAAAAACATGGCAGATTACGACAGTTATAACTATATTTTAATGAGTGGACAATAAAGACTGTTTGCTTGTGAAATAAGCAAACGATTAAATTTCAAATCACCAAACCTTTGAAAAAGCAGATAATCCCAGAATCATGGTGTTGTTTGCTGTTTTGTTCATGCACGATTCATTTAGATTACACAAAATCACAAGACCAATTAATTCCACCCAATCATAATAATGTCAATGATACAAGAATATACATTCTCATACGCCATATGCTTCGGTTTCATGCATTCAAAAGTGTAAAAAGGAAGATGAAAACCTCCCAAAGTTTTTACTGACGTTATCGGAGGTGGATAACTCCAAATGATGATGAATATATAAATGATAAACCGTGTTTAAGTAACAAGTAAAAGCTTTAGCTTAAGTCTCTTAAGCCATTTTCTTTTTTCAGTAATGAGATTAAATATGAATTAACAAAAATCATATAAACCTTGAGGAAGATAAAATGAAAATCCTTCTCATAGCCAATTTTAATTATTTACTAGGTGCAGTAGCATGAATGCCAAAAGATTTTGCACAAATGCATGAAATGTGAGACGAATGTAGATGGCTAATGCGTATACAATGCTTCATCGGCAATAGAGAACACGACGGAAATAGTTAAAACAAGGGTAAACTTTTATCCACCACTCGTACCTAAGTCCGAGTATTATGACTTTTGACCATATAAACAAGCTGATAAGCTTGATTCTAATCTCTATCACAGTGGGGAAGTCATGAAACTTTAAAAGATGGAAGCGGGAGTAAATCCATTGTATATAATACCTAGGAGGATATCTAGTTGAAGAAACATGTACATATATAGTATGCAAAACCAATCAATAAATCATTTAACTTGCAAAAATTTTCACGCCCTGGATAAATCGGCTAGAGAGTCATTATGTACAGACAAAGTAATAAGGACCAAACATGTGTGACATGTGAATTCTAGACATGGTAATAATATATATATATATAGTTATAGTTATATGCCCCACGTTTTCAAAAAGAAGCAAAAAAACAAAATTAATGAGCCGAAAGCAGTTTAGATTAGTGTGTGATAAAGGTATGAAATGTTTGAACAACAAAGAGACTAGCTCATAGATGCTGCATGTGATATTTTAGTTTAGTAGTATAAACATAAAAAGAAAGATAATGCAATCCAATCCACCTATTATTATATTTGCAGATATAACATGCCATTGAGCCGAAAGCATTGCAAAAAGCAATCTTAAATCTTATTTTGATCTACATCAGTCAATATTTATACACCAGAAAGATTAGTTACAAATATTCCCAACAACTTAGGGAATAAAGCAAACATCTCCGACATCCATTGTCCTCACAAGTGACTCATATAAAACCCACATACAATAGAATATAATATTCAATACATTGCACACTGCTAATTCACAACAAATGCAAACAAATATGTAATTGGCAATTTCATTTGATTAATCAACCCTACAGTGCATCAATATCTCCTGCTACTGTAATATCTGGTTAGATCTCATAATGAATCCTATAGTAAGAATGATACAAGAGGGAGTGTGTGTGTGAGAAGGGAAACAGACAAATAAATGATTTTTTGGAGCAATGTCACATAAGATATTTGTCACTCAAGCCTTGCACGAGCTAAACAGTGTTCTCATACACATGAAAGGTTCATAACACAATGTCATTGCCGTTGGATGGCGAAAAGCACTTACACTATAGATTTTCACCTTTACACAACTCAAATGAACAAAGGAGTAAGGGAAGGAAATAAAAGCACCTACTTTAAGAAAGCAAAGTTTTCAAGGAACAAATATTGTCCTCACTGCTAGAGCAGGATCTCTTGTTCTTACCTTGTATTTTCTATGATTTGTAAATCAGTACAAAACATATCTGGATAGTGTAAGGAAATGTAGGCTCGCTGACAAATGGTGATCATCACCCTCTTTGAGCAACTTCAAAGGCGAACAGACACGGAAAAAACATGAAAAAATCCAAATGACAAAAAACAGTTGGAATCAAAAGAAAAAGGAAAATTTTATATGTTAATATAGGTACAATTCTACAAAAGAAGAATTTACCAAAACCCTATGAAGACTTATTAGGCAGCAAAAAAACCGAATTTCACTATACTGGATCCCCCCGAGCCTATTTTTAACTCTGAAAGATGGTATCAGTTCCTTGCACTACCATAATTCGAACCACGAAGCAAGCCGCCTCCAGTGGTCGCTTCATAAACTTGAGAAGCATCAAGAACGGGAGATGAGGATGACTCCCCATTTCTCCCACTTAAATGCAGTTGGGATATATTAGGAAACCCATCAACTCCTTGATCATAGAGCAACCCTTTGAACACATGTCCACCAATCTTAACAACTGCTTCATATGCAAACTCATCCTCCCCCTCCTCGATTGCCGTCACTTTTACACACTTAAATACCGCCGTTGCACGAACTTGCGCCGGCAATGGCTCTTTAAACTCCGCATCTGCAAACACAAAGTTCAGCGTAAAGAAAACTCTGCTCAAATTCCACCCTCCAAATATCTAGAAAAAAACACAGCAAAAAAATGGGTAAGCACCGAAAGAGGAACAAATACAAACTTTGGGGACTTGAGCAAGTGTCCAAGCTTCTACGAGGAGTTCTAGCGTTGGAAGTCGATGTATGAGAAGCGGTTGTAGTCTGTGATGTTCTAAGTCTTGGCTTCTTAGGCCCTGCAGTCGAGCCTGACAAACCGGCACCAGCAGCAGTAGCTCCAACCGTCATGAGCTGACGATCTCTCCTTCTAGCAGCTGGCACCCACGTGCTCTTCACGTGAGTAGGGCAATCAAAACTTCGACTTTTACAACATGTTCTACATCTCCGATATCTACAATCTTTCTTAGCTTGGTTCCCACAGTCTTGACACGTGGCCCCTGAGCTTGAACTCGAACCACCACTCCCGCTCCCCGTCCCACCGATACCACCGCTGCTTTGTATCAAATTCATGGAAGAGGAGTTATGGTTATTAGGGTTTGAAGACGATTTTTTAAGATAATGAGAAGAATTTGGGTTCTGCCATAACTGCATCCCGGTGAATTTGCTGCGATCATTGTTATTCAACAAATCAGTGTCTTCCGCGTGATGTGGAGCTAAACATGGAGCTGTTGTAAGAAGTGGGATAACACCAACACCAAGTGCCGTGGGATCATTTGGACCGTTGATTTGATCGTTTGCCATGATGGAATCTTGAGTATGATGGTGGCGATGGTGATGGTTAAATGACGCAGGAGTAACAAGGACGAAATCTCGGAGACCAACCATCCCCATATCAGGTGGAAAGCCGTAGTTGAGTGGACGAGAAGAGGGTTGCCATTGGGCGTTGGTGGATCCAGAGGGAGCAACAGCAGCCAAGGCGGCAGCGTTAGCGTTGAAGCCAAGGGAAAGGTCATCGGGGCCAGCTAGGATAGTTGTGGACGACGATGTTGCCCAATCAGCAGTGGCTCCAGCGTCTGATGGCTGTTGCCTTGTTGTGGTAGCCACAATGACAATGATAATAACAAAATTATATATGTATAAAGATGTCTCCTTTGATTGCTAAAAACTCAATCTTTCCACACATTAAACATATAGAAAAATGAACCTTTTTTTATATTAGGACAAAAAAAAAAAAAAAAAGAAGCAAAGGAGAAATCTGAGAAGATGTATGTACGCGAGGGTTAAATGAGGAGGGTGGGGTCAAAATCTCTGAAATTGTAGCAGAAGATAAAAAAAAGAGAGAGAGAGAGAAAGGGGTCGGATTTTGTTGGTTGGTTGGTTGGTGGTTGAGTGGTTTTCAAACTCATAAACACTAGTTTCTTCATTACCTTGTTCTGGAAATTTGGTGCCGGCTGAGACAGCGAGTGTTCTCGTCTTGCGTTGGCTACTGTCACATTGGGTTTTATATGGGAAGAACAATATCGTATGTGATGGGGGGTCTGAGATGACATAGTTTGGTTCTGGTTAAAGCAGGGCAGCAGGCAGGCAGACTGTCATCAAAGGAAATTTTGGTGCTAAGCCAATGAATAACGACCCTTTATTTGTTTCTACACACTGGTCGTTTGTAATGCAAGTGCACACCTACCCTCTCTGAATTACTAGCGTCTATGGTGTCCTCTACTTTACCCCTCCCTAGAAATGGGCTAAGGACGGCTTCCTTCTTCTCTCTCCAATAATATCACACATCAAACAACGAAAGATGAGAGGAAGTAAGCAAGGAATAGCCAACACGCTATCAACACTTTTCTTCTCTCCTCTCACTAGTTGTATCCCTTACCACTTCTTTTAAACTACTCTTAAATATAACATAAACATTTTTCTTAGAAAAAAATAATAAATATTTACTATATAAATCAAATCCAACCATAAATATATCAACAATTGCGGGTGCAATAACATTCTTTGAACTTTGAAAACACAACATTATTAAAAAAATCATTATCAACTCCAACATATTTAATTCTATCCATGCGATTAATTTCAATCACTACATTTGAACACTTTAGGTTTGATTCAGTTCTGCTACAACAACAATGGTTGAAACTAAGATATCTCATTTGTACGGTGTGACACACCTCCTGTCTCACGGGTATGTGGTCCGGCCGTGTGTTCCTTGCATATTAATTTTGAAAAACAGAATATTTAAAATATAGCACACGGGCGTGTGTCTCGGCCGTGTGTGCTACACGGCCTTAGATATTGGCATGTGTCTCGGCCGTGTGAAGTTTGCACCTATTTTATGAAAAATTATGAAAATTACATCGATCACACGACCTAGTATACAGGCGTGTGGCACAAGTCAAAGAACACTCTATTTTAAACACGGCCTGTAGCACAGGTATGTCTAAGGGTCACACAGGCGTGTCCCTTGGGCCACACGGGCTTGTGAGCCCTGTAACATGAAAAAATTTCTAAGTTTTGTAAAATTTTCTAATGTTCTCGGTTTAGTTCCAAACCACTTTCAAAGCATGTATTGAGCCTCGTAGGCTTGTTTTAGGTATGATATGAATGTGTATGAAAAGTTTTAATTTGAATGGAAATTTATGACTCGAAAATGTATGTTTGCTTGTGTTTATGTCCGATAATACCTCGTACCCTGTTCCAGCGTTGAATACGGGTAAAAGATATTACATATGGGTAATATATTAATTAAACAAAATTCATGAAGAATCCTCTGGAGCAGGGTCTTGTCTCCAGTTTCGAACCATGGCCATAAGAGCTGGTTTAACTCTTCAAATAATTAAAAACAATATTATTGAAAATTTTATCACTATTTACATAAGATTGTTTAATTTTCTATCAAATCAATAGGAATTTAAAAATGTTGAAAACCTGAGTAAATCCGAGCTTGGGCCATCAACTCGTCTAAATGCATGAACTAATAAATAATAATTACATTTAGAGCATGTCCCCACATATTACTACAATATTCCACGTCCACCGCTTTCTCTTTCCACTTTTACTATTTGGGATCAATTAATTAGCACGTCCTAATTATTCGAGTTCATGCATCTGTACACTACGCCACAAAGTAGAACATTAACTTGCAAGCTTAATATTCCTATAAAGTAAAAAAAAAAAAAAAAAAAAAAAAAAAAAAAAAAAAAAAGGTGTTTACTACATGACTTATACCGTCTCTAAAACTACATTTTGATTCCTCTCCTATTGAAAGGAAAGTTTTAGTTTTAGTTGATATTTTATTTCATATATCCCATGCCTTAATGGTTAGCATGCTATTAAATCAATTTGAAAAGATAAATCACAGTTTTGAAAATAAGAAATTAAACTTTTTTTTATCTCAAATTGTTTTCCTATAAATAATTATTATTTTAAAATTATTTATTATTTGATTTACGTTAATCACCGTTAAACTATATCTATCCTAATTTGTGCGACTAAGAAGAATCAAATGGTCAAGCTGAAATTATATATGCAGAAAGAATCCACTCATCTATATGCCATCTATATGCCTATATATAAAAAGGAAGACCTTATTATGTTGACACATGGGTTATCAAACCTTTTTTCTTTTCTTTTTTCACATTTCATAGGAAAACGGTAATTTGATGAAAACTTATAATTACTAATAATTAACTTTTATTAAATTCATCATAAAATTTAAATTAAATATTAAAAAATTAATATTTTTACTTTTTAAATACCAAAATATATAACTTTCATCAGATATAAATATTTAATATTGAACCAAAAATAACATAACTAACATATTAAAAATAAAGTGTCAAACTCATATACCAATTAATATATTAAACGTATAATAAATTCATACTATATGTTAAATGATTCATTGATTGCTAATGTGACTCCCGATTCAATTACTAAAATATCAAATATTCAATTATTTTATAAAATAAAAAATAAAAAATATACTTTTTATTTTTATTTTTATATATAAGATCTAAAAATATATATTTATGAGATTCCAACACAAAATATTACTATTCAAACCAAAACTTTATTTTTTTTAATAAATACATTTATTAAATTTCTTTTTATCCTGATAGTTGGTATATCATAGAATATAATAAAAATAGGGGTGAAAGTTTTTATTTAACATCATATTTGTGAAGTTGAAATTTGAAATGGATGAGACAGACAATGAAACAGTGGAACACGCTACCTCCCTAAATTAAGGTAGGTAGGGAAGGGACCTGGTCTAGTTTTGTTTCTCTGTCATTACTTGTTTTTATTTTTGAATTCAAATAAAACGATTATTATTTGATTTGTTTCTCTGCATCTTCTCTCCTCGAGCCTTTCCTTCTTACTTTCTCTCTTTACTTTTTTTTCCTAATTTATAATTAATTTATACTACCAAATTATAATATTTAAGGGGAAATTTATCCAAAAAATATTAAAAAATAGTTTCGAAAATAATATAAGTTCTAAATTAAATAAAAAAATTATTACAGTAAAAAAAGGTGTCGCAAATCCCGGCACCACCCAAAATAAAAACTAAACATTATTAAAATAATAAAATAAATAATAATTGTTGGTGTCACAGGTGCACCCTCTAAACTAGAGGTGATCATGAGCCGATTGGGTCTAAATAAAATATTAGGCTCATTTTTTAGGCTTAACCCAAAAAATGAATTTAAGATTTTGTCTAATCTTAATTCAGATAAAAATGTTAAAACTCAAGTTTGACTCAGCCTGCCTGTATTTTTTTATATTATTCATTATATAATTTTTAAAATATATATAATACATTAAAAATACTAAAAATATTAATAAAAATTTCTCAACAAATTGAAAATAAATATATATGTATACTTAAATAACACTAAGATATGTACAATTTAACAAGCAAATGTCTCTAAAATAGAAACAAAATTAATAATAAAACAATAGTTATACAATATCTAAACAAAAACAATATAATAGTGAAAAAATACCAAGAAAATAGCAAAAAAGAAAACAATAGGAAAAGAAACTTATTCTTTTTTTTGCATATTTGAGCCAGACCAAGACAAAAAATGCCTTACCTAAGGTATAGCAAGCTAAATTAAAAATATTAAAAGTAATAACTAAATAAAATAAAAAAATCTTCAAACTACCAAGCAATGTTAAAATTAAAATAAAGTTTAAAATTGAAGGACCTAAGTAAGAAATGTTCTAAAGCTGTATATGCTAAACCACCCATGTGAATTGGTTTGGAGGATGTCGCGCGACACCAACGATATTTATTTTCTGTCCTTAAGGTAAATTGTGAAACGGAAGAGAAGTCACAGGGTTGGTTTTCTCACCTTATGTAAATTATGAAACAGCTAATCTCTTCCTCCACGGTAATAACGTGGCGGGCTAGCAAAAAGGGTATTAGTAAGGACCCACTACCATGTGCTAGGTTGGGCTTAGGCCATGCTTTGGAAATTAGAATGGGTCAAGTCATGGCAAAGGAGGCGCCATAATGAATGCGGTCTGAGGTGAGGCCGATATAAATTTTAAAGGTTAGTCAATGATATCGCACTAATCAATTAAGAATATATTGTTTTTTCTAAAAAAAAAATATGAGTTTAAATTTTGAAAATGATATTATTGAGAATGATATACATTATTCATTAGACAATAGCAAGATAATAGAATTTAGGTAAAAAAGAATATAGTTTTCATTGAACAAGATGAGAGGAGGAAGGAATTAAATATTCAAAAAATGTAAGGCACCTTGAATTTAATAAACTGCTCATTGAAACTAAATCCATTAATGTATTTTTTAAACAAAAGAACGTTTAAATAATTTTTAACAAGTAAATAGGAGCTTGTAGGGAAGATTGTGTAGGTCAACACTCGGCACTTTGTATTTAAGAGTGTGATTACTTTTCCCGTAGGAGTTGGGGTTGCGGGAGACGTACAGACAATGCCAGAATGCCTGCCTTTTATGATTATTTTGTTTTCCCTCAAATAGCGTTGGCCGTCACAATTTGACGCCCAAGCAAAGTTTCAACAACAGCTTTCCATATCTGCCACCATTTATTTAATGTTCCAACTTTCTATGTCGGTTTGCCTCAACAATTTCATTTTTCTTTTTTCGAAATTACATTATTAGAATAATTTTTTTGTTATCATTAAATTATTTAAAAAAATTTATTTAAGTCATTAACTTACTTAAAAGTTTCTGTTCAAATTATTGGATTCTTAAATTTTTTTTAAGTTCCATTAGCAAACTCTAAGCGACGATTCAATGATCGATACGTTAGAATAATACTTATCAATGAGTAAAAGAACATGTCTTAAATTCATGTCAATATGATAATCAATGTCGGAGATTGGAGAAAAGAAATTGCTTGAATTTTGGTTTTTAATTTTGTGACGTCCAAAGCTATTTCATTAAAAACAAACTAAATTGTAGAAGATAAAAAGGAAAGAGAGTTTTCGATTGATGCAAACAGTGTGAATAGAGAAAGTCATATAACATCGATTTAACATTTCAGTGACTTAAATAATATATTTTGAATAGTTTAGTAACCAAATTGTAATATTTTTTAGTTAAGTGATCAAAACAAAAATTTACCCATAATTTAGTGACTAATAGTATTGTTTATTTTTTTTTAAAACCTAAAGACCATAAAATGATTTGTACGAGTTATAATGGACTTTTTTTTTTTTTAAAACAACATTATAATACATTTTTTTTTATGAATTGAGTCAAATTATAATTCGATTTTAAAATTTTGTCTGTTCAAAATTTATAAAATTTGTTTAAATATTAAAATATATAATTTTTAGGCATCAATATAATAGAATTAAGTTTATTTTATAGTAGATTTTAAATTTTTACGATTTTTAGTCATATTTTTAATTTTTATTTATTGATTTCAACATTTTCAAATTTCATTTTTGCTTATGTTTTCTTTTTTATATAATTTCAACATATTTTCATTTTTCCCAAAATTTTAATTATTTTGAAGTAATTTAAATAAATTTAAATGAATGTATAATAATCTTTGTATGTCTTTAAAACTAACGACACTATTTTATTGGTGTCAAGAATCTATATATATTAAAATGATCGTAATATAAATTATTTCTATTATTATTATTATAAATAAATTAAATTTACAAGTAGTTAAATCCATACAATGAAATTCGACACTTGCACATCAAAATTATGTATAGTAATAGTTAAAATTTTAAAATTTCCAACTTAACCAATAATATGAAAGCCTCGATTAAAACTTGATTTGTACATATTAAATGCATCAAATCAAATAGATATTCCAACTTTGAATAAGTCTAAGTTACAGTTATTGCTGCGTAGAAACTGCAAAAACGTGCACGTACTTAGATAAATTCAGTATTTATATTGTTTAATTATAACCAATTTTATTTATAAATTCAGTATTTATATTGTTTAATTTTTTATAGAAATCCTATTATTATTCACTCTCCCTACAAATTCCTTAAAAAATGGATAATATGTGTTTAAATATATCAAATTCTATATTTTTCTCGTTATTGCAACGACAACGAAATTAATTATTAAGTTAAGCTCAATCCACTGTATTTTAAATAAAAAAAACTTATTAAGTACATATTTCATATAACAACTTATATTTTAATGTGAGCTAAAAAAACAGTAGAGTGTATATAAAAACTTATGTACATATTTCATATATAGTATATATTTCTTTTAATAAGTAAGTAATTTTCACAGACACTAGAATGTGTAGCAATTAGCCTCTTTATGTGATTATCTTTTTTTCTTCCCCTCTAATTTGCTTCTTAATTATTTGTAATTGTCAACAGCTAGTGACCAGTCTGATGAGGGGTAGATAAGGTATGGGAACAGTCGGATTCTTCAAACACTCAAAATGTGCTAAGAATTTAGCATTTAATTTCAGCTTCTAACAGAAAACATTTAGGGCTTGCAATCCTCTTTCTTAATTTTACAGGCAGATCTAGTTTTCCATTTTCTTAATTTTGCGCAATCATCGTTCATACTTTGATCTAATTAGCTTTTCCTTAGAGCTATGTTATGAATGAGGCACAGTATGCAAAGCTTCCTAACAAAAAGCTGGCCCCCTTAAAATTGCAGCAGCAAATATATGCAACCACCACCTGGCTCCTGCTACATGCATGGTTAATCCACATGATTTTCACTCAAATTCCATCGATTGTTGTTAGTGACAAGTAAATCTACAAAAACATTGATGGGAAATTCAAGAATTTAATGGAATGATTTACAAGTATATTAGATTAAGAACTATCTCTGATATAAAATTTCCTGTATCTTACAGTTAAAAAGGGCACAAAATCTTCCAACAAAATTGGAACTATTAAATCAAAAAGAAGAGTAATCCGTATATATATATATATATTATATGGCCTTCTACCTTTAATGGAAATTAGGAAGTCTAATTAAATCAGAATTGATTCTCCCTTTGTTTCCATTCCAACCCTATGAACCTGCAAGGTGAAAACCTGATCTTATACTCTGAAATTGTCTCCAGTTTAGGCGACCACTCTTGTTGTTTAGACCCCACCAAATTCTGATAATGCTTCTTCAGCTCCGGTGTGCTGCAGAGGAAACTATTCCCACTGTTCCCAATTTCACTATCTTCTTCCTTGCTTTTAACAATCAAGCTTGTTATAAACTCAGGCACTACCTTGATCAAAACCCTACCGTTGGCGCCTTTAACGTGCTCGAAAGGGCAAGCACCGAAGTTGATGGGAGTAGGTTTAGGGCTGGACTTAGAGTTCAAAGCTGCAAGAGATGAAGCTGACAACACTTTGCATGCAAAGCGATCGAGAGGGAGAACAAAGTAAGTTTGGCCAGGCATGAGACGATCGTCCATGGATAGAGCTGGGATGGGGTGACCGATAAAGAAGGAGTCTGCATGGCAAACCATCATGTCCGGGAACTCAAACATGACCTCGCCGGCGATGTGTTTTCCGGTTAGGGTTCTTGTATTTCCTTCCCAGAAGATGAGCTTCACTGAAGAAGAAGAAGACCTCGAGCTTTGATTTGGCTGGAAACATGGCGCTACTGAATTGCCCATTAATATATATAGATGAGGTAATGTGGGAGAAAACGATGAAAGAAATCGAGACAGAGAGAGAAGGTTAAGGATTGATGCGTGTATATATACTAATAAGAGAAAGCAAAGAAGAAGGGTTTCGTAGTATATGTCAGAAAAGAAGGGTGAAGAATTGACTTGGAGAAAGTCCATTTTTGTTCTGTCGCAGTGTTTGATGGGGAGGGATTAGTTGGCGGTCAACAATGCCGGCTTTTGACTAAACCCTTCTCTTTTCACCTCTCTACATCGTGTGGGGGTATTTCTGTCTCTTTAAAACATTTATTATTTCAACTAATCCAAAAGTCACCTTTTTTTAATGCCATGTCTAGCATTATGTTCAATGAAATTTAGATAATTTTATATTTTTTTAAAAAATAATGCAGATTTGAATTTTATAAACACCTTCTAAAACGAAAACGAAAACGGAAACTAAAAATACATATATATATATATATCAAACATAGCATTTTTGGTTCGACATTAAAAATAAAAATGTATTTAACATTGTACAAAATTGGGAATAATAAAATTGTTCGTAAAAACACCATTTTCCTGATGTTCTATTTTGGTGGTCAAATCATGTTTTTAACGCCAAAAGGAAATCACGTTTTTAACACAAAAACCCTCGTCCTTCAAAAAGAGCACAAAAACACAAAAACCCGCTTTTAACATTGCAATCATATTTATATTAAAAGACATCGCAATAATCTTTGAATTTCAAATATAATATCAACTACAGGGCTAAATACCCTTTCATTTTAAATCGCTTACAAATGAGTAATTATTATCAAGTAAAAATAATTAACGTATAACATAAACAAATTAATAATTAGAATTTAGTATACTAAATTAAAACCCACACATGCAGAATAAATTTTAAATTAAATACTCAAAGTTTTTACCAACAATATTAATAATTTATTACTTTTATAATTCATAAAATAATGTAGTTGTCAGTAATAAAATTGTATGAGTTTTAAGTTAATTGTGGTTTGTTGTAACGTTAAAGTAGCTAAGGAATGTTTATGTTTAATTATGGTTTCCACAATAAATTAAGACATGCATGGAGACATGAAATACAGCTATGCTATTACGTGGTAGTATGGATCAACCTTTTACCTGCTTATGTGTTTGAAGGTTGAATACGGCCCACTACCGACTTTATTTTCCAATTTTAATCAATTTTAGTACTTTACGTTCGTTAGAAGTCAATTTTAATAAACAATCATAACAATGTTAAGGTTTTGCCTTGAATTGGGGCAACCAATAACATGATCATTTCTTGACATGTCCAAATGAATTATTTCCTTTTACTTACATATTATTAAAATAGTTATTTTAGTAAAGTATTCGAATAATAGAAAATTCGTCATCCAAAATTTTTAAATTTCATTCTAAGCTTTAAACTTTGCAAATAAAATTAGGATAATGATAAGTATCTTATTAAATATACTAATTTTTTTAAAAAATAAATATATAAAAAAATAACACAGGACAATTTTTCAACTTTATAAATAAAAATTAAAAAAAAGTATCAATATACTAAATACTATTTTAAAGAAAAAACAACCTTTATCGAATTTTTAATTTGAATAATCAATTTTCTAATTAAATATTATTTTTTTTCGTTTTCAAAAAACATTTTACTTAATTTCTAATAACCATAAAATTGGATGACATGCTATAATCTATTTCATATAAATGCAATGGCAAATATGCCAAGAAAACAGAGGTGGAATAAGTATCATAATAATGCTTAGAGCCAAGCAAAAAAATAAATAAGCAGCAGCAGCAGCAGTGTCGTGTAATGATAAAAAGATACTTTTGTCAGCACCGGTTGCATGCATCTTAATCAATCAAACCTACCTAAATACCGACGGTTGAATATCTGAAACCAAAGGCGTGGCTGCCTCTCCATCAACCATTCACTTTTACTGTACTCTTTTTTCTTTTTTGGACCATTTCTAACCATATATTATAATATATCCGAGCTTTACTGTATTAGACTATAATTAAAGTGATTAGATAGTTTGGTCAACAAATGGTTAGTTTAATAGTGTAATTATATGAGATAATGAAACTTTTTTTATGGCATGATTACGTATGTTACAAAATACAGCTTCAATCACTGAAATATTTGTTGGATTAATACAATCTCAATAAGTTAATAAAATAATATGATTTTCTCCACTCTATTTAAATAATTCCACTCAATGTAAACTAAAATATTTTAAAACAACCTTTAAAAATATTTTATTTATTTTTCTACAAACGGAAGTCACGTTTCATAAAATAATAATCTACCTAATATTATGATTGCCCATTTTAGTATTGGTATATTAATTAAGTTTTATCTTGTGTTGTTTATTGCTATCTTGTATAATAACTTTAAAATAAAAATAAAAACCGATTTAAAACCCAACACATAATCACATCCATATCTTCTTTCTCCCATTATTGAAGGTAGCTAATAGTAAGACTCTGGCTGTGTTAGTAAGATTAAAATGACTTATTTCCAAATTTTATTTTAATTTTATTTGTATTGCCTGTACTAATTTAATTTTATATTATAGTTGTGTGAGTGTACTTTATTTATAATGATAAGACTTTAAAAAATTCTTTTTAACTCAGTTAATTATTTAAATATTTGAACTACATTTTTTTTAATCTTAACTATATAAAATTTTATATCTTAAATTTGTAATTTAACAAGTGGATTTAGGTTCATGATGCGGGTCAACATAGGCCCACAACCCATTTATCACAAAGGCTACCAACAATTGCGATAGGCATTAGAGCAAGTGCCCAAGATGGAGGGGAGAAAAGGGTCCCATAAGAAGGCATAGTGAACCCCTTCACGAGGGGGAATATGTCAATTCGACCAATTAAGCCTACCCAAAACTCTATGACGGCCACTCCAAAACTGGGAAACATGGAGAGAAAAGGCAAAAAAAGGAAGAGGAGAGTTGGAGGGAGAAACACGAGTTACAGTCCATTGCACAAATGGCATTAGTTTTTTTTTTTTTTCAAATCACGAGTGAAGTGATTTTGAAAGACACAACAATATATTTACATGGGTTAATGTATTATTTGAGGTTTAAACTTAATAAATGTTCTCAATTTAGGGTTTGAAATTTTTCTCAGGTCTAAGTTAGTTTCTAAATTTGGTAATTATTTCTTGAATTTTTTTTCAAGTTAGTCTTTAATTTTGGTAATTGTTTCCATATTAATGCTTTAAAATTTTCCAATTTAGTCTTTGTTTAGACCCCAACGTAAGAATAATTACTTAACTTATATCTCAATGTGAGAATAACTGTCAAGTTCATTAACTAACTTAAACTAAAAAAAGTTAGATCTTAATACAAGAACTATTACTAAATTCGAGCCTAAAAATTGGGTTAACCTTATTTATATTTAATGTGTTTGGAGTGTTTTGATTATTAACTCTAATTTCTTAAAGATTATAATTGGAAGGTGAATATGTTGGTGTAATATATTTTGTATTGAAAGTACATTGATATTCAAAACAGATAACCCATATTCCAATTGAATAATCGCAATGGCCTTTTTTATCAAATTTAAACCAAAAGTAATATAATTATATATCTTAGATGGTAAAATTATTACAAGTGTTTCACACACAAATTAGAAAACAAATATAAGAATATGATAAATATTTATATAGCAAAAGGTAATTGTATACTTTATCATGATCCAAGATACAATAACAAGTTATAAAATCAAAACAATTTGGGTGTAGGGAAAGCCAGAAAATTTTTTAAGTGAATTAGACTTAAAAAATATATTTTTACGATAATAAAATTGTAATTTTATTATTTTGATAATTTATATTTTTATATTTTTTTAAAAGATCAAATAAAAAATTTATCATTTTTGAGATTAAAATGTAATTTTTATTATTACAAATTTAAAATTTTATAAATTATAAAGAGACCTAAATGAAAAATTTTCTATTTTAGGGGGCCGATTCCTGTAACTCCGAGTTCCACTTTGTTAGATTTTGTTTGTGGTTCACTCGTAATTACATGTTATGGGCATTATTACACTAATAGGCAATATTTAATTAAATTAATATTTTAAAAGACATTCAATTGAAATTCAAATGGTTTCAAATTAACCATCCAGTTTATTTCAAATTTTGATGATTAAAGGAAAGCTCGCATTATTAAATTTGTTAGTGAAATTGAGTTGAGAATTAATGTAAATCAAAGTGATATTTTGGATTTAGATAAAAATTAATAAAATTAATTACACAAAATTAAACTTATTATATCAAATTACACACAAGTAAAACTATCACCAAATTGGATTAAATGTGATTTTCTTTTCAAAGTTTTGAAAAGAAAAAAAAAATTGCTGCTAGCCTGCTTCGCCTTGGAGATCAGAAAAGTAAAACGTGGAAAGACAGATATTCTGTAAGCTGACTTGGCAAAATCTTATTGGTGATGGCACCTCATTCGAGTGTCAACTTCTTTATGACTTGATGCGGTGCGTTTTCAGTTTTTTCACCCTCCAATATTAATTAACAAACATTGACTGTAACAGCAATGTACCAATGACACTACCAAGTCCAATCATCTTGCGCCACGAGTCCATCTAATACCCGCAAAGTCCCATTTTTCAAAATTTCAAGCCACATCTTCAATTTCTATTGGCCGTCACAACATTCAAAATGACAGCACCATGGAGTATAGCAACAAATTTACTACAGCTTTGAGTGAAAAATAAAAAGACTATCTTTATAAAAGAAAAAATAAAAAAATAATCTATAAAGATTTCATCTGAGAGAAAGAATTAAGACAAATATATTTTTTTCTTCGATCTGTAAAACTCCATAGACCGTTAGAGAGAGAAAGAAAGGAGAATAAGATCAAAGGTTCTAATCCCTAATTTTACTAGGAAATCCATTTGAATCTTGATTTCCAATCCCTGTTAATTGATTAAATTGTTTCGATTTATTTTATTATAATTTTTTCCTTCTTGTTGTAGGTAGAAAGAGGGTCGATTCTTTGTTGCTGTTATATTTAAAAATAAACGACGACGATGAAGAACACTGAAAGACTCGCCAATTTGGCTTTAGCAGGTTTGCCTTTTTTTGATGTACTCTTGATTAATTTTAGTTTATTATTTACATTTTGGGTTTGCATTTGAAAGAATTCTTGTCTTTTTAGGATAATTTCTGCTCAGTTTATTCAGTTGTTTAATTTCGTTTTGTACTAGCTGGGAGGATTTAGTTAGTTAATGTATCTTCTGGTTCTAGTTGCAAAGAAAATTTGAGAACTTATAGGAAAGAATGATTTGAGGGTGAAATTTGGGAATGTGTAAGGATAGGACGGGGTAGCTTTGTTATTTAAGGCGTGAATGATCGTTGCTTTGTTTATAAAGTTATGTATTATATGTGGAGAATTTAAAGGGATTACATTTCGTTTCACCCAAATCTTTGCAGTTCTGAAAAAAAGGAAAAGAAAAACTTTAAAAAGAACTGAAATCTTATGTTCTGTTTGATTGCTGCCTTGGACACAAAATCTGTTTGTTTTTAGTAATTAGTAAATAACAAAATTGTTGTGTTTGATTTTATAATGAAACAATCATGTTATAACTTGTGTTACATTTTATCATCTGCTTTTTTTAATTAAATAGAATTTTTTTCTTTACACTTTCATTTCCTTTTAGCAACTTTTTATGAACCAAAAACTAATAGGCAAAAGCAGCAATCAGTGAATGCACTTTGCGTTGCATTTCCCTACCTTTCTCAGTTCAGATGCATTGTTACGTATCTTTGAATATATTAATTTTAGACCTCATGAATCTTGCTTAATATACTGGTGAATCGATACATACTGGGCATATGGCTGATTTTTTTAGAGAATATGTGGAACTAAGGATGCTCTTATTATGAGTCACTGTTAGATGTGAGATCTCTAAGGTGCCACATGTGCACTTAAGAAGCTGGACTCTTTCTAATGTAGCATCCTTGATTTGCTAAATACAGGGTTGACATTGGCACCACTTGTCGCGAAGGTAGATCCTAATTTGAATGTTATTTTGACTGCATGCCTTGCAGTATATGTGGGCTGCTATCGTTCTGTCAAGCCAACTCCCCCATCAGTGAGTATGATAGCATTTAAATTAACTCTTCGCCTTCTTGTTTGTCATTAAGTTCTGTAGAGTGTAGATTAAAATTGGCTGACAATGTGTCTGTCATACAGGAGACAATGTCTAAGGAGCATGCTATGCGTTTTCCATTTGTTGGGAGTGCAATGTTGTTATCACTTTTCTTGCTGTTCAAGTTCTTATCGAAAGACTTGGTTAATGCTGTCTTGACATGCTATTTCTTTGTGCTTGGAATCATTGCTCTTTCGTATGTTCTTTCCATACAAATTTGATACTAAATTTTACCTTAATACAATTAATTCACCTGATGTCATATTTGCTTGTGTTATCATCTTATATATTCTTTCTGCCATTGTTTTCAGGGCAACAATATTGCCTGCATTAAAACACTTATTGCCAAAGCATTGGAATGAGGACCATATCATTTGGCGTTTTCCATTCTTCCGTTGTAGGTCCTTTCTTTTATTAATTTTTGAAGTTTATATATCAATTTTATTTGTTAGAGGATTTGTTTGAGTTTTGAACTGTATGTAACCTTTCTTTCTTTTGATTCGTACTTTTTTTATAACTGTTGCTTTAACCACATCTCCTTATGACATCTCTACTTTAGTTTGACTATGGCATCTTTTATCAAGGCATGCATCTTTGATACTTGATTAGAAAGGATTGCTTGGTGCATTTAAGTTATCCAGCCTTTGTAAGCTCTGGCTCAATTTTGTTCAAGGATTGGCTCTTGGAATTTCCATAGATCCAAAATGGAATTAATTCTCTGATTGTCAGGTTTTTGAGCACTCTGGTTTTTTTGATGCATAAAGTTGGCAGGTCTGCTCACTGGAATATGTTGAATGCTAACTTCTTCGGAAGATTTCTGAGTTTAAGGTGTTATTTTTCCTGTTTAAAGTTTAGTTCATCAATCTCTGGTTATGTCCATGATTGACTCCTTAAAATTCTTATTTGATCTAGTTGGTAATACCTTGATTGCATTATGCAGACTGCAGAGTGATAAATTTCCTTACACCTTTCTTAAACATTCTTAAACAGCTTTTGAGATTGAGTTCACAAGATCTCAGATCATAGCTGCGATCCCTGGAACCTTTTTCTGTGCATGGTACGCCTCGCAGAAGCATTGGCTGGCTAATAATATTTTGGGTCTTGCTTTCTGCATTCAGGTTTGACTGAAATTCCTATTTTATTGACTACGCTATTTGCCAATAAGTTAATTTGGTGCTTGATATCTAATTCCTTTTCTATGATTTTGCCATGAGACCAGACAAAACAATATTTTTAGGTATATTTTGTGTCACAAACCATACGCTGAAATAGGAGGTTCATATTTCTGTTAGCCAAAAAGTACGTCTGTATGAGCATCAGCATATTACAAAAAGGAAAAACCTGTTCCTTTTCCGTTGCATTTTAAATTGTCTAACAGACTTCGATTCATCATTTGCTTCGGTCTGTCAAATCTCTTTAGATTTTGCCTATGAAATAGTTTACATCAGTATATTGTTGATGCCGTCAAATTTGTGGCTAGGGTTTTAGTTAAGCAGTTCTAACATTATGAAAGTACTCTTTTTCTTAATCTTCTAAAAATTTTATGAAGACACTATGATTTCTCATTTGTCTATATTTCACCACCTTGTTGCCTTTTTCCTCCCGTTTATTGTGGTTTATGGCTGTTTTTGTCAAGTGGAATACACATATTAGCTAGGCTCTGTCTGAAGGTTTCTATTGTTGGTTTTTGCAGGGAATTGAAATGCTTTCTCTTGGATCATTTAAGACTGGTGCCATTCTCTTGGTAAGAAGTGGATTTGCGGTTTTAGTTGATTATTCATCGGATGTATTTATTCCATGTTTGTAATATAAGTTAGCTTGATAATTTGAAAAGAAAAACGGCTTGCATTTTTTAGCTGATCTTGACTTTTGAATAAAAACAACTCTTTTATAGTTTATTCTTAAGGTTTTGATCCATAGACCCACTTTCCTTTCTTAGCAAACTGTAGACTTGAATTGTTCCTTGCAGCTTCTATTTCACATTTAAAGCTGACAATTTCTTTCTTTGAGTGTTTGAGTGTATTATTAATTTGCTCTGGTTAGCCAAACTTTAATGCTATCTTTTGCTGATTAGCCAAATTGCAAAGCTATATTTTACTACTTATTTACTTGCCTCCTCATGTTCAGCTATGTTTTGTTTGGTATAAAATTTTAATTCTTTATGCTGTGCAGGCTGGGCTTTTTGTGTACGACATTTTCTGGGTTTTTTTCACTCCTGTGATGGTCAGTGTGGCGAAGTCTTTTGATGCTCCTATAAAGGTCTGTTCTTTTATTTATTTAAAAATACTTAGCCTGGTTAACTTTTTTTCAACATATGTACTTCATATTTTCAATTTATTATTAAATTTGTTAGCCATGGTGATCTGATTTCTTTAATACCTTTCTGCAGCTTTTGTTCCCAACAGCAGACTCTGCACGACCATTTTCCATGCTTGGACTTGGTGACATTGTAATTCCTGGTATGTTTTAAATCTGGTTTTAGTTGGGAGGTCTAATGCATGCTGTTTTTATGACCTGGGCTGCAGTTATGTGTTTCTTGTTTTATTATGCAGTTATTCTTACTAAAGAAAGAAGTATTCTAAGATCTTGAATTTTGAAACAGGAAACATCTAAATGACCGATTCCTTTCCTAATTGTATTTTGTTGTGATGCATTTGTCTTTGACAACTCTATATTTCATTTGATATGCATTGAAATTTTAAAGATTACTAATCATTTAACCTCGGGCAGAGCCTGTTCAATTACCTTAAAAAAAAAATTAACAGATATGCTTGAATTCTATTTAACACAGCATTCTGTTTCTAGAGTATGATCTCATTTACTTCTGTAAACTGATTTGACTTATTTTGTTTGATTATGGAGTTTTTTTTAAAAAAAAAAAAAAAAAACAATGGCTCTATCATCATGGCTGTTAGGACAGACGACAAAGATTCACGTGCAGTGATATTATCAGCTGATGGTGTTTTTGTCATGCTATTGATTCTTGAGTGAAATATGATTTGACCGCGTATTTAGGACTTGGTTAAAAATAATTCTTTTCCCTTTTAATTCCAATTTGATTGATCATTATTCCTTTTAACGTTAAAAACTTTGTTCTCCTAGTATTATGTACATTTTTATGAGAAACAGAGTATGGTATGATCAATATTCTGTATTTTTATATTGGTTTATTTCTCCGTTGCAGGCATTTTTGTAGCCCTAGCATTAAGATTTGATGTATCTAGAGGGAAAGGGAGCCAATATTTTAAGAGTGCATTTTTGGGATACACAGTAGGATTGGTCCTTACAATTGTTGTCATGAACTGGTTTCAAGCTGCACAGGTAAACTATTCATTGATCCTCTGTTTTATCTTGTCCTGCTATTGCATGCACGGCTGTATTGGGTGAAAGGTTTTTCATTTGGATAATCTTCTGAATATATTGTGCTTTCAGCCTGCACTTTTGTATATTGTACCGGCTGTTATTGGATTCTTGGCTGCTCACTGTATATGGAATGGAGATGTCAAACCGGTTTGTTCTCCACCCTTGTTTGATTCTCTCTAGCATTATTTTGCTTGGCATGGAATTTTTAATTCAATTTCCTTTGCGATTGTCTTTTTACATAAAATTCTATATAAGAAATGGATCCTTGTTAAAATTTGTTTGTTACATTGTCCCGTTTTCCAAGGACTAGCAACAAGTAGGATTTTGCATTTGAGAATCGGGTTTAATGTTTATGAAAGGAATCATGTCCAAGTCTTGGTAAAAATTAAGAAAATGAACTCAATGCCCATGGAGGTACAGGAGGACCTTATGCTTGATACAAACAAAAACCTGGAGAATGTTGGATTAATGTGATCCTAAATAATGATTATAGTTTGGTTATGGTATATGATAAATTTCACTATTCAGCTTTGAATATGATCACTGAAATGATTATGGTCTGTATTTGGATTACAATATGGTTAATAGGAGCTAACATGATGTGCAGTTATTGGAGTTTGACGAGTTGAAGACTGCGGTTACGTCTGAAGATGGTAGTGATGACAAATCCAGCAAGAAGGTTGAATGAGTTAGAAGCAGAAACCCTTACACTGAAACCATTTTATTTTAGCTTTGAGAAGGATATAGTGTTCACTTTTAAGGTCAATCTTGGCTAACTTTTTGTTCTACTACTAAACCTTTGTATCATCAGGTTTTGGAATTAAGCAAGAAATAATAATTCTTAACCTCTTAAGCAAAACTACTTTCATTTTACACAAATCACAATGTATTTGGAACTATAAACATTGCTTTTGGAAATTAATTATTTTACTCTCTTTTTTCCTCCATTTTTTCATAGCTATTAAAAATTGGATCATATGCCTTTCTCATCTTTGTTTCCCTAAAGCTGTTGAATTTATTTATAGGCTTCATGAATGCTTTCTAACTTTTACTATAAAGGTTGGAATATTTTCACCAGCAAATTACTTGAAACTTAAATATAATGTAAACAATAAAAGGGAAAAAAACCTTAGAATTATAAAAGCTTCTGGGAAATTTGCATTGGAAACGGAGGTCACTCTTTTCATGGTGTAGTCAGAGGGAAAAAAAATATAATTAACTATTCAAAGTTAGAGAGCATTATTTATATTATTTTTACTTATGAAATGTTACAAATTTTCTACCAAATTTTAATATTTTAAATATATACAATCAAGAAAAAAAAACATAATATTTCAAAGTTGAATCAATGCCTCTTTGATAAAATTAAATAAAGTTTTAATTATTTTTATTTCAGTGAATGACACAAGCAATATTAATAGAGGGATAAATATTTTATAGGGGTAGTAAAATATTAAAAAGATAAATAATTAAAAAATATTTGTCAAAATTGTAAAACAATTCGTGGAATAAAACAAAAAAGTATATTATTAATGTACCAAATACTCACATTTAACTTAATTGAAATCGATAATAAAAATTGTATAAAAAATATTTATATCAACCAATAAAAATTTGCAACCTTTCAAAAAATAAGACTGAAATTACTTTTTATAATAATGATGGTTTAAAATATAATCGATATAAATTAAGACAAAAAAATTGATATTTAAAATAAATTTGAATAATTTGATATTACTCTAATTATGATTTTAGCTTTACTCTTAGAAAAGAGTTACAATACATTTACAGAATAAAAGAGAAAAGAAAATGAAAGTTAAGTTATTAAACAAAAGATAATGTAAAGAAAAGTTGTATAAAAAATTAGGCTCCTACAAAATGAAAAAGAAGAAGATATAATTAGTAACTAAATTAATTGGTATGATTTCATTAATATCTTTAATATATTTCTCATTTATCTATTAAAAAAATATTTGATATATTTTATATATGAAATTTAATTTTTAATAATTAAAAGATTGAATGCATGAAATTTGAACCACATATTTATATTTTAAAAACCATATATAAAGACTTAATATTAAAAAAAAATTGAACCTTGTATATATTTATAATTTATAACTAAATCAATTATAATAAAATTATTGACATAATGAATATTCAATGTTGATATATTTTTATAAAAAAATTAGATTAAAATAGTATTCATTTTAAATTTTAATAAATTCTAATTATCAGTGTTATCGTAAATTTAGAGTTTTCAATCTGATAAATGATTTTGGTTAAATTTTCTGAAATATTATTTGTTATTATTATACTTGCATCTGCATTTGTAGGTAGTGGGACAAGGCCCAAATACCCTACTTTTGTCGTTCTTGTTCTATCGTATTTTTTGCCGGTCACTATTTCCCTTTTTCTGCTGCCGCCACTTCAGTTCTTCTTCGACTCCTTTTTTTTCCCCTTCTTCAGGAGTTTGAGAATCATATCCAGTAGCAGTGCTGAAGCTTCAGATATCGGATTCGCCGCGTGTCTGTGTTGGACATCGGTACAAGGAGGCCGTGTACCTGTTTCATAGCTGTCAAGCGTGTCCCTTGCACTACTTTCTCACCGTCTCTCTCTTTCCCTCTATCTCTCTCCTGTATTTTTTTTTAATATTCTATCAGAACTTCCTTTTCCTGGTGTAGCTTTTAAGCAGCGGCAAAAAGCCCACTTCGGGATTTAACAGAGTATCCCTGTGGCAGCCCCATAAGGTAATGAAAACTACTCTTAATGGCTTTGCAACTGATTAGAGTCTCATCCTATGAAGCTCACAATCAGCTAGAACTCTCTCTAAGGCAAGCTTTTGACCTTCTTCAATCGAAATTAAGACCCCCATTTTCGTTAACTATCCCAGATCCCCAAGAATACACTCTACTTAATCAAGCTATTCTCTATGGTGTTTTAATCGAACCCCATTTCGCCAAAATTCATATTAAGCACTTACATGCTATTGTCATTGATGGGTATAAGCTGTTTTTAAGTTTACTTGTTGGAATTGTTAATGAATTGTATGGAAAGCTTGTTGATTCGGTAAAGGAACAATTAATTTGGGTTACTAAACAAATGATTGATGTTTCCGCTACAGGAATTGATAGTTTGTTAGTGTGTTTAATGAGGCAAATTGTTGGTGGTGATTTTAGTGATGGGAATCTTTGGTTATGTTTCGAGTTAGTGAGTCTTTGTTTAAGTAAATGGGATTGTTTGTTACAAGAAAAGCCTGTAGTTTTGACCAGTGCACTGTATACATTTCTTCGTTTATTAGCTGATCATTGTAGGGTATCGAATAATCTGAAACTAGAGATGTTGAGGCAGATGGAGATCGAGTTTTGTGTCAAAATGTTGAGGGATCAGTTTCAACTTTGTTTGAAGATAGGAAGGGATCTTGTTCGGTTATTACAAGATTTGTTTCATGTACCTGAGTTTAAATCTATATGGAAGGATCTGGTTTTGAATCCAAGTGAGTTTAGAACTGCTGAGTATTTGGATATTTCACAGTTGTATTGCATAAGGACTTCGACTCGTTACTTTTTACTGCGAATCACACCTGAAATGGAAACACAATTGCGGTTTTTACTCACACATGTGATGCTCGGCAACCAGAAACGATATCAGATATGGTTTGAGAAGAAATTTCTTTTAGGGCCAGAGAGAGAGAGTCTTATTGTTGATATTGTGCGGTTCATATGTTGTGCACACCACCCTTCTAATGAAATTATTCAGTCAAACATTATTCCTAGATGGGCTGTTATTGGTTGGCTACTAACATGTTGTAAGAAGAAATATATTGAAGCTAATGGGAGGTTGGCATTGTTTTACGACTGGCTTTTTTTCAATGAAAAGGTGGATAATATTATGAATATTGAGCCTGCAATGCTATTGATGGTCTGCTCCTTGCCTAAATATGTTAACTTCACTCACTCCCTTCTTGAATTTTTACTTCTTCTTGTGGACAATTATGATTTGGACCGTAAAACCATTATTCTCAGGGGTGTTTCATCAGCTTTTAACTCACTTGTTCAAAAAGGAGTGGTAAACTCATTGGATGTTTTGACCCGTTGCGATGTACTTTCTCCTTTTATAAGAGAAAGGCTTCAAAATTTATTGTTAAATGATCAAGGTAAAGTTCCTAGAGATTTGCTTCCAGTTGATCTTCCTGGCCACTTCACGCAATCCTTGAGATTGCCTGACATGTCATGTATGGGAAACTCTACCCAATCCACACAAGAGCAACTTACAAGTGAAGGGGATGATGGATTAAGCACCAGAGTTGTGGTTGTTCCTGGTGGCAATGAAGTAGATTCTATTGAGAGATTAGTTGAAAGTATTGGAGATATTATCAAGGAATCATATGCGAGGGGGTTACAAACTTTGGAGGCAATTCTTTTTTCAATTGTGAATCAATGTAATCAAAGAAACACTAGTAATTCGATTTGCTCTGAGGATCTATTATCTAAGATCACAAAGGAATTTGAGTCAAATGGATACCGACTCTTTACTTCGCTTGGTAGTCTTGCAGGTATTGTTGAGTGCGATGATGAAATTGGTTCTGCCACTGCAGTAATTATCCGCACCTTCATCTTTTCTCAGAATGAAAGAATAAAAGAAATGCTTTTGCTCTGGGCAAGGAATGGTTTTCCAGTAGGAGCGCGTTTACTGTCATATGCTTTAAGACTAGCACATGAGGGATATGCAGTAGGTTGTTTGGAAAATTCAGTTGCTGTGGCTAAAGTGAGGGAGTCAAGGATGCCATTGTTGGAATATCATTTTGATGGATATTTTAATTTTCTGAACAAAAGAAAAGGAGATTCCTCTGAAAATTTTGTTTCTGTTTCTGAAATGGATGAGAAGGCGATTGCTAACTTGGTTGATAGTGCCTTCACCGCTTACAGGCATTTCCTTTCATCCTCAAGAGTTATCTCACAGAAAGAATCAGATACCTCTCTATCAAAGCTCCTTTTTTCTGACTTAAAGGACTGTTCTGATTGGAAAAGAATAAGAATGAAAAACTTATTCTGCAACATCTTTTGCTATCTTTCAGATTTATCCATCTGTGAGGAAGACATTATCAGATTGCTCATAGAAAAATTGGATTATGTAGATCTTACAGAAATGCAGTTTCAAATTGGCTTGAAGAAGTTCTCTTTATTTGGAGACAATCATAAACTTGTTTTCCATTTAATTAAGAACTCTCTCAATTGGAACTCTGTGGAGCAGCATAAACTCTGGGGCTTGATCAGATCCGAGCTTCCGGTGTCTGAGGTTCAGCTTGAGAAGATAATTTTAGAATTTTTTTGCTCTGGGAAAATAGATGTAAACCTTAGTGCTATAGCAGCTGGAGGCCTTCTAACTCTCTGCAGTTCTTGTGCACCCACATCAGCCCTTGTCGGCACAATCATGTCATTGCCTAATAATTTCTTCCAGGACTTTGCTGCAGCTGCTTTGGCTACATGGGCTGCGTCCAATGCCCCTATGCTATTTGACAGCATAACCGAGTTTGCAGAGAAACTGAAAAGTAAAAATACAGGCTCGACTTTCTTGAATTCAACTGAGACTGAGATCAACCAATCTACCATTTTGTGGCTGTTGAACTATTATAATGCACAAGGGATAAATGTCTCCAACATGCTTAGCAACTTATATCCCAATAGTTAAGGATGCCAAGATGGAAAATTTGCGCCATGAATGCACCCTGTTCCTGCATCCGCTTCCCAAAATATTGGCATTAATTTGGAGTGGAAAATCAGCATGATGGAAGCTGAATATGCAAACCATTATGTTGCAGCCAATCTGAAAGGTAGATCTTATAATATGACATTAATGCTAGCATCGTGTGTGATCCTAATAAATTAGGGTAGCAATTTTTTGTTATAAAATGGTATATAATGTTCATTCATGGGTATGTTTAATTTATACAATTGTGTTATTATTCTACATTTATGCCAACATATATGTTGCTAACCCTTATACTTTATTGTGCATGTGTAATAATTTAATTATCCTATCTATTCAATACAATTGTCAAGAAAATACTAATAAAAGGAATATGTTTACTGTTTGTTATTAAAATAGTGGTTATTCGTTTCAAACTAGGATGTATATTTAGTATTTATATGTTGTTGGGTTTTACCTTTCTAAAATTAAGATTGAATAATATCCATAATCAATTCTTTTGCTATACTAAAAATTGGAGAATAATTTGGTTTTATGTTAAAGGATTTTATTTCTATATATGTAAAAGTATTCTCTTTTGTGGGATATATATCATGTATCTGCCTTCCGTTCCTTGTATTCCTATTATTTCAATTGATGACATAGTATTATTTGGTTGATTTTTTAACACACATGCCCAGGTTGCTCAATTGTATGCCTTCCTATTCCATTGAACCTTCACCTTCCAGCGGTTCTTATAAAGCTTGAGGAGGCCAAGGCATGTTCCAAAGCTGATATTACAAGGTAATGTATTAGGGTACTGGTGAAAAGAATATGTTCCGCTTTTATTGGTTGCAGTAGCTTATAGCTAAGAGTAGTTCTGGTTGCTCTGCATCTTTGACTTTGTAGGAGACGTATATTTAGGCTGATGAACTGACCTGACTTTGTAGGAGGATGATTTTTGGTTAAAACAAACCACTGTTTGTAAGCCAAAATATCCTTGCGGCTTACTCCAAATTCGGAATTTACTTAGCATCCAGTGAGTTTGAATATGCTTATTCGCAGTGGAAGTGAAAATGGGGTATGCTGACTGCAGAATGAGAGATGGGTTGCCTTACATGGATCTCTCTTATGTATTATTTGCAGAATCTGCTGCCTTTTAAGTACTGCCATCTCTGAAACAGCCAAAGCAGCAAGTAACCCCAGCTGGCTGTGGACAACACACTGCGGTTTTGATATCTGGGAGGTACAATATTGTACAGCACGCCTTTCAATTTTTTATGTGCATTTACTGAAAATCATCGCGATGGTTTGCATGTAAAGGGAAAATATACAGACAATCCTTTAGATTTGGTGTTTCGTGTTATTTGAATACTATTTTATAAAGAAAAACATGCTCAGTTTCAAATTATTTTGAGTCTTTTATTTTGGTTGTAAGAAACCTATTTGATTCGATAAGCTGCAAAGTGAAACCTCAATGCTGTTTTGGACATGGCATTCAAATGATTTGATGAGATTAAATACCACTAGGGTAATTGTTTGGTATCTTTATGTAAATGGGTTTTTTAACCTAAACGAAGAAAACCATTGACTTATTTCAACTATTGTTTGTGGGTCCCTGGAGGCATTCAACAAAAGGAGTAGAATCAAATGTAGATTTTGCCACCCAATGAGCAAAATAAGCAATGATAGTGGTTTAAGTAGTGCAGAACAGAGAGTACACTGTGACGTTTTGTTTCTTTTTCTTTTGTTTAACTAAAATGATATTCCCCATCAATCATCAACACATTAGCATCACAAGAACCAACACTAACATCAAATCCAAACACATTTTGTCTTTTTCATTCTTTCATTTTTATTTTCATAAAATCTTTTCCCCACCCACCCTAGAGAGTGGGAGAAGAAACATACTGCCTGGGTAAGCTAAAAAGATCTTTCCCTTCAAATGGTGAAGTCCACTCATGGGAGACCGAAGTTGAAGAAGCTTCTGCTGCAGCCACTCCACCATCCTGTAAACCCGCAATCGCTACACCACTCACATTAGGCGTCAATCTCATTCCTGGTTTAACACTCAGTCCATTTGTATTAGGATAATAAAGGTGACTGCTCTTCATTGGAGATGTTGGTCCTAGCCATATCCCACCAGGTCTCGGAGACGTGCGATCCAAGCTCCAATCAATATTGGTATAATCCAACTGAGCCATCGAGCTACCACTGCTCCAGTCAACAGGAGAAGAGGCTCCTGATGAATTGGTAGAACCTGAACCAGTGAAAAGTCCAAGTGAAGATGCAGCCGCGAGTGTTGGTGATCCACCTGTTCTACTCCATAGACCATTTCCTCTGCTAGTTCCAGGTGAATCTCCTGGACTACTGCTGCTTGAGAACTGTTGCTGCTGTGGATAGTAAAGCTGGTGATGCATCGGATTTGAACTCAAGCTGTTGGAACTAAGGCTTCTAGCACTTGCAATATGGGGCATAAAGCCATTAGACTTTGTAATTTCAACACTACTGCTTGGATACAAAAAGGGGGTCGTTCCAGGAGGAGATGAGCTTATACTAGTAGCTGGAACCTGCTTTGTATTTACAGATTGAGGCCGCTGCATCATTATAACTGGTTCCCTAATTGAGGGCTGAAGTTTCTTATAATCACTTCCAACAGCCACATTACGGCTTTCTGTCTTTGCTAACGGAGCTGAGGCCTGCAAAGGTGATGCCAGGGAATAAGAAACTGAAGGATTCGATCCAGAACTTGGCCACCTTTTCTCAGCTGGCACTGCACTTTGTTGGGGTTTTGCCCATTCCAACCTTGGCTGTATTCTCTTCAATGGCTGGAAACTTTTGCTCACTATTTCTGAAGAAACTCCCACCGGAACTGTGGATTTTACATGGTTAAAATCTTTCTCATCCCTTCTTTGCTGTGTTGCAGGAGAAAGGTTTGGTTTTGGTCTTCCAGATATGTTCTGACTACCTGCCACTGGTACCTTGTTGGTACCAGAAGGATCACAAGTTTCTTCTGGCTTTGGTGGAGCAGGTGGGTCCTGCTTTGAAGATCTTAAGGATTCTGCTGCTTTCTCAAGATCTCCTTCAGCAGCAACAACTGCTCTTTCAACCTCCTGCTTTGTGCACTTGTATCTGATTTCCATGTCAGCAATTCGTGCAAGCTCTTCTGATATGTCAATTTTCAAGTTCCCACCACCAATAGTTGATTCCTTATGCTTAACTGCTTCTTCTTCACTTCCTTCAAAAAGCCATGCCACAGATTCCTCCACTTTGCCTTCATTGAAAATAAGAGCCATTGTAGCTCGATCATGAGAAAATCCCATTGCTACAAGCTGCTGAGCTAGTGCTTCAAGCTTTCTTGACATAAGATAGCCATTGCACCGCTCGTGCAACTCCTGAGCTCGCCTCTCCTTCTGACGCTGATGTTTCCTCTCATTCTTTTGACGAATTTTTTCTCGCTTATCATTGTCGGCTCCTGGTATTATTTCTGGCCGAACGGGAAGATTTGAAGTTTTCTCTTTGTGCTCTTCTGATTCACCTGACCAGCTACCATTATTAGATATTGAATCAAACTCAACCCCAGCTCCAAGTGAGCCTCCCAAATGCTCATCTGTGTCGTCTATGTTTTGGAAACGACCATTGCTCTGAAGAGGTGAAGCAGATGATGATGGTGCCGTTTCAATGGTATGGAATGTTCCCAAAAGTGGATTGTAAGCACTAGCTGGAATACCACTAGCCGCATTAGCAGGTCCAGAAGGCCTTGCAGAAACCTTCTGAGAGTCCTTGCTGGATTTTTTATCTTTGGACTTCGACTTGGATGCAGGAGACATCGTTGTCACCAAATATAGTCCTGAAAGATTAATACAATACTTTACAAAATCAATGATGCACAGAAAGAGTTAAGCAGTCAATACTCCAAACAGTAAGAGCAGTGGTCAGCTCATTTTTCTGGCATGTTACCAAAATGGTCTATATAAAGTTGAAAACAATGAAAAAGAAAAGATAAATAACAGTTTAATTCTCGCAATTATTTTTTACAAAATAAACAAACCCAGATGCTTTTCACAATAAAAAATATGTGCTGAGATCCAAAAGCTCCAAGTGAAAAATTGACTCAAGGATGCTAGTCAGCTGTGACCAAAATTTACAATATTCTGCCTGGACCAAAAGTGTATAACTGGTATTCAGTTCAAGAAAGCAAATCAAAATAAATCTTGAGAACTACACACTGAGTGAACATGTTTCCTGAATGTGCAAAATTCCCTTCACAGAACAAATTAACAGAGTATCAATGAAAGTACACCATATTAACAGAGTACCAAACTCCCAAGACAGTCTCAAGAAAAATTCCCTTCTCAGAACATGAAAATAGTTACAATTTTATAATCAATTAAAAAAGCAATTAAAAGAACGAAAAATAACAATGGAAAAGACTTTTCAAAAACCCTTCAAAACATGGTTTCTTCTTACAGATGCATTCAGGGAATTGCTCGAGCTTATGCAATAAGTTACTCCTCTGACCATAACACAAAATTCCAGCTATATATATATATATAGGAAATTTTTATCCTTGGTCTTCAATAGGAAACTTCATTGTTTGGCAGAAAAAATAAAATTTAATGAACTGATAGCCAAGTTCATTCCACCACCATAACTGTTACAGCTAGTGCGTCACTCTTGCATATCAAGACTAATACATGATACAAAAAATTAATGAAAACTTCTATTGGTCTAATTTTCGAAGTTGACAGCTTCCATATTTGTCCATCTTGTGCTTACCAATAACACTGAAAATAGTCTCTGTATAAAGCTTCCTCACCATGCTTGAACTTTCCAAATAGAATCTTACTGGATTTTACAATAGAATGAAAAATATTGACATATTCTTCTCTTGCATGGAGACTCTCCATTCAGAAAAAAAAGTTATAAATATTTTAAGCCATAATGAATGCAGGTAAAAACATTAATAGTAAGAAACAAGAAACAGGAGAAAAAAACTTTAGTAGGCAAATCTAGCTTCTGGAGGCTCTTTTTCTTCCACTTTTTAATATATTATACAAAAAGGAAGCAAATAAATTTTATCCTCGCAAATATTTAATGATAGCCAGACTATTTTTGAGAAAACTAACTATATCCTAACCCATATAACACTCTCCAAACACAGTTTCCCAAGATTCTTGCATTCACAATTCTTTAAAGCAAATAACAGAATCCAGAGATATGAATCAGATAACATCACAAAACCTTCCTACAGATGACTAATTCTCTAATCCAAAAATGGGGGACAAAAAGAAAAAACAATTCAACGGAGAGAACAGAAAAGTTAAATTTCACCCAAACAAGGAGTTCAAAGATAAGATCGATTGCAAGCTAGCACCCCCTGTTTTCTGAATTTCGATACAAAGAAATCTATTCCGCCACAGCCAAATTTACAAGGGACTATAACACAAGCCTCCATCTTTGCAAAAAAAGAAAAAAAAATCTAAAAAACCCAAATTTGGGGCTAAAAAAGAATAGAGAAAATTTTGGATTTCCATTTCCCTGAATAATAACGCATACATCTGGAAGTCATATTTCAACCGAGTATTTTTCTTCAAGACAAGAACAAGATTTCAAGAAGCCAATTCGATCGATAAATGATCATAACACCCCTGATAGAAGAAATTCACGATTCTTTCAACAGAACAATGCAGATTCAATAGAAACTCTAAACATATACAGAAGGATTCACCGACATGATCAATCAAACAAAAAAAAAATCCTAAAAAGGAATAATGAAATCCAAAAAATAAAAATGAAGATGAAAAAAAAAAGGAAAAACGAAGGGAAGAAATCGAAGAGAGAAATGAGAAAAATCGAGATACCTGGGTTGAATGGAAGGAAAAAGATGGATCCAACGATCGAGATTGAAGGATCGAAGGTTGAGAGAGTTAGATGCGAAGAGATAAAAGAAGAGAGACGTATTTCGAGGCCCAAACTGAATTGATAGAATTAGGGTTTTGTTTTGTGATTTTTGATTTATTTACAACAGAAAAAGAGAAATATGAGATTTCATAATAACCAAAATTCACTCGTTTATAACGGAACCCCATTTATACCTAGCCCCTCCTTCTCCCCCCCTTTTTCGTTCTTTTCTTTTTCCCATTTTATTTTTTTAATATTATATCCATTTTATTATATTATTATTACATACATTTTTAAAAAATAAATATTAATGGATTATAATTTTTTTATTTTTATTATTTATCAGTATATTTACTACTAGTAATTTTTATTTGTCATATTTTGGTAGCCTTTTTAAAAATTCAGAATTAACGGATAATTAGATATTGGAAAAATTAATTTATTTAAAATTTTAAGGTCAACCTATTTCTGAATATATCCTAATTATTCATTCTACTTTATAATGATTTGTTTTTATTTTAATTATTTTATATTATAAATTATAAAAAAATTAAATTTTAAATAATAAATAATAAAACTCAATTTAGAAAAAAGAATTAAGTCGAGCTGATATTGATCCAAAAGCACATTTCACTTTTAAAAATAATATTATTTTTTTTACTGATTTTTCTTTTCAAATCCCTGCTTTTCGGAAAGTTTAATGTGTTAGATGGATGAACGTAGTGGCAATCTTTCAACATTGGTCTAAACTTGCAAATAAAATCTATATGGATTATGGATATTGGAGAATCTTTTTGAAATTAAAGCTTTACCCTGATTTATTTCCATTTAAAAAATATTTATTATTTAAAAATAAACTCGGTCGTGAAGATTTTTTTTTAAGATAGTAAACAAAATAAAAAAAATAAATTACAACAATATTTAAATTTATTATTTAAAAACATAAATTTATGGGTTTATTGTTACAATTTGAATACCGAGCACACATGTATTCATAAAGATTAACCCCCATTCATGGAGAGCACCATCTCAACTTGAGATCATATTCCCAACTCAACAATTTGTTAGACTTTGTTGTAAAAGTCCACATCCCAAAGATTCAAAGTATTTATTTTTTATTTTTAGAAAGTAAAAACGCATGTCAACTTACAAATAATTTCCTACTCTTAGAAGAGAAGAGGAAACAACATTCATATGTGTTTTGTTTCAATTAATGTCGTGGATATGAAAATAGATGTAGGTATTGATGGCGGTGAATGCAGCCTCTAACTTTTGACATTTATTACTGGATTATGTCAACGTTATATTACTTTTAAATAGTGTAACGTATTAATAACTTAAAAATAGATAGAATGTCAGTTTGTCAAAAAAAGCATACGAGATGATATTCTTAAAATGAAGATAGGTGTGATGATTTTGTCAATGAAAATCACCAGAGAAAAAGATCATATTGGTTTCAGTTATATGTTTTGAGTACATACGATGGTGAAATAAATTATTGATATCAAGGTCCATTTTTTAAAGTTTACAAAGTGAAATTTATGTTATTACACATAGGCTTAAAACTTAAACTCATTGTTATCACTACTTTTAATCTCATTGAAGCGAATTTTATTATCCATCAAAAGAGTTTATGTGACTATCAATTGATGAAAAAAATTATGCACTAGTGGCAAAAGGTTTGCTAAATCAATTGTTATCATATAAACTATTGAATGTAGTAATAAGATACACTATATTTTTAAAGGGAAATATAAGTTCAAATTTTGGAGATAATATTATTGAGAGGGACGACTATAAACATCAAATTTCGACCAAAAATTTAATGTAATAATATTTTTCTATAGATGCCTAATTTTATAACTAATTTTACATTGATGCCTTTTGTCTCATCCCTACCGTGAGAAAAGAAGGCCAATGGTTTCATTTCTTCCCTAGGATTTTGCGGAACCTTAAAGTTTAGATTGGTCAGGGAGATGGAAAAATAATAATAATCGAAATTAAATTTTTTAATTATATTTAAATAAATTTAATAGTAGTTATTGATAAGTCTTTCAAAAATATATATAACTCATTGATACAATGGACAATTATGATTCATTAATGGAGCATGAAATTCATAAATTGATGATGAATCAAATATAATTTTATAAAGTATTAATATAAATCAAATCATACCAAATTTTATGAATAAAAATTAAACTTGTTCATGGGTCGGGTTATTCGTTTAGGCCCGAAAACCTGCTTGAAAATTGAAAGGGTTTGGATAAAATTATTAAGCTTAAAAAATGGGTTTGAGTAAAAAAAAATTAGGCCCATTTCAAATATAGGCAAAGCTTGAACTTGAACCTTCAAGACTTGAATTCGACTTGGCTCAACCAATTTTTTAGTTTATAATATTTTATATAATGTTATTTTTATATATTATGTAATTTAAAACACATTAAAAAATAAACTTATACTAAATATATGATATTACTATAGTGTAAACATTAAAATAATGTTAAGATGACTATATAAAAATTTTAATAAAATTATTAAATATAAAATTAAAATTAATTTTTTTAAAAAAATTAAAAATAATACGGGCGAGACTAAAATGGACTTGGATTAGTCTTTTACAAATATGGATAAAATTGGATAAAATTTTAAACCCATATTTCAAGTCGAGATTGGACAAATATAAAATATATTAATACCATGTTTCAGCCCGACCTGGCTTATGAGCACCTCTAGATCAAATTCATTTATTTTTATTTTTTTAAAAATTCTAACATTATAATATAAACTATTTTCACTAATTTAAATATAAAATATTTATTTTATAAAATAAAAGGATAGAATTAATTAATTAAATAAAAAATTATGTTTGATTTAGATGATAAGTGAATCGAAACTAAAAATACTGTAGGAACCAAACACAAAATTGAAATTAATGAATGTTAAGTGCATAAAGAATATGGGTTTTAAGAAGTTGTTATCCCTTTAACGAAGAACCTTCATCACTAGCAATTTAAACTAATATCTTTTTTTCCTAAAAAGAGAAATGGATACTGAAAATGTATTCTTAGGTAGTAGGCCTTTAAAACAGTATGTAGTTGCTACCACAAGTTTCCAACTGAAAATTATTTAATTAATAGTTCATACAACTCAACTTGGTTGCATGGTTGGAAAACACAATCAATGAATCCAAACAAACCCTCTCTTCAATTCTCATAACAATAACATAATTGCCTATTAATTTCTATACTCCATAGTCAATTCGTCAAGCAGTCTCTTAATCTTCAACACAAAAACAAAATTAGTCTCTTAAATATTTAATCTCAAGTACTTTTGCCACCATGTCTCATCCGACAGAGGTAATCTATAAACTCTCCAAATAACACCCCTCATGCATCGTTTTCTTCTTAGCTTGTATTGTGGGGTAAAACATTTTGAAATTTGCACCAAATGTTAATAATGTTAGAAATGTGTGTTGAAAATTCAGAAGGAAGGAGGGATGTCGATTCCACGATTTGGAGGGTGGGATTCGGGAGCTACCAATTATTCAATGGTGTTCTCGCGAGCTCGTCACAACAGGAAGCAAATTAAGTCTGATATTACGCATAGCATTGAGGGCGACCACGACTCCAATCCTCCCTCTGTTGATGCTGATGCTGCTCCTACTCCTCCTGCTGCTGCTTCTTCTTCTTCTACTTCTTCTTCTTCTTCTTCTTGTTCTGCCTCCTTACCTCCCAAACAAGACAACCCTGAATGTTCAGCCCCGGTATATATATATGCTTTTCATTTTCATTCTAAAACAACCTGTATTGCATATATACATATTTATATTTTCTGATTTCAAATGTGTCCAAAATGTTTATGCAGAAGAAATGCAAGATCTTGAGCTACATTAACCGTTGTATCAAGCCATGAATATGATGATCCTCTGCAAGCTCAAGCCGGAGATCAAGGATCATTAAATTTAGTCTAATTAATGAATTAGTTGTGGATATTTGAAGCACTCGATTGCCTTCACTGCTAATCAATGCGCACATAAACGGTGCATGCATCTGTAAACTACCATGTTTTGTTTCTATTTCCATCAATCCACCATAAACATTACGTAAACAAAAAGTTTGTACCGTCTTCTCTTCTCCTCTGCGTAAATCAATTTTAATCTAAAACTACCCTCCTAAAATTCAGATTTCGACTATGTCACCCCCCCTCCCAAAAAAAAAAAAAACCAACTAAAATATGATATTAACATTACATAAAACATGAATGCGTGAATATTTGTTTATATATATATACATATAAATTTCCAAATCAATACTCCAACAATTTTTTTGTTACCTTCCATTCCCATTTTTCAGTCCATATTTGGGGTTTGAGGTTGTCCTTCCCAACACTATCGTTTCCAAAATTCAAAAGAGTCCAATATAATATACCACTACACTCAATACATGTTTATGCTTAAACACATTTAATTAAAAGTTATACAAAGCAATCATAAATAATTAAACCTTGATTTTGTAAATTATGGGTCCATATATATTATCATATTTCCTAGATTTACTAGGAAATAAAATCCCAGTGACATTCTTCCTTATTGTTTATCTTTTTAAATATAACCTTAGATGGTCTTGTTTAGTTTTGTAACATATTATGTTTCGTATCATATTTTAATTATTTTTTTCGTATCGTATTTATATCATGTAATTTTATATAATTAATATCATTAGGTCTATGTAATGTGATCTAAACAATAAATTTTGTGAATAGGCTCTTTTTTTTTTTATACGAGCTAGAGTGCAAAAGGGTCATGTAGACGAACTTGATAGGTTACATGCAATTGAATTGATAAGTTTTGTGCATAAAAAGTTCAAGTGGCTGATGCACATTTAAAAAGTTCATGTGTCTTTCTGCAGATTGTTAATAACCCTCTAGTTCTGTTAAATGACATGAACCCCAGGTTGAGGAACCTACTTCAAGTTCTTCTTTGCAAAGGTTAGTGAAATCATTCTTTCTTAGCTCAGGGGTCTTCATACCCAACCTTCTCTGTCTAACATGGCTGTGCTGTTCTTGGTGGTTGTGAAAATGTAGAACATTTGTTTTTTCATACCTGAAACAGAAGATGATGACATTGAATGGTTTAGCAGAGCATTGTTGGGTTATTGGAGAAGATAGACCCATCCGCCAGTACTTGTGTTGGTGTAAGCATAACAGCCACCCAAGGGAAGAAATAGCGGGGATTGGTGTCAATTAGGACTATAAGAGACCATAGTACCTGTTTTCTATCTGTATTATAGTTTTAGTAGTTTTCTTTTTCTTTAAAAAAAAGTAACATTCCCCATATTCATCCTTCCACTTCTAATCTCACGAAAATTCAACCACATTTCTTTCCATATTACTATTGTTACAGTGAACAATTTATGCTTGCTCTTTCAAATCACAATAAAATTAAGTCATGCAATGTTAAAAACTTTAAAAGATAAATAAATAAAATAAAGTGAAAGAGATGAGCTATGAGATTTCAAGTCAACACCGTTAATTAATATAAAATAATTATTAGTGCATAAGAAAAAGAATTTTGTTTTTTTATTTTTAAACTCGTGACTAATGTTTATTTTCGTAATGGGTTTATCGAATGCAAAAGATTAACTATTAGGCTTGCTCTAGTGAATATATTTAGTTCTTTTTCAATTCTTATATTAAATTGTCACCTTTTTTTAAATAATCATCAAAAACCAAATTTTTATATAAAAATAAAAAATTAACTAAACTTTATTATTACTTTCTATATATTCATATAGAACATAGTCGGTTTAAACATTCTTAGGATAGTGATATTAAGAGCGCTGTGATGGTGCCTGCCGGATCTTCTTTCTTAGCTTTCTTGGGTGGCAAGTACTTGAACACCCAGGAAACAAAAACCCCTTCAGATTCAAGAAATAGGTTTTTTTGTACATAATGCAGCAAAGGGTTCAAATCGAACAAGACCTTGGCCGACCATCTTCGAATCCATAGTCAGCATCCTCCCATGTCAAAAACTGAAGGGAAACACTTTCAAGAAGGCGATGACGACGACAGTTTCTTCGGGTGTTTTGATTGCGATGCAAGTTTCTCATCAATGAAGTTGCTGTGCCAGCATATGAGACTCCACCGTGACACCGATTCCAATGGTACGTTCACCAGCCTGCAGTGCCTCAAGAAAGCAATTCTTTAAGTGAAGCTGCGACCACTTTCAAACAAGGGACAGGGAGTACGGTCTCTCCAAGGGATGGTCACCACAACATAGATTTGCTGAAAGACATTAATGACAACTGGTCTCGAACCGAGCACGCACGATATAATTTACGATGCCGAGCCCTTCAGGGTCTATTACGGACGGATGAAGACTGAAGAGACCTCAATGGAATCCGAATTGGGAGTACAGTGGAGCTATCAGGCAATCATGTTAAAACGCTCGATAGTTCTAGCAAGTCCCAAGTCCAGGTCCTGCCATGGAAGAAGTCAGTGAAGAAGACTAAGGCGGTGAAAAGTGTGCACCGATGTGAGATATGCGATAAGACATACGAAACGGGTCAGGCACTTGGCGGCCACAAAAGCTATCATCGGGTGAAGGATCCATTGAAGCAGCGAAAAACCGAACAACAATCGTGCGGTGAAATTAAGATGATGACCAGAATGGTATTGCCAGGGTTAGCGCCCGAAGAAAATGATAAAAATCCTTCTAATATCCCGTATGAAGAATAAATTGTTACTGTTTTGAACTCATCTTCTACATGTAAACATCTGGTTAAGGTTTTACTCAATTTGTATGAATTAGTATAAGTAAATTAAATTATATATGTATTATGGCGTTCATAATATAATAATTCTCTACCCATTTTACAGTTGCCTAATCATAAGTTTCTTTATTAAAACCTGCTGCCAAGTTATCTAAAACAATTAACTTGCGTTGCGTTTTAATTGTTTAATTCTCATATTATTTCCATATCTTATAATTATATTGATAGTTTAAATAATTCACACTTTTAATTTTTTCCGCTTAATTGAATTTAAATTTGTTCACATTCAAGACGTATTAGATTAATTAGATAATAACAAGTTTTTATTTAAACTTAACCTAAAAAGCATTTACATATTTAATGAAAATATTCATATTAATACTTCAATAATTCTAAGTAACAAATTTGTATTTGAATGTGTAATGATACGTCCTTGAACTGTTGATTAAATATTTAGCTACATTTTCAGGTTGTCCAGTGACCAGTGAACATACAAATAACAAAGACAAATGAATTCTTTTTTGGAACTAATTTAAATGCTTAATTACCTTCTATACACTGACACAAGCTTTCTTTCAATCGTACATATTACCAAAAGACATCATAAAAAAATTTTATATTCAAATAAAGTTGATTATAAGATTAATATAGATTTCATCGTGGATTAGGTTGAATCAAGTTAATACAATATTTTAGAATTCGCCTATATTAATTTTTTAAAATTATTTTTTATATAAAAATAAATTTTAAAAATATAATACATTAAATATATTAAAAATATTAAAATAAATATTTCTCGACAAATTAAAAATATATTAAAAAATATTTATACTTAAATAACACTAAGATAATTATAACATAACAAACAAATATTTCTAAAATATTAACAAAATTAACAATAAATCAAAAATTAAATAATATCCAAACAATAATAATAGAGTCAAATGACAATAAAACAACAGCAATAAAGAAAGTTTAAACCGATTCAGACCAAACTAAGCTAAAAAATCCTACTCAAACCTTTGTTTTTTATCCAAATCCCCGTTAGTGCAAGTACAATGGTTTAGGTTCGGTCGCTGTTGCAACCACTTACCGACTAATACTTTCCCCACTGTAGTCATTACATGTTTCCTGAAATATTTTTCTTATTAATGGACTATCAATCACCACAAACGTGATCCATATTGATAATTAAGTTACTAAAACTTGCATCAAATCATTTAATATAATATTCAAAACAGTCATGACTTCCATTTCCGCTTATGCAATCTGCAATGTCACTAAAACTACTTTGGGCAAGCTTTAAGTAAATCAAAAACATAGAACATCCTTAAATACTTGAAAATCCTTTTCATCTATGCTCACTATAGAGCAGAAGCACTAGCAAAGCATAGTTCAAGCAAAAATATATATATTCGAGGGGAAAGCAAGGGGCAAAAGGTTGATAACATGGCCAATGGCACTCTCAACAGCTGTCGAAAAAAACTGTATCCTTTTAAATCTTGTTGAATGCAACAATGTCACAGCTTTGAATGTATTCGTTGCGTGGCTCTGTCGTGAGGTACTCCTCTATGAGGGTATCAACCGAAACAAGATCATCCACTATGGTAAGCATGATTTGTAGCTTTTTGATGCCATAACCAACAGCAACCAGCTTTGCTGCAAATATTGAATTAAAAACATTTAGGATAGGCGCTGTAAACATGTGTACCAACTACGCTACTTGGACTCTTCATTTTCTATAAAATACCCATGTCTTGTACATATACAAACATGAATATAAAGACATAAATATACTTGTGTCGGACATATACATGTATCCAAAACTTGCCTTTTGAGCCCAAGTAACATAGGTGCAAATTGTTTTTGACACAAATCTAAGATTAAAAGAAAGTAAAACCAAACCATACATGCTCCCCACAAAAGTCCAGGCATCTCAACAGATCGAACAGCTTCTTCCAACTTCTTCATATCAGTCTCATCATCCCATGGTTTAACATCCATAAGAACAGAGGACTTTCCACCTGCAAGAATCAATAATGTCAAAAGACTACAATAATCAAAGCAGCAAAACAATGCATCCTCTGTATGAAACGAAAATGGAAGGGTCAAATTACTTTAATCAACAAACTACTTACTTTCTTTCTTCTTAGCCGACTTCTTTGCAGCTTCCCTCTCCTCTGCAGCCTTCTTATCCTCCTCCGTCTCATCACCGAATAGATCCAAGTCATCGTCATCATCTGCAGCCTGTCAGCATAAAACAGGTAAAACAATTAACAAAGCAATTGAAACAACAAAACTGATAATCAGAGGAAGAATGCCAGAGGTAATACTCCCCAACATTAACATTTTTTTGTGAATAAGCTTTAAAGTTACTAGCACTTTCCTAAAGGCAATTGCTTTTCTTTTCTTTGGGTATATTTGAGGAAGCAAAGGGAAAAAGAGAAACCAAATTTTAAAACTTAAACTCGAGGAGAGGAGACAATCAGGACAAGACCTATATATTTATAAAGTTTCAAATTCATACAATCAAATTACAATTAAAACTACTAGCAAAACAGACTGATTGTCAGAGCTTGTTGAATAGATTACACATGCAGGAATTTCTTTTTCCTCTAAAAAAAGAGAGAGCAAAATTTAGTATGTTTCATTCAAGAGGTGATTTAACTGAGTATTAGGAAAAATCCTACAGCTCATCAACTAAATATTCAATCTTTCAATAAATAATCTATTCAGTTAACTACTTAGTATATTGCTGATATACTCTGTAGGCTATAATATTTAACTATAGTTTAAAGGTAAAATTTCACTCTACCAAAGTCTTACATTTGATAACTACAAATTAAGCTATGACATTCTCAACCCTCCATTAATAAGAGCCGATCGAACAAAAACTTGAACATAAGTATAAAATTGGGTCCAATAAGTCAACTTGAAACACACCTCAGCTTTAGCAGACTCAGCTGGAGCAGCTTTGCCACCAAACCCAACGCCAACAGCTTTGCCAGGGAAGCTAAAAGCAAATTGAAAACAATTATGGGTTTTCTAAGACATATTCTTCAGATTCAATAAATTTTGCAAATACAGATCATGCCAAGCAAAGAAAAACTCTTATCCTAAAACAGGGTATCATGAAAACAACAAAAGAATAAGAAACATTACCTGGCGGCAAGTTGAGAAGAAACAGAATTATACCACTGGCTAACATTGGGGAAAGAATCACCAGGGTTCTTCAGAACAGCAGCATAAACTTTTATGTCATCCTTGGTCAGCTTATTCCTGAAAAAAAAAAAAAAAAAAAAAAAAAAAAAAAGAAAATTCCCATAAATATTTCATTAATAATACTAAAAAAATTCAAAAAAAAAAAGGTTGAGTTTGGGGAAAAGAAAGAAGATAAATAGGAAACTTACCCAGAGATGTAAGATTTTCCAGAGAGGAAGTCATTAAGAGCTTTAAGACCAGACTCGGTGTGGAGATTTGAGAAAGTGACGGCCATTGGGTATTTGAAGAAGGAAAAAAGAGTGGGAGAGATGAGGAGATCTGAGCAAAAAGGAAATGAAGCCGGAGAGACGAGTTGAGAACGATAATGAGTGATATATATATGGCGGAGTCACATTGTGAGGCTACTAAAACCCTAGATATTGCAAGTGCAATGGCATATTCCAATTTTAATTAAAATAATATTTTAAAATTTTTAAATTAAAGGGATAAAGTAATTTTTAGTCCTCAAACTTGATAATATTTTCAAATTAATCCCTTAACTTTTTTATTCGCATTAATCCTTGATAACATTTTTCAGTTTTGGTCCATATTCAGATAAAACATAGACAAAAGAAATTTAAGCACCAAGTTGAAAAAGATTATCGAATTCAATAACTACATGTTTCATTACCTCTTAATTAAATGTAAAATCATTTTGTTGAGTTAATCACGTGTAATGGTTAATGTATTTAATCGAATTCAAATGTTCATATAATATAGAGAAATAAATTTTGGAAAAAAAAAAGCTCACTTAAAATATCAATCGTACTTAGTCTATACTATTCAATATTTGAATAGTCTAATTTTTTTTAAGTTTATAATATATATTTTTATTTTATATATCATATGTATCGTACATATTTTCTATACATATATTATATTAATATAAAAGTAGAGATGTGTATATTTAAATTCATTAAGGATGAAACAAAAGTAACATAAGTTAGTTTAAATAGTGTCGAGTTAGACTTGTGTTTCGAACTTGATTAAATTTAAGTAATTATATATAATATTAATATCATAAGTAAATCTGAACTATCTCATAAATACCTCCTCTTCGAATCATTTGTTTAAATAATTATATTTTAATATTCAATTAAAATATAAATTAAACTATAAGTATATTTTAATTATTTATTATTGTTGTGAGGAATTGAACTCAAATATATATATATAATTCTGAACAAAATAATTACTTTTTAATACTTTTTATTAACATCACTTTAAAAAAATTTAGTGTTAAATTAAATATCAAAATCAAATTTAGATATTAAATTTAAAAAAAAAAAACTCAATTATGAAATTAAACATTCAAACAACACTCATAGTATATTAACTCTGGATTTAAATGTTTTTTTATGCCTACCTACCATGTTTAGACATGGAAACTAAAATTTCCGAGTCCGAACCCAATCAAAGACAAATTTTTTTTATAGATAAAGACACCTTTAGGGATGCATAAAATGATAGCCTTATGAAGTTGTGTTTTTGTTCACAAAAAAAGGCAGAAATTACAGAGCCGTAAAGCAAGCATAATACAAAACTAAACAAGAAGCAATTAATGTAAAGAGAGACAAATTACAAATTAATGTGTGAGTTGAGCATCGGAAAAAGATGCATCTTGAAGCTGAATCACTTCACTAAAATCCACGTATTTACCCTTCAAAAACTCAGAATACCATTTAGCAGAAAGCTTAGGGACCCTTCTCAAACTTGGGTCCTCCAAGTCTACATAATATAGACCATAACTTGATTCATAGCCATCCAATAATTCAAATAGATCCATGAAGGACCATGTGAAATATCCTCTCATATTCGACCCGTTCCTTCATGTGGAAGTTCAAGAATTTCCATCAAATAAGCGGAAAAAAAAAAATAGAGAAGAAAAACATTTTTAAAAGGAAATCAAGATATCTATTTGTATAGAAATTGAATCTAAAATATTTTCTTTTCTTTCTTTAAAAGAAAACTTCATCTAACTAGATGTGTTCATAGGTTAGGTCAACTTAATCCGACTTAAAGTATAGCAACATGAAATTCTATCCGGACTCAAATCATGTAAAGACATTTCTCAAGCCTGCATGAGTGAACCTGATTTTACACACAAAAATGGATCAATCTCTTCTAAATCTATATTAGTACTAGTAAATTGATAAGGCTCGAGTAAAATGAAATGTCCAGAAAACGAGCTTCTCTTTTTTTAACCTTATTTTTGTGCAACTGCTAAAGAATATCCTAATTATTGCCAATTTAGCTATGAGGTGTGGGGGAGAATTTTATAGGTAGAGAAGAAAAACAAAATAGAAACAGAGACACATATACCTTATGGCATCAAGCACACTTCCAATATATGCATTCAAAGACTTAACCCTTGGCCGGTCTTCCAATGAAGAATTCTGTCGCGTCCTTTGACCTAACACATGTTCACATATATACATATACATATATATCATTTAGCCTTAGTAAACAATATAAAAGGGAAAAAGATCAAAAATGAGAGAGAGACCATTTTCATGGATATAGATAGGAGGGTTTCCATAAGCTTCCTTGACATACTCTAGTAACCCTTTGAGGGCCCAAGGTGTAACAGAAAACTGAGTCAAACAGTAGCAGGTTAGTGATACATTAAAGTAACACTACAAACTAAGATCCTTAAAAGCTTTGGTGTAATGGTGTCTACCCACCTCGAATTTTGATGCATTATGTGGGAAAGCTGCAAGAATGAGAATGTAAGTTCACAACAATTGAAAGATTAAAGCCCATAAAAGGAAAAAGGCTGCCCAGAGTCAAGACATCTACTCTGGATTCATTTTGCAGGATGACATACGAATTACTTCTATCGCCATATCTGCTGCAGGGTCTCTGTGCTCCATTTCTAAACTGCTAGGCTGGTCCTTAACAGACATCGCGTTGTAAAAGTTAAGCCCAATGAAATCAAATGACCCTTTGACCTGCTTGGATTCAGAACTGGTGAAGGCAGGCAACCTTGAACCAGCATTCTCCTTCATTGACCTAGGATAGTCCCCATATACCAGGGGATGCATAAACCTGAAATATAGAGGGGGAATTAATTACTACAATAAAGTATGCCAAGAACAATGTAATGGGGGATTTTAAAGATGATCCAAGGCAAATTCTTACTAGAGCTGCATCTTACCAACCAAAATAGAAATCATTGGCCCTTTGAACAGCAATTATATCTTCAGTTGTGTTTGTTAAAGGAACAAACCAATAATTGAAGAGGTTAAACCCTACAAGTCCATGTTGCTTTTCCTGCATTAAATTTTTTCTTTGAAATGATCAACTAAAACTTGATATCTCAAGCAGCCAAGGAAGGAGCTGGGGTTCTTGCTTTTCAGATCCTTACCTGGTATTTTTTCTTGTATAACTTTGCCACGGCTGCATGTGCTAATAAGATATTATGAGCTGCCAGATATGGCTCGGTTGATGAGTTGCCTTTGGAACAATTGAACGGAGAAGGGGCAGAGCATCGCTGAGGAGGCACAAATCCAAGGTCATAGCCTCCTAAAACGAACACATTGGCCTCATTTACAGTAGTCCAATACAAAACCCTATCTCCAAACTCTCTGAAGCATATGTCTGCATATGCTGTAAAATCTTTCCTGTACAAATACATTAAACCTTCTCTTTATTAAAGAAAGATGTAATATGGAAAAGAAAAATATATTCATTAGTTACAACATAACGATGGAAACTTTACACAATTTCCCGATTAAGCCATCCTCCATACTCATCTTCGAGTGTCTGTGGCAGATCGTAATGATGTAACGTAGCATGTGGTTGGATTCCTGGAGGTAGCCAACAAGCCATACATATATCAACAGAAGAAACGAAGTTTGTCCTTTGTTTAAAAAAGTAACAAACAAATTGGTATTAGCCATAAGCTCTAACCATTTTTGATTAGTTCATTAATAAGATTGTTGTAATATTGCAAGCCCTTTACATTGACAGGTCCTCTTCCATCTGAAGAGGAAAAAGAAAAATTAGCGTTTCAGTTGGGGAAAAAGTAAAACATAAATAGCCTTCAAGTGGTTAAAATGGAGCATAGATGACAGTTCATACTGGGGATGAGCCTTGACCATGAAATGGAAAATCTGTAGGCTTCCAAGCCTGTATCTACCATGAGTCTAACATCTTCCTGCAAGAGATCGACTTGTAATTAACTTCATCGTTCATCATTTTCTTGTTAATCAAGTCTGTCCTGCAGTTCCCACTATAGTTGTTCATGGATAGAGGAGCTCTACGTGACTTAACAAACTCCAAAACTAATTCAAAAGAAAGAGGAAGGTTTTCGAACTCATGGCTTAACACAGTTAGTTCATGCAGGCTGATATGGGATTCAAATCCCAACATTTGCAACTCTTTCCACTATAATCTCCTTTGTATCAAAAAAGAAAGTGAAAAAGGAAGGTATGCAATAGGATAATTCAATAACCATGTGTACCTTGTACTTGTGATACCCATCACAAGCTATGTCTCCATTGCCTTCGTTAAAATTCCCTGAGGCAATTAACCAGACAGTTAAGTCTCATATCATCATATAATATCTCAAATATATCCCCTTAGTTAAATGATGATTGACAAAAAGGATCGTTGGTATTTAATAGGTTTGTAATTTGAGTCTTAGTCCATGGAGAATAAAAGGATTTCCTAGATATTCCAAGACCTCTCTGGTTTCAAGCAAGTCCCCCCCGGGGGGGGGGGGGGAATATTGAGAAAAGTTCCCCCAGCATATGCATATGAGAAATCTGTTTGTGTTTTCTCTATGAGCAACGATTTGAGATTGGAATTGCTTCCCTATAGATACAACCTTTTGAACTATACATACACACAGAAAGAAAATAAAAGACAAACAAAGCAACGTGAAGGAAATTTAGAAAGTAAAAATCATTCAAACCTTCAGCATGGACAAAAGTATCCCATATGCTAGGCGTCCTACCATCTTTATCAGCCGCACCTTCATACTTTTTCATTTGTCATTTGGCAGCACATAGTTCAAGTGCATTAATTTTAGTTTAAAAAATTCCATATATATTATAAAATGGAAAACAGAAACAGACAGGCCTCACCTGATAGGCTGAAGTTGATGCACCGAAAACAAAGCCCGGTGGGAAGTCACTTCTGCTATATCCACCACCCACAGCTGCAAAAACTACAAATTTTAACTGAAAAATGAAGAACAAGTTAAAACCCAGATTTAATTTTGCGGCATCCATGTCTCATGAACTCTAAAAATAATTAATGCAACTCATCAACTAGTATTTTGTTCTTTCAAGTTAGAATCTGTGGGGTTCTGGATATTGAATGGTTGGAGGGAGTTAGATATCGGGCTTCTTCGGGTGTACACGTTTGTTCCACGCGTCCAATATCCCTGGATTTTATTATTCCCTGCTCCATCACATATCCATCCCATTATTTTGACTATAGCCTCTAGGTACGATGAAATAAAAATAAGAAACATGGAAAATTTAACAAGTATAAATTTTTTGTCAAATTGATAAAAAATTATAAATGTCGAGGATTATAAAAATTATTTTACCTTTTGCATTTTTAATTTTAATGATAAAATTGAATTGAGAAGCCAAAATTTATAAATAAGAAAATACAAAGATAAGAGTATAAAATTTGAAACCTTTAAAAGAACTCATTTAATATTGTTGATGACCATTTTTGTGGTCAAAATACGTTTATCTGTTTAACCATAAACACAATGGTGAAAATTACAGAGATCATCAAACCGATGGTGAAAATTAATTATTTCTCTTTCAATATCTTTCTACAATATTTGGTACAAAAAAAAAAATGGTTCATGTTCATAGGGATTTTGATGTTACAATAATTATCACGTATTCAACACCTGTCTGACAAACTTAAGATAAAATAAGTGAATTCGTCCAAGATAAAAAAAGAAAAAAAGAAAACAATATTTCTCAACGTGAATTTGCAGTTGGAACTCTTGCCTTGTGAGGGCTATACATATGCTTAATCCCTTGAGAATGCAGCCTTGCTGGTGACTGTTGAGGTGGTGTTCTTGGTGTATCCATTGATGTATGGATTCGTTCTAACGAAACCCGAACATCGGCCATGGAAGGCCGGTTCTTCGGATCCGTATGTAAGCACTGCAATGCGAGAGCAGCCGCTGCTTGTGCTCCTTTCTTAGAGTACTGTCCCCCCAACCTTGTATCCATAATCCTTAGCATTTTCCTATTGTCACTTAGGAAGGGTTTTGCCCACTCCACCAGTGTTTCTTCCGACAAACCAGCTCGGTCATCATCCATTACCCGTCGTCCCGAAAGTAATTCTAATAGTACAACACCGAAGCTGTACACGTCACTCTTTGGGGTCAGACGACCTGCAATGTTTAAACTAGTCCGTTAATTGGATCAATACCCCTAAGTCGAAAACCACATGCTAAGAAAACAAGTTTGAGAAAGCAAAGATCATATCAATGATTATATCAATGCACCAAGATGGTAATGTTTCCCAATATCATCTCTTTCAAGATCTTTATAACTTCCAATCCGAAATCGTTTTTGTGTCTACTATAGCTATAGTTGCCTGTATTGCAGACTGCAGTTAGTTTCACCTCTCAAAGTTTCTTTAATTTAATTCCCCCAACAGTGAAACAAAACGGTAGCTGGTATGATCATGTGTATTAAAAGTTTCATGTTCAATAACTCTTACCCTCTGGAAAATACGTAGGAAGAAGCAGAAAAATATATAGCCCCCGTGGGCCAAAAAGCATGCTGTTTATTGGAATCTAAGCGTCCCAAAGGTCCTAAAGTTTAAGAAAGTTGAATTATATTGCTCGGTTCATCTCCCAACTCACTGATAAATGTGACCCGTTTCCCGAACTTATTCGTAAAAGATGATTCAACAGTAGTATTCAAAAGAAAGATGATGGACACCTGTTGCTACATATTCAGGGGCTGCATAACCTTGAGTGCCTACAACTCTGGTTGAGACATGGGTGTTATCGCCAGTTGGACCATCTCTTGCCAAGCCGAAATCTGAAAGCTTTGCATTGTAGTCCTACATGAATTTATACAGCAGCAGCATTAGTCATTCAATTAAACGTTTGATAAATAGGAAGATCTCAGCTATACAAGTCAATTACAAGTCAGAACTTTCCCAGGCATCAGCATACCGAATCGAGAAGAATGTTGGAAGCCTTTAAATCACGGTAGATCACATTAGCATTTAAACTATGTAAAAAGGACAATCCCCGTGCGACACCCCTGGCAATGTGCATCCGCGTAGCCCAGGAAATCGGTTGAACACTTTCTGAAAGAAGAAAAACATTAATGGTTAGCCAAACCTTAACACTATAGCGGCCATGAACAAGGCTTCCACGAATGGGAGCCAACCGTATCCATACTGTTTAACTCTGTACTTTTATGCGGCAATGCCGCAATGGAACAGACTATAAGGTTTAAGATAGATAAATGGAAAAAAATTAGCAAAATCTGTAGAAAATGAGATGCTTACTTCTAAATAGATGATTCTCCAAACTTCCCTTTGGCATAAACTCATAAACCAAAAGCCTATTCTCATCCTCTGCACAATAGCCAATGAGCTTCACAAGATTTCCATGGTGAAGCTGACCCAAATAGTTAACTTCTGCCTACAAGGTTTATCAGAGAGGAAATCAGGTACACATATGAAGTTGAAAAGAAAACAAAATCAAACGAAGAAGAGGAAATAAAACTTGTAAACTGGAGTACATACAAGCCATTCCTTGTGGCCTTGAAAGCTTTCTGCCGCAAGTCTTTTGATAGCTACAACAATTCCAGTTCCGGGCTTGGTAGGAGCCAAAGTGTTCTCATCAAGCCAACCTTTGAAAACGCATCCGAATCCTCCCTCTCCGAGAAGAGTCTCCGACCGGAAGTTTTTGGCGGCAGTTTTAAGATCAGAATAGCTAAAAGCCTTGAGATTGCTAGAAACAGATGTATCAACATTGAGATTGCTGGAAACTGGTGTATGAGTCTTTGAACCACCTAAAATAACAAATAGCAGAAGCTATAAATGTATTGCCCTCTAAACCATATGAAAGCTGCACTTTATTGTTGATGAATATGTGAATTAGGCTCAGATTCATCGTCTTTGGTTGCTTAAAACACACATCTACTGGACCCCTTTGTAAGATTCAGATCAAATACAGAGAATTGAGGATTCCATCAAGAAATTGAATGGGGATTAACCCATTATAAACCAAGTGAATTTTGCAAGATCTTTGCTGGGGGCAACACATAAAGAACCCGAGCTACACAATCCATGATGTATACGTATGAAAATCTTAATTTTAGACAAAGAAAAGAAGAGGAATTAAATGAACAGACCTGAAAAGTTAGTGGAAGAAGCATGACCGCACTTAGCAGGTTTAGGCCAACAAATTCCCATGGGAGTGGATGAAATAACAAGAAGAAAGAAATGGTCAAATCATGAGGAAGGAAATTAAGTTGTACTTCTCAACGAAAATGATGAACCATTTAAAGGGTCGAAGAAAAAAATATGGTAAGAGAAGAAAATAAGCCAAAAGTCCAATTTCCCATTGAAAGAGAGGCATCTGAATGAACAAGTAGTCAATGGAAGATGGTGACCCGAACCAAAGCAAAGCCTAGGCTGAACTGGATGTAAAATATCCACGCTGTTTGTTTTCATATTAAATGAAATTTATTATGGAAACCCATTGCTGAATTTTGTACCCCACATAATAAGCGATAATATTTTGACTATTGACTTTAAACTAACTCCACGTGCCCTACCGTGTTGAATAGGTAAAAGTGTGCTTTTTTACCTAAATAATATAAAAAATAAAATTAATAATTGACATGGCAATGAGATTATTTACCAAAATGGTATAATTTTATTGGTGTCCTGTTAAATTGGTGACACCAGACTGAAATGTAATAATCTAAAGTATTCAATGATTTGATATGCAAAATTTCCATTTTGAGTGATTGCTGAAAAAAAAAAAGTGAAAGGAGTTGGAGGCACAAAACTTTAAATGTGACTAATTCACTTGTAATCCCTCCTTATTTATTATTTTCTTTTTATTCCGCTTTAACTCATTACATTGTATTTAAGCAAGTCTTTAACCTATTTTTTTATTTAAATAAACCCTTAACTTATGATTTTTACTCATAAAATCCATTTACTTTAATATTAAAGTAAATACATTTTATCACTATTAGAGGGGTTTTTAATATATTAGCCCTGCTAGACTGTATGTTGTTAAACCTGGCACCTACATTGCAGAAATTGTTTGATTATTTTCAATGCTTAAGAACTGATGAAAATATAGATAGAAGACTAATATACTTAAAAGCTCATAAACTATTATACTTTGTTTAAACAAGCTTTTATACTATATTTGTAGTTAAATAGGCCCTCAAACTTTGTTTAAACAAGCTTTTATACTATATTTGTAGTTAAATAGGCCCTCAAACTATGAATTTTACCCATTAAAGTCCTAAATTTTAATATTAAAGTAAAACTATTTAAAAAAATATAAACTAATTCGTAATTTGTGTTGATGTGAATTTGATAAAAATAGTTTATTAAATAAAAAATAAAATTTTAAAATTTCTTGAGAGTACTTATATACATGACATTATTAACTACTCTTTTGAAATTTCTAATTACTTTTTTAGATTTTATGTTGATGTTAAAGTGTATATAATTTTTATTGCATCAACAAGAAATTAATATAAGAGCTTGAAATTCAAAATATATTTACTTTAATATTAAAATAAAGGGCTTTTATGAGTACAAATCATAGATTAAGAGCTTATTTAACTATAAAAATAGATTGAAGGCTTGTTTAAACACAATGTAGTGAGTTGAAGGAGAATATATATATATATATAATGGGGATTTACAAGACAATTAGCCACATTTAAGGTTTGGTGCCGCAACACCCTTTCACTTTTTTTTTTTAGCAGCCACTCAAAATGAAAAATTTGCATATCAGATCCCTAAATACTTTAGATCATTACATTTCAATCTAATACCGCCAATTTGACAGACAATACCAGTAAAACCATACAATTTTTGGTAAATAATCTCATAGGCATACCATTTCAATTATTAATTTTATCTTTTTGTACTATTTAAGTAAAAAAGCCATAAAAGTGTCATTAGAGCAATTTTATTACAACTAGGATTACATTTTATTATTTTTTTCCAAAAATTAATAAATTAATCATCATAAATTAAAATCAAGAACATTTGATTTTTTTGTTAAATTTTTTTATTATTAAAAATTAGTATTATACGTCAATATGAGATATATATAACATATCACATGTTATTATTTGATAATTATATTAATTTTTAACGGTATAAATAATTAAAATTTTAAAATATAATTAATGTAAAAATTTATTCCTTTTTAATAAAAAGGTCAAATGCATATAAGGTAGTTTTAGCCTTTTGAATACGAAGCTGTTGACCCTTTCCTTTCTAAGTCTGCTTTGCTCTAAAAACAACAGTATTTGATTCATTCTAACAAACGTCTACGTCAGATGATAGATTCAGTTGATAAAGTAAGATAGCGAGTATTTGCATCATATCTGATAATGTTTTATACAATATACGTATAGTCCGTAGCATGCCTGGCGGCTATTTTTTATTATTTGATTTTGGGTTTGGTTATTTTGTAAAAAAACCTTCTTCTTTTTGTATTTTTAATGTTGTTTCATGGAAAATTTTTTGATTGGCGGAAACAACAATTTTCTAAAGAACATATGTTATACTTTTTCTCTAAAGTCAATAAATCATCCGAAATAAATTAAAATATAAATCCCACCTTCAATCATAGCCTTCTTTAACACCTAACTGAGGGTACATTTATTTTCTAAAAAAATATTTTATAGAAAATATTTTTTATATTTATTTTATGAAAAAAAACCTTATTTAAGTCAATTCTTTTTTAAATCCAATTCCCTTTTTGACAAAGGTAAATTCTTTTTAAAAATCTCTCTTGATTTTTATATAAAAATTAAATTTAATCAAACACAAGTTATTAATAACAAACTTTTAGTTTCTATTTTTGAAATATTAAAATATTGATTTTCTTATATTATTTTCAATATTATTAAGCATTACATATTTATAATTAAAAATAAAATAATTTATTTATTATTTTGAAAAAAATACTTAATGTTACAGTTTTGTTTTGATAATAATTTTTTTAACATTAATATTAAATTTTATTTTAAATGATTTTTTAATGTTGTATTCCAAAATTCTATTAATATTTTTAATAATAAATATATATTACAATTAATGAATATTTACTAATAAAATATTTTAATAATATAAATGAGTCTCTGTAACTTTAAAAAGTAAATATTTGTTTAAATTATTCTTAACATTATTTATCCTTTCCAAACTTCAATGAGTTCTTCTAGCTCTAATACGTTACTATCCACTTCCACATATATATATATATATAATTCCAAATTAAGTTTTACTTAATCAAATGCTTCTATAATATTTCGCAATAAATATAATTTATAATGTATTTGTTTTAATGAAAATAATTTTTAAAAATAAGTTCAAAAAGAGGCTCCGGCTTCAGTTGATGATATTGTTAATAAAGATAGGATTGGGATCGAAAATGAATGATTTTGAAAGGCAAGGGCTGAGACCGGGAATTCGTTGGTTTGGTTCCGAAGAACTCAGTTATAAGCAGAGGGCTTGGATATTCTGATGATTATTTTCCCTGTGAAGGGTGAGAAGCACTTACCTCTGCTACTGATGCGAAAATGGCGTTTGAATGGATTGAGGGAGACGAACAGAGGCTGTTTTTGCTTTCTCTTTAGGTTTTCTGCTTTTGTTTGAATTAGGGTTTATTTTGTTTTTTTTGAGTGCACCGTTTGGTGGCCCATTTGTTGGTGAACAGCTGGCTTTGCCTTGGATTTGTGGCCTGTTCGGTTCTTCATTATTTTAATAACATCAGTAGAATATTTAAAAAAAAAAAAGTTCAAAAAATGTATTAAATAATAGAAAATATTCTACTAAAATCATCGTAATATAAAAAAATATTAATTTTTCTAAAAACCAATCCATTTTTTAAAAATCATTTTCTAAAAATCTAAAATTGAGTGTATTAATAAGTTTGAGGGTCGCGTTATTTTTGTTTGAAATTTAAAAATAAAATTTGATTATAACGTTATATTTCTTTTTTGGTACATTAAAAATAGGAGAAGACATCAACAGTGATCATTCGATTAGGATACTGTTTTATTATAATAAAAGCATATTGCACGTCTATTTTACTACATCTTCAATTTTTGTAGTGGAGTATAGAAGCATGCAAAATGAGATCTATCCCCCACCGGGCTATTTGGTATAATCGCAATAAACTCTATCTCAAAGGAGTATGAGAGCATGTGGATGAAGTTGTTGGTTTTATCAAGGCCTATTATGCAGAAATATATAGTATGGGGGAGATATTAAAGAATACACATGAAACTATATACTTAATTTGAAAATCATCGAACAATTATATCATAAAAATTAATTTTGACGCGTCCTTTAATTGAATCACGAGATGTTCTATTTTGAAAATCATTGTACGAAATAAATAAAGTTTGACAATGGTAGTTTGATGACGTCACGAACTAACTAAAATACGACAAATGTAAGCGCACCTATCGAATGGTAGTATAGCTATGGTGAGTCCGGAATATTGTATCCACAATGACCAAAAATACTAGTAATAACTATCTTTCTATTATTTAGCCTAATAATTAAGGGGATTGTTTTTAATTTAAATCTAAACTAATTAACTATTAACACGACAAAGAGTGAATTGGAAAAATATTTGAAGAAAACCAATAAGAGATCCACCTAGATTTCACTTATTATTATGATTTTGAATTAAACGATTTATTCACTTATCTTGATCCGTAGAAATCCCTAAATTATATTAATATCTCTTTCGAAACTAAGAACAACTGACTCTAGGTTGATTAATTGAAATTTATCTTTAATTAAAACCTTTATTGTCGCATTAACTCAATCTATGGATTCCTTTATTAGATTTGACTCTAATCCGATAAATTTATGTCATTCTATTTCTAAAATTGCAATCAACTCCGTTTAATTACGCTAAATCTATTTTTTAAGCATATCAAACTTAGATTAATATCCTGAAAATATTAAGGTAAGAATTAAAAACACACAATTAAAAACAAAAATAAGTATTTATCATGTAATTCAGATAATAATAAGATCTATCATAGGTTTCATTCTTCCTAAGTATTTTAGGGAGTTTAGTTTATAATGAAAAAAAAAAACATCTCAAAATAAGGAAAATAACAAGACATAAAGAACTAAAAACTTCTAAAGAAATTTGATGGAGATCTTTAATCTTGAATGAAATCCTACTTTTGAATTGATTCCAACGGCTTCCTTCGAATAATTTATTCGTTTTAATTTGCGTCTCCCTTTAGGTATTCTTGTGATGTGTTTTTATAAACTTTAAAATACTCAAAATACTTAAAAATTATATTTTTTTCGTGTGAAAACGAAACAAGGTACGATAGGAACACGGATATGTGATCAGCCGTGTAAGAATGTTTAGACCGTATGCAGTACTGATATGGTTAAAAATTGACACAGGCTGACACACGGGTGTGTGGCCATCCCGTGGGAGACCCACGGGAGTGTGAGAGGTCCGTGTTAAGGTACCCAGTCCGTATGCAATGCTGACATGGTTGGAGATTGATACAAACTGGCACACGTGTGTTGCCAGCATGTGTGATATTGAAATCAGTTCTGTTTGCTCAATTTTGACTCGTGTTTAAATTATTAGGAGAATTGAATTCACAAAATTAAATAATAAAACATCAAAAAACATGCTAGGGCCTAGGCAAGGGCGTATTTGCAAGCCAGAAGAGATGGGTTTCCAGGATATTTGCAGTGAAGGAAACGCGCTAACTATTATACGAAAACTGAATTCTGTAGAAGAAGATAGATCTTGTATTAGCAGTTTGATTAAAGAAATCAAGGAGAAAATTTCCAATTTCAGAAGATTGAGTTTCAAGCATGTACGAAGGGAAGCCAACAAAGCTGCTCAAGCGATGGCGAAGGAAGGAGCTCGATACGAGCATCCCCAATATTGGATAGAGGAGGTGCCGCACGCAGTGGAGGTTCTGGTGAATCAAGAGAGAAGAAGCGGTGCTTATGGAGGTTAGATGGAGAGGTAGAGTCCGGGTTAAGTGGGTTTTGGTTGCCCGATGAACTCATGATCTTCACAGAGACTGTGGTTCTAGAAAGGTTTGATTTTGGGAGAAAATCAGTCTCTTCAGACTTCAATAGCTAATACAAGTTTTTTTTTAGTTTTCAAATGTCGGAGAAAAAGGGTTACCAGGGCTAAGTATTTCATTTCTGCCGATTCATTTTACTTTGTAAGTACTTTTGAACAGTTTTTATTTATGTTTTCTTTTTGCGTTTTCAAGGCACCGTTTTGGTGAACAGTTAGTTATTTTTTGACAGCTATTGTTTCCTTATTTTAATGCTTCTTTAAATCAATAATAGTATCAGTTGCTTAAAAAAAAAATTTGTAGTCAAGTAGGATTTTCTATTTATACAACAAAAGATGATTATTAGCTCAACAGTGTTGGACTACATTTTTGTACCCTTGGCATTGCGAGTTGTGAGGCCGGCACTAAGGGCCTGAAGCTAGGAGTAATTAGCGTTGGGCTGGTTCGGCAAAATACTGAAATGGAGTCGGAACTTCATCGGCCGTAAAAGGCCCATCAGGGTGAAAGGTCTTGACTTGAGAAGAAAGAAAACTGGGAACACAACACAGAAAATTATATTTAACTAAGGCCGAGCAATATAGAAGAAGAAGAAACAGAAAGGAAGAATAACAACCAAGTGTGAGAAGTAGGAAAAGCAAGTGCAGAGAAGAGAAGAAAGATGAGCAGCATTGGAACTGGTTACGATCTCTCTGTCACCACTTTCTCTCCCGACGGCCGCGTTTTTCAGATCGAGTACGCCTCCAAGGCCGTCGATAACAGTGGGTTCGTTCTTCTTCTTTTTTTACTAATAATTATATACACATTCTGCTATTGTTAGGTTCTCAATTATCTTTATTTTTCAGAACTGTAATTGGAATAAAATGCAAAGATGGGATCGTTATGGTATGCTTCTTTTTCTTTTACTTTGATTGCTTATTTTGAATATAAAATAGTTTCGTTAAAATGGATATTGCTTTTTCAAGGGAGTGGAGAAGCTGATAGCATCAAAAATGATGTTACCTGGCTCTAATCGTAGAATCCATTCCGTTCATCGTCATTCCGGCATGGTATTCCCTAGTTTCCTCCCCCCTTTTTTCAGCTTTTAACTTCAATTTATTGCATCTTTAGCCACATTGTTATTTGTCAATGCTAGCTTTGGATTCTTAGTCTCTCGCTCTCTCTTTCCCCTGATATTGGATGCTCGAATTTAGGCAGTAGCTGGATTAGCAGCTGACGGCAGACAAATTGTGGCCCGTGCTAAATCTGAAGCTACTAGTTATCAAAGGTCTTTATTTATTTTTCTCCTGTACATCAATTACTTAAATTCAGCTTTAATTATGTTGTTTTGTGTTCATCTAATTGTAATTGTATTTTGTTGGTGTTGGACCTGGTGGTTTAGTGTGTATGGTGAACCCATTCCTGTCAAAGAACTTGCTGATCGCGTTGCAAGTTATGTCCATTTATGCACTCTTTACTGGTGGCTCAGGCCTTTTGGCTGTGGGGTAATTCTAGGAGGTTATGATAGAGATGGACCCCAATTATACATGGTTGAACCGTCTGGCATCTCCTATGTAAGTTCATTTCTTGCGAATGGGGCTTCATTTTTCTTCCTTTTTCTTGTTGCTAGTTCTATCGGTATATTTATCTTCTTTGCCAGTCAATAATGTATTTCTTCCTGTATAGAGATACTTTGGTGCTGCAGTTGGGAAGGGAAAACAAGCTGCCAAAACGTAAGATTCAAACTATTTTTTTCATGTGGAACTTAGAGGATGACTTTTAATGGAAGTCATTTTGTCATGCTAGCTAGTTAGATGAGATCAATGATTGGAGCATTATTTATTCTGTACTTTTACTTGTTTCCATCTCAACCAGTGAAATCTAGTATAGAATTTGGATGCAATGGTCATCCTGTTGAAGGGCCTTCTAACGAGATCATTTTCCCCTTCTTATATATTCTCTTTTATGAAAACCTATCAGCAAAGGATATACTGCTGTCATTCTCTCGAATTGTTAAGATTAATCCCCCAGTTATGCTTTCCTTCAATATTGTGATCTGCCCCTTTTTTTTCTAATAGAGCAAAATTGGATGCATCATAGAGAAACCTTTAAAGTTTGAAATAAAAAACTCTCAATGGAGAGCAAGAGAGTCCTAATCCAAGTTTTTGAATTAATCAGATATAAGAAAAAGGTACAAAAATGTGGAGTGGATGAAGCAATGTGGATTAAGGAAAATGATGTACAAGTTGTGCACTATCTGCTGTTTCACTACTTGCCATATTTGCCTATAATTCATCAACACGACTCAATGTAGCCTTTACACCAAACTGGTTGGTCCTAGCTACATGAAATGGTTTTATCCATTCTGTTTGTTTTGGGGCTGTGTACTCCGATGGATATAAAAAAGTTAAAATCTTTCTTAATATCACAACCTTTGTAATCTTTGGTTATCTCTTTCTCTCTGCATTCATCTTCTGAGCATCTGATAATTTAATGTTTGAATCGATTGTGGACAGGGAAATTGAAAAGTTGAAGCTGTCTGAAATGACATGCAGAGAAGGGGTCATTGAAGTAGCCAAAATGTGAGTTTTGGCTATCTTAATTCTTCCTGTTTTTGTTCTAATATGCTTATTTTGATTCTGGGGACGTTAATTGTTGGTTCTAAAATTTTATGTGCACTTCTTTTTTTATTCCTTAATTTTCACTTATTGAAGATTCTTGCTTGAACCGTCATTTTAAATGCTGTTATTTGTTGTCTTTGCATAGGCAACAACATCAAATTGGTTTTCTTATTCTCTGTTTATTTGTCTATTCTTTGTGATGTCTCTAGCTTACCACAATGTATGACTCTCAATGTGGGGTAAGATTTATGTTTTCCCTGTTGAACTAGGGTACATGCATGCTAAAACTTGGTAGAAATTAGCTGCCTAGAGTTAACTTTAAGCTTTTGTTTTACCTCAAAAGAGATCATTTTACAAAGATGTTCTAAAAGATTGTCTTAAATTTAATTCATTTCCTCTTTCATATCGCTAAAGCTGTTGGCTACTGAAACTGTAATGCAGAGTATATAAAATAGTTTAATCCTGTGGCAAATCTGATTTAACACATATATGTCAGAATTCGGCCTTGGACCTGCGGTGGAAACATTTACCTACGTCATTAAGTAAGAACTAACTATATAAACCTTGTTTGGATTATGGATTTGTGTGTGTATGGTGCCCTACTCTAAGATCCTACTTGCCAAAGAAAAGTCTTATTTCTCTCTTATCCAAACACCAACTAAAAGCAACCTCAGTTCTCTGGCAATAGTAATAGTTTATGATAACGTGTTTGGATTATGGGTTGTTGTTTGAGTGCCTTCCACAATATGACCCTACGTATTACAACAAACTGAAATCTATCTAATCAGCAACAGTTAGGGAATAGTTTAATTACCCTTCCGCTGAGTTGGCAATAAATACCGGTAGTGTTGCCATTTTCTTGCAGTTCATAAAATTCAAAACAAAATTTGAAGTGAGCAAGAGAACTGTTAAACTTATAAGATGGAGGTGCAAGAGGAGTACTTTCTTTTAATGTTAAATTTTTATATTCATCATGCATTGCCATACGTGGTATTTTCTTACTTTTCTCTCTTAATGCAAGTTTTCAATGCTAGTACTAGATGTTAACCATGCGCGTCATTTGTGAACAGCATATACAAGGTACATGACGAAGCAAAGGATAAGGCCTTTGAACTTGAGATGAGTTGGGTCTGTGACGAGTCCAAGCAACAACATCAAAAGGTAATTCTTACCGTCTCTTAATATGGTATTTGTTTCAACATTCTAACTAGCTAGAACAACAAAATGATGCCCTTGTTGTCCTAGACAATGTTGGTTGCATGAAATTGACCTTGCCATTTTGCTCATTTAAGACCATATACTAGGATTTGAAAAAGTAGGGTATTTTTATTCTTTTACCCACGTCTTTCTGGCCACTTTTGACACAAGAATCTCCCGTTGAAAGACATGATGGAAGTGATTCAGGATATCTTAGGGACTAGGGTTTAAAGTTCAATAACCAGAAAAGCAATAAGCTTGAATTAATTAAATGTCTACCCCTAAATAGAAAGTACGTTAGTTTCTATAGACCCTTAACTTGGACTCTAAGCCTACGTTTTTCCTTAAGAGTACCCAGGCCCATCACTCATGTCAGATGCATATTTGATTGTTAGTACAGATATATGATTCTTCAAAGACCCAGATGAAAAAACACAGAAAAAATTGAACATATTTATGTCAGATGCATAATATAGTTCTGAGCTAACATGCTTGAAACTCAAGAAAATAGGGACACAACTTTTTTTTAATTGAAAATAGATAACTTAAACAAACTGGACTAGAAAACAAAAACCTAATAGCGTAACGAAGCCAACTCTAAGATAAAACCTATATTATTTTAAATACTAAATATAACCCTGAACTTATAAAATATTACAATTTTAAGCTCCGTAAATATGACAAGATTAACAAAATAAAATCTCAAGTAAACAAATCCGTGATTAGCTTCTTAGCTTTCTGCATCCAGGAGACATTTGTGGGCCTTCACCAAACATGTCAAGAACCAACTTGAAATCTTTCTCCTGCTTTATCTTCAATTGGGTTTACCTGCACTTTTTTTTGAATGCTTTTACATTTTATCCTCTATTTGCTTGTGTGCTCAAACAATTACTTTAGCATGGCAGACCCATTTTATTTTTCAGATACTGTCGCTTAGTTGCCTAAAGAAAGTAAAAATTAGGAATGTTAGCTATCTTAACTAAATCATTAGCGAGACTTCGGTGCAATGGATGATTAATGACTCTTTGTTTCGATGTCATTAAATTCCTTTCACGGATAATTTATTGCACTATTCCCATATGTTTACATGTTTGTATTCATAAAAAATGTCGATGGTTGGATTTCAGGTTCCCGATGACCTCTTGGAGGAGGCTAAGGCTGCGGCTAGGGTTGCCCTAGAAGAGATGGATGCCGATTAAACATGAGTGGAGCCAGAATACTGTTGCAATGGTATTTTGATCTTCACTAATTTCTCATCTGTCATAAACTTGATGTTTGATGTATGATCTAAGTCATTGACTGGTTAAACATGTTTCCTTGTATTTTTTCATCAAGAAGATCTGCCGGCTTTTTTATTAGGGCCTTTGATTTCGAACTACGAAATCCGTAACTGCCTTTGTTAAGGCATCAACTATGCACGGGTATTTAATATAAATATGTTCATATGAAAATATAAATATTAAAAGATGATTAATTGGGCTAAATAACAATAAAATATAATGTAACTATGAAAAAATTGGAAAAAACACAAAAGAATTGATTTAAAAATGTCAGGCTTTTTTTTCTTTGTTCAAAGTACCACAGGCGAAGTTGAGATCTTAAAATTGATACGTAGCGCATCGAATCAATGTGGTTGAAATGCGAGTACAATACCTACCCACCACATTGATGAAAAATGTAGGCCAGTTATTTTGGTAACTGGATGGGAAGGACAATCACTCACTGGAGACACAGACCGTGATGTGAATTTAACGCGGAAGGAAAAACCAAGTGGTCCAAATCTCTAACCCGTTGGGGAGGGTGACAACTCAAACGGGTTCCCCTCACTGTATTTATTGAGAATAAGCTTTAAAAAGATCTCTGTTGTCAGTTCTGAGTAAATTTGTCCGTTTTAAAAAATTTTGAGGTAACTGTCAAAAATAAATAATTAAAAATAATTACTCACAGATTAATGTTTCTAACATTTAACTGGTATGGTAATAGTTTTAGTCTTCAAATTTTATATATTTTCTTAATTTAATTTTAATTTAATGAACTTAGTAATATTTGCTCATGTTATCAATTTACTAATAATTTTAAAAAAATTTATCGAAAAATTAAATATATATATAACTCAAGCTTCAAAAAACATATATAAAATTTTATTTAAATCTAGAAAAGTAATACCAAATAAAATAAGAAAAAAATATAAAATCCAACATTAAACGTTAAGTTTTTTAAATTTGATATATTTTTCCTATTTTATTATTCAGGTTTTTCTTCTTTTTTTATTATATAATTATTAATGTTTTCTTAACTTTATTAAGATTAGTGAATTTGAATTTTATATTTATCCTTATTTACTTATTCATGTTATCTTAATAAAAGAATTTAATTTAACTGATTCGAGTATTTAACCTATATTGTTATAGGATTTGAATTAAAATATTAATCAAATAAAAATGTATTAAATATTATGGAAAAAACTACAAGAATAATAAACCAGGACAAGTATTTAAACCGTTACCATTCCTATAAATTATCAAAGAAAGCCCCTAAGCGATTTTCTTTTTCATATTTTTACTTCTGTTTTTCTTTCCTGACTTAATTTTGATCCTACTCATGCACCCTCTTAATCGGACTCTCCATAACTTAAATCATTTTTAATTTGGTTTTAAGTTATCATCACTTTTTTTACTTCATTTAATTAATATTTAATCTCATTTTTTTAAAAGAACCATTTAGATAATAAATGTTAAAAAAAAGATTTAATTGTGCTTCATATTATTATAATAAGCTAATTTATTAACTTCATTTGAAAGGGAAATTCAGCTTTGTGTCAGCACATGTGCAGGAAATTGTTCCAACCACACATATTTCATGACCAAAGTTTTTTTTAATAAATAAATTTTAATGAAGGCTTATTCTTTTATTTAATTAAGCTATTGGGTTTTTTACATTAAAAAAAAGGGGTAAGTGGTTGATAAATGGGTAAATTAACTGTCTTTTTTCTAAATTGGTTATGTAGGCTGTTTTTTTTTTTTTTTGAAGATTTAGGAAAATAGGCTTGAGAAAGTATGAAAAGTGCGTCTAGTTGGGTACATTTTCTGTACAATTAGCAAAAAAGCTCATCTAGTTGGGCAAACTTTCTGAATAGTTGGTAAGAAAGCATATCTAACTAGACAAACTTTTACTAACATGTCAGGGAAAGCGTATTCAATTGGGCATGTTTTCTTTAGAATTTCCAGAAAACACTTTCACGCTTTCACACATTTTCCTAAATCTTGAAAAAAATGTACCTATTTGACCAATTAACAAAAAAACGACATATATGCACAATTCAGCCGATAACAATAACACTAAAATTGTTGTATTATGGTAAAACTTGAAACAAATGAGATTAATATTTTAAGAATACGATTTCAATAATATTTTTTACATTATTGTATCATGGTCAATGTTCAACTAAAGGAATATCCATAAAAAATATACAAAAATTCTTCATTTAAAAATTAATTTAGTACATAAAAATTAATTTTATATAATTATATACATAATTCTTTATTTTAAATTAATTTTCATAAATTACAAACACTCTAACTACGTCGTTTTATTATTAATTTATATATACATATAGTTATATACATAAAAACAAAAAAAATATTTATTTAATTTTATAAATTCATTCATAATTATCTATAATTAATTATGTTTACAAATTGAATGTGTAATTTAAATTAGAAAAAAAAAATTGATTGCTGCGGTAACCAATGGGGTCACTTTCAGACAGAAATACGTTGATTAAGACCAGATGGGGGACCATGTCGTGGACCACAAGAATTCCACTTTTTCTTACAATTATAACTCATTTATGTTTTTACAGTATCCTTTTTCACTACCATCCGCAATACCTTTTCCATCATTATCATCCATATCAATGTTTACTACTAATATTTATTTTAGGTAGCTATTAATGGCTAAGAAAATTCAGGTTTGTTGAATTATTAATCAACCCACCTTTTCGTTTATATAATTTAAAACAAACTAGAAAAAAGTAGCAGGTGGCAAAAGCTTGTCTGGTTAAAGTCTCAGCTGAGTCTTTTATTTCGGCTCTTCTTATTTTTGTCCGCCTCTTGAACTAACTCAAAAGCCATTTTTCCTTTTGCTGCTCAGCCTCAAAAAGCTCATAATCCTTCCTTTCTTATCCACTTCTCTTCTCAAGTATATCCCTTTTTCTTTTTTCTCCTCCAATAATGATCATTCTTTCAATCATATACGAATAAATAATTATTCTTTCATTATTTAATTGCTATATATACTACTTAGAATTCTATACTTTCTAGTTTGTAGTGCCGTTATCGAATTTGCTTTGAAGCTTGTACATTTTCGTACAAAAGAGATTGGGTTTTTGACTGTTGGTTGATGTTTCTTGACCCTTATAGGCCTCAGCTCAGCCTTTTCTGATATCAATTCATCCCCAAAATTTATTTTGCTTTTCTGGGTAATTCTCAAGTTCCTTAAACCAGCAAAAGCTGTACACTTGATTTTGTCTCTAGTGTGGGCGATTAGTTTAAATTTCATGGCTTTGGGGGCATAATGCATGCATTTCTCACTTTAAAAAATTTAATTGTTTTTATTATGATGTATTTTTTAATACCAACAAAAAATTCGTGGTTGTAAGCGAGGGGAAAAGATCTAGGGGGTAATATTTTATGTACTAATTCATTTGTTTATGTCAATTTGTTATCTATGATGAGGTTGATACAAAGTACTTTTTTTTTCTCTCTCTCTCTCTCTTATTTAAGCTGAATTTTCCAGATTTCCGCATCATTTGAAAAAAAAAAAAATTAAAGGACATGCCTCTGTACTTTTGAGGTTCTTAGCAAAAAAATCTATTGAGTGTTAATTGTGAGTAGTTTACTCCATTTGGCTGTTTTATTTTGCCGAGATTTTACCTTTGTTTTCTATGAACATATGTTTATTTTCTTTTATGTCTGATGCCATTTCAATGACAATTACCTTTCATATTCTAGGGATTAGATCAGTTTTATTGCTTCAAATTGAATTTCCACCAAGTTTTCTACTTGAACTGAGATTCGCATATTCCAGATAATGTTCTTGTGCTATATGTTAATGAGGAGTTTTTAAAGATTGAATATTCACTTTTCAACGTTCCTTTTGCTTCATAATTTGGTGTTTTAAGCCCTTCTTTTTATGATTTGATGCTGTGATACTGCAAAATTGAGTGATAAAGATGCTCGTCTCAGGAACAGGTTTTCAGAGCTTGCAAAAGTGAAGTAAAGATATAAGAGAAATGAGTCAACCTAAAATTAAGCGGCGCGTGGGTAAGTATGAGATGGGAAGGACAATTGGGGAAGGAACATTTGCTAAAGTGAAGTTTGCAAGAAATACAGAGACTGGAGAACCTGTGGCACTTAAGATCCTTGATAAAGAGAAGGTTCTCAAGCACAAGATGGCTGAACAGGTTTCTTTTCTTCTTCATGCTTCCTTATCTCTTCTCTATATCTATTTTCATAGTTTGTCAAAGCTATTATTACCCACATTTTGAGAAGCGAAATTCTACTTTTCAGATATTGCATCTAAAGTTGTTATCTTGCTTGCTTTTGCAGATCAAGAGGGAAATAGCAACAATGAAGTTGATAAAGCATCCAAATGTTGTCCGTTTATACGAGGTTTCTATCTCTATCTCTCTCTGTGTGTTCTGGTTGACCGGTTGGGTTCCAGGGGAGGGTGGGGGCTTGATATATGCACCATCTACTCATTCTTCTTTTTCTCTAGAGTATGATTATGATTTATGCGGTAAAATGCATATTCCTCAATAATGAGTTGCAGATTTGAACCATTTTCAAGAATCTTGTATTCTGAAACAAAGCCTCCCTTCTTCATTTCTATCTGTAGCATTAGCACTGAAATGGTGGCATGATTTCTCCAAGCTTCAACATTATATGAAAATTTTGGCTTTTGTTTACTACCATCTTTATTGATCCTTATAATATTTATATTTGAACTGAGTATATGATCAAAGATGAAAGAGCAACATCCAAGCTTTTTTTAATGACCAATCTCTTGCAATGCCTGTTTAAAACAAACCTAAGAACTTCTCGTTTTCTGTTTCATCTTGCCTTCTGATCTAATGCTTTTCACCTACAGCAATTAAGCATCTAAGAGAAAACCATCTGGTAGCATTTACATTCGTCTATCATTTTAGTAGAGCTTTGGATGTTTGTATCAAATTATTTTGTTTACTTTTATTCAGGTAATGGGAAGCAAGACAAAGATATTTATTGTTTTGGAGTATGTCACCGGGGGAGAGCTCTTTGACAAAATTGTAAGTTGATGATATCTGGGATAGTTGCATATTATGTTAGATTCTCATTTGTGTTGGTGGAGCTGCACTAATATGTTTCCTAGTTTCAGTACTGATTTAATATTTGTACCTTGTCTTAAGAGAGCTAACTTTAGATCTTGTATATCTTTAAACCATTTCTTAATTCTGAAGGTAAACAACGGAAGGATGAGAGAAGATGAGGCACGAAGATATTTCCACCAGCTCATTAATGCTGTTGATTACTGCCATAGCAGAGGCGTCTACCATAGGGATCTTAAGGTATTTAAACTTGGCACCCTTTAAGGAGAATATGTTTATACTTATGCATATATGTGCATGCATGCATGCATCTTATGCTATCAGGAAATGAAGTTCATATATACTTCCTCTTGATTTTCTTGCAGCCTGAAAATTTGCTGTTGGATGCATATGGTAACCTCAAAGTTTCTGACTTTGGGTTGAGTGCACTATCTAAGCAAGTCAGGGTAATTATGACATCCTCTTTTTCCTTCTACATGATACATTATTAAGCTTTGTCTAGTCTTTAACTTCTTTGTTGTCTGTGTTATTTATCCTACTTATTTAAACATTCATGTGAATATTTTAAGGTCCTGAATCTTGATGTAACCGATTGATTCCGTAATCTTGTAAGAATGGTTCTGTCTCTCTGTGCCTTTGATGGCTTTAGAACATTCAGAAATATTTCTAATCTGAAGTTGAATTTATAGGATGATGGTCTCCTTCACACTACCTGTGGAACACCAAATTACGTCGCTCCTGAGGTGCAGACAGTAGTTCAATCACACTAAATTTTCCTTCCATCATTTGTAATTGTATAACCCCTTAGAAACCCCGGTTATTAACAATCTTCTCTCTTCCTATACATAGGTCCTTGATGATGGAGGCTATGATGGAGCTACTGCAGACTTGTGGTCGTGTGGAGTGATACTCTTTGTGTTGCTTGCAGGTTACTTGCCTTTCGATGATTCTAATCTTATGAACCTGTACAAAAAGGTCTGTGTTTCATAATTGAATGTTGCAGTTATCCATTGTCACTCGTTGCCTGTTTTTCACTCTGATTTTCCGATTATACAGATTTCAGCAGCTGAATTCACTTGCCCCCCTTGGTTATCTTTTAGTGCAATGAAATTGATAACTCAAATCCTGGATCCAAACCCGATGACTGTAAGTTACTATGCCTAACTCTCCTTACCTGGATGTGTTTCAAGATTGGATATTAAATTCTGTGTGCATTGAATAGGAAGAGGGGCAAAAGATTTCTATACTTTGTATGGTGATGGCAAGTGAAATAACATTGTATATTGCTATGCTAAGTAAAGCTTCTAAAACTAGATAAAACAAAGCTATACTCATGACAGAAAAAAAGAATGTCCTATAAAAAAATAGCTTGGTTAAATTCTTGTCGAATGTGCAATAATTATAGTGTGAAACGACAGAAATAATATTGTATTTTACTGTGTTTTTATTCATTTGTCTTTTGCCCCTCCATCTTCAATAAATATTGTCTAACACATTTTCCTTGTTAGCGGACATAAGCGTGGGAGATGGAGTCCGAGAAATCTGCCAGATAGATATTAAAAATGTATAATTCTATCTGCTCTTTCTCTTTTTCCTCTTTTCATCTCTCAAAGATTTCAACTCGCAGTCTGAATATAATTTCTAAGGAAAGATAACCACACCTTATAACTCCTTATCCTTTTTTGCGTTCATTTTTCATCAAAGCCACCCATGAATTTATCGATCATGTATTCTGAATTTGAAGTTGATGACCTCTTACTATGTTATGAATTTATGAAAATTTCAACTACAAGTGCATAAAAGACAGTTCGTTTCGGCTTCAAGGTTCATATTCTGCTTGTATTCATATGCATTTTTATGTTGGACTTAAATGCTTGGGAATCATTTGCCTTCACAAGATTTTGTTTTGCTTTTATCTAATCATATCAACTTAGCATAAGGTTAATGTGTACATATATCTTTCTCATGTTGCAGCGCATTACTATTCCTGAAATTTTGAAAGATGAATGGTTTAAAAAGGGTTACAAGCCTCCTGTGTTTGAGGAGAAAGACGATGCGAATTTAGATGATGTAGAAGCTGTTTTTAAAGATTATGAAGTAAGTTGATGCAGTCTTTCTCTAAGTTGACATCTGCATATTGGACAACTGCTGTTATATTTGGTGCTTCTTTGACTTTTTATCTTAATAATTTCAATATGTTGGTTAACATAACAGGAGCACCATGTAACAGAACAGAGAGAAGAACAACCAACAGCTATGAACGCTTTCGAGTTAATTTCTATGTCAAAAGGGTTAAACCTTGGGAACCTGTTTGATGCAGAAGAGGTTTGTATGTTAAAAGGCTTTTCGTTTTTGTATATCAACTGTCAAACCCTGGTCGTTACCTTTCCTTTGCATGACTTCATTGTCACTAGAAAGGAAACCTGAAATCTGCAGTATGTCCAGTGCCAAATAGGACATTTTCTGATATCAATAGGCTATCAAAGCCGATTAAGAAAGCAGACATATAGTGTCTATTTGCTTGAGAAAGATGACTAATAATATTATACTGGCTATTTACATCTAAATGTGAACCGTTGCTTGTTCCATTTTCTGCAGGGATTTAAGAGAGAAACAAGGTTTACATCTAAATGTCCTGCTAATGAGATCATCCATAAGATCGAAGAAGCTGCAAAGCCTCTCGGGTTTGATGTCCACAAGAAAAACTACAAGGTGAGTAAATCTTACACACAATATAATAAAGGTAATTATCGAAATCTATATATAAAGTTTATTTATTTTGTATTGTTTTTATGTAGATGAGACTCCAGAATTTGAAAGCAGGAAGAAAAGGAAACCTTAATGTCGCCACTGAGGTAACTTACAGTTAAAGCAACATTTTGTTTTAAATCTTGGCTTACGTTTTGTATTTAATTAAACTGTTTATTTTGTTAATCAGATATTTCAAGTGGCACCTAGTTTACATATGGTCGAGGTCCGAAAAGCAAAGGGGGACACATTGGAATTCAATACGGTACCCCATGATTCTCTCATTACAATTTCATTACATTTTCTAAATGTATCGTATTGTTAGAGTTATGTAACGGCATATAATTGGTTATAGCTGATGGAAATGGAAGAACGTTTTTACCGGTAGAAAGAAGTTGGTTAAATGTAAATGGAAAGTTCCAAATGAAAGAAGTTGGTTAAATGTAAATGGAAAGTTCCAAATGACTTCGATTCCTGTCATGGTTTTGGATTAGTCCTTATATTGTCACTATTATATTATACGAGTTAGACCATTATTGCGCATCACAAAGCGTCTTACATCTCGATAATGTCTTAAAATTTGTTGTCCGATCGTGAGACTGAAATTCTCCAATGTTAAACACACATGCTCTAGCTTATCTGCTTACTCAAACCAAGTATCAAACCTGTCTGCTGGTCTTTAAATAGACAACATACATGAGTTGCAGTTGATTTCTCTTGTGTTTCTAAACTCACTCAGTCGTTACCGAGATTATGATTTTGCTGGCGATTAAAAGGTTTGGGTTTTTTTTTTTTTTTTTTTGCAGTTCTACAAAAGCCTTTCGACCTGTCTGGAAGATGTTGTCTGGAAAACGGAGGAGGACATGAAAGAAGTGCACGTTTGAATTGACCCATGTTTCCAAGTTGAATGAAAATTGTGGATGGTTTTGTTGTTGTTTGTTGAATGTTGAATGTCGTTTTTGGCCCAATATTTCTTCATTCTTTTCTAGGATTAAACAACCATGGTGGTTCCAGTTGTTTTCCATGTTATTAGTTGTTGGAAAGCATGGATAATTCCCATGGAATGCGGTGGTTGTATTTACCCTTTAAAATGTTAATGATGATTAAATGTTTCATGATATTTGCCAAAAAAAAAAAAAAGAAGGTAAATCCTTATGTTTTGATTTTGTTTCCTCCACTAAATATTATCCTATGCTATTCTTTTATATGAATTAATTCCATTAGCAGAATATAGATAAATGTCTTCAAATTTTATTTTAAAAATTAAAATTGACAAATCTTTTGTTTCATCAGACTTTAGAAATTACTTTGTAATAATAAAAATAATAATTAAATAAATTTAATTATTTTTTTGTAATAAACATTTAACTGTGTAAAAATAATGCTCTCCATAAACATGATTTCACTATCAATATATATTATTAGCTTGACATAATGATAAATTTAGTTCTTAATATTTATATTATTTTATTTTGATGTTAATTTTTTTATAGATTAACTTGATCCTCCACTTTTAAAAATTGAGTCAAATTGTTTATTTTTTAGCTGAAAAAATTTGACAACTTACTATCAATTCACATTGACTTTATATTTTTTTAAAAAAATAATATAAATTGCTAAAAGATTAAACAAATTTTAATAAGATTAAACAAATTTTAATAAGATTTATAAATTAGAAAGAAAAAAAAAAAAAACTATGTCAATAATGATTTACACGTAAATGTTCACATGCCCTATCATGTTAATGTTTTTAAATTTTTATTAATTCAATCAAATTATTTAATATAAAATAAAAAAATTAACTAATTTTTAAGGTCGAGGGTAAAATGATTCTTCCAAAATAATTAAAAATAATTAAGGCAATAAATAAACCTTAAGTGCTAAATTTATTATCATTCTTGTTAAATTTAATCATTGATTTGTTAAAATATTAATTTATTAAGATATGATGTTGATAAACCGAAATCGGTAAGTAAAAGAATATTAAAAATGTGATAAATTGAATTATATTAATTTAGTTTTGATTTAAAAAAAACTAATTTTTAATATTTATATATTGTATAATTTTTTTATGACATTGAATGTTAATTAAGAAAATGAGAAAAAATAAAAATTATTATTTTATATTTTTGTATATTTTCAATCAACTTTTAGCTGATGAATTTATATTTTTAACTTTTTAGGTGAAATGGTCAAAGTAAAATAAAACTGTAAAAAAAAATTATATTACACAATATACAAATATTGATGATTAAATTTGTTATTATGCTAATTTTAAAAGCTATCACCTTTAGCAAGTTGGTGATTGAAAAAGACAAAATTAATTTGTTAGATGATGATTTTGTAACTTTTTATAATTGTATGATTAAAAAAATTATTAATAATTGAATAACTAATAATATAATTTACCTAGATAAATAAAATGAATAATACATTTTCTTAGGAAATAAGGTTTCAATTCAAAATTTATTTTGATTTAAGAGTGAGTTCTATTAAATTTATTTTATCATTGTGATAATTAATTTTGATTATAAATATTCAAATTTATTTATATTTACTATTTTTTTTAAAACATACTTATGATTATAAGAGTGGGTTTAGATGGACAGTAAATTTATCTACAGTTAATATAAAAATAACGATAATAATAAAATTCGATACTATAACATGAGACAAAAAAATAAACTAAATACACACATTTTACCGCACATCTAAATTCACGTTAAATGTAACTAGAAAAAAACAACATTTTGGACCACAATCATGCCGAACAAGAAATTAATAAATAAATCATTATTTTAAATTATTGTATTATATTACTACTTTTGTTATTTTACAAAAACCAGATATATAATCCTAAACACACCGTCGCAAATCCTATAAGTATAAGGAGAAAAAGAATATAGTAATAAAAATAATAATTCTGGTGCATCAAATTTTGAAAAATATGCAAACAATTTGTAAGAATATTAAAAACCCATAGAATTTGGTGTTAAAATAAACCGATCCCGAACAAGAAGTTTCATCCTTATCGCTTTCCTCTTCAATGGGGTGATTGAAGTTGGCAGGCACGATGGTTTCAGGGGCGGAGTCATCGCCCCTGTAATCAGGGCTGTTGGGCGCCGGCGCATCATCCGACGGATCTAAGCTCTTCGGCAGCCCTTGGCCGTGGGTGACGTTTATCTTGAAATGCTGACCATTGTTGCATTGCTCCCCATCGTAATCACTGGAAAAGAAATAGTTCATCCCTTCTTTCAGTAGAGGAACCGCTACTGAGATTGGATGAGGCGCCGTGGACGAAGGATCTGCCGCCGACCATTCGATCGTCTCGTTTTGAAGAGCGTCGTCGTAATCGCAGAACTTGTATGTGGTGAAATTGTATGTTTGGATTACTGAATGGTTGTTATCCGTATTGAAGACTGTGCGTTAAAGGAAATCAAAACGATGTCGTGAAAACCAACAATTCCAATATAACACCAGTTTTTTCATTAAAAAAAACAAAGAATAAATTAATTTATGTAGACAAAACTCTAAATCTAATGATGCATATTTAATTCAAAGCCATACCCTAACAAGTTCTAACATAATCAAACATTATAAACCTATTAATTCGGCTAAAATACATCGATTTAAGTCGGTGTGACATGTAAAAAATCATTATCAGCCAGTTTGGAAAAGGGGGTATTGAGAGGATGCATGTTATGTTCAAAGTCCAAGAATCTAATGCCCTCAACTTTTAGTATGTCAGTCAGCAAAAATATTCTGACAATGGAATTTGCACATGGGATAGGAGGCTTCTTGCAACACAATCCATCTCTTTTACCCCTTCCCATTTACCGATTTCTATCAACTCCATGGCAGATTAACAGCTAAAACTCAAAAACACAAACCAAATTTGAAGAAAGGTTGAGATTTATATTAGGCCAACTGTCTAGGATAGATGTGAAAATCTCATATGTAAGTATATATTTAAGACGGTAAAATGAAATCTATAGCTGAGATGAGGTATGAGTGAGAGCAAATTTAAGAAGAAATCAAGGGATCATCCAAATTTGGATTAGTCTCTGTTTCATCTTTTACAAAAAGAAATTCAGCCAAAAAAAAAAAAGGGGAATGTTGTTAAAAAAACTGCACAACAGATCAAGTAATGGAGCTTTTCATTAACTTAAAGATCTCCCTACTTAAAAAAGTTTTTAAAACATTTACTTACTTTGAGGTCGACAAGATTTTCTTCTATTAATGGATATTTACTAAAAATCCATAGATTTTCATCACATATGATTCAAAGAGGAAACTAGACAAATATATGAAAAGGACTTACTGAGGAAATCTCCCAAGCTGAAGTTCTTGGAATCAGCCCATTTCTGGTAATTAACATCAGGCTTTTCGAGGGCATCAAACCAACCAAGGGAACCACCGACTGTGTAGTTCTTGTAAGCACTGACGGATCCTGAACAGGAGAGCACCACGAGACAAGAAACAATGGTGATGAGTTGCAGAACTGAAGTACTGTTATAACCAGAACTTTGTCCCATGTTTCTTGAGTTTCTGTAATGGGTTTTTGTGGACTGTATAGAAGTAGGCGACTTTAAAGCAATGGAATAGCTAAAGTTGTGTTTTATATATGTAGCCTTGCCTTTTGCATGGAATTACTAGATTGGTGTCTCTTATCTTCTTTTGATGGTCCCACAGTCGCATTCAACTTTTTTCCCTATAACAACTGAGTAAATGCTAAGAAAGGAATAAATAATAATCTCCTAATAAGTTATTAATTACCTCAATCTTGACTAATCCACTCACTATTACCTTCTGAATCTGAGTAACAAGTCATTCAATATAAATTATTTAAGATATATTTTGTATTATTAATATTTTATATTTTATTCATATAAATTATGTATATTAAATTTAATGTATTTTCTATATTTTTTAAGAAATATTAATATATATAATATTTTAAAATGATATGATAGAAATATTAGATCAATTAAAATTTTATATATATGATTAATACAATTATATTGATAAATTCATGGTTAAAATATTAATTATATAAAATATACAAAATGGTATAAATGAGTCTCTTCCAATTTACAAGGTCACAACAACATGGTATAGATGTTCTTTTTTCTCATCCTATGTAAATTTTTAAACTCAAAACTATAACCTATTAATCAAGTATTTATTTACCTTCAAATAATCTAAATTCAAATCACTATTATAAAAAATTAATATTGTAGGACATATGGAAACTAAAATGCCGGCGGGTTAACTCAACAGCTTAATTAGTCAAATTTCAATAATTCATGATTGATCCAAAAGTCACTGCTTGAAGTTAAATTAAGGGTTGACCTTTGAGTTTAGTGACTTATCTTTTTCATTGAAATATGGTAGGACTAATATCTCATAAAAGAAAAATGTTGCTCTCAATTTTAAAATTATTATTTACATAAAAGTTATTTTTTTATTATCACAATATTAATTTTTTAAAAAAATTACAATATTTAAATTTGTGTCATCTAATAAATTAAAAAAAAAAACTCAAACTATTACTTCATATAAATTCTTCACAAAAAAAAAATTCACACTTCATATTTGGTATATTAAAAGAATTGTAAATATTCAGATAATTTACTTTTAAAATTTATTCTTATATTCTTTTTATATTGTTTTTTTGGTGAATTATAAGAAAAGGGTAAAACCCTAACAACAATGTGATTAAGGCAACTCGAATTCAAACTATATCTAAGACGATGAACATCTTAATCATCAGGCCAACACATATTAAGATTTTTAAAATTAGAAGCATAAAAAGAACTAAAAATTTTAGTGCTTTATTTTATCCCTACTTTAATCCTTCTCAAATGAAAAACAGATTAAATATATAAAAAACCATTTTAAATAATCTGCCATGAATTAGGTTAGTTTCAAGTTTAATCCATGGGGGATGGGATTGGGAGAAGGCTTCTATAAATGTGAATGCATGAGCATATGAATATTGAAAGGGGGCAGATATACCATCCGTGGCATTAAAATTCTTTTACTACATTATTATTTTAACACGTGGGCAATCATATTTCATTTCCATATTCCATAGCATATGATCCAATTAATTCTTATCAACTAGATGCAACCACTTGATTCCAACTGTTACACCACTAAAATAATTACTGCTACAATTGATCTACTTGCTGTGTGAATAGGAAAAAATATGGTTGTTATTAATAATTACTGTTATCAATTGATCTACAATTGATCTACTTGCTGGTTCAACCGCGTTTTGCTGACGTGGCGAAAAACGATTTTTCAAGGGAGCGATTTTCTAGCTTTTTTAAAATTTAAAGGGCAATTTTTTTACCGTTAGAGGGGTTCCAACAGTCAAAAAAAAGATGGTATAAAACCCCCCACTCCTATTATTTCACACATAAATTCTTAACAATTTAGCAAAAAATCTTTACAATTTCTCCCTAAAGCTCTCAAATTTCTCATTAAATTTAGAAAAGCTCTTTATAATTAGTTATTTCCTTTAATTTTTTTTTCTAAATTAGTATTTTTTTTTATAATTTCAAACATATCTGGTCGTGTTAGCAATGGCCGGGGAATTAATTCGTCTCGATCATAAACATATTTCCGTCGAACAAATGAAAATGGTAATGGTTTATTTTAAACTTTGAATATTTTTTAATATTTTTTTCATTTATGTAATTTTAATTAATTTGTATTTTATAATTTTTTATAACAATCTATAGATCGGGTGTTACAATGTTATATTTGTAACATGTCTAGTCCACCATCACCGTTGATAGAAAATTACTTGAGGGAAGCAGGTTTTTGGCACACGGCCACTATAGGCCGGGGGTGCAAGTTGGACCCAAAACTCATCAGTGCGTTAATAGAGAGGTGGAGAGCGGAGACGCACACATTTCATCTTCTATGCGGAGAGCGTACTATCACTTTAAAGGACGTCCAGTTACAATTAGGATTGCCGGTGGATGGGGTCGTACTCATCGGGTCCGTTCAATCTGCTGATTGGGGAGCCATATGCTACGATCTTTTGGGTGCAATTCCATAAAATATTTATGGAGGTCGGATCGAGATGGGCTGGTTACGAGACACATTCTTGGAGCCGGGGAATGATTCGACTGAATTAGAAAGAATACGATATGCTCGGGCATACATCCTTGAGATGATTGGAGGTTATCTGATGCTGGACTTGTCACGAAACCTTATACATCTGAGGTGGCTGTTGAAACTCGTTGATTTTAAAGCAATTGGCGAACTTAGTTGGGGGTCTGCCGTGTTGGCAACATTGTACCAGGAGATGTGCGGGGCAATGCCACCAAATAAAGCCAAAATTGGAGGTTACCTATCACTACTACAATCATGGGCTCGGTTTCGTTTTCTATTTTTACGTCCTCGAGTGAACCACCCATATACATTCCCACTCATAACAAGGTAAAATTTTTATTTGATTTTTCAATTATTCCATAGATTTAAAATAAAATTGTATGCTGAAAATTAATTTAATTGTACGGTCACGCGTTCTGTGTGGTAGATCTGAAAACTCCAACGCATCATCTGCCGATATATTGACATTATGCATGTGGGCTAGAGGCGAGTACGCCCTGAATTGCAGATCTTCTTCTTCTTCATCTGAACCCCCTTCAATGTCTTCAGGTTCGGATGGAACGTGCTCCGTTTTTAGAAAATAATGCAACTTCTGCACCCTCGGGACCAGGCTCTATCATCCAACTCACCATCATTTGCAACGTACAAGGTCCCCTCGCCGGTGGATGTCGTAAGGAGTACATCATCCCTTCTTGTGGACATTTCGTAATGTCCCCAATCATATGTGGATTGCCAACCACTAGAAGTTGATGTCGTTCCCCAATACGTATTTTCAGCATCGAACATCGACCCACCGATGTGCATGTCCCATCTATTAACTGAGTGTCGTGCAGGAGTTGTGTTTTCTATACTACCACCAAACACAGGCGCTTCCATATTCTGCCTCCCACTAACGGAGTGTCGGCTAGGGGTCATGTATTCCTCTCGAACAACAGTTGATGTTGAAGTCGCAAATGTTTCATTTGGCGATGAAAATTGAACATATAACTCAAGATAGGGTGATCCACTAGCGAGATGAGTCTGCACTACCGCCTCAAAGCTACGAACACCTTTGATATCAAATTAGTCATATGTCACGGGGTCAATCGAAGCACAAAATCGATACTTAATAGAAGAAACCCTACTTGGCATCGTTCCGAAGATTTTGTGCCTAATTCTATTACGAAATTTTGTAAAACCTATACTGTAGTTAAAAGTCATTCGTGTTGTGTTCTCTGATAAAAAAACAACGTTGTTCTAGGTGTCACGGACCTCACCATCATAGTAAATAATAGCACTAATACTTTCACTCATCTTCAATTTCTATTCTGCTTAGCCTCTCTAATTTTTCTTGCTAAAACTTATGCAACCTGAGAATGATATTTGCCTCGTTTATAGCCTAAGGCCAAGCATGAACTACTGTAGAAAAAAGGCGTCCATGTGGGAGCTTTTTTCAGAAATTTTGCTGACATTGCATCCTACTTGAAGCGTTTTTGACATTATTTGTTTAGAATCGTCTTCTCAAAATTATTTTTTCAAGAACTACTGTAGCAAAAGAGCGTCCACGTGGGAGTTTTTTTCTGTATTTTTGCTGACAGTGCATCCTGCTTGAAGCATTTTTGACATTATTTGTTCAGAAACGTCTTTTCAAAATTATTTTTTCAAGGTAAAAATAGTCAATTTTGTTAAAAATAAATAAACACAATGTTATTTTTAAAAAACTAAACCCTAATTTAATTAATTTTAACCCTAAACATTAATTTAATTTATTTAAAACCTTAGAACCTTAATTTACTTAATCTATTTAGAAAACATAAGCCCTAATTTGATAAACCCAAAACCCCAATTTAATTTATTTTAAACCTTAACTTAATTTATTTAAAACCCTAAAACCCTAATTTAATTAATTTTAACCAAAAAATATAAACCCTAATTTAATAAACCCGAAATGCTAATTTAATTTATTTTAAACCATGACTTAATTTATTTAAAACCCTAATTTACTTAATCTATTTAAAAACATAAACTCTAATTTAATAAACCCTAAACCCTAAACCCTAATTTAATTTATTTTAAACACTAACTTAATTTATTTAAAATCCTAGAACCCTAATTTACTTAATCTATTTAAAACCATAAACCCTAAGCCTTGATTTATTTAAAACCCTAACTTAATTTATTTAAAAATCATTAACCCTAATTTAAATCATTTTTATAAAATGATACTAAATCCTGATTTATTTTTAAAAACTACTAAAACTCAAAAACCTAACTTGTTTTAACAAAAACCTAAATACTAAACCTTAACTTATTTTACCAAAACCCTAACCCTAAAAATCCTAAAAAACTATAGGGACTAAACATGCAAATTTACCTAACATCTAAAAACACGGAGCAAATTGCTCCCTTGAGGAAGCGTTTTTTGCCACGTCAGCAGAACGCTTCCACGTAAGCACGTTTTTGGCTGACGTGGTGAAAAACGCTTCCTCAAGGGAGCGATTTCATGATTTTTCCCCCTAAAACACGGCCACATAGGCGTGTTTTGTGAAAATCAACCCTTTTCGATAAATAATAGTGTAATTGGTCCATTTCCGTAAATATATATGGAAAAAGGCCTTTTTAGTAATTTAGTCCACCAAGTCATACTTTAAAACTAAAAAAAGGAAATCTCAAAGATACTAATGTATTTGTCTTATATAGTAGTTAAGAAGTCATCTAAAATGAATCACAAAAGGACATAAATAACAACCAATTGATTGAGAAGTTAGGTGATTTGTTGATTAGGGTGAAGAAAGATTGGGTTGTCATTTGAAAAATCAATCAAACCACCACCCAACAAACAAATAGCATATCCCTATGTTAAAAAAAAATATTTCAACATAAATATTTGGTATATTATTAGTTAGATTTTTTAATTTTGTAAGTACTATATATCCTCACAATTTTTCTAATTTTTTAAATTATATTTTAAATAGAATACGTGTTATTTTAAAGTTATGTTTGTAGTTGTGGAGTTTAAAAATTTTAATAGTAATAGTTTAAATATTTTCTTTATTTAATGGTAAGGTTGAAATTTTAGGAATTTTGAATTTTTAAGTTTAATATTCACTTTGCATAAATGATATTTGAGTTTTTACTTCAGATTTTATTGTAGTTTAAATATCATATCTCACCTCATGTAAGACGTTTTCAGATTTATTTTGACATATATTTAAATACATATTAATTTTCAGTCTAATCATAGGTTATAATAATTAACTTTGATAATAAATAATTATTTAAATTTATATTATTTATATTTATATTTGCCATTGCAATTAACTTTGTATTTAGAATAAAAGAGCAGATTTCTCTATGTAATTTATCCATCGCCAAATAATTCATATTCTTCTTTTTCTGTCAAAGTTTGTTAGGATTAATTGTTTAAACATAAACATAAACATAATAATAATAATAATAATAATAATAATAATAATAATAATAATAATAATAATAATAATAATTTTAGGAGTTAAAAGAATTATAATTTTATTCAGATGTCCATAAGTTCCATCAAGCTTTGATAATAAAAATATTTGCTTGAGGTTTGTGTCTATCTTTAAACTTCAAAATATATTTCTATAATTTACTTATATCAATTATTAAATGTTTTATTGAGTTAATATTACATTTAACTGAGTCACCAATTCGATTAGAAAATTTATAAAAATATATTTTCAAAATTAAAATAAACTATATTATTCAAAGCCAATTAAATCTTATTATTTAAAATAATAATAAAAATACGCATATGATAATATTTGAACCCAAATTAATTGGGGTAGTAAAATTTTTAATTTATCACTCAACTAAAGCTTTATATTAATTTTTTTAATACATCTCAATTTTTCTTATACATGATTTATTACATCCATCAATTGCATATATATATATATTAATCTAAGGGTGAATATTTGAAACACTAACATTGTGTTTTTTCTATTCCATAAGCAGCTTTAAAATTTTAACATGTGTTTTTTTTAAAATATTTATTTTTTTAATTTTTTTACTATACCCCTATAGGATATTTGTCAATCCTTTTGACCCTACATGGAGTCTTAAAACTATACTAACAGTGTACGAAACAATTTCCTTTAATGTATTTGATTGAGTTAGTGTCACAAGTTAACTCAACACCGACTTGAGATTGATGATAACATCATGATAAACAATTTAATTTATTTTTTTCATTTTAATATTATATCAAATAGGTGGTTTATACATATATAGCGTGTGATAAGATTTTTAAAATTTTAGTGTATTTAATAATTGAAATTAAATAAAAAGTTTCATTAAAAAATAAACTTGGGTTTATTTTGAATTTTAAAAATGTTATTCACAGTTTAAACCGAATTTGATATGACTGGCATACTAAGGTTAAACCCACGGTTATATCTAATTCATATACTTGATAACAATTTTGTTTAGAGTGACAGGCTGGTTTCAAACAAAGATTTGAAGCCTGAGTTCCAGTTTTGATTGCTTTATTCAACGTAAGGTGAGCGTTGGATCGAATCGAGTGAAAAAATTTTGAGTTAATCAAGTTTACGAGTCCTATTTTATCATCCTAATTTAATTTGAATTTTTTTAAATCGAGTTGAGTAAAATGGAATTCGAGTCGAATTAAGTAAATGAAATTTGAGTCGAATCGAATGAAATTATTCGAGTTTAATTAAAAAATTAAACATGTTAAATAAAAATATTGTTACAATATAACTAATTTTATGTTAGAGCACATAAATTTGAAACCATATATATTAGAAAAAATTTTCAAAACAAAATAATAATAATAAATACTTGAATATGATAAATTTGAATCATTAAATAGTTTCCAAAATTATTATTTTAGAAAAATTTTAAAATTTTAAATTTTTTATATTTTTTTAATTTAAATTTTGAAATTTTTATAAATATTTTGAATTTTAAAAATTATTTTGAATTTATTTTGTAATTTTTGTTGTGAGAGAGAGACCAATTTCCTTATTTTTAAAGTTGACAGAGACTAAAATGGTATTTATACAAATTTATTACTCGAATTATTCGAATTGTGAAATTTAACTCGACTTAAACTCGAAACTCTAATTGAGTTATTTGAGTTTATTTGAATAATTCGAATAACTTATTCAATTAACTTGAATTTTTTTTTCGATTTTTTCGAATCAAATCTAATTTTACTCACTTTAATTAAATGATTATCATGTTGGATTTGTGTTTTTTGAAATGTTGATATAAAATTGGTAGTTAAGGGTTAGTTGATATGGAATGGGGAGAGTTGTAGTAATAGCTAGCCAATAGGGTGATAGTTTGGATTTTACATAAGTAGTGAAGGAAATTTATATTTTAGTTAGGTCTCTTATATGATAAGGTTAATGGTAGAGTCATGAATGGATAAAAACTTCTGAAATTTTGAAAAATTTTGTTTGGATAAATAATCTTTTAAAAAATAGGTTATTGAACTTTAAGGAATTAAAAAATAATTAAAAAATAAAAGTTATATTAAAAATAAATAATATAAAAAAATTCAATATGTGTATCATTGTATTTGTAAAATTTCATAAATATTTATAGTAAAAAAATGTTAAAAATATATATTAGAATTAAATAAAATTATGTTTTGAAGTTTTAATATTTATCTTATAATAAGATCGTATGTATTTTAATAAAATAAAAACATAAATTTTAAAAAACCACTTATTTAGGTGAAATTTAAAAAGAGAAATTTAGTTACTAAAATATCCTCTAAAAATTTTCATCATTCATACACATTAAGTATTATTATTAGCTACATTGTCAGAAGAGGAAACAGAAATTCATAAACAACATTAAGATGCTGACATTTATTTTATAGTCTTTTTAAGTACATTTTAAGGTTAACCTCTCATAGATGCTGTACCAAATAATAATAATAATAGTTAATATTTGTCCTCTTAAATATAAAAAAATTCTATTTAATCAATTTAAAAATAATAAAATTATATATAAATTCCTTAAAAAATTATAATTCAATTTCAGCTTCTCTAAACAAAAATTTTAGCTTCCTCTTGAATGTGTCCTCTTACGATTTTTTTAATTCCATAATAAATAGTTGACAGAATAATAAATCATAAAAAATGTAAAAAAAAAAAAAAAAAAGAAACATAATTCTTTCGTCGGCACACGAAAATAGATAAGATATTGGACTTATCATCATTAGTGGAAGTGGGAAGCAGCTCAAATCCAAGAGGCAGGAAAAAGATGGGTAGTGCCGTCCGTACCGACGGCTTTCGAATTCTTTTTTCAGTGAATCTGGTTGACATAAATTTATATTTATTAATTATTTATGTTTAAACTAATTATAAAAAATACTATCAGATATTAGGAGTGAAATAACTTACCAATAAGATTTAAGAAATTGCTATGTATATTTTATTTATTAATTATTAATATAATTTAAGAATACTTATAACTTCTTAATATATAACAAATAGCTTCTTGATATTAACTTGCGAAAATTTTTAATTCTATGATTAGTGTAAAGAATAATTATTTTTATAAAATATATAAATATTAATGTAAAATAAAAATTAATTATTTTCGGTAAGAGTCTCAAAAAAATCGAACACTTCGGGGTACAAAATTATTATTAATTTACTAATATTTTTAAAAAAAGAGGTAGACAACTGGACCACTGGAGATCATGTGAATGTTATCGAAATTAACTAAGCGTCGGTGGCTTATTCGAAACAGTGCATGTTTTATGTTTGTGCCTTTGCCACCTAATCTTTTGATTCATGTGCTTATGTCCACGGATTGCCACGTGCATCCCCTCTTTTATTTTTTATTCTTCCAAGTGATAAAATGAATTCTAATTTTTAAGAATATTTCGAAAGGACTAAATATACAAATTAGCCCTGAACTTGATAATTTGTTCACATTAATCCCTAAACATTTTTTGAATCATATTGTCTTTAAGGTTGACATCTGTTACATAGATTGATCCCTATATTAACACTATTTTTTTTTAAAGAATTTATTGATGTGGATAAACATGAGGCTGACACGTGAAGAATAAAAAGATGATACGTGAATTAATCTTTAACTATTCATTAAAAAAATTAAAAAAATTAAAACCTGTTAAAAAGTATAAGAAATATATAAATTATAAAACTTCAAAAAATAATATAATATAAATTGAAAATAAAAATAAAAAATTAGTTAAAATTTCAACAAATTCAAAAAAAATTAAATATGTTTAAAAAATAGATAAAATTGGTTAAACTTCTAGAAAGTTACAAGAAATTGTAAAAATATAAAAATAAAAAATATTTTAAAAATTAAAGAAACAAAAATTGATCGGTTGACATTGGTCAACTTCCTGATAGCGTTGGACAATGCTAGTCAAGCCAGGTTAAATTCGATCAACGCGCGATCAATTTTCCATTGTTTTTTGTTTTCTGTTCTTTTTTTTTTTTGTAAATTTCTACAAAATTAACTATTTTTTTACTTTTTGTATATATATTTTTATTTTATTTGTTATATATTTATAGATTTTAAATGTTAAATTATAATTTTATTTTTTGTATATTCAAATTTTTAAATTTTATAATTTATAATCACTTACAATTTTTCTTTTAAATTACCAAGTGTTGTTCCCTTATTTCTCCACGTTTCGCCTCATACTTGTTCATTTCAACAAAATCTTCAAAACAAATTGTGTTAGTGTAGAGGTCAATCTGTGCAATGAATGCCAACTTTAGGGACTAATATGATCCAAATAAGATTTTAGGAGTAAATGTGAGAAAAGTTATCAAGTTCAAGGTCCAATCTAAATATTAAGCTTTAAAAGAACTAATGGTGTTAACCATAAGGATCGATTTATGTAATGGATACTAACCTTAGGGACCAATATAGTCCAAAAAAAAGTTTAAAAACCAATTTGAAAAAAAAAGTTTAAAAACCCATGTAGACTAGTGTTGAACTTCATAAGTACCAATACCTTTGCTTTAGGCTACCGTATTTTCATTGTCATAACCGCGAAAGGGTTCCGAATAGCCTCCAATTGAAACCAAATTGTAATGAATGTTTGGAAATGTTTTGAGAATTCTTAAATGAGTTTAATATGATTGGAATTACATGTAAAAAGCAATATCAATATTTAAGTGACTCAATGCCTAAATGTGAAAATCGTTGCTTGGGTTATCGGGTTAACTCGAACAAAGAGTGTTACACTGATTAATCACCTCAAATAGTCCTTTCACATTGGTACCAATAGTGCTTTTAGCTGGCAATCCATCGCCCTCTACCACCTACACTTAGGGTTGTGTAATACCCCTATACCCGGTTCAATTATGCAAACCCGGTATAAGACTATTATATTTGGTGCCAAAACAATTATGGCCAGATACTGTCTAATTAAAACATTTGTATATAATATTTTAACTTACTAACCATTTTTGCTAACATATTTATTGTTTATTAATTCATTCCATATATACCAAAATACTTCAAATAACTGAAAATAGATAAAATTTCAAGAATTTACATTTTAGTCCCTATCACATGGGAACACCTTTGAACTACATATGTACATGCCATTTTAATACAAAATATAGTACCTACTTTTGAAGCCCTTGAGGATGTGATGAGATGAGAGATCTTCTAGTTGGACTTCTCTTCTAGTCTAATTGTACCTACGCGTTAAAATAAACGCGTTAAGCCGATGAAGGCTTAGTAAGCACCACAAGAATAATTAAATAAGTAAATAATCATAACAAAATATTTTAAACTCATTCAATTATTACATATCGACTCACATATAAGTTTCTTCAACTATGCCTTGCTTTAATAAAATTTAACTTATCTTTTGTAAGGTATAAATCTTACCTTAACACATCAGTAATTCACTTTGTTCTCATTTCACATTCTTAGCCCAAAGTAGACTTTATAGAACACATCGGATATACGAAACATATATAGAGGTGCATTATGATGCACAAGTGAACAGAGAGCACCAACGTGCTAATATCAGAGAGCACCAACGTGCTAATATCAGAGAGCGTGCTAAAGTTCCTTAATGGCATGCCACTAATATCCCAGTAGTTCTAAATTTCGTCTACTTGGGCATTAAAGCTGAATTTCATATATTTAAATAATTCACATAAATATTTCAAAAAGGATAAATAAAAATAATTTAAAATTCTTGTAGTACTTACAACAAAAGGTTGAGGTGATATAAGTTCTTCCTTCACTCCTTAACCTTCTCTTTTCCTTTTCCTTCAATTCGGTCCTCTCCTTCCTTTTCTTTTTCTTCAATTTCATATAAACATATAACATTTATATGTTCAAATAATCAAATAATTTCCTGTACTATTTAATAAAATAAACATATATTTTATGATAAATTCATCCTTTCTTACTTTTGCTCACATTTCAATTTAATCCTTTACTCATAAACTTATTCAAAGCTATCCTTTTGTGTCATAGTCACTAAATTATTTATTTCCAGAGCTACAGAACTCCAAATGAAGAACCGTTAATTTTTCCTGAAACTAGACTCACATATATTCATACCATAAAATTTCCAGAATTTTTAGCTTAGCCAATTAGTACAGTTTATTCATCAAAATCACCCCTGTTCTGCTGTCTGGCAGTTCTGACCCTTCTTCACTAAAAATTAATTATCTCTTTATACAAAATTCAGATGATGTTCTCGTTTATTTTTATTGAAAATAGATTCATTCAGGATTCTAAATATATAAATTTAAGCCCCTAATTATTTTTATCCAATTTTTTATGATTTTCCAAAGTCAGAACAGGGGATCTCGAAATCACTTTGAACCAGTCTTACAAAAATCTAAATATCTCAAAATACAGAATTTCTTTGCTTTTCCTGTTTCTTTCATATGAAAATAGACTCAATAATCTTTAATTTCATATCTCACTCAGCTTCTAATTCCACTTCTACGATTTTTAGTGATTTTTCAAAGCTAGTCTACTGCTGCTGTCCAAACTGTTTTAGTGCAAACTGTTTATTACAACTTTTTCCCTAAGCTTTTAATAAATGATGATTTCGTCCCTGCTCAATTAACTTCTCAGCTAAGCTGATTTTTCTCAATAAACACTTTATTCTATCACTTTAAAATACTTTATAATCTTTGAGAATCAGAATTTCAGTAATAGACTTTAATTCCAAACATTTTCACAATTTTATTCTTAAAATCAATTTCTAACTAGATATTCCATTAATTAAACCCCTAATTCATCAATTTGATCCACATAACTCATGTTCAAAAATCTAAGAATTTCCAAAATTTCAACTTAATTTAACAAAAATTTGTTCTAAAACTTATAAAACATCAAAATTAGAAGAAATGGGCTAAATTAACTTACCACTTAAACATCCAAGCTTTAAATCATCAATTTCTCCTTTTTCTTTCTTTCCCTTTTTCTTCCCCTGCTTTCGTCTTGTTCTCTGTTTCTTTTCTGTTCTTCTTTTTTTTTCTTTTAGTTTGTTTGTATATATATAATAATATAATAATATAATATATAATATAATAATATACTTTAAAAAAAATCTCAGATTTTCATGCTTAAACCGCCTCAACTTTACAAAATAGTATAATTTCCATTTTGGTCCTTCATAATTTTTTTAATCTATAATTTAACTTTTACTTTCATTTCAATTTAGTCCTTTTCATTTAATTTCCTACCCAAACGTTAAAATTTTCTAACGAAAGTTTAATACCACTTTACTAACATTTTATAAATATTTATAAAAATATTTCCTATCATATAAATATTCATGCAAATATATTGAAATAAATTTCTCTTTAAATCGGATTTATGGTTGCGAAACCATTGTTCTGATAACCTTGAATTTAGGCCATTACAGGTTGAGTAAAAAAATTGACCAAACCAAAAATCGATCCAAATCGAGGTATTTTGGTGGGTGGAATGCAAGGTCAAAAACTACAATTACCCGAAGCCGAACCAAAATTTTTTATATTTAAAATAGTGAAAATATTAAAAATTCTTAAAAATTTATTTTTTAAAAAAAGATTTATGAAAAAACCATAATTTTTTGTCAAATAATATTAAAAAGCTATAAAACAAAGCTATTTTATCAAAATAATTATAAAAAATTAATATAAAAAAACAGATAATCATCCCTACCTACACACCTATAAAATAAACCACGTAATGAATCAATCCCAATCAACATTTATAAATACCTCATTTCAACACTAACATAAAAGGACACACAAGAAACCATCTATATGCCCTCATTACACTAAAACTCCACCTCTAAATCTTACAATGAGAACCATCACTATTATCTGCCCAACACTTTATATAACTTGTTATATTAAAATTTATATACCAAACTTCATTGTCTTGGCATTTTATTATCTTATTATAAGAAAATTTGTGTAGTGATAAAATAAAAAAGATTTAGATAAAAATTTGAGTAGTGAAACATTTTTTTTAAAAATTTTAAATTTATTTTTAAGATACAACAAATCATGAACGACAAGAAAAATAAAGAAAAAAATAAAGTTATAAAAATAATATTATTGAGTATTACATAAATATTGTATAATTTTTTCATCAAACTGTCGCATGTCTATATAAGTTATGTTTCTTCATTCAGTGTCTATGTAAATTATGTTTCATCAAAGTATCATTTAGTGAAGAAACATAAGTTATGTTATAACAACATTACATAAAATTATTTTTCTTCACTTCAAAACTTTTTTTAAAGTAATGTTATTGGAATAAATTACTTTAGATGCAAATAATAATTAATATAATTATTTAAAAAAAAAAATAATTATTATGTATAAAATTATTTGTACCACCAAAAAGTCCAATAACTCCACCTATTGAGTGAGTTAAACATTCAACTTAATTATTTAATTAAATTCTTTATAATGTATATTTATTAGCAAGATGAGATTACTAACACACTTATTTTTGAGGTGGTGGTGTGTGCAGAGGTGGTGTTGTTTAGGGTGGAATATAAAAAATCTACAGTACGGCCGTTTCGAGTATTATTTTGAATTTTGGTAGTTGTTGGAGGTGTTTAAGAAATGGCCATTGTGACATCTTACCGATATTATCAGGGCTAATTGTTTTTGTTTTTTTAATGGGCTGAATTGATGGCAATATGGATGGCTTTTGAGGGATCGGTCAAAATGGCTTCGTTGGGTCATTGAGTCAAATGCGAAACTCTTTGAGTCACTGATTCAAGAATAATACAGAAAAGTTTTACTTATGGCAATTCCATTTGCAGAGAACTGCAATATCATACATGTGAACTTAACCAATACACATGAAATCTGACAAGAAATCAGTAAACACAATAAATTATGTGATACTTATTGCTGTACTGATCACTGCTTTCATCCAAGAACAATTCAAGCATTCATATGTTTTTGAGTAACTTATTGATCATTTCTGCTCTCTGTTTCGGATTCTGCGGTGTCTTCTTTGTACTTGTACCATGAAGCACAGAGCAGATAGACAACGAAGTTAAGTGTGCTTAGAACTGCTAGGAACCAATAGAAGAGATTCAGATTACTCTCGTTCAAGTCATCACCCTCTATCCACCCTTTCTTGCTTGGGGCGATCTTCTTGGTGACTGCGTTCATAATGTCGACGAAGGCGGAACTCAAGAAGTATCCGAATGATAGCGACAGCCATGCGAATGATGTAGCTAGCCATTTCATCCCCGAGGGAGCTTCCTTGTAGAAGAACTCCATTAGTCCTACAATGGTGAACATGTCTGCTAGTCCAAATATTCCGTATTGGAAGGATAACCAGAATAGACTAATAGGGTTTAATGGATCTTTTATGGACTGATCCCTCCTTTTAACTTCGATTATACCGGCCACACCCATTGATATGATCGAGAGAATAAGTCCGACACCTACTCGTTGAAGCTGTGTGATTCCGGATGGATGTCCAGTGATTTTTCGAGCAAAAGGGACAACAACAAACTCGTAGATTGGTATTAAGAATGTCATGAAAACTAGAGGAATGATTGGTATCGATGCCGGAGGGAATTTTTTCCCGAAAATATGTGGATCCGTGAAGCCCCCTTGGAGCACCGAGAATGTCTGCAATTGTGCCAAACATGTGTTCATTATAATGGTACTGGCTAAGATGGGCAACATCCTTGTTAAAACCTTCACTTCCTCCACTTGCGTCACTGTGCAAACTTTCCGTGGCTGTGGAAAAGTCTCTAGAGGGACAATGGCAGCCTTGTCTAGCAACCTGGTTTGGTTATTAATTACAAGAAATGTATTAAATTATTGTCAAGAAGAATTACTTGATGAGTTTCTATGAAGTGAGATTAACTACTAGTTCATGGTATTTCACCTGAACTGATTTGTATGAGGGAGTTTTTCATTATCCTGATATTTGTCTTTATCATTGATCTCGAAAAGTTCGTCGGGATTTTCCGGTAATATTAATCTTCTGTTCTTGAATGCAACCACTATAACCTGAAGAATCAAAAAATTGATTCTTATGTCAGAGTGGCATATACAAATATATACAATATATAAGAACAAGGGAGAGGAAGGAAACCTGTACTATTCTCAGTAGAGGGCTGCTCCGAAGAGGTGGATAGTGATAAAATGGCTTCCCGAGGGCAATGGCAATGAATCCAACAATGGCAGCCATAGTTCCCATGAAGAAACCCCAGTACCAATCCTTGTTTATGCTGACCCAAACGACGAATGAGACGCCGATCATTGCTCCAAAAGTGGTGCTTAACATGTACCAATTGAAATAACTTCCAAGCTGCTTTGCTCCTTTTGGATCCTTGGAGTCAAACTGGTCAGCACCAAGAGCTGGAAGAGCACCCTTGACTCCACCTGTACCGATAGCCAATATCGAAAGTGAGCCGTAGAACATCAACGCTATGCCACCTTTGATACAACTTTTCTCGCAAGTAATATCCGGACGCAGGTCTTTTGAATAAGCCTGGATGGTCACCATTGACAAACCCTGCAATAAAATTAGAAAGCAGAATTGATAATTGAATTAGATTTGAGGAAATAAACTGAGCACAGCAAATGCTTGAATTGTCAGTGAAAACTTACTATTACTTCCAGTGATCCAAATATCAAAATCGTATACAGTCGGTTCAAGTAAGTGTCCGAAATGAAGCCTCCTAACAGTGAAAGCAAGCATACTGATCCCAAGAAGTTTGTGAGAGTATTTGAAGAAGTTGGAAGATCAAATTTCAATAAGTAATGAAAATAGATAACCATGCTAACCATGTTAGCAACAAACCCGATATTCTCAAGGGCCCCAAGAGCTACAAAGTCAAAAGGAAAAGAAAAGAACATGTATGAATTCATCATTTAATTACTTCTTTATTAAGTTAATGTTGTAAACCCTAGTTTGGGATATGAGTTTGAAGATTATTTATTACCAAAAACAAAACAGCAAGCTCTGAATCCACCTTTCTTTCCATCCTTAAAAAAAAAAAAACCCAAGAGACAAGGCTTAGTACGTAGTGAATGATGATGGAACAAGAAGCAAGTGAAATAGAGTAGGAATCACCATTTTTGAAGCTTGAGAGGTTGGAATGAAGTGGATCAATGTTGTTTTGATGAAGACAAGGCATGGAGACTGGTCTTTATAATGGAAATGGCAAGAAATTCTAGACCCCAGCTTTATTGTTGAAGCCTAATACTCCATGGACAGTTATATTCCTCATTTTGGAAACAATACCAATTGTTCCCCTGTACCTGTGGTTACTTCTACTATTTATTCCACAATTTAAATTTTGCTGTTTATATATAATTTTTTTTACGTAGGATGCATATTCAATGTATGTTGGAATATGAAAATGAAAAAATGATTATTTAAATACATAAAAGAGTTTATAAAAGATTAAGCATACATATGTGTGGAATACATACTATATCTATATATTATTGATTTGCTTAGCACACAGACAATGAAAGAAATGTACAACTATGGGAATGTCTGCCTCTCAGGGGATTTCCATCAAGATTATATTATTGGTAATCGAAAACCCAAGTCTCCATTGTTGCGTTTGTTTTTTCTCCTTTTCTTGCAGAAAGATACAATACTTTAGAGTTATGTAAGCAGGTATTCTTGTCTTATTAACCGTCTCTAAGATAAAAAATGTTCAACAGAAAAAAAACATCTCTAAGATAAATAATAGCAATTTTTTCCATTTTCTAAGGAATAAAGAAATTAGAACTACAACATAAACCTAAAAATACTAATTCCAGTGCATGTTTCAACGGGATCCGTGGCGCAATGGTAGCGCGTCTGACTCCAGATCAGAAGGTTGCGTGTTCGATTCACGTCGGGTTCAATCTCCCAATAACGGATCTATTTTTAATATTTTTGGATTTGGACTGCATCTATTTTGGGCTATGGCGTCAAAGAAGGCTGCTAAGACCCAAAGTAGGTTTATTAAAGTTGTTTTCCTTCTCAATCTCACAGCAATTTATTAGTATTTTTATTACATTTCCAAACACATCTAGTAATTATATATTTTTAACATTTTGTAACTCTAAAAAAAAAATTTTGTAGCAGTGCAGGAACGTTTAGTGGTACTCCGACGAGCAAGCAACTTCACCACCAATCTCAGCCGTCGCCGCTGCAATCCCTTCAACTGGGCGTCACCTCTCGATTTTTTGAACTCTCGCACTGCTGCACTCTTCTTTTTCGACTGTTAGACACTATTAGTTTTGCTGTAAGTGTTAGATCCTAGATCTTCACATTCAACCAAACTCCGCCATTGCCACCCCAGACGGAGCTTTTGCTACTGTTGTACGAAGAGAGAGATCTATGAATTCTCCAAATCAGTTCCCTAAATTCTAACCCCAAAAGAAAATGGGCCCTCCGAAGAAACACTTCGTCCCTTTCCTCCTCCTCCTTGCCTTCTGCATCCTCCTCCTCCTTTACTCGCCTCGCCCAAATTCCATCTCTACCCAGTTCCCTTTAAATCCCCACTCTATCGCCACCAGTACCGCCACCTCTGCCTCCGCCTCCTCAACCTTTTCCCTTACTATCAAAGTCCTTACTTTTAACCGTCTCAACTCCCTCACGCGCTGCCTCACCTCCCTTTCAAAAGCCCACTACCACGCCGATCACCCAGTCCACCTCCACATCTTCGTCGACCATTTCCCGAACCAAACCCAATCCGACATCGACCTCAAACTTCAGGAGTCGCTTGGAATTCTGCGGTTTGTCGATGGGTTCCAGTGGAAGTGGGGTCAAAAGGTCGTTCATTACAGAACCACCAATGTGGGTCTTCAGGCTCAATGGTTAGAAGCCTGGTGGCCTACTACTGATGATGAGTTCGCCTTTGTTGTGGAAGATGATTTGGAGCTTTCACCACTGTTTTTTAAGTATTTGAGGGCTTTGATCTTGAATTATTATTACAATGCTTCCAATTTTAGTCCTTTTGTTTATGGAGCTTCCCTTCAGCGCCCAAGGTTTGTTCCAGGTACCATTTTTTTCTGCTACAGTTCCTTTTCTCTTTTGATAGTTTATGTGAATTTTTTTTCCTTAATTAGAAATAAATTATTGTTACTGTTTGATGAACAATTTTGAAGTTCCTATTTATTTGAATTATATGAATTTTGGGTAGTAATGACTGTATTTATATGAATTGGAAAAGAAGATAAATTCGACCCCATAATTAAAGCTTGCTTTGTCATAACTGTGGCTTCTGAAATGAAATTTTCATTTGAAGTTTGGACATCTCATATTATAAGCAAACGATATTAAAGGGAAAAAAATGTAATCCTCTTAGGTAACAAATTACACCATTTTATTTTATAATGAATAATTATACCATAAATTAATATTACATTTAGTTATTTGTTCAGTTTTAGAAGACTATGCTTTTGCTTCACGGTTTCTTTTTCAAAATGTAAAAAGAAAATAGTAATAACATGCAAGTAACGATCTAGTAGAGAGGACTAGTCCACTTCTTGTAAAGTGTGTTTGCTTCGGGTGTTTGTCTGTGTCGTCATGATCAGCTATGTGACTATCAAGTGATTTAATAAGAAGAAACTGTTATGAAAACTACATTAATTTTCATATAAAAGCACATCTCATTCATGCATATGTAATTCACTTTTCCCTGTTTGGTTTGATGGCTGAGATCTTTACCTTTGAAGATCTCTTTAATGATATAGTTATGACTTGTCTTCTGTATTGTCGTGGGATTCTTAATTGGTTTTGCCCGCTTGAATTTTAATCATATCTGTAGTGGGCTTTTGTAATTCATGCTGATGCAAATTGTGCGAGGTATATGTTTGCTTCTTATTTTGTTACCATCCATGGCAAGAATGTCACCCCCAACTACCACTAATACATGATCGTAATTTCTGTTTTCTCTTTTAGAACTTTCGACATTCCCTCCCTTATGTTTGCTTGCATCTCCAGGTAAACATGGAAACAAGATGCTACTGGAGAAGACCTCTGGTCTTTTCTTGTACCAACTGGTTGGAACCTGGGGCCAGCTTCTCTTTCCAAAGCCTTGGAAAGAGTTTAGGTTGTGGTATGATGATCACAGGGCAAAAGGCATCAAGCCATTTCTTGATGGGATGGTAACTTTTTAGTTTTTTAGCTCTTTCCTTTGTTTTACCTTGTTCGTATATTTGGTGTTTATTTTCAATCTATTAAAATCTAGAAGCTATACACAGATTTCCACGGGTTGGTACAAGAAGATGGGAGAAAGAATATGGAGTCCTTGGTTCATTAAATTCATTCATTCTCGTGGCTATTTTAATATCTACACAAAATTTCCAGATGAGAAATCACTTAGCGTCTCCCACAGGGATGCTGGTGTTAACTATGGAAAAACAGCTGGGCCAGATTCTCAACTATTAGATGAAAATTCTCTTGATTCTGATTTTCCGGAAATGAAATCTTTGAGTACTATGAAGAAGTATGATTTCTGTTTCAGGGAAGTAGTTTCTGGAAGAATTGTATGGTCCTTGAATGATCTTGGATCTATTCTTCCCTCTGTGCAGAAAAAGGAAGCTGTTTTGCTTGTCAGCCTATTTGGGGTGTCGGAGACAGTTACTAGAAACCTTCTTTGCCATTTTGAGAGGCTAAATATTTGGAATTACATTTTCATCGGTCCTGCAACTGACTTTCTGTTTCATCTTGCTCAAAGGGGACATCCTGTGATTGATGCAGATGGATTTCTCGAAGATATCAAATCATTCAAATCACTGAGAATTCAAGAGTCAAATGCTAGGCTTATCAAAGAGATTCTGTTGAAGGCTTATGTTGTCAAAAAAGGTTTAGAATTGGGTTATAATACTTGGGTGGTGGATGGAAACATGGTTTTTGTTGATAATGAAATTTTTCTTGATCCCATGGACAACTTTTATGCAGGGGAGAGCTTGGACCTCTTCTATGTCAAGAACTCACCTTCTGCTCGCAAAATTTGGACTCTTGATTTTCTACATGATGTTGCAGCTATGGGGGATAAGATTGCACTACCAAGTGATACCGTAAATTTTGCATCTGTAATGGCAAAACTGGTGGGACAGAAAGGAATCAGATTTAAGCGCATTGATGAGAAAAACTTTGGCATGAAAATTGGTAACCAAAATCTCAATCAAGCATTGGAAACTAATAAAAAGGTGGTTTACTGGTTCAGAGAGTTAGATATGAATTCGATTCAGAAGCATCTTCAAGAAATGAGTCTATGGGTCATAGATAATGACTCTTCCTGCAGAGCTGTAGTTTGTCACAACTCATAACAGTCACAGCAATCAGTTAGTAGTTTAAGCATGACAACACATTTGATCACTTTTGATATATGTGCTTGGAATGAATATGATTGTGCAAAATGAGTTCCAAGAGATTTTTTAGAGATTCGTGTATTGGCAAAAGGAGTTGGTGGATCTAAACATTTTAAGCAACATAAACACTAGATTGGAATATGTATGAATCTTTTAAACTGTGCAAGTTGAGTTTCAGGAGGGCAAAGCTTTGGAATTTTTTTGGAATTGATTTGTGAGTCTCCTCAAATTCTTTGGAGGCAATTTAGTTCAATCTGTTTTAGATAAGTAATAAATTTTCTGTTTATTCTCTATGAAGAAATATGTGCATATATTTATTCTTCTTTTGAGTTCTTTTGAGTTTTTTTCTCTTTTAGTGTTAGCTCTTCATTTCCTAGCCCCTTCCCTCCTTGCCCCTTGTAATTGACATGCAAATTATATTATTGATTTACATTCATTTTACTATCTTGAAAATTAGACCCATCAATTGGAACTTAAAAACAAAATGCGCTGCTCTCGTCTCAGAGAAGCACTAGAACTACATCTGTTTCAAGGCTACAAAAAGAATAAAATATTGATTTTAAAGAATTTTGAAGCGATAGGAAGTTGGTGTTGATGCAAAGGCAGGTGAGTGAACATGTAAATTCTGATTTTCTCGTTCTTTTTCTCTTCCATCTTGACAGTTGCAGGCTAAAACTGGGCAGATAGGAGCTTCTTCAGCATCAAATACTGTCCAAGGGGTAGTCCCGCCAGGCTTGGTTGACAGTAAACATGATCAAATTCAGGCGCCGGTTTTTTATCAATATGGGCACCAGCACGCCATTGTTCCTTCCCTGCCTCAGATGGGTGCCATGGAGTGCTGAAACATCCTTTGCTCACTGTATAGGGCCAAATGAGAGTGTCCATGCTGACCCTACTCCCTTTCACTTCCTTCCCCATTTTCACATTCCTATCCTTGACAAATACGCAAAAACAATCTCATCATATGAACTGCCAATGTATAAAGAATGGCCATAACAAAACTATACTATATCAAGCAAGCCATAAGGTTGGATTCAATCTCTCCATTCTCTCTCCAACAACAAAAGCATGAACCTGGTCTTGGATATGAACCCAACTACAGCCAGGTTTCTTCCTTGCGCCCCTCAATTTCATCATTTCCTTAACCCTATTTGCCTCATCCCATTTCCCTGCTTCGGCAAACATGTTTGAAAGCACAGTATAGTATCCAGCATGCTGGGGCTTTAACTTAAACAAATTCTCAGCAGCCCAACACCCTAACCCAACATTTCCGAAAATTCTGCATGCTCCAAGTAAAGCACCCCAAATATTAGCATCTGGGGTAATTGGCAAGCTTTTAATAAGTTGTTCTGCTTCTTCCAGTAGGCCAGCCCTGCCAAGAAGATCAACCATACACGCATAATGCATCTCTGTTGGCTTAAATTTCTGAGCTTTCATTGCTTCGAAGTATTTCCTCCCTTCATCAAGTAGTCCTCCATGGCTACAAGCTGATAGTATTGCAATATATGAAACTGAATCATACTCAATGCCTTCTTCCTTCATTGCTTCAAAAAAACTGATGGCAAGGTTTAATTCACCTAGCATTCCGTAACATAAAATCATAGTATTCCATGACGCAACGTCCTTGTGTTGAATCTGGTCAAAGAGCTTCCTAGCAGTGTCAATTTCTCCACATGTAATGTAGAAATCCAATAGGGAATTAGCAACAAAGAGATGAGTGTGAACATGCTTTCTCACTGCCAGTCCATGGATCTCTTTGCCTTGCTTGAATGCGGCTTGGTTTGCACAGGCTGATACAACACCCATGAATGAAACTACATCATGCTTCAAGCCAATGAGCCCCATTTCTGAGAATAAACCCACAGATTTTGTCCATTCACTAGTTTGAGAATAGCCTACAATCAAAATATTGTAAGAGATTTCATCCTTAACTGAGTTGTTAAAGACATTTTGAGCAAGATTTAGGTATCCACATTTTGCATACATGTCTGTCAGAGCATTAGAAACAAACAGATCATGGTTGGATCCGAGACGAATTGTTCTACCATGAATTTCTTTTCCATTTCGAAGAAACCCTACCTGTCCACAAGCTGGCAGAACATTTGTTAAGGTGATAGAATCTGGAACCTCGCCATGAGCCTGCATTTCTCTTAGTAGTTCTACAGCCGCTAATTCAAGCCTATTTTGAGCAAAATTGGCAACCATGGCATTCCATGAAACAACATTTCTTCTAACATTCATGTGGTGAAACACATTTGAAGCTGCACTGGGGTGACCTGATTTTGCATACATATCAATCAATGTGTTTGAAATGAAAACATCATGTTCGATACCAAATCTCAAACTAAAACCATGAATCTCCTTTGCTAAATTGAAAAATTCTAATTCAACCAACAGTGCTATCATACTTGATATAGTGAAGGAATCAGGTTTCAGCCCAACAGCCATCATCAACCTAAACATATCCAATGCATCCCTATTGAGCCCCATGTAAGCTAGACTAGTAATTATTGCATTCCAAGAAACCCCATTTTTATCCACCATTTCATCAAAAACTCGTTTTGAATCATCTGAATTCCAACATTTCCCGTATGCATCAACCAATGCATTCCCAATGCTAACTTCAAAATTAAATCCAACCTTAACAACACTCCCATGAATCTGCGCTACCAACCTTTTATCTCCGATCCTTCCACAAACAGGCAACAGAGTGACAAAAGTAACCATATTGGGCTTCATCCCAGAACTAAAATTCATCAGGGAGAAAAAATTAAGGGCCTCCAAGTAAAATCCATTAACCGAAAAAACCCCAAGAACCGTATTCCACGACACAACGTCTCTTTCACGCATTTCATCAAACACTTTCCTCGTTTCCCTCAAACTCCCGCAATTGCCATAAAAAAGCAGAAGGGTATTCCCTACTGAAACATCTTCACCAAACCCAGTTTTAATAACACTTCCATGAATCTCCACACCTTTTTTAAAACAAAAAACATCGGCACATGCCTTGAGAAGGAAAGGAAAAGTATGGACGTCGGGTTTTATTCCGGTTCGAAGCATTGTATTGTAAACATGAAACTGAAATCCCTCGTGCTTAACTCTAGCAATGGATAAAGCACGGATGAAGGTGTTCCATAAGAAAGGTGTTCGAGAATAGGGAAGAGCTTGTTGGAACAGAAGGTGACAAGTTGAAGGGGAACTGAAAGCAGCGTATCGGAGAATGAGAGAGGCGGAGATGGAAATATCAGTGGGGAGGAGGCCATGGAGGATGGCAAAGGCGTGAGTTTGTTTGGTTTGGAGAAAAGATTTGGACTTGGAGCAGAGGGAGAAGAGAATTTTGGTTAGATTACTGTAATTACATGTCGTTACGTGCATGCTGGTATTGTAATGACATGCAAAATTCCCCTGCTTTATCAAAGGCAGACACCGTTCAGATTATGTTTTTTTAGACTATTTATAGAGTTTATATTTTATGTATGTAGTATTATAATAATTACTAAAGTGCATAATTCAATTTAGTGAAACATGACTCATATACAATCATAGATTGAAATTAAGATAATAAAAATTATAATTAAGATAATAAAAATTATAATGGTAAGAATTTTAAGTTCAAATATTTATAAAACTGACCAGATTTCGATGTTACATAATTAAATTGAAGCTGATTGATGAATAATATCAGCTTAATCAAACTCTTAAATAATAATATAATTATGTAAGCAGAAAAGTTTAGTAAATATTATAATTTCATAGATATTTTTCTTATACATTAATCTCTAAATAAATGTGAATTAGTTTATTATTAATTGATAATATATAATAAAACCACAATTAGAAGTTATTATCTGTAGTAGAAGAAATTGTCACGTTTAAGGTTTTTTATAATATAAGAACAGTTTGTGGAGTAAAAAAACCTGCATTGGTAGTGAATAGAATATTAGTCCCCACTGTTGTAGACTCTCCATAGTGTAAATATTTTCTATACATGTTTCCTAACCCAAATACTACCCCTTGCATGGCTTGAAACCAAAAGATTAAGCATTTAAGATTGATTGCTTGAAACCAAAATAATAATAATAATAAGCATTTAAGATCAACTACCTTAACCCCTTAGCCGTTTCAGTAACCACTTTATTCTTAACCTCTCATCCAGTTTCATAAACATCCTGGCCCTCTTCTCATCAAAGGAAAGACACTCACATGCATCAACTATAAGATCATCATCAAATTCCGGAATAGATTGTACCATTTGGAACAGTTCATCCAAGCTCACCCCCTTGCTTTCTGTCAATGCATCAGCAATCCTCCTGATGTTTTCTGCCATAGCACCCATCACGTCTAACATTATATCACTGCTACGCCTCCTCTTTAATGCCTCTTTTGAACGTGATGGTAAAGATCTAGATATTGTCCGCTGAGATGAAACTTGAATGTCATCATCAGTATTATTGTCGCACATGTCTTCATCAACCATGACCTGCACTGGTACTTCTATAGCCTCTTTGCCGTTTTGAATATTATTTACAACTCTATCACCTGCTTCGGACAAGTGTCTGCCTGCCTGCTCATTGCCAAGGATAACATGTAACTCGTGGAAATTATCAATAGCTCGTCCTCGTATGCAGCTCACATCAGGGTTTCTCTGTAAGATATACAGATGAAAACAGCAAATGCATAAAAGCAAGTCAGCCACACAAGTTGTTATTTAGTCATTCAAAATTCATGCATATGCATAGAATTTTTCCCTTCTACCGGGAACCATTCAATTTTAATAAGTACTCTTAAATCAGTTTGGTTAAAAGTTACCTTGATGCACTGTCGCCATTCAGAGTCATTTGCAATAACCATCTTTTGTCTCTCATCCCATTCAAATCCATGTTGAGAGAGGAGTTCTTTCACAAGTCTGTATTGTTTCTTCCAGGTCCTGAGCCGGTTTCTAATATTTTCAGTTGTCAAGTCCAATGAAAACTTTTTGTTTATAATGGAAACAGCAGCTTTAAGTGCCACTTGCTTAAAACTTTTCTGAAGCTTATTTCCAAGAGTCACTTGCTCCACCAGCCGTTCGGTTAAGCATCGGTCCATCTCATCAGTCCATAATATGTACTTCCCTTTTTCTTTTGCAGCATCACTCTGATTGTAAAACAACTCCTCTGTATCTGCAGCTTCATTATTTGCGACCAAATTTACATCATCATTACTACCTTTAGAGAACTTTCGGGCAGATCTCAACTACCAAAGATAGCTCATAGCTCCTTGTAGTTTCTTATGATCCGTCCTCGAAAAGACCTGGCATCTGGATTTCTCTTTTCCAGAAAAGAACGAAAAACAAAATTCAAGAAAGGCTCAGACAGTATATTGAAGAGAAGATTTCATCATTCAGATCTGCAAAACATCTTTTACCTTAATATATCGATTCCATGCAGTCATTTGCTATGACCATAGTTTGTGTTTTATCCCATTCAAAGTCACCATGATACAAGAGCCCCTTCAGAATCTCGTACTGTTTCTTCCATGTCTTCAGACGATTCCTTATATGATCTTTTGTCAAGTCAAGCTGAAACCTTTTATTAAAAGCTGAAACAACTACTGCATGGGCAGCAGGTCTTAGTTTGTTGTCTGATTTACTCTTATTTCCAAGTTTGGCTTGCTCTGCGAGAACCTTGCTGAGACATTGGTCCATCTCATATGTCCACCGCATGCTCTTCACTTGATCTTTGACCTTCATGCTGTTCTGAACAGGGAAGATATCAACAGCCTCTGCAACGTCATTATCGTTGGCAAAGATTGTGCACAAGTCATCATAGTTCTCAATAACTCTTCCACGGAAAGTCCTTGCTTCAGGGTGAGCCTGTAAACAAAGCAGGAAACTAGCCAGATTTTAAGGACGAAAGATGATGAACTTAAGAGTTTAACAATACAACTCAAAGAAGGCACATTAATTTCTTTTTCAGAAAACATCACATGGATTAACACGCACAAGCACACAAAACTATAAGTATACACTCATGCACATTAAATACCAAGCATGCACATCATCACAAGGCAACGCTGGGATGCATGAAGTAGGAGTAAGATAGACTAATAATATCTATATGCATATCTATTATGTCTATACCAGTCCATGCTTTGTTATTTTATCATATAAGATAAATATTAACACCAAATATTTTATTTTCCAATATTAAAGGTCCAATAAATCTTTGATATTTTGACAGAAATATTCAATGTCAGACCTAACAATAACCTAAACTATTGCCTAAAAACTACAACCCAAGCGAATTATTTTCTTCACAATAACTAGTAGGAAAGGAACGATATCCAAAAGTGGAGAACAAATTGGCAGAGGAAGAGGACAGGGAATGTTTCTTGAATAGCAATAAGAAGCTTGCGCAAGAAGACATGAAGCCTAATGCAAAGAGTCTTGGCATTCTCCTCTTGAGTTAAGGTGCTTGCATTGACCAGAGAACTAACTCCTTTATTGTCAATGTCATCAAATGCTATGCTCTTTCCTTTCTTCCATGCCTTAAAATTTATATTTTAGATTGAACACAAATAATCTTGACAACTACACAAATAGATCATGATTAATCAACTCTAGTATTAATTTCTACAATGATCAGCCTAAAACCCTCAACTTACCAGTAAATTATTTAAAAACTATTTATAGAAATATTTATCAACAAGTTATCTTCTCAACTCACCTCTTATCTTAGTGTAATCCCCCAAGACACCACCACCAAACTACTTTCAGGCCTAAACCACATGACATTCTCAATAACATAAAACCCTTAGTTGGGTCTCGTCGTTCACATTATTATAAGTTCGTGATGGGGCATTGACCTAAAGTCAAGGGCAATTTAAAACAGTGTGTAAAAGTTTCCTTCTCTTTTTTACCTCTTCTAAGAGTTTTCAAAGGTTAGTAAGTAAAAAAGAAAGGCAGTGTTAACATGCATGTAAATTGTAATGTAATTAGTAAATAAAAGCATTTTACTGTATCTGCAAAAATCATATATTAGGATTTATGATGCATTTAGAGCAGGTAGGCTTTGTAACCTGGAATCACCTACTAATTAACTTCTTAAAAGATCTAGGATAGAATATACTATACAAAATCTCTTTTTTTTCCGACTAACATTGAAGCTTTGGAAAAATATGTGCTTGTAATAGTACAAAGGTATCTAATACATGTAAAAGTTTTACTTAAAGTGGACATACCTAGACATAGTTGGTCCATACTGAGTCATCTGCAATGATCATCTTCCGTGTTCTGTCCCATTTGAAACCAGGATGAGACAACAGATCCCTTAAAGTGCCATATTGCTTCTTTCAAGTTTTAAGCCGATTCCTAATGTGATCTTTCGTCAATTCAAACCCAATTTTCTCATTTAAGGTTGACAGAACAGTGTCATATGCCTCCCATGGTAAGGCATTATCCATTTTATGCCCCTCCTTCACTTTCTCCACAAGACTCTTGCCTAGGTAGTAATCCATTGCATCAGTCCACTGCAAGTTTCTGACATGGTTGTCATCACTATGAATGTCAGATGAACTGGCAGCGTCTAAACCATCTCCACTGGCTGCAGATTGCATATAAGTTTCTTCGACATTTTCCAAACAGCTCACAATTGCTTGATCATTGCCAATAATAATACATAACTCTTCGTAATTGTCTATAGGTCTCTCCCGGAATTGCCTGGCATCTGGATGTGCCTGAGGGAAACAAATACCATCATCACATTATTCAAAGTCATGTGCATAAACGGATTTTCAAAATTCTTGATATGATTGTAACTGTCTCAAAGTGCATGAAATATACCATGGTGTAATCTTTCCACACACAAGCATCTGCAACAACCATCCTTTGTTTCTCATCCCACTTAAATCCTCCTTGCGCAAGAAGCTCTTTTAATATCCCAAACTGTTTTTCCCAAGTTTTTAGCCTATTCATTAGATGTTCTTTTGTCAAGTCAAGCCCAAATTTTTTGTTTATGACCGTTAGGGCACCCATATATGCCACAGGGTTCAAACCGTTGTCTGTCTTATTACCTTTCCTTACTTGCTCTGCTAGTAGCTTGGCAAGGCAACAATCAATTGCGCTTGACCACTGGAAGTAATTTCCCTTGTCTTTAGCATTGGAACTAAGTGTCTGGTATGACTTGCGATACATTCCTGTAAACTCACACCTGCACAATAACACTGTATGACAACAAAAACCATGATGGGTGGGAAGCTTAGTAACAGTATACAAGGGGAGCATAACTGAACTGAGTCAAGTCAAAACAGTAAGAAAATTGAGCTCCAATATGAGTACGTTTAATTTCCCAAACTCAAGCTCAACTCATTTGGTTCAGTTAGTTTATAATAGATTCAAACTATCTTAATATTATACGGTTGAATGAATTCAAGATAGTAAAGAATATAACATTGATAGACTTCAGAACCAACAAGCGCCCCGATGTGAAATACTTGAGCTCACTTCCATATACTACTAGAGACTTACCAACGAAAGAGTCATCTATGACTCAACTTGTTTACAACCCTAGTTCAACCTATGTCATCTAAGCTCTTCATTTCCTTTAAAGTACTCATGTAACGTGTACAACACCTATGTCTGATGCATATTCGAAAACAGATACCATGAGATGATATCCAAATATATAGAAAATTTTAGAAACCAAGGGAAAAAAACAGTGTACTCGTGTCTGGGTAGCATAAAGTTAAACTATGAACACAAACACGTTCAAGGCCTCCAGCCAATTTTTTCAGTTTGAAGTTTTACATGAAATATTTAAAAATAATAATCATGACATTATTCGTTTACATTACTTCACACTCGCAAACAAATAAATAATTGAACAAACGTAGAATTCCTACAAATAAATACAAAGTATAAACAAGACAGAGAGAAGGGGGAGTTTGGGCAAATGAAAATCAAAGGTAAATTCGAAAATTCCTAATTTTATAAAGTCGCCATCACCAATTATTACGATCTAAATAGTGAAATTACTATTATTATTAAACTGTAATTAACTCTAAAGTGTCCGATTTAAGCTCTCTGTAAAATGTTTTAATTAAAGTAAATTAAAAGAGAAGATAGAAGCCTTGTCAAATTACCTGCAATTGGGTTAGTTCTTTTTCTTCCTCCGCCGCTTCTTTTTACGGCGATGGCGAAAATTCTCACCCTAAACAGTAATACAAGTGATTCATTTTTTTAGTTCGTAGAATTTAAGTTCCTTTTGGGTTTTTTTTATTACTAAAATTAATATTCCATAAATATTTTTATAAAATAAAGAATAATAGATTCGTCAAAAAATATAATACATTACAAATAATAATAAATTAATAAATTCCTTTTCCATTTAAATGCATTTTCTGTTATTACTGTAGTTTTTTTTTTTTTTTTTTTTTAACACGTAACAATTGCAAATAATTTGAGTGTTCAAAAACTCAAATGTAGAGGTCTGATTGATGTATGTTTTTACCAACAAGTCTGCTAGATTTATATGTGAGTGGATAATTTCTTATAAGTTAAATCCATTTATAAATCCAATATAAAACAATAAAAAGATTAACCATTTACATGAAATAAGAATAATTCATCTGCAGTATAGGTGTTAATCAACATAAACCGGATTTCTTACAGTATCAATATCTGTTGGATTTCAACTCATTTAAATATATTTGTAAATAGTAAATTTAGGTTCACTTATACACTTATTTTTTTAATTATGTTGTGTTTTATTAGAATTATTTTTTCTTTAGTTCAATTTTTAAATTTAGTAGATATTTAATTGTAATTACCATTTCAAGATATTATATTGTTAAGCTCGAAATAAGTTAATATCTTTTTCAGAAGAACCATAATTATTTGAAACAATTGTTGTTCAAAACCATTATTATTTGAGAATAATTATGTTTAAATCAAGGCTTTAGTTAAGAACAATTATCATTTAGTATAGCTGTCCTTTGAGCATAGCTATTCAGAACAACTAAATTTAAATAAATCAAGGTTTTAGTTAAGAATAATTGTGATCTAGTGTAACTATCATATGAGAATAACTCCTGTTAAGGATAACTAAAATTCGAAATAACTCTAGTTTAGAATATTGACGTTTTAAGAACAATTATGTTTAAAACAACCGTTTTTTGGAATAGTTTCATTTAGAACAATTGTATTTTTTTTTTTTAGAAGAGTCATTATTCAAAATAATTTCTTCCAAAAAATATATATTACCACGAAACAACTTTTGTTCTAAACAACCTCTACATTGAGAATAACTCATCTTTAGAAGATGTTTCACATGATACTATTTCACCAAAATAAAAGAAATGGGAGTAGTCTCAAATAATTTTTGCGTTATCTTTACTTTTGGAATATTCCGGAGAACTTGACTTGGTGAGTCAAATATGGAGTTATTTACACATTTTTAGTAACATTGAGTGCTTTTCATTTCATTCATAAACAGAGTTCATTACCATCATCAACAAAACCCTCTGTCATCTCCTATTGATCATTAATGTCATTGTAATTGAAAATTAATTTAATTGCTCTATTAATTGTCAACTTTATAATTCTCATTACTGAGACATTATAAATAGATTCACGACTGGTGAAATAACTTTTAGAACTTTGGCATTCAAACTCTCAAAAACTATTTCTAAAAAAACCCTTTTTAACTTATTCATTTGCTCAGTCTTATTTTTAATTATACACGGTCTTTCTCTATCTTGCAAACTATCACTTGTTGTTGTGCTAAATGTTACCGGATTTACTCCAATTTCTTCTCCGCCTTATTTTGATACATCTCGTTCACTTATTTGTAACATTTATTTTCTCCGCCAAAAAACCCTATACAAACATAAATTTAAGAATTTAAATTGTTACAGATATGTATATATATAAATATATATTTAATTTCAATATATAAATTTAAAATAATACATTACAAAATCTGAAGAACAAACTGAATGTATTCATATTCAAGTTTATTAGAGCCAACTCGGCTTATTTTTAACAAAATTTTTGTCTATTTTTAAATTAAATATTTTTATCAAAATTTAGTAGTTGATACAGTTCAATTAAATAATTTAATCCTACAAATAGGATTTAAATTCTGCCCCTGCCTTGTCTTTTTAATACTTAATATTTACTATATTCTTTTAAATTCTACTTATAAAATCTATTTTTTATTAATAATATATCAAATGTTTATTTTCCTTTCATCAAAACCATAACTTAACCTTTAAACAAATTCAATTATTGGGAGGCAAGATAACCTAAAATAAGAGAACGGTCGTCTCAAAGCTTAAGAGCAACCGGTCAGCTCTTTATTCATTTCTTTATTATTATTTTTGTAAACTCTTTAATAATTTGAAATGTAAACAAACAGCCCAAATAAATAAACACATAAAACCACACTAACGATGTGTCTACACTTCGTTTTGACCAGCTTTCAATCTAAATTATACTATGAATTTTGTTAACCACCCATTAATTGAAAATAAATAAACTTTTCAAAGTCTAAAAACTAAAATGATAAGAAATTTGAATTCTTTAATTAGGACCGGTCGGTGCTTTATTTTCTTATATGAAAATGAATTTAAAAAAGCATAAAATTTGTAGTTTATATGCTAATAATTAATTTTTTAACACTATAACTTACTATATTCATAAGTAACAAAAAGCTTCTTCAAACGGTCATTTTCAGAAAAAAGAAAATACGAATACTCTAGTGATTATTATTTTCATATATTATATTCATATTAATTATTACACGTTTAAAAAATATTTAAAAATACTTTTCGTTAGTTTATAATTTGGATTGGGCAACCAGGCAATAGTCATCCTCAACATTTCCACCGCCCAAACTTTTTCTTCTTTTCCGTAAAATTGAGTTAAGCCACATTTAAATATTAAAAACATTGAGTCTAATTAAAAGTTGTCATGTCAATTTTAAAATTTGATCGAAGGGTAATCTCAATAACATTTTCTAAAGGTAGCTTTATTTCTTATTTTTATTGAGTAATTAAAGTTAAGGGTCAACACGTGTGTTATTGTTGCTGCCCACTTGGTTCAAGTCTCTGTTTATTATATATACCGGGCATTTTTTTTTGGATAAATTTTTAGTTATTTCTTTTACAATATTTATACTATTTCCGTTTCTAAATTGTTACAAAATATGTTGTGCTTTTTACTGTTTTACCTCTTCAAATTTACTGTTTTACCTTTCAGAAAATCCTATAGATAGTTAGGTCATTCTCCTCGTTAAACACATAACAATATATAAATCACTTTTTCTTAATATTTCTTTGTTCTCGTTTTTAAAAATTTTTTCTAGACACTTATTCCGATCAAGTTTTCAGTCTTGTTTTATTGACTTATTTTTTCAGATTCTTTTTCGAGAAGAGCAATACTAATTGAATTTTACCTTCTTTATTCAGATGTACAAATATTAAAGTTTTGTGTTAACTTTGGAAAGCGACGTCTATTATGCGATTATATCAATCAAGACAGATTTACTTCTAAGGCAATGGTTCTTCCACGGCACAGTAATCATTTTGTTTATTTACGTACAATTTATTATTTTCTATTAGTGCTAACGGTTTGTTTTACGGTCATATATTTTCAAGGTAATGTACTCAAATTTGTTTTACTAGATTATTTATCTAATAAAAATATGAATTTTGATTATAGAGATTTTATAATTTGATATTTTAACTTAAATAGATTTTCACACAAGTATATATTTATATCATGTTTATGTTATTTTTATGTTATGCCTTAGATGGATTTTGTTATATTTATATCATGTTTATACTATATTCATTTATGCCTCAATTTATATCCAATTTTGTATAATTTATTGTAAGTTTTAATTTTAAAATATTTGTTTAAGAATTTAGTTTTAACTCAATTGGCATAGGTATTGTTGTTAGTGTAGAAGGACGTGACTTCGAGTATGTTGAAGCGTATTATCCTCTTATTTAACGGTTGGAGAGGAATTATAGATAGTTCTAAATATTCTATATGTATGTATAAAAAAAAAAAACCTACGAATGATTATGCTAGGAAGTAAATAAAAAAAAAACTTTAATATAATTTTTCGAAGTATAGCGAAGCACATCATTTATGTTGAAAACTCCAACTTTTTTTTTTAAAGTTTGTGGTTTTAATTCGATAATTTATGTATTTGATTGTGTTATAGCTGTGTTTAAAATATTTTGTATTTATATATTTTAAAAAACGTAACAATTTAATAAGCAAAAAGGTTGATATTTATATAAATTTCAATACGCTAATATTCATGTTATATAAATCTTAAAACATTCGCGTTATCTTATAATCATGTGTGTCCAATATTATTCATTGTTGTTCTTTTCTTCCTAGCTTTGTGTGATGATGAAGAAAATCGAAAAGGTGAATGACAAATTATTGTACTATAGGCTAAATGGCAATTTGGTATTTTCGCATTACAAGTACATTTAATGAAGCAAGTAAGCAAAACTAAAAATGGTAATAAGTTTGAACGTTAAAAAATGTTAACTTTATCATGTTTTGAAATAATTTGAATTTAAAAAAAAATTATTATATCCGGTTTTTTATAGAAGATTTAAAATTATTCATAACCTACTTTCAAATTTTAAATAAAAAGATAATATATCAAAATTGATTATATAAAGTTAGATAAGCTAAATTGTGAATTGTTAGATAGTTAATGTCGAAACCGTTTTTTTAAGTTTGAAAAACAGGGTCGACTTTTTAAAACGAAAATGGAGTTGTCACCAATCTTTTGTAGAGGTGTGATTGGATCATCTTATAAAACGTTTTATTTCAAAATATTGATTTTGGTCCACGAAATACAAGAAAACGGGTTCGGGGGTCGGTTACGCACGAGGAAGGATTAGCACCCTCGTAACGCCTAAAAATTGGTACCTAATTGATTAATTAGTGTCATTATGTCCAGAATTTGAAAAGATTTTAAAATACAATTTCTTTTAAAGAATGTTTATATAACCCGTTTTGAAATATTAAGACTCTTTTGTTCCAAAAAGGATAAAATATCACAGCCAGTACATTAGGGTGCGACATTTTAACCCCCGAAACTAAAGTCGTCCCTTAATTTCCCAAAACACGAAACTAAAAGGATATTTAGTTATTTGGACGTACGAAAAACCGAAACCCGGCACGTTAGGGCACAATTTCTCGAACTTCCAAACACTAAACATTGCCTTGTTTTCTGAAATCTTTATCCCGAGATAACAAAACATCATATCCAGTGAGTTTAGGACACGGCAATTTTGAATTCTCGAGAATAAGTTTTTATTTAACTTTTAAAAGGAAAGTAATAGGTTTTTTGGACTCGAAGAGTAAAATCGAAACCCAGTAAGTTAAGGTACGATTTCTTTCGAACCCTAGAACGCGGAGTGTTTACTTAATTTGAAAATCTGATAAAATATAATGTGATCGTAACGAAATGAAAAATGAACTTAAAATGAAATGTAAAACGATTTACAATGCTAGCTTGTATAACAACATGATGACGATAAAGTATAATAACAATAATAAAAGTAGGAATAAAATACAATAAAGTAAAAGCAAGATAAACAAATGAAATAAAATAAAAGAGAATTGTAACAAAAATGGAGGTTATATACAGTAATATAAACCATAGAATGATAATAATAGTAACAAAAAAAAAATGTGATGATAATAATATAAAATAATAGTAGTAGTAAAATACAAGTATATTAATTATAAAAATAATAATATATGTTAATATACAAATAATTAGTAAAAAAATAAAACAATAATAGAAATAATGAAAATAGCAATAATAATGGTAATACTAAAAATAATAATAATAACAATATTAATAATGATAGATATAATAATAATAGTAATAATAGTATATATATAAGAAAATAATGGTGATAATAGAAATACAAATATGATAATAATAATAATAAAGTTAATTATAAAAAAAAATAGTAGTGGTAATATTAAAATAATAGTAAAAGCAATAATAATAATAATAAATAAAATTAGTAATGAAAATAATAATAAACCAAAAAAAGGACGAAATTGAACTAAAAATAAAAGTTTGGGGCGAATTTTAAAGAAAACAAAAGGCAAGGGTCCTATTTACACACGCGAATAACATGGAGGGACTAAAAGAGAAAATATTCCTTTCCTCCAAAACGCTACATTTAAAAAGGGACTCCAATGAAATCCAAATAAAATTTAAAGGCAAAATTAAAAAATAAAAGGAAACTTAATTATAAAACCATAAAAAAGCGGAAGGGCTAAAAGCGCAATTAGCCCTTCCTATAAAAACACGCGGATCCTAAGTCGGAGCGGGTCAGATCGAGTCGGGCCAGTGAGCAATACGACGTTGTTTTGACGCTTAAGGGCCTGGTACAAAACGGCACCGTTTCAATGCCTTATAAAAGCCATTTTTTTTAAAAGCTTCCTTTCTCTCTTCTTTCTAAAAAAAAAAACTTCTCTTTTCTCTCTGTGGCTCCCTGGTCCGACCAGGACCTCCGGCACTGGCGCCACCGCTCGCCACCGTCGCCAGCCACCCCCAAAAAAGGTAAAATTTTCCCTTTTTTTTGTATTTTAATATATATATTATACAGTTTTAAAAAATACAGAACAAGATAGGGAAAAAAAAATAGAAACCAACAGTATTTGAAAATAGAAAAAAATAAAAATGAAAAGGAATCGTCCGAAATCACCTATGCTCTTTCTTATTTCTGTATTTTGTATATTTATGTGTGTATATTGTTTGTATCTTTGTCCCCGTTTACAGATTGCTTTGAGGGTTTTTTATAACCCAAAAAATAAAATCGAAAATAAATATAAAATCGCAATCTGTTGCTATTGTCTGTTTTGTTTCCTTGTTTTGCAGGTCAATGGCGAAAAGCACAGCGGTGGAGCGCTGTCCGTGCTTTGATTGTGGCATGACCGAGGGGCTGGTGTTGGGACTTGCGGCCCTAGGCAGGAACCCTAGGGTTTGGGGTTTTCAGTTTCTGAAACCGAATTTGGGCCATTGGGCCATTTGGGTTTTGGGTTTTAATTTGGGCTCTGTGAGTGTAATTGGGTAATGGGTTTAGGTAATCTATTTTGGGTATTTGGTTTGTATTGGGCCTCTAAATGGACATTTTGGGTTTTATTTTATTATTTTTTATTTGTTTAAGCTATTACAGTTAAGAAATTTGAAAATAATATATCAAAGGCGTTAGTAAAAACTAAAACCATTGCAAACAAATCAATGGTTTATTAACCTAAAGCAACTGCAACAGTAAAATTAAAAGTTAGTCGACAACCAGACAGCAGATATTGTCGTATTTCTTACCATTTCCTTTGGCGTTGGTTGGCCTCGACGAAATAAAAGAACTAAAAGAATTAATATATAAAGCAAAAAAATTTAAAAAACAAAATAAAATAAGAAGTAAAATCCGAAGGAGGACGGCCTTTTTCTTCTTCTTCTTTCCGCACTCTCCTTTTCAAAAAGTTGAACAACCAAACGCCACTGAAAAAAATTCATTGCATATTCTCTCTCTCTTTATTTTTCTTTTCATCTTCTACTGTTTATTTTGAATTTTCTAACGTAATCCTTAAACTTCTCTTCCATCTCATTCTATTTGACCCTGCAATCTATTTTGGCTATTAATTTCCTTTTGTTGTCACAAATTTTCTTGATCTGTAAGTTCCAATTCTTTTTCTTTTTATTTTTTTGTTAAATTAGGGTTTTTTAATTCAGATAACCAAATATTCTCTCTTTAAAAAAATCATTTCTTCATTTTCTCTCTTATTTGCACGTGTTTAAAGTGGTGTTTTGTTTTGGTTAGAGCTTGGAGAATTTCTTTTTTATGATTTAAAACAAAAAGTTATCTGTAATTTATTTTTTCTTTCTCTTTTTCTGGTTTGCATTTGGCCATGATTGAACTGCCGCTGCTATTATCATACTAATTAAGTTGGTTAATACTATTCAACATTTTGTTTTAAGCTGCTTTGGTCATAATTTTCCTTTCTCAATTACTTTGTAGTAATTTCAAATCCTTCTTCAGAAGCCAGAAATTTATTTATTTTTGATGATCTAACAGAGTTTCAGTTTGGAACAATGACGAGGGTAAGTCGTGAGTTTGGCAATACTATGCAAAAGGAAGCAGTTTCAGCTGTATCAGCTGATGTGATATTTGCTTCGAGTCGTTTTCCCAATTACAAAATTGGGGCAAATAATCAGATTGTGGATGCCAAAGAAGACCCTAAAGTTTTGACCATGAAGGAGGTCGTTGCACGTGAGACCGCCTTGTTACTGGAGCAGCAGAAACGCCTCTCTGTTCGTGACCTTGCTAGTAAATTCGAGAAGGGGTTAGCTGCTGCTGCTAAGTTGTCTGAAGAGGTCAACTTCATTTTAAGATCGTTTACTTATGCATTGTGGAATTATTTTAGATAGACTGATATAGATATTTGATTAAATTGCCTAATATTAGATTGACTTATTTAGTTATTTTATCATTATGAAGAGTTCTAGGAATTGTAGATAGGTTGGTGGGAACTTCGTATAAGTTATCTCAGTTTTGTAAATGAATGGCACTAAGATCAGTACAATAGTAAATTTTGTTTTATGGGTTGTTTATCGTTTTTTATGCATCTTGGAATGTCACTGGATTGAGGAAATGAGTCTTCTCTCTGAGTATAATAATTAAGTTGGTTAATACTAATCAACATTTTGTTTTAAGCTGTTTTTGGTCATGATTTTCATTTCTCAACTATTTTGTAGTAATTTAAAAAAGTCCATTCGAGTAAGTGATTCCTTTGTCACTTTCTGTTTTTTTCTGTTCGAAGTCTAGAAGCATTAAGACTGTTATTAATTCTTGACCACTATGGATTTTCATTTGAACAATTTTGTAAGCTATTTCTTTAATGGATTCAGGCACGGCTCAGAGAGGCAGCTTCATTGGAGAAACATGTCCTTTTGAAGAAGCTTAGAGATGCTCTGGAATCTTTGAAAGGGCGTGTAGCTGGAAGAAACAAGGACGATGTAGAGGAAGCAATTGCCATGGTTAGTCTTCTAGTTTGCTTTTCTACAATTGGATATATGTGTGATATGCCAGATGTATTTATCATATTTTTGAAAGTTAAATGCTAGTATTTAAATTGTATGTTTTGTTTAATAAGACTTTGCTATTATCTTGATGCATAGAGAAATAATGTTAAGGGTGAAAGTTGTGAAGAAAAGAATATGGTGTAACTTTACAGTGCATCTGGATGCAGAATTTTAAATTTTAAAGAAATTCGAATATAAGGTATATTAAAATGTGTCATTTCAAAATGGTAGTTGTAATTGTTTTGTTTTGGATAAATACTTTTAGAAGAAAATTTAAATTATGAGATAAGAAATAATTATAAAGAAGAATAATGGTATTAAAAAATAAAAATAAAAATGCAATATGGGCATCATTATATTTGTAAAAGTATATTAATATTAAAACTTCCAATGTTTGAAATGTTCTCTTTTAATCCCTGGTTGTGAAATGTTCTCTTTTAATCCCTGGTTGTATCTTTCCCCCTTTGTGTGGTTCGCCTGAAAATGTCAACATGTATTCTTGTTAATATATTTTGCCTGCTAACTTCAAATGAGGCGATAATGACCTTTAATTGTGGAATCCCAGGTGGAAGCTCTTGCAGTTCAGCTGACTCAAAGAGAAGGGGAGTTGCTTCAAGAGAAGACAGAAGTGAAGAAACTAGCAAATTTCCTTAAGCAGGTAATATAACATATGAATATGATAAATCCTGGATGATGTGCCATCCCTCTTTTTGGATTTCGTAATAAGTTAATTTTATTTTTTTAGGATGCATATTTAGATAATGAATGTATCTGGAAATGCTGAAGAAATTAAATGTATTATTTTTATTACATATACGTGCAGTGCTTCTTAAGTGTTTTTTTTTTTGCATGAGAGATACTGTAATAGCTTTTATATTATTTTGCTCCACATTTATATATTCTAAATGTATCATCATGAGTAAGCAATGATTTGTAACAGTCTTTTCCTGAGCTGAATAGTTAATCGGTATGGCACCTTTTGGTTAGATATTTTAGTTTAGTGGAAGAATGGCTTCTTCTTTATTGAAGTGCTTATTTTTTTGGCTGCGGTGATGTAGTTTATGTTATGGTTCTCTAAAGTTCACTTACGTATATTTTGGGATTGGAGTGTGAGGATATCCTATTGAAATTTGAATTAAGAAAATAGTTTAGGAAATTTTGTGCTTTCTGTTTCTAGTTAAACAGTGCTATTATCCTAGAGCACTTAATGCAGCTATTCTTTTTGAGACCTGCCTTAACTTTAATCTTTTTCCCTCATGTTTTTTGATTTGTTTAGTTGGTTTTGCCTTGTTATGATTGCTGTTGTTGAACAGTTACTGATTCAGTGGCAGTAGAAATGCTTAGTTTGATGCTTTCTGATTATACTGGTACACTTTTATTGTCCTTGCTCACTTCTAATAGAAAAAGGCTGTTTTCAGTGTCTGTGAGTAGTCTAACTGGGTCAGGGTCCATAAATTATTTGCTTAATTCCTTTTTTTTTCAACTTCAATGCATAGAACACATTAAATTTTCCTTTACTGCTTTACTTTTGCATGTTTGTGTCTCCATATAGGCTTCTGAAGATGCTAAGAAACTTGTTGACGAGGAAAGAGCTCATGCTCGAGCTGAAATTGAGAGTGCAAGAGCAGCAGTTCAGAGAGTGGAAGAGGCCCTTCAGGAGCAAGAACAAATATCTCGAGCTTCAGGCAAACAGGTTATCTTATTTTAAAAATGTTCTGTGTATTGACTTTTGAAGTTTGGTTATGGGAATATCCATTGTTAAAGCCTACCTGGTAAATGCATCAAGATTTTACTAATACTACTGCCCTCTTTCCACATTGTTGACTATGAAATATCTATTGCTTAGACATTTCTTAATTTTACTATCAATTAGTAGTAATTTTATACTGTTTTCTTGTGAGCCTCTCATGTTCTCCATAGAAGTTTCTACTTTGTGCTTTCTTATTGTGGAAGTTCTTTCTATATTTTTGCATATTTTTTTAGAACAGAGATTTTGCATGAATTTCAGGATCTGGAAGAGTTAATGAAGGAAGTGCAAGAGGCTAGACGGATCAAAATGCTGCACCAACCAAGCAAGGTTTATCTCAGATCTGTAACTGTTTTTTTTTTTTTTTTTTCTTTCTTTACATCATAATTCGTAGGTATTTAAAACTTTGTTTTAAAATATTTAGGTCACTTGTGGGTTTACATCATAATTCTTAAATATTCAAAAGCGACAAAGAAGTTGTGTGGGACCATGTGCACTGTTTTTGCATATATATGTATGTATATTTTAAATATAATTGGCTGGTGTAGGCTGAGGTAGGTACCTATTATTTGAGGGTTTTTTTTTTTTTTTTTTCCTGTTGCTATTGCTTTTCAAGTGAAGAAATAAAAGAAAAGGAAAGGACTTGTTTGGTAATTCCATTCTTAAGAAAATAAATGAAGCAAGTATGGTTTTTAAAGATATATTACCAAATGGCAAGTCTTATACTCTTATTATTGCCACGGCCCCTTCTTCGCCCTTTTCAAACAGAATTTACAGGAAAAAGGGAAATGCACTATCTAGTGACGAATACCTCTGTTCTTGAACATAAAAATCATTGTTAGAGCATGAACATCTGCTTAGACATTTATTCTGTGGCATTCCTCCACAGATAGGGTGAGGAAACAATGAAAATGAAATGGGATGTATGGTGTTAAATGCTGGAATTTGACTTGGACGTGAATGTTGGAGTTATGGGGACAAAGCAGATGCTGAGGGTATCCTTCAGGTCCATATCGATTAGAAATTTTGTTAAAATTGTCAGATTACAGTTGTCCAATAAGGGATATTCAGTATATTAAATGTTATCTTATGAATATTTTATTTATTGTTATCCCTAACTTTAAGGTGGTTTTAAGGCACTTGCACCTAAAACCAGATAGTCTTTGCTAGTCTAGAGTCTTCTAAGTTAGGCTCTCTTGTATATAAATATTTTAGTGTAATCTCTTGAAATGATTAGAGAGAAAAATCTATTCTGTCATGGTATCGATTAGACGATTTTCGGGAATTTTTTTCGTAATCTTTCACTCCCACAAAATCCTCAAGCACTTACGTGTTCAAAGAGATATGTCCGAATTTGTCCACACCAATACCAATGGGACAGTTGAAATCTCTATGAAAAACTCCAACCAAACAAGTGAGTTGAGAATATTCAAGTGGCCTCTGATTAAATGGGAAGAATTACAGAAGTGGTCTCATTTGGTTCGCATGTTCTTGAAGGGCGAGAGGCAAGTGAACCACTTATTTCAAGACAGACCTCCGTAAGGAGATCCTCGGTTTGTCGCTTGGGATGAACAAGACTCTATGGTCATGTCTTGGTTATGGAATTCTATGGTGCCGAAATCGGTGACACATGCCTATTTCTTAACTCATCCAAAGAAATATGGGAGGTCGTGAAGCAGACTTATTCTAAAGTTCGTCTTTGAAGAAGGAAGAAGAGGCGTTATGCTTGACGATAATCGCGTAGATGGGTGCGCCTTAGTTACAAAGGTTGTCGGTGAGAGGAAAATTGCCATGGAGCACCCAACCGATATAAAGCAACCAGATTCTACAAGGCCTATTAAGAGGATTCTATATGGTGCACATCTTTGTAAAAAATCTCGTCACACAAAAGAACACTGCTGGAAACTCCATGGGAAACCACAGTGAGAATAAAAGGAATTTTCACGCAACCATTGGACAACTAAAGGAACAAGGGCATGCAAATATAGCACGATTGGATGGATGAAGAACGACGATTTCGGTATTTTTAATAAAGAAGACATTGCAAAGTTAAAGACGTTCTTTGGGCTCATTGGAAAAACTTCTTCCACAGTGTACTTTGCGACTTGGCACTTTCGGGTATTTCCCTCTTCTCAAAATTCTAATGTCTCGGACACGATCACCAACAGTGTCTTGGGTCATTGACTCGGGAGTTCTTGACCATATGACCCACTCCTCACACAAATTTATTTCATATACACCTTGTCCTAGTAATAGAAAAATTACAGATGGTGATGGTTACGTGATAACAAAGTGGTGGTCAAGGTGATATTGTTATAAATGAGACCCTTACTCTTAAAAATGTCCTTCATGTTCCTAAACTATTTCCCAATCTTCTCTCCATCCAAAAACTTACGGGGACTCTAATTGCGGTGTGGTTTTTATCCCAATAAATGTTTTTTCCAGAACGAGAACACGAAGAGGATGATTGGACATGCTAAGGAAGCAAATGGCTTATATTACCTTGAAGAGTCTAGTGGAGAAATTAGTGCTCTGAATTCCTCACCGTTATCTTTCCTATCCAAGTCTGTTCAAGCTCACAAAGACCAAATTTGGCTCCATCACCTCCGCCTTGGTCACCCTTCATTTTCAGCCCTTCAATTCCTGTTTCCTTTCTTGTTCAAAGGAATAAATGTTAAAAATTTCCGTTGTGATGTTTGCGAAATTGCCAAACACAAACGTACCTCCTTTCCCGTAAGCAATAAAAGAACATCTGCTCCTTTTGCTCTTATTCATAGTGATATTTGGGGATTATCAAACATTTCAAACGTCTCTGGGGCTCGGTGGTTTGTTTCCTTTATTGATGATTGTACCCGTGTGTCTTGGATATTTCTTTTAAAACAAAAATCTGATGTAGGGTCTGTTTTTAAAATTTTCTACAACCTACTCAAAACACAATTTGGGACTGCAATAAAACGGTTTCGGACTGACAATGCTAAAGATTACTTCAATCAGTTTCTCTCCTCTTTTTTTCAAGAAAAAGGCATTCTCTATGAGTCCTCTTGTGTTAACACACCCCAACAAAATGGTGTTGTTGAAAGAAAGAAAGAATGGTCATATTTTAGCTATTACTAGGGCTCTATTGTTTCAAAGCAATGTCCCTAAACAATATTGGGGGGAAGCTGTTTTAACTGCCACTCACCTGATAAATAGGTTGCCTACAAAGGTCCTTGACTCTCAAAGTCCTATTCAAGCTCTATCGAAATTTTTCCCTGATTTTCATACCTCCAATCTTCCTCCCAAAATATTTGGGTGTGCTGCCTTTGTCCATGTCCATTCTCAAAATAGGGGAAAACTCGATCCACGAGCTGTAAAATGTGTTTTTCTAGGTTATTCCTCTACACAAAAAGGGTACAAATGCTACAATCCAGCCACAAAATTTTTTTTTGTTTCAGCTGATGTCACTTTTGCAGAAGAAGAAAAAATTTTTACTTGTCCTTATCTTTGGGGAGAACTTATTTAAAGAAGATAAGGATATAGAGTTTTTTCTTGACTTGACTTTCCACTGCTCTCACTGCTTCAACTTAATTTTCCACTCCAAACACTCAAACTTACTTACCTACCAAACCAGCCTGCCCACCTTGACCCTATGCAACTTGAAATAGAGCCTACTACACCTAAGTCACCAAAAGGAATTCGGGACACTACTGCGCCCTTTACTAGTTTACTCAAGGAAGAAGGCACGGTGCAAGTTCAATCATCTTCTTGGATAAACACCCCATCGCTTCTACAACCCGAGGTAACCATCGAACCTACTTTGAATACTAGTGAGAATCCGGATCGAGAGAGTATGATTTTCCTATTGCTATTAGAAAAGGAACTAGGGCCTGTACAAAACATCCCTTGTACTCATTCATGTCCTACAAAAATTTGTCCCATAACCACAAAACCTTTCTTACTAGCCTAAATTCGATCTCCATTCCCAAAACTGAATCCGATGCATTAAATAATGAGAATTGGAAAAATGCCATGAAAGTTGAAATGGAAGCACTTGAAAAAAATAAGACATGGGATTTGGTAAAATTACCAGAAAGGAAAGAAAACAGAGTTGGATGCACTGGGTGTATACTGAAGAAAATACAATTCAGATGGCTCTTTGGAGAGGTACAAAGCAAGATTAGTTGCTAAAAGGTACACTCAAAAGTATGGAATAGATTACCTTGAGACATTTGCCCCGGTTGCAAAGATGAACACTGTGAGAATGTTATTGTCACTTGCTGCCAACAGAGGCTGGAAACTACAGCAGTTCGACATCAAGAATGCTTTCTTACATGGTGATCTTGAGGAGGAAGTCTATATGGATGTTCCACCGGGTTCAGTCCGACACAGATGTAGTTTGCAACCGAAAAAGGCTCTATATGGACTAAAACAAAGTCCCGAGAGCTTGGTTTGGAAGATTTACCAAAGTAATGCTCAAACTGGGATATAAACAGAGTCAAGGAGATCACACTCTGTTTGTAAAGCATTTATCTTCAGGGGGAATGACTGTTTTATTAGTCTATGTAGATGACATTATAGTGACAGGTGATGATTTGGAAGGAATGGAAAATTTGAAGAAATGTCTAGTAAAAGAGTTTGAGGTCAAAGAGCTTGGTAAGTTAAAATATTTCCTTGGTATTGAAGTAGCACACTCTCGGGAAAGGATCTTCATATCTCAGCAAAAATACATAATTGATTTGTTGACGTAAACGGGAAAGTTGGGATGTAAAACAAACAGAGACACCCATGAAGTGAACCACAAACTTGGAGATGCACTAGAAGAGGAAGTAGTTGATAAGGGTTCATATCAAAGACTCGTAGGGAAGCTCATTTACTTATCACATACTAGACCGGATATTGCCTATGCAGTTGGTGTTGTAAGTCAGTTCATGCACAATCCTAAGGAGTCACATCTTCGAGCTATATACCAGATTCTACAGTACTTAAAAGGGACTCCAGGCAAAGGAATCCTATTTAAGAAAGGGGGGAATTTAACCCTTGAAGCCTATAATCGATGCGGATTATGCAGGATCTATGGTGGATGTAAGATCAACCTCCCTGCTATTGTACATTTCGGGAGGCAACCTTGTAACCCTGGAGAAGTAAAAGCAGAATGTTGTGGCTAGATCTAGTGCTGTAAGCGGAATTTAGAGCGATGGCTCTTGGAATTTGTGAATTATTATGGCTGAAAATTATTTTGGAGGATTTGAAGATCACGTGGGAAGGACCAATGAAATCAGATTGTGATAATAAGTCCGCTATCAACATTGCACATAATCCAAGACAACATGATCGCACGAAGCCCATTGAGGTTGACAGACATTTCATCAAAGAGAAACTTGTGATGGCCTAATTTGCACTCCATATGTGCCCACCGATGGTCAATCGCGAGATATCCTAACCAAAGGACTATCGGGAAGACCTTCGAGAGACTAGTAAGCAAGTCGAGAATGGATGATATCCACTTCCCACCTTGAGGGGGAGTGTCGATTCTGAGTTGTCCAATAAGGGATATTCAGTATATTAAATGTTATCTTATGAATATTTTATTTATTGTTATCCCTAACTTTAAGGCTGGTTTTAAGGCACTGCACCCTAAAACCAGTAGTGCTGCTAGTCTAGAGTCTTCTAAGTTAGGTTCTCTTGTATATAAATATTTTAGTGTAATCTCTTGAAATGATTAACAGAGAAAAATCTATTCTGTCAAAAATGTTGCATTATTAAGTTCTCTGTCTGGTCTGTTGTATAGAACTCTCTAATTGAATGATGGCTTGTCTTCAGTGGCAAAATGAATAAAGCTACGGATGGACTTGTTTAATGTTTGCACGAAAAGCTAATATTATATTAATATCTGTAGAAGCATCCTCTTATATGCATGCTTTGTGGCATGGCATATCAAATTGACAACATGATGCAAGATCTTATTTCAATTCATTTTAGTTGAAATAGTGGATGAGTTACTAACAGCAATTTGCAGGTTATGGATATGGAACATGAGCTTCGTGCATTAAGGATTCAACTTGTAGAGAAGTCTAAGCATTCCTTACTACTTCAAAAAGAGGTTTGCCTTTTACCATTTAGTTCTGGATTTTCAATTCAACTCTTCTGATTCATTCATTTTCTAATTTCTTGTAGGCATTTGTGTGGAATAGTGGTTCATCTACTCCATTTTTTTTTCTTTAATCATTGACTTCTTTAACCTTCTGCTTTGCTTTACTGTTTTTGCAGCTAGCAAGAAGCAAGAGAATGGAGAAAACTATATCTCATATATATGAATTAGACGGCGCTGAAACTTTAGGTTCATATTTGTGGATTAAACCTTGCTCTGATATTGCTCCCGAACTTTCCGAATGCTCAATTCAGTGGTATCGTATTTCATCTGAAACTAGCAAAAAGGAGCTTATATCAGGTAAAGATGGCAATCTTCTTTACTCTTTATGTTTACTGAACGGGTGGTGTTTAATGCAGGGAGACTGTTTTTCTAAATGAAAGAAACTAATGTCATAATGCATTTTATAGTGTCTTCATTTGCTTTCTTCTGTTAATTATTATCAGTAAATATGCCAATGTCTTGTTGCTCGTCGTGCTGTATTTTGTTATCTCTTCAGCCAATCATTGTTTCAATACTTTCTATTCCTTATAGCTGAACACCATCGCGGCCGGAAATAACTTTTTGTGATTTATTTTATCAAGGTTGGAGGTAAATCATGAAAAGTTGTATTGCCCATGTGTGCTACCCTTTAATTCAATTGATTTGGGTACTGGTTTTCTATTTCTTGATGTATTTGTAGATCAATTTTGGTATTCATTCTTTCTACCTTCTAGAGTTTAGGTTAAGGACTACATATAGAGAAATTGACTATAAAGTCATTATTTAGATAATCTCCTTTTTTGTTCATCTATCGTGGTTAATCCAGGTGCTAGCAAATCAGTTTATGCTCCAGAGCCTTTTGATGTTGGTCGAATCCTGCAGGTTGAGATTATTTATGATGGCCAGCTAATTGTGTTGACAACTGCTGGTGCTATTGATCCAGGTTTGCTGTGTTTTTTATAGTGCCTACTTATAATTTTTGTTTCTTATTATTTATTGAATTTTAAAACTTTTGTTTCCTTGTTTGTGAGAGCAGCTGCTGGTTTGGGAAACTATGTGGAGGCACTTGTGCGGAAACATGATGTTGAATTGAATGTATGTTATCCTACTTAAAAATCCCCCCTTATATAGCTAAACTAGTAGTGTTAGCCTTTAATTGGTTTTGGTACTTCAAATAGGATTTCATCGACTCTTTCTATATTACTCGTAGTTTTAGTTTTGCTAAAAAAATTTGTTTAGGGCAGATAGTAATAAGAGTTTCCACCTTGAACCGGCTTTTTACTGACCAAAAAAGAAAATACACTTTGAATTGACTTTTTATTCTAGTTAAGGTGCAATGTGATTGATATCTTGTCAACTGTGGTTCCTAGGGAAATGATCTCTTCTCTGTTTATTTCTTGTACCAGATACTGGATTGTTATATGAATAGGTCTAACATGCTGCTTCTGCTCATCAGAGCATTGACGATCTATCCTTTCTAGAATTTTAAACCATTAACAATCCCTTAGAACTTAAAGCCATAAAATTGTAAAAAAAAAAAAAAAAATGCTTAATTCAGTGTTCCTGCACCAAGCAGTACTTCCTGTACAGCAACCTTCTTTGATGCTAGTGGCGGTTGCTTGGTTACCAATAAACCAGAATTCGCTTGTTGACCTCCACCCATCATTGACCCAATAGGCTCTACGATCTTTCTAGCACTCGTTTATCAGTGTCTTGCAACTTATTTTTCATCTTATCTGTTTTTCACTGGTTTGAGGTGCAGCTGGATGCATGAAAATCTGTTACTTGTATCTGCTGGGGGAGAAAAAAGACTATTTACTATTTTGTTTTTGCTTCTAATTTTGTTTATTTATTTATTTATTTTTCAGTCAAAATAAAATTTTATTAAACCCAAAGGGTGGAACTAACCAAAGGTTAAGAAACTGCAACACATACACTTAATCCACGTCTTAATACCACTGTAAGGAACACCTAGACATAATAGAAAACAAAAGCAGTTTAGAAACCATAAAACAGATCTTCAAAAAAAAAACAAAAAAAAAACCATAAAACAGCGCCTAGAAACTCCTGCAAGCACCAAAACAAATACAAACCCAACCTACATCAAAATGACAAATAAAAAAAACCTCAGGACAAAGAACACCAAAATACAAACGAAATCCAACAACCAAAGTAGAAATTATAACTGCAGACCACTTATTGTAGCCCTAACCGAATGGATAATGAATATTTTTCTTATCTTTTGTAAAGATTTTGACCAATAATTTCTTCATTGTGGCTTCTAATATCATATCATTACTGTTTCATTATTTTATAGGTAGTTGTTAGCCAAATGAATGGTGCAGATCATCAATCTGAATCTCTTCATGTACTACATGTTGGAAAGATGAGGATGAAACTATGTAAAGGAAAGACGACAATTGTCAAAGAATATTATTCCAGCTCAATGCAGGTACATTAAGTCGTGTATTTCTCATTGATTAAAGATGTTTCAATATTTTGTCTATCACTAAAAGGAGTAAAAGAGAAATTCTGTATTTCAAGGATACTTTTGCTTAATTCCTTCACATTGTTCCTTTTCCGTTTCTTTTGGGTGTTATTATTCAGAAGAAATTATACATTACATAGAATGAGAAATACATGCAAACATATGATATGATCTATCTCTCCCATAGTTCTAAGAAACGTGTTAAACATTATTCTTCTGATATTCGTATCCTATATGCATACTGTCTCTTTTTAAAAAAAAAAAAAAAAACTCTTTGTGCTGTTCTTTTAGCTGTGTGGAGTCAGAGGGGGCGGAAATGCAGCTGCCCAAGCATTGTTTTGGCAAGCAAAGAAAGGGTTTTCAGTTGTACTAGCATTCGAATCAGAGAGAGAAAGAAATGCAGCCATCATGCTTGCCAGGAGATTCGCTTTTGACTGCAATGTAAGTAGCAAATTCAGTCTGTTCAATTTCTTTCACTGTGAGAATGTTTGTTTGTTTGTTTTTTTTTATATTTATATTTTTGAAAATGCCAGATAATGCTAGCCGGACCAGATGGTGGATCTTCTATAGGAACCAAATAGATCTCCTTAGAATCATGGTTTGCTAATTGTAATTATGTTATCAAAGGAGAATCATGGTTTGCTAATTGTAATTATGTTATCATTGTATCATAAAGTTTGTAATATTAGGAAATGACATGGTTTGATTCTGAGTTAGGTTTTCCACCATTCTTTATTCCCCCATTTTCCTTTAATTTCCTGTGGAATCAACACCAAGGCATTGTTTTTTGTTTGCCTTTTGTATTAATGTAACAATTTCAGACTTCACATTTGGAGGGTTTGATATCTATATCTATATATATGTAGATATATAGATATAGAGATATATGTTTATATTTGTTGAATTAGTCATGTGTGAAATGTATGACTCCAATTTCATATTTTAAATGAAAAAGGGATGTTTAGCAGGTTTTTGAATAGATGTTTTGCCTGCATTTGTGGACTAAACTCAATCCAACCCTATGTATTTTCATTGACTATGAATAGCTATAGAAGCCCGATTTTGGTTTAATTTCTTGTTTTTGTATTCAAATTTTACATTAGCAAGGTTAATTATAATGAGGAAAAAATTATTGTTAGAAACAGTATGGAATGGAACTTACAATATCAAAATTAATAAAACATTGATTCATTATTTTATATATTTAAATATTTTTGTTTAATATATAAATAAAAATTAAATGCATGAGAAATGTAGAAAACCTTTACATCAAAATAATAAATAATTAAAAAAGTATTCTTAAAAAAATGTAGCCACTGTTACAAATGATTTCATTCGGTTTTATAGCCGAAAATAAAATCGAAAAAAGGAAAAATGAAAATACAATTTTTTTCTCGCGTTTTTGCTGTGTTGCTTGCTTTTTGTTTTGCAGGTGCAACCATCGGGGTGACGTGGAGGAGGCTGGGGCGTGTGAGGCGACGTGGCTGCGACGTGCGTGCGGCGCTGGAGGTTTCTGGAAACCCCTAGGGTTTTCGATTTTTTAGTGTAATTGGGCCTAGCGGGCTAGTTTAGCATTGGGCCAATTTGGGTTATTTTAATTGGGTTTGTATTTGTATACGTGGTTTGGGCATTGGGCCTGCTGTAATTTTGATAATGGACTTCATTTGTTTTAGTAAACTGGATTGTTGTTATTTAGATTTATTGTTTTTGGGTTTTTTTAATTTGGTTAATATGGTTAATGGGCCCGAGCGAAATAGGCCCATTACAGCTGCCCTTCTTTGCTTATTGTCGTGTAACGAGAATAGAGCAAAGACTTTAAAAGGGCCAATTTTGCCCGGTCTTGCCGAATCTTGATTTCTTTCAGTGCTTTTCTTCTTCAAGTGGCTTCATTCCATCCCACTGCATCTTTAAAGACATAGGAGCTAACACTTTGATCCGATTCAAGGATATTAGACTTGTAGCTTCAATCTGCTCCGCCGCATCTTCAGGGAGATAAGATTTGCTATCTTCAGTCTGCTCTACTGCAACTTCAAGTAGATATTTGTTGTCTTCAGTCTTCTCCGCTGTAACTTCAGGGAAATAAGGCTGGTGGCTTCAATATGTTTCACTGTAACTTCATAGAGATAAGATTTATCGTCTTTAATCTGCTCCGTTGCTACCTCATGGAGATAAGATCTGCAATTTTTAGTCTACTCCACTGCAATTTCAGGGAGATAAAACTACAATCTTCAGTCTGTTCCCTTACTACATCAGGGAGATAATGCCAGTGGCTAAAATATGCTCTCTTGCTACATCGAGAAGATAAGATTCACCATTTTCGATCTGCCCCACTGCTATCTCGAGGAGACAAAATCTACAATCTTCAGTCTGTTTCCTTGCTACCTCAGGAAAAAAACACTAGTGGCTTAAATCTGCTCCTCTGCTACCTCGGGAAGATTTACTGTCTACAATCTTCAGTCTGCTCCCTTGCTACCTTAGGAAGATAAGATTCGCCATTTTCGATCTGCCCCACTGCTATCTCGAGGAGACAAAATCTACAATCTTCAGTCTGCTTCCTTACTACTTCAGGAAGATAAGACTAGTGGCTTAAATTTGCTCCCCTGCTACCTCGAAAAGATAAGATTCACCGTCTATAATCTTTAGTCTACTCCCTTGCTACCTCAGGAAGATAAGACTACAATCTTCAGTCTACTCCCTTGCTACCTCAGGAAGATAAGACTACAAACTTTAGCCTGCTCCCTTGCTACCTCATGGAGATAAGGCTGGTGGCTAAAATCTGCTCCCCTGCTACCTCGGGAAGATAAGATTCACCGTCTGCAATATTCAGTTTGCTCCCTTGCTACTTCAGAAAGATAAGACTACAAACTTCAGCCTGCTCCCTTGCTACCTCATAGAGATAAGACTAGTGGCTAAAATCTGCTCCCCTACTACCTTGAGAAGATAAGATTCACCGTCTACAATCTTCAGTCTGCTCCCTTGTTACCTCAGGAAGATAGGACTACAAACTTCAGCCTGCTCCCTTGCTACCTCAGGGAGATAAGGCTGGTGGTTAAAATCTGCTCCCCTGCTACCTCGGAAAGATAAGATTCGCTGTCTTTGATTTACTCTATTGCTATCTCAAGGAGACAAAATCTACAATCTTCAGTCTGCTCCCTTGCTACCTCAGGAAGATAAGACTACAAACTCCAGCCTGCTCTCTTGCTACCTCGGGGAGATAAGGTTGGTGGCTAAAATCTGCTCCCCTGCTATATCGAAAAGATAAGATTCGCCATTTTCGACCTGCCCCACTACTATCTCGAGGAGACAAAATCTACAATTTTCAGCCTGCTTCCTTGCTACCTCAGGAAGATAATACTACAATTTTTAACTTGCTCCATTGCTACATCAGAGAGATAAGGCCAGTGGCTAAAATCTGCTCCACTGCTATTTCAGGAAGATAAGATTTGCCATCTTTGATCTGCCCCACTGCTATCTCGAGGAGACAAGATCTACAATTTTTAGTCTGCTCCTTGCTACATTAGGAAGATAAGACTATAATCTTCAACCTGCTCCTTTGCTACATCAGAGAGATAAAGCCAGTGGCTAAAATTTGCTCTCCTGCTACTTCGAGAAGATAAGATTCACCATCTTCGATCTGCCCCATTGCTATCTTGAGGAGACAAGATCTACAATTTTTAGTCTGCTCTCTTGCTACATTAGGAAGATAAGACTATAATCTTCAACATGCTCCCTTGCTACATTAGAGAGATAAGACCAGTGACTAAAATCTGTTCCTCTGCTACTTCGAGAAGATAAGATTCGCCATTTTCGATCTGCCCCACTGCTATCTCGAGGAGATAAGATCTACAATTTTTAGTTTGCTCCCTTGCTACATTAAGAATATAAGACTATAATCTTCAGCCTGCTCCCTTGCTACCTTAGGAAGATAAGGCTAGTGGCTAAAATCTGCTCCCCTGCTACCTCAGAAAGATAAGATTCGCCATTTTCGATCTGCTCCACTACTGCTTAGGGAGATAAGATCTGTAATGTCACCGATGTTGCTACACCGTCCTCTTGGGGACATGTCCTGTAGACTCGATTTTATATGCTTATGTTTATGCCAAATGATTAGGATGCTATGATCAGAATGAATCTAATACTCCTAACTAAATGTATTATGGACGACATCTGCATAAATGCAGAATGTCATGAGAATGATCCCTTTTTTAAATGTACAATGATTAGGATGCAATGATCGGAATGAATCAAATACTCCTAACTAAATGATATTATGGATGACATTTGCATGAATGCAGAATGTCATGAGAATGATCTTTTTTAAATGTATAATGATTAGGATGCAATGATCGAAATGAATCAAATGCTCCTAACTAAATGTGTTTTGCATGAATGCAGAATTTCATGAGAATGATCCCTTTTTAAATGCTTAAGGTTGTCATTGCTTGTTGTTATTTCAGGTTGTATCACTCGACGTAATATCCTGTCTTCTTGTTTAATCGATATTTTTGACAGAAAGTCTGAAGAAATGGTCACTGTTTAGAGTTTTCTTTTCAAATATTTTCAATGTTTAGGCTTTGTGAGTTCTAAATAAAAGTCCTATTTCAGGTTCTCGGATTATTTATAAGTTTTCAGAGTAATATCCAAAACTCCTTTTGTGAAAGTATTATTAGTCCATTAATCATTACTTCAATACAAAATGCTTGAAAGTGATCATAATGATGGAAAAAAATAAAATTTATTAGAAACGAAATTTGAAAAGAATAGGTTAATTAAAGAAAGCAAACATTGCTAGAATACAAAATGATGAGGGGAACAGATAGGTGCCCTAGATATCACAGCCTGAGCTTCTTTGTACGGACTTTCTGGAGACCAATTTAAGCTCAATATGTGTTTAGGAGATCAAGAATACTCTGTTGATACCCCAAGACGTAACATCTCTCATTTCTTCTTAATTCAGGTATAGCAAGATGACTACATGCCCCATCACAATTTGCTCACAATTTGAGCCGCCCTTTTCAATTTTTCTACTTAAAGCTCATTTGGTCTCAAGGCGCCCTTTGCGGGTTTTCACTTTGGCATCTTTTCCTCTTCAAGTATAGTACCTCTTGACTGAATCTGAGTTTACAGGATTGGACAAGTTTTTCCTATCCATTTCGGCCAAGATCAGTGCTCCTCCAAAAAAAGCTTTTTTAACCACATAAGGTCCTTCCTAATTTGGCATCCATTTTCCTCTGAAATCTTTTTGTATGGTGAGAATCTTTTTCAATACTAGGTCCCCCTCGTAAAATTCTCTTGGGCGAATCTTTTTGTCATAAGCTCGCATCATTCGCTTTTGGTATATCTGACCATGACAAATAGCCCTTAGCCTCTTTTCCTCAATCAAGTTTAACTGATCGTATCGAGATTGGATCTATTCTATTTCATCTAACTTTAGCTCTAACAAGACTCGAAGGGAAGGAATTTCTACTTCGATGGGTAACACTGCCTCCATTCCATAAACCAATGAGAAATGAGTTGCCCCGGTAGAAGTCCTAATTGATGTTCGATAAGCATAGAGAGCAAACGATAACTTCTCATGCCAATCTTTATAGGTTTCAACCATTTTTCCCATAATTTCTTAATATTTTTATTAGCTGCTTCCACTGCACCATTCATTTTTGGACGATACGATAACGAATTGTGGTGTCTGATTTTGAATTGACTGCAGACCTCAGCGATCGTGTTGTTGTTCAAATTTAACGCATTATCCGATATAATCCTCTCAGGCATTCTATATCGACATGTGATTTCTTTTTCTAGGAATCTGCTGACTGCCGACTTAGTAACACTGGCATATGAAGCAGCCTCTACCCACTTGTTGAAATAGTCGATGACTACAAAGATGAACCGATGCTGATACGACCGTGGCTCGGGCACCCACTAAAGCTACCGAAGATCCCTTGGAGCTACCAAAGGGGCCTATCACTCGTGCTCGTGCTAAAAGGCTTAAAGAGGAAGTGACGGTTCTCGTAAGCAAAATTTGGAGTAATACCATGGCTTTACATTTTGGGAACGATGAACCGAGCAAGCCATGCAATATCCTTCACGTTCAGCTAGCTCAAATTTAGTTTAATGAGCTACATTGCTTTTAATTTAATGTTTTAAATAAAATTGCATCGTTTTACTTATTTTCATGTTTTATTTTTTTGAATAAATGTGCAGGTTTTTAATTGTGTTGCTAGTCGAAGAAATAGTGAACGGCTCAACACTTCCTAAATTGGAATAATTTAATCAAGCACAATGGCATTGATAAGATGAGCATGCGGCACTAAGAAGAAGGAAGGAATTTAATTTGAAAACACATTGGGAGTATGGGGGTTTGACAATCTTTGAATTAAATAAACAACATGGTGGAGGAATAAACAAATGAGCAATTAAAGAGAGCAATATGCAGTCAAAAACAAATGACAAATTCAATTGGATGCATGGCTGAAATTTAAAGCACTAAGGAAGACAAAAATAGATGGAAGCATGATTCATTTATTTATTGGAGACAAAAATAGATGGAAGCATGATTCATTTATGGATATGAATTTCCATCCTTTATGACTTAGACGGCAAAGCATATTGGATTAAATAATTCCCATGATTTCATGCCTTTGAGTTGGACAGCACAAGCTTAAATCATGAACAAGATTTGGACGGTAAGGTTGTATGCTCATGGCTGAATTTCTTAGCCATTAATTTGCAATTCGGCTACCTAGTTTGGCTATAAATAGTTTGTTACTTTTATTTGTAAGACAGAATTTTATAAATGAATTTACCCTTAAATTTGTTGAGAAATTTTCTCTCAAATTTTGTTCAAAGATTCGTTGACTTATCTATTTAGGTAGTGGCGTCAACAGTTTCTTTATTTATCTGAACTTATCACGTTTTCGTGTGGCGTTCGAAACTTTATACCGAGGTTCCTATCTCTTTAGATAGTGGGTCGAGGTCTCATAATTCCTTCTAAATTAACTTAAAGTCTTATAAGTCTCGGGTCAATCTTCATCCGAAGTTTGGTTCATTCTTGACCTTAAGTTACCGATTATCCTATAACTCGACTTATCCATTTCTTTCATAACCGAACCTCCTTAATCCATAACCACCTTCTATTGAGCCCTTCCTTGTCTACCTCCCTCTTAAAACTGAATTTTCTAAACCTTTCCGAATCTGAACGAAACCTTCTTGTTTAACGATCGGGCAATCTTACGACTCGAATTCAATTCACGGAATCGAGATCGTATCATCTGGTATCAGAGCTAATTAAACGAGAAGCTCGGACGTTCGAAACAAACCCAAATTAGGTACGTATTTTAAAAAAAATTTACGAAGTAAAAAAAAATAAAAAAAATTCAAAGTTTCGATTTAATTTTTTTTTCTTCTTTTCTTTCTTTCTTTGTAATTCACATATAGTTCATTTGGTGTTGTAAAAAAAAAAGAGATACGAAAATTCAAAAAAAAAACATCGAAGTTATAAAAAAAATTCGAGTAAAAAAAAAGAGAGAGAATTCAAAAAAAAAGTGTGAAGTTTGCGAGTTTTGCTTAACTTTCATATTCCTACCCCGATCTTCATTTTTTTTTAACATCAATTGGTATTTTCTCTTTTCACCCAACGTCACCCATCCTTACTCCATTTCTCTTTTCTTTCAGCCTACTCGATATGCAATGCCAAACCTCTGTTAACTAATCTTGAAACTGACCCGTTAACCTAGTAGATCTGGTCACCTGAATCTTATACGAAATTACGAGAGAAGAAACGAGCAGAAAAAGGCACGAGTGTGTGAGCACAATAGAGTGGAGGTAAAAGCTGAAATAGAGTACAAACATGAGTGCGAGTGACATTTATCTTTTCTTTCCGAGTGATCGACAGGATTTGTAGTGAGGATTAAATTTAAACCATGTCCCGAAGCCCGGAACGCAACATGGCTGAGAGAACGGATAGACAACATGCTAGAAATATACCTGATCTCAATCATCAAGCCTTGTTACATGAAGTCGGACGATTGTTCGACCGTAAACTCGAGCCAATCCAAGAAAGGCTCGACCAAGTTGAAGAGCTCACTGGTGGAGGAAGAACTCCTCAAAACCCACCAAGGCGACGTGGAAGGCAACGAGTACCCGAAGAAGAATGGTCCGAACCAAGTGAAGCCGAAAGTGAACATGGGTCCAATCATAGTGGACGACGGAGAGGCCAACGAGATCGAGGTCGAGTAGATGATGATTTGAAGAACCTCAAATTGTCCATACCTTCATTTCAAGGCAAAACTGACCCGGAGTTGTACTTAGAATGGGAAAAGAAGATTGAGTTAGTCTTTGAGTGTCACAACTACTTAGAAACCAAGAAGGTAAAGATAGCGGCCATTGAATTCTCTGACTACGCAATGGTCTGGTGGGATCAACTAACCACTAGCCGGAGAAGGAACAGAGAGCGACCTGTTAACACTTGGGTCGAAATGAAAGCATTAATGCGTAAGAGGTTCATTCCAGGATACTATTATCGAGAACTATACCAAAAGTTACAACATCTCACTCAAGGTAGTCGGAGTGTAGATGATTATTACAAAGAAATGGAGATAGCCATGATCCGAGCCAACATCGAAGAAGACCGTGAAGCAACCATGGTGAGATTTTTGGCTGGATTAAACAAAGATATTGCTAACGTAGTTGAACTCCAGCACTACGTTGAGATTGAAGAGATGGTGCACATGGCCATCAAAGTGGAGAAGCAGCTCAAAAGGAAAGGCTCCGCTCGCGGTGTCTACCTAAACTCCACTCCTACCCTAAAGTGGAATCAAGGAGCCGGTAAGAAGGAGATCCCCTTTCGAGGACGAGAAAATATTACAAACCCTAGGATTAACAAGCCAAGTGGGGAAACAAGCAAACCTAACAATGAGGCCGGACGTAATTCTGCTAGAGACATCAAGTGTTTCAAGTGTCTCGGTAGAGGCAATATAGCCAGTCAATGCCCAAATCGACGAGTGATAATCATGAAACCCGATGATGAGATTGGATCAGGTGACGAAGAAGAGATTGAACACGACCCTTCTACTGGAGAAGAGAAGGAAGAAGAACTTGAATTTGCCATTGACGGTGAGTTGTTCGTGGTAAAACGTAGTTTGAGTATTCAAAGTACCAAAGATGAACTACAACGAGAAAACATCTTCCATTCAAGATGTCATATTCAAGGCAAGGTATGCAGCATGATCATCGATGGAGGTAGCTGTACAAACGTAGTTAGCAGCATGCTTATTAAAAAGTTGGACTTACCAATGACAAAACATCCTCAGCCTTACAAATTAAATTGGCTGAACAACGGAGGCGAATTGAGGGTCACCAAGCAAGCTGTCATCTTTTTTTCATCGGCAAGTATAGTGACGAAGTTGTTTGCGATGTGGCTACTTACTTTTGGGAAGACCATGGCAATTCGATTGACGGGCCATTCATGACGGTTATACAAACCGCTATACCTTCCAACATCGTGGCAAAAGTGTGACTCTAGCACCAATGACTCCTAAACAAGTGTACGAGGACCAAGTACTCTTGAAAAGTTCTATTCAACAAATGAAAGGGAAAGAACAAACAAAGAGAGAGGAAAAAGAAACAGAGACAAATAGTGGAAAAATAAAGGAAAAAGGAGAAATAAAGGCAAGAGGTAAAAACAAAGGGAGTGAGCAAAAAGTGAGTAAAGAACAAGAAAAACGAGATGATGAGGGGATTGTAAAATTAAACGTGTATGCAAAAGCATGAGAGATTCGAAAAATGTTGTTGCTTCGGCAGCCAATGGTAGTTCTTATGTATAAGGAGAATTTCCTTAATACTAACGAACTAGATGCTTCACTTCCATCTTCGATTGTATCTTTGTTGCAGGATTTTGAAGATGTATTTCCAGACGACATCCCTAGTGGCCTACCGCCTATTCGAGGGATCGAGCACCAGATTGACTTTGTTCCCGGAGCCACAATACCAAATCGCCCAGCATATCGAAGCAACCCTAAAGAAACCAAAGAGTTGCAACGACAAGTGGCCGAGTTGATGGCCAAGGGCTATATTCGGGAAAGTCTAAGCCCGTGCGCTGTTCCTGTGCTTCTAGTACCGAAGAAAGATGGTACTTGGCGTATGTGTGTGGATTACCGAGTAGTCAATAAGATCACCATCAAGTATAGGCATCCCATTCCACGCCTAGATGACATGTTAGACGAACTCAGTAGAGCACAACTCTTCTCCAAGATCGACCTTAAGAGCGGGTATCATCAGATCCGTATGCGGGAAGGAGATGAGTGGAAAACGGCTTTTAAAACCAAGCACGGTTTGTATGAGTGGTTGGTTATGCCATTCGGCTTAACTAACGCACTCCAAGACATTTATGCGGTTAATGAATTATGTTTTATGAGCTTTTATCGAGAAAATTTTGTGTTGTTTATTTTGACGACATTCTTATTTATAGCAGATCGTTGGAAGATCACATAAACCATTTGCGAGCCGTACTTGAAGTTTTGCGTAAGGAAACATAATATGCTAACCTTGAGAAATGCACTTTCTGTTCTGATTGAGTTGTTTTCTTAGGTTTTGTCGTTAGCGCAAAGGGGCTTGAAGTGGACCAAGAAAAGGATAAGGCAATCCGTGAATGGCCGAGACCTACTAGCATTAGCCAAGTTCAAGCTTCCACGGCTTGGCGAGTTTCTATAGCGTTTTGCTCCTAACTTTAGCACTCTGTTGCTCCGTTAACTAGTGTTATTAAGAAAAACTCAGCTTTCTTCTGGAATGACGAACAAGAGTGTGCTTTTAATACTATTAAAGATCTATTGACTAACGCACCTTTACTTGTTTTGCCAGATTTCTAGAAAACATTTGAAATCGAGTGTGATGCCTCGGGCCTAGGCATTGGAACCGTGCTTATGCAAGAAAGACGCCCAGTAGCGTACTTTAGTGAAAAGTTGAACGGGGCGATACTTAACTACCCCACTTACGATAAGGAAATGTACGCGTTGATTCGGGCCTTGGAAACTTGGCAACATTACTTATGGCCAAAGGAATTTGTCATCCATACCGATTACGAGGTATTGAAGCATTTAAAAGGCCAACATAAACTAAACAAACGGCATGCTAAATGGATGGAGTTCTTCGAATCATTTCCGTACGTCATCAAATATAAGAAAGGTAAAGAAAATGTGGTGGCAGACGCGTTGTCTAGGAGGTATGCTCTTTTCAATTCATTAGAGACAAAATTGATGGGATTTGCGTATTTGAAAGAATTATATGCTATTGATCATGATTTTGCTGAAATGTACAAAGCTTGTGAATCTGGTACTTGTGACAAATTTTATCATAGCAACGATTACCTGTTTCGAGAAGGCAAGCTCTGTATCCCTCAAGGATCCATCCGGAACATTTTGGTGAATGAGGCTCACAGTGGAGGCCTTATGGGCCATTTCGGCATAGCAAAGATAATGGCAACATTGCGCGAACGCTTCTATTGGCCAAAAATGAAACAAGACGTAGAGCGAGTGTGCGAACGGTGTATCACCTGCAAGAAAGCCAAGTCAAAGGTTCAACCCCATGGATTATACACTCCGTTACCTATCCTAGAAGGACCTTGGATCGACATCTCAATGGACTTTGTTCTAGGCCTTCCTAGAACCAAGGATGGCAAAGACTCAATCTTTGTCATTGTAGATAGGTTTTCGAAAATGGCACACTTCATTGCATGTAACAAAACTGATGATGCTTTACATGTTGCTAACCTATTTTCAGGGAGGTTGTACGTTTGCATGGAGTACTGAGGACTATTATTTCTGATCGAGACACTAAGTTCCTGAGCCATTTTTGGAGAACGCTTTGGGGAAAGATTGGCACAAAGCTACTATTTTCAACTACCTGCCATCCTCAGACGGACGGGCAAACAGAAGTAGTAAATCAAATCTTGTCTACGTTGTTGTATGCTATAATTCGAAAGAATCTTAAGTCGTGGGAGGAGTGCCTACCACACATTAAATTCGCTTATAATCGTTCCACCCACTCAGCTACTCAACACTCTCCCTTTGAAATTGTTTATGGTTTCAATCCGCTAACACCTCTAGATTTAATTCCACTGTCTAACGAACAATTTGTGAATGCAGATACGAAAAGGAAGGCTGAGTTCGTGAAAGGTTTACATGAGAAGATACGTAGGAATATCGAAGTACGAACCAAGCAATATGAACAGAAGGCTAATAAAGGATGCAAGAAAATTACCTTTGAGCCAGGAGATTGGGTGTGGGTACACATGAGGAAAGAAAGATTCCCAGCCCAACGAAAATCCAAACTAATGCCAAGAGGCGATGGTCCTTTTCAAGTCTTGGAGAGGATCAACGATAATTCTTATAAGATCGATCTCCCCGGTGAGTATAACGTGAACGCTAGTTTTAATGTGTCTGATTTATCTCCATATGATGTAGGTGACGACTTGAGGGCAAGTCATTTCGAAGGGGGAGGGGATGATACGACCGTGGCTCGGGCACTCACTAAAGCTACCGAAGATCCCTTGGAGCTACCAAAGTGGGCTATCACTCGTGCTTTTGCTAAAAGGCTTAAAGAGGAAGTGACGGTTCTCGTAAGCAAAATTTGGAGTAATACCATGGCTGAACATTTTGGGAACGATGAACCGAGCAAGCCATGCAATATTCTTCATGTTCAGCTAGCTCAAATTTAGTTCAACGAGCTGCATTGCTTTTAATTTAATGTTTTAAATAAAATTGCATCATTTTACTTATTTTCATGTTTTATTTTTTTGAATAAATGTGCAGGTTTTTAATTATGTTGCTAGTCGAAGAAATAGTGGATGGCTCAACACTTCCTAAATTGGAATAATTTAATCAAGCACAATGGCATTGATAAGATGAGCATGCGGCACTAAGAAGAAGGAAGGAATTTATTTTGAAAACACATTGGGAGTATGGGGGTTTGACAATCTTTGAATTAAATAAACAACATGGTGGAGGAAAAAAAAAATGAGCAATTAAAGAGAGCAATATGCAGCCAAAAATGGCAAATTCAATTGGATGCATGGCTGAAATTTAAAGCACTAAGGAAGACAAAAATAGATGGAAGCATGATTCATTTATTTATTGGAGACAAAAATAGATGGAAGCATGATTCATTTATTAGATATGAATTTCCATCCTTTATGACTAAGACAGCAAAGCATATTGGATTAAATAATTTCCATGATTTCATACCTTTGAGTTGGACGGCACAAGCTTAAATCATGAACAAGATTTGGACGGTAAGATTGTATGCTCATGGCTGAATTTCTTAGCCATTAATTTGCAATTCGGCTACCTAGTTTGGCTATAAATAGTTTGTTACTTTTATTTGTAAGATAGAATTTTATAAATGAATTTACCCTTAAATTTGTTGAGAAATTTTCTCTCAAATTTTGTCCAAAGATTCGTTGACTTATCTATCTAGGTAGTGGCGTCAACAGTTTCTTTATTTATCCGAACTTATCACGTTTTCGTGTGGCGTTCGAAACTTTAGACTGAGGTTCCTATCTCTTTAGATAGTGGGTCGAGGACTCATAATTCCTTTCAAATTAACTTAAAGTCTTATAAGTCTCGAGTCAATCTTCATCCGAAGTTTGGCTCATTCTTGACCTTAAGTTACCGATTATCCTATAACTCGACTTGTCCATTTCTTTCATAACTGAACCTCCTTAATCCATAACCACCTTCTATCGAGCCCTTCCTTGTCTACCTCCCTCTTAAAACTAAATTTTTTAAACCTTTCCGAATCCGAACGAAACCTTCTTGTTTAACGATCGGGCAATCTTACGACTCAGATTCAATTTACGGAATCGGGATTGTATCAGATGCCCATTTGAAGCTTTTGGAGAGATCTGTCTGATGATATTCATGCCCCACATAGAGAAAGGCCATGGGAAAGTCATAACATGCAAATGTGAAGGAGGTACATGAATTTTGTCTCCATAGATCTGGCATTTGTGACATGTTTTAGCATAATTGATGCAGTCTCCTTCCCTGGTAGACCAATAGTATCTGAATCTCATAATTTGTCTAGCCATTGTGAAACCATTGGCATGTGTTCCACAAACACCTTCGTGGACTTCTTCTAGAATTTTTTTAGCTTCAACAACATCCACACATCTCAACAGTACCTGATCATTTTTTCTTTTATACAGATCTCCCGTGCCAAAGACATAGTCACAAAGCTAATCTTCTCAACGCCCTCTTATCGTTCTCGGGCCGCCCGATTTGGGTATTCATGATTTCTCACGTATCGTAATATATTGTGGTACCAGGGGTGATCATCTCTTTCTTCTTCCTCCACATTGTAACAAGGAGCTGGGGCCTCGTAAACACTCATTTGAATGAGTTTTATATCTTCTTGTTTACTTATTCTGACAATGAAAGCCAAAGTAGCCGAAGCATCTGCCATCTGCTTTTCATCTCTCGGTAGATAATTAAAAGCAATATCATCAAACTCCTCAATTAACCCCAAAATTATCCTTCGATAATTGATCAATTTAGGGTCTCTTGTCTCCCATTCAACCTTCAGTTGGTAAATCACCAATGCAGAATCCCCATATACTTCTAGCGCTCTAATTTTCCGCTGTATGGCTGCATGGAGTCCCATATTACACGCCTCATACTCTGCCATGTTATTTGTACAATCAAAATCCAATTTGCATGTGAATGAATAATGATTTCCATTTGGGGATACCAATACTGCCCCAATTCCATTACCTACAGTATTTAATGCTCCGTCGAAGTTTAATTTCCAAAGGTGATCTTTTATAGCATCTTCTTCAGTAGCTGCCACATACACTAATTCTTCATTGGGAGGTCAGAGTTTAGGGGCTCAAAATTTTCTAGAGCTTTGCTGGCTAGAAGATCTGCTACTGCACTTTCTTTCACAGTTTTTTTAGCTCACATAAACTATGTCGAATTCAGAGAGGAGAATTTGCCATCCAGCCATCCTTCTATTCAGAGCAATTGACTCCATCATATACTTTAAAGGGTCCAACTTCGAGATTAACCAGGTTGTATGGTATAGCATGTATTGCCTCAACCTTCTAGTTGTCCAAAATAAGGCACAACACAATTTCTCAATTAGCGACTATCTCATTTCACACTCAGTGAATTTCTTACTGAGGTAGTATATCACATTTTTTCTTCTTCCCGAATCATCATGTTGACCCAGGACACACCCCATAGAGTGATCAAACACTGTCAAATACAAGATTAATGGCCTATCTAGGCAAGGAGGTGACAATACTGGGAGGTTTGACCAGTACTGTTTAACCTTATCGAAAGCTTTCTGGCATTCATCATCCCACACACCTGGATTGTGTTTCTTGGGAAGATGAAATATGGGATCACATTTCTTAATTAATTGTGAAATGGATCGAGTAATGTAATTTAACCTTCCAAGAAAACCCCGAACTTCTTTTTGAGTACGCAGCAGAGATAATTGAAAGCAATATCATCAAACTCCTCAATTAACCCCAAAACTATCCTTCGATAATTGATCAATTTAGGGTCTCTTGTCTCCCATTCAACCTTCAGTTGGTAAATCACCAATGCAGAATCCCCATATGCTTCTAGCGCTCTAATTTTCCGCTGTATGGCTGCATGGAGTCCCATAATACACGCCTCATACTCTGCCATGTTATTTGTACAATCAAAATCCAATTTGCATGTGAATGAATAATGATTTCCATTTGGGGATACCAATACTGCCCCAATTCCATTGTCTACAGCATTTAATGCTCCGTCGAAGTTTAATTTCCAAAGGTGATCTTTTATAGCATCTTCTTCAGTAGCTGCCACATACACTAATTCTTCATTGGAGAGGTCAGAGTTTAGGGGATCAAAATTTTCTAGAGCTTTGCTGGCTAGAAGATCTGCTACTGCACTTTCTTTCACAGTTTTTTGGCTCACATAAACTATGTCGAATTCAGAGAGGAGAATTTGCCATCCAGCCATCCTTCTATTCAGAGCAATTGACTCCATCATATACTTTAAAGGGTCCAACTTCGAGATTAACCAGGTTGTATGGTATAGCATGTATTGCCTCAACCTTCGAGTTGTCCAAAATAAGACACAACACAATTTCTCAATCAGCGACTATCTCATTTCACACTCAGTGAATTTCTTACTGAGGTAGTATATCGTATTTTTCTTCTTCTCAAATCATCGTGTTGACCTAGGACACACCCCATAGAGTGATCAAACACTGTCAAATACAAGATTAATGGCCTATCTAGGCAAGGAGGTGACAATACTGGGAGGTTTGACCAGTACTGTTAAACCTTATCGAAAGCTTTCTGGCATTCATCATCCCACACACCTGGATTGTGTTTCTTGGGAAGATGAAATATGGGATCACATTTCTTAATTAATTGTGAAATGAATCGAACAATGTAATTTAACCTTCCAAGGAAACCTCAAACTTCTTTTTAAGTGAGCAGCGGAGGTAATTTTTGTATAACCCGGACCTTGTTTGAGTCAATCTCGATTCCCCTGTCGCTAACTATGAAGCCTAACAATTTTCCCGATCTAGCTCTAAAGTACATTTTGTTAGATTGAGCTTTAATTGGAATTTTCTCAGTCTCAAGAATAACTTCCTCAAAACTTGGATGTGTTCCACTTCTGTTCGGGACTTTGCGATCATATCATCAACATAAACCTCAATTTCTTTGTGCAACACATCATAGAACAAGGTCACCATCTTTACTGTCTCTTCACGAGGTAGAATTTGTTTTTCCTCTTGTTTTACCATTCTTAATAAGTTTGAAGATAAGCCACAGTCTTTGTTATCTTCAAAGTTCTGGGACCTCTCTAAACACATGTCTTGCACAAAAGGAAGTTCTAACTCCGTAACAGCATTACTCATGTCATTGATATCTGGGGACCTGTTGTAGGTACAAAGAAATATACAAAGAACGAATGAATTTAAGAATAATTATTCGTATGTATGCTTATGAATGAAAGAATGATTTGGAAAAAGATTCAAGGAATGAAGGAATCTATCATGGATAGAAAGAACGAAAGAATCTAAAAAAATGAGAGGATATTTATTCAAAATGATCTCAAGTATGTATTTCATAGTGATGTTCGGACATAAGACTATTTCACAAAGGAATTCTTATTGCTTCTAGGCTTAAAGCAACAAGTGTGTTTTGAACATTACTCTGTGTAAGCTCTAAAAGCTACAGGAATTTCTTCGGCAGTCCAATTATTCCGAACACTCCCAGGTTCATTAGGGCGGATATCTAACAAGGTCCCCCTTTAAATGATTTCTTCATGTATGGCATTAATGTAAACATTTCTGAACATTTGTTCTGGGCCTTTGATAGTACATGATGTAATGCAATGCTAATGCATGAATGCAAAAGAGACATCGGTCCTGATTCAATTTCATTTAGAAAACTTTACTAGAAGACAAAATTCTTTACATAAAACGGATTACAAATATACGTACAGCCGTATTGTCTTCCTTTTTATCAAGAAATTCGTTCTCCATAACAAGCTTAGTAATAGAACATGAGTCGACACTCTTTCAAACGTGAAATGACATGTAATGCAATCATAGCCAAAATGAAACATATTAGTACAAAGTAAAAGCAAGCAAGAAGGAAACAAATAGAGCATTTATTCAGATGACCACTATGGTTTATCGCGGTACTATCTAGGGTGGGCTCTTAGGGCTTTTCACATGCAGTTTAGGTTCTACAGTTGAGGTACCTGAACCAGCAGATTCCTCGATCCTCACCCATTATAGGCTCATACGGACCAAGTTCAGTTCAGGGGAATACATTTCCTTATGGCTGCACAGAGATGAAAATCTCACGAAGACATAGGTACGGATGTATCGTAAAAGCGATCCACTATCCTGCACGAAGGTGAAAACCTCATGAAGGAGTAGCTTCTCACTCCCACTTAAAAGGGTAAGGCCAAAATGGTCCTTATGCAATATGATGCGAGACTCAAACCATAATAATCATAACAGTAAGAACGAATACAATAATAGGATCGTAATCTTTCAAATCAGATTTTCAATTTTTGACAATAAGATAAAAAAAATCAATTTTACTGCTCGACTCTCTCATGTCCCCAGCAGAGTCGCCAAGCTGTCGAAACCATTTTTTTATTTTCTTTGTATTGATTCTGTTTGTATTCGTAAAAAAGTGTAGCCATCGTTACAAATGATTTCATTCGGTTTTATAGCCGAAAATAAAATCGAAAAAAGGAAAAATGAAGATACAATTTTTTTCTCGCGTTTTTGTTGTGTTGCTTGTTGTGTTTGTTGTTTTCTGTTTTGCAGGTGCAACCGTCGAGGTGACGTGGAGGAGGCTGGGGCGTGTAAGGCGACGTGGCTGCGGCGTGCGTGCAGCGCTGGAGGTTTCTGGAAACCCCTAGGGTTTTTGATTTTTTAGTGCAATTGGGCCTAATGGTTTGGTTTAGCATTAGGCCAATTTGGGTTTTTTTTTTTTTGACTTTAAAATTGGATTGGGCTTATTTATTGATTAAAACCAAGCTACATATAGAATACAAAACAAAGGCCCGATAAATCAAAATATTCAACACAGGCTAGCCTAGAAACAAAGAGGTCCTAGGAATAAACATATTGATAAAGTAGCAATAAGATACGTAGTTTTCAGGCCCAAAACTTTGAAGAAATTTGGTAAAGAAAGAAAAAAACTCTGGAGGCATAATTAATGGCTTTCTGACTTCTGCCCAATCTGACAGGTTTGGTCACCGAAAGTCCCATCATCTTCTTCTTTTCCCTATGTTTTTCGGTTCTCCAGTGAGGCTATTTGTCTGCTAGAAGGTGCTCTGTTTCCATCCGTAAGAAAATTTGTCCCCTCAGTCAATCCTTCCGAAAATCAAGATGATATTTCTCCTTCTTCCTCCCGCATGCTTTGTCTATTCTCTTAACCCCATCTTTCTCAAGAAACAAACTGTTGAAACCCTAAAAAAATGAAAATATTCTTTTTCCCTTTCATCTTCCGCATATTACCCTCATCAAATTTCACTCTGGTTCTCTCAATCTTTCCGGTGTGCATCTTTCTTCATCAGGCTCAGAGGCTGTGTGTTTCAGGTAGAATACTTCTTGTTTCCTTAAGCTTTCTGTTGCTAATTTATGGGCCATCGCGTTTCCCTGTCTTGAAATGTGTTTGAAATCAAAGTACTTCTGTCTGCCATCCGCATATTTGTTTACCATTTACTGAATATCAAATATATAAGCTCCGACTTTTGACTTATCTCGCTCTTTGCTTTTGCATTTTTTGATGATCGAGAGGGCGTCTCCTTCAACAATAATTTTCGGCCAACTATTTTCCATTCCTAAACTTACAGCTTCCCTGCACGCTAGGGCTTCTGCTTCGAAAACCGAGTAGACCTCCTTATGGATGTCTGAGCATGAGATCTAAAAGCTCCCTTTCTCGTTCCTTGCCACAATCCCAGACGCCGAAGTGTTGGTATATTTGTCAAAAGCACTATCAAAGTTTATCTTGACTGATTCACGAGGTGGGCATCTCCAAGGTATTGTTTGTACTTTATTCTCTGTTTGGTTTCGGTATTCCAGACCATCGAGTCCTGCTATATAGCTGATTATAAACACCACTATCTCCTTGCTTGTAGTTACTTTTTTCTTGTGGATTCTAGCATTTCTATCACCCCATATTGCCCAGAATGCACAGCAGAAGAGGCGACGTTGGCTAGGGTTAAGCATTCCAAATACCCAGATAAGCCACTACTTAAAGTCTTGAGTTTCGTCTGTGAGTATTTCCCATAATGACAGTTCTGACCATACTTCCTTTGTGATAGGGCACTCTCAAAACAAGTGGTTCATTGTTTCAGAACGTTCTCCACACTGAGGACAGTTTGAATTATTTACCAAGTTCCTGTGCTGCATGTTGACTTTCGTTGGTAGATAATTCCAGGAGATTTTCTATGTTGTAATTTTCAGTTTAGTACGTAATTGTAATAGCCATAATGTTTTGTAAAAATTCCTGTAGACGGCCTGTAAAGCGTAAGCTCTAGGAGTTTCTTCAGCTATTTGTAATAGTTTATAGGCGCTCCTGACCGAGAACTCCCCTGAGGCTTCTCCTCCCCATACCAGAAAATCGTCGTGCGGTGTTTTTGCTAAAGGAATACTTAAGATTCTAGCAGTATCTTCTGCTGGGAAGATATGCTCTATCAATTCCTTCTTCTATTTTCTTTCTTCGGTGTCAATAAGCTCTTTAATAGTAAGATCTTGCATGGAATTCACTATATCTGATAATCTGAAATTGATTGCATCTGGTATCCAGCCATCACTATTAATGTCTATCTTATGACCTGTGCCAACTCGCCAAAGAACTCCTTTTTTCAAAATATCTTTTGCGGCCCAGATGCTTTTCCATATATAAGAGATAGAAGTTCCCAATTTGGCATCTAAGAAATCAGTATTTGGGAAATATTTAGCTTTAAGTACTCGCGTAACAAGAGAGTTCTCATTATTAAGCATCCTCCATCCTTGTTTTGCTAGAAGGGAGTGATTAAATTGACACAAGTTTCTGAACCCCATACCCCCATCCTCTTTAGATCGACACATCAGCTTCCACTGGCACCAATGGATCCCTTTCTTATTTTTCCCATGTCGCCACCAGAATTTTGAAAAGATACCTTCTATTTCTTCACATAGTGATTTGGGTAATAGAAAGTATGACATAGCATAGTTTGGAATTGCTTGAAGTACTGATTTGATAAACACCTCTTTTCTCCCTTGTGATAATAGTCTTGTACTCCATTGCCCAATCCTCTGATTGATCTTATCCTTAATATGCTGAAAAGAGTCTTTTTTCCTTTTACCCACTACATTAGGAAGGCCCAAGTATTTCTCTATGTTTGTTGCACACCTCACACCCAATTCTCCTATTATGTCCGTCTTTGCCTCCTCTGAAGTGTTGGTACTGAAGAAGATTGTTGATTTACAGAAATTCACACATTGTCCTGAACATTGCTCATACTTTTTTAAAATGTCTTTCAACACTTTTGCTCGTTCTTTCGTCGCTTCCCCAAACAAAATACAATCATCAGCGAACATAAGATGTGATATTGCTGGCCTCCTTCTACTTGCCTTAATTCCTTGTATAGCCCTCTCACTGACTGCTAGACAAATCAAAGTTGATAACCCTTCCCCACAAAGCAAAAAGAGATATGGACTCAGTGGATCACCTTGACGTAGACCTCGAGAAGGTTTAAACCTACTACCTCTATTGCCATTAATATTTATTGCATAGGAGACCGTTAAAATGCACTTCATTATTAGCGTAACCCAATCTTCTGCAAACCCAATCTTCAACATAACTTCCTTTAAAAAACCCCATTCCACTCTATCATAAGCCTTGCTCATGTCAGGTTTAAGTGCCATAAGCCCTTTCTTCCCAAACCTTTTCTGGCGTAAAGTATGAAGAATTTCATATGCTATCAGCACATTATCTGAAATCAATCTGCCTGGCACAAAAGCGCTTTGGGAACTATCAATGCATCTCCCAATGTAACTCTGAAGTCTGTTGGTAATAGCTCTAGCCACTATTTTGTAGAGAACTGTGCATAGACTGATGGGTCAAAAATTATTGAGATTTGTAGGATTTTGGGTTTTTGGGATAAGTACTATGTCTGTGTGATTAGCTTGCTCGAACTCTTTGCCTTCATTCAGAATCCCAAGGTAAAAGTCTTCAACATCCTTTCCCACTATATGTCAGAATTTTTGAAAAAATAAGGTCGGGAAACCGTCCCATCCTGGTGCTTTTGTCGGCCCCATCCCCTTTAGCGCTTGATAAACCTCATCCTTCGTGTAAGCGGACAATAATTCTGCATTAACATCAGTAGAAATATGAGTTTTAATACCTACTAATAAGTATGATGAATCTCCCATTTTGCTTGACGTGTATAAGTGTTAGAAGTAATTTGAAGCTGTCTCAAAAATTTCGAACTCCTCAGTAATGTCTCTCCCCTCCGTTGACTCCAGCCGGGTGATTGTGTTTATTTTCCTCCGTGTTGTTGCAAATTTGTGGAATAAAGTTGTGTTTCTGTCCCCTAACCGAAGCCAATTGGCCCTTGCTCTTTGCTCCCAGTAAATCTCATCTTTATCAATTTCCATGTTCAATTTGATCTTGGTATCGATTAGCTTTGCCAATGTATCATCATTTCTCTCACTTTCCAGTAGTCTCTCCAATTCCTTGTTGAGCTTCTTTTTGCATTCGTTTCTGTTTTGAATGATGGATCTTGCCCATGTCGTTAATCTGTTCTGCAAATTTTCTAATTTTTTGTAAATCGATCCAGTTGACTGCTCCCATGAATCTTTAATCTCCTGCTCAAAAGAATCTTCCACGATCCACCATGCTTCGAATTTAAAACGTGGCCTTCTTATTTGTTCTGCAATATCTATGTGAATTAGAAGTGGGCAGTGATCTGACATTGAATGAGGTAAATGACGAACCAACCCCTTTGGAAATAACTGCATCCAACTTTCATTTGCCACACTTCTATCCAAGCGTTCTCTTATATTTGTTTCCGGTAAATTGCCTCTTTCCCATGTGAACCATGCTCCTTGAAACCCCAAATCCACTAGTTGACATTCATCCAAAACATCACAAAAGGCTTCCATCTTCCTCGCATCCCTTAACTGTCCTCTTTTTTTTTCAAAGGAGTACATAATCTCATTAAAATCACCACTAACAAGCCACGGATATCTTTGTTCACATCCCAACTTCCTTAATAAATTCCATGATCTATTCTGGTCGCTAGCATAAGGTGACCCATAAAATCCTGTGAATCGCCATGGTCCGTAGTCCTTGCCTTCATCAATTAGCACATCAATGTGGTTCTTTGAATATGTTGTGAGATTGACTGAAAGTCCTTCCTTCTAAGCAAGACAAAGACCTCCACTTGTACCCTCCGCTCCTACCTCAATTTCGTTCGTAAAACCGCACCTTCTTCTGATCCCTTCCATACGTTTATCATCAACTTTGGTCTCCATAAAGAAAACCAAGTCGGGGATATATTGCTTCAATAAGAACCGAAGTCTTCTTGTTGCTCGCGGGTTCCCCAAGCCGCGAACATTCCAACAGACGATTTTCATTGTTCTCGGTCGGCTTGCCAACTGGCAGCCGCCAATGTATTCATATTAGAACCCCCATCTTTTTCTCCAACCTCACTGAATAGGCTTATGACGTCTCCCTCCTGCATTTCTTTTTCTGCAGATTTTATTCTTTTACCTAGAACTCTCAAGAGATTGTCTTCTTCACTATCCCCTGTTTTAATTTCAAGCAGTTTCCTTTTGCGCACAATGTTCTCTGTCTTAGAAGTATCTCTCCCTTGCACAGATTTAATTCTTGTCCAGCTGTTCTTTTTTCCTTCTTTTGGAATATCCTCTTGCACCGCTCCAATCTTATCTTTTTTCTCGTCATTTGCGTCTGTCCTTGTTTTTCCAGTATTCAGTGATTTCTCCTTGGATGATAGATCTGGAACTTTTATTTGGCTCAGGGACTCATGGTTTACCTCCAATACTCCAGTATAAAGATAGTGACTTTCTTTCTTTCTCAAAATAGCATTTAATCTCGAACTTTCTCTTCCATATAGGTTACTTTTTGCTTTTAAAGCTAGCGTGAAAGGTGGGTCTTCACTAATTTTTCCTCTGTCTGCAGGTTCAATCCGATCACAATTTTGAAGGGCGTGTCCAATTCGTCCACAACCGAAGCAGAAAGTTGGGAGCTTTTCATATTTAAAGGGAATCCAAACTTTGTCTTTTTCATGGGTGGAGATGAAGATACCCCTGCGGAGTGGCTTTTGCACATCTAACTTGACTTTGATTCGACAAAATTCTCCAATAATTTCAAATCTGGTGAGTCCCCCAAACGTAGATCCAATAGCATGCATCAAATCTTTTTTATCATATTCAGGTAAGCAAGGCCCAATCTTAACCCAAAACAAGGCTGAAGTAAGTTTGATTCTGTTTCGCTCTGTTGGTTTAAGTAGTCTATCGAAAATAATAAGTTGTTTCCTGAATAGCCATGGCTGGCCTTCTAGTATGAATTCTAGATCTTCTTCTAATTCAAAACAGATCTTAAATAAATTCTGACCTACTAGTTGGATCTCAAACTTTCCTCTTGTTTTCCAGAGGCTTTTCATCTGTGCTCTGAAGCTATCTGGGTTGTAAGTTTTTATCGACCAAACGGTGCAGATCAGCGTAGGATTATCACTTGGTGCCACCATCGAACTCCTCACCGATAGATGAATGATCTCTTCAGCCAAGAGAGAGATCTCCTCTTCGTTAAACCCGTCGTTGCCACCACTTCCCTCCATCCCAAGCTACAGCAAAGGCTGACTTTGCTAGGAAACTAGGGAAACACTCTTGACTTCCCTCCATCCCAAGGAATTTAATTTGAAAACACATTGGGAGTATGGGGGTTTGACAATCTTTGAATTAAATAAACAACATGGTGGAGGAATAAACAAATGAGCAATTAAATAGAGCAATATGCAGCCAAAAACAAATGGCAAATTCAATTGGATGCATGGCTAAAATTTAAAGCACTAAGGAAGACAAAAATAGATGGAAGCATGATTCATTTATTTATTGGAGACAAAAATAGATGGAAGCATGATTCATTTAATGGATATGAATTTCCATCCTTTATGACTTAGACGGCAAAGCATATTGGATTAAATAATTCCCATGATTTCATGCCTTTGAGTTGGACGGCACAAGCTTAAATCATGAACAAGATTTAGACGGTAAGGTTGTATGCTCATGGCTGAATTTCTTAGCCATTAATTTGCAATTCGGCTACGTAGTTTGGCTATAAATAGTTTGTTACTTTTATTTGTAAGACAGAATTTTATAAATGAATTTACCCTTAAATTTGTTGAGAAATTTTCTCTCAAATTTTGTCCAGAGATTCGTTGACTTATCTATCTAGGTAGTGGCGTCAATAGTTTCTTTATTTATCCGAACTTATCACGTTTTCGTGTGACGTTCGAAACTTTATACCAGGTTCCTATCTCTTTAGATAGTGGGTCGAGGTCTCATAATTCCTTTCATATTAACTTAAAGTCTTATAAGTCTCGGGTCAATCTTCATCCGAAGTTTGGTTCATTCTTGACCTTAAGTTACCGATTATCCTATAACTCAACTTGTCCATTTCTTTCATAACTGAACCTCCTTAATCCATAACCACCTTCTATCGAGCCCTTCCTTGTCTACCTCCCTCTTAAAACTGAATTTTCTAAACCTTTCCGAATCTGAACGAAACCTTCTTGTTTAACGATCGGGCAATCTTATGACTCGGATTCAATTCACGGAACCGGGATCGTATCAGATGCCCATTTGAAGCTTTTGGAGAGATCTGCCTGATGATATTCATGCCCCACATAGAGAAAGGCCATGGGAAAGTCATAACATGCAAATGTGAAGGAGGTACATGAATTTTGTCTCCATAGATCTGGCATTTGTGACATGTTTTAGCATAATTGATGCAGTCTCCTTCCCTGGTAGACCAATAGTATCTGAATCTCATAATTTGTCTAGCCATTGTGAAACCATTGGCATGTGTTCCACAAACACCTTCGTGGACTTCTTCTAGAATTTTTTTAGCTTCAACAACATCCACACATCTCAACAGTACCTGATCCTTTTTTCTTTTATACAGGATCTCCCCGTCTAAGACATAGTCATAGGCTAATCTTCTCAACGTCCTCTTATCGTTCTCGGTCGTCTGATTTGGGTATTCATGATTTCTCACGTATCGTAATATATTGTGGTACCAGGGGTGATCATCTCTTTCTTCTTCTTCCACATTGTAACAATGAGCTGGGGCCTCATAAACACTCATTTGAATGAGTTTTACATCTTCTTGTTTACTTATTCTGACCATGAAAGCCAAAGTAGCCAAAGCATCTGCCATCTGGTTTTCATCTCTCGGTAGATAATTGAAAGCAATATCATCAAACTCCTCAATTAACCCCAAAATTATCCTTCAATAATTGATCAATTTAGGGTCTCTTGTCTCCCATTCAACCTTCAGTTGGTAAATCACCAATGCAGAATCCCCATATAATTCTAGCGCTCTAATTTTCCGTTGTATGGCTACATGGAGTCCCATATTACACGCCTCATACTCTGCCATGTTATTTGTACAATCAAAATCCAATTTACATGTGAATGAATAATGATTTCCATTTGGGGATACCAATACTGCCCCAATTCTATTGCCTACAGCATTTAATGCTCCGTCGAAGTTTAATTTCCAAAGGTGATCTTTTATAGCATCTTCTTCAGTAGCTGCCACATACACTAATTCTTCATTGGGGAGGTCAGAGTTTAGGGGCTCAAAATTTTCTAGAGCTTTGCTGGCCAGAAGATCTGCTACTGCACTTTCTTTCACAGTTTTTTGGCTCACATAAACTATGTCGAATTCAGAGAGGAGAATCTGCCATCCAGCCATCCTTCTATTCAGAGCAATTGACTCCATCATATACTTTAAAGGGTCCAACTTCGAGATTAACCAGGTTGTATGGTATAGCATGTATTGCCTCAACCTTCGAGTTGTCCAAAATAAGGCACAACACAATTTCTCAATCAGCGACTATCTCATTTCACACTCAGTGAATTTCTTATTGAGGTAGTATATCGCATTTTTTCTTCTTCTCGAATCATCGTGTTGACCCAGGACACACCCCATAGAGTGATCAAACACTGTCAAATACAAGATTAATGGCCTATCTAGGCAAGGAGGTGACAATACTGGGAGGTTTAACCAGTACTGTTTAACCTTATCGAAAGCTTTCTGGCATTCATCATCCCACACACCTGGATTGTGTTTCTTGGGAAGATGAAATATGGGATCACATTTCTTAATTAATTGTGAAATGAATCGTGCAATATAATTTAACCTTCCAAGGAAACCCCGAACTTCTTTTTGAGTGAGCAGCGGAGGTAATTCTTGTATAGCCCGGACCTTGTTTGAGTCAATCTCGATTCCCCTGTCGCTAACTATGAAGCCTAACAATTTTCCCGATCTAGCTCTAAAGTACATTTTGTTAGATTGAGCTTTAATTGGAATTTTCTCAGTCTCAAGAATAACTTCCTCAAAACTTGGATGTGTTCCACTTCTGTTCGGGACTTTGCGATCATATCATCAACGTAAACTTCGATTTCTTTGTGCATCACATCATAGAACAAGGTCACCATCTTTACTGTCTCTTCACGAGGTAGAATTTATTTTTCCTCTTGTTTTACCATTCTTAATAAGTCTGAAGATAAGCCACAGTCTTTGTTATCTTCAAAGTTCTGGGACCTCTCTAAACACATGTCTTGCTCAAAAGGAAGTTCTAACTCTCAGAATAAACATTACTCATGTCATTGATATCTGGGGACTGTTGTAGGTACAAAGAAATATACAAAGAACGAATGAATTTAAGAATAATTATTCGTATGTATGCTTATGAATGAAAGAATGATTTGGAAAAAGATTCAAGGAATGAAGGAATCTATCATGGATAGAAAGAACGAAAGAATCTAAAAAAATGAGAGGATATTTATTCAAAATGATCTCAAGTATGTATTTCATAGTGATGTTCGGACATAAGCCTATTTCACAAAGGAATTCTTATTGCTTCTAGGCTTAAAGCAACAAGTGTGTTTTGAACATTACTCTGTGTAAGCTCTAAAAGCTACAGGAATTTCTTCTGCAGTCTAATTATTCCGAACACTCCCAAGTTCATTAGGGCGGATATCTAAAAAAGTCCCCCTTTAAATGATTTCTTCATGTATGGCATTGATGTAAACATTTCTGAACATTTGTTCTGGGCCTTTGACCTCTTCAAAGAATTCCAACTCTTTTAGGGTTTTTTTTTTAATTTTATTGTACATGATGTAATGCAATGCTAATGCATGAATGCAAAAGAGGCATCGGTCCTGATTCAATTTCATTTAGAAAATTTTACTAGAAGACAAAATTCTTTACATAAAACGGATTACAAATATACGTACAGCCGTATTGTCTTCCATTTTATCAAGAAATTCGTTCTCCATAACAAGCTTAGTAATCGAACATGAGTCGACACTCTTTCAAACGTGAAATGACATGTAATGCAATCATAGCCAAAATGAAACATATTAGTACAAAGTAAAAGCAAGCAAGAAGGAAACAAATAGAGCATTTATTCAGATGACCACTATGGTTTATCGCGGTACTATCTAGGGTGGGCTCTTAGGGCTTTTCACATGCAGTTTAGGTTCTACAGTTGAGGTACCTGAACCAGCAGATTCCTCGATCCTCACCCATTATAGGCTCATACGGACCAAGTTCAGTTCAGGGGAATACATTTCCTTATGGCTGCACGGAGATGAAAATCTCACGAAGACATAGGTACGGATGTATCGTAAAAGCGATCCACTATCCTGCACGAAGGTGAAAACCTCATGAAGGAGTAGCTTCTCACTCCCACTTAAAAGGGTAAGACCAAAATGGTCCTTATGCAATATGATGCGAGACTCAAACCACAATAATCATAACAATACGAACGAATACAATAATAGGATCGTAATCTTTCAAATCAGATTTTCAATTTTCGACAATAAGACAAAAAAAAATCAATTTTACTGCTCGACTCTCTCATGTCCCCAGCAGAGTCGCCAAGCTGTCGAAACCATTTTTTTCTTTTCTTTGTATTGATTCTGTTTGTATTCGTAAAAAAGTGTAGCCACTGTTACAAATGATTTCATTCGGTTTTATAGCCGAAAATAAAATCGAAAAAAAGAAAAATGAAGATACAATTTTTTTCTCGCGTTTTTGTTGTGTTGCTTGTTGTGTTTGTTGTTTTCTGTTTTGCAGGTGCAACCGTCGAGGTGACGTGGAGGAGGCTGGGGCGTGTAAGGCGACGTGGCTGCGGCGTGCGTGCAGCGCTGGAGGTTTCTGGAAACCCCTAGGGTTTCCGATTTTTTAGTGCAATTGGGCCTAATGGTTTGGTTTAGCATTAGGCCAATTTGGGTTATTTTAATTGGGTTTGTATTTGTATATGTGGTTTGGGCATTGGTCTGCTGTAATTTTGATAATGGACTTCATTTGTTTTAATAAACTGGACTGTTGTTATTTGAATTTATTATTTTTGGTTTTTTTTAATTTTGTTAATATGGTTAATGTGTCCGAGCGAAATAGGCCCATTACAATAATATTATTATATAATAATTGAACAAAATTATTTTAAAATTTTAAATTAAAAATGTAATATATGAATTTGTAATACAAAAGGAAAGCGTAGTGCATGGGCATATAAGCCACATACAAATAAACTGTTTTCGCTCCCAGTAAAAGAAAAAATTCCAGTGCATTGAGAAGTGGACATATTATCCATATGGATGATTGTAAGTACGATTGTGCAGTAAACATGAAAATGTTTACAAAGTACGGTACTGAAGATCCTTCCAAATTCAAATGCATAATATGTATAATAATAAGATTACTGTCTATATAGGATGGTAGCTCACTTGCCCAAGTCGACCAAAAACAGAAAATGCTGAAAGCATTTGGTACGTCATTTGCTCAGTTATCTGTCAGAGGTATGGGAATTGGTGGAACAACTAATGAATCCAGCTATCTTCCTTCAACTCATTGGTGCAACACATTTTTTTATTGAAGATAACACTACAATTGTTACAATTTTATATATTGTTAAATCAGCTTTGAAAACATTGCTTTTTGGTCTTTTTTACCTAAAGAGACGAATTATATGTAGATTATCATTTTGGAAGTGTCCAAACCTTGATTAAATAAACCTAACGATGGTGCTTCACAAAAAAGGAAAAAAAAAAGCTAACGAAGGGACTTTTGTAATTTTTCTGTTATTATATACTACGTTTTTAATTATGATTCCTGAAAGTTGTAATTTTGAAGTTTGAGGCTTATCGATCGTGTTGGTCAGGCAATTTAGACATGATTGTTGGTGTTGTTGGGACAAATTTTTATACATGTATTACTTGAGTATAATAGGTCGTCCAAATATATATACATATAACATTATGTATATTCTATATGTTTAACCTTTTCTCTTGTTTTTTTTTTAAGCATGGCAATGTGTTTTTAATTTTTTTTTAAGGATAGTAGTGGTTTAAAATATCTCTTTTTTTTTATGAATTAAAATATTTAATTTCAATCTTTTTATTTGACTTTTCTTTTTTTTTCCACAATAACTTAGGTCAACAAAATCTTTTAACATACTTTGCTAAGAGTTAGAGTACCATGAATGGCTAGCTTGAAAACCTAATTTATAGAACCAAAAGCCTCTCAATAATAATATATATATATATAATTTCTCCAACCATTTTCTTTAAAGCTTTTATTATTTTATTCTTTTTTAGGATTGTAATTTTTTACAATAATATTTCTCAGTAATGTAAAAAAAAAAATACCATTTTCTTTTTACTGCACTTTTTCTAAATTCATTCTTTTCCTAAATTAACCCTAAGTTACTGTTTTTTCTAGAATATTTGCTGGGGTTGAAGATGAAATATGACATTAATATATGAATAACTTGATATCTATATATATAATCAGTAAGAAACCAGGGACGTATTTCTGAGTTTTTAGCTATTTAGAATGAAGGAAATAAATAAAGCGTAGTAAATAGGGATTGTTAGAAGAAATAAATAGTGAAGTGAAGAGTTGTATTCAGTCATTAAAGAATAATGGAACAAGCCATGCCAGCCTTTGCCTTTGTCTTATGTATTTATTTATTTTTTGACCCTCTTCCAACCCATCGTAATTGCCGTTAATCCTTTTGTCTCTACTCTGCTAGCACTCAAACTATAAAATATCTTTGTCTTTTTATTATATGCAACCAATAGTTTAACTTGAAAGTCTGCTATATATACGGTTAAAATTTGAATTACTGTGAGACTTAGTTTTTTGTTTTTTTTTTTTTTTTTACTAATTGATTAATGCATAATCTGGTTGCTTATTCTAAAAAAGTAACTTTTAATGAAAGAGATCGGCAATTAAGTAAAAAAAATTGTATACACTGATATTTAAGTTTCAACTTAAATTTAAATTTAAATAATTGTATGAATTAATTAAATAAATTTAATTTGTAACTTACTTTTGAGATAAGATATTAATTTTATTTGTCATAATAATCTTTTAAAAATATTCAAGTTTTAAGTGAAATAAGGTTTTAATTCAATGGATGTTAGATGATTGGGTTTAACTTGATTGGTATCGGTATTGGTATTAGTGTAAGAGGACATGAATTCGAATGCACTGAAGCGGATTGTATCGAGAAGAATAAATTTGATTAAATGGGGTGGATACTATAATTGAAATAGGTGAATTTATATATTTATTTTTAAATTTAAAGATTTAGGGTTATGAATAACAGTAAAAAAAACATTCTTACATACAAATCTCGTATAAATGATTAAATGGGATTAGGAGAAATAGAGGGAATGCAAGATATAAAATGAAGTGAAGGGAAGGCAGAAAATCCAAAGTAGGGGACCTGCAAAACCCAAGAACGCTTTGGCTTTTATGTATGGAATTAACTGTTTGTTACATATAGTCTTTGTATTGACCGATAAAAAAAAGAAGTGAAGTTTGTTGCCGCTTTTGCTCCTTCCTTAACCTCCTCCTTTACCCCATAATAAACTCCAGGGACTTTGTTTTTGCCTTTGCCTTTGCCTTTGCTTCCTTTTTCCTCAGTTTTCTTCTTTAAATTCCCTTTCTCAGCTTCCATGGAAATACAAGAGAGAAGAACATCAGAGGTAGCTCTTTCTTTTTCTCATAATTCAAGTGCAGGTGAGTATATCCTATTTTCATCGATAATTAAGATGATTACTTTTTGATTTGTTTTCCATGTGGATTGGTTGGTGAATCTGCCTGGCTCCCTGAATGCCATCTAAGAAGCTTTGTCAAGCACGGTTGGCTGCCTTCTTACATGGCATGAGGGGAGTCATGCAGGTTTAACTGTTTCATATCTTCATAAGGATATGGATGAATTCATAGATTTTTTATGTCTGAAATTTGTGGAGTTTGATCTACATCGGCTCAACATAATTGTTAATCTTAATGTTAGTTAGCTGTATTTGGATAATTAAAGTGAAAGTGCGGGTTTGTATTATTTAGTAGCTGAGTTGATAGACAAACTACTGATGATTAGACAAGAAAAAGAGATGATGATATTATATAAAATCTAGCAATAAAGTGAGCCATCTCCTCCGATCTTTATTATTAATAAATTCTAATGTTTGGCTGCTTCTTCAACTTATTCAAAAAGTGAGTGGTTAGTGCTAATATTTTACTGCACATGTGGCTGTCATGGAAAGGAATTCACACTGTGCAGGGCATTATAACACACAAGTAGGCCCTTCTTTTTACAATTAATTTTAGGACCCAAGGTGTATAAGCTATTAATATATTATTACAAAATACTTATTCTACTGTTCAAATGTTTTTTTTAAATTATTGGATTGTTAATTTTTTTTTTTTTTTAGTTTGGTTGGCGATGTTTAAAGTTGAGTAACCAAATGTTTTTTAAATATTTTAATTCGCAGATTCGTGACATTTAAAGTTATTTCATGAAAAAAAAAAAAACTAAACTGTAGAAGAGGAAGGGAAATTTACCCTTCCGATTGGTGTTAAAGGTGAGAAAGGAAAAGACCATACAATAATGATTTTAACAGTTCAGTGACTTAAATAAAATTTTTCAACTAATTTAATATCAATTTATAACTTTTTAAAATTGAATAACCAAAAGAGTCTACCCTTAATTTTACGATTAAAAAAAATGTGTAATGTTATTATATTTAAAATAATCAGTTTTATATTATATATGCCCTAGAATCAATCTTTGCACGTTTTCGCCGGTATCATTTAGGTTACATTTTATTATTTTTATTTTTATAAAAAAAAAAGTATACCTAAATAAGCTGTTAATGTTTACCTATTACCTAAATAAGCTGTTAATGTTTACCTAAACCCTTTTAACTTTTATTTTACACTTAAATAAATACCATTACCTAAATAAACCCTTAACCTAAATCATTAAAATAGGGATTTGCTTAAAAACAAATCAAAATATAAGAACTTAATTGAGGAAAAAAGTAAAAGAAGTTAAAAGTTCAAAAACCCATTTTAATGTTTTAACCAATTATTACACTTTGAATACCATTCAAACAAAAGTTAAATTTAATTAGTTGTTTGATTTTATAGCTTCCAACTACCCATGTTTACAGTCAAACAAAAGCAATCTTTAGATAAATTGAATTTCGGGAAAGTTTTGAAATTCTAAATAATTAAAAGATAGGATCATCATTATATGTATTTAATTTTACGTTTTAGAAATTAGAGAGCAAAACCATGTCTACTAATAATAAGGTTTTGCATGGATAAGATGTGGTAGATATACGTAAATATATTTTCTGTTATAATGAATAATGAAATTATTATTTTCTGTGTTTCCTGCTTTTTCTTTTGCTTGTATTTTCTAGTTTCAATCTTTTCTTTCTATTTTATTATAAATAAATAAAAACTTTGATATTGAACAGTCTATCTCTTGTTGTGGTCCAACCCTTTTAACATTGAATATGATTATGATGAAGCAATATTTCTTTTTCTTTGTTGCTATACCTTATGGTTTTCCGGTTTTAAAGTTTGAGCCTGAAGATAAAAATAAAATTAAAATTAAAAAAAAAAAAGTAAAGAAATGAATATTTGTGATTTTGTCACTATTGTAGTGAAAAGTCAAAAGACAAGATGGAAAGGCAAGTCCTGGAAAGAGTTGCCAAACCTGACTCGGCATGAGAGTGACTCAACCCTGAAATCAAATCCATCCATACCCGAATTATTATGGTTTTAATTTAGACCAGGTTATACTTGCTATATGAATGACAAAAAAATATTCAGTGATAGAGAATTTGTACACGTGTTAATCATTGGATATATATTTTTTGAATAATCTTTTGTAGGTTTTGATCATATTTATTTTTTGACACAATATTTAAAATTACTTATACTCTCTCCAGTCCATAAATAGGAGAATAATGCATTTTAAAGCATTCGACAACAATACTCACGTCAATCGATAATCATTGAAAATGTTTAAATATTATATAAAAGTAAGACATAACAAAAATATCATCATAATAATCTTAATTCATTTTAAAAATATATACATTAAACTTTTTTTTAACTAAATTGATTCTGTAACACCAGTTGATTTCATGTAATAATAATTAATACAATACAATTCCCCCAATTGATTTCTCAAGTGCTTGTCTTCATTTTTTATTTTTTAAAAAAGTAATCATTTTGTATTTTATTAATTTTTTTTTTTTCATTTATGTCTGAAATTATCAAAATAGAGATGAAAAATTTTAAGTGTTGACTAAAATTCACCGGAGAAAAGGGGAAAAAAAATCAGCATCTTATCATTTCGACATATCAGCTTGTATCATTCAATATCAATGATATTATTTCCTAAAAGTAAAATGAATTTTATCATGTGGATATCGATGCTAATATTTCATGAAAATAAAAATGAATTGTATCACTAATATCATATCCACAAAAGAACATCTTGCTATTTGGACGACCAGTTCTGGATTGAAGAAGGGTGGAAGAAGATAAGGTTGATAAGCCCTCTAATTATTATAAAATTATGCTTTGAAAAATATTTTTAAATAAATATTGGGTGAAATTTGACATTTGATGGTTATCAATCACCAGTTTAGTTTTCTTTGCTTTGTTTGAAATAATAAATAAATAAATAAACATGTAAAGTAAATTAAACTATTGGTGAGCAATGGAAAGACGCTTGAAAATGTAAAAGCCTATGAAATCTCATCCGGTCCAAGAAAGATCAATCGGCTTAGAAACGGAATAATGGGCTGTACCTGAACCAGCCTTCAGTCATTTCCTACTTAAAACAAGAGTACAATAGACATTATTTTAGCTTGCAACAGAACAGGGCAGCTTCTTCATTCTTGAACAGCAGTATTACATCAGTAAAAGATCCTTGTATCGCATCAAAACCAACTTTTCAACTTAAAATAAAGGCTAGTTTAACACACAAAACGATATACCCTGAAAATCCAAACATATTAAAAAATTGGAATAACTTATATTTGACATGAATAGTTGCATCAACAATGTTCTTTGATCATCAAAGAATTGAAAACTAGCGTCAGTTCCATTTGGTGTAAAACTATATTACAAAGTTCCTACAGAAATGAAAAACAAATGCTAAAACCAATAGACTGATCTAGAATGTATCTGTCAGTGATTCTTTTTTTTTTTTTTTTTTTTTTTCTAAGTTTCCTACCATTGTTTTTCTTCAAGATCTACACTGTAATCTACATCAGCAAAGAACTGCACATATCCGAACTAATAATACACACATTAAAGTAGCAATCTCGCTTATACTTCTTCATCATAGTCTTCGTCATCTATTCCCCCATTCGAATCAGCAAGTTTAATAGGATCAATAGCCATCTTCTCGATTTCACAAAGTGACCAACCAGGGTATTCTTCTCTATTTTCAGGTATGTCATCTGTTCTTGGACTAGCAGCAGCAATGCATGTGATCAAGTCCCCATTCTCATCCAAGTCTGCATTGAGGTCAATGTTCCGAACTGGAGTTTTGATGTTCTTCCCTGCATGATTATGTTTCTTTGACTCATCAGACTCTACCGCATCATCAGGCACGTGCCTTTCCAAGCTTAAAGCATGCTTTTCTTCAAAATAAGAAATGTCGGGATCATCTTCGAACTTTCCACAATGTGCAGCAGTCTCTCTCCCTGATGTTTGTCTCCCTCTACCTTGACCTCTACCTCTGCCCCTACCCCGTCCTCTGCTTGAGCTAGCAACATGGCAACTCTCATGCTACAGAAAAGAAAAAGCCAGAGTGAACACAATTTTCAGGTAGTCAGCGACTCGTGGCATGCAAGACTTAAACTGGTCACTAAAGGCAGCAAATTAAAATTTCAAACTTGCAAGTGCATTCTTCTTATAACTCCGAGTCCTCCAACCTGAACTGCTTTCAGGTTGGACAGTAGAAAGGGCATATCCATGATTAATACCAAAGGAAATGAATCAACTTACCATTCTGCTCTTCTTTGACTCATCATCATCAGCTACTTTCCTGTAAATAAATATGTATACATTAGCAACAGTATAGATAACCAACTTGCTTCATATATTCACTGGTAAATATCAAACTGTTGAAACCTTTTTTTGGGAACATGACAATCCTCGGCAGCAGCATCCAGACCACCTAAGTCGGGAACCTTACCCACAATTTCTCTAAGAAAATCAAAAACATTAAAGCCCTGTACACACTGCTTTCTGCAATATCAAAACCAAACAAAGTTAATCTCAATATGTTTATAGCCCAATGTCAAGAGAAAGATCTAATTACTAAAGAGAACAGGATTAAGGGCAATTTTTGCTTACAGATGCGAAGAATTTACAGTCTTGACACCCTTCATCGTGGTTATTTCGTATGTTCGATCACATAAATCTTGAAGAAATAACTCCAATGCTTTAGCTGCAAACATTGATTACCATAAATTTAATAGAAAGTCCATTAAAGGTCAATTAAATAGTGGGAAATAGCACTTTCTCAACACCCCCGGAAAACCCTAATAGGACCTCAGATTCAAAACTGGAAATTTCAAGTTCTAAGCGTTGGGATGTTCCTTTTAGGAACAAAACAATAATTAAATTCGTCGACATATTTGTCCTTACAATGAATGAATTTGAAAGGGGAAAATCAAAAAGTACTTACAAACAAGTAGAGGAACAGCCATGGCAATTTTTCCAATATCTTCATCAGCTTGCATAATCTTCTTTATTCGAGCCTATAAAAGCAAAAAAAAAAATAATAATAATAATAATAAACATCGATTAAAATTAAAACAAGTTTCATAAGAAACTTGTACAAATTAAATAATGCTCCAAAAAATAGCTTTCTATTTATGTGTACTAATTGACAGAAAAACATATACAAAACAAAACAAAGTGAAAGCAACAACTTAAATATGTGATAAGATTGACTAAAAGATGTATATACATATATAACATGTTATTCGAAAATATTCTGAAGAGAAACAATAAAAAGGAAGAACTTACGGCTGGGAAACGAGTATCAAGTTTCCTCTTCATGTTTTGCTAAACGTTGAAGAGCAAAAACCCTAGAGAAAAAAGGTTACGGAGAAAAAAAAAAAAAAAAAAGAGAGGGGGCGGGGAACCGGCAAAATTTTCGATTGAAGTTCAAATTTTCGTAAGCTCGTACTTTTCTGACCTATCTTCTTTATTTTATGTCAACGCACGGTAGAACTGTCTCCCGGTTTAATTGTCCAAGTCGATCTAGACTCTAGAACCGTCTCCCGGTTTACTTGTACTTACATTGATTAAAATAAAAGTTAAATAAATTATGTAATAAATTCAATTAATACATGTATGCATCGACGGTAAGAAAACTAGCTGGTCTAGTAATGAAACTTTTTCTATCAATTCTCTTTATTTGTTTTTGTATATTGTATATAATTCATATTATAAAAAGCCATTTATATAATATTATAGAAAAAAATATTAAAGGTCCTGTTAAACGATTTATGTTTGAAAAGTACTTAATAGTAATATGTAAAATTATCTGAAATTAAATATAGATAACATGTTTGTTAAATTTTTTAAATATAGATAATATAAGATAATGTAAATATATTTTTTTTGTTTATTTACAATTATAAATGTATTTCAATAGAATTTAAGATCTATAACAAATATAAATGATATTATAAGTATGCAAAATTCTCTTTATTGCAATCTCATGTGTTTATCAATGTTTTGGTCACATAAATAATTTTTTGAATGGATATCTTTAATAAATATAATTTCACTTATTAAATATTATTTTCATTTATATTATGATTTCCGTAAGTTTTATTTTTACATCTGAGGTAATAAATTACTTTATATAAATGGTTTAATAAATATCATATTTCATACTTATAAATGATAAAATGAAATGTAAAAATTTAGTTTTACGGTAAAGTTAACGATTACAATTTAAAGCAGTGGACCCACGACATTATTATCTTCTTATTTTTCTTTATTTCTCCCCATTTCTCTCTTTCTTTTTTTCCCTTTTTCTTTTTCTCCTTCATTCGTTCTTCCTATCTTGTTTGAATTGAACTTACCAACTTTGGGCAGTAGACCTCTCTGCTTATCGAGGACCGTCATGCTGGTGGCTTGAGCCGTGCTCTTAGGCCTCTCTCTACACCTTTGTAAACTAGGAGCAATGGTAGTAGTAGGAGCAGCATCAACATAGGGAACAACCATTTGTTGATCCTAGATCTACGTAAAACCTTGTTGAGCCAACAGGTTCATGGCCCTAGGTGATTCTCAACAGCCTTTTTTAACCGCATTAAATGGAGCTCATTTCACTGATTCATACTAGCCTAATTCATGAAATATATAGAGAAATTTATCTACTTGAAGCCTTAATTGTATAGAGTTTAAATCTCTTAAGACTTTCATATTGTAAATAAGTTTTGATCTCAACTGTCGATGTAATTTTAACTGTACTATTGGGTTTGGGGGAATTCAACCATAAACAGAGGTCTTCCTGTAACAACCCGATTTTGGGCCTAATCGAAATAGGGATTTTGAGACCACAAATTCGAGGTCGGAGAAATTATTTTAATATTATTTTATGTGTCATGACATGATATATGAGTGTTTGAAAATTTTGGTGAGTTAATTTTAGCGATTTCATGCTTAATTTTGAAAAAGGACTAAATCGCATAAAATGCAAAAGTTTTGTTCTACAAGCTAAAGGTGTTAAATAGCTATGGAACACTAAAGTAGAGGTCCTTGTTGAGTAAATACACCAATGAAATTATGGTGGCTGTACATGAATTTTTAACTCATGAAATTGGTCAAAGTTTGGTGGCATTAGGTGACTAAATGAATAAAATAAAATTAAACAAAGAAAAAGCCATCATCTTTTCCTATATTCTTCCTCTTCCACCGAAATTTTCAGCAAAATTAAGGGTTTTGAGAGCTCAAATTTCAGCCAAGCTATTATCTTGCAAGTAAGTGATTTTGGTGGTTGTTTTTATTAATTTTTGTGTTTTTGGAACCCCTATAGCTTAATTTGGCTAATGAGGGGACTATTTTGCAAAATGGTTGAGAGTCTAGGTTTATATTGTTTGCTAGAATTTTATGAAAGAAAATGAAACTTGGTTGTTTAATAAACAACTTTTGTGAAAGGATTTTTCATGAAAACACCTAGAAGGATCTTTTTGTAAAAGTTATAAAATGGGTAGTAAATGTGTGAAATAAGTGGGTTTGTGGGTTTCCATAAGAGTGATAAAGGTTCCACTAGGCTTGGTAAAGGAGGAAATTTGATTAAAATCGTTTTACAAGCCTAGAGGCAAAATCGTAATTATGTGAAAGTCTAAGGGCAAAACGGTAATTTTTCCAAAGTATAAATTTTGGAATGTCTTGATTAATGTGGTGATTAAATAAGTAAATTTTGTCACTATAGATCAAGAAAAACGGAATTTGGACCTAGACCAGGGGAAAACCAAGCTATTGAACTAAATCGAACTAGTTGCCCATATTTTGTATACCGAGGTAAGTTGAACGTAAATAATACAACTTTATTGTTATCATGTACTGGACAATTAATATGGCATAAAGTGTTTAATTATTTTTGTGAATATGCATGATGAGAATTGATGTAGTAAAAACTCTCGGTTGAACCTTAGGAATAGATTGGATATCCATGCCAGGACATTTGGTTGATATGTGTGCTAGTGTAAGACCATGTCTAGGACATAACATCGGCCACATTTTGAGAGCTAGTGTAAGACCATGTCTGGGACATGGCATCGGCATTGATATATGTGCTAGTGTAAAATCATGTCTGGGACATGGCATTGGCATTGAGACGGGAGCTAGTGTAAGACCATGTATGGGACATGGCATTGGCATTTTACCCTATTGTGTGAGGCTTATCGGATATCCTTTAGTATTCCAAATGGTTCCACGGGTTATTTAAAGCTTATGATAAAGATATGAAAGGATATAGTCATGTTGTGAGTGGGATAGGTTCTTACTCGAAACTTATGAGATATGAGCTTAGTTATGATGCCTTAATGGTAAGGATGAAATTGAGTAATTTCTATCTACGAGAATGTTTTCGGGACGATCTTGTAATCTTTGGCTTATACTTATGATGTGTAAATATGTAGTAAATTGTAACAGCCCGATTTTGAGCCTAGTCGGAATAGTGGTTTCGGGACCACAAATCTGATAAAAAAAAATTAAATTAATATTTTTATATTTTTATGATCTACAACTTTATGAAATGGTTTCATAAAAATTTCGTTCGAAAATTTTGGTGTTTGAGCACTCAATTTAGTCAAAAGGACTAAATTATAAAAAGTGCAAAACTTGAGTTCTAGAAGCTAGAGGTATCTAATTGCTATAAAAGTTTATTATGATTAATTATTATGATTTATTGAGTGATTAAATACATGTGTTAGAGTATTGATAAGAAATTTTATTAATTTCATGCTTAAATTGCCTATTAGGACTTGTTTGCAAAAGTTGCTAAATAGGGGTTCTAATTTATAGAGTACTTGATTAAAATGGGGTTTGAAGTAGGAGTCCTTAAATGGTAATTAGACCATTATATTTTCATGGACAAAAATGGACATATATAGGAAGAAAGAACCAAAGTTTTTAATGAAGGGTAATTTAGTCATTTGGTAATAAAAATGAATTTAAAGGGAAAAGATGGCAAAATATGCTCATCTTCTTCATTAGGCCGAATTTTCAAGTGTTCACCATAGCTAGGGTTTGTTTCAAGCTTCCAAGCTCCATAGTAAGTGATTCCAAGCCCGCTTTTTAATGTTCTTTACATTTTTGAAGCCCCGTAGCTCGATTTAGCTTATTCTATTAATAATTTATTCTAGGGTTCATATTTAGAAAAATACCCATAGGTGAAATGTGTTTATTTTGATGTTTTATGATAGAATATGAAGTCTAAAATTATGTTAAACAACTTTTGCTTAGTGATTTTAAGTGAAAACGAGTAAAAGCGGCTTAATCGGTAAAAATACCTAATGTTCATAAGTGCAAGTTAGAGTGAGAATTTGATGTTGCCATAGAAGGAAAAATGATCAGCATGCCATAAAACATAAGAATAAGGGATAAAGTTTAATTTCCGAGCTTTGGGGCAAATGTGTAAATATGTAAAAGTTTAGGGGCAAAATTGTAATTTTGCCAAAGTTAAGAGTTAAGGACTGTTTTGATGTTTTGATGAATGTGAGTATTAAATAAGCTAAATTTTCTATTATAGATCAAGAAGAACGAAATCCGAGTTAGATCGAGGAAAGAAAAAGATAGAGGATTAAATCAATATAGTTGATCGTATTTCGCTTTGAGGTAAGTTTGCAAATAAATAAATGCAATATTCTATTATTTTACATTTAATATTGTTAAATTCCAGCATTTACATATTTATTCTGTAAATTTATTATTTAAAGACTCAAGTATGAATTGTGGAAAAACTATCTCGTAAAGTTAGGTTGAACCTTAGGAATGTGTAGGATACAAATGTCATGACATTAGGGTTTAAGGAAATCATGTAAGACCATGTCAAGACATGGCATTGATATGTTACTATAAGGCAAAGGTCCCATGTAAGACCATGCCAAGGCATGGCATTGGTGAGTTCATAAGGCAAGGATACCACGTAAGACCATGTCAAGACATGGCAATGGTTAAGTTTCATAAGGAAAGGTACCCGCGTATCCTTAGTATTCCAAGTGGTTCAACGGGAAAATTCAAGGAGTATTCTAAAGTAAAGGTAAGGCAAGTTCAAGCTAAAATGGTAAGGTAAGATAAATTCATGTTAAAAGGTAAGGCAAGTATACAAGTTTTAAGTATATTGAGTAAAAGCTTAAGTGATCTTGACAAGAAAAATATAAGATAATTCACTAAGAATGTTGTTATCTATTTACATGTAAACTTACTAAGCTTTATGCTTACACCTATTCTTTATTTTTTATAGTATTACAAGCCAACTCGGGGATCGAAAGGACGTCGGAGATCGTTACACACTATCAAAGGATTATATTGGTATTTTGTGACTTTAACGTTTTAAGTTATGGCATGTATAGAGACTTAGCCATTTTATGTGTGTGACTTTATGATATGGTTTATTATGGACTTGTAAATGTTTGGTAATGATTAGCCATTAAAATGGTTAATTAAGAACATGCTTTGGAGGTTATGAAATGCCTAGTTGCTAGTTATTTTAAAGAAATTATGTAATTATATGCAGGGGAATAGTTGGACAGCAGCAGTGACGTGATTTTGAAAAATCACCAAAAATAGTAGAAGTTGAATTAGGCTGTGCATGAGATATATAATTAAAGCTTATTGAGTCTATTTTCATATGAAAGAAACAAGGAAAGCAAAGGAATTCTGTAATTTGAGATATTTATATTTTTGTAAGACTGGTTCAGAATAAATTCAGGTTCCCTGTTCTGAATTTGAAAAATCATAAAAAATGGAGAAAAATAATTATGCGTTTAACTTTATATGTTTAGAATCCTGAATGAGTCTATTTTCAAATGAAATAAATAAGAAGGTCATATGAATTTTGTACTAAGAGTAATTTGATTCGTAGTGAAGAGAGGTCAGAATAGTCAAATAGTAAAACAGGGAAACTTTAAGAAAAATCTGGTATTGATTGACCATACCAAAAATTATGGAAAAATTACAGTAAGAAGGTATATGAGTCTAGTTTCAAGGAAAATTTACGGATCTAGATTTCAAGTTTCATAGCTCAAGTTATAATTAATTTAGTGAACATGACGCAGACGGACAGTTTCAATTTTTATACCCAGAACTAGTAAGTTAAGTCTAGTAATACTCGTGCTCGACTCAAACAACGGTCTCGGGTAAGGGGTGTTACATTTATTGGTATCAGAGCAAGGTTTAGTCGGTTCTCGGAATATTTAGTATGAGTAAGAGTCTATCTATACATGCCATACTTATATTTTGATGGTGTGACGACTCTTGACGATTTAAATTTTTTTTATATAGTTATGGATCCCGAACGAGCTGGTGCAGATGATGTAGAGAGTAGTGCACCCACTCCCGCTGAAGGGACGGTGCCACAAGATAGTCGTGAAAGGCCCGTTACAGTTAGTCGGGAGGAGGGGCTCGAGAAGCCTTCTTCCAAGCTTTGAATGAATGGTTTCTTCGAGTTCGTCGCACGAACCCGGCTGTTAGACCTCCACCCCTCATGATCCACAGACCAACCATGTAGCTTCCCCACCATAGATACAATGTAAGAGAGAAGCCACCCGTTGACAAGATCGAGAAAACAAGGGGCTGAAGAGTTCGGGCTACCAAAGATGACGATGCAGAAAAAGTGAATTTTGGCTCAAAATACTATTAGAGTTTTTGACGAGTTATCCCGCACACCGGAAGAGTGTATTAAATGTGTAGTGTCACTTAGAGATTCAACCTACCGGTGGTGGAAGACACTTGTATCAAAGAGTACCAAAGAAAGAGTTACTTGGGATTTCTTTCGGAGGAGTTCCAGTAAAAGTATATCATCAGAGGTTTATTGACCGTAAAAGAAAAGAGTTTCTTGAGTTAAAACAAGGTAAGATGATCAGAATCGACTATGAACGTGAATTTGTTCGACTCAAAGCAATTATGCTCGAGAGTGTGTGTCTACAGAGGCTATCATGTGCAAAAGATTTGAAGATGGGCTCAATGATGATATCCGATCGTCGGTTGGTGTTCTAGAGATAAAAGAGTTTGTTGCTTTAGTTGAGCGAGCCTGTAAGGCGTAAGAGTTATTAAAAAGAAAGGGTAAATCTGAAATTGAGATGCAAGACTCAAGAAAAGACAGATGAGCAAGTCATTTGGTCTACATCCAAGAGGCCTAGAGAGTTTTCTACGAGATCTAATTTTTCATTTGGGTATTCTAGCCAAACAGAGGTGGAAGATTTATGGATTCAAAAGCTCAAACCACTTCGATTGCGAGTGTTGGCGTATTCAACCCGATAGACCCGAGTGTCCTCAATGTGGTCGACGTCATCCAGTCAATGTCGAGCAACCGAGATTGGTTGTTTCCGGATGTGGTGCACCGAATCATTTCATTCGGAGTGTCCGAAATGGTTAAAAGGAAGTAATACCGAGTGCAAGATCGTGTAATGCCCCGTTAGAGGCGATATCGAGAGAAACCCCGAGTAGTAGGCGGTAGAAATTGCATTTAGAGATACAAAGAACGAGATCGGATGTTAAAGCACCGCAAGGACTTATATGCTCTCGTAATCGTGAAGAGGCATCCTCCCCGATGTAATTACGGGTACATTTTCTCTTCATGATGTTAATGTTATTGCTTTGATTGATCCGGTTCAACCCATTCCTATGTTTGCATGAAATTAATGCCTAGTATGAACATGTCCATAGAGCTTACGAAATTTGTGATTAAAGTATCAAATCCATTTGGTCAAGCATGTGTTAGTAAACAAAGTATGTAAAAATGCCCTTTGATGATTAGAGGTTATTGTTTTTCCCGGTGATCTCATGCTATTGCCATTTGATGAGTTTGATGTGATTCTTGGTATGGATTGGTTAATCGCACATGATGCGATAGTGAATTGTGGAAAGAAATTCATTGAGTTGAAATGTGAAAATGGTGAAATCCTTGAGTTAATTCGGATGAGTCGATAGTGCAATTACCATGATTTGATTATGTCCGCTCGTAAATGTTTGAGAAAGGATGTGAAGCTTATCTTGCTTTTGTGTTGAATACTAAAGATCGAGTTGAAAATTGAATCGGCACTGTGGTAAATGAGTTTTTCGATGTGTTCCGGAAGAATTACTGTGTTTGCCTCCTATCGAGAGAAGTTGAGTTTGGTATTGAATTGATTCCGGTACCACACCTATTTCTATTGCTCCTTATAAAATGGCTTCAATAGAATTAAAAGAATTGAAAGCTCATTCACAGGAATTAAGCGATAAAGGCTTTGTAAGACCTAGTTATTCACCATGGGGTGCACCAAAGTATTATTTGTAAAAAAGAAGGACGGTTCAATGAGATTGTGCATGCATAGACTATCGGCAGCTTAACAAGGTTACCATAAAGAATAAATATCCATTGCCTAGAATAGATGACTTGTTTGATCAATTGAAAGGAGCCACTTTGTGTTTTCTAAGATAGATTTGAGATCCGGATACTATCGGGCCATGAGTTAAAGAGTCGATGTTCCAAAAGCTGCTTTCCGAACTAGATATGGTCACTATCAGTTTCTTGTGATGCCATTTGGCTTAACTAATGCTCCTGCCATTTTCATGGATTTAATGAACCGAATTTTCAGACTTTACTTGGACAAGTTTGTAGTTGTGTTCATCGATGACATCTTGATTTATTCTCATGATGAGACTGAGCATGCAGAGCATTTGAGAAACGCTTTTCTGATTTTGAGAGATAATCGACTTTATGCCAAATTTAGCAAAAGTGAGTTCAGTTACGGAAGTTTGTTTTCTTGGACATGTTGTCTCAGGTGAAGGTATTAAAGTTGATCCGAATAAGATTTCAGCCATTGTTGATTGGAAGCCTCCCAGGAATGTATCAGAGGTCAGAAGTTTTCTTGGTCTTGCCGGTTATTATAGACGATTTGTAGAGGAATTTTCCATGATAGCTACTCGTTGACAAGATTGCTCTGAGAAAGATGTTAAGTTTGAATGGGTGAGAAGTGTCGCAGAGTTTCGACAAGTTAAAGGTATTGTTGACTAAAGCTCTGTCTTAGTACAACGAGAACTGTAAAGAGTTTGTGATTCTGATGATGCATCCTTAAATGGACTAGGGTGTGTACTATGCAAGAAGGAAGGGTAATTGCTTATGCCTCTAGACGATTAAAACCACATGAGAAAAATTATCCGACACATGATTTAGAGTTAGTTGCTATTGTATTTGCATTAAAAATTTGGAGACATCACTTGTATGGTGAGAAATGCCGAATATTCACCGATCATAAAAGTTTGAAATACTTGATGACTCGTAAAGATCTCGAACTTAAGGCAAAGAAGATGGCTAGAGTTGATTAAAGATTATGAGCTAGTGATCGATTATCACCGGGTAAGGCAAACATTGTTGCTTGATGCTTTGAGCAGTAAAAATCGTTATTTGCATTGAGAGCTTTGCACACTAGTTTGGACTTATCGGATGATGGTTCTATTTTTAGTTGAGTTGAGAGCTAAACCGACGCGTTTCTTAAAGAAATTTGTGAAGCTCGGAAGGATGATGATGAGTTGCAAGCCAAAAGAGTTCGGTCATGAGTCAGTGTAGAGTCCGATTTTGGATCGGTTCGACGGTTGTTTGATGTTCAGAGACAGAGTATGTGTACCAAAGAATGATGAGCTTATTGAGAATATCTTACGAAGAAGCACATAGCAGTTCCTTGTCTATTCACCAGGTAGTACAAAGATGTATAATGATTTGAAGAAAATGTATTGGTGGAGAGGAATGAAAAGAGATATTTTGAATTTGTTTCTAGATGCTTGATCTCATCAACAGTAAAAGTTGAACATCGGTACCTTGAGTTTATTTATACTGTATTAGTTCCCCGAGTGGAAATGGGACCGAGTTACTATGGATTTTGTGTGGGATTGCCTTTGACATCGAGAAAGAAAGATGCGAAGATGGGTTGTGATTGATAAGCTAACGAAGTCATTTCATTTTATTCCGAAGACGTATGGATTATTCACTTGACAAGTTGGGTGAGTTGTATATTTCGAGAGATAGTTAGACTACATGGAGTACCATTATCGATTATCTCAGATAGAGATTCGAGATTTACTTCACGGTTTTGGAAGAAATTACAGGAAGCTTTAGGTACAAAGTTGAGTTTTAGTACAGCTTTCCATCCTCAGACCGATGGTCAATCAGAAAGAGTTATTCAGGTACTCGAAGATATGCTTAGATGTTGCGTATTGGAATTTCAAGGTAGTTGGGAGAAATATTTGCCGTTAATAGAGTTTGCCTACAATAATAGTTATCAATCGAGTCTGAAGATGGCACCTTATGAAGCTTTGTATGGACGTAAATGTCGCACACCTTTGTATTGGACAGAGCTTAAGGAAAATCAGATTTACGGGGTTGATCTAGTCAAAGAAACAGAAAAGAAAGTAAAAGTCATCAGAGATTGCTTGAAAGCGACTTTCAGATAGATGCGTAAATCCTATGCAGATTTGAAAAGAAAAGAAATTGAATTTCAAGTTGGTGATGAGGTATTCTTGAAAGTATCCCCTTGGAAGAAAGTTCTCGATTTGGCAAGAAAGGCAAATTAGGTCCTCGTTCATTGGGCCGTATGAGGTTATCGAAAGGATTGGACCCGATGGCATATCGGCTAGCTTTACCCGTGCAGAATTAGAAAGAATTCATAATGTATTTCATGTGTCAATGTTGCGACGCTTATCGTTCTGATCCTTCACATGTGATTTCTCCGACAGAGATTGAGATTCAACCGGATATGACATATGATGAGGAACCGATTAAGATTTTGGCTCGAGAGGTTAAACAGTTAAGAAATAAAAGTATAGCTTTAGTGAAAGTGTTGTGGCAAAGACATGGAGTAGAAGAGGCTACGTGGGAACCAGAGGAAGCCATGAGAAAACAAAGATACCCAAACCTCTTTTTCGGTAAGATTTTCTGGGACGAAAATCCCACAAAAGGAGAGAGTTGTAATGACTCGATTTTGAGCCTAGTCGGAATAGTGGTTTGGGACCACAAATCTGATAAAAAAAAATTAAATTAATATTTTTATATTTTTATGATCTACAACTTTATGAAATGGTTTCAGTAAAAATTCGTTCGAAAATTTTGGTGTTTGAGCACTCAATTTAGTCAAAAGGACTAAATTATAAAAAGTGCAAAACTTGAGTTCTAGAAGCTAGAGGTATCTAATTGCTATAAAAGTTTATTATGATTAATTATTATGATTTATTGAGTGATTAAATACATGTGTTAGAGTATTGATAAGAAATTTTATTAATTTCATGCTTAAATTGCCTATTAGGACTTGTTTGCAAAAGTTGCTAAAATAGGGTTCTAATTTATAGAGTACTTGATTAAAATGGGGTTTGAAGTAGGAGTCCTTAAATGGTAATTAGACCATTATATTTTCATGGACAAAAATGGACATATATAGGAAGAAAGAACCAAAGTTTTTAATGAAGGGTAATTTAGTCATTTGGTAATAAAATGAATTAAAAGGAAAAAGATGGCAAAATATGCTCATCTTCTTCATTAGGCCGAATTTTCAAGTGTTCACCATAGCTAGGGTTTGTTTCAAGCTTCCAAGCTCCATAGTAAGTGATTCCAAGCCCCGTTTTTAATGTTCTTTACATTTTTGAAGCCCGTGAGCTCGATTTAGCTTATTCTATTAATAATTTATTCTAGGGTTCATATTTAGAAAAATACCCATAGGTGAAATGTGTTTATTTTGATGTTTTATGATAGAATATGAAGTCTAAAATTATGTTAAACAACTTTTGCTTAGTGATTTTAAGTGAAAGCGAGTAAAGCGGCTTAATCGGTAAAAATACCTAATGTTCATAAGTGCAAGTTAGAGTGAGAATTTGATGTTGCCATAGAAGGGAAAAATTATCAGCATGCCATAAAACATAAGAATAAGGGATAAAGTTTAATTTCCGAGCTTTGGGGCAAATGTGTAAATATGTAAAAGTTTAGGGGCAAAATTGTAATTTTGCCAAAGTTAAGAGTTAAGGACTGTTTTGATGTTTTGATGAATGTGAGTATTAAATAAGCTAAATTTTCTATTATAGATCAAGAAGAACGAAATCGAGTTAGATCGAGGAAAGAAAAAGATAGAGGATTAAATCAATATAGTTGATCGTATTTCGTTTCGAGGTAAGTTTGCAGTAAATAAATGCAATATTCTATTATTTTACATTTAATATTGTTAAATTCCAGCATTTACATATTTATTCTATAAATTTATTATTTAAAGACTCAAGTATGAATTGTGGAAAAACTATCTCGAAAGTTAGGTTGAACCTTAGGAATGTGTAGGATACAAATGTCATGACATTAGGGTTTAAGGAAATCATGTAAGACCATGTCAAGACATGGCATTGATATGTTACTATAAGGCAAAGGTCCCATGTAAGACCATGCCAAGGCATGGCATTGGTGAGTTCATAAGGCAAGGATACCACGTAAGACCATGTCAAGACATGGCAATGGTTAAGTTTCATAAGGAAAGGTACCCGCGTATCCTTAGTATTCCAAGTGGTTCAACGGGAAAATTCAAGGAGTATTCTAAAGTAAAGGTAAGGCAAGTTCAAGCTAAAATGGTAAGGTAAGATAAATTCATGTTAAAAGGTAAGGCAAGTATACAAGTTTTAAGTATATTGAGTAAAAGCTTAAGTGATCTTGACAAGAAAAATATAAGATAATTCACTAAGAATGTTGTTATCTATTTACATGTAAACTTACTAAGCTTTATGCTTACACCTATTCTTTATTTTTTATAGTATTACAAGCCAACTCGGGGATCGAAAGGACGTCGGAGAGATCGTTACACACTATCAAAGGATTATATTGGTATTTTGTGACTTTAACGTTTTAAGTTATGGCATGTATAGAGACTTAGCCATTTTATGTGTGTGACTTTATGATATGGTTTATTATGGACTTGTAAATGTTTGGTAATGATTAGCCATTAAAATGGTTAATTAAGAACATGCTTTGGAGGTTATGAAATGCCTAGTTGCTAGTTATTTTAAAGAAATTATGTAATTATATGCAGGGGAATAGTTGGACAGCAGCAGTGACGTGATTTTGAAAAATCACCAAAAATAGTAGAAGTTGAATTAGGCTGTGCATGAGATATATAATTAAATCTTATTGAGTCTATTTTCATATGAAAGAAACAAGGAAAGCAAAGGAATTCTGTAATTTGAGATATTTATATTTTTGTAAGACTGGTTCAGAATAAATTCAGGTTCCCCTGTTCTGAATTTGAAAAATCATAAAAAATGGAGAAAAATAATTAGGGTTTAACTTTATATGTTTAGAATCCTGAATGAGTCTATTTTCAAATGAAATAAATAAGAAGGTCATATGAATTTTGTACTAAGAGTAATTTGATTCGTAGTGAAGAGAGGTCAGAATAGTCAAATAGTAAAATAGGGGAAACTTTAAGAAAAATCTGGTATTGATTGACCATACCAAAAATTATGGAAAAATTACAGTAAGAAGGTATATGAGTCTAGTTTCAAGGAAAATTTACGGATCTAGATTTCAAGTTTCATAGCTCAAGTTATAATTAATTTAGTGAACATGACGCAGACGGACAGTTTCAATTTTTATACCCAAAACTAGTAAGTTAAGTCTAGTAATACCTCGTGCTCGACTCCGGCAACGGTCTCGGGTAAGGGGTGTTACATAAATCTACCATTGCTAAATCAAGAATGTTGGGCTAGTTTATAGTATGCTATGTGTTTAAAGATGCATGGTTGATGTTGTTACTTATTTACATGCAACTTACTAATCTTTATGCTTACTTCCTTTCCTTTCCATTTTCTTATAGTATGGCCAAGCTAGCTCGGAGATCAAAGGACGTCAGAGGCTCGATCACACTATTAATTTGAACATTTGGTATAATTAGATTTATCATTTTGAGTATGGCATGTATAGGGACTTGATCTTTTGTCAAGTGTCATATTGTTTTGGCCAACACATTTGGCTTGTTTTGAAGATTGATTCATTTTGTATAAGGCCATGGATGATGGCTAATACTTGTTACTCATAAACGAGAATGATGATGTTTTTCATGAATGTGTAATTTGCATAGTGAAATATATATTGTGTTAATGCATGAATGAGTAAGTCGCATGATTGGATTGATAAAGTATGTGATAAGTTTTGCATGTGAATGGAGTGTAGTGACATTGATGTGTGTATGCCTTGGTTGTGGCTGATTTGGTCAGATGTTTATTTGTGGATTGGTGTTACTTGATGTGCCTTATGTTGGTGCAAGTAAAGGTGGCAAAAGGTGTAACAGCCCGATTTTGACCCTAATCGAAATAGTAGTTTTGGGACCACAAATCTGAGTCTAAAAAACATTTTGAAATTATTTCCAGTGTTTATTATGTGTGAATTTGTTTGTGTTAAATTTTCGTGTTTAGTTTTCGTTGTTTGAGTGTCCGATTAAATAAAAAGGGCTTAATCGCGTAAAACAAAAATTTGATGGTTAGTTGTGAAAGTACCTAATTGTTGTTGTCTTTTTAATATGGAGGATTTAAGTTGTAATTAGCTCATTTTAATAATTGAATGGACGGCACCAATGTTATATTATATAGTTTTTTTTATATTAAATAATAATAATAATAATAATATAATGATATAATAAGACAAAAATAACTTAAAAAAAGTTATGTCTATCTTTTTATTTCTTATAACCGAATGTAAAGAAAAGAAAAAAGAAAAGAAAAGAACAAGCTTAGGGTATTCGGCCCTTGTTCAAGCAAATTGAGGTATGTTTCGATTTCGGTTTTTTATAATTTTTACGTTTTTGAGATCGTTGCTTCGAGTACTACAAAACCCATGCTTGAATTTTTTATTTTGATGAATATTTTGAGTTAATCCATTAATGATAACTTGTTATTTTTGTTGTTTGATGATGAAATATGAAATATATGTGTTAGATTAACATGTTTTGTCTTTGGATTTTTGATGAATTTGAGTAATTTGGATTAAATTGTGAAAATAATGTTTTGAGGGACTAAAATGTGAAATAAATGAAATATATGGACTTGTATGAAGCATGTGAATATTCATCCAAGCATGGGTAATGTGAAATTTTATGTATTTTGTGTTTTATGCAATAGGGACTAAATTGTAAAAAGTATAAAATGTCAGGGGCAAATTGGTAATTTTCTATTTATGTGTTTTTGGATTAAATTGAATGGAATTATGTTTAAATAAGTTTAATATGAATATGTTTAGATCAAGAACCAAAGAAAATGGATATGTGATTACATATAAGACCACGTCTGGGACGTTGGTATTGTACGAGCTTCCTACTATCCGTGTATCCTTTTTAATTCCGAACGGTTCAACGGGCAATGTTAAGTGAAGACCAAATGTGAAAATCGAATTAAAAGGCTCAGGTATGTACTTATACCAAGTTGTGAAAATAAGGTAAGTCGGTTGTTTAATTGATTGTATAAATATTAAAGTTATAAATGTGAACTATGTGTAAGCATATGTGATTGTGTATTCAGTCAAATATGGTATATGTGAATTTAATAGTGAGATTTATATAAGTTCATGTGTATTGATACAATTAGCCATATGGTATGTGTATGAGAAATTTAAATGATAACCTTATATTTGAGAACATGTATATTCGGCTTATTGATATAGTTGTGATATTTAAATGTGATAATTATATATGTTTACGAGTATTTATGCATTTAGCTATATGACATTAAATGCTAATGTATATTTGATAACATATAAACTTGTGGGTGTGTTATATGTATATTTAATTAAGGTTTAGATTGACTTGGCTAATTGATTCATTGTTAATGTTCACATGATTATTGTTTGCTTATGGCTTACTAAGCTGCGAAAGCTTATTGTGTGTATGTTTACTATCTGTTTTATACTGTTTTGGTATTTACTAAGTTTGAATTTTGAATCTATGGCATGTATAGTCTAGTATTAGTTTGGTTGGTTTTGAATTTGTAATTATTAAAGCATGCAAAAATAGCTAGAAATAATATTCAAGTTTAGTTAATCATAGTTATGTGTTATATATATATGTATATGGTATGTGTGACATGTTTGGTTATGGTCTTAGTGATTTGGCTATAGGTTAATTATAAGTAAATATATGTAAATTTTGTTTGATATGCTTTGTTAAAGTGTTGTTAAGTGATTGGTATTAAGTGAATTTGATTATGATTTATAGGTGAAATGCTAAGTATATACTTGGTTAAGTGCTCGATATGTTCGGTTTTAGCAAATTGGCCTTGACCTATTATATGCAAAACATGGTTGCTATGTTTATGTTTGTGTGTATAATCTCGGTTAAGGTGAGTTTATGTGTAATTTGTGTAATATGCTTTGTTAATGATAGTTGAATTAAGCTATGTGATTCGGCAATAAGGTAAATGAAACATGTTTGATGTATTTAGAAGAATAAATAATGTTAAGTTTAATGATTTTGGCTATGTGATATTTATATATATATAATGTAGTATGTATACGGCAGTGCAGATAAATTTTGATGGAGCGTTCGACAAGGGTTCTAAACTTTCAGCATCGGGGGTAGTGGTTAGAAATCGTTTCGGTGGTGTTCTTCTCTCTAGTACAGAACTCCATCACGGAGTGGCCTCAGCTTTTGCCGCAGAAGCCATCGCTTGTCGCCGGGCTACTCAAATAGCTTTTGACATAAAAAAAAAACAGAGGTTATCATCGAGGGAGATTCTTTGGCAATAATAAAGAAATGCAACATGAGAGGGATTGATAAATCACAAGTAAGCCCTTATATCCAGGATATTCATGAGATGCAGTCGAAAGTTACAAATACAAGATATGAGTTTGTTCCTAGATCAGCAAATAAACTAGCCCATATCCTCGCAACAGAGACACTGAGAAGGAAAGAAATGATTTACCTGAAGAATGTTGTTCCATTCTATGCTGAGGCACAGTCGGAGATTGAATACGCAAGGGAGCCAGATTGAGAGGAAGAAGGTAGAGTCTGGAAGGGGGAAGGGTATTCATCTGTTTCAAAATAAGGACCGATTTGTTTTCTCTCTTTCCTCGTGATAGGTAAAGTGCCATTAAAGACAGAGTGATTGATAGAAGGGAAACAGAGTGGCGCAATAAGCTGATTGGGCAGTTAGGTCGGCAGGTTTTTAATTTCTGTTTTTTAATTGTTAATTTTAGTTTCCCGTTTCTTCTATTTGCTGGGCCTTTAAGTTTTCGGGTCACTTTTTGTTATTGTTAAGTTTTTAATTTAATAAGAAGCCCAATCTGTTATATTCAAAAAATAATAATAATTCTGTTTGAAAGTATGATAAAAGGATTCTTATATGTTCGAATGTGTATAGGATAATTTAATTCGGTTTGTAATGACGATGTATGTACTTATATTGTACCTGAATGGTTGACTATATATGTTTGGTTGTTTTGGTAAGTTATGAATATGTTTCATGAATGTTTAGGTACGTATCTAAATGGCAAGTGAAATAGTATGGTTTGGTTATAATATTTGGTTCATTATGATATGCATATGATATTGATAATATTATGACCGAATCAATGATTAGTTAATAGGATAAAATGTGTGGTTTAAGTATACTAATATACAAATGCAAATGTGGTGTACATTAAAATGTTATTTTTATGCAATGTCAAATGTGGCTCATGGTATTAAATGGTTTGGTTGGTTTCGTGCAAGTGAAATAGATACTATGATATGTCTTGATGTTCGAAAATGATTAAAGAGGTTTAGTGAATTGAGTATGAATTGGTAACGTATTTGAATATATTTGAACTATTAATAATGTTTTTAAATATTTTAGGAATGAAATGGTATATGTTTGATTCTTAAAATGTGCATGTATGGAGGTAATATATGTTACGTACTGTTATATATTTACTTTTAAATTTTATTATGCGATTGATAGAAAAATAACAATAAAGTTCGAAATTTTGCATAGATTAAGTATATTGTTATGATTAGTTTATGAAGTATGAAAGGGATTGAATGCATGTACTAAGTTGTGTTATGTTCAGTAATACCTCATAACCCTAATTCGGCGACGGATACGGGTTAAGGGTGTTAAAAAAGGGCTTGGTAAATAGCCTTATTTTTGTCCACACGGGTAGACACACGGGCGTGTGTCTAGGCCGTGTGTGACACACGGTCTACCCCATGGGCGTGTAGTATAGCCGTGTGTCCCCTGCACTTTAATTTGGTAAAAACAGAATGCCCAGTAGTAACCACGCGGACTGAGACACGGCTGTGTGTCTCAACCGTGTGGAAGACACGGCCATAGGACATGGGTATGTGCCCAGGCCATGTGAAATCTGCACCTTGAATGTGAAATTTAGAATTTCCACACAGGCTTGCACACGGGTGTGTGCATTGGCCGTGTGACCCTAAATGATTGATGACGTCAAAAACAGAATGTCAAGGTTTTTGCACACAGGCTGAGACACGGACGTGTCATGGCCGTGTGGGGGATACGGGCCATGGACACGAGCGTGTGCCAGGTAGTGTGAAAACCCTTGTAGGTTCGAGTTGAAAAATAAATCCACACGGGCAAGGGACACGGGCGTGTCCCTATATGCTGAGGTCATGTGAGTTACACGGTCCTTCAACATGGCCATGTTATTAGGTCACATGGGCGTGTCGCCCTTCCACACGAGCGTGTGCCCCTGTTTTTAGTGACATTTTCCAAAGTTTTTCTAAATAACTCGGTTTGGTCTCGAACCGTTTCTAAAATGTGTTTTGGGCCTCGTAGGCTCATATTAAGGATTTTAAAACGAACTTTGAAAAGTTTTAAATTTGAACGAAATTTCATGACCCGGAAGTGTTTGTATGCATGTTATTAAGTTAGGTAACGCCTTGTACCTTGTTCCGGCGTAGGACACGGCTAAGGGGTGTTACACTTTCCCTTAATTGTAATCATTCCATTCAGTGTTATAGAATAATTTGAGAGCATTTATTCGAACATTTGACATGTTATTGCTTTTTCGTGTTTTTTTTGTTGGAAAATATAGACGTCACATATAGACTTGTCAATAGGTTGGGCCTTGCTAAACTTTTAGGCCTGTTTACTAGGCCCGAATCTAGCTCGACTCAAATAAAAAAGCTAAAACCTGAGCCCAACCCGGCCTGCCTGAATTAATTTTTTTACATAAAAATTTTAAAAATATAATACATAAAAAATACTAAAACACTAAAATAAATATTTCTCAACAAATTAAAAAATAAAAAAAATATTTATACTTAAATAATATCAAGGTAGATGTAATCTAACAAACAAACACCTCTAAAATAGTAACAAAAGTAACAATAAAATAATAATTATATAATATCCAAACAATAACAACAAAACAGTAAAAACATAATAGTGAAATTGTAACAAAATAGTGAGAAAACAACAAGAAAATAATAGCAAAACAACAATAAAACATAGCAAAACAACAATAAAATAACAGTTTTTTTGTCCATTTGCTAATCTGGGTCGGGCCCGAGCCATAAAAGTCTTACCCGAGGCCTCACTTTTTAAACGAACCTTATTTTTTGCCTAAACTCATTTTTCGGGCCTATACTATTGCTCAAATCCTCCCACTTTTCGATAGGGCTTCAGGTGGGGCGGGTGACCCAACCCATGGGCAGGTCTAATCACATATATAATAACAGTAATTACATGTTATTATTTACTGTCATAAAATATTAGCCCAAAATAAAAGTGATTTAATTTGGTTAAGGTTTGTTGAGCTTTAGTTATTAAATAATGTGTAGGCCAAATATGTGTAGATACTCTAGTAACTATTTATAATTGAAAATGAGTGGATTAAAAATTAAGGTTAATATGCAAAAGTTGTATATTAAGATTATGGTTTCCAAATTACACATACAACTTTTCTAATATCCAATCTTTATAAATAAGAAAGCCATTTTCTCTGAATTACTTGTGTGCTAATTTGAAAGATCAAAACCATAGGATCGAAGATTTCAAGAAACCAATAGATTTAGGTACGCTTTCGCATTTAGTTTTATTATCGATGATTTTACATGATAGATCATAATTTGTTAAGTTTTGTATAAAAATTTTATGGTTCAAGTACAGTTTTTGCTTATTTATTTGAGAGTTTGCTTTCGTTTTATTTTGGTGTTTAGGAGAATTTTCCCTCAGAATTCTTATTTTTTTGGAGAAATAAACTTACTTAAGTGAATTGAAAACAAAAGAATTAACTAAAGCCAGGTTGTTTGCCAAAATAAAATTTTAGTCTCATCACATTATTACCAAGTTAACCAATATGTACATTTTGCATAGGCTTACTGATGGATTTCATAATTTCAATGGCAACCGAGACATTAAACTATTGAAACCCAAAATTTGCAGTTGAAATTGTTGATTTAGTATTGGGAGGATGCCTGCCAACAACATACCGAATGAAAATGAAAATGAGTAGGTTTAGTACAAACAAATAAGAAAAAGGAATGAAAGAAAAAAAAAATGATAGGACCTATCGTTTTAAATAAAATATTTTAAAAATCCATGTAGTCATGCCATTTATGCTTTAATGGCATAATGAAAAATAATAAATTCAGATAATTTGAAGATTAAATTGAAAATTTTTATAAACTGATGACTAAAATAGAAATAGTAAAAAGATTAATGACTGTTAGTCTAACTTAACAAAGTAAAAAGATACAACTGAAAAATTCAATTCCACTTCAGTTTGACCCAATTACCGTAAGCATGGATCAAGGAGCTGCTGGATCAGGAAAACTCGTTAGACAGATGTGACCGGTAATAAACGGTCCCTAACAGTCACAGACAAAGGTTGTCAGACACAACCTTATTATAAAATCCATTGACATAAGGGGACAAAAGTACAGAGCATCACTTGACCGGTTACCGCTTTCTTCGGTAAAACATCAGTACAAAATCTCCCGCCCTTTTCCTTCCAACATTCCAGGCACGTGACCAACAAAAATAAGTGTTAGATGAATATGACTATATGAGAACTCTATTAGTCTAAAAAAGAAGTCAGCTTTTGGATGCAGAGATGGGTGTGAGTTGGTCAGATCCGATTTTAAAAAAATTTAAATTTGGATTCGGCGTAATTCGTTTGTTCAAATTTAATTATAAAGCTGTATAAATATTAAAATATAAAAAATATTTATATATTTCTTAACAGTGAATTGGGTAAGCCGGCCTGAAATTAAAAAAGAAAAAAAAACTAAAACTAAAATATGGGCGGAACAAGTCGCCTACCTTACGAATGTTTCTATTTGGATCCTATATGAAGTTAAATTATGTGAACTTTAATTTCGGTTAGTTGAAGTCACTGTGAATAATATTTCATTGAACCCCAAAAAATCACTATGAATAATAGGATGCAATTGGAATAGGAGGAAACCCACGAAGCTGAGATCAACTGCACTTGGAGTCGTAACATTTGAAAAATAAGGGGATTAGCTGGCCTTTTCGTTGAACAAATATTCAATTACAGCTGCGTGGAGTAAACTTAGACCCAGGACTGATAAAGTGCAGTAGCATCGAGTATTTTGGTCCAAATTCCATACATTTAATAGGTAGCAATTTGAAAATGAGAGGTGTATTTTTTTTAGATTGCATAACCTTAGAGATATCCAGATGACTTATTGCAGTCTAGTTCTTAGTTAAAACTGGAAGGTGAATTCTATTATTTCACTCCATTGTAAGCATGAGTACTTTGTAATGTTGCAGTAGCTAGCCTGGTTGTTTGGATAATATAATGAAATTTACTAAAAAAAAAAAAGAAGATATTTCAATAGATGAACGGATTTATAAAAAATTCAAATTATCATCTGATTCAATTTAACCCATAAATACTTTTAATAATAATTTATGATTTTTTTATTCAAACATTGTTAACATTTTGAGGGGAGATGAAAAATTAATTTTGAAAAAAACTAATTAGACTTTAGAGGGAAATTATAATTTATTTTTTACAATAATGGGATAAAAAATCTTCATTTACGTATAGGCATTATTATATTAATGTAGAGAAAAAAAATATAATTAACATTAATTTGAGAATAATTCATAACATGTATATTTTTAAATTAATATTATTTTCATATTTTTATCTGTTTTACTTTTCATTAATTTTTTTTATATTTTAGTGCTGTATAATTATGTATATAATATTTAAAGTTCTTAATCTCATTGGGTGGACTCAATTAATAACAATGTATTGCTAATTTATTTTCTGCTCTATTGTCATAAATTAGGTGTTGCTATAATAAAATCATAATGATAAAAATAAAATGCTTTTATTTTTTGAGCTACCTAAAGAAAATGAAAATGAGTCTATTATCGTCTTATTAAAAACCCAAACACTTCATCTCAAGATCTCAAATAAATGTTTATTTGAAATATATTTAAATACGATTTCTAATTATTTTTATCTTGAAATAAATTTATTTATTTTGAAATTAAAAATTTACTCATCTCGTGATTTTTTTATTAGTTTGAAACATATTCACATCCTATTATTCATATACTAGATTTAATAATCGTTATTTAAAATTTAAGGGTGTAAAAAGCCCTCAATTTTTTTTTTAAAAAAGTAATTAAGTTCGTCTTTTTTTTAACACTATTTGAACTTTCAAGATGCATCAAAAAGGCTCTAAAAAAACCGTTGCTTTTATTTTTCACTTAATTAGATACCTGAACTTTCAAAATGCATCAAAAATGTCCTAAAAAAACCCTTGCTTTTATTTTTCACTCAATTGGATACTTGAACTTTCAAAATACATCAAAAAGACCCTAATTTTTTTTCAAAAAAGCAATTAAGCCCCTGTTCTTATTAAAAATTAGAAAGAAATTATAAAAAATAAGTATTTGGAAAAGTTGTTAAATTTTAATAAAAATATAAAAATTAAAATTTATTTAAAAATTAGAATTTTTTATAAAAACCGTAAAAAATAAAAAATGTAATCTTTTATAAAAATCATAAAAAATTAATCACCCCTAATTTTTTTAATTAAAGTCATCACGTGTCGCTACACAACATGATATGTGCTGAAAAATGATAAAAAATAAAAAATAAAAGTTATAAAAAAATTATAAAATGCTTATTTTGGTACGATTTTTTTATAATTTTTTTACAAAATTTATATTTCTTTATATTTTGTATAATTTTCTTACGACTTTATAAAATTTTATAATTTCTTTATATTTCTATATATAATTTTTATAAAATTTTACAATTTATATATATTTTTACGATTTTTATATATATATTTCTATTTTTAACATTTGAATTTTTATTAAAATTTAATAAGATTTATAGTTTTATTGATTTTAATTTTTTTATAATTTTTAATAAAAGTAGGGTTTTAATTACTTTTTTTTTTTAAAAGTTTGAAGTTTTTTTTGATGCATATTGAAAATTCAAGTACTCAATTAAGTGAAAAAAAAGTAGGGGTTTAATTACTTTTTTTAAAAAAAATGTTTAAGAGACTTTTTAATACATCTTAAAAGTTTGAGTATTTAAATAAGTGTAGAATAGAAAAGTAAGGACTTAGATTTTTTTTTTAAAATTTGAGAGTTCTTTACATCCTTAAGCATTTAAAAATTTATTACAAATATTAAATTTTATACTAAATAATATTTTTATTTAATTTTTACAATTTAGTTGAAAATTACGATATTGTATCAATTGAATTAATCTCACTTAAATGTTAAATGTAACAAAAACAATACAAAATGTATTTAGTTTGGAATAAGTCTAAAACCGAGTGTAGATAACCGTAGCCCTTCACTATTTTATCTCTCCAAAACCAGTGAAGTAAGTGGAAAGCAAACCTTCTCTCAGATTTCCATATTACTACGACAACCACTATTGCTTTCTATCTAATCCAAAATAAATAAAATTTAAAAATATTTTGTTATATACTTATAAACTATTGAATTTTAAAAAATTGAGAGAAAAATAAAAAAATAATAGAGATGAAAGGTATTATTTAGGTGAATAAATAAATTTTAAATTTATGGAGTGTGGTAGTTCTTCTGGTTGGTGATTGATTGTTCTTTATTGTTCCATTAATCTTTTTTTTTTCCTTTTTGAAAAGGGAAAAACCCTAAGCCTAAAGGTTGGTTTATTATTTGCCCTAAGCTTTTGGATCTTGCCTCGATTCGAGTTAACTTCTCGATCTATTGTGTTGACTCAATGTCCAACATCGAGTGAATCGCTGAGAAGTTGAAATGCGGAGGAATTTTTTTTGGGTACTTTGTTTTTTTGTTGATTGTATATTTCAATGTTAATCTGCGAAAATGTCGGCTTCGTTAGCGGCATTCGAGCGGCCCAGAGGGGGAGCCTCAAACACGGTAACATATTTTCTACTCTTTTTTCTTATATTTTTTAGTTTATTTTTTGTTTTTGTTTCTGCGAAAATGGAATGTGAATAAAAAGGAAGTTTTGGGGATCTATTGTTTTGTGTTTTTTTTTTTTTGGATTGATAATGATGTTATAGATAATGAACTTTTGATTAAAGGTTTACATTACTATTTTTGGTAGAAGTTATTTTATTTTTTCAGATTTTTAAATTGAACTTCAGTTCAGCTTGTTTTTAGTAATATTATTGTCATTCAATTTGAAAGAAGGAAACGCGTTTAAGAGAATTGCGGTAGCCAGAATTTCGAAAACTTGAAATACATAGGTTAATAACGTTGTTCTGATCATATGAGGGGTCACTGGAAGCATTTAGAATTTTACTAGAGATTTTAATTGTGAAATTTCTATGTAAATAGCTAAACTAAAATTTGTGTTTTCCTTGTTTCAATATATAACTTTTTTTAAGCTTACGAATTTTGTACCCTTACAAAAATTATATCGGCATGCATGACCCAAATCCTTTCTTCCCATCTCCTTAATTGGGCTTGGACGATCATGCAACATCAGCTTCTAGTTGTGTTACAAAGAGAATTTGTCATACTATTGAGTATATATTTTGTGACTTAAAAAGCATGGGGTAAAATTAAATGAAATCAAGATGGGTAGATCACATGAGATAAGGAAAAAAAAAATTGTGGAGGAAGATAGGAAATTTGGCCAGTATATGTTTTTGAAATATATGAATTTGCACTTCATTCCATTCCCATTGCTACATTTCTTTTGAGAGCTGTAAAGTGTAATATCTTCTTCCACTGTGTCTTAGAGATACCAGTGTCTTACGGATGTTGAATGCCTCAAATTATTGTCCACAATGTAATTGATTTCCTTTCTATAGTGACATCTTAATATCAGCTGGTAAATCCATGTGTTGGCACAACTGTAAGGTAGTTCATAATTCTTTAGAAAAACAACCTAGTCCATTAGCAATAATCATTGTCTAATCAATTCAATTCGTAGTTTCTCATTTTCGAGAAAAAACAACAGAGTCTATTGTGTAAGTACTCATTGTTTCAATCACCAATTGATTGATTAGCATAGGATTAGATGATAGCGTAACATTAAAATTTTGAGTTTTAGTCTTACCTCCAATGGTGCACGTGTTGTATCTGCTCCCTTGAATTGATTAAAAGCTCTTTCTGCAAGAGTATAACTAGTTTTATACTAGACATTTGGTTTTTGTTTTTGGTGATTGACATGTGAAGTTTCACAGGTTTTCAAGAGTGGCCCTCTTTTCATATCCTCAAAAGGTTTGTAAAGTTTTTCATCGCTGTCTCCTTCACCGTCTTTAAATTCTTTTCATGATTATAACTTGCATCAAAAGTTTACCACACGTCCATATCTTGTACATGGATAAGTAATAGTTATATCTATTTATTTTAATTATTGAAGGAATAATTGTCTTTATTTATAACGATAAGGAAAAGCAAGTTGTTTATTTGGGACGCTTTATGTGTATAAATTGCCTTAGTAGTTTGTATATGCACATATTTGTATGTCTGTCTTCTTGGTAAACCATGTTCAAGTGTTTGTTCTTCTTTAGTGGTAGTATCAGTATTAATTTTGCACAATGCGTTCTTGAAGTGAAGAATCTTGTTTTTACTCCATTATCTTTAAATCTAGGAGGACATCCATCTTTCATATTAATATTTGTTGAAATTGAGATCTGCATTAATTTTTTCCGATACACTTTTAACCGCCTATTCTGATGTCTGGGTCCTGCTTTTATGGTTATGTTTATTCTTTGATTCAGATATCAAAATAGTTTGTCTAAAATTATTTTATAAGTTTGTGTTGAACTTCTGCAGGGATTGGTTGGAAGTCTTGGAAGAAGAGATGGTTTATCCTTACACGCACTTCCCTGGTGTTCTTCAAAAGTGATCCTGTTAGTGCTTACCACTGTTTCCATAATTTTAGTAAATTATAATATGGCTTATAATTTCCCTAATTTTCTGTTCTACTGATTTTTAATTTCTACAGACTGCCAATACATGCTAGTATTAAGGATCTGTTGTCTGATGATTAAGTTCATAGCTGTGTGATTTTTATTGGTGCTGTATCATATTCAATATTTTAGTTGTTTCTTTCCCTCACTTTTTATGCATATGCACACATCATGTCTTTTCAATGTTTCACCTGTTGGAATGGTTTAATAGCATATTTTAAATCATTCAGGATTTTGTACATGTAATACGGAGATTAGGGTATGATTGATTGTATGTAACACCGTGCTTTCATGAGTTAATTGAAACAAATGCTTATTACTTTAATTTTCTTGCAGAGTGCCCTACCACAAAGAGGTGGTGAAGTTAATTTGACTTTGGGGGGTATTGACTTGAACAATTCTGGAAGGTGTGGATAACCATTGTATATTTTCTATTATGGTTTGTCACAAATGTCTTGCTTATAGTTCCTCTTGTTTGCAGTGTTGTTGTTAGAGAAGATAAAAAGTTGCTGACTGTGTTGTTTCCTGATGGGCGTGATGGACGGGCTTTCACTCTTAAGGTATATCATGTGTAATTGACTGTTGTTTCGGCTATTATTTTAGGTATTTGTTTCTCTGGACATATTTGAATTCAAGATGCTAATACCTTGTTACTTGCTAAATTCAGGCAGAGACATCAGAGGATTTGTATGAGTGGAAGACAGCTCTAGAACATGCCCTCACACAAGCACCAAGTGCTGCACTTGTCATGGGACACAATGGGATTTTCCGAAGTGACACAACTGATACAATTGAAGGGTCATTCCATCAATGTTTGTTCCCCATAGTTTCTTCTTAAATTTATTTGATGTTCATCATTCCTTTTTGACCTATTCTTCTGCATTTCTTTTACTTATTTTTATTAGATTTTTGCATTCTTCTTAGGGAGAGACAAACGCACTGCTAAATCATTGGTTGTTGGAAGACCAATTTTGCTTGCGCTTGAAGATATTGATGGGAGCCCATCATTCCTAGAGAAAGCTCTGCGATTTCTTGAGAAGTTTGGTAAATGATGATTTTAAATTGATTATTACTTATGTTACTTGAGCTGTTTTTTCCACTGATGGAAAGTGAAGTTTTTCTCATGTACAGTTGTCTAGAAAAGTGTATTCTTAATCTTTGGAATTGGTTTTGTTAAGCATCCAGAGGTTATATTCTTGTGATCTTAACATTAGGGAGCTTAGGAGTACAAGCTTTATGTAGTAAAACTGTATGCTTCTGTAAGTATCTGTGTTATTTATGTTTTCTCTTTGCATGCTATTAGATTGCAAATAGTCTGAAAGAAGTGGTTGCGTGGCTTTGGGCTGTCACCCATGCATGCACAAATAATCAGATTGCCATTCCTGTAAAATCGGTGTTGCTTTAAGCGACATTACTTAGGAGTAAAATGAAACTGGCAATATAAATCCTTTTTACTCCTTTTTCTTTTCCTACTTGGCTGCTGATTTTTTATTTTGTGTAACATGGGGTCCTAGGCCTCACCGTGCGTAGAAAATTAAGATCCTTTAGCAGTTTGCTTTTTCAGTTGTAATGCGAAATTTTGATGAACTTTGGAAAGTTATGCACAAACATCCTTTTGATAATTTATTATTTTTTACCTCATTCTATGTTAGATTTTCTGAGCTGTCATCTTGGAAGAACAAACTGGGAAATTTCCGAAAAAAGTTGCATTTTTTCCTTCAAGTTAGAGTAGTTAGGATTTGTATTTAAACTTCATGAGCTGGTTGAGCTTGTTAAACTTAGTACTAGTGGAAGAACAAACTGGGAAATTTCTTGCTTCTTTATTACTATTTTCTTTTCACTTATAATATTGTTTCTGCAACAGGAACTAAAGTTGAGGGAATTCTGCGTCAGTCTGCAGATGTTGAGGAGGTTGATCGCAGAGTTCAAGAATATGAACAGGGTATCTCTTCATTTCAAATTGATTGTTGTTTTAGCATATCTGCATATTTGTATATCTGGGTCTCAAATATTCAAATGCTGTCTTACATGTCATCTTTTCATAACATAGGCAAGACTGAATTTGGTTCTGATGAGGATGCTCATGTTGTGGGAGACTGTGTAAAGGTAGCATTGTCAGTCATTATATCATTTATTCTCAGATTCATGTTCATATTCCTTAGTCATGAAAGTTGTTTGATCCACAGCATGTACTAAGGGAGCTACCCTCATCCCCAGTTCCTGCATCCTGCTGTACTGCATTGTTGGAGGCTTACAGTATGTTGAACTCTTTGCTTTCTTATTTCCACGTTTTCTCTGAATGTGTGCTTTTTTTAAAACAAATTTTATAATACCTCCTTAAGATGTGTGTATTCTTGGGGCAAAATTTGGTGCCATTTTGGCTTATGAAGTTATGATGCTTCACGTGCTCGCTTTACCCTGTACCTATGAGTTATTGCGTGCTTAGTTGATATATTGACATGCTAGCCTAGAGTGAATAGCATTCACACTGTCACTCTCTAATTCTTTTTGTGTGTATGAAATGATTGGACTTGAATGAACAAGCTTCTATGCATTTGAACTTTAAGACATATAATTTTTCATCAGCTTTTTATGGTTTCTGTTTGATTCCAGTCTGGTGCAACTGGTACATCTTTTCGGGGTGCACCAGTGCAGCTGCTATACTGTATAATATTTCATATTCATTATGTTAAGCATAAAGTTCTGTCCCCATAGTTCTTTGATTCTTTTTGTTTCTTCATAAGTGTATTAGAGGAAACATCTCTGTAATAGTTAATACTGTTGCTTTCTGTTTTCATTGGCTAAGAAATTGATCGGAAGGAAGCTCGGATAAGTGCAATGTGCTCTGCGATATTTGAGACATTTCCTGAACCAAACCGTCGCCTGTTACAAAGGTACATCTCCCTGTCACTTTCTAACATTACATGTTTTACTTTTTCCTACATATTTGCTTCTGTTGAGCTTTATGGTGTTCCTGTGATTAAAAGTTCTTATGATTGAGGTTTTAATTTTTTGAAAACTATGCATTTTATAAAATAAATATTTGTTTGTTATTTATTTATTTGATAATGTGAACACTGCATGAATGGTAGACATCTTGTTGACATGAGACCTGAATGCAGAAAAGATTATTTTCCTGATCTCACTTTCTTTGATAAGAAAATATGGCATTTATGAGGGCAGTGGATTGATTGAAGTGATTTTCAGTTTCCCCAACATTTTAGTAATATATTTATATTTCTGAAGTTGTTAACTTGATATGCATCATTTTGTAGGATTCTGAAGATGATGCATACAATCTCATCCCATTCTAATGAGAATCGAATGACTCCATCTGCTGTAGCTGCTTGCATGGCCCCCTTGCTTTTACGCCCTTTATTAGCTGGTGAATGTGAGTTGGAGGATGACTTAGATGCTACTGGTGATAATTCTGCGCAGCTTCTTGCTGCTGCAAATGCTGCTAATAATGCTCAAGCCATCATTGCAACCCTTTTGGAGGAGTATGAGAATATTTTTGATGTAAGATGCTACCAGCTTCATTGTTGTTTAATATGGGATATCAATCTAAATGCTTTATGATTTCTTATGCTGAGTGTATTTATCATAAAACATTTATTGCCGTTTACCTCTTATTTGAATGAGTTTAGTAATAGTAACAAGCTAGTACAACTGCAGTAAATGTGATGGCAGTGTCATTTCATGAATTATTATTTGATCCAAACTTGTGTGATCCTTGTTTCTTATGATTGCTAAGATTTCTTTCTCATAATTATAGTTTTAAATATTGTTAAGCTTCGCAATAAACCTGTACACTAGAGCTCCTTTCATATGGCCTATTTGTGTGATTATTTTTGTTGTTTCAGGATGAAAATCTACAAAGATGTTCTATATCAGCTGATTCTCGGGTTGAAAATAGTGGTAGTGAAGATTCGAGTGATGATGAAAATCCAGATATGAAAGACAATGGCTACCATGATGCAGAAAATGAAGCCAGTCCGAACACAGATGAAGATCCTTCACGTGTTCTCAGTGGGAAATTAAGTGAAAGCAGTGGTTATGCGGGCAGTGATCTCTACGACTGCAAGGTTCCTTTTATCCCCTTTCTCTAAAATAAAAACATAACGATTATACATCAATGGCTGCACACTTGAATTGTCAACCGGTTAGGGGCCTGGCCCGCTGGGCTTGGAAATGACTCTTTAGTACCAATTCTGGCCTGAGGATATTGTTATTTTTTTATATTAAGAAATGAAGTTATTTAATTTAAAATACGAATGGCTGGTTGCTGGGCCATGTCAGACCTGGCTAAGGTTTAGCTCACGTTTTCATTATGTCAGCTTGACCCATCCCATGGAAACCTTTGCACAATTATGCAATGACTTACAGGAGAACTATTATGATGTTGCAATGATCAATGTTAAGAAATGACATCTGGATATCTTGGATGTGGAAAGTAGTTAAGAATTATTTGATGTGTTGGACTTGGGAAGTTGATGGGTTTCATACGTAATAACATTTGATCTTCTTGTTCTGTTGTGCATCCTCTACTGCTGGGAATCATTCATATTGATTCTTTGAGATTCTCTTTCATGCCATACAAACAAGAAGTATCTGGGCTTGTGATTATCCATGAAGATGTGGAAGTTCTTCTATTCATAGAATTTGAGTGATTTCATCTGGAGTGTGTAGTTTTTAGATGGCTTCATCTGATGATAATTTCAAAGAGGATAAATTGAAAATCCATGAAGATATGGAAGGGCTTACTATTCATAGAATTCGAGTGATTTCAGCTGGAGTGTGTAGTTTTTAGATGGCTTTATCATTTGATGATAATTTCAAAGAGGATAAATTGAAAATCTCTGTCATGAAAATCAGTGAGGATTAATTAGTAGAACTTCAGCGTAAATATTTTCATAATGTAAACTGTATTAATCATGTTTTGTTGCCTTAAGAAGGAAAAAGAAAAGAGTTTGTAAAATCTTATGTATCGGAAAGCATTTCCCTTCTAGGGTTTTTCTGCTGCACACTAAGCTTTAGCATGATAAGGGACCGAATATTGAATGAAATAAACCTTCACGTTTTTGTGTTATAGGTTGTTGGAGAACTTGAGTGATAATCCCTTAACTAATCCATTTTCTGTGTACAGGCATTTGGGGATGATGGTTCAGATGTTGTGTCCCCTAGAAACAATAATACTCAGGCTGAGAGTTCAAGCTTATCTGCAGACCCCTTGCAGATGAGAGATCCGGACCCTCAACTGGAGGAACATGGCAGGCAAGATAAAGGAAATGAAAATCCAATCAATGAGATAGATGTTCCAAATGTGTTACCTACTGGTGAATCTTACCGATCAATGGGTGAGATTCTGTCTTCAATGCATCCTGGCCATCCTGTGTCGGTGCCTGGACTTGAATCTTCTATTGAGAAGCCAATTGGTAAAGCTAGAGGCTCCAGTATTAACGCAAAGAGATCTACATTTTGGGGAAGAAGCAATGTGAGTTACCATTTTATGATGCATTATGTAATTGCAAGGATCTCTCAGTTACATGCACTAGACATGTCACTTTTATTCAAGCACTTTCTGAATTGATTTTAATATGGTTGATTAATGTAGGTAAGATCTATGTCTTGATAAACTTTCCTACGAAGGAGACAAGAAAAAAATTATCTTTGAAGCAGTCTTAAGAAAAACGCTTTATTGTTCTTGCATCATTGCTTTGTGCTTCATTGCTGCATTCTAGGATTTTCCATCACACAAGTCATGGTTTAGTTTCTTTCATTTTCTTTTATCGTTTTTTATAAACCCTGCTTACAGAGGTTAACAAACAAACATGCACCTACAACTTCAAGGCCATAAGTATTCCATCATTCAATAGATAAGCTCCAAACTATCCAGACATTGCATTTATTGTTCTCAGAATGTTTGTGGGTCATTTAGGTTCAACACATAATGAAGGAGACAAGAAAAAATTATTTTTGAAGAAGTGTTTTATTGTTCTAGTTTCATCGCTTTGTGTTTCAGTGTTGCATTCTAGGATTTCCATCACATGACTCACAATTTATTTTCTTTCTTTTTCTTTTATTGTTTTTGACAAACCTTGCATGCAAAGCTTAACAAACAATAAAACAATAAAAGAAAAAGAAAAAGAAAGAAAGCGCTTACAATGTCGAGGCCATAAGTATTCCATCATTCAATAGATAAAGCTCCAAACCATCCAGACATTGCGTTTATTGTTCTTAGTTTAATGTCAAACTCAGTTCACTGGTTTCTTTCATGTAAAAATTTGCTCTTAGCGGATTCTTTGGGCCCTGGACTTATTTGGAAGGCTGCTCGTTTTCATGGAATCAAATAGCATAAATGATTGCTGCATCAGCTAGCAAAGAAATGTTAATGAAAATCCTCTCTTTTCTTAGAAATTGTACTTGAATGACTTGCATATCTGACTCTTTTGGGTCTGGACTTATTTGGAAGGCTGCTCATTTTCATGCACTCAAATAGCAAATATTACTGCTGCATCAACTAGCAAAGAAATGTTAATGAAAATCCTCTCTTAGAAATTGTATAATTTACATATATGACTGGCTTTGATAATCTGCAATCTTATATTTGGACTATATAACAGAACAAGCCTATTTCTACAAACTATTACTGTGCTCCTCGGTAAAGCATATGTGCATCTTGAATGTTGTACCTTATTTTGCTGGTGGATGTATATGTGCTTTGGTTTTATGCGGAAATGCAATGAAATGCTTTACTTATTTTTACAGTTTCTGTTGACGGAGGAAAACCATACTCACTTGAATCTTCATTCGCTTTGTCATACAGGCCAGAAAGACACCATCAATGGAATCTGTTGATTCTTCTGGTGAAGAAGAGTAAGTTACTCATTATATTTATAGCTTTCTGCTTTATTATTTGGATTTCTTTTAACTAGTATCTCTGCATTTGAAAACTTACTCAGGCTTTGTGTTTTTGCAATTCTTGCTTAGCACAAGCATGAATCTTAGTCCATCTTAAAATCTGCCTACTACTTTTAACTTGATAGTGTTGCATGACGCCATTTTGTTAAAACACTGTGCATTTGAGTTCTTATATTGAAATTGTCTAAAAATATCTTACATCTGATGTATTCGGTGTATTTTCTTCTAGGCTTGCTATACAGAGGCTTGAAATCACTAAGAATGACCTACAACATCGTATTGCAAAAGAGGTAAGCACTACCTTTTTGAAATCATAATATGCTTGACCAGAGAAATAGATTTTGTCTCCACTGACAGATTGCTTATTATTTTTGTAGGCTAGAGGAAATGCAATCTTACAAGCTAGCTTGGAAAGAAGAAAACAAGCATTGCATGAACGTCGCTTGGCACTTGAGCAAGATGTATTTCTTTCTTACCTATTTTTATTCCTTAGATATTAGTATTACATGTTTGGCAAGGAATTGAGTCTTAGAAATTTCTTGTTTGTGATCATTTTGGATTAGTACTATGTGCTTTACTTAGGCCCGTTTCTATATATTTCTTTGTTTGCTTTAGTGAGGAATTAGTTCTATATATTTTGCCTTATTCTAATTATTCTATTGGAGGAGGTCTTAAAATTTTCTGGATACTAACAACACGACAGGCTCATGAAGTTGCAAATTTCTTCAGTTGTTCCTTACATACATCCAATAAAAAATGCCTTTGGCAAGTGAGGTTTTTGAACTGATAAAAGCTGCTTAGAAGATTGGATGAAAATCACTCTGCAGATGGTCACGCTAGGCGATTTTGTGGCTTGCATTTACCGAAAAATAGTTATACTTTGAATTTATTTTCTGCGACTATGCATGCACAGAACAATTATGAGGGTAATAGTTTGGATACTGTTTGAACTAAAAGTGTTGTGCAGAATCTCTAACTGTGAACAAACATCAATCTTCTTTCTTTCCAAGAAATGATTTTTCTTGAAAATTATGTTCTTAAATTTGTGTTCCTACTTACCTGTAAATTACTATGTAGGTCTGTAGATTGCAAGAGCAGCTACAAGCTGAAAGGGATCTTAGAGCTGCCCTTGAAGTTGGATTGAGCATGTCAGCAGGACAATTTCCTAGTTCCCGCGGAATAGATTCCAAGGTTGGTACTGATTTCAAGAGAATCGTTCTTTTTTATAAATTTAGCATTCCTCATTCTTATAACTTAAATTGATGTAAAGACGAGGGCTGAGCTTGAGGAGATTGCTCTTGCCGAAGCTGATGTGGCTAGATTGAAGCAGAAAGTTGCAGAACTCCACCAGCAGCTGAATCAGCAACGGCAGCATCATTATGGTTCCATATCTGATGCATGTGACCACTACCAACATGTCCAAAATCATAATTCTCAACAGTGAGTTATTGGGATCTTTCTGTTCATTTGATTCCTAAGCTTTCTCTGTCTAAACTTACTAGCATTGCATGGCAGATTCATGAGGTTGTAATGATTGATATCTAGGAACCAATTGAAGTACGCATTTCAGTACTGGATTAAGATTTCAAATTTCCTATCACCTGACTTGTTTCCAAATGTTAGTTCCTTGCATTAGGAGTTATCTTTCGAGCTCCCTCTTGAGGATCTGAAACCCAACATATAATTTTAGTCAAGGTCTTTTTGAAGTTCTTTGGCTGTCAAGGTGAATTCAAGCCCTTAAGAAGATGGACTTCTTATATATCTTGAAAAATAGACTTTTCTTATAGGCAGATCTTGTTGAGTGTAGTGTGGGAGGAGAGCCATCTTTATACTAGCTAATTACTGATTAGGCTTGGTTTGATGTTTGGAAGGGATGTGGTTACTAGCAGATGTTTTTAGAAAAAAAACAACCAAATCTTGGAGAGGAAGAAATCTTTTACTGGATGGGTATGAATGGTTTTTTTTTTTGAAGTGGTAGTTATTACATCTAATATGGTGATTTTGAAGAGTTTCTACTGATTGATGATTTATATATTGTTTTTATCATTTTTGATGAACTTTTTACTAGGCACTCTAGAATTATCCAAAATGGTAAACAGTATATGTTAATAATATTTGTCCGCTGAAGAGTTGAAACTCAATAATTTTAGTATGAGTTCTTTTCCTTGTGCTTAAAATGTGTATATTTTTGTAGGAGGTTTCTTCAGCAAGATTTTGATACAACCCTTGCTTTTGTTAATCATGAAAGGAAACAAAGAACAGAGTTGAAACTCAATAATTTTATTATGAGTTCTTTTCCTTGTACTTAAAATGTGTATATTTTTGTAGGAGATTTCTTCAGCAAGATTTTGATACAACCCTTGCTTTTGTTAATCATGAAAGGAAACAAAGAACAGAGGTACGTCTTCATTATGTTTTTGGAAAAAATCTATGCGTCTTGGTTGATTGAAATGAAATTTCATTGAGGATAAATTCTAAGAATTAGATCATGTTGGCTTTCATCATTTTACTATTTAGTTTCTCGTAGTATTAATATAAATCAGCCTAGCCCAGCCGTTTGACCTAGTTTGATTGGGACATTGAAGGCTGTTTGTCCTTTTATGTTCTTGGACATGAAAACGATCATAATCTTTGTTTGTCATTATTGTTGGAATGTTGATGAGCCAATACTGCTGAATTATATATATTTGTACATGAGTACCTGTGTTTCACCCTACTGAGGATACCTTTTTGTAGGAGAATATAGTTAGGGCTGTAATCAGCAAACCTGAGCTCTAATAACGTGAAGCTTGAGCTCAACATGAAACTTAGCTCAAGCTTGGGATAAATCAAAATATTCAAGCTTGCTTGATTACTCAATTTACATGCATGTGCTCGAATTAAGCTTTTCAGTGTACAAATTTCTTGTGCTATTTTTCCCTCTTGACCAAACTTTGTTTCATTAAGGTTCTACTTATTTTCAAGTAGTAAGCCATTTGCTCTGGAGATGTTTCCTCTGCATGTAAAATTGACTGATGCTTGTTCTAACTTATGTTTGCCATGGATTAAGGAGTTTTATTGGTGATGACAATGAAAGTTAACTGATGATGAGCACAGAACGGTGTTAGTACTTTTAATTTTTCCGCATCAGTACCTGTGCTATGATTACCGTTGAACTTGTTATGTTTTTCTATCTCCATGTCTTCTTGGTCGTTCTACTTCTCTCACTTTAAATATATATTGATGTTCGGTCCTCATTTTATCCACTCTAAATGTGTATTTTAAAAACTCTCTGCAGGAGAGTTTGCTAGGGCCAGACTGGAGGAATGTAAAAGGACAGGAATTGGCAGTTGGAAACAGCAGCAAGCAGCCTACACGAAAGCAATTTTTGGAGTCAACAAGCTTGAGTGACTCAAAAAGTACTGAGCTGTCCGTTAATATGTCTATGGATGAGGTCACTTCTGCCTCTATCCCATCCACTTCAAGAGCAGCAGAGGTAACACTGACACCATTGGAAAACTAGTATCAGAATCTAATCATACGAACAATCTGGCTTATACCTGATCAACTGTTGTATAGAATAGTTAGTAGAAACTGAATCTGCTATGATTTGCAGGTGATTGATTATACAAGACATCCGTCGGCAGCTTCATCAGCTCTGGTAGAATTAACAACCCGTCTCGACTTTTTCAAGGAAAGGCGTTCCCAACTGATAGAACAGCTTCACAACCTTGATCTGAACTATGGAACATCCTCTCAGGAATTTTTATACAAACCATCATCATCACCCCCTTGGAACTAACCAGTGAATCTGGAGGAGCAATGTTGTCTCGTGTTGTTGTACATCCTAATTTGTTGCATGTAATCTCATTTCTTATCTTTTACTCTCTTTTTTTCCCTTTGGTTTGTGAAGGTGATCGGAGTTGTAATCAGAATGTTTTAAATTTTTTGTGGGACATTGTAAAGAAAACCAGTAACATTGTGGATAGCATATGAAGCTTAGGAGGTATGCATGTATGTATGTATCTGAACGAATATCTTTAAAGATAAAACGTTTTTCCCAATTTGAGCGCTACAAAGTATTATCATTAGAGACTGCTAACATGCATACGAAGTGGCTGAGCCTTTGTCAACTCCTCCTCTCGCGGCTTTCATTGGTAGAATTTTATCCGATCACAGAATCATCTCTTATGGCCATACACTCCGTCAGAATTAAAAAAAAAAAAACTTACATAACTCCAAATGTATATAGGTTACCAACAAAAAGATGTCTCACTATATCATAGAAACAATAAAAAAAATTACAATTAGCAAGAAGCATTACTTCAAATTGTAGAACATCAAACGCCAAAAAGCCGCACCGTAAAACCATGCACAATCACCGCTCAGACTTGAGCCACCATAAGAGGAATAAGACATCACTCATCAGCCGAAAACAAATACAAATCCGGGTTTTCAGTAAATTAAATTTCAACAACATCTTCTCTTGTTATAATCCGCCCTCAATATAGAGCTAAACAAGTTAGTATCTTCTCCTGGGACTCCTCGAGCGATGTGATCGCCCAGATCTGCAAAAATTTACAAGGTAAAAAGGTATTGTTAGGTCCCCTCGTATATTCATTTTGCACCTAACAAGGAAAGCAGCAGTAAAATGGTTTTAAGATTCGGGCAAGCTTGGCACTTGGCATCTAGGTTTGAGTTAAGCTGGGTTGTGCTTAGGTAGGGTAGGTTGCTTCTTGCTTCAGGTCATCTTAGACTCAAGTCATTCAAATTTGGGTTGCTTCAATTCCAAGAATTAAATGGTTCAATCCATCTAACTTAAAAAGTTCAGGCGGGTTGAACGAAGATCATCCTTTCACCATTTACAATTTATATATTTAAGTATCAACCCAAACTCAGCAGCATATTAATAGAGACAAACCTCAAATTTTTTCTTTTGAAGGCTCCAGTACTGGGCCCATTGCTAAAGGCCCAATCGACATTGATAGTCTGCGTAAGAAGTTCTGTTCCATCCATCGTGGATATGGCATTCTTCGCTTCTTCAAACTTTTCATACTCAATCAATGCATATCCCTAATTTAGAAACACTCATTAATTTTACTTGAACAAAAATACACAATATTATGAAAAGACAGTAAAAGAATTCAAAAGTTTGTCAAAGAATAGTCATTTGTCTCTTTTATCTTCAACCAATAGTCCAATGCTATGAAATAAAGACATTAAAATGTGTCGAGCTAGTTTTAAGTAACAATAAAAAATGTTTAGAAGCACTGAATTGCTTGATGTCTTGCGGTATAACTGAATCAACGTTCTCTATGGGCAAAGCAATATGATAAACATTGAACATACAGATATAAATAGCCAAAATATATACAATACAATACACACATGCAGAAGCATACTCATGAATACATAAGAAAAATATGCAATGTGAAGAGTTCCACCACCAAAAACAAAAGTTAAAAAGTACATCATTGCCCAAAATAATGGTCATAAAGTGAGCAAAAATTTAATAAGTTGATTACCTTGACAAATCCAGTGCGACGATCAAGATTTAAATGCAAATTCTTGATCTCACCAAATTCACCAAATGCATTGTGCAAATCATCCTCTTGTGCTTCCTCATGTACACCACTGACCAAAATAATCCATCCTTCAATAGCTACACATTTATTAATGAGAATAAAAGAATATTATCATTGAGAAGAAGAGTAAAAGACTTCACAAACATAAAGGAAAATATTATTTTTATTCTTGCAATGAGTGCTTTTATCTACTATGTTCTACAAGTTGAGTTACATTGGCATCAAGCAGGAAACGAAAGGGTTCCCACAAACTTTAAAATTGCCGGATAGATCTAATGGAGTATGGTTTGGTTTTAGAAAATGTCCCATGCTTTTGGTAATGGAGCAAAATGAACCTCAACGATCAACCAAGAATATATATACATCCACTTTTTAAAAAATCCTCTGAAATCAAGAGGAATTTCTATAAGATGTTAAATACTTTTTATTGAATTATTCTCTAATTCTTAATACAAATTCCTATTCTACTTTGGAAAACAATTAAAAACGGATTATGTCTACATAATCCAAGTCCAAAAATTACAAACGACTTATGTCTAATTTTCTTGGAAATTACAAACTGATTATGTCTAATATCCAAGCCTAGAAATGTGCCGTTTTAGATATATTAACCATCTGACAAACAAATACACCTTAGGATTGTGGGACACACATAAACTGTGGGCCATAAAATTCATTAAGCATCGTCCACTATACTTTGTTCTAGTCTCATGAATGAGATGAACATATCAAACTCATCATTAAAGATCTTCGATATAAAGATAATAAAGCATTTCTCCTTAATTAAGGGTTTCCATAAAGTACAACGTAGTTAGAAACTATCCACATTGAATAAGTCAAGGTAGTTGCGGTTAGGAATCTGACACTCAAAAAGGTTAGGAAGTTTAAACAGTCCATTAAACGAATCATTTTTAAAGTCTGATTCTGGAATAACCTAATAAATCATGAACTGAAGAGCTTATGAATTCGTGTTATTAGCAACCGGTAGTGAAAAAGAAATTAATAGAAAAATTAACATTATATTCCGAGAGTGAAGATATTTCATATAACCCAGAAAAAAAATCAGAAACCCGCTCAAGGTTCAGCACTAAGCGCAAACTATCAAATTCCCAACTAATTTCAAACCCAATTTTGTTATGAAATTAAGAGCAACTTCCATACAGCAAAAATGAAAGCAATTTCGTAATCATCTTGTTTTGTAGGGAAAAAAAATAAGAATAAAACCATAGAAAATCAAACAAAATGAAACAATATAAGTGAACAGGGAGAGAAAAAATTAGGGTTTAGTGAAGGGACTAACATCTCTGGGGACCGGGGCCGCCGTCAGTGCCGAGAGACTCGAAGTCGCGGGAGGCGAGACGGGAGTGGCGGTCAGCATCGTCCTCACGGAAGCCACGACCCTTGGTCTTCTTATGAGCAGAAAGAGAGGTGGAAGCGGCGCCAGTGATGGCGGACTTGAGCTTAGGCAAGGGAGCTTGAGGGGAGGCATCGCCGGCGGCGTCCTCGTCCATGAGGTCATCGTCCTCCGGTTCAAAATCCACGGCCTCGACGTCACCGCTCGCCATCGGGTGATCTGTACGCGCGTATCTTTGTTTGTTGCCCTTTTAGAATGTGTAAATTTTCGTGGGTGTGTCGGAGAGGATTAAGCTGATCGTGGTTTTTATATTTATAGGGGGGAAGTTAAGTTTCATTATCCGTAATGAAATGGAAATGATGGAATCAATAAATTCATAAGTTTTATTTTATTATTTTATTTTTATTTTAAAAAATTTTAATTGAATCACAGAAATAAAATTTAAATTGAATTGAGTGAAATTATTTGACTTAAAATATAATTTTTTTAATATTAATTTTATTGTAGGTTCTTATCTGCTCGAATTATTCATAATTTATCTCTAACCTTTAAATAGGATGAAAACTCTTTAAAAAAAATAAGAGAAAAAAATTTAAAAAAATGATAAATTTGAATTATTAATTTACTTATTTAGATCTCCAAATTTATTATTTTAGAAAATTATTATATTTTTTATATATTGTTTAGAAACTTTTTAGAAATTTTATTTTTAAAATTTATAAATATATTTTAAAATATAATTTGGAATTTTTTTATAAATATTTGAAATTTAAATTTTTTTTGTAATTTTTGCTGAGAGAAACTAATTTGCTATTTTTCAAAATTGACAGATACCAAAGAGATAATTACACCAATCAATTATTTGAATTATCTAAATTATAAAATTCAATTTGATTCAAACTCGAAACTCAAATTACTTATTCGAGTTTGCTTGAAAAAATTGAATAACTTGAATAACTCAATTTTATTAACTCAAAATTCGAAAAAGATTTTAATTTTTTCAAGTCAAATTAAATTTTACTTACCCTTAATTAAGCTAATATGTGTATAATATTAACATTATTTCAAATATGCATATTAAATTTTGTTAAAGTTTTTTCATAATCTTGTTTGAGCCTACATTTTGTTTGTATATGTAATTAAAATTTTAAACATAGAAAAATATTTTTTAATATTTACATATAATATTATTAAGATTTAATTTTCATATAATATAAATTAATAATATTCATAAAAATAATATATTGTAAATTTAAAAATAGATGGATAAAATTATTTACCAAGTTTAACTTATTTCTAAACCGATCATATTTTCTAAGAGATCAATTATTTTCTGTCTATATTTGGATAGGTTAGGTTTTAGAGAATCATAAAGTGAATCAATAAATTTCATCATACCACCTTATTAACAAACAAATAAATAATATTTTTTTATTCATAACATTAATGAAGTAATATCGTGGATGCACTAATGCAAAATATATATACCAATCAATCCATTAAATATAAAACTTATTTAACTATTATTTGCATCAAAATATTTATCAATAATCTTTAATTTTAATTTTGTTTTAAAGATTTTTTTATTTTTTGAGAAAAAATTATAAAATTAAGTTGACAAACTCCTCAACAAATTTACTTACTAATATAAAATAAACATATTGTTTAGTGTATTCATTATCTCCCTTTACTCCTTTTAACTTGTCCAAACTTAATTGCAAAGACTTCCTTATTCACTTTCTAAGTAAATGAGTCTATAAACTAACCCACTCTATAATTTAGAAACCAAAGTAGGATAGAGGTTGATGTTAATTTTGGTCTGCCCCTAATAAGGCTAGAATAAAGGCCTTGTAGTCCCCGGACCATTCTCTCGCAACTGCTTCATCAACTGAAATGTTGTTTCTCTTCAGGTACAATTCCTTTATATCCTTCAAGTCTTTTTCTGCGCGAGTTACGATCACGCGACTCAGAGCATCTTCATTTGTCTCTTCCATATTAATGGCTGATCGCAACACCTGCTTCACCAATCAATTTTCAGTATTGATTTAAGGATTTAATTAGCCACCATATTGATATTTATGATAGCATCCCTTAACTTTTTGCATTCTTACCTTTGCAAAATACTTTTTAGGATCTCGAATGCAACGTATCACAGTACGCAATGTAGAAAAATAATCACCGCCTGGAAAACCCTGCAATGGACCAAGTTCCAATGCAAATTACATGCCTTGGGTAGTTGCTGAATCGATGATAAGTGTATTGGTACCTTAGTGATGGAATGACCATAGATGTCTTTGTAGATGTTGAAGGTAGCATTGAGCTGTGCTTGACTCCTAGTACTCAAGATCCTAATCACTTCCTCGTTGTTAAAAGCCTTTCCATGGATTTCTTGATGGAGAGTACTAGCCTCAGATTGTGCCACTGTCTCGTCAAATTCATCGCCATCATATCTATATGCACTTGTTACGCCAACCAAAAGCTGCAATACGACAACCCAAAAACCAATTATTTTGGAATACGAGGCATAAGGCCGTAGCAGAGTGTTGAAACGTACTTTTCGAATATCAGCAGTGGTGGAAGAAGCGAGGTCTTCTTCGAGGGAATGCTTGTAGCGAAATTTATAAGCACGTTTCACAGCCAGGAGATCTTCAGGGGATCTGATACATGCAATTTCAATAATGACTCTATAATCAGGATCACTCTTCTGCAATGTTTCATTGGCTAAAACAGCATCTCGGTCTGCAGGATCCAGAGTCCATAAACTTATAGCTCTCTGTATTCAAAATAAAATTAAAAACTCATCATCTGCGACTGCAATTTAAATCGTAAAAATATTTTTTTTTTTCTTTTTGAAATGGAACATGAACCTCTAAGTTTCCGGAGAGCTCGCATTTGAGTTGCTGGAGGAGATCGTGATGGTATATCTCTTGAAAGGCTAGTCTAACAAGCTTCCTTTGGAACAGATTTCGATGTCCAAGTATCGAAATTATGGCTTTCTCATCCGTTCCCCATCCTGAAAACAAATCATTCACACGTAATTTAATTAATTTACATGTCTTAACTAATTTGGATTTGAATTAACAGATATAAAAACCTTGACAAGCCTTCTTGATATTTTCTGCATCTTCAACAGGAGAGAATTGCTTTGGCGAAATAATTGTAGTCATTTTGGGCTTGTATTTGCCTGCTAGTGCTTGATGTAAGTAACTTCACGGCTTCATTCATTTTTTTATAGTGACCGAGCAAGCAAGTTAATGTTACTGTTTCAGGAATTAAAAATAATTTTTCGAGAAACGCAGCATTCTGAGTTTTGTGGAGTTTCTTTGTATCATTTATCACTTCCGTTTCTAATATTATTTGTAACAGCAATTCTTGGAGAAGGAAGCCAAAAAGCAAAGGTAGTTTTTCTTCTAACATGCATGAATATTACATCATTTAAACTTTCTAATTAATTTTTTTTCCCGAAAGATGGAAGTTGAATTTTCAATGAAAAAAAAAAAAATCAAAAGGAGAATCATGAGATGATAAAGGTAGTCTGAATGAAGGAGTAAATGAAAGAAGGAAATTGAAGGAATTAAGAGTGTTGAGAGAAAGAGAAATGTACCCCTTAGAGTAAAGAAAGTGAACATATTAGTTTTAGTTTTAGAGATAAGCGGGAGGTTTTCTCTTTAGGATTTTTAAATAAAGTATAATCAAAATTAAATTTAAATACAATTTCAATTTTTATATAATTATTTTTGAAAGTTTGCATCGTATTGTATTTTGATAATTTTACTTGAGAATAAATAGATAAAATATAATTTTCAATTAAGTATATATTGTTTTGGAATTTGCTATCAAGATATATATGATATAAGTCAAATTTGCATATTTTATGATAATAGACCATGATAATTACATTTACAAGTTATAATCAAAACAAAATAATAATTTAGTTTATAAGAATTATTTCAATTAAAGCTTTGGAAAAGTATTTAATTTAAGTTCGGGTCACTTTGAATTATTTAATTTAATTATTTCAGGTTTAGATTAAACGGGTTTAAATTGTTGACTTCTCGTGATAAAATCAAGTTGATCGAGTTAAACTTTCAAATTTAAATCAAAATTAACAGTTTTATAATATTAGTATATTAATCGCATGTAAATAATAATTTATTTGTAACTGGATGGGTTAATAAATTAAATAATATTTGTAATTTAATTTGATAGGGCAAATTTAGTCTTTTGACAATGAGTGAGATAATTTTGTTTAAGATTATTTTGCGTTGCTTTTCTGACAATATCACCAGAAAGATGTTTAAATAGATTATATAGGAGACTTAAAACTCAGATTAAAAATATGCAAAGTCGGCTAAATTTCGGCCAGAGAAAAAAGCTGTTTCACTTTGGTCGATATGTTGCCGTCGGCCGTCGCTAGAACCGGCAGCTACCGCGAATCCATTGCCATTGGTTCTTTTATTCTTCTAAACCAATATGTTTTACTTACTTTTACCTTAAATTAATCAACTTGTATTTTTCTTCTAAAAGATGTATATATTCAAAGTTGAATTTATAGTTTTCAATTTGATGTTATGGAAGAGGGTTTTTTTTTTTTTTAAAAAAAAAAAAGAAGAATGATAAAATTAAATTAAAATTAGGAGGAGAAGAATAGACAAAAAAAAGGGTATAGTTAGGAGGAAGCATTGATGAATAAATCCATGACTGAAGAAGAAAAACGGCATCGTAATTGTCATAATTGCTAACTCATTAATTTTTACAGCCATGAAAGAGATGATAAAAACACCCACCTAACGTAACAAACATTGCATCTGACAGTCATTATAGACCAACAAATCCATCAACGCCAACAATACAACATTCATTGCCTTCTTTATTCTCATTCTCTTTCCCATGCTTCATTTCTAAAGGAAACAAAAAACCTTGAACAGAAATCAAATGCAGCGTTAAGATTGTTTGGATTCATATTACATTAATTAATCCTTAATTATGAACAAAACATGCAAAAACGATCATGTCCAATGATCTTTCCAATATAGTAATTTAAAAAAAAAATAAAAGAGAAAAAAATTCATAGCTTTAAGGAAAGAAGTAGGATTAATATGTTCTCTTTTTTTTCTTTTTTTGTGAATCATCTATTGTGTAAAGGATTTGGACCTGTATGAACTTTTCTCTTTTCATCATCAAAAACTTGATTATCATCACTACCACCATCTTTACCTTTACGATGGTCATGATTCCCAGCTTCAAAGCTACCATAGGATTGAAGAACAGGCGGCTTAAACTGTTGAGAAGAAGCTGAAATAGCTGGTTTGAAGCTGCTTCCATGGCTTGAACTTGAACTTGAAGATTCTAACTGAAACAGCAAGAACAAAAGCAGTGGGAAGAGGAGACAAAAGCAAATGAACTTTTTGCTTAAACCCATTTGCTGTTTCAATAATATTCTTCACAATCCAAACACCTACAAATCATGCATGGATTACTACTCCCTTTTAACCCAAAAACCTAGACAGCAAAAAAGGAAAGAAACTCTCTTTGAAATCTGATACACTCAAGTCGAAGCTGGCTCCCTGGAGGAAACTGGTCGAAAAACGAAAACTCTCTATTAATGGCTTCTCTTCTTTTTTTTTTTTTTCCCCTGATGAGAAAACCTAGGAGTGTGAACGCTGAACTGATAGTAATATATTAAGAAGAGGAGTCAAAATGCATAGGTTTTGGTGCCTAGTAAGTTGCAATAAAATGGATGGAGAAGGAGTTTGAGTTTGCAGTTTGAACCTTTGATATATTTTACATGGGAAATAGACGCAGAGAAAAAGATGAGCTGCTGTTTTGTTTTTGGGTTGGCGAATTGGCTGAGTTTTTTTTACTTTATGATTCTGTTGGATATATTAATAGCTATTAATTTCATCTCTCACTTCTGTCTACCATCAATGCGTATATGGTTAAAGCAACAGTAAATGTACTTCGTATATTAAAGAGTTGCTAGGAGCTATAAAGGAAAAAACTAAAAACAATTAAACCCCCCCCCAAAAAAAAAAAAAAACTTTTCAACTCTCTCAATTTCAATTTAGATATTTGCATTAATCTTTCTTTAAACATTGGTATTGTACGTAATTTTGATTAATATAATAATAAATTTAATATTTAATATATTCTATACAAATATTGACCGTAAATATTATGCACTAAATTTATTAAATTAATATTAAATTGATAGAATATATAAACTTTAATAATTAAATTTATTAAACAATAAACAATATGTACAATTGACTAAAAATATTAATATTATAATTAATTATCTTTAATTAGTCATTTTAAAATTAATTGAAATTAAATCACTTTAACTTTTTAAAATTTACTTAAAATCAAAATTAAGATAACAAAAATTCTTTTCACCAATAAAAAACTAGAATTAGAAAGGGAAAAGAAGTCACCAAAATAATTATCTTACCTAAATTAGTTTAGGCTCAAACTTCAATATAGAATTATAAGCACTTCAGGATTTATAATCGTTTAATTATAAATTTCATCTCTTCACTTTATAAAAATTAAAATTTTAGTTTTTTTAGTTTTAATTTATAAAAAAACATTCTTAGTAATTTATAAAAAAACAAATAAGTTAACTTAATTATTAGTAAAAATATGAACTTAAATTACTAATTTTTATTAAATTATTATATATAAATTGTTGAATTGTTGTTTTTTTATTATTAATTCATTACATATAAATTGTAGAATTGTTAATTACCATATCAATAACTAATAGCAAGGTCTGACAATATTACTCAATTGAATTAATTTTTTAATATTTAAAAAAAATTCTGACAAATTAATTTTTTTAAATTTTTGTAAAATAGAAAGATAAAATTTATAATTACAGCTACAACAAACTCCAAAAGCTAAGGAGGAGCATGCTGGACTTAAAAATGTAAATTGTGAATTTAGATTCCATGTTAAGCATCGATTAATTTTAAATTAATTGGCAATAAATTAAAAATTCAACTTATATATAGCCATAAACTATTCATAGATTAAGCTGCAATAAGCCCATTTTATCAAATTACAATTTTATCTTTTTCTTTTTTAATAAAAAAGTGTAAAAGGTTGAAGAAAATATATTTAAAAAAAATCAATAATAAAGATTTATAGAATCCCTAATAAGTACAAATACAGTGAAAAGGAGGGAAAAAAAAGTGAAGTTTATAAATAATTATAATTCGTTCATGTATTCGGGTGGAATGATTGAATTTTGTAAGCATGTACGTTATACATATAATCTAAATTTCTTCCAACCTCATGATTCCACTCCCTATTTCACCTCGATTTTTTTTTCTCTCCATCAAGCAAGCACTTTAAATTTTTGGCTTCAGGAAGAAGCTTGCTATACACTTGAAATTGGACTAAAAAGAAGTGTGTTCCAAATTTGCATTCATTTTATGCATATTCATTACCTTATTTGTCTATTTCCTTTCTGTCTTAATTTCATCTGTTCAGCCACTTTATTTGATTTTTTTTTTTTTATGGAATCTAATATAAAAGCCTGAAAGAGATGAGAAAAAAATGATATTATGTTTTTCAAAAAAATAAAAAATGATACAATAATAATTATCATTTAATTCCTCATAGAATGGGTTCCTCATATTTTTTTTTGTCCAAATCTATTAAAAGAAAAGGAAAAAATTATCTAACCAAATTATCACCTAAGATGAAGAAAATAAAAGTTTGGGGTTTGAAATTTCATCATCATATAAAATTACAAATACCAAAGTTTTAGTGAAGAAAAAAAAATTAGTCATATCAAAATAGTCAAACAGGTAGGAAATAGGAATTGACAGATGGGCTGGAATGATAATTTTTTTCCAAGGAAAATATGATGTTGTCTTCACTCACTTTTTTCCCCCTTAATATATAATTCAGGGAAAATAATAATTAACCCTAGAACAACATGAAAGTCAGTCGACAATGGTGGATCGATTTTAGCAGTTAGGGGCCCAATTCCCTGAAAAACTAGGTAGAATATATGGAAAATCTTCTTTAACACCATCATTTCTTTTTGAACTTCCAACTTATTATTATTTGTTGCTGATATTTAATGTAATTAATTATTTATAACAATTATACCATTTATGAATTACATTCCATATAGATAAGCTGAGATTTTGGAAAATTTTCTGAATTAAACTTATTTTACCTTTCTTATCAATTAATTGTTGTTGATTTTTTTCATCCCAAGAAAAATATCATTCAAAGTACATTGTAGCATATATATATATATATATATATGTACGTGTGTGCCTTTCGTTATTTAAAATTTTTCATCTTTTAAATAAAACGATTGTATTTTATATTTATGTTTAATATATATAAATATATCTGAATCCAGAATCTGATAAGCTAATCATAATTGCAAGCTATTGTTGGGGCAGGCAGTGGTGAAAAGTATGTAGACGTGGAGTATAAAAAGGGCAGTAAACATTCTCACCCTTAGCATCAAAGTAGTTGCTTTGGTTGGATACTTTCGGTTCCTACCTTTCAAAGCCTCCTAGCTTGGCTAGCTACATGTTTCATTTGCTCTTGCCTTGCACACCATGTATGATATCTATTGGATTTGGAGCTAATTGATATATCTAACACAGATTTCAGCCCCATGCACTAGAAAAGTAAAGTGTCTCACCTCTTTAAATTTTCTCATAATTAGTTACACTCACCTCCACTCTTGATAGTGCTTTGATTTTGGGGTATTGGGAACAACTATGACAAATATTGGGAATGACTGCCAAAAATCTATTATCTTAATTACAGTCTTCATATTTTATTAAAAAAATGAAAAAGATATTTGCATCACACATATATATATATATATATAAATAGGTTGAATATTCATCTAAATAAGAGACAATGAGGTTAGGGGTACCACAGGCATCATTAAGGCTGAGAAACATATAAATTGGTGGGCAAGCAAAGAGAAAGGAGGAGAAAGGTTTCAACTCTTTAATTATTTTTCACTTTTTTGTTCTTTTTGTTCTCTCTTTTATATATATATATATTATTTTACTGGTCAAAGTCCCTATGGTGCTCCACCATCATTTGGATATATCTCAATAACTATGATTAGCTTAGAAAACCTTTGATTTTTCCCATTACTCATTGCTTCTTTGGTAATGTTATTCTTTATAAGAACCAATTTAAAGATCAAAAAGGCTGTTTTTTTAATAGAATACAAGTATATAACTTCCCAATGAATATTTTTTCTACGTACAAAAAAGAAAAAGGTTTAGGGAGAGTGGATATGTTTGTAGGAAGAAGAAAATTCCTTTTAAAGAGGTATTGATCTTTCTATGTTCAAGTTTAAGTGAAAATAGCCAAATAGGGTTGATAATACTTTCACATGATGGAATTAAATTTAAATATTTTATTTATGATTTGAGATGGGTCGAACCGATTTTAAAATGTCATAATGCCAATTAATTAGAGATATAAACTTGTTCTACTACTAGATAATACTTAATTTAATAAATCATCTATTACTAAAATAATAGTTACTTTTTATGGTGTGGACCAATATACATTGTACAATTTAAGAGAAATGAATCATGCTCTTGATTTTTATTTTCTGCTAAAAGAGTTAGGTTTTCCCTTCTTCTTCACTGTCAGCACGGCGGATCTTTGTGTCAGGGTTTTCGGCATAATAACCTTGAGATCTCACCCCATAATCATTTTTGACATTTTGCTGCTGTGATTTTGGGCCGACCCCTGCCACTGTGTGGGTTTCTGTATGCTTTTGCTTGGAGCATGGCTCTCTCTATGTCTTGTGCTTGTTTTTCTGTTCACTTAGCCTTGGTCCTTTATGAGCATAGGTAAGATGCCGTCGTTGCTAGGCTTTATATCGATTGAATTTTGTTGGGCTTTGGACTCGCTGCACCAATTCTGTTATTTGGGGGGATGAGGCCACTTATGATGGTCGTGGCTCCACTCCCTTTGATGGTTTCGGCAAATTTTCACGGCAGTTTAGATGTTTGTTTCTTTTTTTGGGCCTTGTTGTGTCATGGTCTCGTTGCTGAAGGCAAGCACATTGGTGATGGTACAACTATTTTGGCCCCGAACATCTTGACCGCTCACTCGTTCTTCTCCTTCGATCACGACACCAAAATAGTGTTTAGAGGCTAGGATTTGTTGTTTGTTTGAGAACCCACTTGCCATTAGAACCGTTATTGATATGACTATACTAATTACGCATAAAATCATGGTATAAATATCAACAAAACAAAGCAACATATCAGAATATATACATCCAAAACAGTTCACAAAGCCATCTAGATGGGATTCCACCCATCCAGATGCCATTTAGCTAAAAATCAAATAAAATGACATTATCATCAATACATACCACGTACCCTAAACAATGCAAAAACACAATTAATTCCATCAATAATGGTCAATAATATATGCATTATATATATAGTTCCATTACCCAAGATGAGAAAACAAAATTAAAGGACATCATTAAACCACCAATGGTCTAATGCCAATCCCCATGCAAGCATTCATGTGTTCACTATAAAAAAAAAATAAAAAATTAAACACGCATAGCCCTATAGTTCATCATAATTGTCGAAACTATTTTTTGTTTAAAAAATGGGGTGGGCTTTAAAAATGAGAATGGAGTCGCCACCAATCTTTTTTTTTTTTTGAGATGTGATCAGGTCACCTTGTAATTCGATCATTTTAATAATAAATTTGATTTATTAAAAAACAACAATTTTGGTCTACGAAATTTAGAAAAACGGGTTCGAGAGTCGATTACGCATGAGAAAGGATTAGCACCCTCCTGACGCCCAAAATTGGTACCTAATTAATTATTTGATGTATTTATGTCGAAAATGTGAAAAGATTTTAAAATTCGATTCTCTTTATTTAAAAGAAAACTTAAATAGATTAAAATGAATGCTAAGACCCTCTTATTTCGAAGAGGTAAAGTGTCACACCCAGTGAGTTAGGGTATGACATTTCAGATTCCCGAAGCTGAGCTTGTCTTTTGATTTTTAAAACTCATGTATTTAAATTTAAGAAGGATATTCGGTTATTTGGGTCAAATGAAAAATCGAAACCCAGTAAGTTAGGGCACAATTTCTCAAAATACCAAATTCGGAGTGTCGAAACCATTTTATTGTAAAACGGGAATCGACTTTGGTTTTGAAAACGAAAATAAAAATGGGAGTTGCCACCGATCTTTATTAGGTGTGATCGGATCACCTTTGTTTTAATAAAACGTTTTGGTTTACTAAAACGGTGTTTTTGGTCTACGAAATTCGAGAAAACGAGTTTGGGAGTCGGTTACGTGCAAGGAAGGATTAGCACCCTCGTCACGCCCAAAATTGGTACTGCATCGATTAATTAGTGTCTTAATGTCAAAAGTTGAAAACCGAGAATGAATTTAAAATACGATCCTTTTAGTGTTGATTTTAAAACGCTTGAATGAGTTGGAATAATCATTAAAAACCATCTCATCTCGAGGTAAGAAATACCACATCCAGTAAATTAGGACACGACACCCTGAATCCTTGAGAATAAGCCCGCCTTTTATTTAAAAGCACGTGTATTTTAATTTTAAAAGAGTATTCGATTATTTAGATTAAACGAGAAAAAACGAAACCCAGTAAGTTAGGGCACGGTCTCTCCAATTTCTAAATATGGAATATTGTCATTTTTAGAAATTCTTATCTCGAGGTAACAAGATGTCACACCCAATAAATTAGGGCACAACACTTTGTACTTTCGAGAATAAGCTTTTATTTTAAACTCGTATTTTGTTTTAAAAGGATATTCCGTCATTTAGGCTAAACGAGAAAAGTCGAAACCCAGTAAGTTAGGGCACGATTTTCTCAAATTTCTAAAACGCGAAATATTATATTATTTTTGAAAATTTTCGGTTTTTGAATAATAGTGAATACATGTAAAAACATACATTTATTTTGTTTGGAGTGAAATTGACGATCTAAATTGGATAAATGTATTAGGGTTTAATGCACAATGCGATAGCATAAAATAAAAATAGAAACGATCATAGAACGATAATACATGAATAAAATGTTATACGAATGAACAACAACGGTACGAAAATACATAATAACAAACTACAATACATACAAAGATGGCAATCATATAATGTGTACTATTTAAACATTAACATCAATAATCAAAGGCAAATAAATTAAACAACATATGTAACAATTTACAAAAAGTATAAAGCAAGTTGAAATAAATAAAATATCAAACATATAATTTGAAATGATGATAAATTAGTTTAAGATAAATAATGTAAGAAGAAAGTCAAAATCAACAATATACAACGATTTAAAAATAAATAATATATACCTAAGTTTAAGAATAAACAAAGTATATGAAAAATTTTAGACAATAAAACTATTCAAAAGTGATATATATAAAGGAGTTTTTTTAAAAAATATATAAATAAGGTTATGTAAAATAGATAGGATATAAAATAACTTAAAAACAGTGTAACACCCCTCACCCGTGTCCAACTCCAGAACAGGGTTCGAAGCGTTACCATACTTCAATATTCACAATCATACAAAACCGGGTTACCAAATTTCACCCAAAATTTAAAACTTTTCAAAGACATGCATTTGACATTGTCATCTATTTAATCACTTATACTGTAACATCCCGAAATAGGGCCTAAACAGAACAGTGGTTGTGAAACCACAAATCCGAGATAGAAAACTTTATTTTGATTAATTTTTATGATTTACTAATTGATTGGATGCATGTGTTAGAGTATTGATAGAAAATTATATGAAATTCTTGTCTAATTTGCTTATTAGGGTTAAATTGTAAAAGTTGATAAATGAGAGTTCTATATACTAAAGGATTTAATTGAAGAGCATAATTGAAGTAGAGGTCCTTAAATGGTAATTATACCATTAGGCTTTTATGGACAAAAATGGACAAATATAGGTAGAAAGAACCAAAGTTTTTAATGAAGGGTAATTTAGTCATTTGGTAATAAAAAGAAATTAAAAGGGAAAAAGATGGCAAAATATGCTCATCTTCTTCCTTAAGACGAAACTTCAAGGGGGGGGGGACTCCATAGCTAGGGTTTCCAAGCTTCCAAGCTCCATAGTAAGTCAATCCAAGCCCCGTTTTTCATGTTCTTTACGTTTTTGGAATCCCGGTAACTTGGTTTAGCTTATTCTAGCAATAATTTAACTTAGGGTTCATATTTGAAAAAATACCCATAGGTGAAATGTGTTTATTTTGATGTTTTATGATAGAATATGAAGGCTAAAATTATGTTAAACAACTTTTGCTAAGCGATTTTACGTAAAAACGAGTAAAATGACATAATCGGTAAAAATATCTAATGTTCATAAGTACATGTTAGAGTGAGAATTTGATGTTGCCATAGAAGGGAAAAATGTTCAGCATGTCCTAAAATGTAAGAAAATAGGATGAAGTTTATTTTTTGAGCCTAGGGGCAAAATTGAAATTTTGTGAAAGTTAGGGGGCAAAAACATAATTTTGCCATAATGTGATTTTTGGATTGAATTAAATAATGTAAATATTAAATAAGCTAAATGTGTTATTATAGATCGAGAAGAACGTGGAATCAATCTTGAACGAGGGAAAGGAAAAGTTAAGGACTAAATTGCAAATTTCGCCATATTTTGTACCAAGGTAAGTAGTATATAAATAATTCATTATTTTTATTGATGTTTTATATTTTAGCATGTTTAATGTATTGTATCTGATTTTTGGATCATAATTGACTATTGAAAGAATGAAATAAAGTGTTAAAAAGTGAGTTATTTCCCGTTTGAACCTTCGGAATCGAAAGATGTAATTGGCATGTAGCTAGGTCACATGAGTGGTACTAAGTGTAGGCCACTATGTGCACAAGAGAGCTACAAGAGATTTTGTATACGTAGCTAGGTCACATGTGTAGTGCCGAGAGTACGCCATGTGTACAAGAAAGCTATATGTAGCTAGGTCACATGTGTGGTATATGGTGTGAGCCACTATGTGTACAAGAGAGCTACGAGAAGGCTAGGTCATATGAGTGGTGCTAAGTGAAGGCCACCATATGTACAAGAAAGCCAGAATTATGAGTACAATCGAACTAGGTCACATGAGTGGTACTGCGTGAAGGCCACTATGTGTACAAGAGAGCTTCGATTTCAAAGGTGGGCTGTGTGCGAAACCACCGCATATTCGTTATTATTCCGAAGCGTTCAACGGGAAAACTGACTAAATGAAATTATGTGAGATGTTGTAGTGATAAGTATATGTATATGTATGTATAATGTATGAGCAATATGCTCAATATGTAATTGGAAATTTGAATGATTGTTATAGGTAACTAATGAATACAACTAAAGTGAGAGAAAGCAAAATTTTACAATAAAACTGTTTTGGACAGCAGCAGTGAGGTGAATTTGAAAAATCACCAAAAATGGTAGAAATTGAATTATAAGTTGCGTGAGACATTTATTTAAAGCTTATTGAGTCTATTTGTATAAAAAAGAAACAGAGAAAGCAAAGGATTGGTATATTTTGAGATATTTAGATTTTTGTGAGACTGGTTCGGAGTGATTTCGAGATCCCCTGTTCTGACTTGGAAAAATCATTGAGAATTGTACAAAACTAATATTGGGACATAATTTATATGATTAGATTCCTTATTGAGTATATTTTTAGAAGAAGCAAACTAGAACATCATTCGAATTCTGTACAAAAAGATAATTAAATTTTAGCAAAGAATGGTCAGAATTGTCAGACAGCAGAACAGGGGAGACTTTGAAGAATAAACTGTACTAATTGGCTAAACCAAAAATTCCAAAAATTTTATGATAAAAAGATATGTGAATCTAGTTTCAGGGAAAATTTACGGATCTTAATTTGATGTTTTGTAGCTCCAGATAAAAATAATTTAGTGACTGTGACTCGAATAGACAGCTTGCTCCGAATTTTGAATTAATAGTGACTTTGAATGTAGATATGATTGTGTTATCTTGTAAACATATTAAATCCATTATCTATTATTTATATACTTACTTACTAAGCTATATGCTTACTCTCTCTTTCTTTTTTTTTTCTTTGTTCTATAGTGTCATCAAGCTAGCTCAGGATTCGGTGATCGTCGGAGATCCATCCAAACTATCAGCCTTCTTTTGGTATTTTGAAAACAATATTTTGGGAATTTTGGCATGTATAGAAGGCTTAATTGTTTTGTTATTTGTAATAACAACTGATTATTTTGCTTATGGGTATTGACGACTATCTATGGAAAAAGTTTTAAATTTATACGGATTTTACATTTTAAATTTTGTATAGTAGTATGAATCATGTCCGGTAATGCTCGTACCCTGTTCCGGCGACGGACCTGGGTGAGGGGTGTTACATATACCACATAACAAGACATTAAGCCAAAATCATTATAAGCCATATCGCATGGCCATAATCAAAAAATAACTATATGCCAATACATTTGGCTAATCACAACAACATCCATCATAGAAAAACTAAGTCCCTATACATGCCACTCACTTGAAAACATTTAACATACACATGCCAATACTCCAAGGATAATGACCCGATAGTGTGATACTGCCTCCGACGATCTCCAACGCTGAGCTGACCTGACAAAACTAAACGAAATGGAAAGGAGGGAGTAAGCTTTACACTTAGTAAGCTCGCATGAAAATAATAAGCAATGTGATAACATGTTATTTTCATATTCTTCCTATTTATTCAAATTCCAGTTAAGCTGTTTTCTTGAGTTACAGTCATTAAATTATTTATATCTGGAGTTACGGGACTCCAAATTAAGATCCGTAAATTTTCCATGAAACTATACTAACATATATTTTTACCATAAAATTTTCATAATTTTTGGTTTAGCCAATTAGTACAGTTTATTCTTCAAAGTCTCCCCTGTTCTGCTGTCCGACAATTCCGACCATTCTTTACTAAAATTTAATTATATTTTTGTACAGAATTCAAATGATGTTCTAGCTTGCTTCTTATAAAAATAGACTCAATAAGGAATCTAATAATATAAATTATGTCCCAATATTATATTTTTACAATTTTCAATGATTTTTCGAAGTCAGAACAGGGGATCTCGAAATCACTCTGAACCAGTCTCACAAAAATCTAAATATCTCAAAATATACCAATCCTTTGCTTTCTCTGTTTCTTTTGTATACAAATAGACTCAATAAGATTTAAATAAATGTCTCATGCAACTTATAATTCAATTTCTACCATTTTTGGTGATTTTTCAAATTCACCTCACTGCTGCTGTCCAAAACAGTTTTATTGTAAAATTTTGCTTTCTCTCACTTTAGTTGTTTTCATCACTTGCCTATACCAATCTTTCCAATTTCCGATTACATATCGAGCATATTGTTCTACGTACATTTGCCACATTTCTCAATTGGTCACATTCACACTTGCACTTGTTCATAACATGATCGCACCAATCATCATTAGTAAATTATCTCGTTAAACCCCTTCGGAAAACGCCCGATACTCGGTGGTCTCAACACATAGCTCCACCCACACATAATTCGGCTTTCTTGTACACATGGTGAAGGTCCCTTATCACCCATGTGACCTAGCCATTCCATCTCATAGCTCTCTTGTCCACATGGTGTCCAACACTAGGAACCACTCATGTGACCTAGCTACTCATAACCCGTAACTTTCTTGTACACATGGTATACACACAGTATTACACATGTGACATAGTTACATATGAAATTATTATCCCGTAGCTTTCTTGCACACATGGTGAAAATCCCTTATCATCCATGTGGCCTAGCTACATATCAAATTTTGCCATCTCGTAGCTTTCTTGTGCACACGATGAAGTTCCCTTATCACTCGTGTGACCTAGCTACATATTGTCCGTATCTCTCGGTTTTCCGAAGGTTCAATCAAGAATTTCGCATTCCATACATTTTCATATTGTAGTTATCACCCAATGATTTCCATAATATCTAGCAAAATAATTATTGAACAAGTAAAATAAATGCATTATTTACATATAAACTTTCCATTTCACATAATAACCATAGTCATAGAAAACACCTTTAAGCACAACATTTCAACCCATTTTCCATGTCACCTATGTCACCTTTTATCATAAACATATTATTAAATCAATTCACCAACATAATATACTAAACATGTAATTCAGAAAAATCAATTTAATACCACAATTTAGGTTTCAAATATACATTACGACATTATTGCATTATTATTAACACACCAACTTACCTCGAATGCCGAAACGACCATTTTACCAACTTTCCCGATTTTCGATTTTCCTCCAATTCTAGGTCCAAATCTCGTTTTTCGGGGTCATGAGCTTGGAAAGTTGAGAAAACCCTAGCCATGTCTTCTCTTGGTAAATTTCGTCCATATGAAGAAGATGGACATATTTGGCATTTAAATTTTGTTTTTAATTCATTTAATTCACTAAATTACCAAAATGCCCCTTAAAAAAATTCTTTTGAAATATACCCATCCATGTCCATTTTTGTCCTCCAACTTAACCAATGGTCTAATTATCATTTAAGGACCTCCAATTTAAAATTTCATAACAATTGGACACCTCTAACATTTAGAACTCAACTTTTGTACTTTTTATAATTTAGTCCTTTTGACTAAATTGAGTGCCCAAACGTCAAAATTTTCGAATGAGATTTTCACGAAATCATTCCGTGAAATTGTAGACCATAAAAATATAAATAAAATAAATTTCTCAACATCGGATTTGTGGTCCCGAAACCACTGTTCCGTTTAGGCCTTATTTCGGGATGTTACAAACAGTATATATTAAAATAGTTTAGGGTAAATATTATATAGATTAATTTAAAATGAATAATATGTAAAAAACTTAAGATAAATAGTATATAAACAATAAAATAACATACAAAAGGGGTATAAAATGAATGATATGAAAACCAAAGGATATAAAATGAATAATATATAAAAAAAAAAGGAGTTTAATAGGAGTAATTTATAAGAACTTAAAATAAATAAGAATAATAATATGATTTTTTTAAAAAGAGACTAAATAAATAAACTATTTAAACAGAACAAGGACTATATTAAAAATAGGCTGACATTCGAAGTATAAATTTAAAATAAGGGAAAGATCATTAAGGATTGAATTTAAAGCGCCAGAAAACAGCAGTGACTAGGTGGGAAAATATCCACAAAGTTCCATACGCACACCCAGGTTGACAACTCCAGGGACCAATTCGAAAACAAAAGGAAATCAGAGGGCCAAATTTAAAAGAACAAAGAAGACAGGGAACAGGACCAAATCAAGCAGAGCCGCGAAAGAGAGGGGCCATTCGCGCAAATCTCCCTTTGAGGGAGCATGCGCAGCTACCCCTTCAACCAAACTGCGTCGTTTTGCTTCTGATATAACAGCCTTCCTTAAGTTTTTTTTTTTTAGCATTTGATTCCCTTTCTTTAAAAAAAAAATAGAGAACCCCCTTCCCCATCGTTTCTTCTTCTGCCGGGGTTTTTCTATCCACTGTCGCACCACCGTGCCACCACCGTATCGGTGGCCTGCAATGCCTAAGACCGGGCCTTTTAGTCCTTATTCAAAACCCCTTCGAAGACCAAACCTTCGACACCCCGTCATGAACGAAGGAGGGAATTCAGTCCCTTTTTCGACACCGAAGGCTGCAACGGAGAAAGCCCTTCGGCACCGTACCTATGGGGCTCAGGTAAGGTTTCCTTTCTCTTTTTTTTTTTTTTTGTTGCTTTTGTTTGTAATTTTTTTTAAGAAAAATAAATAATAAAATGACAGTATTAAATAGCAATAAATAAAAAACTAAAATCAACCTTCTCAAGTTCTATTCAGTTTTTCGATTACTGATGGTTGGTTTTTTTCTCTTTTTTGAACTCGGAAAATCGAAGAAGAAGAAGAAGCCCCCTTTACAATGTTTTCCTTCGGTTTTTATAACCGAAATTGAAGAAAAAAGCAAAAATAAAAGTACAATAGATTTCTCTTTTTGCTGCCATTGTTGTCTGTTGTGTGTTTGCCTTTCTTTGCAGGGTACGGTGATGGCAGAGGCAAGTGGGGGGAGCGTAGGTGGGCAGAGGCGGCGTTAGAGGCCGAGCAAGTGGCTAAGGTTTTTTTTTTCTTTTTGTTTTTCTGTTTAATTTCTGCTTTTGGTTTTGATAATGGGCTTAGGGTAGTTTGTTTATTGGGCTGTTGTTTTGGTTTGTAAAATGGGCTGTTAATTGTTTTGGGCCCGGACAAAATTTAGGTTTTACACGGAGCATTGCCTTTTTTAGAAATCCTTATCCCGAAATAACGAAATGTCACATCCAGTGAGTTAGGACGCAACGTTTTCGAATTCTCAAGAATAAGTTTTTATTTAACTCGTATGCTTTGATTTAAGAGAATAATTGGTTCTTTAGATTCGATGAGAAAAATCGAAACCCAGTAAGTTAGGGTACGATTTCTTTCGGATCTTAGAACGTGGAATGTTTGTGTATTTCAAAACGAAAATTGTAATGTATCGAATAAAATATGATATGATATTAATAGAATGAAAGATGGATTGTAGTACACATGCATAATAGAATAAAACAAGGGTAACAATGTAAATAATAAAAATGGAGGCGAAGACAAAATTTAATAAAATAAAATTTAAAACCGACCATCTATATGAAATACTAAGAAAAATAACAAATAAATAAAAGAAAATAATAACAAAAATAAAAGCTAATGGTAAATCAATACAAAATAAATATTATATAATAATTTGGAAAAAAAATAATAATAGTAAAAAAATACAATAATAATATTAGTAAAATATATTAATAAACAAATAATAATAGTAAAAATAAAAAATAATAGAAATAATAAAAATAGAAATAATAATGTTGATAATAAAATAATAATAAATATAATTATATTGATAATAATATATATATAAAATAATAGGGGTAATAACAAAAAAAAATACTAATGAATATAATAATAAAGTTAAAGAAAATAAAAAATAATAGTAGTGGTAAAATTAAAATAATAATTATAATAGTAAAATAATAGTAATGTTAAATTAATAATAATAAAAATAATAGTGATAATAATAATATAATAGTAATAAAAAATAATACAAGTAGTAGTAGTAATAATAATGATAATAACAATATAATAGTAAAAAATAATACTAGTAGTAATAGTAATAATAATGATAATAACAATATAATAGTAATAAAAAAATTAATACTACCAACGATAATAATAGGAATTTTAAATAGATTTTAATAATAAAATAGCAATAAGGACTAAAAGGATTAAATAGAAAGCAACAATAAAGTTTTAGGGCAAAAAGAAAAATAAATAAGGCAAGAGGGCCGAATTGTGACACGCTTAAAAAGAGAGGGACCAAAATGGGAAAATTCCCACGCCATTTAAACGGCACCGTTCCTTCGGGACAAAAATAAAACACGGATAAAGAATATGTGGCAAAATTAAAAAAAAAGAAAAAAATAAGGACTAAATTAAAACAGCCCAAAAAAGTGAAAGGCCGAAAGGGTAAATAACTCAATTATTTAAAACACGCGGATCCTCCTTGCGGGTCGGATCACACGCGCGGGTCAAGCTCAAAACGACGCTGTTTTGGCATCTGTGCATTGGCCCAAAACGGCGTCGTTTTGTAGGGCTTATTTAAGTTAAAATTTTCAAAAAAAAATTTATTTTCAGCCATCTTTAAAAAAAAAAAACCAAAACCTTTTTCCCCCTTTTCTCTTAGGCCCGATTCGCGAGAGAGCGGCGACGTGGACCGAGGGCCGATCGCGCCGTCGCCACCGCACGCATGCGGCGCGGAGGTCAAAAACAAATTTTTTTTAAAACACTGTATTTATATATACATTATATATAATTTCAGAGGAAAAAAATAAAAAAAATAAAAACAATCTTCGTATATATTCGAAAAAGAAAAAAAAAGAAGAGGATCAAAACCTTTGTTGATTTCTTTTGGTATTGATTTGTATTCGTGAAAAATTGTGTCTATTGCTCTCATATCTCTCCAAATTGTCCACTTTTACAATCTTTTTATGCGGCTTTTATAGCCGAAAATCGTAACAAAAATCAAATGCAATCCTTTTTTTTTTAGTTTTGCTGTGCTATCTTTTTTCCTTCTTTTCCGCAGGTACGGCAACGTGGAGCGGACGTGGCTCGGTGGTGGAGGTGCGCAATATGCGAAGGAGCGAGGCGTGCGGCGTTGGGGAGGCTATTGGAGGTGGTGCAAAAACAATGGCTAGGGTTTTTTTTTTTTGTTTCTGATTTGTTTTCTGTTTTGGGCTTAGTGGGCTGGTAGGCTATTAGGCTTAGGTTTGGGCTTTAAAATTGGGCTCCAATGTAAATGGACTAAACATTTTAATTATTATTTTGGGTTGGTTTAATTTATTTTGGTTAATTGGCTGGTTAATTGGGCTTTGGTTGGGGTCAAAAATTGGGTCACACAATTGCCCCTCTTTGTTTGTTGTCTTGTAACGGGAATGAAGTAAAGACTTACTAGGGCAAATTTTGCCCGGTCTTACCAAATCTGGACTTCTTTTGGTGCTTTTCATCTTCAAATAGCTTCATTTCATTCCACTGCATCTTCAAGGGCATAGGAACTATGATTCGATCCGATTCAAGGGTATTAGATTTGTAGTTTCACCCTGCTCTACCGCAACTTTGGAGAGATAAGATTTACAATCTTCAGTCTGCTTCCTTACTACCTCAGGAAGATAAGACTAGTGGCTTAAATCTGCTCCCCTGCTACCTCGAGACGATAAGGTTCGCCATTTTCGATTTGCTCCACTGCTATCTCAGGGAGACAATCTACAATCTTTAGTTTGCACCATTGCCGATACATGGAGATAAGACTTGTAATTTCAGCCTACTCCCTCACTATCTCAGGAAGATAAGACTAGCAGTCTTCGATCTGCCCCACTGTTATCTCGAGGAGACAAGATCTACAATCTTTAGTCTGCTCCATTGCCGATACATGGAGTAACTTAAATCTGCTCGATTTCCGATACATGGAGATAAGATTTGCCAACTTCGATCTGCCCCACTGCTATCTCGAGGAAACATGTAACAGCCCGATTTTGAGCCTAGTCGGAATAGTGGTTTCGGGACCACAAATTCGATGAGAAAAAAAAATTCAAAAAAATTAGTATTCTTATATTTTTATGATCTACAACTTTATGAAATGATTTCGTAAAAACTTCGTTTGAAAATTTTGGTGTTTGAGCACTCAATTTAGTCAAAAGGACTAAATTGTAAAAAGTGTAAAACTTGAGTTCTAGAAGCTAGATGTATCTAATTGCTATGAAATTTTAAATTGGAGGTCCTTAAAAGGTAACTAGACCATTGGTTAGCTTGCTGGAAAAAAAAATGGACATCAAATAGGTGAAATAGAATATTTTTAAGTTAAGGGCATTTTGGTCATTTAGTGATTAAAATGAGTTAAAAACAAAATTAAAAGCCAATTTTTGCTCATCTTCTTCAACTAGGCCGAATTTTTCAAGGAAACACCATAGCTAGGGTTTATTCAACTTCTCAAGCTCATAGTAAGTGCATCCAAGCCTCGTTTTTAATGTTCTTTACGTTTTTTGAGTCCCGGTAACTTGATTTAGCTTATTCTATTAATAATTTATGCTAGGGTTCATATTTCGAAAAATACCCATAGGTGAAATGTGTTTATTTTGATGTTTTATGATAGAATATGAAGTCTGAAAGTATGTTAAACAACTTTTGCTAAGTGATTTTAAGTGAAAGCGAGTAAAAAAGCGGCTTAATCGGTAAAAATACCTAATGTTCATAAGTACAAGTTAGAGTGAGAATTTGATGTTGCCATAGAAGGAAAAATGATCAGCATGCCATAAAACATAAGAATAAGGGATAAATTTTAATTTCCGAGCTTTGGGGAAAATGTGTAAATATGTAAAGTTTAGGGGCAAAATTATAATTTTGCTAAAGTTAAGAATTAAGGACTGTTTTGATGAATGTGAGTATTAAATAAGCTAAATTTGCTATTATAGATCAAGAAGAACGAAATCCGAGTTAGATCGAGGAAAGAAAAGATAGAGGATTAAAACGATATAGTTGATCGTATTACTTTTGAGGTAAGTTTGCGATAAATAAATGCAATATTCTATTACTTTACATTTAATGTTGTTAAATTCCAGCATTTACATATTTATTCTGTAAAATTATTATTTAAAGACTCAATTATGAATTGACGGAGAAGCAATCTCAGAAAGTTCCGGTTGAACCTTAGGAATGTGTAGGATACAAATGTCATGACATTAGGGTTTAAGGAAATCATGTAAGACCATGTCAAGACATGGCATTGATATGTTACCATAAGGCAAAGGTCTCATGTAAGACCATGCCAAGGCATGGCATTGGTGAGTTCACAAGGCATGGATACCACGTAAGACCATGTCAAGACATGGCAATGGTTAAGTTTCATAAGGAAAGGTACCCGAGTATCCTTAGTATTCCAAGTGGTTCAACGGGAAAATTCAAGGAGTATTCCAAAGTAAAGGTAAGGCAAGTTCAAGCTAAAAAGGTAAGGTAAGATAAATTCATGTTAAAAGGTAAGGCAAGTATACAAGTTTTAAGTATATTGAGTTAAAAGCTTAAGTGATCTTGATAAGAAAAACATAAGATAATTCATTAAGAATATTGTTATCTATTTACATGTAAACTTACTAAGCTTTATGCTTACACCTATTCTTTATTTTTTTTAGTATTACAAGCCAACTTGGGGATCGAAAGGACGTCGGAGATCGTTACACACTATCAAAGGATTATGTTGGTATTTTGTGACTTGAACGTTTTAAGTTATGGCATGTATAGGGACTTAGCCATTTTATGTGTGTGACCTTATGATATGGCTTATTATGGACTTGTAAATGTTTGGTAATGAATAGCCATTAAAATTGTTAATTAAGAACATGTTTTGGATGTTATAAAATGCCTAGTTGATAGTTATTTTAAATAAATTATGTAATTATATGCAGGGGAATAGTTGGACAACAGCAGTGACGTGATTTTGAAAAATCACCAAAAATAGTAGAAATTGAATTAGGTTGTGCATGAGATATATAATTAAAGCTTATTGAGTCTATTTTTATATGAAAGAAACGGTGTAGGAAAAAGTGTTGTATAATATGAGATAATTGATTTTTAGTGAAGAGAGGTCAGAACTATCAAACTGTGTAACAGGGGAGACTTTAACTAATAAACTGTACTAATTGGCCACACCAAAAATTCTAGAAAAATTATAGTAAGAATATATATGAGTCTAGTTTCAGGGAAAATTTACGGATCTAGATTTCGAGTTTCGTAACTCGAGTTATAATTGATTTAGTGAACATGATGCAGACAGACAGTTTCAATTTTTATGCCCCGAACTAGTAAGTTAAGTTTAGTAATGCCTCGTGCTCGACTCCGGCAATGGTCTCAGGTAAGGGGTGTTACAAAACAAGATCTACAATCTTAAGTCTGCTCCCTTGCTACTTCAGGAAAATAAAACTACAATTTTTAACCTGCTCCCTTGCTACATCAGAGAGATAAGACCAGTGGCTAAAATTTGCTACCCTGTTACTTCGGGAAGATAAGATTCGCCATCTTCGATCTGCCCCACTTCTATCTCGAGGAAACAAGATCTACAATTTTTAGTCTACTCCCTTACTACATTAGGAAGATAATACTATAATTCACAGCCTGCTCCCTTGTTACCTTAGGAAGATAAGGCTAGTGGCTAAAATCTGCTCCCCTACTACTTCAGGAAGATAAGATTCACCATCTTCGATCTGCCCCACTGCTATCTCGAGGAGATAAGATGTACAATTTTTAGTCTGCTCCCTTACTACATCAGGAAGATATGACTATAATCTTTAACCTGCTCTCTTGCTACCTTAGGAAGATAAGGCCAATGACTAAAATCTACTCCCCTGCTACCTCGGGAAGATAAGATTCGCCATCTTCAATCTGCCCCACTGCTATCTCGAGGAGACAAGATTTGTGATTTCACCGATGTTGTTACGCCGTCTTCTGGGGGACATGTCCTGTAGACTCGATTTCATATACTTATGTTTATGCCAAATTACTAGGATGCTATGATTAGAATAAATCAAATGCTCCTAACTGAGTGTGTTATGAATGATGAATGCAGAATTTCATGAGAATGATCCTTTTTAATATTTAAGGCGTCATTACTCGTTGTTCATCTTTATCACTGACGTATTACGCTGTTTTCTTGCTTTGGTGGTATTTTGACCGAAAACCAGAAAAAACAATCGTATTTGGTTTGTCCCACTGTAACTTCAGCATCCCTTCCACTGCACCTTGAGGACATAAGATTTGTACCATCTTTAACCATCCCACTGCGGTTTATGGCTACAAGATCTGTATCAACTTCAACCCATCCCACTGCAACTCAAGGGTATATGATTTATAACTTATTCAATCAACTGATCACTCCTCGGATGACCTAACCAAATGTGTATGCATGATATTTGCATGGATGCAGAATATCATTTTTTTTCTCGAGAATGATTCCCCTTTTACACTTGGGTTAACATTGCGAATTTCTCGTAAATATTGTATCACTGACGCAATTTCTTGTCATTTTGTTCATTCACCATTTTTGACAAAAATCCGAAGAGATAGTCTTAGTTTAGACTCTTCCTCCACCAATATTTCAATCCCTTAAACTTGGTGAGTTTTAAATAATAATCATGTTTCAAGTTCTTTTATTATTTAAAAGCTTCTAGAGTAATATGCGAAACTCCTTTCATGAAAGTATTATTAGTCCACTAATCATTATTTAAATGCCAAATGCTTGGAAAATATCATAACAATGGATAAGAAGGAAAATAGTTCGAAACAAATAAGTTAAACAAAGATAGTAAATGCAATCAAGAAGGAAATTCATTGGTAGTGTATTTTGAAAGGAGTAAAATAATTAAACATAACAAACTCAGAATGGGTAAGATGGAAACTAGGCGCCCCAGATATCGCAGCCTGAGCTTCATTGTTCAAACTTCTTGAAGACTATTTTAAGCTTAACATGTGTTTAAGGGATCCGGAGTACTTTGTCGATGCCCCAAGACGTAACATACTTTCTTATTGTTAATTCAAGCGTAGCAAGACTACTGTATGCCCCACTTTTGATCAAAATTTGAGCCTTCCTTTTCGGGTTTTCAACTCAAATCCCCTTTGGTCTAAAAGCACCCTTTGCGGGTTTTCACCTTAGCCTCTCCTTTTTCTTTTTTATTTTTATTTTTTCCTTTTTTTCTTTTTTTTTTGTTTTTGTTTTTGAAAGTCTCAAAGTGCCCTTTGCGGGTTTTCGCCTTGGCCTTTCACTTTCTAAGTGAAATACTTCTTGACGGAATCTGAATTAACAGGATTGGGGAAGTTTTTACCATCTATTTCGGCTAGAATCAATGCTACTCTAGAAAAGGCATTCTTTACTACATAAGGTCCTTCCTAGTTTGACATCCACTTTTCTCTAAAGTCTTTTTGTATAGAAAGGATCTTTTTCAATGCCAGGTCCCTCTTCTGGAATTCTTTAGGACGAACCTTTCTGTCGTAAGCTCGCATCATTCGTTTTTGGTACGTTTGACTATGACGGGTAACTCTCAACCTCTTTTCTTCAATTAAGTTCGCTGGATCCATTCTGCTTTATCCAATTCTTGACTCAATCGAAATTTAGAGAGGAGGAATCTCAACTTCCAAAAATTGCTTCCTTTCCATAAACCAACGGAAAAGGTGTTGTTCCGACAAAGGTCCTAGCCAACATTCGGGAATCATAGAGGCTAAATGGTAACTTCTCTATGTCAATCTTTACAAGTTTCAATCATCTTTTAAAATCTTTTTAGATGGTTTTTTTTTTTAATTTGAATTTTAATTTGAATTTGATAACTATTGACTTTGTAACTTTTGCTTATGAAGCGACCTTCACCCTCTTAGTGAAGTAATTAACAATAACGAAGATGAAATAGTGTCAACCAGATGCTTTTGATGAGATCGTCCCCATAATGTTTATGCCCCACATGTAGGAAAAAATAAAGGAAACACATAAGTTTTGTCTTCCTCAATTTGGCATTTTCGGCATAAGTAATGCAATCTCCCTTTCATGGTAAACCAGCAGTACCCGAAACTCATAATCGGTCTGGCTATCGTAAAACTATTAGTATGTGTGTTTTCAAACACCCTACAGCATCCTCGCGCCTAGACATATCTTGATGCGATAATGCAAAGACATCTTTGAATTCTTGGAATAACTCAATAACGTCTTGTTTTGTTTCTGTGTAAGCTAGGCTTCGATCTTCACTCATTTTTTAGACTTACAATGTCCACTGACCCTTTGTACAGTAGAGTCTATTTTCATCTTGTTCTACCATACTTAACAAATCAAAAGATAAATTACAATCTTTGACATCTTCAAAATCCTTAGACCCCTTTTAGACCCATATCCCACTTAAAAGGGAGCCAGTAACAACGTCGCTCATGTCTTGATATCTAGGTGCCTATTGTAGGTACGAAGGTAAATTTCAAAAAATAAATGATTCTAAGGATGATTATTTATATGGTATGATCATGAATGAAGAATGAAAGAATATTCCAAAGAATAAAAGAATATATAGTATGAAATGGAAAGAATGGAAAAAAAATATTTGCTCAAAAAGATGCATTTTAGTGAAAAAATCCTGGACATAACCCTATTTTACCAAAGGACTTTTATTGCCTCTAGGCTTAAAGCAACAAGCGTGTTTTAAATATTGCTTTAGATTAACTCTAAAAATATAAGGATCTCTTCCACATTCTCATTGCTTAAAACACCCTAAGTACGTAAAGGCAGAAGCTTGGAAAAGTTTATTCCACGATTCTCTTTTCGAATATGTCGTTAATGTTTAGATTTCTCAACATTCCCATTGGGTCTTTGATCTCTTCAATTTATTATTCATTAGGCCTTGCACTAGGACCTTGAGCTCGATGCATCTTGGATCTTATGCCCCTATATATCATGGAACTCACAATGTTTACCCCTTTAATAGAAAGGTTGGGTAACGAATTTTCTGTACCAGAGGGATAATCGAATTTTATGATACCCAATTTAATGAGTCTTTCGATTATCTTTTTTAAAAATGACGCAATTCTCGATCGAATACTCTGTGATTCCCCCAAGGTATTCGCATTGGGCACTTACGTCGTACCATTTGGGGTATGGGACCGTATTAGTTCTACATAAAAAGGGGATTTAACATGTGCGTCAAAAAAATTTGGTATAACTCCCTATACGTGATTGGGATGGGTGCGAACTAGGGTTTTTCTGAGTTCGGTCTTGGATTGGGTTCTTGCCTTGGGGAGACCTGATAGCTGGTAGTTACCATCATTGGCTGGCTTACTGTAATCGGCTCCGAATGGCCCTTTTTTATACCTACTCGTACTATTCGCTTTTTTCTTTCTTCTTCGGGGCCTTTAAAGTCCACTCTTCCTTTTCTTTTGTTTCTGCCATTACAACCGGTTTGGTTCGATCATCTTTCGGGTTAAAACCTGAACCCATCGAGAAGTTCAACAGTGCCGAGGTATCAGTCTGACATCAGGGTCTGAAAATGGCGGGTACCCAATACGAATGCGTGTCTGGTTAGGTCGAGACACTTATTTGGGAAATCCCTGGGGAATAGATGAGGTCCTCATTATCATCCCCACTATTTACCACTGGGCCACTCCTTTTTTCAAGTCATCCGGCTAGTAACTAGGTTGACTGACCCATCCTATTCCTTTGAAATTCTAGTATTTGTTCTCGCATCTCTTGTTGAATTTTGGTTAATTGCTCCTGCATCTGTATTTCCATTTGCTCTATTCTTTCCAACCTTCTGTCCATGGCTTTTTTTCTTGCGCGAGTGTAGTAGTGATGTTCCAGGGTAACTATAATACGATATCTAGTTAATAAAGTTCTTTTATGACATTTAATACATATGGTGCGATTTAATGCAAATGCATGATATAAATAAAAAAATAAAATGTGTCACTTCTGGTTAAATTTCTTTTAGAATAACTTTATAAGAAAATAAAATTACATATACGACCTAGCCCTTATGCTCAAAGCTTTAACTTTCTTAAGAAGCCAAGCTAACTCTCGACCTCGGTCCGAATCTAGCTCATATTTCACATTTAACACATCAGCCTGAATCGCTAAAGCTTGTAAATGATCAACCACTTCTCGTATCTGAGCCACAGCTTCGCCCATTACGTAATATCTTTCTCTGACCTGGTCTTGAGATTGATGAAACTGCCCCTGCCACTGCTTATTATTAGATTCAAGAAAGTCAATTCGTAGTTCTGTAGCGTACTTTCAAGTTCTTCAACTTTTCCTTCCAAATCCTCGATCTTGCTCAGACTGGCTCTTAATTCAATGTTAGAGTTATGACCATGACGCTGATGCAATGCCTCTTCTAACTCCGGTAGTCGAGCTTCTAACATCTGCTTCTCATCTTGGCCCTCAACCAAGCTCTTTTTTAAGACATTTTCGCGTGCTCGAGCATCATGGAATCTCTTCTCCCACTGATCAGCCCTAGCTCTTTCTTCTTAAATTTCTTGTCGCCACTACTCCGATGTCTTTCCCAACCCGGCTATTCTCATCGACATACGCAACTTCTTGTAATCAGTCTTCAAACTGTCCAACTCCTTTTCGGCTTTCCTTTTCCCTTTTCTCAACTTCTCAGCTTCGAGTTTCTGAACATCAACCTCTAGCCTCAAATGCATCTTTTCCTCCTCCAATTGCTCCATTTTCTTTCCTAACTCTAAATTTCTCTTGTCAAAGTCCTGTTTTATGATTTCCAACATAGAATAGGCTATTTGCAGGTATTTCTTTATCGGTCGAGCATCGTCTTGTCTCGGTTTGGGGATATTATCATTGATTCTTCTACTCCACCATGCATTATATTCGAGGATCGTCAATGGACCTACATCGACCCTTTTCATCCAATGAGTTTAATTCCAAGCATTAGAAATTCCTTTAACCCTTTTCTTGTAGTTATCTCTTCCATACGTGAATTCATACTAAGCTAGCACATGCGTTGCCGATATGAATTGTCTTGATCTGTATTGCCTCAGCACAAGCAAAGGAGCATACCCAACGGCTCCCCAAATTCCAAGCAATGATACCCAGTCAAAATACCCACACCGATAGAGGATTTGGTCAGAAACTATCCAAGGGGTTCTCCACTCAACATCTTCCTCCTGAAGGTTCTGAAAAATTACTATCCCCATTTCTTCTGATATGTCGTCCCTCATTGGCGTAGCTGCTACTTCCTTCAATGGGGAATAATCATTGGAGAATACCCAGTATGAAACTTTGTCAACTTTCTAGAAATGACAATGGAACCAAACCAACAATAATTGCGCGCATCGGATGAATCTACCTTCACCTGCCCTCCGACATGCACTCAAAGATCTGAATCTTTCAGCAAGAATTGCTGGTACCGGCGTAGCCCCCTTGTCAAGTAGATCAAATAGGTCAGCAACTGCTTCATCTATATGCATCAAAGCTTTGGAAAAAATTATCAAACCATAGATACTTAAGGCAAAGATTTCAACTTTCCTCTTTATATCTAGATGTGCTACAGTCAAGTCCCTCGAGCTCACCCAATGAATGTATTTTTCTTCACCTTTTTACTGAATTCGGGCCGTGACTCACTATTTACTCATCCCGATGATACTCATCAGCTTCTTTACAGAAGTTCGTATATTAGCGGCCCTGGAATAAACTTTGTTGACTTTAACCTTTGGACAACGAAGCAAGGTTGTGTATTTTTCTACAGTAGGCACCAAGTCTACTTTCCCAAACGTGAAACAGCTATATGCGGGGTTTCAAAACTAAGTCATAGCCTGAAATAAGTGTTTGTCCACTTTGATGTCAAATAGGTAGGGTAGATCGCCATAATTAGGATAGAATAACTGCTTAGTCTCATCATCCTAACGGCCCCATATGTCTCTTAATTCCTGGAATTCATTGTGTCACATTGATACGAGTGAAGTCCCACAACTCCGACGTATATCCCTCGGCTAAATTATACCCTTTATCAAGTTGCATATGCTCTGACCATATACGGACAGTCGCATTTTCCTCTATTTTATTAAAAAGTTCGTTCTCCATGACAAGCTTTCTAATTTAGTAACCAAACAGGAATCGACACTTTTTTAATATGAAATGACATGCAATCATAGCCAAAACACAAGAAGTTAGTAAAAAGTGTCAAACATCTATCTGGGTAACCGCTAAGGTTTAGCGTAGCTCTATCTAGGGTGGACTCTTAAGGATCACTATATGTGGCTTAGTTCTAAAGGGAAAGTACTTGAACCAGCAGATTCCTCAATCCTCACCCATATAGGTTCATATGAGTCGGGTTCAGTTTAAGGGAATACATTTCCCTATGGCCATGCGAAGGTGAAAACCTCACAAAGACTTAAGTACTAATGTATCCCGAAAGTAGTCCACTAGCCCATGCGGAGGTGAAACCACTTAAAAGGTGTAACCACAACGGTAATGCAATACGATGCCGGAATACCTAACGAGACTCAAACCACAACAAACATATGACATGACATAAACTAATGCGGTGAAAGCATCAAAATCAAATTTTAATTTTCGATAAAAAGAAAAAAAAACCAATCTTACGGCTTGACTCTCTTTGATGTCCCCAATGGAGTCGCTAAGTTTGGAAAACATGGTCGACTTTAAAAATGAGAATGAAGTCGCCACCAACCTTTTTTTTGAGATGTGATCGGGTCACCTCGTAATTCGGTTATTTTAATAATAAATTTGATTTATTAAAACAACAGTTTTGGTCTACAAAATTTAGAAAAACGAGTTCGGAAGTCAATTACGCACGAGGAAGGATTAGCACCCTCGTGACACCTAAAATTGATACCTAATTGATTATTTGATGTCTTTATGTCGAAAATTTTAAAAGATTTTAAAATACGATTCTCTTTATTAAAAAGAAAACTTAAATATATTAAAATGAAAGCTATGACCCTATTAATTTGAAGAGGTAAAATGTCACACCCAGTGAGTTAGAGTACGACATTTCATATTGAAACCCAATAAGTTGGGGTACAATTTCTCAAAATACCAAATTCGGAGCATTGCCTTTTTTAGAAATCCTTATCCTGAAATAACGAAATGTCACATCCAGTGAGTTAGGACGCAACGTTTTCGAATACTCAAGAATAAGTTTTTATTTAACTCGTATGCTTTGATTTAAGAGAATAATTGGTTCTTTAGATTCGATAAGAAAAATCGAAACCCAATAAGTTAGAGTACGATTTCTTTCGGATCTTAGAATGTAGAATGTTCGTTTATTTCAAAACGAAAATTGTAATGTATCGAATAAAATATGATATGATTTTAATAGAATGGAAGATGGATTTTAGTACATATGCATAATAGAATAAAACAAGGGTAACAATGTAAATAATAAAAATGGAAGCAAAGACAAAATTCAATAAAATAAAATTTAAAACCAACCATCTATATGAAATACTAAGAAAAATAACAAATAAATAAAAGAAAATAATAACAAAAATAAAAGCTAATGGTAAATCAATAAAAAATAAATATTATATAATAATTTGAAAAAAAAATAATAGTAAAAAAATACAATAATAATAAAATATATTAATAAACAAATAATAATAGTAAAAATAAAAAAATAATAAAAATAGCAATAATAATGTTGATAATAATAATAAATATAATTATATTGATAATAATATATATATAAAAAATAATAGGGGTAATAACAAAAATAATAATAATACTAATGAATATAATAATAATAAAGTTAAAGAAAATAAAAAAATAATAGTAGTGGTAAAATTAAAATAATAATTATAATTATAATAGTAAAATAATAGTAATATTAAATTAATAATAATAAAAATAATAGTGATAATAATATAATAGTAATAAAAAATAATACAAGTAGTAATAGTAATAATAATGATAATAACAATATAATAGTAATAAAAAAAATTAATACTAACAGCGATAATAATAGGAATTTTAAATAGATTTTAATAATAAAATAGCAATAAGGACTAAAAGGATTAAATTGAAAGCGAAAATAAAATTTTAGGGCAAAATTAGAAAATAAATAAGGCAAGAGGGTCGAATTGTGACGCACTTAAAAAGAGAGGGACCAAAATAAGAAAAATCCCATGCCATTTAAACGGCACCGTTCCTTTGGAACAAAAATAAAACACGGATAAACAATATGTGGCAAAATCAAAAAAAGGAAAAAAAAAATAAGGACTAAATTAAAACAGCCCAAAAAAGTAAAAAGACCGAAAGGGTAAATAACCCAATTATTTAAAACATGCGAATCTTCCTTGTGGGTCGGGTCACGCGCGCGGGTCAAGCTCAAAACGACGCCTTTTTGACGTCTGTGCATTGGCCCAAAACGGCGCCGTTTTGTAGGGCCTATTTAAGTTAATTTTTTTTCAAAAAAAAAATTCATTTTCAGCCATAGTTAAAAAAAAAAAACCAAAACGCTTTTCCCCCTTTTCTCTCCGGCGAGACTCTGGGGTCGATCCTCGCCGTCTGCCACCCTGCATGGCGACCAGAGGTCAAAAACAGGTTTTTTTTTTTTAAAACACTGTATTTATATATACATTATATATAGTTTCAGAGGAAAAAAAATAAAAATAAAAATAAAAACAATATTCGTATATATTCAAAAAAGAAAAAAAAAAAAGAAAAAGAGGATCAAAACCTTTGCTGATTTCTTTTGGTATTGATTTGTATTCGTGAAATATTGTGTGTATTGCTCTCGTATCTCTCTAAATTGTCCCCTTTTACAATCTTTTTACGCAGCTTTTATATCCGAAAATCGTAACAAAAATCAAATACAATCCCTTTTTTTTAGTTTTGCTGTGCTGTGTTTTTTCCTTCTTTTCCGCAGGTACAGCGATGTGGAGCGGACGTGGCTCAGTGGTGGAGGTGCGCAAGATGCGGAGGAGCGAGATGTGCGGCGTTGGGGAGGTTGCTGGAGGCGGCGCAAAAACAATGGCTAGGGTTTTTTTTTTTTTGTTTCCGATTTGTTTTCTGTTTTGGGCTTAATGGGCTGGTAGGCTATTGGGCTTAGGTTTGGGCTTTAAAATTGTGCTCCAATATAAATGGACTGAACATTTTAATTATTATTTTGGGTTGGTTTAATTTATTTTGGTTAATTGGGCTTTGTTTGGGTCAAAAATTGGGTCACACAATAATAATTAAAGAAAACAAGTGCAATGTACTCCTCAATGCCCTCAACTCTAAAGTTATAATAATTTCATACAAACAAATAAGAGGAACCTACTGCTTTGAATGGAGATGTGAAAAAAGCATGAATTCAACTACTAAGGAAGGGGGAGCTGTTAAATGGCGATGAATTATCAATGGAATGGAGCAAAGACTTAAACTTTGAATAATTATTGAGCTAATATAAAACCTATAAAGCTTATTCTGCCAATCACTAAAGATTCCAACTTCCAAACAATCCTTGTAAGCTCAAAGCACCAAAATCTAAGAAAACCCTTCCATTCCAAACAATTTTATTTAATTACACTAATAAGTAACGGCATAGCAATCTGGGAAAAAAAATCTTTCAAGTTTTTGGTGCATTTTAAAGAGAGTATATATTCTTTAACCGCTGTCAAAAAGGGAGGTCAAAATGAAAAGAGACAAGGAATTGAAAGATTACCCATTGTCAAAAGAGGGCGGGAACGTCGAGAGCAGTAAGCCCGTCCCACGGCGAAGAAGAGGAACGACCAAAATGCACCAATCAGAACCTACGGCACTGACGAGGCACTGGGCTTCGTTAGTCATCAGAAAATGACAGATACGGCGACGATGTCCAGCGGGATCGGTCAGAACCGCGGTGAAGAAGAGGAAAGCATGGGATGGCATAAAATGTTGCCTTGAACAGAACCTACGGCATTGATGATGTAGCGGGATTTTTCGACCGGCGTCGGAGAGTGGCAAACACGGCGGCGGCGTCGACCGGAATGGGTCTGGACGAGGAACTGGGAACGGCGGCTTGGGGAGGAAATGTTTTTTTAACCTAAAGAAGATTTTTTTTTACCTTCAGTGAATTTCTTTGATTACCTATAACCGGTAAATCCCGGTTTTGCTTTTATCCCTTTTTTTCAATCTAAAGGCTCCTACTTTTTGAAGCTTATGATAAGCTTTTTGTAACCACTTTTGGAAAGGATAAGGATAAGTTAAAATTTTTAACTTTTTCTCTATTATTAAATTTTTTTATCTTTTTAATAATATAGTATTTTTTTTTAGTATTTAATTACAAATATATTAAAATTAATAATTAAAAATAAAAAATATATTTTTTAAAATACTAATTACAAATATTTAATGGTTATATTTAAATATTTAAAATATAGTTTGTATATTCTAATTATATTTTATAAATAATTAATATTTATTGTTTAAAAATATTTAAAATTTATATTTCATATATTAAAATATTAATTAAAATAAATTTTTATATTCTTATTAAAATATAATAATATTAACTAATTTAAATATTATTTAAATACATATTTGTTACTTGATAATAGCATGTCTAAAATAGATATTTTATTTTTCAAAAATACTTTTTGACAACAATACGAAACACTCAAATTTTAAACTAAATTTTTTAAAAATATTTTTAAAAAATATTTTTCACAGCACTTTTCAAAAGTATTACCAAACTAGCTCTTAACCCTATAAATATTTTTGGTTATTTTTTTGCCTTTGGAGGCCCTATTACAGATTAGATGTACTAATTTTAAGCCCCTCATTTGGGGTTGAGCGGCCTACCTCTAATATGGAACCCGGCCATAGGGGACGTTATCGAATACCCAATTTGAGGTTCTATTTTCTATTTCTTTTATATAATCTTTGAATCAACAGCTTACAGCAAGCTAAACCCAAATTCACTCTTTAAGTTAATTTGAGTTCATTCTAATGGAATTGCTAAGTTATTAAAATGATTTTAAATGTCAAACGATAAATTTTATATATTATATAATTATTTAAATATATGGTGAAATTATATTTTTGTTTTTTAAATATTTGGTATAATGATATTTTTACTCTCCAACTTTACAAAAATGTTATTTTAACATTTCATTTAAATTTTCACTTTTTTTAGTTTTTAAATTTGTATTGTTTGTTAATTAGAAAAATTAATATTTGTTAACTTTGCTAACGTGACATACATAAAGATTATTACGTTAGCAATCAATTAAATTTTTAAAAACTACAAATATAATTTTTTTTATACTTTTAAAATAATTTTATAAATTCTTTGATTTTTAAAATTTTAAAATTTAACTAATTAATTCATGTGAGTATCACATCAATAAAATTAACAAATGTTAATTTTTTTATCTATTTTTTAAGTGATTTTGACAAACAATACAAGTTTAAAGACTAAAAATGATAAAAAAATTAAATATAGAGCTAAAATTATTTTTTAAAATCCAAATAAGTTATTGAGTAAATATTTTATTATTTTATTATCTTATTAATATATTATTACTTAAATTAATGATAAAATTAATACATTTTATTTAATTTTGTAGACTCATTCTTTTTGTTTACATTTTTTTTATCACTTAATTGCCTCTCGCCTTTTCCCAAAAGGTTTCAATTTTAAGAAGTTGATCATATTTTCCAAGTCCAGACTCCAGAGTAGTCTTGATTTTTACAAACAAAAACTCAGAAAATGAAAAACGAAAAGGAAATGGAAAAGGAAAACCAGGGTTCAAATCACAACGCCGCAACCATTGGCGGCTTTTCAGAGCAGGCAACTCCTTCCAATTCTTCAATCAATCCACCCCCAAACCCAGAATCTGAATCCAACAATGATCTCAGCACCGAAGCTTTAGCCAAAGCTTTATCATCCATGCTTACTTCGCTCATCAAAGATTTCGACTCTAAAGCCCTCGATACTCTCGCCAGTCAAGACCTCCTTAGCTCCTCAATTGATCGTCTTACCCGAGGTTAATCCCCCCCCCCCTTTTTTCTGGATTAAATTGAATATTGGTGCAAGAAAAAACTGTTTCTAATGTTATTTTATGAATAGAGCTTGATCAATTACTCGAAGATGCTCCGTCACCATTCATAATGCAGCATGCTGTCAAGTTTTCTAATGTCAGAAAGAGAGTTTTGTCGTTGAATTTGCTTTTGAAATCAATTCAGCGGCGTGTCGATAATATCGACCGAATGCTATCAATGGGATTGCAACATGGTAACTAACATTTTCACCGCACTCTACTTTTGGTTTATTTAAACCCTTTTATGCTCTCCAATAGTCTGATCAGTTCCATTTTTTTTGAAAATTTGAGGAATGGTTATAATTAGCGAGATAGGGAAATGGTCCCATAGTAGAGGGTTTTGGAATTAGTTGTGTATATTCGTCTCTCAGTTTGGCAAGCATGTTAGTTATCCTCTATCCGTAGTTTCAATTGTGGTCTTTGCTCTGGCTTTATAAGCAAGCCGTGTTAATATGCAAACTGAGAAAGTTATCATATCATTTAAGTGAAAGGTTGAACTAGTCATAACTAGAGGTGCCATCTCAATCAATTGGGAAAGCAAGAAGACCCTATGTTACCCTCGGAAGTGAGTGTCAGATATGAGGATCATAACCTCATACCTAGGTCCAAAAATGTGCCTAGCATAGGTATACTTTAGAAGAATGAAGAAACTAGGTAAAATAGCTTAGAAATGTCACCATAAGGAGATGGTTTTATGATTATTATTTTTAATATTGTTTGATTATCTTGCTATTACGGGTCATTCTCTTGTTAAAACAGAGGGTAGCTTGGAAAACGTTTTATTTGATTGAGTAGTATTTCCTAGTTCAAAGATATATATATATATGTGTGTGTGTCTATTTAGAGATTTGTCTCTCCATTTTAATTTAGCTTCTTTCTGCTGCTCTGTTGTGCTTATGAGTTCTGTCTGACAAATTGAGATGCAATCACAGAGAAGACTGCCACAGAAGGTTCCTGACAACATCAACATTGGCTGTATGCTATTGGTCTGTTCTAATGATTTTATCGGTATCTTCTTTTTCTTCCCTTTTCTTCTTTATCAAGTTCATATCATAACTTTTAAACTGGCACCCATTGTACCCTGGTAATGAACTTTAAAATGATTTCTTGAAGATCTGACTGTTAACTATTTCAATCATTAATAAGAGAATATTGAACCAAAATATATGGTGTTTTACATTCTTCAAATTTGTTTGTTCTTCTGAATTGAAATAAATGAAATTATGTAATAAGACAACTTTATTTGTCTATTGTCTGAACCTCTTTCAGCCTTCAATAATGTTAATGCTGTGGAAAAAGTTTGATTGATTTATCTTGGAGTGAGTTTCCAAACTTTAGTTAACTAGTTCTTATGTAGACAATAACAAATTGGTTAAACTATTCCATCTTTTTGAGTTTTTGGAACAGTAATCAATACTAGCATAAGATTCTGTGGTCTGAAGGTATTAGCAATTTAATGTAAGATATATTCCAAACACATTTGTCATAGGTTGGGTAAATTATTATTGTTGTTAGTACCTAACCAACCTCACCTGCTGGCCTATATATGTTGTAGTTTCTCTTTCTTTACACAAAGATAGAGTTCTCCGTTTTTCTTTTCTTATTCGATGTGGTTGAATTTTTTAGCCAACTTGTTAAAGAATATGTTAGGTAGGGGCTCAAAGTTTCAAAACATCGATGAAATGTTTCTGAAGGGTTGACCTGGAGATTTGAGAATGCCATGTAATTTTTCTGAAACAGAATAGTGAACCTATCGTCATGAAAAGCTCACTGAGGATATTGCATTCTCATTTTTGCAAGAGTCAGAACTGTTATTGTCTAATCCGTGTTTTTCATGCTATACAGACTTATTAGAGTTAGGGAGCACGAAAACAAAAAACGAAGAGTATGGATTTCAATCTTATCCTGAAAGTATGCAATGGCTAACCAGAGAAGCTACTATTTTTAGGTCTTCTTGCCAGAAGGTGTAGATTTCTGGTGTTTCTTGCATTCCCTTAACTCCACGTGCTTTCTTTTTCTTGGATGTCAAAGCTTCATGTACGTCCTTCTTACAAAATGGTGAACGGACCAGCAAGCAGTTATATGATTTAACTTTTGTGAGTCTTCCATTCCCAGTCAGTTGATTTTTAGCTTTTAGCAACGCGTGGTGAGTACCTTAGAAGTTCAAGCTGACATGAAGATTTTGTAATTATTGTTTGTCAAGATTTAAGACCATGGTGTCTTCAGCCTTTGTAGTATTGTGTTTGATTTGCATTTTGTACATGTTCGTCAAGGCTCAATACTTACTATGCTTGATGGGAAAAAAGTCACCTCCTTAGAGTCGACCCTTATTGAATATTAATTTTAAAATTTGAGCTTGATTTAAGATAAAGTTCAATCAGGCGTATTGCCTAAAAAAATGCAGTTGATTAACCAGATACGAAGATTTGACAATGATAAGAGTTTCTTTTCTCTCAAATGCCAAATGCAAGTAATCATGGAATTCAGAGTGCCTTAGAACTATGTTTAACGTTAAAACCAACATCCACAGAAAGAAATTACTGTCACTTGTATCTTAAGGATGGAACATGAAACTAAGTTGAAAACTTATGCTAACAGTCTAAAAGCTAAATTACATATAACAATAATGGATATCACTTCCACAATGATAATATACAACTACAGTCAAGCGAGCTTCCTCTCACCGAGCAAAAGACATTAATTAAAGCTTTCCAAATGGAATATTCAATCTGCAGTCTATAATTTCCTATTTTCATACCATTCAAATCAGCCAGCCTTAAGAGGATGGTTAACAGTCAAAAGTGCAGCAATGCAACTATTGAACTGAGTTTTCCACAAGAAGTGATGGGTCTACCTTCATTCTCAGGCCTTTTCCATATGTGGCGATGAGAAGAGCCTCAGCCCTTCCTTAAAAAGCTCAAATAAAACAGAAGCCAATGAGAGTAGAATAATCAAGTTAAAAATGTCGAGAAGAGAATATCTACAAATACAGTTAGGGAGACCTTGCTTAAATCAAACTTTATCTTCCAATCTTGGCTCAAAATTCAAAATATACGACTAAGATCATTTGCTAAGAGTTGTGAATAATGATGACCATGCTTATTTGTCAAGGTTCAAAGGTAGCAGATGTGCAAAGGGCTTGCTTAATAGCATCAACCAACAAGTCGATAAGTGACAGTTTTGTTATAGCGAGTTTATCAGGAACAAGGCAGAGAACAAAGAGTCACATAGCTTTAGCAATTAGGAGCTTATAAGCAGTTGTCTGATAACAAAATGAGATAAATGTCTACTTGGAAATAAGGGGGAAGGAAAATTAAGAATATGGACTGTAACTGCTACATTATAGCAGATGACAGGAAATTTTACGTAATGCAAATGGTGATTCTTTACAGTTTAAGTATTAACAGTAACAAATAGAGATTAGAATGCTATATATTTGGAAACCAGAAGACGTACCATGATCCTTTTTCCTTTTCAACATATCACTTAATGAGGGAAACAAAGTTGATGCAAGTCTCCGACTATCATCCTGTCAAAAACCAGAATGACAACAAATAAACTTAGAAAAATCACAATTGAGGCGGTAAGATAGCTTAAACCGTTGCTTTGAAACTTAGGACACATTCAGGCATGCAATGATTGAGACTGATACCTATGGGAAGAAAATTTTACCTTGTTTATCTCAAATTAGCAATTGGTCAATAGGCATGAACTAGTTATTAGATAATAACAATATTATACCAACCTTTGTAGAGCCAGCTCCAGCGAGTTCAAACTCTCTCTTCCACGACAAAGATGACACTGGAACTACAGAAAAACCCGAGGCAACTAGTATCCCGATCCATAATCCATACCCAAATCCTCCGCTCCACCAACCCTAGATTAAGAAATAAGAAAATTATATCAGCACAAACTATTGAAATCTTGGAGCAATTGATCCAACATTTCTTTTCCAACAGATGTATGTATAAGAATACAGAAGGAAAGGTGCTAAAAAAGTCCACAAAGAGATGCCAAATAGTTATTCAAGCTTGAGAATTCCACTTGAAGGTCTCAGGTCAGGACTTCGGGAAAGGGGAGGTTGAATTTTGCAGGATGGTAAAGGACTACCTCTCCTTTTTGCAGTTCAAGGCTAGTAGGCTTCCATAAGTACAGAATGTAAAATAACTTGAAAAACATTTAAGGCAACAGAATTTGCAAGAGGAAACACAAGTGTGATAACATCAATAAAAAAAGCAAATTAGAGTTGCAAGAAAGAGAGACAAAAAATGGTAGCAATGATGATGATGATGATGACGATGACAAACAGGAATAATAAGAAAATGATTGGAAAGAGTCCAACAAAATTCAGTTATGGTAACAATGCTAACCTGTTTCCCATCTTTTGGAAAGGGAACAGATTGCTCTATATATGCAGCAGTACCTGGAGTAAGACTAGCTCAATCAATGCACAAGTAAAAGTGGAGCTGAATCGACACACAAAGAGAGAGATTTAGAGAGGGATACCAATAGGAGCCTCCAAACTTTGAAGCAACCGAACAATAGACCGTGCATCTAAACGTTTTCGAACTCTGTTGCCAACTTGAACAGGCAAGTGCGGCGAATCAAATACCTAATATCGAACAATTTAACATAAGAAAACCCATGTCCTAACCCAACCCATTGCACCAATTAACAGGTAATTCGAGAATTTTATTTTAGCAATAAGCTGACAAGAAAAAAGTGATATTTGAAGTGCTAGCAAAAAGTACCTGAGCAGAGGAACCAGACGAGTCACTTTTCAAGAGGGCCAAGGCACCAGAGAGGTCAGGGTCAATACCGATAACCCAAGTGGAATCGGCATTGGTCCGGGTGGGATCGTCAGCAGCGGCGTGAGGGGAAGGGCAAGACAAAGAATCCAACCAACCGGCCTCGAGAGGAGCAGCACAGAGCTTGAGGCTGTTGCTTGAAGAAACCCTTGTACTTGAAGATGAAAGAGAGGATAAGGAGAAAGGTACAAGTTTCGAAGAAGAAGAAAAGAGGAGGGATTTATAAAGCTTGGAAGAGAGTGAAGTCATGCACTGGGTCCGAGGAAGAAGTTGGATTTCCATGGAACATTCATTCAATTCATTGCATTATGTATTAACGTCAACCGGGGAAAATATTTGAGCACAGCAGCGGCTGTTTTACTTGGATAATATTATATACGGCAGCCTATCCAACGGTTTTAAATGACAAAACTGAGCTTTTGATTGGGATTTTTTCCCCCTTCCATTTCAACGGAGGGGCTTGTGAAAATATGAAGCGTAAAATGGGTCTCCTCTCATGTCAAAGACCAAGACAGGCAAATCGTATCGTTGTCGTCGTCTAGAAATGCCCAATAAAAGCCTGCCAGAATCCAAAGGAGTTGCTTCCCATCCATGAGAAAGTGCCAGATCACTGAGCCCAGAACCAAGCCCAAATACAAGTTCAAGGCCTGATATTCCTACATAGGCCACCTAGCTAAACTCATTCACTTATTTATACTGTAGAAATACAAGTTATATTCCATAGTTTTAAAAATAAAGATATTATCTTATATATTTTATAATTGAATTGGAATAAAAATAATTAATTTTAATCTGGGTCAATTCAAACCAACCCGTATCTAAATTCACTTTTTTTAAAAAAAATATTAATTGTGTACAAGAATAGCCTTCCAAATTTATATAAACTTAAAATAAATTGAAATCGATTAAGCCGGGATAATATGATGGACTAAATTAGAAAACAGGCTCCTCATAATGTATGAATGTTTGGTTTTAATAGGAAAAGTGATGCTCACTCAAGATTCCTTAAAAAAGAAGATACTGTTACCTCTTACGATGGAACTTGAGACACGTAACACAAATACAGTTGCATCTTTTTCCTTAAATAGTTGAGGCATTGCTTGCTTGTTAAAATGCACCTTCCTTAAATAACCCAATCTCAATGGCTGGAAAAGATAAAATAATTTACAATTTCAGAGCTCTAGAAGGTATACATATTTCTTCCATAATCAATGGGGTTTCCAATTCCAAATGGTCTTCAACAAAACCTTGGTAGTGGGATATACTATATTGGCATGTAAATATGGGAATTTTACATTCACTACGCACTCCACATTCATGCAACTTTCAACTTGATCTTCAGTTTCCAAGAGCATCAATTTGTAGAGCAAAAACTTGATAATTTTTGCAGAGAAAGGATGGTGACTTTTTCGCATGCAGGCTGCCTATTCCAGGATTTCAGATGGCCAAAGGCGCTTCCATGTGGAAATCTCCTCCTCATTGCGAAGTTTTCTGATTCCTCCATAAAATCCATCTGCCTCGTTTCCTTCCTCTCGGTGTTCTTTCCGATTGATTGTGGCACGCCTCCACCTTGAGCCTGCGGTGTACTGGTTGAATTCTAACACCACTGTATCTGTTAGAAACCACACAGTAACTCGAACATCAATAATTAATTATGCTGCACTGCACATTCAATTCAATACAAGAAACCCAACACATTATAATTTGATTCCTGCAACTGTAAGAACCACATCGGAAAAAATCCCAAAACTGAATTAATCAACTTATCCTAACAGGTGGACAATCATAAAAGCATAAAGCTTTAGCAATTATGCACCCAGGAATTCTTGTCTGCTTAAAGTATATTTATCCTTTTCAAGTTGAAAATGATGACCAAAAGAGACCCTTCTCTTTCTTTTTTATGTTGATGGAGAAAGGATAGGAAATTAGTGCTGATGTAAGTCGACTAGTGGGGCATTTGAGCTCCGTTGGTATAAAAAACTAGTGAAAATGAATCAAAATTTTACAAGTGTAGAACAACCATTCCAGCCCCACACAGCTGAAAGATTCCAAATAAGCAAACAAACAGAGTCCACAGGAGACATTGGGTTCTTTTCAGTGTGGTTGGCCATAAGTATTCTGCTGATACAGAAGTTATCAACATGCTGGTGGAAATTATGACATAATGAAAACGATTCATATTTCGGGACCAACACAACAGCGCAACTCATGAACCAAGTATTGCAAATATAAGATTCATGAAAGTGACCTGCCCTAACTTTGTGTGTCCTCCATGAAAGTTAACTTCATATTTATCTCATCCACAATTTCCTAACTCCTTTCATGAATATTAAGCATAGGTATAGCAAATATCTAAACAACTGCTTTACTCTCTTTCTCTCTCTTTCTCTCGTACGGTTAATTTCTTTAAAAGAAGTTTAAACCATTCCACTTTGTATCCTCATCTAATATGCAGAAGATATGTCCCTTAGTCTATCTTCGAAGGCAGATAAAACAGGATGTTTACACTACGAAAATAATCTTTCAAGACGAAATTGGTGGTTAGATTCTCATTTTAAAGGAAATCCCTAAGGAATATAATAGACTGCCATTTGAAAGAAAAAAGATGAGATAAAGTTACCACTATTATGGCAGCGGCAATAATTATCATTCCCATCACACGATTCCAAGTGACCGACTACACCATACCACCAACCTGCAACATATATGGCTACCATATCAGCTGTAAAATCATTAATATGTATTATTTAAAAGAATTTGTTGGCATACAAATTGCATTAGAAGTATTTGTAGAAGGATAATTTCCACAATACTAGGGTAAGAATTCTTATTATAACAAAGTAGTCTGCTGCTTAATTCTTAGCAGAGTATATTTTTGTTCTATGGTTAAAAGCTTTCCTCTAGTCATCAGAGGAATTAAAGATGATATTAGGGGGTCACTGGTGTTTTCTGAAAGTGAATAACACAGTTTCTTTTCAATGGAAAGTTCCATATATGCAAGTCATGTTTTTTAACACTGCAGTAGTTCTTTCATGAACACAACTCTCAATCCTCTTCATCTTAAACCAACAGAAACTGTGAGGAAAGTTTTGGAGAGAAAGGAAACAGAACTTGTGAAATACTGCAAGGGAATGGTATGAAGAAGAACTAACCATAAGGGAATTCTTTGTTTCTTCTCCATTGAATCTCGATGTTATCACCAGGGCGTAGCTCATTCAAGCAATCAGAAATGTGAAGATCATGTGGTGAAGTGTCGAAAGGCGGTGCTCGTAGCCTTTCCCATGGCACATAGTTCTCTATGGCCACCGCCCTCCTTCCATGAGGAGGGTACCTAAAATTACCAAACCAATCTAAGATTAGTTTCCAAGTATTAGGCCTATTTTGATCCTCTGAAGCAGAGCAAAATTATTTACAACCAACATACCAAAATCAAAAGTATGTTAATTATGTTCAACTCCCTAATTACCTGGCCTGGAAGGTGTCAGTACGGGGATCATAACTCAGTTCTGCATCATAACATGACAACATAAACCCAACATGGCCATTCTACAGAAGAGCAGAACATAGAATTTTTAGAATAAAAAAAGGAAACAAAAAGCAGCATATAGTTTGCTGGTTAAATTGGATTTAGCATATGGGATTTGGAGCTTCATAAGTACCTCACGGTTATAAACCTGAGCGGGGAACCAGAATCTGCCAGTCTCAAGAGCAAGAAACCAAGACATGATTGAATCATCTGGCAAAGAACACTGCTTACTACTATCATCAACCTTTGATTTAATCCACCAAGATGGCCTAACAATTGACAAGACCCTCATCAGACCTTTTGGCTTCCCCTGCTTCAAATGGCTTGAATCCTTTCTTGTTCTTAAAGCCATATGCCATTGCCACTCTCTATAAGCAGCAGGACCAATAATTCTACCCCACTTTTTTTTCATGTGTTTTTCCCAGAAATGGTCACTAATACACCTACTCCTCAAAGAGCTGCAAACACCAGCCATACTACAAAGAGCAGCAGGTGGTAGCCTTTCAAGAATGCATTCCAAGACCAAATCTGGTAGGTCCAAAATTGACATGGCACTTTCTTCAACCTCCTCAAAGTTATCAACTTTTGAAGTGAAAGACATCTTTTTGAGAGACATTTTGGAAACGACTGTGGTAAAATAACCAAGACCAAGAATGTTTTTGATCAATCTGGAACTGAGAAAAAAGGAAACGTCTTTCCTAAACCAGGGAGACAATAGTCTCATCTCAGTTGCCCATGGTGGGATTGGTTTCAAAGTTAAGGACTTTATAAAGAAGATGATGGAGAAACAACTGATGAAGAGGTAAAGTAGCATTCCAAGATATAGGAGAAAAAAAGAAAGAAATAAAAGGTGAATTCTTTTATGGGTCCAAATACAATGATGTATGGCAAAACAATATAATAATAATAATGGAAGAACTCAGTTGTCTCTCCTGTTCTCTCTCACCCTACTTACCCTTCAAAAAATAGAAGTGGGATCTTCAAAATAACAACAGCAAAGACCTAACTTTGATGAAAAATCAAAATCAAAATAAAAAAAGGGGTTTTATTGGTAAATAATCAAAGCCCACCAAACCCCCCAAAGGTGGGCCTCCCTTGTCAATGACTAATCAGAACAAGGATTTGTAATTAATATGACAAGAAAATTTTGTTTGGTAACACAAAAGTTACCTCAGAACCAATCTAAAACCCCTCCAATACAAAGCTTACTAAGTAGTACTGCAACAAAGAGCTCCTTCCCTTTTTTTTTTTTTTTAATGGGAGAGAAAAAAAACACTCGGTCGTACAGACAACCTAAATAGCTGTCATATAATGAGAGAAGATCTAGTGGATGCACCCAGAAACAGGTGGATGAAGGAAGATGGTGGTGGTGGGGTTACTGAGATCTGATATGGGTTTCTGACACCTGGAAAATTATGCCCCCAAAATAATATTTATCGATGATAAATACGTCTAGATACAAAGACCCATATCCATAAAATCTCTGAAAAACAGTACCCTTTTGCTCAGGAAAGAAAACGAAAAAACATAAATTTCTTTTCTTTTTAAATATAATAAGGTGAATGGGAAAAATTTCCAAAACAAAAAATCTGGGTTAGTTCGGAATTGAAAGAAAAGACGCCGAAAACAGAAAGAAAGAAAGAGATTGAGCAATTTGATGAACAAGTAGATGAACTCACCTTTCCTCGCCAATTTTGGCCTTGTTCATCAAATTCTCTCTCTCTCTTTTTTTTTTTTTTTTTTTTTTTTTTTTTTGGTTCTTGGGAAAAGAAAATACGGGTAGGGATGGGGGACAGTTAGAGGAAGACAAGGAATGGGCGGTTAAGGTTAAAAGGAGTAATTAAATTTATGTGGATATTAATAAAGTGAAGCAGTGAAGTGAGAAAAATTATTATATTTATCTGATATTCTCTGATTTAGTCTTCGTTTTTATGAGTCAATGAAATGTGGGAGGACAATCCGTTTAGCCATACAAAGCAACCGTTGGGATAACGTATGTAGAAGGAATCTTGGATATTAAAAAGGCTTGGGATGTGTTCAAGTGGCCTGCCCACCTGTTGTTTTAGCGCTTTGGACCATTCAGGTTTCACCACCTGGCAGTTGAGTATTGGAGATGGTGAAGCCAATAGAAAGCGTTGGATAGCTGGTATTTTGGGTATTAAAAACGTAAATCCATCAGCCAAATTAACTAAGCTGCAATCTCCGCCATCTTTCAGTCAATTATTGATCGTATCTAAAGGAAATTAGCTGGGTGAAAATCTTAATGGTTATCTCAGGGTGGTGACAATATACCTTCTCATGTGTTAAGGCTCTTAATATCGTCACCTATAGAATTAATAAAATAATTCCGGATTTTTTGTGGGAACATAATGGGAAGGAGCAGAAACTACACATGTATATTTAGGCCTACGACTTGCAGAATATATATGAATGAGACTCTCCTTAGAGAATGCCAATTCAACCAAACCCATGCTTCTATCGAAATATTTTGCCACTTAGCATCCAATTTGATTCATGATTATTCTAACAACTACAAATCACATTCAATTATAAATTTTATAATAAAGTAAAATCAAATCATTATTAAACACAAATAAATTAATAATCTAGATAATTCTAAACACTAAATTCAATATCAAACTTTATAATAATATCAGCATTTCATAATCACATAAAAATTTAGTTTAAAATTGGATGCCAAAATGTCGGACAACTGATAATAAAAATTACGGGTAGAAGCCCAATTATGGACCCTTCAAGCTGGCCTAGAGATAGTTAGAAGCTTTGATGCAATTATTGTTATGAATTTCATGAAAATATTTCCGCTTTTAATTTCTTTTCATTGATAAATACACGTACTGTGAACTAGTTTATCTATACAAGTTATGTTCCTTCTCTACCGAAAAAACAAAAAAAATAATGATAATAAAAGTTAAGGTGGAACTGGGAAAGGACAGTTTTTTGAGCCACTAGCTTGTTAACACGTGACTTTCACGTGCTTGTTTCTTTTCTTTTACTTAAAAAATTTTTATCTCCTTCGTCTTGGTCCAATTGAAAAGGAGTTACAATTTATAAGCTATTCTTTTATATTTTTAATAATATTATACAGTATTTGTATTTTAGGGATAAAAGGTGTATTATGTGAAAATATTAAAATTATAGTTTTTTCACTTTTTTATTTTTTTTGTAAATTAAAAAAATTATAAATTATATATGTAACATATAAAATAAAATAGAATTACATCAACAAAATCATCTGCATGTGCTGCTAATTAAGCAAATAAAGGACATGCCATCATCATTTGATGGTGTAATCATCAACTGTTGAGCAAAGGACTTATTTGATGAAATTTAAAAGATCGAGTACTCGGTGCAATAAAACAACACGACTTCATTTATTTTTTTTTAATTATTTGTTCAGAGACTTTGCACCATTCAACTAAAAAATATATAATATCTCTTAAAATATATGGAGGCAAAATAATAAAAGGTACTAAAGTCGAAAATGTTCAGTTTGCTCTTAAATGGTGTCTTCCAAAAGTATTTTTATTTCATCAATGAATGTCTTGGTAGAATATATCAATATTTAAAATTGAATTCAACAACAAATTTCCTTACTTGTATAGTTTTTAATGAATCGAGATAATCATTCATTCCGGTATAAATATTTATATGTTCTACCACCATAAGGGGAGTTGATTGAGATTGTTTAAGCAACTCACGTAACCGTTGTCCTCGTGCAAATTGATTTTGAGTAACTTTATTGATATCAGAAGTAAATTGCTTAAAAGCTTCTAATTCGACGAATTGTATCAATTCCAATTTTGATTTACCAGTGACTCACAGTCCGTAAGTTTCAATAAATCCAAGCGACAATTTTTCTTTTTTTCAAATGTTTTAGTGAGGTTTTTTTTTTTTTGCATATTCATATCACGATCCATATTTGAGGTTCGTGGTGGTCCCTTCTAACATATTGTCTCTAATGTTTGAACTTATGTTATTTTTTAATAATGGAATGTATCTTACCACTAAGCCCAAAACTTATAAAATTTAACAAGTTTCTAATATTTAGTATTAAGATATAATATAAATTTTTCTAGTTGTAAATTAATAATTTGCATATATTACTATAATTCTAAGAATTAATTTAATCTTAAATCCTAAAATCAACTCTCATCCCTCAATGTTAAAGTATTAAATTTTATAAAATTCTAAAACAGTAAACCTTATATTTTAAAGCCCTAAATCATACTCTTTAAATTCCTAAACCTTAAAATTCTAAATTTATTTATAAATCTTAAAATCTGCCATCAGTCCATGTATTTTTCATAAATTTAGAATTTAATCCCAATACTTTTATTTTCAATAATTCAATCATTCTACTTTTCATATTTCAAAATTTTAGTCATTTGTTGTTAGTGTGACATTATAAAAAAAAAAAAAAAAAAAAAAACTCAATTGATAACCATGTAACCAAAAAAAAAAAATATTTTAATGAACCTAATTTAACAAAATAATTTTAAGTGTTAACAAATAGATCTAGATTTTGAAATTTGAATGTAGATGGGCTGATTTCCTAAAAATAAAAGTATAAAGACTAAATTTTAAAAAATGTATAACTTGTGATACATTTTAACTAAAAAATTGCAATTGAAAATTGTTCATGAAACTCTTAAGAGTTACAGACTGTTAGAAAAGGTTTTTCCACAAACGAGTTTGAATTGATATAATTTATTTTTAGAATATAATAAAATAATTAAAAAATAATTTAAATCAATTTGTGGATTTTTTTTTTACTTCACTGGTAATAAATAAATTTATTACCCTAATAAAATAATTCGTTTATCTATACTAAAAGTTTCATTCGAACCCTAACACTTACTCTTAACGCAATAAAGTGTTTTTTTTTTTTTTTAATCAAATCAATACTTCCCAAATAGGATAGAAGTTAATGATATCTTAAAGAGTGTATGGTTTAAGGTGAAATCACAATCTCACGTTTAGATAGGAATTTCAAAATCCGAAATTACAATCCACGTGATACTTGCATAAAAAAGATTATTTAGAGTTTATGGTATGATATGGCTAACAATACTAAACTTAGTAATATAGAAATAATCTCATTTTATTTGACTACTGAAAGATTAAAGATGGAATGTTGAATTTTTTTATTATATAATTTTGGCCCTTTAACTCAAACAAAATCCTGGCCATATTAAAAAGAAATTCTAAGTACCCCATCAGACGTTAAATTATTAAATTCACTATTAAATATTCCTTGCACAAAAAGAAAAGAGTTAAAAATTCGCACAACATTACAATTTACAAATCACTGTTTAAATTAAAATTTATATGATACATTAATTTAAGTTGATGTAATTATAATTAATATATATTTAAATAATTCCATAAGTTTTGATCATATTTGTTCTTTTTGACACAGCCTAGAACTATTTATAGCTCCTCTCCAACCCATAAATAGAAAGATAATGCGCTTCAACACACTCGAACCCACTTTATCTTGTATTGACAATAATGCGCATGCCAAATTATAACTAATATTTATATGTAAAGACATTTTTATAATTGGCACATTCCATTTAATTTCCACATCTTTTAATCTTTAAACTTGCATCTTTGTCAAATCACTCCAAAATAAATAAAAAAACTAATTTTTGTTAACTTTACTGACGTGGATGACATATCAGTATTTAATTATTATCTTTTAATTTAAAAAAAATACTTTTTTATATTATCAATCCGAAATTTAAATAATAGAATAAATATTTTGGGTGAATATTATAAAAGGAGGGCAAAGCTCTAATAGCAATGCGACTAGTGTGATTCGAATCCAGGTCACATCTAAGACGGGGAACACCCTAACTATCAGGCCAACATACGGAATTCAATAATTAACAACTTGATCAACATTATTAAACATTGTCTCATAATTTTTTTTAATTAAAATTATCCCTTAAAACGTTAATTTGCAAATGATTTTTACTCATGTACTGTTTATTAAGAACAAACTAGCAATTAAAAAGTTTAGAATTAAAAAAAAAAAATACTTAACTTGGGTCAATTGAATAATAAAATTTATTATATTAAAGTCAAACAGAAGCGGAGCCTCTAAGGAGCTAAAGGGTTCCTATCCCCACCTCAAGATTTGCGAAATTAGATTAAGTTGACCGGCTCAAAAAAAAGTTAGTTGATAATTGAATTCAACGTGTTATAAATTAAGAAAACAAATTAAAACTCTATTGTTATTTATGTTTTCTATATTTAAACGTTTCCAATTAATTGGATTATCAGTTATATTTAGGTCAACTTAAATTATTTTTTAATAGTCAACTTATGTACAAGACTTCAAGTTTATCTAAGAATATCAAACTTTAATATTTTTGTGGCCTTTATACTTATATTTTTAATATTTTCTTATCTTTTAAATTCCAATCTCTTAGTTTTGAAATTTGGATATAGTTTTTATTTAAACATATATGTTAGTTTGTTTAAAAATTTGTAATTTGATATATTATAGGATAAGAAACTTAAAAGAAATTGTTGAAGTCAAATTAAGAGTAATAATTTTCTAATATAAATTTTAAAATTAATTTTAAAATTTATCAAATAACAATTAAAATAGAAAATTAATACATTGTATGTATATATGTGAGCACGTGAATAATAACAAAATAGATTGGTTTATGAGGAATTCAGTTGAAAAGGTTATAGCAATAATATGTTCCATCACTTCATATGGAATTGAAATATTTTTCCTGAGAATTTAGTATTCTAAATGCCTCATAGCTAATTAATGTTAAGATACGCCTCTGCTGCAAAATGAAAAAAAAAGAAAAAAGAAAAAAAGAGTATAGTTTAACATATTTGTGTTTCTTTATTCTAGAAAAACATATTTGTTATTTTAATTTTTTTTATGTAACATAACATATAAGATAAATAGTACCATATTAATATAACTATTATGCAGATTGTCATGCCAATATCGTTAAAAATATATATTATTTTAGTTAGTATTTATGTTAAAACTTGATTTGACACTTTTTGAAAGGTTAACCATCAATTTTAGTTAAAAAAAATAAAGGACCAATTTGATAAAATATGTAAATGCCAAGTATAAATTAAAGTGTGAAAACGTTTAAACCACTTGTTAGATTTATGTTTATTTGAAACTAGATAAACTACTAAAAGTATAAAAATAGATATGGCCATAAAAATTGATTAATAGAAAATTTCCTATGTCTATGAGATTTTATCGAACATAATATACCATCAACCTGAAACATAAAATGTAATTTTAAGTTCGACTTATCATTTAAAATGTTTTTTTAATAAAAGTTTCCTCTCGAAGAGTTAGCTACAATTTGAACATGAAAGTAGTTTGTATACAAAATAATTGCACTAACAATAAGTTACTAAGAATAAGCATATATGTGCTATTTTTCAATAATCTATCATTAAATAGGTGAGCATTCTTTAGACAAGCATTATAGGGTTGCAATCATTTATTCAGGTTAAATGTGTACTTTCTTGAATTATATTTGAATAAATCTTTCATGTGAAATTAAATAATCAAATATTTTTAAGGATTAGACTTTTATAGAAACTTTATTTCATTGTTTCAATGGTATTCAAGGCGAATCAATCTATAAAATCATTACTCAACATTTTTAAAGAGATGTAAGAATTAAAACAATTTTTTTTTATTAAAGTACGTCAACGTATATGATAAATTAGCTACGTCTAATTGTACAATTGATACTAACAATAAAATTAATTATTTATTTAAATGTACAAAAATATCTAAACGAGATAATAAAACTTAAAAACTCTTTAATATTTTATAATAATGGCAGCCACGGCTAACATTTGCTTTGGGTCCATTACATCGTAAAGAAATGGATTACAAATTTATTAAGCTACACATTTTCGGCTAAAACAATGATTTTGGATCTCGAATATCACATGGAACATTGATTATTAATATAAGTTGTGCTCTTTTTTGAAAAAGGTTAATCATAATGGTGGGTTGAAAAGTATATGGAGGTTTCATCAAGGCCGGTGGATAAGGTTTTCAACCCTTTCCCCATGGCTAACCCCTCTTTCATTTCTAATCACACTTGCGATTGCTTCGCCTTGTCGGGGCAACGTGTCTCAAAAGGAAAAGCAATGACTCTTCTTATTACCCATTAGCCCTCTAAATTATGCTTGAAAAATAGTCATGTAATTATTAAAATTTGGTCATTCTTGGTTGGATTGGCATAATAATATTTGGGATTTGGAAGTATGGATGGGTGGAAACATTAAAAAGGTAATGGAGAATCACTCAATGTCACCGATGAAATTAAGTATTCGGTTTGTATCCCCTTTATTTATTTAAATTATTTATAATTTTTAATTAAATATAATTCCCTAACCTAAAGAAAATTAAATTGAAAAACATAACATGTCAAATTGTTGTAATAATACCTTTAATCATTACTTTGAATATATATTTTTAAAATTTAGAGATTATTTGATTTAATTTAAGAAAATTTATAAAACTTAATTGTTAATGTTACATGTGAAGGATCAATATTGTTTTTTCTTAAGATAATATAAATACTCAAAATAAGTCAGAAATTATTCCGAAACATATACATTAAACTTATAAATTTCATATTAAACTTAAATTTGATGAAATTTAGTATATTATCTTTACCAACTCATATCATATCATTAACAATTTTTGAAATTATTAATGACATAAATTAAATTAATTCAGAATCGATTATAAACTTAGGCAGTAAATCAATTAAATTTATTAAATCTCATTATTTTATCCATAAAAACCAACTCTACTACATAGTTCTTCCCTAAGGGCTAGAAATGCCATGATGAGCAATTCTCGGTTCACTATCTAAGGTCCTACATTGCGATTATTTCTTTCCATTCCAATCTCTTTCTTTCTTTCCTTTTCCATACATTATGGAGCAATTTGTAGCAAAAAAATTTAAATTAAAAAAAATGTTGTTGAATTTTTAAAAAGATAATTATAAATAGAGTATATTAATTAAGTGTCGGGTTTAATTTTTTTTGGGGTTTTGGTTATAATTAGGAATTTGATAGGGTGATCAAAATTTTGATTCTTTGTCTCCTAAAGGTTAAGCAGCCCAGTGCATCATCGTGCACTTATAATATGAACGAACCTAATTAAACCAAATGGATTGGGGTTTGGTGGCTGTGCCAAGTCCAAGTTTTAGTGGCACCCTTTTCGTCCAAATAGGTCAAATTTATTATTTATTATTTTATTTCGTTTAAAGCTTGGTCAAATGTTAAGGGCGCCATGCTTCATTGATTTAGTAGTATTAGCCCACATTTCAATAAAATATAATTTTAGAGAATGAAGTTATTAAGAATGTAATTGTGGGAAAAGTTTGGTATAAATAAGAAAATTATACCAATAAAATTTATAAGAAAGTTGCACCTTTGGTTTAATAGAGATGTAGTGATTATTTTCAAAATTATTCTAATTAAATAGAATACAAATGATCAGTTTAATACGTTTAATGATGTTCAATATTATTAAAAAAATAAATTAATATATGGTTAAATGGAATACCATTGTTCAAAAAAAAAGATTACACATTTTAAATATTGATTATATATTTGAATTAGAATGTAAATTAAGATTATTATTGAAAAATGTGAGTAGTTTTGATTATACCAAATGTACTCTTGATTATTAATAAAAAAAAATAGTTGAGTGATATATAAAATGATTTTATATTAATCATAAAAAATAATTACAAGAAAAGGTTGTGTTGATTCCTGGTAAACAAAAGTAGGGGGGTGTGGTTACTAGATATGGATTGTGGTGGATGAGAAGTATTGGGTTGAAAATGGAAAATTAAAGCCCATAAATGAGAAGAAATGAGGTGTCCCCAAGAAACAGAAAAAACGGTTTTCCAATATAAGGCTGAGAAATCCCATTGTCTAAAAAACAAGGATTTCCAACATTTAGGAAGACAATCCTCCATAACTGTTTCAAGACAATGTTAGACAGGTTTCATCCTAAAACCCCGCACCATCAGTCCCTCCAATTTCTACACCAAAATCCAAGCTGGTCTACGCTATTCTTTCAACCAACACCTTAGTTCCTTGATTAAACTTGAAAATTAATCTCCCCCTTGCTTAAGGTCTTCACCATCCCCCTCAACTTCCATCTCTCTCTCTCTCTCTCTCTTTTCTCTCCCTTCCACCATGGGGAACCTATGCTCTCGCAGCGACCCCGCCGCTAACCCCGATGAAAAGGGAGAACCCGGGCCTGAAAATGAATTGAATACCAGCACTTCCATGAATGAAGACTCCCCCAACTCTCCACCCAAGGCTTCTCCTACTCAAAGCATCTCCTCCAAGCCTTCCAACAAGCCCAACCCCATTGGTCCCGTCTTAGGCCGCCCTATGGAAGATATTAAAACCACCTACAACATTGGCAAAGAATTGGGTAGGGGTCAGTTTGGGGTTACGCATTTGTGTACGAACAAGTCCACCGGGGAACAATTCGCCTGCAAGACTATCGCCAAGAGGAAGCTTGCCAACAAGGAGGATATTGAGGATGTTAGAAGGGAGGTTCAGATTATGCACCATTTGACAGGTCAGTCTAACATTGTCGAGCTCAAGGGAGCCTTCGAGGATAAGCATTCCGTTCATTTGGTGATGGAACTATGTGCCGGAGGAGAGCTGTTCGATAGGATCATTGCTAAGGGCCATTACACCGAGCGTGCCGCTGCTTCCTTGCTTCGCACGGTTGTCCAGATTGTGCACACTTGCCATTCTATGGGGGTCATCCATCGGGATCTCAAGCCCGAGAATTTCCTCTTGTTGAATAAGGATGAAGATTCCCCTCTCAAGGCCACAGATTTTGGTCTATCAGTCTTCTACAAGCCTGGTACCTATTTTGTGGAGATGTTTCCTTTCATCTCTCGTGATACATTTAATAGATTATAACAAACATTATTGATTTGATTTTGCGTATTATAACAAACAGGTGAAGAATTCAAAGAAATTGTTGGTAGTGCATATTATATTGCACCTGAGGTCTTGAAGAGGAAATATGGACCAGAAGCAGATATATGGAGTATTGGTGTTATGTTGTATATTTTTCTATCTGGTGTTCCTCCCTTTTGGGCTGGTAAGTTGTTATTATCATTCTCATTTCCTGCAGGTAATTAATTTAAATGTATTCCAACAGCTAAAATATACAACTTTTGTTGATAGAATCCGAAAATGGAATATTCAATTCAATATTACGCGGCCACATTGATTTCTCGAGCGATCCATGGCCTTCAATTTCACCTCAAGCGAAAGAACTTGTGAAGAAGATGTTAAATTCGGATCCCAAGCAGAGGTTAACCGCAGTGCAGGTTCTAAGTAAGTATGGCTCAATGTTTTGTTTTGTGCTGTAAAAAATTCAGTCAGCATGATTCTAATGAGATATGTATGCGTCTGGGCAAACAGGCCATCCATGGATCAAAGAGGATGGTGAAGCACCTGATACACCTCTTGACAACGCAGTTATATCTAGGCTCAAACAGTTTAAAGCAATGAACAACTTCAAGAAAGTTGCTTTGCGGGTATTTCATTAAATCCATATTATTTCAAACATCTCAGTGATTAGACTTGCCAAAAACATTGGTAACAAATTTTCCTGGAAAATCTTGCGTAGGTCATTGCGGGATGTTTATCTGAGGAAGAAATCATGGGATTGAAGGAGATGTTCAAGGGCATGGATAGCGACAACAGCGGGACCATAACACTCGAAGAATTAAAGCAAGGCCTTGCTAAACAAGGAACAAAGCTCACTGAATATGAAGTTCAACAACTAATGGAAGCTGTAAGTCATTTCCAAACATCTATTTCTATTTTTTCCGTAATATTACAAAAGATAAATATTTACCTATTGATTTTCTTGACTTCTATGAATATGTATATATATCATATAGGCTGATGCAGACGGAAACGGAACCATAGACTACGATGAGTTCATCACGGCCACAGTGCATATGAACCGAATGGACCGGGAAGACCATCTCTACCATGCCTTCCAACACTTTGATAAAGACAACAGCGGGTAATGATATATAGTAGCACTAAATCTAGTTCCAATCATTTTTCGTTGTGAAATTTTATTTTCTAACCTGGTGAATGTAACTGCATATGTATATATGCCTACTTTCAGGTACATCACGAACGAAGAACTAGAGCAAGCTCTGCGTGAACATGGCATGCATGACGCCAACATTAAGGAAATCGTTTCTGAAGTTGACTCTGACAATGTAAGCAATATATATTACTATTTTGAAAGTAAAACCAAAGCAACTTTTTCATCTTAGAATCAACCCTTTCATTCAAAATATTCATGGTTAACTCACACATTGTTTTTACGACGTTTGACACATTTTTATAGGACGGAAGGATCAACTATGATGAGTTCGTGGCAATGATGAGAAAAGGAAACCCTGAAGCACATACTAAGAAGCGGCGTGAATTATCTGTTAATATCGAGACATAAAAAAATTTATTAATACAAATGCTTTGTAATTTCCCATTCAAAATCAAGAGAAAAATTGGGAGAGCATACGATAATATTTAGGACATGGCTAAGGTTTTTCTTTTTTAATTTTTAAGTTTGAAGGGGATTTGAGGATTTCTAAGTCTAATGGATTTTTTATTTCTTTCTTTTTGATATAAAGAGGTAGTATGAGAACACAAAACAAAGGGCCATTTTTCTTCATTGTATTTGAATGAATTAAACTTGAAAATCAATATTGATATGTTTTGATTATTAATTTTCTTGATTCTCTTTTTTATGAACATTGTAATTATATTTTTAAAAAAATCAATAGAAAAGAAAGATGGATTGATACTATTGAAAAGATTAAAAAATAAAATAGGAATGCATCATCATCTTAATCAGTCGTTGATAAGTGCATCCTAAACTTACATCACTAAACAAATCAGTTGATAATAACATCTTGACAATTCAAATGATGAGTGACATCTCTTACAACACATACAATTTAAGCCCAGTTTGATCTTTATGCCAAATATTCCTACTTCATAATAATTTAAATACAATATGTACGTGATAAAAATTTAGAGAGCAGATTTGAGAAAGAATAATAATGCACATGAAAAATGGTAAAGAGAACCACTATTAATATAGAAGCAATAAAGTACTTATATATGCACAGCAATTTAAGTTATAGAAGAAATCCACATAGTAATTTATACAAATTGAATAAAGAAAATCCGAAAAGGAAGGTATAGTGTAAGCAGAAAAAGTTATTGTTGGTAAGGGATATTAAGATCAAAATCCAGCATGGTCTTAGGATGACGTAGATCAGGCTGTTGAGATAGATGAGGCAACAGCATTGGGGTCATCATACAGGCCGGTTCTTGTTTGGTTTTGCCCTGCTGCAATAACTCCACCTTGTTCTTCTTCACCCGATGATAGGATTTGTGGCCACCAAGAGCCTGACCCGTTTCGAAAGTCTTGCCACATATCTCACATTGGTGCTCACTTTTCACCGCCTTATTCTTCCTTGATCTTCTTGCATGGCATGGGTCCACTCCGCTCTTACTTTTAGTACCTCCCAGTTCAAACTCCATTGAGGTATCTTCAGTCTTCATCTTCTTGTTTTTCCTTGTCTCCATGTGGGGGGGTCTCACCCTCAACTTCAAGGGCTGTGCATCCTGGCTAGGGATTCTGTTGGAGCCTCTTTTACCAGTTCGAGACCACTTGAAATTAAAGTCTTTGAGCAAATCGATGGTGTGGGGGCCATTCCCTTGTTTGACAATGGTGTCAGCTCCGCTCGAAGAAACATTGCTTTCTTGAGACGAATCCATATGACGATGGATGTTCGTATGCTGGCACAGCAACTTCATCGATGAGAAACTTTCAGTGGAAACCAAACAACCGAAGAAATCATCATCATCGTCATCTTGTTGTTGTTGTTGGAGCTCAGTTTTTGAGGTGGGGTGATGGTGACTATGGATCCGAAGATGGCCAGCCATGGCCTTGTTCGACATGAACCCTTTGCCGCAGTATCTACAAAAGAAACTATTTCTTGAATCCTGAGGGGTTTCCGCATCCTGGGTTTTCAAATACTTGCCACCCAAGAAAGGTAAGGAACAAGAGTCCGCAGGCACCATCTCACTTCTCTTATCGCTCCAATCACTTGCCCTCAACTCCTCTTCACTATCATAAATTATCAGAGAATAATAAAAGTGGAAAGAAGATGAAATTACCACAGTAAATATATCAGAGGATAAGAAGAAAACACTGACTGTGTCGTGCGTATCCATATATATACATAGAGAGAGAGAGAGTTACAGAAGAAGACAAATCCCAAGTGAGGTAGGATTTGGAGAAAGCTTGATTAACAAGTAACTTTTAATTATCCTTAGTTCTTTTAGGGATTATTAAGTCCTTTGCTAAAACCTACTTCTTTCTGACCTAGGAATTCTACATTTGCTTCGTGATATATATGACCAATAATTAACTGAGTCATGCCTAATCTTAATATTATTTCAATAATTAACCAAGTCACGATTTAATTAATGACACATATTTCATATTTTGATATTGTATTTCCCTACTCTTAGTATTATTTTATAGGGTGATATAAATTGGTTGGATTGGATTTTTTAGATTTTTAAATTTACCATCATAATTCAATTTAATTTTTGATTTTTTCATATTAATTTTTAATTTTGAATTTTTAGACTTATTTTATCAACATGAGTTTTGTTTTATAAGTTTTGAATATTGTTTAAGAAAATTTCAAAATCTCTTACATAAATATATTTTTTTTGGTAAAGAAGAGATAAAAAGTATCAATTAAGAGCTAATAGTAGGATCTGAGTTGGATAGCTTTATCATCAACCAAAGGAGGGGTAACATGAAAAATTCTTACGCCAATGGGAAAACCTTTCATCAGATCAGTTAAATTGTCTGCAACAGAGTTTGCTTTTCTATGTATTTGCTTAAAGAGCATTCTCCACTCACGGTTGCATAGTTCTTGAATTCGCAAAATCAAATCCATGTTTGAATGTCCTCTATAATCTCCATTAACACCTTTGATAACTAGAACGCAATCAGTCTCAATAATAACATTTACCCAATTAGCTTCCCAAGCTACTTGGAGTCCATCATAAATAGCCTAGAGCCCAGCTTATAGCACACTATATCTCCCAATGTTCCTTCCTATTCCCCACATTCACTACTGCCAAGCAAGACTTGAATTCGGATTTCGAGCACCATATGTATTCAGTTTAAAAAAGGCGGTGGTGCTCATCTTTAATTCCAATTCCCTATTTTATATAAAATGTTCATTTTTATATCATAAAAAATTAAAATTAAAAATATATTAAATAAAAAAATTCAATTAAATTTTGTATAACTGCAGTTTCAAAACTTACATCACATAAACCATTCAAATATCTGAGAGTCAATTTTTCTTCTTCAGTCCTATTATCTTATATTAATTTGCAATGTTGACTTGAAATCCCTTGGCTCCTCCTCCTCTACTTTATTTTTCTTGACTTAATTTTATAGTGATTCAAACTAGAACCGTATTAATTTGGAAAGGACTATATTTTTATTGTAAGAAAAAGAATGGTAGAATAAATGTTATCATTTGAGGAGATCATTGTGCATAATAGAACTCAGTTTTGTTTTACTTTCTGCTTATGAAAGTGGTTAAGGTACATTTGCATTAGTAAAAGCAAACTAGTCATCAAATTTACTCGATATTTACTTTCATGATATGATAATCTAATGAAATTGAACCTCTGGAGGATCTGTGAGTTATTAGGGAAAAAACAGAGATTAACCCCCCAAAAAAAGTAGGTCAAACCACAAACAAAATTTCATAACTAAAAGAATATTAAAAAAAAAAAAAAAGTCAGATCCTATGGTCTCTTATAGTCCCCATTGAGGCTCACTTTTTGTTCATATGTGAATGCAAATCATCGCTGGTTTTGCCATTGTGTCTCCGTATATAAGTATTAAACATGTGCAAACGCAATCCATAATCACCCAAAGCTTCATTCTCACTTTTTTCTCAGCTGAAATGTCGACGCCAGAAGATAATCTAGTCAGTTTCTGTCAACTGAGTACCGCTTCTCCCATTAGATTCTTCCCTCGAATAGCTATTACGCGTACACCAACACAAGTACTGGGGGATCGGTCCATCTTCTCCAATAACCCAAGAATGCTCTGCTAAAGCATTCAATGTCATCCTTTGTTTCGGGTCTGAAAAAAAACAAACGTTAACATTTTCACAACCATCAAGAATAGCACAGCCATGGTTGGGTATTAAGGACTCTCAGCTCAGAAAGAACGATTTCACTAACCTTTGCAAAGAAGGCCTTCGAGTAAGTTCCTCAACTCTGGGTTCATGTCCCTTGGCAGAATTAGAGGGTTATTAACAATCTGCAGAAAGAAAATGAGGGATGTTGCTGGCTGTGGGAGACATAATAAAGAGCAACCGGAGAGAATGCATGCATGGCTAAGTAAGTGCACAAGAGACGGAACAATCAAATTCCATACCTTGTCATATGTATCTTGTAGCGTTTCACCAAGAAATGGATATCTTCCGAGTATCATACAATACAAAGTAACTCCTAGAGCCCACGTGTCTGCAGCTTTTCCTTGATATGTTAAACCTGTTGATTGATTTCAAAATGGTAAAATCAAGCTTATGATATGTTCTCTAATTATTTCTCCAAAAGCTAGAGAATAGTTTTGGCTAACAGAGGGAACACTGACCTACACAACACTCAGGCGCAGTGAAAACAGGAGTCCCGGGAGATCGGCGAAGCTCATCATTATCATCCTATGAAAATAAAATGATTGAAAACAGTAAAAACTTACTTTCAAACAGAATAACAACTATAAATTCTGTTAAAATTTTCAACGAAACCTTTTTAAATGTGCATAAACCACATGAACCTTTTAAAGTTTCCAACTTTTTATGCACTAAACTAGTCAATTCAATTGCATGTAACCTATCAAGAACACGTACATGACCCGTCTGCACTCTAGCTTGTATAAGAAAAAGAGCCTATTCACAAAATTTGTAGTTTAGATCAAACTAAATAGGCCTGGCAATACTGGACATGACCCAATTACATGATAAAAATATGATACGAGAAAAGTAATTAAAACATGGCACAAAACATAAAATGACACAAAAAATTAGCAGAAACATAGAACAAATTCACACGTCAAAATATGAGGATATTTATGAGCGAAGTACCATCATTACCTCAAACACCTGGCTGACACTAAAATCTCCTATCTTCACTGTACCCGTGCTAGTAATCAACAAATTATCTGGTTTAATATCGCCATGCACAATATTCTGTTTTTAAAAGAAAAGACCCAAGTAAGCACAGAAATAATTGTATTGTCTATGGGACTATCACAGAAAAACAAGACGCTGGATATAAAAATGTAAAATAAATATACACCGCACAGAAAATAAAAAGATTTCCGGATTGATAAATTTCCTCATCTAAATGTCAAATTACAGATTATCAGACATGCAGGGACATGCTGCAACATATATCATAGATATCACAATTCACAACTAGCCAACTCTCTTCTTCAGGATCTTTCTTCAAACTGATACCTTAATTATTGTGTTTGTGTTTACACAAACAAGGAAAAAAAGCATGCAAGAAAAAAAAAAAAATGAAAGAACCGAAATGATGCACAAAGTTGGTTTTGTAAACATACATGAGCATGGAGGTACATAAGCCCGGATACTATATCTCGCACATACTTCCTAGCAGTATCTTCCCCAAGGCCTCTTGGAGGACCAGAATCCTCACAAACCCATTTGCCTTCAACATATTCAAGAACTGAACAAAATGAAAGGCTAAGTCAAATACTCTTTTAAGCACATCACTCGCTAGAGAAAGAAAAGAAAAAGGAACTATAAATACCCATGTAGAATTGATCCATTGTTGGGTCATCAATCACCTCAATGAGATTAACTATATTGGGATGTTCCAAAATTTTCATAATTAGAACCTGTAAGGGAAATGGATATTATAAATATGTGGTTATCCCAAAAAGTTATTTAAAAAAGGTACTTCAAATGTCAACAGTAGATAACTAAGGCAATTCTCTCCACACAAAATATCAAGTCAATACCTCACGAAGAACATCAGTCATTGCAGTCTCGGATGGAGCAACCCGCAACTTCAATAAGTGAGACTTATGAAAGGCCTGTATTCCAATGTAGAAGTAAATCATTATTGAAAAATGAACCTTAATTTGTCATAAATTGTACTAGATCCACCAAGTGCAAAAGTAAACTTAACCTATAAGAAACATAATAAATAAATCTTTCTCAAATTTTAAAAACTCTGGTTCTAAACAAATAAATGTAACTGAATTTCCTGAAAGCACTCGTTCTCAATTGTTACTGTCATTTTACACTCGAAGGAAACACTTTTCTCTACTGAAACAAGCTACTAACCTTAATAGCATAGTGTTTCCCATCAACACTGTTTCGATATAGAACCTGCCACAAAAGCAAACAAAATTAAAATTTAAATCCTTTATGAAAAATTATGTAAAAAGTGACTTTCAACAACATCCTTACCACTTTTCCATAGCTACCAGAACCAATCTTATACTCCCTTACATACTCATTAATCATCTTATTCCCATTTTCATCCTGGAAAATGAATCAAGATTTCATGATTTCGTAATCATAAGAGACAGGAACAATGAAATGAAGCTTACGGGTATAATTACAATATAAAGAGGTGAAAAAGATTTTTCACATGCTGGAAATACATCTGCAAGACAACAATATTAACATACACGATAGCATTCAGTGACAATGAGGTCAAATAACTCATTTCAACATGTACCTCTGTGCGTACGATCATGTTGGTTTCCTTGACAGGAACCTGCCTGCAAATCAATCCATTGTTCAGTTTGAACCTCAAAATCTCTTCAGAACGCTTGCCACGGCCCAGAGACTCAACTTCATCTCCATGAGCAGTGCGAGTAACCTCACCATTATATGAACAATCATCATCATCTTCTTCTATTTCTTCGTCTAACAAAAATTCCTGGGACAGTGGAAAATTTGACCTGCAATTGGGCCTAGTGGTTTGTTTGGGCTTTGTTGAGAAGCCGAAGCAACCAAAGCAGCCCATTGCTCTAGCAAATGAAAAGCTGTTACTAAACATTAGAACACTTGAAACCTTGAAAGTAGTAAGTTACAAATGAAGAACAAATCTTGAACCTGCAAAGAGAGCATAAGCCCAGATTAATAGACCCCCCCTATCAAGAAATTGCCCATAGAAATTTCAGATTAATATTAAAACTAACTTAACTAAACATACTGACTACATTACACTTGTGCTCCATCAGTTCACTAGATTTACTACTTTCTCTTTTCTTTTATTTCTTTCTTTTTTTAACTTCGTTGAATTTGCTAAAGCCCCATACTGTATTTGATTAAAAATGAGAAAATCACTAAATTGCAACATGCAATCAGACGTGATTGATTCATTTAAAAGCTAAAATTATTCAAATATTCAATTAGAAAAGCTCGTTTTTAATATTTTAATGCCTAAACTACCTTGCTACTTGCTTTTATATATAACCCTTATTTTTCATGAAATAACAAATAAGCATTAGAACTGAGATGAACACATACGATACCACATTTCACCTTAGGCTCAATTTATTTGATTATTTGATAAAAACAATATTCATAACAATATAACATCGAATCATTAATTCGAAATAGTAAAATGGAAACCTAAAATATAATTCAGTTAAAAGTACCTGATTTAAATAAAAAAGGAGGAAGGAGGGCTTGAAGCCCTGATCAGCTTTACTATTCCAAAGGATGCCATTCAGCCAAATGAAAGGAACAACGTCCAACATTAAACCCACTACTATCGTCACACAACATCGCTAAACCTCCAGTTTTTTACGTGAACCTTTTTTCTTCCCAAATAAATACCTAAAAAATAATTAAGAAAAAAGCCTATGTTTGAATTTGATTTCTATCGTAAAAGATGAACCACTACGAAGAAGGAGGAGATAAGGGGGAATTTGGTTAACCCTATTACAGATAAATTTGAATCATGAAAAACCCAGGGACGATTTTGGTTTCTATTTTTCCAAATCAGAGAAATCAAAAGTTCGAATTCCTATCGATTTCTTATTGCTTCTGCTTTTTGGGGTTGAATTCACAAAGTGAGAAAGGCGACTTGTGTCGACAAACACAAAAATAAAAGAACAGGAAAACGATTTCTTTTAGGCCTTATGTTTACAGTAGTGTAATTTTAGAAACTCGCTGTTATATTTTAAAGTGTAAATTTTTTAGATTATAAGTTTTAGGTCTAATCATGCCCCAGTCCTTGTACTTTTCAGATTTTTGAAATTTATTCTCCTTACTTTTAATTCCAAATATTTTATATATCATCGATAAGTTAATGATTTTTTTTATATCTATAAAAGAAGAGGGCAAAGCCTTTATATTACATCTCAGTAACTCTAGTTTCAATTGCTTCCCCCGAATCCTCTTGGACAGCTAACAGAACATCAATTGGTGATTCATCAAATGGTTACATGTAGTATTGATTATCGTATTAGAAAAGTTATAGAATTTGAGTAAAAATATAAAATTGAAAAATGAGTTTGGATAAAAATAATAATGCCTGTTATCTAAATAGGCCGGGCCTCAAATAAGTTTTTTTGGCTCAGTGCTGGCCTGGCACGAATTTGCAAAAAAAAAAAAAGTTATTGCTTTTTGCTATTGTTTTCATTATTTTTGATGCTGTTTTGTCAATATTTTGGTGTCATTTTGTTATTATATTGTTACTATTTTATTGTTAATTTTTCTACTATTGTAAAGGTATTTATTTGCTAAATTGTACTTATTTAAGTATAAATAAATTTTTTAATTTATTTTTAATTTGTTGGGAAATATTTATTTTATCGTTTTTCATGTGTTTGATATACTATATTTTTTTAAATTTATTTTTATATAAAAATAATAATATAAAAAAATTAATACAGATAAATCAAGTCAAGTTCAAGTTTTAACATTTTTATTCTAGTTAAGTTTAAGACAAAATTTTAAACTTATTTTTTTGAATTGAATCAAACCCAAACCTATAAATAAATCTAAATTTCTATTAGGATTCGACCCAAACTCGAATTGACTCTTCCATCCCACAAAATCCAGCATCAATGATCTTCGACATTTTATTCACTACTTCATTTGCTTCTTTAAAACAATATGAGCCAAATGGACTTGCCAATCCAAGAAGCCAGCTCCCTGATGCTCCTAAACAAGGCGAATGGGCTAGCAACAACTCCATCATATACCGCCCACAATTCAACTAGCAAGACAGTGCCAATGCCTGGAAACATGTTAGAAACCAACTTCATTCGTTATTTGTGAAAAAAATTGAATTTTTTTATAAATTTTAAAATTTTAATATTTTTTTCATGTGTCAAAATGTAAAATTATCATGTGTTATACTCATAATGTTATTGATCACCATAGTCACATCAACGTATTTTAATCGAATTGGTCAATTACTTAAAAAGTATTAAATTAATTTACGATTTTTATTTAAATACAAAATAAATAAAACCTTTTAGTTGAATAGAAGAATTCAATTACCCATGCTTTAGCAAGAAATTTTATTTAAAAAATGGTATAAAAATTTTAATTCAAATTTATAAAAGCTTCAATAAAGTAGAGCATAAGAAACCAACTACTTTTTTTATATTAAAAAACTCTTACTTTTAAATCAAACTCAATTTTTTTAAAAAAATTACTTATTTTTGCACTATAACATTTGAGGAAATAACTTAAATTAAGATCATTTTAACAAGTATAGTTTTTAGATATTAACAAAACAGTAACACACCATAAAATTTTAAAGATATACAGATAATACTATACACTCGTCTATATATGATATTTTCTCTAATTTAATTTTGAAAAAAAACAAATATATTAGAACTATAGGCAAAAAAGATCATAAGAAAAAAAATCGAAAAACCTGAAATAAATAATTAAAACTTAAAAGAATAGAGAAAAGTAAAAATTGAAAATAAAAGAAAAAATGAAATCAACAATTAAAAATTAAAAAAAAACGTTAGTAGGAAATTGAAAAATTATAGCCATCATTAATTGTATTATAAATCATGTTATTTGATTAAAAGTTAGAAAAATGGAAATAAAAAATTAAAAAAATAAATAAAAAATAATTTAAAATGAAAAAAAATAAAATCGACCTCTTTAGAAACTAATTTTTTTTTTGAACAAATTGATTGCAAAAAATAAAAAATAGATATTTGTCTATTATTTAAAAAATTAATTATATTAAACAATTTAATTAAAATTAAATTAAGTTAGAGAAGATAATAGATTTAAATGAATATATAATAATATTTTGTTATCTTAAAAAATAGATGACGTGGCAATATTTAAACAGTGTCTAAAAATTATAATTTTTAAGATTATCCTAATATAAATTATTTTAATAATAATATTAACAAAGTTAAGAAAATAACAATTAATAAATAAATAAGTGGAAAACTTTTTACTTTTACCATTACTTTTCCTTTTCCTTTTCATTGTTCCAAAAATTTTGATGTAGCTGTGGGTGGTGGGTTTAGTGGCGAATACACCAACGGCGCAATAGCCTCCAGTTTTTTTTTTTGGTTTTTTTCCTTTTAACTTTCAATTATATTTTGATTGGTTACCATTTCGGCTGCCGAAGAAATAAAATACAACCATAGAAAGAAAAAGAAAGAAAAGAATTCAATTACTCGACGCCTCTGCTTCTCTCGTCGAGTGAAAGAAATAAGCATGGCCGTGGTTGGAGTATTGGCTTTACAGGGATCTTTTAACGAACACATAGCAGGCAATAATCTTTCATTGATATTCCAATTGTTTTGTTCATCAGTTTTTTAGTTTTGGCTGAAGACATTATATTATATGTTTTTTTGCAGCGCTAAGGAGGTTAGGAATGAAAGGAGTGGAAATAAGGAAGCCAGAGCAGCTTCAAAGTATCAGTTCTCTTATCATTCCTGGTGGAGAAAGCACCACCATGGCTAAGCTTGCTGAGTTCCACAATCTTGTATGTTCTCTCGCTCTCTTTTTCATCTTATATGTGTATATATATATATATTTATATTTGTTTTAGCTTTAGTCATACACTATAAGCGATTAAATTCTGATTCATTTCGAGAATATTGGATTCTTTTTATTTTCTCATTATTCTGGTTTTAAAAAACATGGATGACCCAAGACGCCGTTTTCGCTTGTTTTGTTGTTGCTTGCTTTTTGCTAGTAGTTAAAGCAAAAAATAACTGCTAACATTTGAGATCATTTTGATCAGAAATGAGTGAATAATTAGAACGACGTTATAATTCAAACAAAGATCTTCTATGGTAATATAAATTCACGGAATTTATCATCATGAATGTTAAATTTAGTTTCTATTGTTTGCTGTAGTCATTAGAAGGTAAAGGTGGCAATGGCATAAGATAAGTGCTACTTTGGTGGTGTTGATCTTGGCTATTTTGGACTTTGAGGTGCTTTGGTACTCACGATTGACCTTCTTTGATCTGTGAAAAAGGGTTGATGCATGGAGGATGAGTTTGGCACTGTTAGATCTTTTAAAGGATATATATATATATATAGCTGAAGACTTTGCTCATTAACAAAGAATTGCTAAACCTAATTTACTTGAGTTCTTTATAGTGTTCAAATGAGTTCTTTGCAAAGAGTGACTGACAAAATCAACGCGGTTATTTCCCGTGTGCTATTGCTGGAGATGAAAAAGATTTGGACTTTCCAATCCCATCTTGATCTTGATTTTTAGTTTCTATGCACTCACTGGTCCAAACATTTTAGATGAGTCAACAGTTGTCCTAGCATTCTCAGTTGAGAACATTGATAAATGTCTCCTTTGCATTTATATGGTTAATTTCTTTTTTCATTTATGGTCAGTTTCCAGCTCTGCGGGAATTTGTGCAAATGGGGAAGCCGGTTTGGGGGACTTGTGCAGGTCTTATATTTTTGGCAAACAAAGCTGTTGGTATGTTTCTGTTCTCCCCTCATCCTCCTCCAGTTTTAGATTCTGCATATTAAATTTGTAGAGTGTATACGGTTTGCAGCAAGCAGTTTTTCAAAATGAGATCATTCAAAAAGTTTTGAATTTGAAATTGGTGGTGCAACTTTTTCAGGACAGAAAGAAGGAGGACAGGAATTAGTCGGGGGTCTGAATTGCACTGTCCATAGAAATTACTTTGGGAGTCAGGTAATTACATATGCCTTCTCTTTTACTACATATGGTAATTACATATGCCTTCTCTTTTACTACATATGATGCTTATAAAGTGTATAGAGTGCTATACTGCATCGTTGTTATTGAATAAAAAGACATGCATTTAGTTAAATTGGAATCCAAGAGAAATTGTAGAACTTCCATGTTTGCTAATCAGCATTTTAAGATACAAATATGTTCTTTGAAGAAAGACCGCTCACAGAAAATGGGTCCAAAACCTTAAATGACTATGGGTATGATAATGTTATAGTGATGTATGGATGTATTAAAAATGTTTATGTCAAATGGGTACGAGAAGAATCAGAGCGGTCTAAAATATGACCTTGCTTTCACTGATTTCACTAAGATATGGTAGTCACATTCTATATCATGACATAAGGCTTTGCGTGTTGGTGGAGTTGTTATTACTTGAAGATATCAACTTTTTCACCATTCCCATTTATGCTGATAAATTTGCTTAAATAGGCTTGTCAGTTTCAAGAACTGAAATACAGACTTTAAGAAAACCTTCTGTCATGAAGGTTTCACATACCTAGCTTTTCGCTTTTTCTGTTTTTATATCTAGGAAGTAGAAACCTCTTCCACTTACTGAAATTAATTTCAAGTTGTGAAGAAGATTTCAACTCCTCCTGTCCTTTTGGTTGAAGCTTCTAACATTGAACTAAATTGTTTGTTTTTAACAAATCAACTTTTTTTAGATCCAAAGCTTTGAGGCAGAGCTCTTAGTGCCAGAACTTGCCTCCCAAGAAGGTGGCCCTGAGACATTTCGTGGTGTTTTCATCCGAGCTCCTGCTGTCCTTGAAGTGGGGCCAGAAGTTGAAGTGCTTGCTGATTATCCTATCCCATCAAATAAAGTTCTATATTCAAGTTCAGCTGTTGAAATTCAAGAGGTATACCGGCACTCATCTATTGAATCCGTCTTCATCGGAATGGTCAAGTAAAACAATGAAATTTTATAGACATTCCTTCAACTAAATGAGTCTAGATTTGATGATCATGCGTTACTATACATTTCCAAATATCTCATTGCAGACCTATTTCGTTGTTTATTTCATTGTCTTTAACTTCAGCTGTGTTAGTTCTTGTCATCTAAAAATTTTGGGTATTTCAGGAATCTGCTGTGCCTGAAAAGAAAGTGATAGTTGCCATAAAGCAAGGAAACTTGCTGGGGACTGCTTTCCACCCTGAGTTGACTGCAGATACGAGATGGTATAAAGAGATGTTAACTATCCTTTAAAATCTTCAATTTTGCTCATGATCTGGGGTTTTAAATGTTTCTCTTTTGTTGTTGCTAAGTCAAGGTTGTAAATGGTTGCTTGTGCAGGCATAGTTACTTTCTAAAGATGGTAAGAGATGTCGGAGAGGGAACCTCGAATACCACTGTTGCAGTCAGTGAAGCAGCTTCAAGTTCTGATCGACAAACAAAATATGATCTTCCTATATTCCGATAATCGGTGGCATCAATGAGATTCTTTTCAAGTATTTTCAGTTTCTCTTTCATTTTCATTTTCTTCCTTTTGTTTCCTCCATGTTTGCAGATGTTTAATCTTTTATGTCATAAGGTAAGTTTCTATTTGACAAGTAATTTTTGTTCTTTCTAGGTGGCATTTACACACATATCACTATATAATTATAATCTATTGTTACCCTGATGTTTCATATGTTTTTGGTATTCATGTTGGATACATATTTGTGTGTAATATACGATCTTCTTAAAAATATAATAAAGCTACCTAACCTTCACAGAAGAGGGGGAATGGTTGGGGGTAAGGATTTCTGAAAAGTGTGAGCCACAATCTGAGTTTTGAAAATAAAAATAATGGTGACGGACTGACGGGAAGATGAAATTATGGTAACAGCAAGGTTGACAATGGCAGCATTGTAAATTCGGTTTTGGAGTTTTTTATTTCATTAAGTGTGGACAGTTTAAAATTATTGGCGAAGATAAAAAATTGTCGTTGATAATGTTAGATTAGAGTATTAATAGTTTTTTGGTACAATATATATTATTAATAATTAAAAGGTTATGTTTGTAAATTACACAATACTTCTAAATTATAAGACCGGTTGATCACAACTTTATTGCTGTTAAAGCTTCTTAGAGGTTGTAAGTTAGAGTCGCGTAGTTTTCTTTCAAATTAATTAGTTTAATAATAACAAATTATTATAACTAAATAAAATAATTAAATAAATAAAAATTGAGGGAGTAAATGGGAAATTATCCCTCCACTAGAGGTCCAATTCCGTTCCCATTGGGGTGCAGGCCGATGTAGTTTTTATCATTATAGATATATATTGATAAAATTTTCTTTGATATCGTTTCTTGGTACGGTGTTAAAAGATATACTGATGCAGAAATACCATTGTAGTGATACACTACACTAATGTTTATTTCTATAGTACTAGCAAGAACACGTTTCTGGTATGAGACATCTTTTTCCCATTATCAGAAGAATTCATTGTTGAAAAGCTTATTTGATCCAACGCTTGCACTTCTCTCGCACCCAATAATCCATTCTTAATCACATTTCTTCATGCACAAGAAACTTCTACAGCTAAGCTCTTCTTTACACCTTTGCAAGGGTCACCCAAAGTCTTGGTTGATACATCGATACTACAACTTGTCGATCCAACACAAACCTGGACAGTTATAACAATTGTCATCAACAATGAACAAGGATGGTTTAGCTGAAACCGAAAATTTTGCATACAGATATTACAGCAAGATCGCACCTTCTGTACAATGGAATGTGCTTTAGCACTGCTACACCTCCCATGGCTAAAACTGCCGCAAGTGCCAAGAGGAGTTCCAAAGCTGGCAAATTTGATTGAAGAAATAACCTGATTCGGAAATGGGCAACTGAGGGATAGCGTAGGGTTTGAAGCCCTTCTTGTTTTCGAATCCAAACCCCACATATCCATGGGTAATGGGTGAGAGTCAGATACATGCGAGCACAAACTTCCCATCTTTCTGGTTGCAAAAGCAAGCTGTGTCGGATCCCCACCCATTTCCTCGAACAATACAAGAATGTTGCCACTTGGTTTCAACCATGAACGAGGTACATGATACCTGAGAGAGAGACGGATATACCGGCATAAGAAATTTTGAAGGCATAGCAATTTTCAAGTTTTCCCAACATAGGCTCTTCAGTACTCACAATTGCTGAGATGGCTTCCCACAATTCTTGCGGCATTTGTTTGCACTATAAGGTCCTCTATAATCACAAGAGTCAGTACAGCCACTGTTTGAAGCGATATAGGCAGGCCAATATCGTCCAATGCTCTGTCCGTTGATCCATGCTTCACCCTTTCCCATCCCCATGAAGTCTAAAGCAACAGGGTCATTTCCAGTAGGGGCATCAAAATTTGTCTGCATACAGAATATTGATCGGTAGTAGCTTAGAGTTGAGTGTACTTGAAACCCACCACAATAATTTTACAAATAATAAAAGACCATAGAAGGTTTAAACCTTAAAAATATATACATTCAGGCCAAAAATGGAAAATTAATTATATAGAAGTAAATGCAAGAAACACAGTTGAAATACCTTATCGAATATTTAATTTCCTTCAACTGCAATAAGTAAATTCAAAACTCGCATCTAATTTAAAGTTAAGCATTACCTTGTACCATATTAGGGGTTGATTCTTTGGCAATGCGGGTTGTGAAACCCATTCCGATGAACTTCCACTTGGTAGACCCGAATCTTCCCCTTTAAGTCCAACCTGAATTCATGATTGCAAAATTTTCATCTTGGAGTCACCTTGGCTTAGGGATTTGGTTCATCTTCCACAAGAGTCTATATGCTATATATTAAGTGCCTTCTCACCACAAATAATGGATAAATGCTAAGATATCCGGAAAATAAATAGATTGTGTTCACCATTGCAACGGATACAATTCAAATCCAATTCTTATATCCCATTTTCTCAGTTTGTAGGTTATAAAGAATTAGTGTTTTTATGCAAATATCGAATAATGTTGACAGCAGAGTGAAAGAGACACTGACCTGATACGTCCACTGCTGTGAGGAGAGATCAATACTGCTACCATTACTTAAACCATTTAGTTTCACTGGACCAGTTATCCCCGCCCCTGATAGGTCAAAGAAGGCCCCATAGTTCTGGCATATATGTCTCCAGTTAGATGATACATATACCAAATTATATCTATTGTAGATAACAGAACGACACTACATTCTGCAGATAAATATTTCCACTTTTTAGTTAATGATCATGTGGACCCTAGTGAGGAGAACCAAACCTGCAGCCCTACGGTCAAACTAAGGAGATCAATCGTGTTCTTCCCAGGGACAATTGTGATGGGGATATCCACTTTAACCTTAGCATTGTCGCTATTACCAGTTCTGCTCCCTGCAGAAAGTTTCAAAGGATATGCACAAGCAATAGTGTTATAGTGATACATGAACATCACAATGATGGAGCTACCCCACCCAAAATCCTATACTAGAATGTTTCAACTACCAAGCCTGGTATAACTCCCAACTGCAGGACGTTAAGGATTCTTGTGCATTTCACTTCCAAATAAGCAACACTGCAAGGACTTCAATGTTAATTTTATCAAGTCTATTGCAGTTTTCTGGTATTTTTATCCATAAACTTGAACAACAATTTGGATTTTCATCATCGTCTGCATCATTTTCCTATTCTACCAATTATAATTATATAATCTAAGCCAAGCAAGAAACTCATCGGATATACAAAAGAACAGTCCCTAGTTCTATCATCTTTACCCAAGATGCTAATCCTTTCATAAGTTCCATTCAACCCATTTCACTATAGAAACCCTATAAGTTCCTTAATAATATATCAGAGCAGAACTATAGGGCAAGTGAAAAAAAGAAACTTCTGTATATATATATATATATATAAATATATATTTTGTTTCCAGCTACCTGCAAGTTTCCCATTTATAAAAGCATGAAGGCCATGCCCAAGTGATTCCACATGAAGAACAGTTTGAGATCCATCTTGAAGGAAAGGCTCATCTCCCTTGATATTCATGCTGCCCAAAAGCATTCAATAAATATTCCTTAAAACATTGTGAATATAACAAACTTGAAAACGGTAGCAATTATGTCCTCAGGAAACAACTTTTAAAATAAAACACCAGCATACCTTAATGAATACCACAAGTAGTCACTTTTATCAGCAGTAGTGTTGATTTGCTCTAACAATCCAAGTTTGTTAAATGCGCTAGCCTTAGAGATGCCAACGGGTTCGTTTATCCAACTCCAGCCTGACCCGATTGAGTTAGTTGAATCAGCATTTGTATTCAATGATTCATGCATGAAGCTTGGAATCACACTCATAGAGTTAACCTGTCATGTTAAAAATAAAACAATACAGGTTACAAATTTACAAGAAGAACATCTCAACGTAATTAAGCGAATATAAATGCAAGCAATTCATAGCAGAGGCAGATGAAGCAGACACAGTCTATAGAAATATTCCAACTAGTGTTCTCAAGTGAATAATCCTAACCTCAGCACACTGTACTTAAAAACCGATACGACAGTTCATTGCAGTTAGTTTGTTAAATATGTATCCCCCCAACTCCATTAACTCTAAGGTGAAAGCCCATTGGTATTATAAAAAACTGACCTAATCCGGGAAAGAAATACATTGTTTGTACTTTGTACAACTGCAAGGGAGGTTCAGACGACCTATCTTGCAGAGTTAGGTTCATTGAACCCAAAACTAATGACAATTTGAATTTCCTACTATGGTCCTTTCGTAAGAGAAGATAGAAAAAGGTTAGCTTGACGTTATTCAGTTATTTATTCAAATGTTTCAAAGAATCTTTTCATCAAGAATCTTGACTAATGGCACAAAAATATCAAAGAGCAAGCAAGGTGGTTATGAGAAGGAACTTGAACCAAATCAAGCTATAGCATAACAATTTAATGGTACCATCATTTCGACAAATGCATAATTGATGAAGTTAACACTAACTCGAAGTGGGAAGTGTATGTGCTAATGCAACATACCTTGGCGGTATTCAGAACTACATTCTTGCAGTCTGGTAAGATGCTGACAGACCATGCTGGCAAATGGTATGAATTGCCATTGAAATTAACAGTCGCATCAGATTTGGTGTCTATATTGGCAAGAAAAGCAGAACATCCTCCCGATCCTGTTTTATATACAGCAGCCTGGGAAGAAAAAAGAAATACATAGATGAACTAGTTATTTTTTTAACAAGATCTGACAGAAGAAACTGTTGGACCTCTATTAGTTGATTCTCAACTATTATCTTTCGATAAGATCTGATCAAATTTTGCATTTAAGAAAAAGTGTGCAGTTTAAGAGTCTGTCAAAAAAGAATAACCAGAAAAAGTGATTTATTTGTTGTCATTTATATGAACAAAGCATTATGATCGTTAGGAATTCAACAGGGTCCCTCCTCGCAAATCAGACAAAGAAGAAGAGGCAGGCCCCGTTTGAGTTCTTGTTCATAACCCACATAGAAGCAAAGAAGTAAGGTTAAAAATGCTAAAGTAAGTGCCAATCAAGATAGGCCATACCTCCAAGTTTGGACCCATAGAGGAAATTTTAGGATCAGTGGCTATCAATGCTTCTTCACAAAGCTTTATAGCCTTATGGACATCTCTTAGGTGACCCCACTTTGGTTGTCTAACTTGTCCTGAGAAATTAGTTAATCCGAAGACAGGAGTAACTTAGAAGACACTGTTTAGTCAATTGTAAACTGAATAATCATGGATTAACCTATCTCATACTATCATTAATAAAAAACCAGCACTTTTAAAGTGCTTCCACAACCTTATCATCATCGTCATAATAACAACTACCAATAGGAGTCAAGTTGCAAACAAATGATAGCCTCAAGTATGTTGCAGGCACTTATAGGGTCAAGTAGATGCTTAGAAATACTAACAATTTCATTAGATTGATTGGAAACATACCATACTCATCAATCGGAGCATCATAATCATAACTAGTAGCAATAAAGGGTCCACCTGTAGTCCTGTCAAAGTTTGTTCCACCATGGTACTGTTTTAAGAGCAAACAAGCAAATTTGACTCGTAAGTTTGGTTCAAAATGGGACTGTCCATGCACAAACACATTTTAAACTCCAATTATCATTACCATATAATAGTTTTGGAAAGTTCCACCTCTTTGGAAAAACCGCGCAACAGCAAAAGCGAGGTCTTCTACAGGTCTGTAGGGCACGGTGCCACCAAATGAAAGGAACCTAGCATTTGGAATATGACTGGAAGTAATGAGGAAGAAATGCTTTGATAAAAATTTGAAACAGGGAAGCAACTCAGCAAGCAATCAACATTTTGATGGGGACATGTAATCCATACAACCAAAACAGCAACCACGTAAAAGTCAGATTAGTAAGTTATATTGGCAAGTCAGACATCCTACCATCCAGACCAATTCTCTGTCCACATTTTTGGTTTCTTATTAGAATTTGGGGTGAATTGGTCACAGTAAAATCCATTGCAGGTGTTAATCTGTCAATGCCAAGGTAAAAGAAGAAATTATATATGAAAACCCATCAATGCCTTGACAAAAACAAGAAACAATGTGAAACCCCTTTAAATTAAAACATGGAAAGTCTGAGTGAATTGATTAACTACTATTGAAATTGTTATCAATCAAGAAAACCCAAACTTACAATGGGATCAGGAGCATCAGATTGCTGGCACATAACCCAGGGAACTCCTGTATCCAATGAAATAGCCATACCAGCTGCCCATTTAATATAGGGTTTTGCGGCAGCCCCATATGCTGAATCAATGTTTCCATACTCATTTTCAATCTGATATTTAAAAAAATAAAAACATAATAAATTTGTCTTCTAAAATAACCCCGGAAAACCATTAGAAAATATAAATAAATTATAGCACCGACAATGGACAGGATTGTTTATAAGAAAGCGAGGGAAAAATGGTAGACCTGTGACAAAATAATGGGTCCTCCTTGTGATGCATACAACTTCTCTTGCTTCATCATTTCCACAATCTTAGCCGTGAACCTCTGCATTTCTGCCTGAAAAAACCGACAATATTATAGTCACTTTTAATCATTTCAGCTAACAGTCCTTCCAACAATTTCAGTGAACTTTAAGCAACAGAAGAAAAGGAAATTAAAAATTATTAGATTAATTAATTACATCATTATCTTATTATATATTACCTTAAATGGTTCATTATCAGTTCGAAACTTGATTCCGGGTATAAAATGTAACCAAAGAGGAAATCCACTGCAAATATTTTATCAACAAATTATAAAAAAAATTAAACATACCCAAAAAAGAAAGAAAAATAAATTAATTAAAATTTACCCATAATTCCATTCAGCGCAAACGTATGGACCGATGCGTAGATGAACATAAAGACCAGCGTCTGCAACTAGCTTTACAAATTTAACCAAATCGTTTCTTCCTTCGAAATTATACTGTAAATATCAAAAATCAAAACCCAAAATAATAAATCAATGGGATTCATTTTTACTTTTTTTTTTTTTTTTTAGTTCAGAATCTTCAGATGAGATTTTAGTAGGAAAAAAAAGAGAGAGGGACAGAACCTGGTTTCGGACTGGTTCGTGCAAGTTCCAGAAAACGTAAGTTTCAATCACATCTAACCCTCCGTCCTTGGATTTTTGTATAAGGTCTGGCCACATCTGACAGCATTAAAAACATGAGCCATAAATTATACAGAGTTGTCCTGAAAACAGGGGAGGAGAAATGAAAGGGAAAAAAGAAATGACGAAGAATTGAAGCTTACTTCAGGGGTGCTGCGAGGGTAATGAATGGAGCCAGAGATCAAGACGCGGCGTTTCCCGTCGATGACAATCGCTCGGTGATCGTACGTGACGGTGGATGCAAACGACGTCGTTACTATTACCAAACAAATAAGCAACACCAGAATCTCTGTTCTTCTCCTCATTTCCGGTAACTTACAACAACACAGCCACACACGTAAAGTTCCTCCCTTTTTGTTCTCTTTATCAAAAGAAAAAATGTAGCTTCTTGATTGTAACAATTCTATTGCTTTTGCCTTTGGGTTGATGCCTTTTTCTACTTTTCTTCCCTTTCTTCTGATAATATTTGTTGCTTGGCCGCTTTGTGTAACAAAATCAACACTTTAAGCTACCAGAGAACAGCAGTGCACGTCACCACTATTTCACCATTTTATCATCCTCATCTTCTTGTTGTTGTTTAATTATTAATAATATCCTCTCTTTTTTTTTGTTGTTTTGTTTTTTTAATGACAATAATGGCGTTTTTATAAGCCTTTTGCTGCAGTGGGGAGCAGTAATAGTAGTAAAAGCCAGCCAGTAGCTACGGGCAGTGAAGACGAAGTGAATGAAGTACTGGAGAAAGATATTATCAAGTGCTGCTTCACCATATGGCAAGGATAATGCACCTGCATTTCTCTTCGAACCACGTACTGGAACTTTTATACCGACACGTATATGAACAAAATCAAAGGTTTATTTTCTTTTTATAAGAGAACAAAATCAAAGTTAACACAACAGTTTGAGATTGAGGGTTACCTACGTAATCAAAGATTCCTCCTCAAATTGTTCACCGCTTCATCTTCTTGCATGTATTCCATAAGGAAATTAATTTTTTTTTACTGGTAATTAAAATTTAGGTGAGCTAAATTATTTCTTTTTAGTAATTACGTCTTCAATAAAAAATTAATTAAAAAGACAGGCCCTCTAATAATTATGTATAAAAATTAGCTATGCATCGACATATTACCATCAATTAAATAGAATAATAATGTTAAAAATAAAATTATCTTCTTTAAAAAGAAGTTAATGTAAGCTAAGATAGAGTAGAGATTGTTCGAAATTGTGATTTCGAGTCATCTTTATCTTTTTTTTTTAGGAAAAAAAATTGATTTATCATTATTTTATTAAAAAAAGAAAAGAAAAAGGTAGAATTATACAATCATTTATGGCTAAGACGTTTCGAAAGTAAACTGGGTGAAGGTTTCTTGACATTAAATTGGTAAGGTAATGGGTGGGTGAGTGTTTAACTAATAATTGATAATACCACGCAGCGGTCCTAATCACGTAGTATTCCCACATATTGTTGCATTGCATGTCCTAATTTGATTGTTAGGTTTAAATTCGTTTTGAATTTAAATTCGAAAAAATCTAGATTATTATGAATTGGACTTAAATTTTTTGAGTCTAAATTCTTAAGTTTTAAAGTCAAAATAATTTAATTTTGACTCACCTTAAATAAAATATAGAATCATTTGAGTTTAAATTTTAATTTTGAGTTCTATATATTAAAAAATTAATAAAAAAATTGTAATTCTAATCGAGTTAGCGAAAAATATCATAAAATTAGTTAAAGGAAACCAAAAAAATTCTACATCGACCTAAAATTGACCTAAATTTGCAGTTTGAAGAAAATAGTACTTATTTATAAATAGCACGCAAATGTGGAGGGGAAACTTGCGCGTATAACATTTTAATATTATAATTAGTCAGTCATTTTTGCAGTATAATAAGAAACATAAAAATTGACTATTACGTAAATGATCAAATTTACGTTCAAGTAACATCGATTTCAGTAAATTTTTAACGACAGAGGTCACGGTTGGCGCTGCCCTCGGGGCAAGCAAAGGACCACTTTGGACTTTGTATAAATTTCATTCTAAATTTTAATTAATTAATTACGGAGGCCTAATCATTTTGTATTGTTCTTCCATAACCATGGCGTGATACCAAAGGGGTTCATATGATTATTGTGGATTAGGCAAAAACTCCAAATTAGGTTCAACATCGTCTTTTGTGGGAACTTCACGTGAATTGTGGTTAGAATCAACTCTAATAGAAAATTATATATATGAAATAAATAACATAAAATTAATATAATAAATTCAGTACATGTATTTAACACTATATATTTATATGTAAAAAGAAAACACTATATTAAAATATATTATATTTTTGTTTAGAATTTTGATGCAATTACCAAAACCCTTGATTTGTGCCTTTAATTTATTAGTTACTATGAAAAAAAAAAAACGAGATACGAAAATATGCAAGAATTTTTTAATGAGAAAAGTATACGAGAATTGTTAGATTATTTATAAAAAGAAAAATTAAGAAATAAACATATAGCTTCACGACGATGACTAATTTTATAATAAAAACATAAACATCAAAATCTTTATTAATTTGCTAATAAATTTTTTTGTAGTATATGATAGCCATCAAATAAATTATTTGATATTTTTTTTGGGGGTAGTATACGACAATTTTTACACAATTACATAAAACTAAATTAATTTTATATTACTAGAATATAAATCCACTTGTATTTATATAATTAATTTAAGTTTGCATTTTTATATATTTTAATATTAACTATGTATTTACCGTTTAGTCGAATTTACATTACAACCTATTGAAAAGTTATGCGTTAGGATAAAATATATTAAGAAAGAAATAAGTATGTTTTAAGATAATATATATATATTAAGGGGTAACACTATACAGAGTATGGATTTCTCCATTATCCCTTTCCAAATGTCTTTTTCTTTCGCTTTTGAAGTTGCTATTACTTATTACATGCACTACAATTTTAATGAAATTCATAAACCCTAAATGTAAGATTTTTAATATACATTACTACATATTCTTTTTACGTGTACGTATCTTGGATTCCCAAATCCATAAATATATATAATTCTCAATCCTACGTCCTAGAAATGTAAAAATCAAGAGATGGAATGAAGATAAATAGGAAAACAATTAGAGAGAAAAAAAAATCTTCATCGATAAAATGAACACGTGTACACAAGATGAAGAAAAAAAGCAACCGGGGTTTATTTACATCTTAATTTACAACATTTTATAAAATTCCAATTTCATTTTTTTTATTATGTGCAACTATTATTCGGATTTATTCTGTTGTTTGGATATATTTTATTTTATTAATCATACATTATAATAATTTAATTATGGTTATATTTGTAATTGCATTTATTATTTTTTAATGCATTAGTCATTTTGGAATTTGGTAAAGCAATTAGAATTTAGGGTACCTAGGTGACAAATTGAGTTTTTTTGGAGAGTATATTAGCAAAAACAAAGCAATGTAATGCTAGCATAGTCCAGGAACATGATAATGAAACAGTTTTGGCTAATGCTAGATATCCTAAAACCTTAATAGGAGAGTTAAAGGGTGCTAACCACACGTAAACACAATTCTTATTTGGTGTTAGGTTGCTGAATTTCTTCAGAATATACATATAAATGTAAAGAAGATAGATGAGGCACAAAAAGTAAAAGGGGCAAAAGATTTTTTGGGTAATAAACTTTATTTTCTTAAATTTATTAAAAATAATTAATAATTAATAATTAAACCATTGTTAATCAATACGTATAAATAAAATCCAAATCACTAATAACCAACATGGTTGTTAGCTCAAGTGTCAAAAGTTGAAAACAAAACAATAATTATTGGGAAAAAGGAAAGAAAGAGTAAAAATAATAGTTTTGTTTTTGTGATAGTCAGTCATATAATGACAAGTCAACACCATAGAAATATAAGTACAGCTAAAACTAGCGCAGGTTTTCAAATATTTGTTTCGCAGGTGTTGAAAGGAGGTGATGAGAGAGAAAGGATGAAATTATAACAGGCCATGTGAACGCTGGACAAAATTCTCGGTGTAATGTCGTTGACCCCTGCCTGCATCCTGGTCCTGCTGTGCTAGGGTGGCAGCCATTGGCTGGCTACTACTGCTTTTTGGTTAGATTTTTGGTCCTTCCTTGCCAATGACTTTTTGGGGCGGTGCATCTCCACTGCTTAAATATTCTTTTTACTTTTTATATATATATGCTAATTGGTACAGCCACTATGCTATCAAAATTCCCAACTCCATCTCCAATGTCAACAGTCTGAGAAAGTTGCCATTTCTGATGCTCATCGGATATAATTTTCTAATTACATAAAGATGAAGCTAAACATTTTATTTGTTATCAAGATATAATTTTTTTGACTTATTATCCATCTTTGTGTGTATGCTGCTATATAAGTAAAATGGGATTATGAAAAACTTCCAACTCTTGTTATAGTGTTAAATCAACTGAGTTAACTCATACTGGCAAGTGTCTATTATATTTGAATCAAATAATTTGCAGTGGCGAGTTGGTGTAGTGATCAAGTTTGGTACTATGAAAGATGGATCCAACACCTAAAAGATATAATTTATTCAAATATGCTTGTTGGAATATCCCACGTCAATGCTCCAACTGTCGAAGAAACAAATTTGAGAGGAAAAAGAAATGCATGTATGTTCTTTTTTAAAATTAAAGTTTGGTATAAAATAATAATGGAGAGGAAAAAAGTCCAAAATGGAAAGTGGGAAGAAAAAGAGGATATTTAATTAATTTTAATATCAATAAATTGATCATGGAGCTAATTTATATATAAGATTTGATTTAACTACCTACTTTATTACAATTTCTGGTGGGTTGTTTTGTTGGTGGCTGCGCTACTCTTGTTTCGTTTATTGCAATCGATGGATTAATACTCAAAGCATGCAATGCGATGCAAGGGGTTATAAATATGCGTCGATATTTTTACTCAAGTCTGAGGACAACTAAGAATTAACACAATGTGAACCCAAGTGAATTGTCGAATATTATGTCTGATATTCTTGTCCACTTCAAAAACCAACAAAACCGATTAAAAGAGATATGTCAACGATTAAGATTTTTCAGATTTTCTTTTTCTACAACTCAACATCGGTGGGACCTTGCATTCTACAATGGGGGCCATAATTTGATTCAATAACAATATATTGGTGGTTAGTGATGACAGTGGGTTTTCCATGTAAGAAAGATGATCAAATTTGGTGAGGGTTGATATTAATATTGTAGTAAAGGACAACATTGATGGCCCAACTTTACGAACAACCGGACATGTGTAAACTTGTTGCTTAAGTTACCCAGTAGCAACCCAAACCAATGGTATTTTGCCCAGAGATTACATACCAAGTTTAAGCAATGCAAAGGCATCATCATCGAACTCATCCATTTCTCCTTTATTTTCCCTGCTTTTCCAAGCAATCTAATTTCTGTCCCCCTGCTTTAGGTTCCGGTTATTTATTCTTTCAGTCCTAATTAATATTTAACAAGCAAGAGGTAAGTCGCGTTTTTGTTTTTCATGCTTTTCATTAATAAATTGTATTAACTCTTTGTCATGGATATTGAGAGCTGAAATATTTGCTGCAGAAGAGAGTCTGAAAATGAAGATTTGAGAAGATGTGGAAGGAGAAGTCTAAGGTTGGTGCCTTAATTGTAGTTTACTTGTTTCTATTATTAATTTTGTTATGTATAGGTTTTTGAACTTTGGAGAGCTGCTTCGGTTGGCATTTTGCTCTTGCTACTGGAAACCAATATTTAAGAGTATTTTTTTTAGTTTGAACCTTGACCTTTCGTTGTTCTCGCATGATACTACTAATCATGCTATACTGCGCATTAATGGTTTAATTTTATAGATATGTGTGTGCAAGAACGACATTAAAGACTATTTTTAATTTGAAACCTTGACCATATTATGTAAGTTTGTGGCATTGACAAAAAGCAGGAAGCTGCTGCTGTTTCATTTAGAATGTGAAATTAGTTGCATTGTTGTCTATTCTTAGTTAGTTTCGGTAAAAATGGGGATCGACCTTGAAAAATGAAAACGGGAGTCGCTACCAATCCTTTTTTGCTTTGGTGTGATTGGATCATCTTATAAAACGTTTTTTAAAACATTAATTTTGACCTACAAAATTCAAGAAAACGGGTTCGGGAGGCGGTTATGTACAAGGAAGGATTAGCACTCTCGTAACGCTCAAAATTGGTACCTAATTGATAAAATCATGTCCTAATGTTGAAAATTTGAAAACTTTAAAATATGATCCTTTTATGTGAAAGAAAAAACAAGACTTACCTATCTCAAAGAAATAAAATGTTATACCCAATAAGTTAGGATGTAACATCTCATGACTTTGAAGCTAGGCTCGTCTTTATTTGTAGAAAATTCTTACCTCGAAACACAAAACATCATATCCAGTAAGTTAGGATACAACGTTTTGAATTCCCGAGAATAAGTTTTGATTTGAAGTTTGTAAGTTTCAATTTTAAAAGAGAAGATATACTTAATATCCTAAGTTCAATGAGGAAAATCGAAACTCAGTGAATTAGGGTACAATTATTCTCGTTGTCCCCCAAATATTTCGTATCACCATATTTTTTAAAACCTTTTGAATAAAATTTGACAATTTTGCAACATGTATTTTGTAAAAAAGATATGAATTCGATTTTGCGTTGATACATTACGAAATATAAATATCAAATAGCAATTCACAATAATCACAAGTAATATTAACATAGCCAATTAACAAAGGAATATAGCAACTAGTATATGAAATGAATTAACTATGCTAAGGCAATAATAAAATAAAGGAACATAAATAAACATATACAAGATATAATTAAAAAATTCATATAAAATATAAAAATTCAAGAAATGAATATTAAACTTTACCAACAAGATTAAATATAGAAGTAAATAAATGAATGATGTATTTAAGCATTGAATAAACCTTATAACAAAAAAAATGTGACAATTTCTAAAAACAATTAATATGCATAAACAATATGTTTTAAATAAATAATATAAAAATTTAGAGTATATAAAAATATATAGGATAAATAATTAATATATAATTTAATAATTTAGCATATATATAAATGAAAATAATAATACATGATAAAAACAATTACAAATAAATAGTATATAAAAACAAAAATATTTTTAATACAATAATCATAAAAAATTACTTATTTATAAACAATATAAACAATATCATACAAAATAAATTAAAAGTTATATATATAATAATAAATAATATACAAAATGAAAAGTGTAAAATAATAATTAATGTGCAAATTTTAAAATAATATATGATATATAAATAATATTGAATTTAATAAAGTAACCTAATATAAATAAATAGTAATAATTTAATATATATATATATATAAAAATAGTATATATTAAAAAAACAACATAAAAACTTTATACTATTAATAAATTAATATACAAATAGTAAAAAAATATAGAATTTTAATATGGTTAGATAATTTAATATAATATTAATATAATTTAAAAAAATAAAAAAAGGTTTAAAAATAAACAAAGGAACAGGGATTAAATTAAAATAAATAAAAATTAAGGAAAAATGTAAAAAGGATGATATTGAAGGGCACTACAAACTGTAGGGACCTAATAGGCAATTATGCCCTGCCTCCTAAACAGCGCCGTTCCGTTATCAACCTTTTAATAGCCCGAGGGACTCAATTGAAACAAAAACAAACTTTTAGGGCTAATTTGAAAAATAAAAAATGTTAAATTGGACGAAATTAAAACTAATAAAATTTTGGAGGGACTAAAATGGTAAATTGCCCTTTTTATAAAAACACGCGGATTCTCCCCGAATTTTCGGGTCAACGCGCGGATCTAAGGCCTTTAAACGACGTCGTTTTGGTCATTAACTGACCACACCAAAACGGCGTCGTTTCTTTGGCCTATATAAAGCAAAAATTAATCAAAAAAATCATTTTAATAGCCATTTAAAAAAAAAAACAAAAAACTGATCTTTAGAAAGCTCTCTCCTCTCTTCTGTCTCCGGCCAGACTCCGGTGTGAGCTCCGGCTACAGGCCACCTCGCATGCATCCCACGCGCCACCGCACATGGCGGCCTGAAGCAAGAAAAATCATTTTTTTTCACACGAATTGAAAGGTATATTTATTATTTTTTTTAACAGTATTCATATATAAAAATGCATAGATCAAAAAGAAAAAATAAAAAATGAACGAAATAAAAAAATCACCTCTGCTGTTGGATTTTTCTCTGTTTATTTCAGTGTATTTTTTATGTATCTTGTGTATGTTCGAGTCAGATTATGTCGGGCTTTTATAGCCTTGAACATAAAAAAGGAAATACACTGATTCTGCCATTTTTGCTGCTGTTTCTTTCCTTTTTGTAGGTCACTGGCGAAGAATCTGGCGTTGGAGCGCTGTCCGCGCTGATTGCGGCTGGACGAGGGGCTGATTGAGGCTTGCGACGCGAGGGGCTGGGCACTTGCAGCGCCTAGGGTTTCATAAACCTTAGGCTTCTGAAACTGTTTAGTGTTGGGCCCTTTTGGGCCATCTCTGTTTTGGGTCTGGGTAGGCTGTTTTAGATCTGGATCTTGAGGGTGTAATTGGGCCACGGGTTTAGGTTTAGTATTGAGCTAATCGGGTTTGGTAATTTGGGCTGTAAAAAAAACATTAGTTTTTATTTATTTTTATTATTTTATTTTTGGTTTTTCTGAATGAAACGGGCCCGGGTAAAATGGGCTGGTTACACTGAGCAAGTCTCCTCCGTCTCCCTTTTAAACACAAAACAAGAGCAGAATACATGCCATGATGATTCGTAGCAGGAACCATAGGAATTAAGGAATACGATAAACTTTAAGAAAGTTTAGGGACTGTTGGTGTTATTTGCCCATAAATATGATGATAACTTATAAAAAAAAAATTATAAACCCGTTGAAGCAAATTTTGCAAACCCCTGCTTAAGGTTTGAATTTGTATACAAAACACAGCGTGGCCTCCTTGTTTGCCTATTGGCTTGCATCATTCCTAAACTGTTGCCCGTGTTATTGACAAATGAACTGGAGTTTGATTCACCTAATCCAATGGCTGCTTCATTTGAAGATAACCAACTCGACATTTTTTCTTCTTTTGCTTCTCGTGGCATCAGTGCACCTGGAAATATTGGAAATGATGCATTTGGGTACTTGGTGAGTTTGTGAATTAGCATGTTCATTTTTGGTATGTCCAAGGCAGGCAAGTAGTAGTTAATTACTACCTGTGAAAGCTAGCATAGGTTTCTCAGCTCTGAAATACTATCTACAAAATTGAAACAAACTTGAACCGAACACGAGAAACAGTGCAAACATGTACAAGTAGTTGTTATTAACAAGAAACACAAAGCTTTAGAGTAATTAAGAGAAAGGACGTCCATGCAAGGGGCGGAGGCGACGCTTGGTGCATTCACGAGCATCCTCTGGCTGCGGATAAACAAAGTGAGCAATTGTGACGGAAACAATTATGATACTCAAACACAACACCGCGTAACACTGCCGACCCAGCTTTCCAACCCATCTCTCCTCCATCTTCTCCATTGCGCAGCAAATGATTCTGATTAATATATCAGCAAATGTTTTCTACCTGCATATATATATACTAATATACACAAGTAAGAATAGTTGGTTTTGTAAGAGAGGGAAAATTAAAGAAAACATGGGGTATATCAGCCGCTGGATATTGGATATAGTGTTGTAAAACTGTGGGAGGGAGGGATGATAATTATTAAGGCGAGGATTGTCGTTTACTGGCACCCTGATAAAATATGTTCACTGTTAAAGCGCTGCCAGACTTTAAAAACCGACTGCACCTGGGCCTGGCTTTAGCACTTTTTTGCATTTTAGTCTCATCCTGCAGCCTTTTTATAGAACTTTGCTCTTATAGGTTTAAAATAAATAAATTTGAACCCAAAAAAATAGTTCAACTTTAATTTAAGTTACGTATGGATTACAGTATTTGAATGGGATTGGATGACTTGATTGGATTATCGGTTTGAAAAATTGTATTAGATTGATTTAATCGCAAATCAATAAGGTTCAATAGAATCAACAGTTAAATTATATTTTTTTATCTTTTTAATATTTTTAATATTTTTTAATTGAATTATTCTAATAAGTAAAATAAACCGGACTATTTCAACCACTAATCCAATTTTAAAAACAATGATAGATTGTCTCTAGATTGTTTTGATTTACTTCACATCTTGTGTGGGGTCCTTTTTCAAATATATTCTAATTTGGCTTTAGATATATTTCTATTATTATAGGTAATTCAGATATGTACTATTTATAGTTGTACTTGTTAACTTAAAAAAATTGCTAACCAAATCTTAGTCACACAATTTTTTCTTTTTAGAAAAAAACTGCTCAACTTTCGCAAACCAACTTTTAGCTTTGCCAACAACGGGTCATGCCTTCGAGCGGGTTGCTAGTCGTGGCCTCTTCTTCAGTATATATATATTTTTAATTTCAGTCTATATTATCGTGATTTTTGTTCATGTTTTTATGATTCTTGTTTTGTTCACTTTGTTTCTCTTAAACCAATAGTTGGTTTAGTTTCAACTTTAGTTATAGTTTATGATTTCTAGCCGTGTTCTGACATATATATGAAATCTATCAAGTTAAAGCTATTACCAAATTTATTGAGAACCGTTTTTTGAGAGTCTTATCATGATAGAACACAAGGATGGTGTTCGTAAAATTGGAATATGAGATGATAATGAAAATGATAGGCCATTTAAGACTTGGCCTTTTGTGCATCAATGATGAGGTGAGTCTTTTGGAAGTGATTTCTTGGTTAATCAAGTTAATCGTCATGTTAGTCTGATTATGGGGAGCTTGGATGAAATTTTAAGCGATTTGATCAAAGCGATACATCTCTTGTTTGTTTTTTAATTCTTCTAATGGTACGTTTATTGTCAATTTAAGAAAAGATTATTTTGTTGCATGGTATTTGTGCATTATTTTATATAGTCTTTTTATAATTTATACTACATGTCATGTCTTTATATTATTATTGTTGATGGTTACTTTTAATAATTATATTTTATTTAAAAAATTTAAATTTAAGTTTCAACATTGAAGGTTGAATTTGACTCAATTCAGGGGAGAAGCCAAAAAAAAAAATTTAGGGAGGTTGAAATAAAATTTTAATTTTTAATAGTCTATATCTTTATAATTTTTAAATGATTAAATCAAATGTTTATAATTTTAGGGGGGCCAAAGTATAATTTTACCTTTACTAATTTAAAATTTTAAAAAATTCTAAATGACCTAAATAGAAATTTTCCATTTTAATGGGTTCGGGCCCCCTTCCAGCCCCTAGATTCGCCTCTTACTCAATTCAGATTATTTTCTTATTTAATAATATATATTTTTTGATATCCTGTATAGTTTATTTTGTATGAAAAATAAATTAGTGATAATATGATGTAAATAATAAAAAAGTATGTACTTTATCTATATTTAAATTTTTATTTAAAAAATAAATTAGAAAAAAATAATGTAACTAAGTAAATCTAAATAGAATTAGGTTCAACATTTATAAGTAGGAGTGAATTTAAGCATAATCCATATTTCAAGTTATTATTCAAATAAATTTAATAAAATGTTATTATTAAACATAATAAATTTAAAATTACTTAGATCTCTAAGCCTCTTCATACACAAGAAAACGAATTATACAAAAGAAAATTTTGTTAAAAAGTCCTAAAAAATTAAAATTAAATTAAATGCTACACATGAAGATCCAAAATGCGGATATCGTCATATATTGGTTCTTCTATCAAAAGAGAATTCTTTGGGCAAGATGTTGATGGCATGGTGTTCGGGATCACGTTCTTCACTTGAACTCACCTCGTTTATATCTCTATCAGTGCCTCCTTGTATTGGCTCCGCCATGTTAGGGTTGTGAGACGTTGAACCCTCATCGTAATGAGGGTGGTGGGAGGTGTATGGAGAATCCGTTTCCGATGACTCGATATCAAAACTCGACCTCCTTGGAGACGTATGGACGCTGTCCATTTCGCCCCGGTAGTACTTCAAGAGGTGAATTGGGGACGTGTGGTGCGATGGGGTGTTGGGTATGCTAGAGAATGGGGTTGCTGTAGCTGAACCCTTGTTTTTGACGTGTTTCCTAGCCGCGTGGTGCCAATTTTTAAGAGCTGTCGCTACTCTTTCATTGAATATAGTGGGTTTCATGTTCGAACCCATCTGATCATAGCCAAAAAAAAAATAAAATTATTACTTGGAATGTTCAAAATAATGTTTGTATGTAATGGTAAATATATGTTTATTACCTGTGTAACAAGGGCATAAAGAGGAAGAGTGACATAGCTGCAAAGAATTTGAACGATGACCCTATTTAAGAAAAAAAAAAGTTAGAAATACATTAGAACTTTAATTCCAATAATTTTAAATAATGAATGAGAATTTTTTTTTATAATATTGTTTTTTACCCCATTGAAATTGAGATGACTAAATCTTCCACGTGCTCATGAAAGCAAGAGCGTATCCCAAATTCATACTGTAAAATTCAGCAATTAAGACAATAAATTTCATTACAAAAATAATATATATGAAAAATCAAACCTCATTCATGTAGTAAATAGTAAAATACATTATTACGTACCCAAGTATATACAAAGAATGCAAGTTGAAAGGCATTCTGTAAAACAGTAAACAGAAGATTAATTTGGGAGTTAAAAAAGAATTATTCAATAATTACATAAGAAAGAAAAGTGGTATAATAACCTCACTATTTAATATATATATGTTTGATATATCGCTATTTACATAGCATTTTAATATTTTTAAAATTATTGTATTGTATTATCCTAGTATTATAGGTTGGTGTTAAAAAAGAAATAATACCTGAAAAAGAACGAAGTTGATGAGAAAGAGGATGAGGCTGGGGCGGTTGAACCAGAAAAGATGGTCGCCCAGTTCAACCACTGGCACTCCTCTCACCACCTCTCCTCTCTCTTGAATTCTTAGCCCCATTTTTGTTATTATCACTTGCAGCTTTGTCCCCACTAACAGGACCACCTGCACGGTTATCACCAAGTCACAACCCTTCATCCATCTCTCTCACTCTTTAAATGTTGATCATAACACATAAGTAATTAAGTAATGGGTGCTTACGATCAAAGGGAGAAATGGAAGCCAGAGATACGAATACCATCCTGTACCACAAGTTGAATAAATCAATCAAAATAAAGAATGTGAAATCCCTTTTTCTTTATTCTTTTATAAATATATAAGACTTACCATGAGTGTTGAAGAGTAGGAAGAGTACAGCTAAAAACCATATTGGAGGACTGGACAATTGATTGAAAAATTGGAGTCAATTTATGTAAGTAAAAATAGAGAAAACAGCAAAAGTATATGGATAAAATTAATTACCTGATACCAACAACAGCACTGAAATCTTCTTCCAGAGATCTATTTATGTATTTTTGAAAATTAAAATGGTTTTGGCTTTGGGGTGCCAAGTGTGCCTGTGAAAACATAAATAAATTTGAAGATTGCTTTTTAGTGGAATACTTTTTAATAGTAGAAATAATTTATATAAGAAATGAAGGAATTAAATACCATGATAAATCCATGTCGGAGGGTCAAGTAATCAACTTTAGGGACTGACCTAATAAATTGTCTAAAGAAACAAACCTGAAAAAGGAAAATAAAAATACAAAGTAATAATTTACTGTTAGAATATGAGTTGGAAATAACCAAAATCAATTTTATCATCCAAAAATATGAAATGATTTTTCAAAAATGTCATATTTTTATTTTAAAACAATTCTATTTCAATAAAAAAATACATTTTTTTAATTTATATATTTTCATTTTTTTCAAATATGAGCCTTAATGTTTTATACTTTTAATTTATCCATTTTTATTTTTATTTAAATAAGTTGTTAACTTTAACTTATCAGTAAATTATCAGTTAATCTTGCATTTGAATTTTTTTTTTTTTTGAGATTCAACTCAAAGAATAATAATTTATTCGGAATTTTAAAAAAAATGAAATAACATAAGATTTTTTTAAAAAATAATTTTTTAAAAAAAGTTGCTTACAATCCACAGTAGAAGGGGATTTTTGGTCCAAAAACTCAAATGTCTTCTTCCAAACGATGTTTCCCTTGCAAATCTGAACCGCTCTGGATCTGTTCAATAATCCATCACTAATTAGCTGGTGTTACAAATTAATTTGAATGAACAAAAAAATAATCCATTTTAGATTATCATCTTATTTATGAAAGAAAACTCTAAATAAATATTACTTATTGATTTCTACCTATATTTTTAAAATCCAATTTAAGGTATTTATCTCTCTTACTAACCACTTAAATTAAAAATAATTGTTACATAATTTGTCTCTTCAGATAATAACAATAAAATCATGCACATGGTACCAAATTCCTGTATATACAGAAATGCATGGATGGATGAGGTTCTAGTAGAATTTACTTAATTAAAATTTAGACTTCACTGGATTATAATTTCTACTAACCATGTGAGTACTGGTATTCAATTGTTCTAGTTTCCCTTTCCCATCTCTTCCACTTTCTCATCTGTACCAAAAAAGAAAAATTATATACAAAGAATTCATCCCTAAGTTTAGAATTTAAATTTGCTATCCTATATATATATATTCACGCTACAATTATATATATAATTAAAACCATGTTTAAAATTTGGAAATATTATTAATATATATATATAATAAATATTTAATTGAATTATTATCACACTATACCTTGGCTCTGCCCAACAAAAGCGTAAGAATACAGTAAATGACATGAAAAACGGCCAGCACAAAAATGAAATAATGGAGTTGATCCAGAGCTTCATATGAAATAAATTGTACTTTTCCCTGCAATATATACAAATTAACACATATTAATACACGACTTTTATTTATTTTTTCATACAACTTTTATATCTTAATTGCTTTTTATCAATTAGAGATACTTTATAGTCTGATATTAACTAGAATATTCACATCGCTTTTGTAACAAGATCGTTTGAACGTAAGATTGATATTATTGCATAAATTTCAAACCCCTTAAAGTAGTTTACCAACCTTTGATAATTCTTAGATACTTCGGGAAAAAAAACGAAAGGGGAATCTCAACATGAAAATTCAGAGAACTTCCCATCTTGTGCACCAAGAAATTAAATGTTATTAACTATCAAATCTGGCGATATTATGATTTTTTATTGCATACATTAGTTAGTCAATCGGATTATGTTTTCACTTGATTGAATAATATAATGTACAGATGTATATGAGTAATAAATAACATATAAATTCAATACCATCACGTGGATCTTTCCCCTTTGTTTTTTCTGTGGGCGGGGGGGTTTGCTTAAGCTGGTGCAAAACAAACTCTTCATAGTCATGGGGACGTAATTAAAGAAGAAAGATTAGGGGATGGATATGCATGTATACCTTATCCGCGCATTTGTCCTCTGATTTTCCGGCCAAAGAACGCCGGAAAACTCGAACAGAATCCGACATCATAAGAAGTCTCCGGCGATGTTCGTTGTTATCTGATGTATCTTCTTCCGAAGGTGGTTCATCCGCGATCTCTTGTCGATCATTATGGCATGGATGCCAAGTAGATCCAACTTTCTCTGATACGCATATGCTTGTTATTGAACCTTCTCCTACTGTTAGGAGTAATGATATAAATCCCAGCAACATAAGCTCTATCACCCAAACCCATTAAAATGATTAGTTTTTTATCATCTTTAACTTAAGCTTTAAACTAGTGTCTAAAAACGGATGCCAGTTCTACCTGACTTAATCTTTTCCAGAGCTTCATAAAGTGCTCGTTTACGTTTCTTCGTTAACCACTGCCAAAGCAAACAAATGATTAATTAAAAAACCAGCTGAAAATCAACTTTAAAAGCAATTTATATATATAGGGGTGATACCTTTCCAATCATATGGATTATATGTTCGATGATTATTGAAATCAAAACCAAACCAAAACAAACAACGGCAACAGCCCATGTTGGTGTTTCTTCCAATGATCTTGTACTACTAGCTTCACCTTCTCCAGACATGTTTTTGCTTCTTCTTCTTTTTCTGAAAACCAGCTCAAATGTTCTTCAAATGTCACCTTGATTGAATGAATTGTTAAAGGAAAATATATATAGTTTTGGAAACAATGTTGAAGAAGCTAATATATATAATATAATGTCAATACTAAAACCTTTGAATAAAATGCAAGGTTTTAAATGAAATTGACCGTCATTTTATTTATTTAATGTTAAGAGAATAAAAAAGAAGAGAAGAAGAAATCAAAGAAAGTTGCAGAGGAAAGAAGAATACAAGGGATAAGAACTTGATGACTTTGACATCCAGCCGGCGTAAACATAAGCGAAGGAGAGGAAAGAAGAAACATGATCAAAACAGAAAAAAGTCAAAAAAAACATGATAAACATATAATTCATTGACTTGATCCAATTGGATACATTCCAGCTAACAGAATTCGTGGACTAAATTAAAAATATTAAAGCTTTATTATTTTATTAATCACATTTGAATACCATTACCACTCGTGTCATTATTTCCCTCAGGTTTGAAAATTTACATTTATTCTTTCCTAAAAAAGTAAAACAAAATTACGTTTAGTAAATGAAAATCAACATAAAAATCTATTTTCACTTTTATTTTTTCCACTCCTTCAACAACCGAGAAATAAAAAATAATTTTTAAATGATTAAAGTAAAATATAGTTTTTAGTTTTACGTATCATTCAATAACTGAATTTAAATATAATTATTTGTAATTACACATGTGCCATGTTTGTAAAATCATTTTAATTAATAAATTTTATTGAATTGAGTATAATTACAATGCTTAAATAACAACTTATTTTTTTTAAAATCTTAATTTATTTTTTAATTATGTAATTATTTAATTATAATTTGTACAATTAAATAAGACATTTAAGAAGTAATTACACAATACTAGCAAAACATTGTAATTATAAAATTATGCAATTACTATACTAATATTTCTTTCTTTTTTTTTTTTTACAATTACTCCATGATATCTAAACACATAGAAAGTTTTCTTAGCATGTATTTACTTGAATTAGAGTCAAAAAAAAAAAAAAAAAAACTAAACTAATCCTTAATTTTTTTTTTTTTCATTTCTTCCAAATCAATATTGGTAAAATAATAAAAATGCCTTTTTTTTTTACGAATTTATACATATTCTTTTTATTTCTAAAAATTAAGTATTTAAAAAAAATTCAACTAAACATGTTTTTTTTAGGATATTTTATTTTTTAAAAATATGAAAACAAAAATAGCCTATGTAACACTCCTATACCTGGTCCAATCGTACAGACCCGGTATAAGACTATTACATTTGGTGCCAAAACGGTTATGACTAGATACTGTTTAATTAAAATATTTGTACATAGTATTTTAACTTACCAACCATATTTGCAAACGTAATTATTGTTTTACTAATTCATTTCATATATACCAAATTACTTCAAGTAACTCAAAATAGATAGAATTTCAAGAGTTTACATTTTAGTCTCTATTACATGGGAACACATTTGAACTGCATATGTACATGCCATTTTAATTCAAAATATAGTACCTACTTTTGAAGCTCTTAAGGATGTGATGAGATGAGAGATCTTCTAGTCTAATTGTACCTACGCGTTAAAAATAAACGCGTTAAGCCGGTGAAGGCTTAGTAAACACTACAAGAATAAATAGGTAAATAATCATAACAAAATATTTTAAATTTATTCAATTATTACATATTTACTCACATATAAGTTTCTTCAACTATGCCTGACTTTAATAAAATTTAATTTATCTTTTTGTAAGTTATAAAACTTACCTTAATACATCGATGATTCACTTTTGTTCACAACTCATATTCTTAGCCCAAAGTAGACTTTATAAAATATACCGGATATACGGAACAAATATAGAGGTGCATTATTATGCACTAGTGAACAGAGAGCACTAAAGTGCTATACAGAGAGCACAGATGTGCTAAACGGAAAGCATCAATGTGCTAATAATCGGAGAGCACTAACGTGCTAATAATCAGAGAGCACGCTAAAGTTCCTTAATGGCATGCCACTAATATCCTAGTAGTTCTAAATTCCATCTACTTGGGCATTAAAACTAAATTTTATACATTTAAATACTTTACATATATATTTCGAAAAATATTTCTCATTTCTTCCTCATTACAATTTAGTGCACATTTCACAATTCACAAATATCACACCTTTTTCACATATATACTTTTGTCACAACATTATTACTTAATGTTCAAACAATATATCATGTTATATTCTCCATCTATAATTTTCTTTACAAATTACATAATTACATAATTCCATAATCTATTATTATTATTATTATTATTTACAAATTTAAATATATATTTTATATTTTTATTTCTAAGTAATTCTATACTACAATATAAGCATTTAAATAAAAAAAAATTAAAAATCTTGTAGTACTCACAACAAAAAGGTTGAGATGATGTTTTCCTTCACTCCTTAGCTTTTTCTTTTCCTTTTTCTTCAATTAGGTCCTCTTTTTTCTTTTCTTTCTCTTCAATTTCATATAAAACATATAACAATTTATATGTTAGAGAAAAAAAAAACAATCAAATGACTTTCTTATACTATTTAATAAAAATAAACATGTATGATATAATAAATTCATCATTTCTTACCTTAGCTCACATTTCAATTTAATCCATAACTAAAATTATTTTTATTTCTATCACAATCTATACTTTATTTTTACTTAAATTTTACTTATAACTTAACTCTAAAATTTTCACTAATAAACCCTAATTTCAAATTTCTTACAATTTAGTCCTTATTGCATTAAACTTATAACTTATTTTACAATTTAATCTTATTTTTCCAATTCTAATTTAAATTTCAATCAATTCAATCACTAATTCATCCATTAATTCAGCATAAACTACATTAAAAATCTACTAAATTTCAAAATTTCAACATATATTTAATAGTATTTTGTTCTAAAATCATAAACACTCAAAAATTACAAGAAAAAGAATTAAATTGACTTACTAATTTAAGTTACCCTCAAAATCCCAAATTTTCTTTTTCTTTTTCTTTCTTTTTTCTTTCTCCCTATTCTCTCCGTTTCGATTCTGTTTCTTTCTTATTTCTAGTCTTTCTTTTGTTTTATATATAATAATAATAATAATATAATATAATATTATAATAATATAATATAATAACATACTTATTAATTAAGTAAATATAATATAATATATATTTTAAATTAAAAATATCAGATTTTTTAATGTTAAACGGCCTCAATTTACAATAATGGCATATTTTCCTATTTAGTCCTTTTTACTTTCTTTAATCTATAATTAAACTTTTACACTTATTTTAATCTAATCCTTTTTCTTAATTACTTCTAATTAAGTCAAATTCACCTAATCAAAACCTAATTAGACACACAACTAATTTCGTAAATATTTTTAATAAACATTTACGATTTAGTTTTATGAAAACAGAGACCCGAAAATACATTTTTTCGGTTACCAGACTATCGGGTCACTACAGCCTATATTTTCTAAAACTAAATACTACCTGAAGTATTTCTTTCTTTTTTTAATATTAGCCCTTAAAATTAACTTAATAAGTCTTATTTATTTGTACCTAGCTATATCTTTCCTACCAATTTATTTTAAATCAAGGGAGCTAAAGGTTTTCTATAGGTCAGGTAGAGTTTGATCAAATATCAGTTATCACTGAAAAACTCAATCTGAAGTTTTGATGCCCCATATATTGTAGAATCGCTTGGTGGTGGTGCGCTAAGTGGAATATACCAATAAAATCTGTCAATGATTTTTATTATCACCTGCAATTTTTTTTCCTCCTGTTAGGGGTCATAAACGCCACGGGATGGTTCAATGGCAACCTCCTCCAAGTGGTTTCGTCAAATTCAATATTGACGGGGTTGTGGGGGTATAGGAGGAGTCATGTTCGACACACAAGGGCAGATTTTGGTTTATTTCTCTAAGACCTTGGGGACTCTGGAGTCTGCAATGGTGGTTTTTTATGCAGTTAGAGGGCTCTAACCATTTTTAAGGCATCAAGGTGGTTTAATTCTAATAAAGTGATCATTGAATTGGACAAGATCAACGTGGTCCAATAGGTGGAGAATATGTCAAATATGCGGATTCATGATTTTAATATCCTGTCACCTGTTATGGACCATGAACTCAAAGATAAGTGGATTATGTCCGATCGACAAACTCAAAAGCCTCTTCTCTGGAAAAAGCTGCTACTGAGGGTAATTGTCATATTGTATCAGTTCTTTAACTCTAGGGGAAGTTAGTAGGGTGCTAGCAGAGTTTTGGTGCTGCATGTGGCGGTAAATGGAATGCCTTCATTAGCTGAACATTCATAATCAACCTGTGTAACTTTCGTGGGAGGTAGAGCTTTATTTGTACCTTTCAGAAAAAAAAGTTTGGATGCCCAAACAATACCGAAACATTCAAAAATTAATATTTTAATAGGTTAAAAAAATATTCCCTGAACAAAAGTTAGACCTTCTGATCAGTTGCATGCCCCGGTAGGGTATTGATTTTCAAATTCAACGGACGATTATGTAATATGATTGATAATTTGGTATTATAACCAATTATTTATTGTTAATACAAACATGATTGTTATTTGAATGGATCAATTATGAAATTTTATTTGCTATGTTATCTGCGACATGGTCATAACTCATCATTTCCATATTTTTTAAGAAAGCCTTTTTTTTAATCATCACACCTATGTTGCATGGATACGTAAATGTTGGCAAGTTGGTTAGTAATTAAAGGTTTTCTGTACTCATATTAATTACTTGATAAATTATTAAAATATTTGAATTTACGTTAACTCTCATATTCACAGCAAAAATGGAAATTAAGTTCCCTCTAAGGAAAACAAAATTGAAGAGTATGGAAAGACCGGCAAGTGAAAACCGAAGGCTATGGATTATGGGGAAAAAAAATTCAGTTAGGTAGAAAACTTAGTCAACCATGAAATATTGGAAGGATGCTCAAGCAAGTTGCATATATAATTAATTAATAAAAGAATATTTGCTAAATCCATAGAAAATCTTTCTAAGTTAATTGGTGTTTTTTTCTGGAATTATTGATAATAATGATTAATTTTTTTACCATAAATATTTTTTTGAAGAGATAAATGATATTAACCACTTGGATGTCTAAAGTAGTACAACACAAAATCTTAAAAATATAAAGTAAACTAAACAAGACAAAAAGTAGAATCAATAATGTGGAGACAAGACCTGTTCTTTTCTAAAACAAACCAAAAAGAGCAGAGTTTTTCCTGCTTTTAAGTTAAATATGTTGATCTCAAAACGTGGAAGAGAATAGTATCCAACATTCTGTGGCTAAAAATATATGTTAACGTGTGAAGTTGTTTGAAGGACACACCCATTTTTATGGGAGCATTAATAAAAGGTTGAAAATATGTTGTTAGAACTAGTTCTATTGATCATTTTAATATTACTAATATTAGTAATAATGAGGAATCCATCCCTCTACAATCATTATACAACTGGTTTCATGTTTTGATTAAATTATAGAGTAAAAAAATTAAATATTATAATATGTTTAAAATTTTTGTATTTTTCATAAATCTAGAATTTAATCTTTATGTTTTTATTTTTAAGATTTAATTTTTCTATTTTGCGATTTTTAAAATTTAAGTTCGTTGTTAACTTCGTTAAAATTTTTATGTTAAATTTACTGGTGTAACATTTTCAAATTAAAAAAAAAATACTCTCATGGTATCAATGTAACAAAAAATGACATTATAATGGATTTGAATTTACTAAAAAGTTTTAACATGTTAACAATTTTTAAAAATTCACCTTAACATTTTAATCAGAATAAAATATTTAGACTAACTAAGTTAAAGCACCAATTATATCAAAATTAAAGTATAAAAATTAAATATCAAATTTAAACGAAATATAAATATCAACACTAAAATTTAACCATTCTTATATATAGAAGTCCATTATATAAAAGGAAGTCCCTATGCTTTCCTTAAAAGACACATATTCTTTTTTTTAGAAGAAAAAATAATGGTTAAATTTAAGTTCTAATCTATTTATTTTTTAATGATTATATAAGAATGGTTAAATTTCAACTTCGATCTTTATATTTTATTTAAATTTGATATTTAATTTTGGGCTTAATATAACATTTAGTATCTGAACTTGACACTTTTTCTTAATTTTGTACTTAAACTTTTGGGTGTCCAATTTGGTACCTGAACTTGACTCTTTTTCCTAATTTGGTACCTAACCTTTTTTTGTTCGATTTGGTACTTGTCAAACGCTTTACAAATTACTCCAATATACTAACAATGTTATTTTTTTTATAAGGTAGCAAAAATAATCAATGCATGATCGACATGTGACAAATGATATAATATTTTTTGTATTTTATATGTTCAATTACTTTTAGTTTTAATTAATTAATTAAAAACAATGGATTTCTTTTAATTTGGGGTTTTAAAAAATCTTTTTTTTTCTTATTTAATATTAATTAGTTAAACATAGCTCAATACCTATTTTTTTAACATGAATTTCCTCTAATACTGGCAATATATTTGTAGCATAACAAAAAAATTAACATTGCTGGTGTTTTGCATAATTTGTATAAATTTAATAAATTTATGTACCAAATTGAACCTAAAAAAAAGCTTAACTACCAAATTAGGAAAAAATGTAAAGTTGAAGTACCAAATTGGGCCCAAAAAAGTTTGGATATCAAATTTAGGAAAAAGTGTCAAGTTCATGTACCAAATGTTATATTAAGCCTTAATTTTGACATAATTTAAACACTTGTCCATTCTATTTTTCCTTTTCTTTTAACACAAGAAAATAATGGCTAAATTTCAGTTCTACTCTCTTCATATGTCTAAATTATGACTTTCCTTTTCTTTTAACACAAGAAAATAATGGCTAAATTTCAGTTCTACTCTCTTCATATGTCTAAATTATGTCATAATTAAAGTATCGAAATTAAATCTTTGAGTGAAATTAATATAGAATCAAAATTGATATTTAATCATTATAATATAATCTTTAAAAAGTAGAGGGATTAGAACTGAAATTTAGTCATTATTTTCTCACGTTAAAAGAAAATTAAAAAAAAAAAGCATGGACAAATGTCTAAATAATATCAAAATTAAGGATCAAAATTAAAAATTAACCACACTTATATAATTAAAAATAGAAAGAATAGAAGTGGAATTTAGTCATTATATAAAAGGAAATGGAGAGGTATTCCTTTCATATATAATAGTATAGACTATAGATACTTAATATGAAATGTAGGCTGGATTTTAACCGCGAGCAAGTCTAATTAAGATAAAACCCCATAATTATATTTTCTTATTCTTGCTCGGTCGCTGTCCTGGTTTAATAGGTTGAAGATGAGTAGTTAACTAGTGAAGGTGAGTTTAGACATCTATCTCTAGAGAATCAAAATTTAAAATATTCGGTCATCTTAGCTCCTTAATTGACTAATGTGATCAATATTATTTTATGCTTTAATACTATGGATAGACCGTTCTAAGGTTTGATGGTTGAAATTTCTAACTTCCATTCTAATTAATGCATCAACAATGTTATTTTGTGTTGTTTTTCTCTACCATTTATATTTAATTTTTGCTTAACCTTGTATTTGAATGAGCCGGAAGGTTAGTTTCATCGTATTAAGATTATTTATTGTAGCAGTGCGATCGAATAATATAATGGTGAGATTAAAATTAATGGTAGAATATGTGTTTTGACCGATAATGCTGAAGTGATAAAAAAAATATATGATAATCAAAGATATTAAATTAAAACTTTACTCGTGTTAGTGAAAATCAATTAAATTAAATAATACATATATAAATTGTTAAAATAATGTTTCGTTGAATAATAAATAACATTATGTTTTTTAATAAAAAATATATTATTGACCTCGTCGCCGGATCCAAGTGTGTGGCATCACAGAGCAACTCAAACTCTTCAAATTATTTCACCAAGTAATTGTCAATCAATCACTAACTCTTTCAAATATAAGCATAAAACATGATTAATCGATGTTAAGCAATCTCATTTAAAGTGTTTTGGATTCAGACAAAGGTCAAGTATGGAGTTAAGATTTGAATCTAAATTTAGAAATGCACCTCGAGACATGAAAGGCTATGTCTCGAGACATACTTCCCTTATTTTTCTATCGTTGTTTTGAAATTCAAATGTCTCGAGACTTGATCTTTAATATCTTGTTATAGGTCTTGACACTTAGTTCCCTTATTTCGGACCTCTAATCTCGATGTTTAGGTATCTCAAGACGCTTTGATGTTTACTTGTCTAGAGATAAAAGAGCACTTGTCTCGAAATATATATTATATGTTATATCAAACAATAATTAAAATTTCATTTAAAGTATAAAACAAAATTAATTATAAAAAATAAAGATGAAAGGGGCTTAAATAATAAGAGAAAAAAGAGAAGCAATAAATTGGAGTAAGAAGATGATAAATGAAGCGAGTTGGAAAGATTGTTTATGCTCCATTCCATCCCTCACGGCTCACGTATCTATCCTTCGTATTCTATGGATTTATCAAATATTTCTTTCATTAACACAAGAACTAAAATTTGGCAAGTAAACGGCATATAAAAATGAGCGGATCATAGCACACAGACCCAGAGATATTGGAATCTGGATCACCAGTCTAACTCATATATCGGGCTGCTCCTTTTCCTTGGTGGGCTTAGTGTTTGGGTCAAATTCCTTGAGTGTTCCTTTTTTCTATAAACCAAGAGACTTCCCTTTTTTAAGTGAGAAATCTCAAACTTTATCTTTTATTCAACTTTAAAATATTTTAAATTACACCTTTAAATTATTGATGTTATACTAATCTAAGTTTTTTTTGTTATTAAAAATGTTAAAAGATATGCTAAAACTTATAGCTAAATTCAAAATGAAAAAAATTAAATAAATAGAACATTATCGCATAACATTTGATAGCTCTTGTGATATGTGTGATTATCATTTTGAAGATATATCGCATTTAATCGGAGACTATCTGACAGCTAAATAAATTTGGATGCAAGTTATCCCGGATGGATCTAGTGGGAGCTTTTTTATAGGGGACCTTCTTTAGTGGTAAAAGTCCAATTTGCAGAGTCCTGCTAAATCAATTGTCAGTGAGGTAAATTGGTCCTGTTTATTTAGTTTACTAACTTGGCGAATTTGAAAAAATCAGAATATTTCCTTTTCCTTTTCAGGGTGTCTTTTGGAATACAAGTGAGATTGTTAAGATTTCATATATATATATATATATATATGGGCAAAACAATTTCTTCTTCTTACAAGGAGGACATAACTAGAGGGGAGGAACAAATTTCAATAGCTAATGTACCGAAAAGTTGGATCAGTCTCTGTTCTGATGGAGCAGTTCAGATTGTCTCTGGAAATGCTGCAGTGGGGGGTGTCATAAGGAATGGAAATGGACAGTGGATCATGGAATATAACAGATATTTGGGCGAATGCTCAATATTTAATACTGAATTGTAGGGTAGCCTTTGATGGTTTGGCTCTCATCCAAATCAAGAATTTTGATTGTGTGATGGTGCAAACAGATAGCTTGGAGGTAGCCTTTCAAAACTCCTCGCTATCAAGCTCAAACTCTGCCCCCATTAGACACATTTATCACTTGTTGCTAAAAGCAGAACTTTGGATCATTCAACATCTTCTTAGGGACCGCAACAAAACTACTGACTGCTTAACCAAAATGGCTTTTGATACAAACCAAGGACTAAAGATTTTTTAGGAGATTCCAAGGAAGGTGTTCGCACTTTCTCCTGGTGCTCAAGCCAATGATAGTCTTGCTCAAAGAGTTATTATGTAGTTAGTTTGCTTTGGTTGTTTTATTTTACCAAAAATAATATCAGTTGAATTAGTAAACTATCGATAATGTTGTTAGATTTTTAGTTACACAGTTACTCCTCCTTGTATATATGAACACTGATGGCTTAAACAAATACATAATTGTGATTACTTTTCTCATATTATTTCAAGAATTTTTTTTGATCTACAAAAATACATAAGCTTTGAGCCTCAAACATCATATTTTTTATTGTCTCTCCTCCCAATTGTATCATTTTAATCAAAGTTATATTTAGTTTCAGTATATTTTTTAATAAATTTATTATATAATATTTTTCAGTATATATTATAATCTAATATACATGATTTCATAAGTAATGTAAATAAAAAATATTTTTGAAATGCAGTTGAAATCAATTTTAACTTTTCCTAATATTCCAAGTAGTGAACAAATCTAAGTAAGGTGCAATTATTGGTTATTATGGGTCAGAGGTGATGACTGCTGCTGCAAAATATATTAAACCACCAGTACACACTAATTCAGAATTTGCATGATTTGTTATTCAATAAAATTACACGTCTCGTTATTCTAGATTATTGTTAATATATATATATATTAGAATACCCTCCAAAATTGAAAACTCTAACATAATGGACGAGTTTACCTGGTGAAGGTTTGTATAGAAAGATGAACATGCAAATTAGGTCAAGTCAACATTTTAAATATCTTAATTAATGAAAATTAAACCAAAAAAATATAGAATAGGCTATCTTGACAAAACACAACATAACATACTTGAGATATATATGGAGTAGTTTATAATATGACTTGGAAGTGATGAACTTAGATATTTGCTTTTGATAATTTCAACTCAAGATGATGAATTTTTACAGTCCGAAATTAAATCTAAATTTGATTATAAAATATAAGTAATGTAGAATTTTATTATTTTTAAAATAAATTAAATTGATAAAAGAAGTGTCAATATTGGAGTTGGCCCAGTCCAGGCATATGGACAACACAACCTACAACCAACGTTGACTTGGTTGCTCCCAAAACCCGCCAGTTTCCTCCAGCTTTGTAGCGTTGAAAAGTGAATACTTAATTCTTTTTCGGTTAAAATCTGCCATCAGTCCCTGTTTTTTTCTAAAATTTGAAATTTAATCTCTGTATTTTTATTTTCAGTAATCTAGTCTCTCAACCATTCAGATTTTAAATTTTAGATCAAATCATTAATGCTATTAAAATTATTACATTAAATATGTTAGCTTGATATTTTGAAATAAAAAAATTACTTTCTCAATAGCCATGTAAGTAAAAAGATAAGGTTGCAATGAATTTGAATTTAACAAAATAATTTTATTAATTAAATCTAAATTTTGAAATCTAAAAAATAAAAAAGACTGAATTCCTAATTTTTAAGAGTAGAGGTACTTATGACACATTTTTTTTTTTTTTTTTTTTTTTTTTTTCTCCTTCTTCGATGGTCCTGGTCCACTTAATTATTTTGAAATTAATTCTGGGTGTTGTCCTCATTTATTTCTCTTGACAGATAGTGCCCTTATCTCTAATGCGTTAATTAATGGCGCCATCTTTTCTCTATTACTACTATCTCATCGAATCGTTGATGTGAAAAACCAACGAGTACCATGGCTGCCGGGGAAGAAGCCTCCACTTCTCGCTCTCTCCAAGAGACTCCCACTTGGGCCGTCGCTACCGTTTGCTTCGTCTTCATCTCCCTTTCCATTATCATCGAATACTTGATTCATCGCATCTCAAATGTAGGCAAATTAACTTCTTCATCTACATCAAAAAACAAAACCCTCCTCCGTACCACATATATAGTAATTATACACTTGTTTAAACCATGTTTCGCAGTGGCTCAAGCGACGTAGGAAAATTGCACTCTTTGATGCCGTCGAGAAGCTTAAATCCGGTAAACTAAAACCACACAAATATATTTTGATAAATTGATCATCTTGGGTTCATATTTATATATATTTGTGGGGCTTGGTTTGTGGTTGCAGTGCTCATGGTGCTGGGTTTCATGTCACTTATATTAACAGTGAGTCGGAGCTTCATCTCCAAAATTTGTATACCCAATGAAGTTGCAAATTCTATGCTTCCATGCCGGAAAACCCTTGATTCTATTAGAACTACCCAAGACTTGGGATACGACCAAATATGGAGCGTCCATGGATTGCATGAAAGAATATTGGATGATGAAAATGTTTCTCCAGAGTACTGTGATTCCAAGGTTCCTTCTTTAATATTGAAATTAGATAGTTATTTTTTTGACTGATTTAGATGTTTTAATAGATAAAATGGTATTGGCAGGGAAAGACGTCTCTAATATCAGAGGAGGGGGCGAACCAGCTGAGCATCTTCATCTTTGTGTTAGCGGCTATGCAAATTGTGTATACGGTGCTCACTATGGCTTTGGGAAGGGCTAAGGTTGGTCATTATTTCAAAATTTTATTTAATTAATTAATCCTACTTCTAAACTTATCCTAATTAATTAAATATTTTTCGTTAATTAATGTTAGATGAGGCGTTGGAAAACCTGGGAGAAGGAGACGCTAACGGTGGAATATCAAGCTGCCAACGGTAAACTATTGCCCACCTTTATCCCGTAATTATGATATTATATTCTTAATTGTTATGATTAAATTTTTGTATACTGATTATATTGCTAAATTCTATAAATTTATAAGAAAAATATTATAATTAATTAATTTTAAACTCCAAGCTATTAATTAATAGAAAAAGAAAAGAAGGGTGTTGAATCTAGAATCTATATTATTGAATTGTATAAGTATATATTTTCTTTTCCTAATTAAATAGTAAAAAAAGATATTTAATTATGTAGGTCCCTTAATTAGAAATATTGTAGTGGGCAGTCAAAATCAAAAATTATTTCTCTCCTGTTTTTTTCTATCAATAGAAAATTATTTATAATACAATTTGAGAATTTATAATATACGCTATATAAATGTGTGAAATAGATGTATTTTGGGCGAAGCATTTGATGATTTTAATTTCAACTCCTCTTTATACTTAATTTCTTTAACAAAATATTTTTCAATTTTTCAATTTTTTATAATTTTTCCTCATTACCTAAATAATTTAGCTTTACCTATCCAGATAAGTGTTTATATATATTTTTGTGTATTTTTCCTTAAAAATCATTTTAACACCGCCTTTCCCTATTGTCGGAATTAAATTATTATTATTTATTTTTGGAAAGCAATTTTTATATTAAAATTGAAAACTTGTCGGTCAAATTTTGATTCGTAATTAAAAGGAATGAACCGAGCATTGAGAATCACGGGGCTAAAAATTCCAATATAATATATATTTTAAAAAATTAAATAATTTCCTAATCTCAATAGTGATCATGTTGTTGTCAGCATTAGATTTATATCTACTTAGAAGCACAAAATTATGTTAAAAGATGGATATTATACCCAAAAAATAATAATTAATTTTCAACATTTAAAATCTTCCTCTATATTACAAAACTACACCATATTTCTGTAAACAAAATAATTGAGACATTGTCTTCAATTTCCAATATCAATTCTCATTTTTTAATTAGATTTGTATTAATATTCTTTATTTTATGTTCTCATATTATTACATTAATAACCAAACATTAATGTATTAGATCCTAATCGTTTTCGATTCACAAGACAAACGACTTTTGCACAACGCCATATAAATCCATGTACAGACGCATCAATCCTTTTGTGGACTGTAAGTTTCATTTTCTTTTTAAATGCATCAATTTTGGGATATATATATATATATATATATAATGGTGATAAAAAGTTATATTGGTGCAGAAATGCTTCTTTCAACAGTTCTTTAATTCGGTGGCGAAAGTTGATTACCTTACTCTACGCCATGGCTTCGTCGCTGTTAGTACTATCCTTTCTCCCATCTAAACTGCATTTGGATTTGGTATCATTAATTACATTTGTTAGTTAAATTATTGGGTTCATATAAATACGTTTGTATATAATTTGCAGACTCATTTATCAGTAGGTAGTTCTTTCAATTTCCAAAAATACATACAACGATCACTGGAAGATGATTTCAAAATTATAGTTGGCATCAGGTACTGAAATCTGTCGTCGATTAGCACCATTGTTTTATATAAAAATAAATGAACGTTAATTCCATTAATATTTTGTGGTTTAATTTCATGGAGCAATGCAGCCCTTTTATGTGGTTCTTGGTTGTTATCTTCCTACTAGTCGACGTACACGGTGAGTAGTTTTTCCTATTTACTTCAATTAAGAGTTTAAATATTCATGGGTTTGGCAAAAAAATCCGATTCTACTGTGTAGGACTGACAGACTTGAGATTTTCTTAATCTCTATTTTAAGTAATGTGTTGTTTCAAACGATGTTTGAATTTGAACAGGTTGGAATGTGTATCTATGGGTTTCATTTCTGCCATTGACAGTAAGCAAAGCACTAATTAAAAGGTTTTTAGTGTTCTCAAACAATTCTCAATTTTGACAATTTTCTCAACATGGGTTCAGATAGTGCTGATTATGGGAACCAAACTGCAAGTAATATTGGCAAAAATGGCACACAGAGTGGAAGATCAGAACAGTGTAATCCAAGGAGCCCCTTTGGTGCAACCCAACGACAACTTCTTCTGGTTCAATAACCCCAAGTTTGTTTTGACCCTTCTGCATTACACTCTCTTTATGGTACAATTTTATCTGAAATTTGTTGTTTATTACACTATTTGTTGATTGAATTTAACACCTGATTTTTCCATTACTTCAATTCTCAGAATGCATTTGAGGTTGCCTTTTTCGTCTGGGTCACGGTAATTAATACTTGTTATTAACCTCTTTCATTTTTTTTCAAGAAATAATCTCCACATTTACATCTGTATATGTATATTTATCTTAATTTTCAGACACAATATGGAATAAAGTCCTGCTACCATGAAAACAGAGAAATAATCGCCACAAGGGTGGTGTTAGCGTAAGCTCCAATTCCTTGTTCTTTTCAATTTTTTAAAATTTTTTATTATAGAAAAAGTTAATTAAATAGTGACAAATATTATTCAAACTTTTCAGTTGTAGCTTAAGCATATTTAAATATTAAATATAATGGTTCTTTTTTGGTAATAAAATATAATGGTATCTAATAATTATCCTAATTCCAAAAAATATAAATAGCTAAATTCCTTGAATATCCATGTATAAAAATCATACGAGTTTAAATATTTGAGATATGTTATTTTACAGTGTGACGGTTCAAGTCATATGCAGTTACGTTACTCTTCCCCTCTATGCTCTTGTGACACAAGTAAGGTTTATGCATATTCTTCATATTACCTATAATCAGAAATAATCATGATGAAAGCAAAATCAGCTGTGGATTAATTTCATTTTTTTCATATATTCATAGATGGGATCAAATTTCAAGAGAGCTGTGTTGGAAGAGCAAACAACCAATGCAATAAAACAATGGCACGCCGGTGTGAAGCTGAAACGGAAAAAACAACGCCTATCTTCGCAGGCTGCTGCCGATGATTTTCCGGAAAACAGCACCACCATTTCCACCGTGGATTCATCGTCTCATCAGCCTCCAACACTGGCTTCTTTCGAAATTGGTAGCTCTCCGGAGATACAAGAAGCTGGCCCTGCTATGCCTACTTCCGTGGCAGTGGAAATACAAATGGCTTCCGTGGAGAAGAAATTAGAGAGAGATTACCGGGTTATCTGACCAATTACGAAACCTTCTTTATTTTTTTTTTGTTTATTTAATCTGTATAGGAATTATTAGTAGATAATCCTTTGCAAAATGATTCAATTAAGATACGATTAGGGAAATAACATTTAAGTGGTTCTATTAACTTTTGTTCAAGGTAAATTTGACATGGTGACTAAGTGAGCATTGAATTTTCTTATTTAAGTTTATTATTTCCTTTATAGATTTTTATAGTTTATTTTTATCATTACAATATTGAGAATTGAGAAATCATTTAAATTTTTGCTAATAACTTCTTGACCTAGTGTCAAGTGTATTTGTATTATAACATGAGAGCTTGAGTTTAATCCCTAACAATTTTACCTCTACCCTTAATTATCAAAATTAAAAAAATAAAAAAAAACCAGAGTTTGATATGTTATTTAAAATTAATTATTGAATATAAAAAAAATGTGTTATACCCTATAAACTTTTCTCTTTTTTCTCTAAGCCGTTTGTTTCTTATTTTTTGTTTTACTTAGCGGTGGTGCCAGCCTCCGAGCTAGTTATCACCCACTTTTCCCTTCCCACCAACTTTTTCTTTCTTTCTTCTTCTCATTCACTTCACATGTCCTTTCTTTTCCAATTTGCAGATCTATTTTGTGGGTATCTTTGTTGTCTTTACAAGTTATGATGAATAGATAAAGATGTCTTTTGTTCGCTAGAACTCTAATAGCCACCAGTAGTTTTTTTGGAAAGTGGGTGGCTCTTCGTCAGTTTCTTAATTTGTTTTTTGTTTTGAGAATATTTCAGAATAATAAATGAATTCATGAGTCGATTTGGACTCGTGTTGTCTTAAGTTTTATATATTTTTTTGTTTGTTTTTCCATTGTTCAGTAAGTCTTCAGTTTTAAATTTTTATATCTGCTCTTGTAGCATGATTTTTAGTCTTGTTTATGCATGTAATCTTAGTTTTACAATTGATTTTAGGGATGATTTTGTTGTCGTCCTCTTTAGTTTGGTGAATCCTCGATTATTTTGTAGATTTTTGCTCACCACTTTGAACTATCCGGGGTTGATTTTCTTATTGTGTTAAGTGCTTGCAATTACTCCAGATATGCCGTGCTTGAGTTAGTTTAAAGTTAATTGTCAACGTGTCAGAATGTTCTATTGATATTGAGGCTAAAGCCTTTGCTATGTTGATGGAGCTTGCCCTTCCTCATCTACGACAAGTGTTCATTATTATTTTTTCTTGAATTATATGGTTCCATTCATTGAATGAATTAATGAATTTACCTTTAAAAAAAGTAATTACTGAATATAAATTTGTTTGATAAACATGGGTTTTAAATCATATTATTTGAGGGTTTTTTTGTCTAGTTATGTTTTTGGTTAAACTATCATATTAGTCCCTCTACTTTGATAAAATTTGAGATTTGATCATTGCATATAAAAGTTAAAAATTAAGTCCTCTTACTTTTCTAATTAAAAATCTCTATCCAATCATTAATTCTTATTATATCCCGTCAAAATTTATCAATTTGGCACGTTGATGAGGTTGCCTTCATATCATGTGACATGATTAACACAAAAATAAACATGTTAAGTTAACAAATTTTAATAGAAATTACTAAGGACAATAATAATTGCACAAAAATACAAGGACTAATAGCATATTTTAACCTATATTTTTTTTTTATATAAAATCATCAAAAATAAACATCAACTTGAAGTACACTTTAACTTTTAGACTTTCCATTTTACCATTTTAACCCATGCTTCATTTAGTTTTTTATAATTTTTTTAATAAATATAATTTTTACATAATATTTCAAACATTATTTATTTAATAATTGTAGAATATATAAAATAAACCATTTTTATATGATACAGACAACGATTTGTGACTGTAATTATGATCGTGATTGTGAGGTAAATGAAAATTGATACTACTTTAATGATGTGAAAACATACTAAATTTAACTATCGGAGCAATTATGTACTAATAAAGCAAATGTTGGGAGGAGCAACTATGATTGAATTTCTATTACAATCATGTGGTATCGAAACATAAAACATGTTTGATGCCACCTAGTTACCTACCTACCGCATCTATTAATCCATGAAAAATCACAATCAAGAACTAGGGTGGCTCCATTCGCCAATTGAATCCATCTGTAGGGCTAAGATGGATTATCAATTTAGAATGAGAAAGATTTAACATTGTAAGAACCATCTAATGTAACACCCCTTACCCGTATTCGACACCGAAATAGGGTACGAGGCATTACCGGAATTACAAATTTATTTATCAAAAATTTTATATCATTTAACATTTATTTTTGAAACCAATCAAAAATCAAACATATTATCCCTTAAAACATATTTATTTTTCTTATTTCATGACTTACTTGAATTTATTTCTTGTCTCAACATATTTAATTACCTTTTATTTACATATTACAGATAATCACATATTGACATGTCATGATAAATATCATTCTCTTGCCGTTTATTCATAAACATATATTAGTTAATTCGTTATATCAATATTTCACGTGCTATCAACTTATATTTCCTTATATCACATATTTAAAGTTACACGAACTTACGGCTAAATTTGCGAAATACCAAGATTCAAGGGCATTTTGGTAATTTCCCATTTTCATCGATTTTTCAACCGATCTTAATCTAATTAATAATTTCATTCAATTTTGCAATTTTAAATAATAAAATAATCCATTCCATGTAAATTGGTCATCTCCAACATTTATACAAAACTAATCATAAACTTTTACTTTTATTCAATTTAGTCCCTGGGCCTAAAACATTACAAATTAGCCATGCTAGCTGAATATTCATACATATTTTTCCTCCTCCTCCTCTCCATTCCACATCCTTAATGTATATAACATGCTATAAGTAACATTGTAAATAAGTTCATTATTTACTCATAAGTATATTCAAAACTGCCCATTTGAGTCATAGTCACTAAATTATTTATTTCCAGAGCTACAGAACTCCAAATGAAGAACCGTGAATTTTTCCTAAAACTAGACTCACATATATTCTTGCCATAAAATTTTCAGAATTTTTGGTTTAGCCAATTAGTACAGTTTATTCTTTAAAGTCACCCCTGTTCTGCTGTCTGGCAGTTCCGACCCTTCTTCACTAAAAATTAATTATCTTTTTATATAGAATTCATATGATGTTATGGTTTATTTCTTATAAAACTAGACTCATTAAGGAATCTAACCATATAAATTATGTTCCCAAATTATTTTTATACAAATTTTAGTGAATTTCTAAAGTAAGAACAGGGGATCACGAAGTTGTTCTAAACCAGTCTTATAAAAATACAAATATCTCAAATTACAGAATTCCTTTGCTTTCTCTGTTTCTTTTATATGAAAATAGACTCAATAAGCTTTAATTCCATATCTCACTTGACTTCTAATTCTATTTATACAATTTTTGGTGATTTTTCAAAGTTAGACAACTGCTGCTGTCTAAAACTGCTTTAGTGTAACATGTTGATTTCTATTTTGTCCCTAATTCCACAATTTATACAATTCAGTCCTTGCTGAATTAACCCCTCAATTGAGTTAATTTTCTCATTTAATACTTTTATCTATCATTTTAAAACTCCTTCATAACCTTTGAAATTAGAATTTTAACACTAGGCCTTAATTTCAGCTATTTCACAATTAGGTCCTAAAACCAATTTCCATCAATTTCACTTGATTAAATCATCATATAACAAAATTAAAGCTTCAATTCAATATTTATTCATCATATTCTTCCAACACTAATCCACATAAACTTTAAAAATTTAGCCATAGAATCAAAAACTAATGAATTAATAAATTGGACCCAATTGTAAAAGTCCAAAACATAGAAATTTCAAGGAGAAAGCAAGAATTAAACTTACATGATGCTTGAGTATAAAAACTAGCTTGAACTCTCTCCCATGGCTATTTTTCAGCTGAAGAAAATAAAGAGAAATGAAGAGAATTCTCCATATATTTCAATTTGATCCCCTTTTATTTAGCTAATTTTGAAAATTTTCCAATTTTCCCCCCTTTTTCTTCTTTCTCTTCTCTTCTTCTTTCTTTCCTGCTCTCTGCTTCTTCGTTTGGGTTTCTGTTCTCTATTCTCTTCCTTTTTTTTTTTTTTCTTTTGTTTGTATATATATAATAATATAATAATATAATAATATAATATTATAATAATATACCTTAAAAATCTCAGATTTTTCTTTGTTATGCCGCCTCAACTATACAAAATGGTATAATTTCCATTTTGATCCTTCATAATTTCTTTTAATCTATAATTTAACTTTTACTTTCATTTCAGTTTAGTCCTTTTCATTTAATTTCCTACCCAAACGTTAAAATTTTCTAACGAAAGTTTAATAATAACTTAATGACATTCCATAAATATTTTTGGAAATATTTATGGCTCACTTTATAAATTCGAGGTCTCAATACCTCGTTTTTGGCCTAATTTTTCTAATTAATTCTTTCGGTTCACAAAATTCACTAATTTTAAAATATTTCTAAAATCACACTTAACTTATAATTATCGATTAACAAAATTTTCTAACTTTTCGCCAAATTTAGTGATCTCGAATCACTGTTCCGACACTATTAAAATTGGGCTGTTACAATTCTTCCCCCCTAAAAAAAATTTCGTCCTCGAAATTTCCTTATTATTTTGATCATGAACTTCGTTATTTCTATAATTCTATAGCTCCTTTGTGCACATATTTATCTGATTTATCATTTATATCCATTCCATATCCTTTCAGTTTGCAATTTATTTTTAATTCAATATTGCGAATATACCTTATAGCGAAAATTACTTACCTTTTTATAAGAGGCCCAATAGATTCAATAGAATACTTAAGATATATGAAACAAATATAGAAGTGTATTATTATTTACTATTAGTCAGATAGCACTTGATGAGAACCAAAGTGTTATTATCAGAGAATGCGCTAAAGTTCCTTAATGGTATACCACTAATATCTTAGTAGATTTAATCTCATTTACTTGGGAAAATTACATTATACACGCATGTCACTTTTACAATTTTAACATAATGCTTTTACATATCATTTTTTTTTTTTTTTCCAATTTCACTTAAATGTATTCACAAATAAATTTAATTTCACTTCCTCTTCAATATACAATTCAATACTAATATTTATCCATCAGTTAATTCAGTTTCCATTTAATTCATCAATAACGCTTACCTCATACTTCACTTACTATACGCATAATTTAAATTTAACATTTAATATTAAATAGTAAACATCAAGCATGCAACAATATAAGTCATATGTGTTAATTTATACTTTAATTTCATACCTCAACAATAGCATTTCATCAAATAGCATCATATATCATCTATATTATTTTTAATCAATTCATAAACCTTTGGTTCAAGTTTTCAATCTCATATCTCAATTTCAATTTACATTTCAATTCCTAATTCCACTTTTCCATACTTTCAATAGTTTAACCGATCAAATTCAATCGATTTTTCTCATTTCGTTTATTCAACAGATTTCAATAATAATAATTTGATATTTTAACAAATTTATGAACCTTAAGTTCATACTTCAATTCTCACATTTCAATTCGATTCACAATTCAACTCATAATTTCTTACTCATATTTTCAATAGTTCAATCGATCAAATTTATTTAGTTTTTCTCATTTTAGTTATTCACCCTATTAACAATCCGGACTTTGATAGATACACGGATTCCAACCCAAACACACCAAGATGCGGCACATTGTGCCTTAACGGTATACACAATATACGACACACAAAGTGTCGAATCGTAATGATAAAGAATAATGATGAGTCGGCATGTAAGTGCTCGATCGATGTTTAAGCCGGCAAAAAACCCGCACTCTTCCATATCCTATAGCATGCCAATTATATCCGACTAGTCCGACAAGTTAATAGGGAGATCAATTCTCATTTTAATTTCACTTAATATTCATATCTACCCCTATTAACAAGACTCGGACTTTGGCGGATACGCGGATCCAACCAAACACACCAGATTGGCACCCAGTGCCTCATCGACTCAAGGTCGAAGAATCACGAACACTTCCAATCCTATGGCATGCCATTTATATCCAATCTAGCCCGATAAGTTAATAGGGTATTCAAATCATCATTTCATTTTTTTTTTTTTTTTTTTTTCAAATTCACTTTTCCATTTCCTAATCAGTATATAATTCAATGATTCACTTTGTTCTCATTTCACTTTCTTAGCCCAAAGTAGACTTTATAGAACACACCGGATATACGGAACAGATACAGAGGTGCATTATGATGCACAAGTGAACAGAGAGCACCAATGTGCTAATAATCAGAGAGCACCGACGTGCTAATAATCAGAGAGCACTGACGTGCTAATATCGGAGAGCACCAATGTGCTAATATCAGAGAGCACTGACGTGCTAATATCGGAGAGCACCAATGTGCTAATATCAGAGAGCACTAACGTGCTAATGTTCCTTAATATCCCAGTAGTTCTAAATTTCGCGTCTACTTGGGCATTAAAAGTGAATCTCATATATTTAAATAATTCACATAAATATTTCAAAAAGGATAAATAACAATAATTTAAAATTCTTGTAGTACTTACAACAAAAAGGTTGAAATGATATATGTTATTCTTCCTTCACTCCTTAACCTTCTCTTTTCCTTTTCCTTCAATTCGGTCCTCTCCTTTCTTTCTCAAATTGATTTCATATAAACATATAACATTTATATGTAAAAAGTAATCAAATAAACTTTCTATATTATTTAACAAAATAAGCATGTATAATATATTTTTATTCAATTCGTATTTTTAATTTATTGTCTAATCAAATTTAAAATCACTAATTACTTTTCAATCAATATACATTTCAATTACTCACATATTTTCTTTATTTAATTTAATTTGCCTTCAAATATTCAAATAATTCATAATTCAGTTACGTAATTTAAATAACTTTCTAATTTCCAGTTCATTCTACTTTCACTTCTTATTTCAACCAGTTTCACAGTATTGCAGTAATTCTTCATAGTTTAATGCAATACACATAACAATATTCAATAACTTCATGATTCAATTCAAGATTACACAAAATAATATTGATATTCCATAATTCATTTCAAGATCAATCTCAACTTCAGGACTCAATCTTAAATTTATCATTTTACTAAATACTTACCTTAAAATACTTACCACACATAATTAATAAATTACACATAATAATGATAAAGTTTAAATTATAGTGATACAAATATCATCAAAGTCGGAACATATCACATTATCTTAAGTTATATATTAATAATGGCATATATTTCTAGACTTCACATATACTACATTTGGTCCGAGAACCGACTAAACCTAAGCTCGATACCACTAAATGTAACACCCCTTACCCGTATTCGACACGAAATATAGTACGAGGTATTACCAGGAATTACAAATTTATTTATCAAAAATTTTATATCATTTAACATTTATTTTTGAAACCAATCAAAAATCAAACATATTATCCCTTAAAACATATTTATTTTTCTTATTTCATGACTTACTTGAATTTATTTCTTGTCTCAACATATTTAATTACCTTTTATTTACATATTACGGATAATCACATATTGACATGTCATGATAAATATCATTCTCTTGCCGTTTATTCATAAACATATATTAGTTAATTCGTTATATCAATATTTCACGTGCTATCAACTTATATTTCCTTATATCACATATTTAAAGTTACACGAACTTACAGCTAAATTTGCGTAAATACCAAGATTCAAGGGCATTTTGGTAATTTCCCATTTTCATCGATTTTTCAACCGATCTTAATCTAATTAATAATTTCATTCAATTTTGCAATTTTAAATAATAAAATAATCCATTCCATGTAAATTGGTCATCTCCAACATTTATACAAAACTAATCATAAACTTTTACTTTTATTCAATTTAGTCCCTGGGCCTAAAACATTACAAATTAGCCATGCTAGCTGAATATTCATACATATTTTTCCTCCTCCTCCTCTCCATTCCACATCCTTAATGTATATAACATGCTATAAGTAACATTGTAAATAAGTTCATTATTTACTCATAAGTATATTCAAAACTGCCCATTTGAGTCATAGTCACTAAATTATTTATTTCCAGAGCTACAGAACTCCAAATGAAGAACCGTGAATTTTTCCTAAAACTAGACTCACATATATTCTTGCCATAAAATTTTCAGAATTTTTGGTTTAGCCAATTAGTACAGTTTATTCTTTAAAGTCACCCCTGTTCTGCTGTCTGGCAGTTCCGACCCTTCTTCACTAAAAATTAATTATCTTTTATATAGAATTCATATGATGTTATGGTTTATTTCTTATAAAACTAGACTCATTAAGGAATCTAACCATATAAATTATGTTCCCAAATTATTTTTATACAAATTTTAGTGAATTTCTAAAGTAAGAACAGGGGATCACGAAGTTGTTCTAAACCAGTCTTATAAAAATACAAATATCTCAAATTACAGAATTCCTTTGCTTTCTCTGTTTCTTTTATATGAAAATAGACTCAATAAGCTTTAATTCCATATCTCACTTGACTTCTAATTCTATTTATACAATTTTTGGTGATTTTTCAAAGTTAGACAACTGCTGCTGTCTAAAACTGCTTTAGTGTAACATGTTGATTTCTATTTTGTCCCTAATTCCACAATTTATACAATTCAGTCCTTGCTGAATTAACCCCTCAATTGAGTTAATTTTCTCATTTAATACTTTTATCTATCATTTTAAAACTCCTTCATAACCTTTGAAATTAGAATTTTAACACTAGGCCTTAATTTCAGCTATTTCACAATTAGGTCCTAAAACCAATTTCCATCAATTTCACTTGATTAAATCATCATATAACAAAATTAAAGCTTCAATTCAATATTTATTCATCATATTCTTCCAACACTAATCCACATAAACTTTAAAAATTTAGCCATAGAATCAAAAACTAATGAATTAATAAATTGGACCCAATTGTAAAAGTCCAAAACATAGAAATTTCAAGGAGAAAGCAAGAATTAAACTTACATGATGCTTGAGTATAAAAACTAGCTTGAACTCTCTCCCATGGCTATTTTTCAGCTGAAGAAAATAAAGAGAAATGAAGAGAATTCTCCATATATTTCAATTTGATCCCCTTTTATTTAGCTAATTTTGAAAATTTTCCAATTTTCCCCCCTTTTTCTTCTTTCTCTTCTCTTCTTCTTTCTTTCCTGCTCTCTGCTTCTTCGTTTGGGTTTCTGTTCTCTATTCTCTTCCCTTTTTTTTTTTTTTCTTTTGTTTGTATATATATAATAATATAATAATATAATAATATAATATTATAATAATATACCTTAAAAATCTCAGATTTTTCTTTGTTATGCCGCCTCAACTATACAAAATGGTATAATTTCCATTTTGATCCTTCATAATTTCTTTTAATCTATAATTTAACTTTTACTTTCATTTCAGTTTAGTCCTTTTCATTTAATTTCCTACCCAAACGTTAAAATTTTCTAACGAAAGTTTAATAATAACTTAATGACATTCCATAAATATTTTTGGAAATATTTATGGCTCACTTTATAAATTCGAGGTCTCAATACCTCGTTTTTGGCCTAATTTTTCTAATTAATTCTTTCAGTTCACAAAATTCACTAATTTTAAAATATTTCTAAAATCACACTTAACTTATAATTATCGATTAACAAAATTTTCTAACTTTTCGCCAAATTTAGTGATCTCGAATCACTGTTCCGACACTATTAAAATTGGGCTGTTACATCTAATCCATACAGTAACTGTAAACATGACATGTTGAGACAGCGACCATACAGTTGAGACAGAGACAGAGACAGAGACAGAGACGGAAAAAGAAAAAACGAAGTAGAGGCCCATTCGGCTTGGTTCATAAAAGAAAGAAAAAAAAAACCTGGCCTGAACTGATATCCATTGGCTTGGATCACATCAGCTTGTTTCCTCTGTTATCTTTTTAAAAAAAATTATTTTGAAAAATTATATGTAATATATTTCTTAAAATTCTCATTAATTTAGAAATAAAATATTTATTTTATGATATAAATTTTTTTTTTTTGAAGAGAAAATCAGATTGAACTTTATTGATAGAAGAAGAAGAAAATTACAAAAAACAAAAAGAAAAAATGGCCCAAAAACAACTGGCCCGGTAGAAGAAGCATCTAGACTGTCAAAGAAATAAAAAAATAAAGAAATAAAGAAGAGCAACCGTCCTACAACCCAATCAGATCATTTCGGCTATCACATCATTTCGCATCTATCAATTCTGCCATTAATGGCTTTGCCGTTTACCAAGGCGAGTTTAAAGAACTTCAGACTATTGAGATCTCCTTTGTAGAACTCGCCTCTGCCTTATTTGCTTCTCCCTAATCTGGTTCTCGTACACTTTCATTCTGCATCTGTGATTCGGCATAGCGTGGAACTCCATCAAACAGGTAAATCCTTTCCTTCCTCTTCATCGCCTCTGTTGCTAAAATATGGGCTAAAGAATTTGCAGATCGTGGAACAAACTCAAACTTTAAACTAGGAACTTTGGATTTAAGTCTGCGAATGTCATGAATATAAGATCCTATCTGTGATTTGTCAAAACCTCCATTGTTGCATTTCTTTATTATCGTCTGAGAATCGCCTTCAATGATAACTGCTTCCCTATTCATTTCTATGGCTATTTGGGTTGCCTTTTGGCAAGCTATTGCTTCCGCAGCAAAGGCTGAGGCCACTCCTTCATGGAGATCTGTGCTTGAGATGAGAACTCGCCCACTGCTGTCCCTTGCCACTACTCCAGATGACGATTGTTTGGTTCGCTCGTCAAAAGCCCCATCAAAATTAATTTTGACAATCAGACCAGATGGGTTCCTCCACTTCGTTTTCACTTTAAAGGTAATCTGACTATCTTCTTTGACTCCATCAAGTTCATTTATGTAACTATTAATAAAACCAACCAACTCCTGACTGGATCTGTTTGTTTTATCATGGATCCAAGAGTTTCTGTCTCTCCAGATGGCCCAAAGCTTGACACAAAAAATCCTACATTGATCCAGTGAAAGAGAAACCAAAACCTTGGTAAGCCACTCTAAAAACTCTGAAATAGAAGACAATAGAGAAATGAAATCCGCTAATCCTCTCCAAACTGCCATTGACACAGGACATTCTCTAAAGAGATGAATCATCGTCTCCTCCCCGTTGACACACCGAGGATACACACTGTTGAAAGCCAGTTTTCTGAAAGCCAGATTCACACGAGTAGGTAGAAAGTTCCAAGAGATTTTCCAAACAAAAATTTTAATTTTTGCTGGAATGTCAGTGCACCAAAGTTTCCTGTAAAATTCATTGTAGTTGTCATGTAAAGCGTAAGCTGTAGGATCCAGTTTTTGTAATAGTTTATAGGAGCTTCGTACTGAAAATTCTCCTGATGGTTCGCCATTCCAAACAAGCACATCCTCGTGAGGTTCCATCGCCAAGGGAATTTGGAGGATCAAGTTTACTTCTGCTCCTGGGAAGGTATTGCCTATCAATTCCTTATCCCATTTTTGTTCATTACTGTTGATTAACTCCGCTACTTTATCAAAATGTGCATTAAAAACTTCGGACGATAATCTCCCATTAACATAATTCGGAATCCAAGCATCATCAAAAACTGAAATTTTAGAGCCCGTACCAACTCTCCAGATCAAACCTTTCTCCAAAGTACACTTTGATGCCCATTACGCCACACATACAAACTGGAATTTCCCAAACAAGATTTACTGAAATCAGAATCTGAAAAATATTTTGCTTTAAAAACTCGTGCAACAAGAGAATCCGGGTAATTCATTAATCTCCACCCTTACTTTGATAGAAGGGCAATGTTGAATTGTGCCATGTTACGAAACCCTAAGCCACCCTCCTCTTTTGGACGACATAAATATTTCCATTGGCTCCAATGAATTCCTCTTTTACCTTCACCTTTTTGCCACCAGAATCTCGCAAATTTACTCTCTATCATCTCGCATAAGGTTTTTGGAAGAAGAAAACATGTCATCGTATAAGTAGGAATTGCCTGTAGAACAGATTTAATAAAAATTTCTTTCCCTCCTTGAGATAACAACCTGGTACTCCAACCATCGATTTGCCTGTTAATTCTGTCCAATAAGTTCTAAAAAGCCTCTTTCTTCCTTTTGCCCACCACATTAGAAAGGCCCAAATATTTCTCCGGATTTGAAGAACTCCTAACTTCTAAAATTGCTGACACCACCTCTTTTATCTCTGCCTTCGTATTAGAGCTGTAGAAAATAGTCGATTTGTTGAAATTAACACACTGACCCGAACAACATTCATACTCCTGCAAAATAGTTTTCATATTCCTTGCCCCCTGTTCTGTTGCTTCGCCAAACATCATACAATCATCTGCAAATAGAAGATGAGAGATCTGTGGTCCTCTTCGACTTGCCCTTGCACCTTTGACCATACCTTTATCTTTCGCTGTTCTCATTAGTGAAGAGAGACCCTCGCTACAAAATAGAAAAAGGAATGGGCTTAATGGATCACCCTGTCTCAGTCCCCTTGTCGGCTGAAAAGACCTGCCCCTGTAGCCATTAATGTTAACCGCGTACGAGACTAAGGTAATGCATTTCATAATCAATCCCACACAATCCTTTGCGAACCCAATCCTGATCATCACTTGCTTGACAAAATCCCACTCCACCCTGTCAGAAGCTTTGCTCATATCCAATTTCAAGGCCATATACCCTTTCTTCCCTGTTCTCTTCTTTCGAAATGTGTGCATGATTTCATATGCCAAAAGTGTATTATCTGTTATAATCGACCTGGGACAAAAGCGCTCTGAACCTCATCAATACATAGTCCCATGACCTCTTGCAATCTATTAGCAATTGCTTTTGCTATTATTTTATAAAGAACTGTACATAGACTAATAGGCATGAAATTAACCAGAGAAGTAGGATTTGGAATTTTTGGGATAAGCACAATCTCCATAGCATTTACTTGATCAGCCCCTTTGTTACCGTTCAAAATACTTAAACAGGATTCCATTACCTCCTTACCTACTATATGCCAGAATTTCTGAAAGAAGAGTGCAGGGAAGCCATCCGATCCAGGTGCTTTTGTAGGCCCCATCCCCTTCAATGTTGTCCACACTTCTTCTTCCCGAAAAGGTGATAATAATCCTTCATTGATCTCATGAGAAATATTTGAACCAATGCCCTCCAACACCTTGTGGGGATTGCCAATTCCCTTTGATACAAAAAGATCTTCAAAATATTTCGTGGCAACCTCAGATATGTCAGTATCATTAGTGATTTCCTTACCATCATCCAAAACCAGTTTGTTTACTGTATTAGCCCGACGTCTAACTGTTGTGCATTTGTGAAAATAGGTCGTGTTTCTATCCCCCAATTTTAGCTAATTAGATCTAGCTCGCTGTTCCCAATACATTTCATCTTTGTCGATCTCCATGTTTAGGTGAATTTTTGTGTCAATGATTCTTGCCATCGTTTCGTCATCTCTTTTATTTCTTAGCAAGCTTTCGAGCTCTTTAGTAAGCTTCTTTTTAAGTCCCCCATTCTTGCTCTTTATATCACATGCCACTTCTTCAAACAAGTTTGCAGGTTCTCCAATTTCTCCACTAGTAGTAATGAAGATGAATCCCAGAAATCTCTGATAATATCGTCCAATGAGTCCTCTAAGATCCACCATGATTCAAAATGAAATCTCCGACTTCCTGGTAGAGTAATTACGTTATCTGTGTTAATAAGAATGGGGCAGTGGTTTGAAGTAGAATAACCAAGATGTTGAACATTTCCTCTTGGAAATAGACTCAGCCATTTGTCATTTGCAACTCTTCGATCCAGACACTCTCTTATGTTTGTCTCTGGAAGATTTCCCCTTTCCCACGTAAATCATGCTCCCGAATATTCAATATCCATCAATTGGCACTCTTCTAATGTATCTCTAAATGCATCCATTCTTCTTTGATCACGTGGCACTCCACCTTTTTTTTCAAAAGAATACATAATCTCGTTAAAATCTCCTGCTACAAGCCATGGATAATCACACTGGCAGCCGCCGATCCTGATTTTGTTGAAACAGTAATCTGTTCCGATATATCCAACATGACCTCCATACAATCACTTACTTCATCATCCATATCAACATATGTCAACCTCCGAATTTTATCCCCATTTATCGAGTCCGAACAATCTTTGTCGTCCCTTTTTTCTGGATGTTTCCTCTTAGCCCCAATACTTGCATGCTCCCCATACTCTAAATGATTTTTTGCATGTAGTCTCTTCCAACTTGATTTTTTTTGACCTTTTGTAATCCTAGCATTCAACAACTCAGTTTCCCCCAAATTCAAACTAACTACTTGATCCTGTAAGCCTTCCTCCCATGTTGTTAAAATTTTCCCTTCTGCAATATTTCCCCTCAAGATATCAATTCTATCGTCTACATCCTGGCCCTCCACCACCTTAGATTTACCTATGTAACTGCTCTGTGATCGCTGCTTTTTAACAAAGGCATTGAATTTCATACTTTCTTTTCCCACTACTTTTGATTCTGCTTTTAACGCAATTGAATAAGGGGGATCTTCTCTAATTCTGATTTTTTCTGCAGGATCTGACAACTTGCAATCATTAAGGCCATGATCTAATCTACCACAACCAAAACAGAATACTGGCAATTTTTCAAATTTAAAAGGAATCCAGGATTTTGCACTATTTCCACTTGAGACAAAAATTCCTCTACGCAGAGGTTTCTGGACATCCAGATTAACCCGAAGCCTGTACCAATCGCCGCTGATCTCAGATCTGAGAACTTCCCCAAAAGTGCTTCCAATGGCATATAGTAGATCCTTCTTATCAAGTTCTGGTGGACAAAGGCTGATCTTAATCCAATATGGTGACGATGTGAGACAAATTAGATCCCTTTCGATTGGGTTGATCAGTCGATCGAACAGGATAAGAAACTTGCGAAATAACCACGGCCGCCTTTCCATAATAGACTCGAAATCCTCCTCTAGATCGAAAACAATTGAGAATAGATTCTGCCCCATCATCTGAATTTCGAATTTCCTTTTTGTCTTCCAAATACTTTTCAATTGTGCCCTTAAACTCTCTGTATTGAAATGCTTTTTCGTCCATATAGAACAAATTAGAGTAGGTTTATCAGACAGCACCACCAATGATTTCTTGATTGATAATTGAATCAATTCATCTACTAGTAATGAGATCTCCTCACTGTTCTCCCTCTCCACGCCACTACCCTCATCCATCCCAAGCTACAGTAGAAACTGTTCTCTCTAGGACTCTATTGAAAGCACTCTTGGTTTTCAAGGGGAGACTTCGAAAATTTTATGATATAAAAAATTTAAAACTAAATGAAAATTAGATTTGATTAAATAATGGAAAACATGTGGGTCCATTCAATTAGGCTTGGAGTGGCTTACAACAAAACGATTTGGGGGCAGAGAGAAAATATTGGTGCCCACTTGGGCCCAATTATTACTTCAACCCATTAATAATTGAACTAAACGACACATTTTAGATATTTCGGCCATATTTCCACTCTTTTACCTTTTTCAAGTTTAAATCTCATTCTCTCAAAATTTATGTTTTGGACACATTTTATAAAAAATAAAATAAAAAAATAACACGATCTATTATATTTAAACATAAAATATAATATTATTGTATATAGATTATATGTTGCGAAATATTTACATGTTTTAGGACTCCAACTTTGACAAAGAGTTTCCCTCTTATTGTCGTTTCTTCTTCTTTCGTTTGGGGTAGTGATTAGGCCTTCCCCATTTTAATGAATCTTGCTTTCTTCCTATCGTAATTTTTGTCATGAAAAATGTCAATTATAAAAATTTTATGAAATATAAAAAAGGAATCTTAAAGTTGATAGGGTTTGCATGTAAAATGAGACTAAGGGAAAAAAAAGGTGCACCATTTTCGAATTGAAAGCGAAGGGTAAATAAAAGGCATCTAGTTTCGACACACAGATTTGGCGTATGTGGAAGCAATTACGTGCGACAAACAATAGTGCATGGGATTTGTAAAGTCATTGTAAGCAACTCATTGGGTTGTGAGTGTGAAATTGACATATGGTAATACTAGGAGTGATGAAATCAAAAATCATGATTTCACTTCTGATTAATGCATTCATATTCATATTCATGTTATATTTGAATTATTTTATATTTCTGCCAGTTTTAATAAATTATTACTGCTTTAATGGTAAAATTATTCTTATACTTAATTTGTTCAATTTAAACTTTTTGTTTTATCTATCAATATCATACCTCCCTTTAATAGTGTTAGTTTTTAACCTATTAGGCACTTAAATAATGTCCGGTGTCATTTTTGTCAAAAAAAAAATTTAATTTCAAAATATACTAAGGACTTGTGATTAAATAATCCACATTTATTTTTTAACCTCCAAAAAAAACCTTTAATGGTCTCGTTTAATTGAAGCTTTAATAAAAATTAATTACTCAATTGTCTACTCATCATATTCAACCCAAAAAACTCTTAAAATTTATTCAACAAATTTCGTTGGTTTTTTTTTTTCCTCCTCTTCTTTTCTTATATAATCTCTTTCACATGATAAACTTCACTTTTTAGGAAACATAAATATAAAATCTCAAAAAAATAAAATAAAATTCAAAACAACCCTCATGAAGAATTTAAGCATCGACAGAGGGGCTTGGTGCTTCGTTGCCGGTGATAAACTCAAAAGAGAGGAGAAACAAAAACTTGACGTTCATCGAAGTCTAAAAGGATTAGGGATTCCACATCATCTTTCACCACATTTTATTTTATTTTTATTTTTAGTTCTTATCATGTAATCATATTGCATTCAAATTTTCTTTTATATATTTAACAAACCAAAGGAATAAATTACTAAAAAACTGTCATTTTAAAAAAAAAAATCACCCCATTAGGCCATTTTTTTGAAAAATGACGGGACTAGCCGATTTTACAATTGGAAACGTTTTCTACACAATATATATATTTTTTAGAAATTTTTCTAGTGCCACTTCTTGTGAAAATAAAATTTACAAAACATGTCCCAAGTCTCATTGTTCTTATTTTTATGGAAGGTGGAATATGAGTATATATAGACTCATAATTCATTTGCAGCTCTTAGATAATGTGAGATTGCTTACTATTTTAACTAACAATATAAAATTAAAGGCTACACTTAATTTTTAAAAATTAAAGACAAACATTTATACAACATTAAACTCTAACAAAATAAAACATTATAAACTCTTATACAAATATTATTGTTATAAAACAAAATCAATAAAAAAAGAAAGACAAACTTACACATATAGTAACACATAATATTTTATATACAGATATTAAAGTGTAAAAATTAATAGAAATAATATAGTGATATATATTTTAATTTCTTTTTGAATATGAAATATAGTTATAATTTTGTCAATAATTATAGATATTATTATATTAATCCATAGTGAAATGTAAATACTAAAATAAAAACTAAAATAATATCTATATTTAACATATTTAAAAACAAAAATTAAAATATAGGTTAACATGTTATTATAAGGATCTAAAAAGAATATGATTCATAATTATCGTTATTATTATAAATTATAAGTGAAATTTTGATATAAAATATTAAATAAAATATAAAAAGTCGATTAAATTTTTTTTGTTATAACAAAAATATTAATATAGCATATGATTTTTATAGAGAAAGGGCGGATTATAATTGGTTAAAAAACACGAGATAATATGAATGGCTTAAATTGGTAAATAAAGTGGGAATAGAAGGATGGATTGGGTAGGAAAAATCGAGGCGAGCGAGTGGACAGTGGTGGGGGCCATGAAGCAGCGCCAAAGGCGCAGGCTATGCGATGCCAGCACTCTCACTTCCTCCATCCTTTCTCGCGTGCATTTTACTTTTTCTTCTTCTTTTCCACCCAATTTTATTATTATGGGAATTATTTGAGAGAAAAAAAAAAAAACCTATAAGATTCTTTTATGCCAGAATTCGCTTTCATTAATATACCTTCACATGGTCGTTAGGATTAATGTAATCCCTTTTAAAGAAAACAATAAAATTTTAAAAATAATTTACAATTTGATGAATCAAAATTATAACAGTTTAAAAATTAAATTAAAATAAAATACATCATAACACAAATGATATTTGCTTCTTCCAAATCTTAACCTTTACCGAGAAAACAAGGTCACGCGCTGAAGAATGTAGTGGGGAAAATAAGAAGACAGGATTAAAAAAAAAAAGATAGATGATAAGACTAGAGATTAATCCAAAAAAAAAAAAAAAAGTGAAGGAGCAGCAGTTGCAGTCTGTCTGACTGAGTCACTGAGCCCTAACAACTAACAACACGCCCACGATAGTTGCTGCCATAAGGTCCTCCTTTGGTCCCATGTTTCTTTCCTCTTCCAGCTACTCCTTTCTTTCTGTTTATTTTTCCTTATTTATTATCCATTTTACAATTATTCGTCTTCATCACTGTGGATTTCATATATTTTTAATAATATTTCCTTTTCCCCTCTCAATTCTAGAGAAACAACTTTAATATCTACTTTACATATTTAATTATTTTTAGTCTCACACTTTTTTTCATAAAAAAAAAAAAATCAAATCCAAACACTAAAAAATATGATTCATAAATAAAAATATATAATAAATAAATTGGATTTAGATATTTAAAATACATCTACACTTTAGCTTTCCCACAATCATCTACACCTTAAACTGTGTAGAGAGATACTTATATTACGGTGATAATTTGTCCTGTTTCAACATTAAAGGTGAATTCAGTATTATTTTAAAAAATATTTTTGGGAAAAAAATATTTTAAATAAAAGTATTGCTAAGTAAAATGTTTTTGAGTTGTATAAAAGTAGAAATGAAATATTTTAAATTTTGTTCAAACAAAAAGTATTTTTGAGAAACAATACTAAATTAAATTTAAGAATATGTAATGATTTCATTCTCGTCACACCCTAAATCTACTAACTTATATTTTTTTAAAACAACTTGAAAATTTGAAGTTTACAGTTGTTTTTTTTATTAACAAAATCAATGGCTCTATTGATTTTACTTTGGTAGTGATATGGTACATTCTAATACATTGTCTTGGATTTATCAATAATTCAGATTTTCTATATGTATTCTTATGTGTATTTTGTTAACCGAGTTTCAACATCACATACATATAAATTAATTATATGTAAATTTATAATTTAAAATACTTATAAAATTCAATAATTAAATTCATGAATATATTTTATTTTTAAACAAAATAAAACATAAAAACGTAAAAATATTGTATCTCAATGTATATCTTAGTATTAATGTGTGGATATTTTGAAAGGAGATTTAGAATTAATGATAAATATAATTAACAATTTTTAAATTTTATATTCCAATATTATTATATTTAAAGGTGTGAATTCTCTAAATTTATTTAAATTAGTTATTATTGTGATTGAAAATATAGAATTAAAAAAGAAGGGTTAAATGTAGGAAGAAGGAATGATAACTACTAGACAGGCTGTTAATAATCATCGGTAATTATTAAAATTGAACCCCTCTATCCACCTAAACAGATATTTCATTGGAGGAATACAGATAGATATTTTATTTGTTAACCCCTCCACTAAACACAGTTTTCCCTTCTCTTTTCATTGGATATCTTGTTAAGTCCAAAAGCCAAAAGCCAAAAGCCACTACCCCATATTGGCCTTTTCTTTGCTGTGCTTACTACTATAAGCAATTGTCTATGTTTGCTGTGCTGCTCCCCCTTCTCACTACCTGCTAATGGGAGGGAGGAATTATGCTTTGAATTCCTTCTTCTTCTTATTATTTCACATAGCCTTTTCTTCTTTCTTCTCTGTCCCTCCATTTTCAAAAACATGACTATCTTGTTCTTTTCCTATTCTTCATCTTATAGCTTTGTGGGTACCCCTTAAAAGGAATATCAGAAATTTCTTCCCAATGATTTTGACTTCATTTCCTAGTTTTTTTCCTCTAGTTATTCAGCTTTCTTGGGCACCCTTTACTCTCATTCTAGTTTTTTTTTCTTCGTAAATTTTGCTGTTATTATTCCGTTTGGTGGAGGTAGTTGGTAATTCGGTTGAACTTGCACTGTGGAGAAGAAAAAATAAAGTAAAACTTGGGGGGTGTTCATGGAAATTGATCTGAACCATGCAGTAAACGAGGTGGAGAAGACTGTACTGTGCAATGGGAGCTGTGAAAAAGCTAGTGCTTGCGTTTACTGTTTATCGTCGTCGTCGTCGTCGTCGTCATCATCATCATTATCATCATCATCATCATCTTCTTCTTCTTCTTCTTCTTCTTCTTCTTCTTCATGTTCTTCAAACTCAGGTTCACCTCCTTGTTCATCTTCCATTGACTTGGAGCTTTGGCATGCTTGTGCTGGTCCTCTCACATCACTTCCAAAAAAGGGAAATGTGGTTGTATACTTCCCTCAAGGTCACTTGGAACAACTTGCCCTTGCTTTTCCTTTCTCTCCCTTGGACACCTTTGATCTTCCTTCCCAAATCTTTTGCAAAGTGATGAATGTCCAGCTTCTGGTAACTAATTCAAATTTTCTTTTTAAATTGACTTGTACTATAAGTTAGCTTTCTCCTAAAGATTGATTGATTCATTTGAAGTCTCCTTTTGTTTTCTGTCGTTAAGGCCAATAAGGAGAACGATGAGGTCTATACGCAAGTCACATTACTTCCTCAACCGGAGGTATGATTATAATTCTTAACTTAAACCATACCTGATTGAGTCCTTTACATTGGTTTAGAATATACTTGTATAAAAATCTGTGATTTCTTTGGTATTATTTTTATGAGGAAATGGGAGTTTCACAGTGCAACTGTTTAGAATTTAGTGACTTTAATAAATGAATGAATGAATTCCTGTCTCCATACACTAGTTTTCCTATTAAGAGGCACTCCAAATTTATGGTTTTGGTGATTTCCAGTTTGGGATTTTCTGTTTTTGCGTGGGATAAAAAATAAATTTATAAGATCAATGTTGTTTCTACAATAAATTTTTTATAGAAAAATTTAAAAACAACAGAAGTTTGAAAAAGTTTTGGTGTATCAAATAAATGAATAATTAAGACTCTTTTGTTAACTGATATAACTTTTCGGAAAAAAAAGAGAGAGAACTCATCAGTATGAATAGTGATATAAGACTTCATTAATAATTAATTAACTTTTGGATCACCTATAACTTTTCACTTATAACTATTAGAAGATTATAAATATTTTGAAAATGTTATCAGTTGGGAGGGCATAATTTGGGGAGCAAGCAGCTGGATGAGGTAGGGGCGGATGAGCATGCCGATAGGTCGCCTTCGAAACCAACCTCTCACATGTTTTGCAAGACACTAACAGCTTCTGACACTAGCATACATGGAGGGTTCTCTGCTCCTCGTAGAGCTGCTGAAGACTGTTTTCCTCGGCTGGTGCAAATTTATGCTTATAAATCCTCGATGTAATATTCACCATGAACCTCGCTCTTGTAGACATAATGGTGTTTGCCTTGATTTCAGGATTATAAACAGACAAGGCCCTCACAGGAGCTTGTTGCTAAAGACCTCCATGGAGTTGAGTGGAGGTTTCGCCATATATATAGGGGTAACCTTAGTAGAGAGTTTGGCATTTCTAATAGTGTTTAGAAAGAACCAGTGATAAGAGCTTAATGTTTATTATGTGTAGGTCAACCGAGGCGACATCTCCTTACTACCGGCTGGAGTGTTTTCGTGAGTCAAAAGAATCTTATTGCTGGGGATGCAGTGCTCTTTCTGAGGTGTGTATAGCTTTTACCAATATACAAATTTTTGGAGAGCACAACTTCATATTTGTAATTAGAAATTGATAATAAACTGGAATATTCTATCCTACTTGAGAATCATAATATATATTGACATGAGAGTTTTTAGTGCACCTATGTCTTTCCATGGCCTAGTTATTCATTGATCTCCACATTGTAGGGGCGAAGATGGGGAGCTGAGGTTGGGAATTAGAAGAGCTGTTCGACCAAGAACTGGTCTTCCAGATTCAATTATTGCGCAACATAATTCATATCCAAAGGTTCTTTCTGCTGTGGCTAATGCATTATCCACCAAAAGCGTGTTTCAAGTCTGCTACTGTCCAAGGTACGTATCGGCTGGTATTTAGCCAAAAAAAAATAAAGAAAAGAAATAAGCTGGTAAGTGATGTAAACCACAAAAAAAAGAGTAAAATTCACCTAACAAAATCTAGAATTAATAATATTCTTTATTAGGTTATAAATGTTAATGCAAATGGTCTTTACAGTAAGTAAATGTTTCATTTGAAAATATGAAGGTCATTTTCAAACTGATTGCAAAGCATCTCTTAATGTTAGACTTTAGATTATAAGTAGCTCTTGCAAGTTGCATTCAAGGAGCATTCTGAATGTTGGAATGTAATTAAGTTGTTGTGTTGCAGAGCTTGTTAGCCTATTTAAAATTCCGAGTGTTATGCATTTGATGTGAAATGAAATGGTATGTTTGTTCAAATTAATTGCTGTAATGCAGGGCCAGTCATGCCGAGTTCGTCATACCCTTCCAAAAGTATATTAAAAGCATCACAAATCCAATGTGCACTGGGGCAAGATTCAGAATGAAGTTTGAAATGGATGATTTGCCAGAGAGAAGGTCTTGTTTAATCAAACCGCAGATCATGACAAAGATCAATTGCTTTCTTTGTTTCTTTTCCCTTTTAATGGTTTTATTTTGAGAATATAATATAGTGCTACTCTTTTATAGGTGTAATGGTGTAGTGACAGGAATAGGGGACTCAGATCCTTATAAATGGCCTAACTCAAAGTGGAGATGCTTAATGGTGAGCCCCTAATATTGAGCTCATTTAACTATTGCTTTTTTAGCTCTATAGTTTAATTCGTGTAGTCACATATTGCTCCAACACATATCCAAACATGGGAATAGAGATATTCCTCCAAGGGCTCTCCAAATACATGGAAATCTTGGAAAAAATATTCAACATACCCATGTTTACCCTGTGTTCAACACAGCTGAGTCCTAGTGACAGGTTTCACAACTAGGCAAGTTAATATGCATGTTATTTTCATCAAGATACTTCACATATGTGCATAAACTTTTGTGCTTCACATGATGAATGTTGATAAACTATTTTTCCGAATGAAATGAAAAATGGTTGATGAAACAAAACAACTAGGAAGGTGCCCTGAGTCAACTAATTGTTCAATAAAATATAACTTAGTAGCTTCATGCTGAGAGTTCCTTTACCTGTCATAGCAAAAACCTCTTTTTAATATCCAGCTTCTCTTACTTGAGTTCATTTCAGGATATCTATATCATCAGACATTGAAGCCTTTACTTTTAATATATACATGTGCAAAAATATTATTGAGAGGATCTTGTATCACACGCTTGAGTATGATATAAAACAGGTTAGGTGGGATGATGATATCGCAAGTGATCACCAAGAAAGAGTTTCACCTTGGGAAATTGATCCTTCTGTTTTTCCCCCACCCTTAATTATTCCATCTCCATTCAAGTTAAAGAAACTGCGGACAGGTCTGCAGACTGCTGCACTTGACATCCCTATAACTGGTACAAATATTTCCGCTAGAATCGTATTATTTTTTATTTTCAAAACAAAACTTGATAAATGTATGTGTCCATAAAATGTTCTTTTCTTCAGGAGGGGTTGGATATTTGGACTTTGAGGAATCGACAAGATCCTCTAAGGTCTTGCAAGGTCAAGAAAATGTAGGTTTCATATCACCCGTATACAGATGTGGTACAGTGAACCATCCCCTCAATTTCGAGATGCAATCTACGGCACATCAAAGTCTTGCATCGACAGGAATTGGAAAGAGTAACATTAGTGATTTTATGAGGGCTCATTCCTCTTCTTACACAGGCTTTGCGGAAACTAATAGGTTTCCGAAGGTCTTGCAAGGTCAAGAAATTTGCTCATTGAGGTCCCTCACACAGAAGGCTGATCTCAACCTTGGTGTTTGGGCAAAAACCAATCACGGTTGCAATTCTTTCAACATGAATCAAGCACCCAACACCAACTGCTATCCAGAAGGACTTCGAAATATGTATTTTCCTTATAATGAGTTTTACAAAGCTGGCCAGGAACCTAAAATGTGTTCTTATGCATCTACACTTCCAAGGGGCAATGTTTTGTTCAATGCTTCCTCAATTAAGCCGGGGGTTAGTGTGGACGACATCAGGAAACCAAACCCTCCGAATGACCATAAGCCAATGGAGAATATCCCTAGTCCCGGTTTTGGAAAAAAATTGAGGAACCAACAGGATGAGTGCTACAAAGGAAATGTGGCTGGATGTAAACTCTTTGGATTCTCCTTGACTGCGGAATCACCTGCTCTGAACTCACAAAATTCTGGTAAGCGGAGTTGTACAAAGGTAAGTATGTTACGGCCGAAGTTGAATTGTAACTCCATTTCCTACTTCTGTCCTACTGTTACTGTAACATGACTGACTACAGGTTCACAAGCAAGGCAGCTCGGTTGGAAGAGCCATTGATCTCTCAAGACTCTATGGATATACAGACTTGATGACTGAACTAGAACATCTTTTCGGTATGGAGGGTCTTTTATGTGATCCTGATAAAGGGTGGCGGGTTTTGTACACTGACAGGGACAATGATGTAATGGTAGTTGGAGACGACCCGTGGCAGTAAGTCTCACTCTCCCTCCCTGCTATCAACTATCAAGTTTGTTGCATGATAGCGTTTATCATGCAGGGGGGGACATGTTTACAAAGTTTCAAATGCACATAGAAATTATTACTGGGCTTGTGCTGTGTGAAAAATATGTTACCTATGACGAGTTTGACCTGCTGTTTGCAGTGAATTCTGTGATGTTGTATCCAAGATCCACATATACACAGGAGAAGATGTGGAGAAGATGACCATAGGAATGGGTAGTGATGAGACTCAAAGCTGTTTGGAAGAAGCAGCAGTGATAATGGAAGCATCAAAGTCGTCCTCGGTGGGGCAGCCAGATTCCTCTCCCACTGTAATGAGGGGTATGAAAATCAGTGTTTGCTTTTAGTGTTACTGAATCCTGAAACTATGTATCAAGTATTTGGTGTAGTCGAATTAACATATGATTATTGAAAGCTAAAAAGTGGGTTCTTTGGCCTTATGGTGTTTGACAAATGAATGTGGTGTTTTACTACTCATCAACAATGTCTGCCACCAAAATTCAATCGTGCATCGTCACTCATGGGTCATTTCAGAATGCCAGAAATTTGGAGATAATCCACTTGCATATCAAGTTGATGTGCTTCTCATTTACATTGTCATGTCGTATTTATATTATGTTCAAGCAAAAACTTATTTATCATACATTTTCAAGCTGGTTTTAACTTGTAAAATAACTTGAAAATACTTTTATTTTATTTTTTTTGAAAAAAAAAATGCATACGATTGGGAAAATCGATTTAAGATATTCCCCAAGGGAGGGAGTCTGAAGCCATATTTTTGGCAATGGCTTACTTATTGCTATTATCCATGAATATGTGTTTATATTTTAAAATATTTATATATATATTATTCACATAGACATGAATATTTGAAAATAAATAACAAGAATTCATGTAAAATAAATACTAACAACTTTTTTAAAAGAAACCTAGATTCTGGTTATAAATCTACCATCTTATTTTATATTGGTAGGCATCTCGAAGAAGAAACCCAATCCTACACTCATTTGCATTCATTACCAATAAAATTGATTGACGATGAATTATGCCCGCCATTGATTCATTAGATCCGTTTGCCTTTAATTTTTTATAAATCGATTCTCAGTGGATTTAATAAATTTCAACTATTTCAAACTTTTTTTATAGATTAACATTTAGTGACTTGAAATAAAAATGAAAATGAGAAACAAGTATATAAAAAATTCTTAGCCGTAGTTCAAATCAATTATACAGCTAGTATTTGGTTGTCTGTCTTTATTGTTGTGTCTAATATCTATCAAATTATGTTATTATAATTCTAAATGTATGACACATATTTAAAAATGAACATACAGAGATACGATAGTTCAAATATATGCAAAAATTTAGGGAATAAAATAATTCTACGTTTTTATTTTGAACACATATTTGTATATCAATCGTAGAGTTGGTACTTAACTGTTTGTCTTTATCGTTATGTCTAATATCTATGAAATTATGTTATTTTAATTCCTAATGTATGATACATATTTAAAACTGAACATATGAAGATATAATTGTTCAAGTAAATGCAATTTTTTTTTTTAAAAAAAAGACTATATATTCTTATTTTGAACATATATTTATATTCAACACTCATGTTGAATTCAAAAATAAATAAAAACTTTACCTTTAACTTAATCAATTTTGAAAAAGAACATAAGCGACAAACTGATAAAGCAATGTTCATAAAAGTAAAGGCAATAAGCTAAGAAAAGGGTTCTTTGTATGTTACCATTGACTTCATACATGCTCTCCTATCACCATTGATGTTGAGCTACAAAAGATCCGAAACATCAAACCCAGAAAATCACCTTTGCAATTTTACTCAATTGCTTATTCCAATGCTATGCAGTGATACAAGTTACCAACCCCAATCCTCTGTATTCCTCTTTAAGAGAATCACAAATACAATAAGTTTTAAAAGGAAAAGCCAACAAAAATTCATTAATAAATGCGTGGCAGTTTTTTAATTCTAATTGTAGAGTTGAAAGAATCCTATCGCTATATATATTATGTAAAATATAAGATAAATTCACGATATGAGAAAATAATTAAGACAGGACATGAGATAAAAATTAATATCTAACATAACATGAATATATTAATATATAAAAATTTATATGAGATAGATTACTAACATATAAATAATTGTATAAATTTATAGCCCTGTGAACACAAAATATATAGCACAAACAATAACAAGTCAACCTATATCATTTTTATCTAAATTGAAGTATTCTAACAAATATGCAAATATGACATTATAAAGATACAACACAAAATTTACACCAAAAAACAAAATCATTTCCAATTGAATTATGTTTATAAACCATGAAAAATAGTAATATGAAATAAATTGATATATTATATGAAAACAACATAGACTACAATGTAAAATGAGATGAATAATACACAAAAACCAGATGCATTAACATTCACAAAATTATATGGTACACACGATATAAGTGAAAAATTATATAATAAATATATTTCATATAATTTTATTTAAGCCTTGGGCTTACTGTTTTGTCCTTTTTTGGGCTTTATTCTTGTTGCTTGTATCTGATCCTATTGGGGCTTAGTGTTTTCATTTTGAGCTTAGATTAAACTGGCCAGTGAATTAGAAAACCATTTGTGAGATCACACTCATCTATTTATCGCAATCGGATAAATGACTGAAACCTTGTTGTATGGTGATCATTCCTCTCCCAATTTCACTGGTAGAAGGACAATCAATCATTTTTCTATTTCAAGGATGCTCTCTGTAGGTTTTTGCCACTACGATGGCTTCTTGTTTTATGTTTCCCACTTTGAATATTTTGTATCTTGTTAAGATGAAATGAAAAGCTTCTTTATGACAACAACAAAAAAAAAAAGATAAAAATATTAAAAAGTTATGATGTTACTAGTTCAAATTCTAAAGCACATTTTTTTTAAAGTTTCACATTATCTTAAATGATAAAAATATCCCTACTTAATATTCATTATTTTATAAAAGAAATTTTTTCGGTAATTCCTCAACTGAATTAAAATTCAAGTAAAAGGTAATATCAACACAATAATCCCCTCAAAATATAATGTAGATATAGATAAAATAAATCAATAACATGTATTGAATTTAAATGACAAATATTCCCAGAACTTATGTTTAAAAAGAAAAAAATTTCAACAATTACTCAATTAAATTGAAATCCAATTAATATATAATATCAACTCAATAAAATCCTTAACTAACCTTTAAATATATATTAACGACATTTTTAAAAAAATATTCCCACGTTCCTCCCTCCCTTCCATGACTAAAAACCTCGACAATGATAAATTTCCATTTCATATGAGCCAATTAAAGCCTCTCAAGTAACTGGGACAGCTTTTTCAATAAAATTATGTAGGTAAGTATATATGTATGTATGTAAATCAATCATTTTCAAGCCAATATTTTCCACGATGAAACCATCTACTATCTGTAACAGAAAGTGAATGTCCATAGGCATCATATGGCAACATCATTCGAGAATATAATTGCATGTTTATTGATCACGAGAAAGTTAAACACGAACATCATTTGAAAACACGATCGTCTCAACCTATACAATAAAAATCATTAATATATATTTATCTAAATAAGTAGTCGTATTAAAATTTATAAAAATATATATATTTGCGAGAATAACATAACACAAATAGAATTAAACCACTATCGCACCATTTTTTCCCTACGCCAAATTCGTACATGAATTTACTTGTTATGAACATAAACACTCACGTTTTATGAACATATGTTTATTAGAAGCCAAAATTCATTTGAGCAAAAATGTGGCACTGCACTAGGCCCATTCCACTTTATTGTGTATCCGCAAAATCTCATGAAATGGAAACTCGGAGTAGGCAATTCTATTTCTTTTTTTGTATACCCAACTTGATCCGATTCCAACCCGATTCATGAGCAACTCTCATGAGCTAATGAAGAAAAGGTCATATACAGCGTTCTCAGTAAAATTCCACTGTACCTGATACGGTAAGTGGTGGTTTGATTTCAACAACAGTCGCCTTCCCTTCTGAGAGCAATTGCGGTAATGTGTTGGCCTCCTTGGGCGCCACTCCTTCCCCAGTCCATATGGTAACATGGGGCCATTCATTTTTTGACACTATCTTTTCGTCGTCAATGGAACCAAGTTGGGCCTGAAGTGCGGCCATTTTATCAGTGAACAGAAGAGCATTCAGTTCCACAGGAACCTGACGGTGGAGGTAGAGACCATAACTAGCCACAGCTGAGACACCATGACTTTTCTTGTGAGCCAGAGTCACATGAGCCTTCCTGAGGAAGTTGTCCATAGGTTTGTCCTCGAGGAATGCTTCAGCTTTGGAGTTCATACCAGACAACTGTTCCATTTAAAGGAATTATGTCACTCAGATTTCTGTTGAAGAAACTCTGGGAAGTTTTGCGGACGAAAAAGAAAAGAATTGATCACCTTGTTAAGGAGCCCCTGGATTTCTGCAACAGGCAAGTCGACAGCAGCAAAAACAACAGTTCCAAGCTTCCTCTTCTCAGTACTTGGTATAGTGTAGTCACCCTTTGCTATATTTCTCAGCTGTTCCGACACTTGCTGAACTGCAAACTCGAATGGAACCTTAACAAGAAATTGCTATGAGGTGAGCCATAAACTAAGAATTTTTTAAGAAAATAGAAGTGGCGAAAGCCTCCCACTTTCTTATTTTTTGTTTCTGAATGCTAGTAGAAGAAGAGATGATGATAATGATCTTGACCTGAATAGAATTAAGATATTCAGCATTGGCAGACAAAGTGTCCCTTAATTTCTTCTCCCATTTAGCCCACTCCTGTACATATGAACCCTTATTCGACTCTAATCTAAGGAAACAAGAAAAAAGGGGATGTAAATATATCAATCACTAACAAGTAACAATAGTGCCGCCAATAAAAAGCCTATAATAGAAATCGACATGACTATGATCAGTTCAGGGCCCACTTATCGGGAAGCACAATTTTTGCAAACTACATTTATCTTGTCTTTTTTGATCCTCTAGTTTTATTCACCGGCATGTTGAAAAAGACTACTCGACGGAGGAAACAATACGTCCTAAAGTTTTTAAAAAAATCAGAACTACTTTGAGCAACCGTATAGTTGTATAGACATTTTTACCAACCTTCCATGTCTCTTAGTGTGAAGATTGTATAGATTTATTCCCTCTTCCAGAACTGATATCAAAGAAGCAGGTAGGGGACTCCTGCAGTTGGAAGAATATACAAAACATTAGTAAAATAAAGAAAGTGAGAAATAAATGTCAATTCAGTTTCATTTCATAAGATGAGAGAATTTTATCATATATTTGGTGAACGGAGGGATCACAAAAAAATACTGTAAAGTCAATACTAGAGGATAGTACAATCATACAGTTCAAAAATAGCTGGATAATTACAATAGGTCCGTCCAAGGTGGAATGGAATGAGATTACAATCTCACAACCAAGCCTCAAGTGTCTGTTCACTTTCTTTGAGTCTTCTGGACATTTTATTCTTTTCCCTTTTTATTGTTAAAGAGGCTGGTTGCCACAACCTTTACTTTGCCATTGCCTTTTTTTTTGTTTTTTAAATGACTTTTTATCGGTTTCTCTTAAATTTTAAACATATGTCCTTGTTATTAATATTCATTTTATTTCTATCTCCCTCAAATCTTTTTAATGGCAGCTTCATTTATTAGAATAAAATACATCAAATTATTAAAATAGATAACTAGTATAGGGGCCAATATTCTCACCTGTCAGGTTTCAGCAATGGTATCTTGACAAGAGAGCCAAAACGTTCAACCAATTCATCCTCAAAATATTTGCGACTCTAAGTATTTGAGCAGTTGTTAGAAAAGCTTTATGCGAAAGAGAACCAAGACCATACTTGGAACAGTATAAAGTACCTTTCCATCATAAAGGTGATAAAACATTAGCATCACAAAGCCAACATTTGGAGATGACTTGTCAAGATTACCCTAGAATTTAATGAATTGAGCTAGTGTTAGATAGATGGTAACAATTGGGAATGTGATGTTTAAAGAAAGGCGATTGAGTACCGGATGATTGACTCGTTGAAGCACACGAAACATGAAAACAGCTAATGCATCAAGAGCAAATGGATTTGAGTCGGTCCCTACAAGTTGATAGAGAAACTCAACTAAGGCTGAGATAATTGATGAATAAACATACGGTGCTTGGACTCCCAACTTTTCTAAGGAGAGTAAATACAGAGTTATCTTTTGCTGTCAATGTGCCATGCATAAATGAAACCTCTACAAAATCATCAAACAGGTAATAGCTACCTTGCGAACACAATGTTGGTTCAATCTTGGATTTGCTTCACTTCAATAACTTGGTTTTGTTTTTTTTTCTACTTAAGCTTTAGCTAAATGCCAGTTGGCACCAAAAATAGCCGAATATAGAACTAAAACTAGAATGAGACTTAAAATGACATACTTTTTGAAAGGTGTCAAGTATTCTTAAGCCTTAGCTAAATACCAATGGACAAAAGAGAGATACGGATGCCTTTCAAGCTTATTCTTTCAAATATTGCAAAAAAAAAGTTGAAATCTTATTAGTCAAAACTCTTATGAATATTGGCATAAAAATTAGTCAAATTTAGAACTAAAAGTAGAGTGAGACTTAAAATGTCTTGCTTTCCAAAAGGTGTCAAATATTTAGACAAAAATTATAACAACTTAGATGCAGATACTAAAAAGGAAAACAAAAATGGTTTGGCGCCTTATAACTAATCCAAATAGTCAGTCTAGTGAATATAATAATCTTCTAGAACTTTAATTTACTTGTCCTACATAAACCCTTTAGTTTACTTAATCTTATATGCCAAGTATCTTAGGTACCGCAATCAGTAATATACATTAGTACGAGTATATTAAGTCAGACTTCTACATACTTTTTTCTTAGGGTAAGGGGATTCAACCGAGATGTAACAACATGGCTCAAAAGTGACAGAAACGACTCAAATCTAAAAACTTTGAGACAACCAAAAATGAAGCTTTGTTCTTTTCCTAGGATGGGGAAACTAGCTTGTATGTTGAATGACCCAAGACCCAACCCATGCAAAACAACTTGAGTGATAAAATGACTAACTCTAACCCATTTGTTTTCCTTTAGGCCCCAACAAAAGAAACAAGGACAATTTTAAGACAACCATATGCAGACAAAATATACTAGCAACCAAAAGATGAAATGCACCCGGAGGGTTTAACTTTCACAACAAATTGGGGGGGGGGGGGGGGGATTATTGGCATAAGATATATAACCTTCAGAATCAGGTATGACTGGAACAGCTGAAGCTCTGGTGCTATGGCACATGTTCTCAATCTGCACATACAAAAAGGACCATGAAAATCAAAAAACAAAATATCCAATACGTTCATACTTTTCAAATTCCAGGCATTTCGGGTCTTTAAATCCCTGCTCTTTTTGGCAGTGATACAATACTAATAATAAGAAAATCCTTACTATCTCCAGAGTCAAGCATACAGACTATGACAACCCAAAAAGAATTGGAGATTTGTGTCCGCTACTGTTATCAAATATACCTCATGCCAAACTAAATGAACTTCTGAACTAGCTTAAATATGTAGTCAGATCTACAACCTAGTACACAATTCCTATGAAAGACTTTGTAATCAAACCATAACATTCATGCAGCCAATTAGGTTTTGAGAATCTAAAAACTTGATCATTTTCTCATTTCACTACTAGAGGAGGTTTCAGACATGAACTTCTAGTTGGACTCAGATCAAATCAATTTAACCTTAAGTTACTTAAGAGGTAATCATGCTGTTCCAACCTTACATTCGTCTAGTAGTGAGCAAGAAAGCAAAATCAACCATAACTGTCGAATTGGCTTACTTTACTATTAAAGGCATTCCTATTATATGCACGAGTTCCCATTCCCCTTTTCCCTATGTAAATCTATCATCTCATTATACAAGTACAAAATCCTGTCTAATTTGAATGGCTATCTTTTCCGTTAGAAGGCATGGATACCATCTACAATATATCCATTTATGACTGATAGTTCTTTTGTCAAATAAAACACATATCAACATGTAATCACTTTCGCAATATGTGTCAACTTCATCCATATAACCCTTTTGATCATTAAAATAAGAATCAAGATATACCATCACTTGCATATAGGGTATGAATATTCAGTAAAAGTAGACGACTTAGTACTTTTGAGTGCAGCTCTCAAAAGTTAACAATTTGGTGTACCAATACAGCTACTGTCAGTCTAAACCCTCTTCTTATTTATCTTTTGATAAATTCATCGAAACAATGCACGGAACATGTCTCAAAAGATGAGAATTACCTGTTTCCAAACTTCTTCATTTGGTGCATTCTTATCTGCAAGAATTATAGAGTATGGCTTTTTCCGGCGCTCATCAGCTATTTTGGGCCAATATCTTCCTGTTAATACAAAAAAGCATAACCTCAATTACATCAAGTAATTCTTAGCAAATCAATAACACACATTACTTTGATCAAACCCCCAAATAAAGCTTCCCTTCCTTTTGAAGCACCAATGTAAAATGTGGCAAAAAATTCCAACAAGGTACCTTGCATATATCAACAATGTGAAAAAAAAAAAATTCTAACAATTTAGCTAATTTTTGCAAGAAACATTTTGATAGACTGTACAAAACAAATTGCTTATTACTTTAACCAATAATTTATATACTGATCCCGAACAACCATTGACATACAAAAGTTAATGCTGCCAACACCCCAACCACTTCTGCATTATCAGAGAAGAAAGAACAGAGAGAAAGTTCCTAGATAGACATAGGCATAAAAAAGTTCAAGTAAGAAACTCATGTTAACTAAAGAGGAATGTTTTCGAACCACCAAATGTTACAAATACAGAAAGCATTATGGATCAATTTCACATTTATTATATACCTTTGATAAGGTCACCCATCAAACTCTGAACTGGTCGATCATCTCCAAGTCCCCTGGGGTATTTAATAGTTCTTTGCAAAGTGCAGACTTTGCACAACCAGGTATTCCTGACAATGGTAATCATATTAAGATCAATGCACAGACAAAAATTGAAAATAGTCGAAAGAATAAAATATGAAATCTTGAATCACATATGACAAAATCAATAAATCTTCAATAAAACTTCTTAGGACTTCTATTCAAATAACATATTATGTCAATTAAAATGCCTACGGACACTGAAGAAAGCTTCTAAGCAGTTTCTCGCTTTGTGGCAGCTCAGATAAAATTTGAGTTTTTTCCTCCTCTATAGCAACCAAATCACACTATTGCACACATGAACTAAATAATCCACATATTTAGGGACCTATTACCTATCAATAATAACGACTCAACCATGTACATAGGAAACTGGTCAGAACAGTTCCTTATACATTTGTATTAAGCATTATCAATACTTTTACAATTTTCAATATCACATTCTTCGAACTTGGTAATTAATGGAAAATTTGAAAATACTTAACCTATTTTACAATACAAATGCAAGAAAATATATATTAAATGTTCTACATTTTAAACTTGAATTCTGGTAACAAAGGGACGAAAGTTTGTATGTTATATAAGTTTTCTTACTAGCATGTTATTTTGAATAAACAATTATAATAAATCATTGATCACACACACTGTCTATAGCAGGGGAAAAAGAAAAGTTTGCCAAAAAAAAAGAGCCTTGAGTAAACCAAAAGGACTCTGGAAGGTACAAAAGACAATCTTAGTTTATTTTTTAAAAAAATTGTCTGGACTGCATGAGCCACTAAGTTAAGTCTAAGAATGCACTCTTCGACGAGTGTTAAGGAATTCCAGGATCCTATGATCTATTCTAAAAGAAACCTTTTGCCTTCAACAACATAAAGTCCCAACTTTTAGCAACAAAAAGAGAAATATCATAAAACTCAGATATTAAGGCACCAAATTAGTGAGCTTCGATGGATGCGAACCGCATCAATAACAGTAGAAGTATTATCAACAAGAAAGAGAAGTGGGGCTACAGCCAATTGGAAAATTCATATTACCTGGGAAAAATACAATCAAACCCTCCTTTTTCTGAATAGTGTCCTTGACTGAGGGGCTAAGACTTGCTGCTGCTTCCTCCCGTTCTGTCGCAAGATCACCCTCTTCATCCATGCCTCCTTCAACGACTGCCAAGAAATCTTCAGTCTTTACCAAGTTCCCAGCAGATCCAATTAGAGCCTGATTCTCGGGACTGCGTGTTGCATACTGTTCAAGAAATGGCTCGGCTTCAGAAAGGTATATTGCTGATGATAATTGTCTGTTTCCACATTTCCTTCGAATGTACACAGCCCTGGAATTAAGGCTGGAAATGTAAACAAAAGCCAAAGGGGCGTACTAGAGAATCAAAAATGAAATCACATCCAAGAACACAAAATTATACTTTCACATTACCATTCATCAAGCATCTTGCTGAGTTCTCTCCGCTTTCCTGCTGAAGTGCCCCAAATCTTCATTTGCCTAAATACCAGAAAGGGATAAGTTTTCCATAAATGAGCTTAACTGAAGTCCACTATACAGATTTTATGGATTTACTTGAGGATTCAAAAATGAAAACATCATGAAAGGAAAAACTTTGTAGCTTATATATGTATGTATATCACCAGAAAAAAAATGAACAGTTCATAACATGTTAGAAATTAGAGAGGAGGCCAGAAAGTTAATGCTTAACAAGGGAGAATGAGACTGTGAGAGAGAGATGCCTCAACATCTGAGCATGATTGCCATCTAAAACCAAGAACCAATGCCTCCTACGTATCATTATATAACTCCCCCCAACTTTTTGCTATTTACTTTCACTAAATAGTATAGCATCACACTATTTAACTTTCCTTTCAAACCTTACCTAAGATAGTAAGCCCTGTAAGCCGCTGGACCATCCTTGAAAAGAATTGACAACCCATTGCGGATCAGAAATGTTCTCAACTGGTAAGGGCAAAGCAGGATGAAAATCAGACTCTCAAGGAATATCACATGAAAATTACTAATTGGGAGAACTGTAAAATTAAAACCAACTAATAAATGAAACTTTCTTAAAACAAATGTTCATCCCCTGGCAATTCATCTCTCATACAAATAATACAGCAGAAACACCTTGCTCTGATAACCATTACATAGTATTACTATGTTGCGAGCAAAAAAAAAAAAAAAAAAAAACAAAATTAGAACAGAGGAACACTTCATAATGCTTAAAAGGCTAAAGGATCATTGCAGAAGGCCAAATCATAACCCCCTATCCCTTTAATAATTAAAGGGAAGCTCATCTAATGAAGAGATTCATAAAGTATACCTTATATGTAAGAAACTTCAGTTTAATCATTAGATTTGCATCTTCATTGGCTAAACCATCTATTGTGGATGTGCTACTTCCATTATTTACATGTCCTACCATATCATTGTTGCTTTTTGCAATTCCAGCAGCTCGTTCCTTGTTTGCCTTGAACAAATTAACATCAACAAAAAAACCTAAGAGAAAACAGAGAGCATGAGAATAACTATTTTTTTTTCCTAACTTAGGGTAGTTTTCTTCAATGCTTTTAAAGGAAAGAAGGAATGGAAAGTAACATCATCACCCAGGTAAAAGATTAACATCAACATATAGGTCAATTCAATAATTTGCTACCATGCTGTTCTTGGCCCTCACTGTAAATTCAATGGACTTCCATCTCTTTCCCAAAATACATAGCCATTTTTCTCAATTATTTTGGTTTTTTCCACCATTGAAAGCCAATACATTTGTAGGATTCCCATGGTAAACAAGTATATCATTAAGGTGAAGACAAACAGCAAAAAGGTTTACAACAAAGTCAATCAAATTCAACCCCTTGTCTTACCATCAGTCTGTTTCATGTTACCATTGCACAATTAGAGATGAAAATATTTTAACTGATTAATCAATTTCTGGCTAAGGTTTCTTGAACTGCATAATACTATTCACTTTATCAATAGAGTAGTTCTTCCAATAATAAGATTGTCAAGCAATCCTCTACGAATAAAAATTTTATAGGTACCATTATCATATGAGCTGAAGTTGCAAAAATTATTTTATATTCAGGCAACTTGCAAGAAATAACATATATTACAAACAGAAGGAAAAGCTCATGAAGCATGGAGACAAGATGTAGCAAAATGCTCCAAAAATTACAATCAAATTCTCCTCAATTTCGGGAGCACCAAATACTCACAATCATGTTCCTAAAGACTTCAACATGAATCTATCATTTAAAATGGTATCTAGATCAATTATCTTTACCTCGATAAAGAGGCCACAATCCTGGCTTGTGCCTGAAACATTCCAATTTTTTGCTCAATAAGAAAATGCAAAGGAACATGAATTTTAAAGTTCCCATACAAAAGATTAAAGAAATACCTCATCTCCTTTTGATAACGCTTAAAACCTGAGTCACTATGGACATGAATGACCATTTTATAGAAAAGGTTGTCACTTGACATAGATTCAGCTTTGTGGAAGTTATGATAACATTTGAATGCAGCTGGAAAACGTTTTTCTTTCATCAAATGAATCATTTCCTGGATTAAAAAAATCAAATTATTATTTTGCATGTAAATTATACCTGGAAGCACAATATGAAAACCAAAATTCAATGGATGAAGGAAGCTAAATTGGCTACTCAAAGGGAATGCTTGTTGCCACCACAAGAGGCAGAACCATAGGGCTTCAATTTCTGCTAGGTCGGTTCCTAAACGAAGATGGTAACAGTATTTTGCTGCTCTTTCACATAGATAATAAAATATGAAGGGAACATGACATATGGGCCACTTTTAGCTCAAGTTAAATTGGTTTGCTTCATTGCAGGTTTTAGGCTGTTTAGTCTTGACTATTGGGTGAAGTAACTAAATATAGGAGGTTATTCAGGGTTCAATTTCAGGTAGGTTGAATATGCACAAGCTGTACATGTGGAAGAAAGGAAGAGCAGAGAGCAGCCTAACCTGCAACTTAGCAGTTGAATAATCAGCAGGATGAGCTTGCAAAAATTTTGTAAGTACAGATCTGTCTGCATTTCTTGAATGTGAATCATACCAGTCTGAATGATCAGGACAAAAGGAAGAACCAACTTTTTGAAGGAGGGCGTTTATTTGCTGCAGTGGTGATTTCAAGAAAAGAAACAATTAAAAAAAATCGTAGTTGATAAGAATTTATTTAATCAAAAGTGTGAAAAAAATAAAAACAGAATACAAAGTACAGCATTTGATTAAGGAAATTCCATGTCACCTGTTTTTCATCCAACCTATTTGCAGCACAAATTTCCCTTAGACTTGGTCCCAAATCCATGCCAGCTGCAAGAAGCAGGGAAATTCCATAATTCAAAAGCAGAACTAAGTAGTTTTGACCAAAGAGATACACATCTTTTAACAACCGAAGTAATAAACTACTTATCCATCCATGATGAAACAGAAAACTCAACTAAAGGGGGTGAGAAAGAGACATGTAACCATACAAAGAATCAATAAAAAAAAATTGCAGGGAATGACACCACAGTTAAGAATAATAGTCCCCAGGTTTTACTAGAAGCTAAGGAATCAAGAAATGAAGGAATAGCCCCTATGAAGAATGCTTATGTAGGCATACATAAGGGTGTATGTAAAATCAGGGTTTAGACCAGTTGGTTCATACAACCACCTTTACGACGTGGCATCTTGCATGCCTGAAGTTAATTCCAGCACTAACAACCCGTTCTCTACCCCCAGGATACAACCTCCTTGTACCAAAAAAGGGTAAGGCCATCACGGTGATTGCACTTTTTGACGAGGTATTAAAGCATTTGGTCGATGCATATCAGTCATCACTCATTATTCGCTTTCTAGATAGTTCAGTCTGCTTCTAACTATAAACCAAGATGTCCTTCCCTTCTGAATGTATTAAAGAGTTGTTTTTTTCTTCTTTTTTTTTTTGAAAAGAAAGGAAAGGGGATAAAAGACATAGATATCTTCGCAAGAGAGTTACTTGAGCAACAGAGAACATAAACAAAATGCATGAGAAAATACCTCCGTCAGCAGGTGGAGGAGGGTGATCTTTCAAGACCTCCTCCATATGTTTTGAGCTCTCATGACTTACAATACGAGCAACAAGACCCTCCAAGATTTCTCCCTGCACCTTAATATGATCTTTTGAACCTGCACGTCAATAAAATAGGGATTAAATATTGCTCAAATGCTTCACAATAAATTCATTTGAAGTTACAAGAGAAAAGAACTCCAACATGGAATCCTATAACACTGCACCTAACTTTTGAGTATGCTAAAAAGAAAATTTTGAAGAACGTAAAGAAAGGTACTATTTAGCATTCTCTAGGTGATAAGACTCCATATTGCCCCGGATAAATGAACAAAAATATGCTCACCTCAGTTAAGTAAGCCACAATTTTGAAAAAAAAAAAAAATTCTTTAACAAAGAAATTCTAGGTATCATGTCTAGAAATCTTGTTTGATCATTTAATAACAATAAAGAGTTCATCACATGCTTAATGTGTTTTAATGATCAACTGTTGCATGATTAAGCAAAAGTCATCATTACATACTAGCTGATAGCAAACAAAGAAATTAAAGAGATATACTTAAGTCAAAAATGCTGTCCATACGCATTTTACCTTATGACTACATATAGTACATTAATTTCCATCTATTCCTTCACCCTACTTTCTCATTTCAATACTCCTGGGTGGTAACCAATGGACTTGATCCATTTAACGTGGAATTAATTGTTGATATGATTCTTTGATAGTAAGAGAGAGAGAGAGAGAGAGAGAGAGAGAGAGAGAGAGGAGCCTGTTGCTGCCATTTTTGAAACTATTAGGATCACCCAAGTAAAGTTTTCGTAACTGGCAATATTCCTAGTATAATTGGTTCAGTTGAAGAAACAGAATGAATTGACCAGCTAACTGAAAGACATTTTAAGTGAAAAACTCTACCAGGTGCAGATATATCTGCAACTTCATCAAGAGCCCTACATACAGAAGTCGCCGTTCCTTCTTCACATAACAGATCATAAGCAGCAAAAAATGATGTAACTGACTTCCTACATTTATAGAAGAATAATCAGAACTGGTAACTTGCAGTTTCATAATTTACATGTCTCTAAGAACAGAACGTGTTAAATGAGGGAGGCCAAAATCAAGAAATTATATTTAAAAATAATAAGCAAGAAATTCATTTGTACAAAGAATTAAGTGCAGCAACGAAAAAAAAGATGCTGAAGAATGGAAAATAAACTGGTAATGGCACAAATTAACCACAGTTGATTGAAGAACTTAGCAATGAGCCATCAGGTCAACCAATATTGTGAAAGAGAACAAGGAAAGAAATGCCATTTATAACAAAGCGCATAAAATAATTCATTCCAACCATGATGAGTAAAAATTTGACATAAGCAAGTCTCCAATAATCACATAGACAAAATAGAACTGAAATACCAGCATAAATATCTGATCCTCTGTTATCACTATAAAGAACCTCTTGAGACCATAAACTTTAGGACATGACATGTAGATCTAATACAATTAATCAAACCACTTTTTGAATTATGGTATTATAAAATCCAATGCCATCACCTTGTTGAGAACAACCATACATGATTGGTTGGTAGACGCCATTTACGACAAAAAGCAATCACTTCAGGAGTGGAGTAGAACTTTGGCTTTCCATTGCCCAATTCAGTGACAGCTGTTACTACAGCTGAAGGAAGCAATAGCATGTAAACATCAGCATAATGCAAACAATTTTAAATCATGGTGCATACTAAGAAAGATAGTTACATCACAAACCATATAAAATAATTTTTTAACTCGTAAAAATGAAACAAAAACCAGCATTGGCCCTCGCATTTCATTAACCAAGCTGAAAAGGCCATGTTGTTCTGACTTCTTTTGTCATTTTTCTTTAAGTACCCATGTCTAACACCATGTCCGACCCATATCAAAATATGGCCAAATTCCAAAAACTTGAAAAGCTGAACATACATGTGTCAGACACATACAAATACAACACTCACAGCCAAGTCCTAAGTAACATAGGGGAAATAAATATCCCTATGGCCCCCTTATCATCTGACAATACTAGTAGAGACTCTACATATTAATAAGAAAGTATATTACTTTTCCTTACTAACGTTTCAAGTAATTTCTTGATCATCAAGAAAAATAGATTGACATCTAGTTAAAAACTTCAATAATAAGAGACAAACACTTAACCATAGTCTTCTCGAGGGCGCTGTCCATGGTCTCCAAGAACTGCAGTTACCAACTCCATTGATATGCAAATACGATTCCGCTGGAAAATATTAAAGATAATAAAACTGTCAATTAAGAAGTCAAGATAAATTTTAATAACCATTGAAATTGAAATTGGTAGAATATACATCTAGAATAAAGAGAACTAGACAGCCAAAAGAGAATGGTGTCCTAGGATACCTTTTTGCAGCAGAAAAATGCTACGAAAGAGTGAAATTCAATCAAGTACCAAATGCACTTAAATTGCATCTTACCATATAGTAAAGCAGCCACATATAATCAGTTCTTTGATATTCATTTCAGTTTTTAATGTCTGAGAAACAAGCCCCAAATTGAAAGGTATACAAGTAAGAAGTTACTACGTTTTGCCTGTCTAACATCTAATTAATCAAACAAAAACAAGCTCATAACATATTGTATCTCCAACATCTTATTAATCGATAATCACTTTTAAATTAAACCATCACCACATCATCAACTTCCACTGCATTAGCAATATTTATATAGATATATGCAAATTAAAAGCTGAAATAGCATGCAGAAGATAGATAGAGATAAAGCGGACTCTAATTGGGTAGAATAATATGAATTAATATAATTTTCATTTTGCAGGTTTCCTTTGCCCTTTATGCTCATCCACACTAGTTACTTAGAATGCTACCTCAATGAAATCATTGAATTGCGCTTGCTTCTCTCCAGCTTTACTTCCCCAAGCCTCATGAAACATGCGCCCAAGAACAAAAACACCGACAGCAGTGTAACTGCAGCATAAGAGTAAATCTATAAGCTGCAAAGAACAGAAGAAACCATAACAACAAAGGAGAAAAATAATATGCAGATTTTACTCAAGACCTCCAGGGGCCCAGGCACCAATTTCTGCTGCTTCAAGATGATAGATGCCCCCTTTTACAAAGGAGCTGACCTCTGGCACCTATGCTAAGCATGCATTTTTCTAAAGAAGAGAAACACCTAAAAAGCAATCTCATTGACACATCCTCGCATGCAATTTTTATATTTGAATAAATTGTACTTTGCAAAATGGGGCATGCCTATCTCTCTGCAATCTATATTATAACTAATACTTTCTCTTTTTCAGCAATACATCGTGCATGAAATTCTGATTTTTACACTACATCACAAGTAATCACTGATAAAGAGAGAGAGAAAAAACAAAGTATATATACCTCAAATGTGTAACAATACCACACCCACTGGTTAATGAAATATCTAGAGTATGTGCTTAAAATCATTAAATAAGAAAAACAAAAGAAAGTACAACAAATTAAATTTAAAATCAAGAGATAGAGAAGAGGATCCAAAATTGTTTGAGCGTACATATTTCCAAAGCTGTTTTTAGCATATGCTCCACCCTCATTGCCCGCATACATAAAAAGAGATCCTGAGTGTTTAAGTGAAACCTGCAGAAGTTTGAAATATATAAGAAATACAAATTTATACGCTTTTCAGCAAAAAGGATTAAAATCTAACTTCCCATTTAATTGTTACTTTCTACGTTCTTTTTGCTTTTGGAAAATTTGAAACTAAAATCTTGTGAATATACAATGTGAAATTAATTTAATATAGAACAATATAGTTAGTATACGTACATATATAAGGATTTGCGCACTTTAAAACAAAATACCATATATAATTGTAATTTGTTTCTACTCTTTTCATTTCCACTTTAGTAGCTTTCCAGGGAAGCAGCAAAATCAACACAAAGAAGAACTTTAAACAAACCATCTTAAAGTTATTATGTCAATGGTCTTTTTGAAATGACCTACGAAACCGTAAAAGCTAAAAGAAGTTTAAAGAACTTTACGACTATTCTCTTCTCTTTTTTTTCCCAAACAAAGATTAAAAAAATAGCGTGTTCCATACCTCCAAAGTAGCCAAACCTTTAGACACCATCTCGATCATCCGTATCCTAATCTAAATACATTATATATCAATAATCAAAAGTAATAAACAGAGAAAGAAAATCAAATTGTTCCGTTATCCAGAAAGAGGGAAAATTTTTAAATAAAGAGTCTACCTCTTGATCAGACTTTTCGTTTTCGAATTTCGGATAAAAAGTAGCTCTGATTTGTGCCAGTGAATAAGTCGAATTATCAACTTTGAAATTTTCTAACAAATTAGGCTCCAAAAAAATTCTACTCAAATCAACATTGTTCTTCTCGGTTTGAACATCAGCGGCGGAAGCGGCGTTGGATCCAGTCACGGTTCCATAGGACTTCGGCTTCCAAACTTGTCCGTCAGAGATACTCAAACCACCGAGCTTGCAAGTAACAGCTTCATCGACCGATGCGGAAGCAGATGTAACCGGGTTCGGCTTTGTCTTCGGTTGCCATTTTTGTTCTCTATTTCCAGAGCCCCTTCGCTGTATCAAAAAATCAAAACATAAACTTATTTGCAGCAAAAGAGGGAAAAGAAACACTTTCTCACAATTAAATTCTAAAGAAAGTTATATTACCTGTTTTTGGGACATGGCTAGAGTAGAAAAGTAGCGAGAGCGAGAGAAAGGAAAAAGAGTGGATTTATGAGGAAAGAAGTGGGATAGAGTGCAGAGAAATCTCCGCGATGCCGACATCCAATATTTGGAAAATGGGTGTTTTGTTAAATATATTAAGCGTAAGCCTAAGCCTGGCGCAAGCTATTCAGTTGCACCAAATTCTCTAGAAACAGCTCTTGAATAATATCAGGACTGAGTCACCCGTTGAACCGGGGAGAGGTGGAGGTGAAGTAGGGTTGATTTGGTGTGTCGCTGGCACACTGTTATTTGTGGGCATCCATCGTATACTGTTCCCCAGGTTTTTATTATAAAATAAGTTAATTGCACAAACATCCAAAATATGACCGATTGTTATACAAATTAGTTCATTTTATTACTAAATGACGTGTCCATAATTTGAAATAAAATTGAAGAAAAATGAATATTATAAATGTTTTAAAAAATTCAGTTTTGAAGTTTTCGAAATTTTTATGATATAATAATTGATATATCATATACAATATGAAATAAATTGAGACATGAGGGAACATAAAAATCATTCTGTTATGTTAAATAATTATGACAAATTATATAAAAATCAGATAAATTTTGCTATTAGACCTTATACTTTGTGTAAGTAGTAGATTTAGTATTTATATTTTAATTTGATATTTTCAGTCCCTATACTTTTGAAATTTAAAATTTTTAATTCTGATCAAATGTTAACTATTAAATTTATTAAGTTATGTTATTTTCAAAATGTGATGCGTCAAACATATTATTACATGTGTTATACTATGTCAACTTGTTATTTTCACATATTAACTCACAAAAAAATAGCTAATAAATTTAATAATTATTGTTTACATTTAGATTAAAATTTCAAAAAAGTTTAAAAAATATATAGCAACCAAGAATGATTTAGTTAAAGAACATAGATTAAATTTATAATTTTACGCATAATAATGAATTAATAGTAAAATTTAACCAAATAAATTTAACTACTACCATTTGGTTAAGACTAAAATTTTAAAATTCAAGAAATAAGAATTAAAATTAATCAAATTAAAATATAAAATTAAATTCACAACTTACACAAAATATAAAATTTAATGACTAAATTTAACATATAAAATGTATCGCATTATAAAATGTTACATAAACATCACATATCATATGTCAAAATATACATATGACCAAAATTTAATGTGTGAAAAACATGATATTTTTTTGAAAAAAAAGAAAAAGAAAAGGGAAATGGACATAACAAAGCCTTGTTGAATATGTGATTAATTGATACATAACACAGGCCATTGAAATTAATCAAAACAAATAACATGAGGAGGCATCAAAATATACATCAAACTAATTATTATCGTGCAAAAGTCAAACAATAATATAAAAACATATATGTAATTAACCGGTAACGTTTAAAAAATAGATGTAAAAATAATAATACAAATATCTTAATTAACTCCTAATATAATTTTTTTCTTAAAAGACCATAATTACCCATTTTAAAATCTTTAATCACATGGTTGGTTTGACTTAAAAAATAGCCATCCTCAATGTTGGCATTGGGATATTATCTAATTCAACCATTATAAAAGTATGTAAATGAAGTATTTTTATTTAACAATTAAATAAATTTAAACATTTTGTTTTAATATTATCTAACTTGAGTTTGACCTTCATTTGACTTAATTATTAGGAATATTAATGGGTAATCCATCTCTAAAAAAAGTCAAACGCCAAAAAAGAAAAAAAGAGTGAATGGTCGTGTTTCCGTTGGTTTTCATCTTAAAATTAGAAAAATTCCAAACTGGAAAAAAGGGCAATGACAACGTAATTTGGAGATGACCAGTTGTCGACGCCACAATTCATTTGTCTTTCTCAACCTAAACCCTTTATCTTCCTCTAATTATAACTTACCTTCACCGCCTGCCTGTTTCTCCAAGAAAAAAAACCCTTCTAGTTTCCTTTTTTCTTATTTGAATCTACCTGCAGCTTGCCAAGGAGATTGACAATTGAAGAGAACATGGTTCAAGTCAAGGAATTGTATGCTTTTTCCAAACATGGGTTCTGTCTTTAGTTTGTTTGTATTTTTTTTCACTAACAAATGATTTTTATTTTCTGTGTGGGGGTAACTTGAAGTCGAATTGTCATGCCTATGTCTTTAGAAGAGGTAAATTTTAGCTAAAAAGTTTCAAAATTCATGATTCAAACAAGACATTCTTTTTTTTCCTTCATTGATCTGCGTTTGATTTGCAGTATCGTGTAGCTCAAACATTCATGGTATTGAAGATGCAACAGCAAAGTACAAATGAGGCTGAAGGTGTTGAAGTATTGGAGAATAAAGGTTTTGAAGATGATGTATATGGAAAAGGTCAATATACTTCTAAACTCTACCGTTTGCAAAGGTAATTTCTTGCTCCGCTTGCTACTTAAGGGTGTTTAATTTTCACACTTGTTCGTTAAGATGATACATTGTGTTGTTAATTTATATAGCAAAGCACCTTCTTGGCTTACAACTTTAGCACCGAAAGATGCCCTCATCATGCAAGAAGAATCTTGGAATGCATACCCAAGATGTAAAACAGGTGTACAACGTTGTCTTTTTTTTTATTTTCCTCTTATTGCTCGAGTTCATTGTATAAGTTGTATTAACATTTGTCATTCTTCTGTTGTTTACAAAATGGATATCATATTTCTCAGTGATCAAGGTAATTATTCTTGTTTTCTTCAGATTCTTTTTTTGAAAAAAGAAATATTATGGTTTTCTCTCAAAGCATGCTCATAGGTCTCAAATTTTTGTAGTGCCCATACTTTGCCAAGCTTAGTGTCACAATTGAGACTATCCATCTCGAAGACAATGGGAAATCCGAAAATGTAAGTTCCTTTGAAAGTCATATTAATTAGGTTTCTCGTTTGTTTGAAATTTTGTTATTAGGTCCTCCTCTCCACCCCAAATTCTAATATCAGGTTTGCAAACAGGTGCATGGATTAAATAAAGAACAATTGGCAGCAAGACAGGTAGAATTCATTGATATCACTATGCCTACAACAGATTACTGGAGTTATGCAGTTGGAAATGGCAATTTTGACTTCTCCACATTCAAATCCGAAAAAACTGGTCGTGGTCCACTTTTGGAAGGATGGCAGGTTGGTATGATTGTGTATAAGCAAAATCTTCAGTCTCATGGAACAATAATGTATCTAATTAATTGAATCTTTCTGGTGATATCTAATTATTTGTTACATCTTAAACCTAATTTAGTTTGTCAATAATTACATGTTATATCAATATTTACAGGAAAATAGCAATCCAGTAATGACGGCATATAAATTGGTTACAATAAAGGCACCATACTGGGGTTTTGGTGGTAAACTTGAACAAGCTTTGCTAGCGGTAAAATTTCTTAGACTTTTAATCTTTAGATGTACTGTAATTGGTGAATTTGAAAAAGTAATCATAATTTTGGCATATAAGCATGTCAATCTAGTTTATATCATTTTTTTAGAAAACCATTGAAGGAAAATCAACCGTAGGAAACAAAAGGCAAGGAACTAAAAATAGACATTTAATTTGTTCGGATATTCATTCTCGCTCACTTATATTCAAAGCTGTTAGCAGTTTTAAATCATGCATGTAGGGTGAAAGAGCTCTCTTCGTGGAAAGTCACCGGAATTGTTTTGGTTGGATTGATGAATGGTATGGTATGACAGTGGAACAATTGAGTGAACTTGAAGAACAAGGAGATTGCTTACTAAATCAGGTAACATTCCTCTATTTTTTGGTCTTCTACCTAAGCAAGGACGGCCTCCATCAATGTTTTGGTGTGCCATTTCTTTTCACTTTTAAAATCTTTTCATGTGGAGTTTCGCTTGGATTTAATTACTATCCTTTGCGATATAACAGAAAATTAGCAAGCCACTTTTGCTGACAGACACTGAAGATCATGAGTCAAAGTTCACCGGTAATAGCAAAACACATCTACAGCAAGGGGTAAAGACATGATTCTGAAGCAAATTACAGTGTTTCTTTGTTCAGTGACACACAAAGGATTGAAGAGCAACCATATACAAAAACCCCAAACCGAAGTTTCAAATATTGTAATGGGGATAAACATTGAATTGTCGTTCTTTACATTTTCCCAAGAGTTTTTCATTAGGTTTCAACAGAATTTATTTCATGGGTAGTTATTTTATCCCTTGTTAGTAGAGAAAAAAAACTTCACAAGTGAAATTAAAATGATGCCAATTTTTTTTTTAATTATTTTTTATTATACACTAAAAACAAATGACAATTCACCCATTTGTGAAGTTTTTTTTTTTTACTTTACTAATTAATAATGTATAGGATAATAATTCTTATTTGATTCGTAATTTTTGCTGGCCATAGAAATTATGCTTGTATCAAAATATAAAAAACCATTATCTTGTTCAATTTTAATCATGCGATGGTTGAAAAGTACAATTTTTTTATGCCACTTGATGAATGGTACTACATGCTTACATATTTGCATGCAATATTGTCTTCCATCACAAAGTTGTAGAGACACTATTACAGATTCCAATGAGTCATGATTAAAGGAGATCATTGAATTCAAATTAATAGAATCTAAAAAGTTGAAAGTAGACTCTTTTCTTTTACTAACAATAATCCAATTTTGTTTCAGCAAATCCAAAATTTTGAATGGCAGATTCGAATGGCTTCTTTCCTGCTATGTTATGTGGACTTCCTTTGATGTGCTCATATAATTCGATATTTTGTATGCAACACATTAAAAATGAGAGATTGGTGCAAGGAGAATGGAATACCACGAAAACCAAGATATACAGAAAGCCACACTCTTAAAACAAAACCAAATTCAAGTTCATTGGTCAAACCGACCATAAAATGGATCCAAAACCTAAAACATACATACAAACATATCTTCTGAATAAAAGCGATGGACTCCATTACCATTAGGTTTCTATAACTGAATCCTACTAGGTTGTGCTTTCGTCATCCTTGCCTCGCCATAGGGTTCATCATTATCGATCCTCTTATTGTTTCTGAAAGCGGCACAGCCGATGACATAGAAGATGACGAGTAGGATAAGAACAACTATGTTGATCACCGAGACCTTCCTCCAGCTCTTCTTGAGGCTGTCCAGCACCCCTGCCTTGCAGGAATCGCATTGATAGCACAATTGCTGTTGGTCATTGCTCCATCGAGGGCAGTCGGTGTCTGTTCCGAGTCCGACCGTACCTCCTCCTATGTTCCATAGCGTCTCGTTGACGTAAACAAAGCCGCAGTCTGTTGGGGGCTTGCAGCAACCAGACTACAAAACCATGGTGAGATGGAATATTAAGGAATAATGCTTTTTCATTGCACTAGTTTTCTACTTGGATGGCATATGGTGAGGTGCGTTTGAGTATCCTAATCTCACTGAAGCTCTTATTTTAAACTAAGATTATCTCTGTTTAAGCTTTAATTCAAATTAAATAAATTTATTATTTAATTCGAGAAATTGATTTCAACGAGTAACGTTTTATTCGCAGAATATCCAACAACATATAAAGCAACAAAAAATAAATGAATGATGTCCTCACCCACCAAACTCTGCCAAAACTCACACACACTTATGCTATCATTAAGTCCTATTTAATTTCATTTCAGTAGCATCTATTAAGATTTTTTAAATATTTCTATGGCATTTTAGTTTCTACGTACTCTTTATGATTTACTAATTTAAGAAAAATAAATTAAATATACTTTTAAAGTAACAAAATCAAAGAAATTATGATTTTAAGTATCTCTTTTATCATTAGTTTTAAAATAATTCTACTTAATGTAATTTTCTAAACAAAAATTTAACATTTTGAATATACCAAATGTCATGAGCATCTCAAAGCCGAAGAAGAAAGAGGAAAATTATCAAACCTGGATAGGGCTGAGCTTCCTCATAGAAAACATTTCAAAACTTTCAGGGACGCCATTAAAGCTTCTTCCCATCTTGCTACAAACTTTAGAATCCCTAAGACAAGACCTAACGTTAGCCCAGTAGTCGTCATCCACCACTCGGTCTTTGAGCCACCCCGAGTAGTCCCGCAAGTAATACTCCAAGTAACCTTTGCTCATCACCGGGCGACCAGACCCTTTATCAGTCACCGCGTAGGCAAAGATTATGAACCCGACGAGCGCAGCGATGATGAAGAACATGGCGAAGAGGTAAAGCCACATCAAGAACGTGTTCCTATAACAGGCGCCGGCGAAACCCGCCAAGGAAACCACCATGATTGCGGCTCCGATGACTATCAATGGCCACTGTAAGAACTTGAGACAATCGGTGTTGTTGGCTCTGCTGCTTAGCCATATTCCGCCACCCAGGATTACTGCTGATAACAAAAATGTTAAGAAGTTTAGTAACCCTATCAAATGATTGCTGGCCCTCATTTCTTTGCTTCTGATTTGATCCCTTTGGTAGTGTAACCTGTTTCTTTTACAGTTTCTTTTTATTTTGCGTAGTATTTTGGGTCTTCTTCTTTACTGAGAGAAGAAGCTGCTTAGAAGCTAATCCAGTGATTTGAATTTGTTCGATGCAGGCGTTTCTATTTCACATGCCTAGAAGTTAATGTTATTACAAGTAAAGTGGTAGCTTTAGATTTTCACAAGTGCATTAGTTTAAAATTACAATTAAACCCTTGAGTATATTTTAGGCCAAAGCACTCTTAAGATTTTCTTTACATAAAGAATATTAATTTTTTTGAGATTTTTAAAATGTCATAAATTTAAAATATTAAAATTTTTAATTATCTTATTTGGGTAAATAATTAATTTAGAAAATATAGGTTATTAAAATTTTACAAATTAAAAAATAATTATATTAAAAAAATAATATAAAAAGTATTCAATTTGGATATTATTATATTTGAAAATTTTATAAATGGTTTTAATAAAATAAAATTTAAAAAATACATATCATAATTAAACAAAAATAATTTTTGAAATTTAATTTTTTTCTGCGTATTTAATAAAAAAATTACAAGAAAATTTGAAAAACCATCTATTTAGGGCTATTAAAATTCTCTCTCAAAATTACTCACAATTTTTTTAAACTTAAAAAATCTTATACAAATTAAATCTTTCCAACAAATTTTTCATCCAAATACACCCTTAATTTTTTTTTTTTTGATATTTTTATATTTATTTTATTGTTTATATACTAATAGTGTCGTTTTGACTGAAAAATTAACAGCAGAAGCAAAAAAGTTAAACGGGTGTTTATTTTTGGATTATCTGATATACTGGTTGGGTGCTTTTTTTAAGGTTGCTAACTTGGTTAGATTGGATTACTTAATTAAAATTTAATTAAATACTAAATATAATAATAGTTTCATTTTTTTAAAGCATAAAGATTTATTTGATTCTTTAATTTTATAATTTTTTATCTTTTTTTTAGCCCTTTAATTTATTAAATCTCCTTAAAATGGGATAGAAAAGTTAACAATTTGTAGACGTTGCATATATGTGTATTGCTACATGTATGTCACATTAGCAATTAATATATTTTTTAAAATTAAAAATATTTATATTTTTTTATAATTTTAATTTTTAAAATAATTTTTTGAATTTTTTTAGAATTTTAAAAATTAATTAATTGATGATATGGTATCCACATGTATGTTACAACAGTAAAATTAACAAATATTAACTTTTTAATCAATTTTTTGATGATTTGACAAATAGTATAATTTGAAGGACTAAAAAGGATAAAAAAAAGTTACATAAAAGACTATAAACTGACTTTTTCTATATTTGGAGTGTCGAAACCATTTTTTTGTTAGAAAACGGGCCGACTTTAAAATACAAAAACGGAGTCGCCACCAATCTTTTTTGAAGTGTGATTGGGCCACTTATAAAACATTTTGGTTTACGAATTTTAAGAAAACGGACTCGGGAGTCGGTTACGCTCGAGGAAGGATTAGCACTCTCACAACGCCCAAAATTGGTACCGTATTGATTGATTAATGTCCTTAATATCAAAAATTAGAAAAAAAATCGAAGTATGAATCTTAAAAAAAATATTTATGAATCTTTAAAAAATATTTGGATAACTTTCGAATTGGATATCGAAACTCTCTTGTTCAAAAGCGAAATACCACATCCAGCACGATAGGACACGATGTTTCAAACTCTCGATACCAAGATCATTTCATGATTTCCAAAATTCATGTGTTGCATTTTCAAAAGGGTATTTCACTATTTGGCCAAACTAAAAACCGAAACCCAGCACGATTGGGCATGATTCCTTGAATTTCCAATCATGAAATATTGCCTTATTTAAGAAAACACGATAAAGAATCTTTGAAGGATATTTAGTTGTTTGGACGAATAGAAAATCGAGACCCAGCACGATTGGGCACGAATCTCTCGAACTTCCAAACACGAAACATCGCTTTAATTTCAAAAACATGATCAAAATCTTTAAAGAATATTTAGTGATCCAGACGAACGAAAAATCGAAGCCCAGCACGATTGGGCACAATTTCTCGAACTTCCAAACACGAAATATTACCTTTGTGAAACCCCTTTTTTATGAATTTTAAAAAAGTAAAAATAAAAATATCAATAAGAAAATAATAGTAATAATATTAGAATTAATAGTGGTAATAATAAAAAATAATGGTAGTAATAAAAATAAATGTAATTATAATAAGTATAATTGTAGTAATAATATATATGTAATAATAGTGATAAAAAATAATAGTAATGAAAAATAGGAATAATAAATAGTAATATAAAAAGACGATTTTTATAATAATAATACATGTAAAATAGTGGCAATAATAAAATGATGCTAATAATGCTAACGAACCTAGTAATAGTAATAAAGTAAAAGGGAAAAAAATATTAAAAACAATAATGGTAATGGCCACATTAAAATAGTAAGTACAATAATATATATTTAGAGATAATTGATTTGAAAGCAAAGCAGAATAGGGACTAAATTGAATTTAAAAACAAGCATCTGGGGCAAAATCAGAAATAAAATTAAAAAGATGGACCAATTAGAGCTTGCGAGTAACAAGGAGGGGCTAAAAGGGAAAATATCCCTACCCTCCAAAACGGGCTACTGAGGCACCGCAATAACACACTGCGAGAAACTAAAAAAAGCTTCTTTTTTCGACGATCTCAAAATGGGTACGTTTCTACCTCTTTTTCCGTATTTTCGCGTTTATTCTTAAAAACAAGTGTAAAAAAAATGAATAAAAAGAACAAAATAAAAAGAACACCTTGAATATTTTGAATCTGTCTCAAAATTCTTTTCTTTTTGTGTACTTAATTTCTCGTGTATTCGTAACTATCCGAAAAAATAGAAGAAAAAAAAAACCAAAACCAACCCCTTTTACAATGGTTTTGAATGGCTTTTATAGCCAAATTCTACAACTTATGCATGTAAGTGGGGTGATAGAGTTAGTGGGATGGTAGAGTTAGTGGTGTGGTGGAGTTAGTGGTCGGTTTAGTGGGGTGGTGGAGTTAGTGGTCGGTTTAGTGGTCTAGTTGGGTTAGGGTTACTTGGGCTTGGTTAATTGGGTTTGGTTTGATTTTTTTTTTTTTTTGGTTTGTTGTTTGGGCTTTGGTTGGGGTAAAATTGAGTCATACATGGAGGGCCAAATAAAACAATCTACGTTTATTTTGATTATAAAAGAGAGTTTTATTGACTTTGTAGTTAGCTTGTGATGTGGATTGAGTGAAAGCTAGTAATGACTTACGAAATAAACGTTAGGGAGTTGCTAGGAAATTGCTTCAAGGATCCCATCCCATGTGAAGAAAATGGAGATTTGAAACTTAAAATGATGTATTGTTTGATTCTTAATTTTTCTTCTAAATTTTTTTTTCTGTATATGCTTTTACTTTTTTGTATTAATTTCAATTCGAAGCTTCTCCTCATACCCATTGCTTTGAACATTAAGATTGAATTAGGAAGTAGCTATAGGATGATATGAATATGTTTTTTTAAAATTATATCCATACAAGTACATGAGTGTCACAGATGGATGTTTATAAGAAGCTTACAATTAGGAGAATATTTCTAAAAAGGTAGACATCAATTTCCATCTATACTTGACTCACATGGAAGTGAATAATAGAATCCTAGTTTCATTGGTACTATTCGTAATTCGAGGACTTACAAAAGGAGCACGTTACAGACAAACAATATAATTTGGGGGTTACTTGGAAGTATGAGAAAGTTGGAGGGTAGACTTACAAAAGGTGGCAGTTTGGACGGTTAAGATTCGGATGTTATTTGAATGAGCAAAACAAAAAGCTGATCTGAATAAATACAACATCATATGGTCATCAGATGACGCGGTGGACCCCTTTCCAAACCTACCCAACTAATATTGTTTTTCCTTTCCCTCTTCTCTTTTTAATATTTTCAGGATCAAACTCTATTTTTTCTCCCATGCCGTTCTTCCTAAAAGTAAAAGGCATTGCAACTCGTAGTGATAAAATTAAGGTTTTGAAGGAGTTTTTTTCCTAAAAAAATCCATCTAAATATTTGTCTTCAATAAAGCTATATATGGGTATAAAATTAAGATAATTGAAGAAAAACTCTGAAATTTTTTAAAAATATATTTTCATTGCTAAAACGGCATGCCCTTTCTTGAACTGGAAAGCGAAAAGTAAAAACATTCAAAACAACCCAGATCTACAAAAAACAAAATTTGAAGGCCCATGAGTTTCTTAAGCCCACTCTAAAGTGTCAACAAAAACTAAAAAAGAAATCCATAAATCCTAAAATCCAAAGTTCATTAAGCAATAAACATTTGCTAAATGTTTAGATTTATGAATTATTTCTTTTCCAAATCGGGAAAAAAATTAAAATTATAGTAATGGTTAGATTTTGGGTCACTCGTTTAACACACAAACCTTTCATCTGATTGATTTAAATTAATTTTTATTATAAATAAATTAAATGTTAAATCATTTTGAGTAATTTTAAGAAAAAAGCACTCTCTTCAGCAGGCATATGAAGGGAAAAAAAAAAATCTTCATGCTGGTCAATTCTATTTTTATTTTCAAAGTAGTAAAGATATTTAGAATGAAATGATGAATCAATTTTTCGATCATAAAAAGCAAATATCTAACACTCAAATGGATTACTCTTAATAACACCTAGTTTTCCTTTTCTTTTTTTTTTTTTTTTTTGCTAAAAAATAAAATTAAATCTGAAATCGCTATTTCCACCATCTTTAACTATATATATGTAGCATAAGTAACCAAATTAACAGAAATTTCAATAATGTGATCTCGTTAGAATTACATGAACACAACATTACTCTAACAAAGCTTTAAACTTTACTCATTCCCTTAATTACTTCGCTTTGCAGTAGTTGTTTAACTTCAATCACTACAATTGGTAAGTTTACTTTATACTTTTTGTTTGTTCTGTTCTTTGGGATTCCCCTAAAAATTGCTGTAAAGAGAAAGACAATTATTTTCCTTTGTATATTTGAAGTGAAAGTTTTTGTTTCTGTTGATTTGTCATTTTTTCCCCCTTCTTCTTTGAAGAAAATGGAATCTTAAAAAGGTTTTTGTTAATTATGAATCCTATTTTAGTCAAATTCAAGAAGTAATCTCCTAGTTAAACTCTATTTATTTATTTCAATCAAACACTGATTAGTTTAGATTATTTTATTATTATTTGACCTATGGATTTAGCCTATAAATAGGCTCTTTTACAACCTTAGAAAATACACCCATTAGAGATTAGAACTCATAACACATTTAGAGAATTTTGTGTTTACGTTTTGAGGGTTCTTTATTTTTGGGTTTTCGGGGTTTAGTTTTTTTTATCTCCATCTTTTGTACTCTTCATTCTGTTGCCATTATAGTAAAATTATCTTTGCCCGTGGTTTTTTATCCTCTTTGGAGGAGTTTTTCCACGTTAAATTTGTGTGTTCAATTTCTTAATTTCTTCTACTATTTTTTACTTGTTTGTTGCTTAATCGGGACAATCCTAACAAGTGGTATCAGAGCTAGTTCAATTTTCATAGATCAGCCCATTCAGATATGGCAGCAACAAGGTTTGAAATTGAGAAGTTCGATGGTGAGACAAATTTCAATCTGTGGCAAGTTTGGATGATGGCAATTCTAGTTCAATCCGGTTTGAAAAAGGTTGTTACCGGGAAAAAGCCTGAGAATTTAAATAAAACAGAATGGGAAGAGCTTGATGAAAAGGCTTTGTCTGCAATCCAGTTGTGCCTCGCAAATACGGTATTGCAGGAGGTATTGATGGAGAAGACCTCATCTGCCTTATGGAAAAGGTTAGAAACTCTTTATGCGACTACGTCTCTGGCTAACCGTTTAGTGTTGAAACAACGTCTATTTACGTTTCGCATGAACGAAGGTGAGCTTCTTAGAGATCACATCAGTCATTTCATTACTCTTTTAAATGATTTAAAGAATGTTGATGTTCATATTGACGATGAAGATCAGGCTATGCTATTATTGTGCTCTTTACCCCCTTCATACAAGTCTTTTAGGGAGACCCTGATTTATGGCAGAGACAAACTCTCGTTCGAAGATGTGAAGGGTAATTTGTTGAGTAGAAACAAACTCGACAATGAGCTTCATTTGGATAACAAGGCAGATAGGCAAGCTTCCGTTTTGATAGCATCAAAGAAACGAGACAAAAGGTGTCGCTATTGTAAAAAAGTTCACGCCACGTCAAGCATTGTTATAAAGCGCAAAAAAAAAGAGTCACGAGAGTAACGAGGAAGATGTAGCTGGTACTAATTTGGCCGATGAAAGCGGTGATGATTTCTTGTTAGTGTCAACGGCGATAACTCCAAGCTCACGTCCGAGTGGATCCTAGATTCGGGATGTTCTTTCCACATGTGTCCCAATAGAGAATGGTTCTCCACATACAATTCGATTGAAGGTGGAGTTGTGTGCATGGGAAACGATTCATCTAGTAAGGTAATTGGAATTGGTAATCGTTAAAATTAGGATACACGATGGGACAATTAGGACACTCTCGGATGTCGGTATGTACCTGATTTACGAAAGAATCTCATCTCCTTGAGTATTTTAGACTTGAAAGGATGCAGAATCAACATCGAGTCGAGCGGCATTAAAGTATCTCGTGGAGCTCTCGTTTTGTTAAAAGGTAAAAGAACTGGCAGCCTTTATGTTCTGAAAGGTTTCTGATGACCGGTGAAATCGGGCGCCCTGCGTGCATTCTGAGCCAAGTCAACTCATTTAGAGCGGAGGCAACTTGGTCATAGGAGGAAAAAAAAAGGTATGACTGTTTTGTTAAAGAGAGGTTCTCTTTTGGATGCAGGTTTTGAAAAGTTAGGGCACTGTGTTCGTGAAAATCAAACCCGGGTTAGTTTTGATTTGGTAGTGTACAAGTCGAAGGCTAGAAGTTTTCCAGCTTCTAAGCATAGAATCGACTCAATTAATTCCCTGCATGATTCAAGATAGGCTCGTGGCGGGCTTTGGCAAAGATGGCATTGTGAAATATAAGTCAAGGTGGAGATTTGTTAATTATGACTCCTATTTTAGTCAAATTCAAGAAGTAATCTCCTAGTTAAACTCTGTTTATTTGTTTCAATCAAACACTGATTAGTTTAGATTATTTTATTATTATTTGACCTATGGATTTAGCCTATAAATAGGCTCTTTTACAACCTTAGAAAATACACCCATTAGAGATTAGAACTCATAACACATTTAGAGAATTTTGTGTTTACGTTTTGAGGGTTCTTTATTTTCGGGTTTTCGGGGTTTAGTTTTTTTTATCTCCATCTTTTGTACTCTTCATTCTGTTGCCATTATAGTAAAATTATCTTTGCCCGTGGTTTTTTATCCTCTTTGGAGGAGTTTTTCCACGTTAAATTTGTGTGTTCAATTTCTCAATTTCTTCTACTATTTTTTACTTGTTCGTTGCTTAATCGGGACAATCCTAACAGTTTTCGTTTTAGTGACTTTAGCCCCTCGTTTTTTCAAATAGAAAAATGAGTGGTTTCTTAAGCTGCAGTAGATGTTGTTTTGAAGTTACCAACAGTTAAATGTTTTTAATCTTAAAACTTGTTTCTCATTTTGCTGAAATAGTTTTCCCAAAAATATTGATTTCCTGAGAAACAAACGAGTTTCATACTTCATAAATGTGATTTTGTGTTTTGGCGCAAGACGAACAAAAGTTTGACCAGATCATTTTTTCTTTTAATCTAGTGTCCACGTTTCACGGCATCAATGGAGGACTTCATAGATGACAATAATACCCCCTTTGTAGTATTTAATACAGTTAGTTAAGAAACCATGAAAAGAAGGGTACATTAATGGAAATTTATTTGTTTCCATTAGTGTAAGTAACTTGTAGGACCCTTGTGACTATAATAATGTCTTGTGGATCATGCACCAGGTAAAATTTGCGGTAGCATTGAATGTGGCAGAGATTTCTGGTTTGACCTTTTATTCAACATATTCTTTTACCTCTGCTTTGGTTGGTCTTTTTTGCCTTTATAGCTTTTATGTGAAAATCTAGGTTATTAGGACATCTAGATACTGAGTATTTTTATGCGTTTGGAAGGTTTATGTCGAAAATTGAGTTATATAGGAATTTCGAAAGAAGAATTAGAGCCTGTGCCTTTCAATATGAGCTCATTAAATTCATTGACATTGGATTCTTCAGTCTTAGCTTGTGGTCTGTGGGTCAGGGAAGCATTGAAGTTGTGAAGGATAAATAAACTTGACTTGCTATTTTAACATTGAGATTAAGAGTTAATTAAAATTATGCAGACATCAAAAGGAAGGTAACTTGTATTCCCTTTAATGACTGTTCATTCTCCCTTATCACAGGTTTCTTAGGTGGTTCTTTTTATGGATCCATTTAGGCAGCAAATTTATGTTTTGTGTTTTTTTTTTCCTCGAAAGAAAGATGCTTAGTTGGAATTGGAGCTTCTTCTTCCATTTAAACAAATGCATATAGGTGCAATGAATGCTTATTCTTGTTTGTTACCCTTTATGATCACCCGGGTTGCCTGGGATTTAACCACTGCTTGAAAGGCATACAAATGCATATAGGTGCAGTGCATCCTACTACTCCAAGTTTTTCAATTTTACCATGCACTGTTCATTAACTACCGGTGTTTAACAGAAATGGATCTTCGGAAGTGCCGCCAAGGGTCTATCCTCGAGCAGGTCTACTCAAGCCAACCACACTAGACACCGAAGCAGTTTCTACTTCGAATCGGGCAAGCAGAACTTCAAAAGAGAAAAGCCCTAAGGTTGTTGAGCGCTATTTACCTAGAAGCCAAGCTCCAGAGGTATACAAAAGGAAACATTATAGACTTCATGCATGATCATCTAGCTTAGTACTTATAACCCATTTTCCTCCTTTTATAATAGCAGCATGCCAATAGGCAACTTGTTGATCTCATTAATGGGGACGGGCTTATTTTTCAACCTTTCCGATTAGTTGTGTTGATGCAGACGCATTAGCCTCCCATAGATTTGTCTTTTTCAAATTAGAAATTCGAGTTTAGCACTTAGAAACATGGCTCTTTCGATCCTTCGCGAATCCGAAAATCTAACCTTTTCTTCTTTTCTTGCTTCAGAAGAAGCGGCCCAGCAGAATATCTGAACTGGAGGTACGGAATTCACAGCTTCAAGAAGAATTAAAGGTGGTGAAGGAGCAGTTAAATTCATCCGAATCATGCAAGAACCAAGCTCTGCGAGATGCCGAGGAGTTCAAGAAGCAACTGTTGGCCATGTCTGCAAAGCCCGAAACGTGTCGAAAACAGCTTCTTGAGTCTGCCTTTGAGGGAACTCGTGTTGTTGAACTCGAGCTGATATCACAAGGACGGAATCAAGCCTTGCAGCCGGAGCTTGAAGCTACCCGAAAGCAGCAGTCTCTTGACTCGGCTGTGAATGAGATTCAACGACTTAAGGATCATCTTGAAATGGTGGCTGAATCTGAGGCTAAACAGACCAAGCAAGCGGAATCAACGATTTTGGATTTTAAGAACTTGAACGGAAACCTTGTTGAAACTCTTTCTCTTGTATCAAACATGAAAAACCGGCTAAAGGATGGCCGAGAATCGGAACCTCAGGCCGAAGTATTGGCTAGTGAAACTCTGCTACAACTTGAAGCTGCGAAAAAGACTGTTGAGGCGCTTAGATTCGAAGGCATGAAGGCCGTCGAAGCTTACAATTCCATTGCTTCAGACATAGATCAGTCAAGGGAACGTGTTTATTCACTGGAAGGTCTTATTAACAAACTTAAGGCAGACCTGATCAACGTTGGTGGCATCATCTCTCTTGATTCTGATGGTGGTCGTATAGTTGTCGAGCATCGAACACGAGAAAGTGAGAAACCTGAGGAATCTCAGCAACTTGAAGCAGAGATTTCTTCTTTAAGATCTGCTCTCGAAACAGCTGAGATTAAACGCCTTGAAGAACAAATCCAAAGCATTATACAGATAAAGAGTGCTCATGAGCAGATGGACCGGGTAAACACCAGAGAGGCAGAGTTGTTAGCCGAACTAGAGAAAGCAAACTCTTATATTATTGACTTGAAGGCGAATCTGATGGATAAGGAAACTAAGTTGCAGGGTATTTCAGAGGAAAATGAAGAGCTACACATGAAGATTGAGAAAAACTTGTTATGCCGGCGAGAAGTGGAACTCGAAAACAAGCTTAAGGCATTGAAGGAAGCTGTTGTTGATCTGAAGGCAAATATGATGGATAAGGAGACAAAACTTCAAAATATATCCGATGAGAACGAGATGCTCCGGTCGGAAATCCATAAAAGGGACACGAACATAGGTAAATCGAACGATAAAGTGGCTGCTGAGCTAGAGTTGACAAGGGCTGCAAAGCAAGAAGCTATTATGAAGCTTGGACTTGCAATGGAGGAGGCAGATAAGAATAACAGGAAAGCAACCAGGGTGACTGAACAGCTTGAGGCTGCACAGGCGGCCAATTCGGAAATGGCGGCCGAGTTGAGAAGATTGAAGGTGCAATCGGAGCAGTGGCGCAAGGCTGCGGAATTAGCTGCTGCATTGCTTTCAGCAGGTAATAATGGAAAGAAGTTCATTGAGAGAACTGGTTCACTGGACAGCAACTATAATCCAAAGATTAGCTCACCTTATACTGAAGATATGGATGATGATTTGCTGAATAAGAAAAATGGGAACATGCTGAAGAAGATTGGGATCTTATGGAAGAAGCCACTGAAATAGAACACCTATATTATATATATGTATTGCCAAAATTGCATGGAATCTATATTTTGTCTCTTTTACCCTATTTTCCTGTGGATGTCATATCGGCGTATGCTTACAGTTGGAAATGCAACTTGTTGTGATGTTGGATTTGGAGTCCATTGTTATTTCAGCTAAGCTGCTTGCTTAATATTAGGCCATCACTTAATCGAATGCTGGATGATAATATGAATTACCAATTTTCTTAATAACTATGATTATGCAGGGTGATAATATGTTGCTATCCAATGAACTGAGATTTTCATTGATGATAATGGATCACAGTTGCTCTGTTTTATGGATTCTTAATGAACTTCATTGAAAATAACAGCAACTCTAACCTAATCAACTTCATTAGAGAAAATGTAAAGAATTTAATCTAAAACCCAAAACTAATCAAAAGTTTGTCCCTTGAAAAGAAAATGTTACCTATAGTTATCTTATTTTGTGTCGATGATACAACGGTTAGAGGTTGATGATCAAATTTATGATTTAAGATGGACTCCAACTAAAAATTTTAAATACAAAGTAAAATAGAGAAATAAATGATTAGAAGTGGACATTATTAACACATCGTAGCTAATTTCATATCTACACCAATGCTATTGATAATAAATAATACATTCAATACTTATATTACCATATTTCACCTCATTCCGTCCATACGGGTTAGAACTAATGAATTTAAATAATTTTAATTAAAGTTTAGCTAACTTGATTTTATCAAATTTAAATGACTATTATAATAAAAATGTATTATTTTATTTAAATTTAACCGTAACTTATTATTATTTAATTAATAAAATGAATTACCTAAATAATTTATGAGATGACGTTATTATTTAATATGTTGTTTATTCTACATTGTTGAAATACGAATTGCATTCTTAATTTTTGAAATTTATTAAATAAGATTTTATATTTAAAAATAATTTAATTTCTTCATTTGACATTTATAAATATTTGTCATTGATGAAGCTCCACAAGGATTGTTTGCTGATAGTTTGGGGCTCTCTCTTCCCCGTCTGTGTTTAACTAGTAATTTAGGCTTATGCCTACTTTTTTGGTATCACCAAAAAATATTTCAGTATCACTAATAGCAATATTATTGCATACATCCACTGATACGGACTACATTGCTAATGCAAGTTTTGAACTTGTCATATTGTATTTTGGGCTGCCTATTGGGTCTATATGGATTTTTTTTATCTTGGTAGTAGACTGGTTTATGGATCTAGATAGCAAATATCTATTTTTTCCAAACCTCCATCTCAATTTATTGAAAAAAATTAATTTCTAATTTAGTTGAATGGAGAGTCCCGACTTGAGTAAGTTTAGTCACTCTATGTAATTTTTTTTTTTATAATTGTCTAAAATTATCTATAACACCTCAACCCTTAAATAGAAGGATAAATAGATTTCAATGCACTCTAACCTACGTCTTCATATAGTGACAACAATGTCAATTAGGCAACTATAATAAAATTTATAAAAAATATATATATCTTTATAAATTTTGAAATTTAAATATTTAACTTCTTAACTTAATGACTTATCTTTCTTAATTAACTATTTAAATATTAATGTTTATTTAACATTAAAATGATTTTTAAATATTTAAAGTATTCTTTAAAAATGAATTCAGAAATCCAACTGCTTAAGTAAAGTTTAACCGATTGGGCGAGGAGTCAGATTGATTTCAACTTGTGATCCAATTGAGTCCAATTTGCAGTATGAAAGCAGCTTCAAATTGTCGGTCATATAAAAAATAAAGTTAAAAGTAAAGCAGGTGTTAATTCCTTTATAATAAAATAAGTATCTAAATTATATCATTTTCCTATTTTGATAATTTATTTATTTATTTATTATTGCAAATGATATTTAAATTATTTTTTTCTAAGTTGATATTTCCTTACTCAAACCGTTAAGTATATTTAAAAAAGAAGATTAAGTCATAAATTAATACTTAAACTATATATTTTTCTCATTTTGGTACCTAAACATCAACATATGCTCTATTGAGGCTGAGGTATGGGTATTGCACAATGGGCTACAGTATGCTTGGAATATTGGTGCAAGGAGGATTATATTGAAAAACATTTCATATAGAGGTTGTTGGGTTGGTAAATAAAGTAATACTGAGGATTCATAGTGATGTTGTGTTAAGAGATGAGAGTGGGTGGTTGAGTTGTACTAAGTTCATCGTGAAGGAAATCGAGCATAAATATTGATTAAGACTTGGAGGACGTAGAATGACTAGGTTATGCTTGTTTAGGTTTAGTTTTAAATCTTCTTTAAAGAAAACAAACCATAATTAAATATTTATTTATAAAATGATTAATTAATTACCCTACTCCCGTCTCTTGTTGAAGGAGTGAAAGCATAAATATTGTCAAAAATTGCTGCTCTAAGTGGATACTCGACAAACAATAAACATGATATTTTAATGAAAGTGCATCACAACGAATTAAGTTGGTTATTTTATTGGATTAAAATAATAAATTAAATCCAAAACTTGGATTGCTTTAAGACTCAATTTGTAGGGAGGAATTACGAAAAAAGATGTGCATTGTCCACACTCGTATTTCTTTTGTTCCTACTCATAATAAATATATTTTAATAACACCTTTCACAAAGTAAATAAATAAATATTTTAATAACTACTCCTATATCTACGGTCACTTAATATGCGATTTAAAACAATACTGTTATTTTAAACATGATAAAGTTATTTTTGTTAGCAAGAATATTATTTAAAGTGATTTTAAATTCTTTTAAGAAGTAAAAAAATAAATTTTGTGTAAAAATTATCATATTCAATAATTATCTTTAAAAATTGTATTGAAGGCATTAATTAATTTATAAAAAGCATAGTGAGGTATACCACCATAATCCCACCGTGATTCAACGCTGAAACAGTATTATATTAGTAGTAGAATGTTTAAGCTAATTTTCTAACAATTGTTCCATCAAGGTGACAATATCTTAAGTAAGATTTTGTCTGGGATTAGTGCTTTTCCTTGTCTCACTGAATTGAGAGAGATCATGATCTATATATTTATTTCTTATTACTGACACGTGAATTTAATAATCTGTTTTTATTGTTGGAATCTACGGGAAGCTGAAAGTAATAAGTTATGATGACAGAATATCTAGAAAACATCAACTGATTCAAAATCCGATGGTTCTGCAAATGCAAACGAACCTAACTTTAATAATATATGTTTTTCAGACAGTTCAGACCTGACAGACAAATCCATGAAACATCTCTCTCACTCTTTCATTCTTTTTTTTCTACCATCTTCTGCAAATTCCCTTAATTGGTTACCAAACAAATTTCAATCATCATTTGCTTATCATCCAATAATAGAATGAAAATGGCAATTTTAAAAAAAAAAAAAAAAAAAAGAAAAGAAAAGAAGGGGAGAACACTGATGATTCTGATGAATCAAATCTCCTAACACAAAAAAAACAGATTAACAGCTACTGAAATATGCTGCTTTCAGACATTAACAAAAGACAAGAACAAGGAACAGAAGACTAAGTCTTTTTTCTTTTTTCTTTTTTTTCATTTTCATTTTTTTTTCATTTCTACTACATTAGAGGGCTATTGAGAAGTCCATGCCAAGATGAATTGAAGCCATTCCAGGTTCCTCTTCCAGAATCAAAGTCGGCAATGGAAAGCTCTTGCTTCATTGTTGTAACTGTACTTGCGTTACTCATTTCTTCATTATGATATGGTACCATAAGTTCCCCGTTAAACCCCATATCTTCAACCTCCCCCATGTTCTCATTTCCAAACCCATAGTAAAAATTCTGCAAGTTGTTCTGGTTTCCAAGGAAACTGCTTCTTAGTGCATCAACAATGGCAGGATTGGGTGGTGAAGTACTACTGGTACAACCGTTAAGGCTAGGGTTTCCAAAATCATCAAACCCTAAAGGGAAACCGGATTGTTTTTGGAGCCGAGCAAAGGCCAGGCTTAGGTCATTGGCGTCGTAATTCAAAGGTGGGAGGTGACCAGCAATGAGTGGGTTAGTATTGGATGTTAATAACGGTTGATCTTGGCTTCTCTTTGATGATGATGATCTTTTGTTCTTCCTGCACCCGCCGCCCACCGGAACATTTCTCAATGTGCCTCCTTTGGTCCAGTATCTCCTGCATGACTTGCAAAAATACCTTGGCTGAGAAAGGCTGTAGTTGTTGTAATAACAAAATTTGGTGTTGATGGAATCACATCTGGGGCACTTGAGTGCTTGTTCATGTTGAGGTCTTGGCTTTCTCTCTTGTTGTCCTTTTGAGTTAACCGACATGTTTTCCATTGAAGGGTTAGCCATCTCCTGAATTTTTTTAAGAAAAAAAATATATATTAGACCAAATTGCAATAAATAAATATTTGTTCTTAATCAGGTTTATAATCTAATACTTGGTCATATCCTGATTGATCAGAACAATTGATATCATTAATCAGTGGGGTCATGAAGGGATTGTTCAGAATTTAGAGCCTTTTTAATCAATTTGTTTTTTTTTTCTCTCTTTAATATTCACTTGATTATAAGAACAGAAAAAGAAAGAAAGAAATCAACATTAGTTCTAATTTAATTCAAACCAGAACAACTGTGACACAGAAAAACAACTTCTATAAATTTGTGAAAGAACATACATAAAAAAAAAAACTATAGCTTATGTTGATAATCAAAATTTATTTTCCTTTTCCCTTTTATAATTTTGATCTTTAGAAACAGAAGACGATCAACTCCTAATTATATTAGCATAACTGAAGTTAACACGTCTTTTCGAATTTTCAGATAAAAAACTAACCTCCCAAAATTCACAAAGCTCTACCTACATCGCGAAACATATATAGAAATACTTGTTTCTTTATCATAAATACTATATACATATATAACCCTTATCATAACACATATATATGTATATACCTGGTGTTGTCTGGTAGAAGGATCCATCCATGCAACAGAAAAAGAAAACAAAATATCCAACACAGCTAAGGAAGCTCCAACTTTGGGGGGTTGTTTTAACAAGAAGAGATCAAGTGCAAAGAAGATGAGGCAAGAGAAGAAGAGAGATGGGTTTTGTTTTTGGTAACAGCTCAAAGCAAAGCAAAGCAGCTGCAAATGTGAAGATATATAAAGCAAAAGCTAGGCCCCTCAAGTACGCCTCCCAATGAGAGAGAGAGAGAGAAGAAATGAATTTAGTTTTTTTTTTCTTTTACCTATCCCATAGAACTGTAATGATAGTTTCCCGTACAAGATAATGATATGTTTGTCTTGAAGGTAGATAAATATTATATTATATATTTATATAATTTTTGTTTATTCATATTTTATTTTATTTTCTGTGTCTTTTTAATATTGTATTCATTTTAATTTCAGTCATCAAACAAAGCTTTAAATGGAAAGAAAAACCTAGCTAAGATAGTCTATGGACTTGGGGGCCAGTACGTGTGGGTCCCTTCTCGCGTGGATTCGACTATACCGTGGGGTCCATCTGACTCAGGCTCCTCGCACTCCTTTGCTATTCATACATAATTCTGTGTCTGCCTCCTATTTCTTTTATATGCCATATTCAAATTTAAGTTTTATAAACTAATTATTGTTCATTTTATAATTTTTAACGTATTAACAATTTCTTTTTATATAATTTTAATATATTTTTAAAATTTACACAAACATAATTACATATATGTTGAAATCAAATGAAAATAAAATTTAAAGACAATTTTTGCGAGAATAAAATTTGAAATACTATAGTTTAAAATTTGTAATCTTTATCGATTTTTGACCCAAATAATATAAAAAAATATTTATCTAATATGCCCTCAATTAATTATCAAAATAATAATAGTGAAGATCTTTAAAAAAAACAACCGTGAAAATAGACAACGATTTCGTTGCATATGTATACTACAAAGGTCAAATTTACCTGTTTAAAATTGGTGCCGTTTTTTTTATCGAATCAACAGGTTGATGTAAGGTTCAATTGAGATGCTAAGGTTAACGAAGTAAGAAAGTTGACGCGAAATCATCCTGCCATTGTGGAAGGATGATATCAAGGCTCTTCTACATATATCCAATGTCATCCAATCATTGTATTTATAATCTGTTGGACGTTCTTGACAATGAAGATGTGAATACAATGGCATATGCATATACCAAATACAGGGACCTACATGTTGCTAAGTTGTATGCCGAGTTAGAATGCAACAATGTTGAAGCGAAGGAGGATATTAATTGAAAATTAGATACAAAGTTAATCAGTAGATGTATCAAGCTGTTGATTGAGGCGAAGCCCACTATTTCAATAGTTGTCTTGGTGGCGGAAATGCAAAACCAATATGATTACATAGTATCATATTGAAAAGCATGGAGTGCCAAACAAATAGTGATGAAGGACCTATATGGTGTAAAGATGTTCCACCGTATTTTTTGGACATTCATGGCTTTTGTTAGATGAGTCCGTTCCATGTGTAAAGATATTCCACTGTAGTTTTTTTAACTTTCCTGGCTTGTATCGGGGCGTTCCCTCATTGTAAGCCAACTGTCCAAGTTAATGGCACTTGGCTTTATGGTAAGTACAAGAAAACCTTGCTAATTGCAGTTACACACACTGGATGGGAACTGAAATGTTCTACTGATTGCATTCACAGTTATTGACAAAGAAAGTATGGAGTCGTAGGAGTTTTTCTTAACCTGAGATGTCATGTTGTTACTCAAGGCGTAATTTGCTTGATATTTGATAAAACAGAATAGTCTTGCTGTTGCAATTAGACGTTCTGGTGTCCCTTGACGATCTATCAACTGCATCTGCCATGTAGTGAATAACTTCCACCAAAAGTGCAAAAATAAATCGTGACATAAACAAGTGATGAATATGGATAATAAATCAGATCCATTCTAATAATTTATGTTATTATTTATTTTCATTTAATTCAAATGATGAATATAGTCTTCACTTCAAGACTCAAGAGGTTACAAGTTGTAAAGACACAGGTTTAACCAACAGATTGAAAGGCCCTAAATTTGTCCCTGACTTGATGGAACAGTTCACCGCTGGCCCTCTTTCTCATATCACGCTAATTTCAAAACCCCCAAATTGTGCGTTCAAATGTTATGGTGTGCGAAAACAATACAAGCTGCTTACCAGCAGACAACGGCTGTCTCAGCCTAAATCATTCCTGATCGCCTGAAAATCTCTGCGATTCAAATCACTCCTAAATCCTAATACACACAAAAGCATGAGCACATCACGACAAAACAAGGTTTGAATTAAACATCCCAATAACTTTTTTTTATTAAATATTACAAGTTCCTTTCCTAATCACGTCATTGTTATAATGGTAACCATTTGTGTGTATTTAAGTTTATTCAATTTGTCTCGCTCAAAAAAAAAAAAAGTTTATTCAATTTGTCTATTGATATTATAGTAATAGAAAAATATATAAGTATTTGGGATTCGTCCGATTAAATATTACATTAATATTTGTAATTAATTTAAATGAATTTTCAATAATAAAAAATGGATCAAGATAAATTTAAAAAATTCACAATCAAATCGTTCAAGGACAAACATAGTCCAATCCTAAGAGAAGAAAATAGAAACCTAATATATGGCCATCTAAACAAGTTGAATTTTGAGATACATTGACTCATTAATCACGTTCATGAGCTAAGTTACCTCTAAAGTCAAACTTCAATCCCTATCAAAATAAATTTCATTTATTAGTGCTTTTATTGTGACTAATACGTGAATTTCATTCATCAGTGGCGTTTAAATTTCTGAACTTAAACTTAAAGCCACTCATACTATGAAAATACATTTAACATATTATAAATTGTGTTAGTGAGAGGGGACGGTTGTGATGATTGGGGGCTAATAATGATAGCTAGCAGTGGGAGTGGTGACAGTGACAAGAGGAGGATCTTCTATCTTCATTTGCCCATTGTTGAGTAACACGTGGAGACCGCATATTCAGTCCTAATAATGTGGTCTGTTTCTTAAAAATATCACCCTTTTATCTTTTATAGAAATTGCTTAGCAAGTAAGAATTTAAGTACTTACGTAAAGTGAATCTTAAAACTTTTTTAATATCGGATTTATTAACATTTTACAAACTCTTGTCGTGAAAGTTAATTTTATATTTTCATCATACTCAACACGCAACAAATATAATTAACATCACACTAGTTTTTTTTTTTTTTTAATATTAAACTTTGAGTTTTGTATCTTAAACTATTTTTACAAAATTTCGATGATTTTTAAAGTAAAATTACAAAAGAAATTACTAAAAGAGAAATTAATCAGAATTTTTTTCTTAAGGTTAATTAAGATGGTGTAGAGCGCGATTTCAATGAACAACGTTTTTAAATTTATGGATATGCAATTATTTTTAAATATATATCAATTTATAAATTCAGACATATCTTGCGCGAAAGCAACAAGATAGTTGATTGTTTGGCAAAAGCGGTATTAGGGAGCTTAAATCAATTATCTCTCTTCAAAGAACCACCAGTTTATATTATACGATTGCTTGAGGAAGATGCTAATAAGTCTCTACATGAAGGATCCATTGTTTCTACTTACTTCTATTTTTCAGGAGTCTATTTTTATTTATCAATTTTTTTATAAATTTTGAATTACAAAATGTGCGATAATCTTTTAATTTCTTCGAATTACATCCTTCTTTATATATATATAATTTTGTTAATTAGAGAAAAGATTTTATCATTTTAGCCATGGTTCCAAGTTAGCCCTATTTTAGGTTGAGCCTCCGTTTTCATGATCTCAAATGAGTTTCTTTTAGATCTCAATTTTAATACTTTCAACTTCATTTTTCAAATAATGTTGTATCTTTTGCAAAAGTATTTGCTGGAAAACTGATTAAAGATGAATAGCAAAGTAAAAAGGAACTAAAAAAAATGAAAGATGAAGAGATAATACACTATTCTTTATTCAACAAAGAGAGCTTAACCAGTCTATATATCAAAGGTATATCCAGATGACAAACAAATAGAATAACCATCGTAACAATCTCATACCAGCTAACAACTAAACAACTACCTGACATCAACTAAAGCACAGTTGTATAATAGCTCCAACAAACTCATGCACATTTAACAACTTCAACGAATCGGTATGCATGGTTTGTTTATTTTCGTACGCAACTTCTAGTACATCCCGAAGTCCCGAGTTGTGGTTCAGCATCCAATCAGCAACCCTCAACTCAGCATGTAACAGCCCATTTTCAGTGAAATTGGAACAGTGGTTTCGGGACCACAAATCCGATTCAGAAAGAAAATTTATTTTAATATCATTGCATGGTTTTCATTATGATAGGAAAGACGTATGAAAATGTTGATAAGAAAATTTTACCGATTTTATATTTAATTAGGAGGAAAGGACTAAATTGCATAAAATACAAAAGTTGAATTCTAGTAGCTATAGGTAGCAAATTGCTATAGAATTCAAAATTTGAAGTCCTTATATGGAAATTAGACCATTAAATGTAGTTAGTAGATATTTATGTTGATTCATCCATGGAAATTTAAGAAAAGAAAAGGACTAAATTGGAAAAAAGAAATAATAAAAGATGATATTTTAACTAAATAGAAAATATCATCATTTTATATCATCTTCTCCAAATTTTTCTATGGAAACCCTAGCTAAGAGAGAGAAATTCAAGCAAGCTTAATTGGGTAAGTAATCATGTCCCGTTTTTAGTAATTTTTATATTTTCGATATCATAATAACATAATCTATCTATTTTGGGGATTAATTTGCAAAGTTATCAAAGTATCAAAGTTTTGCCATGGATGAATATGCTGAAATTTTAAAATTTATGGTAGAAATTGAAAGGTTGTTAATAGATAAATAAGTTTTGTAAAGTGAATTTTGATGAACTTGTAATTCAGGGACTAAATTGTAAAGATGTAAAATTCATGAAAAATTTCTGATTTTTGTGAAATACATGAGCTGTAAATGTTATATGAAAAAATTAGCTAGGCTTGGATTAAGGATTGAATTGCATAAATTTCATTTTCCGAGCCTAGGGATGAAATTAAAATTAATCAAAAGTATAGGGGCAAAATGGTACTTTTGCCTAAAAAGTGAATTGGTTTGATTTGAATATGAAATGTAATAAATTGATGATTAAATTCATTTAGATAGATCCGGAAACACCAAATATGGAATTGGACCGAGGAAAACAAAAAGTATCGGATTAGTAGATTCTTGTATATGAACAAGTTTCGAGGTAAGTTCATGTAACTAAATTGTGTATATTTACAGAATGTTGTATGTGTGAATTATGAATTTGTTATATATATGAAAATATTTATATATCCGACATGCCTGATAAATGTTAAGTTCCATTTGAATAAGATGAAATTCGATGGATAGCTTCCCGTATTGGTTGTGGTCCGGCATATGTTGCGAACACACCACAGTTCGAAAGAGCATTTTTTTATTAGCCCTCTCGAGCTTTCCATTATATGGTTATTGCGAGCTTCTCGTTAATAGCTTTTCGGAGCATCCCGATCAGTTGTGATCTTGCATGTGTTGTGGATACACTATAGCTCTTATTAGCGTCCCGATATAAGGTTCTATAGAACTTCCCAAATTAAAGGCTCTTTGTGAGCTTCCTGATTAATGGCTCTCCGGAGCTTCCCAATAATGGCTCGCTTGAATTTCCCGATATATGGCTATCCGGAGCTTCCCGATTAATGGCTCCTCGGACCTACCCGTTATTGGCTCGCATGAGCTTCCTAGTTATGGCTCTTATAAGCTTCCTGTTATGCAACCCGGATAAGCTTCTCGTTACATGCTCACATGAGCTTTCTGTTATATGCTCTAGAGAGTGCTTCCCGATTATGTGCTTTAATGAGCACCCCCGAATATGAATTGATAAATCACTATTTGGTACACCTCGTGTGTACTACCCGGGTATCCATCGATATTTCAATGATTCAACGGACAAAACTCATGATGTGAGAAAATATGAGATTTAAATGAATTATATCTCGAATATCCTTGAAATACTTGGAAATTGTTGCACGATGAACTCATTTCTGTTTTCATGATAATCATATCAATTTTATGACTAATATGCTTGATGAAGATTTGTATGTGTTTAGGCTATTGATTTTATTGGTTTGGATGTACTATGAATGCTTATTTTAAATAAATATGATTGGTAAGTTAATTTCCTGTTATACGAACTTACTAAGCATTATATGTTTACTCTATTTATTTTCCTTTGTTTTATAGTACTTGGAAGCTCATAAAGGTTGGAAATCGGTCGAAGCATCATCACACTATCATTCAGCTCATTCTGGTACAAATAGCAAACTTATTTTGGTATAATGGCATGTATAGGCTAAGTTAGGCAAAATGATGATATGTTTTGATTATAACTAGTCATTGGAATGGCTAGTGATGGTATGGTTAATGTATGTGAATGAGGTTATACTATGTTTGATATGTAAGTGTGCATGATTAGTATTATAGTTTTAAATATGCTTAAGTAAGAATATGTTCAATTGAGTAAGTTGGATGTTTAAATCAATGTCATGATATATCAAGCATAAGAATTTGGTTTTGGCTTGGTTTAAATGTCTTGGATTGGTTGGTGAATGTGCTTAAATGTGGTTGTAGGTGGAAGACCAATTGGGTGAGAAAAGTGGTCTTGAAAATGACCTATTTTCGTCCACACGGGTAGACACACGGGCGTGTGTCTCAGCCATGTGTGACACACGGCCATGCGCACAGGCGTGTGGTTTAGTCGTGTGTCCCTTACACCTAATTTTTGAAAATTAAATTGTCCACACGGACGTGTGACACAAGTCCGAGAGTTACATGGGTAAGGACACGGGTTGGGACATGGTTGTGTGCTTCATATCGAATGCCCACACGGCTTGGAACACAGGTGTGTCACTTGCTCACACGGCCTGGCCACAAGGGCGTGTGTTCCCTACATCTACGAGAAATTTTTAAAATTTCGTGAAAAATTCTCTGAGTTCCCGATTTAGTGCCGACTTGTTTCTAACTCATGAATTGAGCCTCGAGGGTCCATTTAAAAGACAATATGATTGAATATGTCTGGTTTCGGATATGAATAGTAAATGATACGATTTAATTATATTTCATCTGTAAACTCCAGTAATACTCTGTAACCCTGTTCCAGTAACGGATATGGGTCAGGGGTGTTACACAACAATTTTTGTATAGTCCTTTTATGTTTCGATATATAACATGTACCTAGGTTTTGATTCAATTTTGTATAGTGTATGATCATTTTGATAATTGAATTAGTAAAAGTTGAATTAAATATGGTCAAATGGTAATGCATATGATGTCAATAAGGTTGTTGAAGTTGGAATGAACCTTGGTATGCAATTGTGATATTATGTGGATGTATTGAACTTGTACCTAAGGGTTGTTGCACAAACAGGCAGCAACCTAGGACTTCCGATGTCGTGACAACACTCATTATTTTGATAAGGTTGCACATGATATCCATGGCATCGCGACGTTAATCCATTAATTTGAAACTTTTACATTTTAGTTTTAATTTGATCCCTGATCATTAAAAAAGCTTTTGTAAACTCGTATAGGACTCGAATATGATTGTATAACATGTTGTAATGATGTTTTGTATTTAATAGTATGTATTAACTGTGAAATTGAATTGTATTTCATCATAGTTGCTTTGACAATGAATATGGCATCCCGAAGCTTGGACCCGATGATCAAGTCGGGTATTGTGTGTTATAATCTGAACGTGAATCATAGCTGAGAGAAGAAAGAACTAACAGCTTAATAATAACAAATTGAGTACAATTGGAGGGAACATTAGATTGTTGGTGATTGAGTTGAGCAAAAGGAAATTGACTCTCCTCAAACTGTACAATACGAGAAATATAAATCTTTCCATCAACAGCGTTACGCCCTAAAATTTACGAATCCAATTAAGAGTCATATAATGTATGTTAATTTTGTTTCGGGTGCACCATGACGGCTTATTCCTCCACTCAGTTGGTTGGTTGGCATGTTAGAGTATTGACGTATATTAGTTTTAAAGCATCCGTCTGTTGGCGATACCTAAGAAATTGATCGTAGGATGTTTCCAGGAGAAGAAAGATTACGCCCAAGAAAGTGCGTACCTGTGAAAAGGGGGTACGACTCAAAGTTTTGTCTAAACATTAAGAGACTATCAAGTGTATGAGGAAACTGTAGGAGAGTTAATTGTCTTTAAGACCATACCCAACGAGAAGACAAAGATTAGTGTAAAGAACAGAGTAACAAAATGAATGAAAGGTTACTTGTATACTAAAACAAGCCAGTTAAACAAATCATCATGTGCAACATGGTTAGTCATTTCTCAACAAAAGCAATTTAGATTGATTTAACATCTTCATGACTGGTCAAGAGTGAGGTTAATCTTTGCCGAATTTTCTTTTACCTACCCTAGATTTGGTAGAGAAATCAGGGGACCGAATTTTCTTGTACCGTAAGATGAATCTAGATCAGATAGCTTGTTGACATCATGTGTCAGATGACTGATGGCTCTTGAATCAAGATACCAAGCGGGATTAGAAACAATAATTGCTAAAGTAAATATAGGCTGAGATGGAGTTCAACCATTTAGTATGAATGTTTTATTAGTAGACACTAGAGAAAGAGAATTTATGTTGAGGACAAAAGTAGGTGCAACAAGAATAGTATTATAGAGCACAAAAGAAGGATAATTATAGTAAATGGTAGGAGTTGTAACACCCCTTACCCATATCCAATGTCAGAATAGAGTACGAGGCATTACTGGATTTATTCACAAGCAAACATTCAAAACCGAGACATGAATTTCCACTCAAATTTAAAACTTTTCAAAAACATACTTATTGTCCCTATTACGAGCCTTTGAGACCCAAAACATGCATCGAAAATGGTTCGGGACTAAACTGAGAACTTCAAAAACTTTTTGAAAAACTTAGAAAAATTTTCATGTAAAATGGGTCACACGCCCGTGTGACCTGAAGACATGCCCCTGCTTCAGGCCGTGTTCAAATTAGAGTGCATTCTGTTTATGACGTCATCATCAAATTGAGGTTACACGGCCGAGTCACACGCCCGTATGCTTAGGCAGTGTGATCAATTAAATTTTTATAATTTTTCATAAAATAGGTGTAGACTTCACACGACCATGGCACACGCCCATGTTTTGGGCCGTGCTGTCCACACGGCTGATACACACGCCGGTGTCTCTGACCATGTGTCAAATTTCAAGCATTCTATATCAAATTTTTAAGGTGTACTGGACACACAGTTTCAATACACACCCATGAGGCAGGCCGCATAGCTGGGACACACGCCCATGTGGACGAAAATTGGCCATTTTAGACCATTTTTCTCACCCATACACCATTAACCTGCATTTAACACTTTCATATACCAATATAGTTCAACCCAATCAACCAAATCCAGACCAAAACATATATCATTTACATATATTCTAACATATTCATCACACTAGGTTATAATACATATTTTATCATTCAAGTCATACCATTACTATTCAATCTATATCATTTTTACTAAACTTTTATACATGCCATATAAATCAAAAGATGATTAACAAAAGCTACCGGAAATAATCTGGATAGTGTGATCCTTCGTGTTGACCCGATCCTCCATATTTATGTTAATCTACAAGAACATTAAACACACGAATATAAGCTTAGCAAGCTCATAGGCATAGAAAATAATTCTTACTGAACATCTTATAACAATCATACAATATATAATTTTACTAATCCATCCTGTCAATCACAAAATCAATGATAAAATTCACTTGATTGAGCTTAATACCAATAATTAATCGATTTCAATCTCTTGGGTCCATTTATTGCTTACTTTTCTTAATCAAAGTAGGGAACGGTTTGGAATTGAGTACTTCGTTTTCACAATGCCATAGTATGATTATGGTCTTGCACATAGTCACATATCACACACCGAAGCCATAGCCCAGCTATGGTCTTACACGGAAACACATATCACACCAATGCTATAGCCCAGCTATAGTCTTATACGGAAATCACATATCACACTGATGTCATATCTCAGATATGGTCTTATACGGAAATCACATATCACATCGATGTGATATCCCAGATATGGTCTTATATGGAAATCACATATCACATATTGCCATGGTCTAACCATGGTCTTTTCCGTCAATGCGTATTAGTCACTGAACGAAAGTACTCAATCCGATGTTCCACTAAAGATGGTGATGGTGCAAATACATTCCGTGCTTTTAACCCAACTCAAGCTGAAGAAACTTATTCAATGGTCACCGCTAACTTTTATTCAAACATTCATACACAATAACATACCATAGCATTCATGAAATTTTATTATAACAATTCATTAATTTAGCCATATGAACTTACCTGGGCTAATTTGCAAAAGTGGTAGAAATTCAAGGACTATTTTGGTAATTTTTCCTTTCCACGATTCGCTTCGGGTTCTTGATATAGAGCAAAATTATGAAAAACCAGCTTGCAGGAACTCTTCTATGGCGTTTTTGGCTATAAATTTTGAAAAAAATGTCTAGATTTCTCTTTTAATTGATATTTTATTTGTTTAATTTTGTAAAATTTACAATTTGCCCTTATTTCACCTAATTTCAGATTTTTTTTCTTGTTTATGCCGCCTCAGCCATTCCCTTTAGGCTAATTTGCCTTTTTAATCCTCCCTCATTTGATACTTAAGCTATTTAATCATTTTAGCAAATTTTGCACCTTTTACAATTTAGTCTTTTTTAATTAATTAACTATCAAAACGTTAATATTTCCTAACGAAACTTTAATACTAACTCAACACTCCATAAATATTTCTAAAAATATTTATGGCTCAGTTTATGAATTTGAGGTCCGATACCTCGGTCTTGACTCATTTGACCTAATAATTTCTTTTAATTCACAAAATTCCCTAATTCAAATATAATTCTAAATTCACACTTGACTCATAATTATTAATTACTAAATTTTCAAACTTACTTGTTGGATTTAGTGATATCGATCACTGTTTACGGACACCACTGAAATTTAAGCTGTTACAGGAGTAAACATTAGTTAAGGAGAAAAGTGTGTGCTTGATGTTTGTTGAGCAACTCTATAAGTAGTAGGTGTTTGTGGTGAAGCAATATAGGAAGTAGGTGGTACAAAAATAGTAGTAGGTGATTGAACAAAAAAAATGGCTTGGTGATATGGGTTGACTTGATGTTACAGTTGTGGTGTAGGTGATCGTGTAAGAGTAGTAGTAATGGGAGAAGAAGTGGTTATGCCCTCAAAGGATGTGTCAAATCAACAGAAGCATTTGGATACAATATGCCCCATTTGGCCACATAACTACATTGAGGCATTGAATTGTTACCTTATCTTTCTATTCCTTGAGGCCTAAAACCATCAAAATGTTATTGTCCTTGATAGTATGGTCTAGGTAAGTATCCTTGTTGAGAGTCAATAGACTTTGAACCATTACCACTCCATGGCTAAGATACAGGAGCAATAGATTGAACTTGAGATTGTTGTTTTTGAACAACAACATTGGTAGATATAGATATAGGAGGTGACACTAACATCATCTATCGAACCTTAAGCATCCAATAAAGCAGATGTAATTCCAGCCAAATCATACTCTTGCTGACTGGATGTAATATTGAGACAATATTTTCATATTCAAGTGTCAAGCTATTAAGAATAGTAGATTGATGTTCTTCTCCAGTAATCACTTGTCCACATCTAGATACAGCATCACATATATGCTTTATTTTAGTAAGATATTCTGTCATGCTTTTATTTTCTTTATTGACATTATGCAACTTGCATATAAAGTGCACTTTCTTAGTTCAAGACTGATTTAGAAAATATTTGATGTAACTTTGACCAGATTCCATATAATGAATCTAAACCAACAAGATGTGTATGCAATGTAGGACACACCGATGACATTAACCAAGATGCTAAAACTAAATCTTGTTGTTCATAAGCTAGAAATGCGGGATTCTCAAATTGTTTACCATCAACATCTTTCACTATACTAGTAGATATAGAAACAATACCTTCAACATAGATTACAAACAATGAGTTTTAAGAATCAAGAAAACATGTTGTCTCCATGTAAGGTAATTGGTTTCATCCACTAGTAACACAATGTTCTTGGTGGAAAGCAAAGTTGCAGATTCAGGATTGATCATTGTAGGATTTAAAGAAATGGCTGCAAGACTGTCACTTTGATTAGGATTTTCGATCAACACCATTGTTTCTACTTAAACACAGAAGAAACACATAGATTTAACATTCGAATTTGCTGGAAAACGCCATGGAAAACTGATTAAAGATGAACAACAAAGTAAAAGGAGAATTGAAAGAAAAAGAAAAATGAAAGATGAAAAGATAATACTAATTTCCTTGTTCAACAAATAGAGCTTAGACCAACTTATATACTTAAAAGGTATATCCAACTAACAAATAGATAGAATAACCATTGTAACAATCTCATACCAACTAACAAGTAATCAGTTAGTCGCCATCAGCTGAAACACAACTGTACAAGTACAACAGCTTCGGTAAACTCATGCACATTAAACATGTGGTTTATTATCTAATAGTGTGCAAAAAATCAATAAATATTAAAACGGAATTTCAAAAAACAACAATTTTAATTTATCAAGTGTTTATTTATTTTAATATTAAAATTCAAAATTTTAAATGTTTTAATCACTCGATAGTGTGACACAAGAAATTAAAAGAAAGCAACTTCAAAAAGAAATTTCCCCTCATGTAAATCAATTAGAAAAGTAGGTTATAGTTATTAAAGCATGTGTATATTCTTGTGATCTATTTGTGGCGATAATTGGAGAAGGTCATACTTGGGCAACAGTACAATCTCATATTTATAGATTTTTTTGAAGCTGCTTAAATTTGTGTTGGTAAAATATTAGTTGATTCATTTTGACTAATTGAGGTGATAAAGATTGTAGAAACTTGTTTAACAGTGAAACATCGTAAATATCATTTCAGTTTTAAAAAATAATTTTAAATAGTAAAATGAATAAAAAATAAAGTAAATTAAGGAATACTGGAACTCTATGTATAACATCGAATTAGACAAAAATTCTCGTTCTTTTAAAGGATAATGATTAAATTTATGGTAAAAAAGAAGAAGCTAATTATCCATTTAAAAGGAAAAAAAAGAAATGAAGCTTGGAATCCACATGCAATCCACTGAAAATGATGATCAATAGTTGTATCAAATGGCTGGACAATCTAGATACAACCATCCTATATTATTATATTACATTTATGGGCCAAGAAGATTGTTGATGTGCGAGAAAATCAATGTTACCAACCAAAATTCTAACTTGTCATTATCTGTCAGACACTGGAAGACAATAACCAGACAATGATTGACCCCTCCATTTCTCATCTTTTCCCTTTCATTTTGGATATGCTAATCTATATTTATGGGTTTTTAATACTTAATATAATTATTATTTTTTGAATAATATCTAGCAAAATCTAATTCTATTTTAATTTATTTCTTGAACTATATGACAAAGTAGTAAATTATGGTAATTAAGTAGGATTTAAGGATAATTTTGGGGAGACAAGAATGAGGAGCTAAGGGTAGGGTGAGACAAGTGGAAAGATCAGTCAAGTTAGTTGACTGGTCAAATTTATATCAGTCAAACAACACTCTTTAATAATAAAATTATAATAATTATAGCAAAAATAGTAATAATTTTAAATGAAAAAAGTGAAAGGTGTAATCAAAAACTGTGCCAAGGTGGAGAAGGGTGGCATCTTGGGTTAAGCTAAGAATCTATGAATCACCACTCCCACTCCAAAGAATCTCTATGGCTAGGATCAATATTATCTTCTCTCTTTTTATAAAGATTTCAACTTTATATTTTTTAAATCAATTTAATATACATTTTCAAATAATTATTTGAAGTTTATAAAGAAGGTTTCCACAAATATTGTTATTTTTTAAATATAACGGTTTTTTCCTATCAATTTTATAAAAAATTTATTTTAATCAATAATTTAAATTTTTTTTAATTTTTAAACTTGTTTTTCGTTAAATCACTTTAAAATAGACGAAAAAGGTTAACGTTTTGATAATTTTACTGATGCGACGTATATGCGGATTGCCATATAGATAACATATAAGCATTTATTTAAGTTTTTAAAATATTAAAAATATTATTTTTTTATAATTTTTAATAATTTAGTAGTTTTTAAAAATACTTTTTATATTTTTTTAATTTTAAAAAATACACATTGGTAAAATTAGAAAAACTTTAATTTTAATTTATTTTGTAAAGTTAAAAAATTAAATGAATAATTGAAATAATTTTTTTAAAAAGTGAGAGGGGAAATGAATTGTTACTACTTTTATATATAAAAAAGATTAGGAGCGAAAAGTTAATCATAGTGTGAAATGTTGAAATCAAAATGTAATGGTAAGACATGAGAAAATCAGTATAGTACTAACTACTAAATTAGTGAGTTAGTTGTAGGAACGAAAAATAAATAAATAATAATAAATCATTTAAAAAGGTAATAAAATTGAAACCAAGGAAGGGGGAGATTGGTCGTTGGGGCGAGTGGCGAGTGGGGTCCAACATGACAGAATCCTAGATTAGATTGTATTTGTAATAAGACCAAACACGTGGCTGGGTTGGCTGAAGGGAATTAATGCGTAATGCAAAACAAAGAAACCTCGACTCATCCAACTAGCAAATTAGTTTATAGGTACGATACTCTAGGATTATAAAAATGGAAAATATGTTCGCCACCGCCATTGGAGTTTCTTCAATCCCAAGTAAAAATGCTGATCTTAAAGAACAAGGCATGTTTCTGTCTAGATAATATATAATTTAGTAGTGTTTGTAAATCGGATGGGACCAAAATTCGACCCTGAACCTGGTCCATCATGACACAGGAACTGTAGCCTAGAGTTTGAGTAAATGAACTGTTGTGTTGGGACTAGTCCCAGGGGGCTGGGGTTAGCAATGGCATACATGCAGTTGTCAGTTCAAAATGGACTGCCTGCAGGAGGTGGAAGCTGGACCAGCAAGCCCAACCCCACGCCAATAAGGGTCTGGGTCCTCTCACCGTGCCTGCTTTTGTTTCAACGTCATGACCTACTCTTGATTCTGCTGCTTGTTTAATCTGATGGTCTGTCAGATTCTTGCCGCCTTTGTCTGCTCTCCTATTACATATCCACTGTTTCATAGCTTTACCATTCAGACTTTTCTTTTACCAAATTCATATGTTTAACCATCCATTTTTCGGTACAACATATTTTTAATACAAAACATGTTAAATCGATATAGAAGAAAAGGTTTTGCAAATAGGTTTGAATTTAAACTTGCCGATGGTCACAATCTTTAAGAAATCTCCACTTGTTGAATGTCCATTATGGTATTAGGCTTAATCACGTGCCCTCCGCAATTTGTACTTTACGGTAGAATTACTATTGAAGTTTTTATAATAAGAGTCAGATTATATTTTATTTTTTTTACTTAAAAAATTGGTAAATTAGTCTATATACATTAAATTAAAGAGTAAATTTATAATTTTTGTTAAAAAATGATGTAATTGATGGAATACTCAAACAATGATATATAATGTATCACGTGTACCTCATGTTGACATACATGGAACAATTTTTAACAATAGAAATAGATATAATTTTTAACAAAAAGACTAGTTTACCCTTTGATCTAATCAACAAAGATTAATTTACTCATTTTTTGAGTAGAGGGAGTAAAATGCAGCTTGACTCTTAATACAAGAGCTTTTATGGTACTATTACTGAATCTGTCCTCATTTTGCTTTATAATGAAGTGTCTACTCATTTGGTTCTGGTTTTGGAAGTTTTCCATTGATGACTGGTACAACATATTTTATGACATTAATTGTAAGTTTTATAAACCTCCCCTATAGTTAATGATATTATAATTTTATAGCAAACAAGTAGATGAAATAAATATAAATCTGTCGCAACAAAAAAAAAAAAAAAAAATTTCTTTTTCTTTACCATTCATCCCTAGCCTTGGATGCCTTCAAATTTCCTAAGCATTTAGTGATACACGATTTTCATCCTCAATATGGATGCGAGCATCGAATTCATATTTATGTCCGAGACATAGGTGTAAATATCGGATCCATATCAAAGTTGGAACAACAAAGTTTTCATTTAACAAATAGAAAAACAAATCAAATAAGCATGCATGTGACTGCCATACATTGCCTGCTTAAGTTGCTATCCGGAAACAAAGTCCCAGATTTTTGAAAGGAAACTTTAAATTCATACAAGATCCATGAAATGGCAGAACTTCATCTTCTTGCACACCCAACCTGACACGTCCCCATTCAATATCTCTCATTGCTGGGCCATTAGATCTTTGATCAACCCCAGTATCTCTTTCCTCATTTCACCAACCACCGATGGAGTCACCTGCTCCTTTAGAGCAGAAAACCACAAATCAGTGCCATCTTTGTTTTCATTGCTTTCATACCATGAGCATATGGTTCTCGCAGCAGCTGTAACGTATAAGCCACAATCGTAGCCATTAACTTGCTGAGGTGTGTCGATGCATTCTTGATACTTGTCATTACTGGTTGAACTTGGACCACCATTATAACCAACCACAGATTTAAACAGCTTCATAGCATGCCTCTTATTCATTTGCTGATTGCTATCGTGATGGACAAAGATATTAGCACTTCGGTAATATGCAAGTAAGCTCCAGTGACTTCCGCCTTCGGCTAAGCTTACATCATCATTGTTATTGACCGGAAAAATCACGAGGTTCTTATCCGGCAATTTAAGGGGTTCCAGAAAATCTTTAAGACCATCAACATCGGGGCAGTTAGTTATCCAGAAAGCAATTGATGGTGGAACCAATAGGATGTCCTCTGAAGGATGACTTGAAGATAGGAGACTAAAATAGAACTCGATGATTCTATCATTCAGATAATACGGACCACTGAGGATGTCCAAGTCCGATCGTCTAAGCACAACATCATTGTAACTGAGAATCTTTTCATCTGCAGCAGATTTTCCCATGCTCTAGATACTAATCTGTATATCTGAAAACTAAACTTTCAAAACGAGGAAAAAAAATGGTTTAATTTACTAAAAGAAAAGAACTAACAGCTAATCATATGCTAAAAGAATGGTTTAATTCTACTTTCTTGCAATATAACAGTTTTCGAATCCTTGAAGTTAGACCATCAAGTGCCAGTAAACTGGAGTAGATAAAGAGATAAGAGTCAATCCCTTAGGCTCATCAATTTGTGTTAGAATTTTATCATAGTAGAAAGCAGCTTTATTCGACATGGGATTTGCAAAACAGTTTACTAAAATTGAAAAAGGACGGAAGCAAGATTTTACGACTAACATGCACAAACATGAGGCAGTACGATGAACAACAAAACCAACTCTGGTTCAAGCTGTATCTCAGTTTCGTGGCGTGTGGCCTATGCTAAATCAATGCTACAACACAAGGATGATGAATTGCAATACGAGTTCGATAACCAAGTAAGCAATCCAGAATTAAAATTCAGGGGCAGCCCGGTTAAGATATCAACTCTAATGTGCTGCAATAACTTCTTCATGTCCAAAGGCAACTCACAATAAGAATCCTAATTTTGGATTCATCGAAAACACGAGACAACACGAACTGTGTCAATATCTAAATGACATTTACGATATACCATTTGCAGTGTATCAATCCTTGAGCGAAAGGATCAAATCAAATCCCACAAAATAACAAACTCAATGAATCAATAATTTTCAATACAAAAAAAGAAAAACCCAAACCAAATAAATATTTCTCTGCAATTTAATCCAAAAAATAAGTTCTCAGCAATTGATAGTCAAGATGACTAAATAATTTTGGCATACTCTGTTTAAAAGAAGACAAGTAAACCTCAAAACTCCAAAGATAACTAATCATAAGCAAAACAATCAGTGGAAGCTTAAAATCAATAAAATCCACTTACAGAATAAGTAAAATTGATGTCTAACCTTGAAACGAAAATGTTCTTCTTCTTCTTAGATTTATTGTTACCGACGGAACACAACGCCTATTTTTGGAAGATTGTTCTTTCCCGAATTTTAGAGAAAAAGACAGGAAAGAACATGAACTACAGAGACAGAACCGCGGGCCAACACCAAAAATTAAATAGCCCAGGTTTGTAGGTTTTATTGGGGCTTATGAACCCAACTGGCCCAGGGCAAACTTTTTCCTTTTTTTGACAAACCTATATAACTCTCCGTTTTATCATTATTCTCATCCATTTTAACCATCAGCAATACTACCGCCAAAGGCTTTAACTGAATGGTAGTTTTGAAACTCTATAGGTCTCAAATCTCAATTAAATTTTTATATTATATTTTTAATTAGGTTATTTTCAGTTTTCTTCCATATTTATTTCATATAAAATAGGATGATTAATTAAAAAAATTTAATCAATATAAAATTTCTTCCTTACTCTCAAAAAATATCTTATCAAAAATTTTTCTATAAAATATTTTTCAAATTAATAACGCTCTATTCATTGTAGCACCCTCATATTTGACTTGAACATCAAGTCTACTACATTCTTTCATTTATCAAATATTTTCTTACAAACTTTCATAACTTTTTAATTTAGCTCTTTTTATCATAAAAGTTCAATACGTACTACTTAATCATATTAAATTAATTTTCTTTTTTGTTGCATTCTAACCACATAATTTATCTTATTAAATTTCTATGTATTCCACTTCTATTATTTTATTTATATATTTTCTCAAGTTTAACAATTTAAACCTTAACGTCATAAAAATTTCATATTTTTTCATATTATTTTATACATATTTCATTATTTCATAATACATTCATTAAATTTTTATCATAATTTCCTCATTCACGTAACGCATGCGTATTTTTCAATTTAGTTACTATTTGCTTGTAATTTAATTAAGCCATAAATCGATTATGAATCATAACAATGTAGAAGCATCTTTGTGCGTGACTCATTATCATCCAACGTCCCACAAAATTTCTATGACTCTTGCTCCATTAATCTCCACCGTTCGATCCTTACTTTAATAGTACCGTAATAAAATAATAATAAAAAATCCCCTCCTCCAAACCTTCACACCGCTTCGGCGTTCGGACCCAAGAAATATTCCCTTTCCCCTCCTCAATTTCCTCCGTATTCCCAATTATCTTTTCTCGAATTCCCACTTACCCTTCATTTATTTGGAAAATTAAGAACAGTTCTAACAACTCTCTTCTCCAAAGAACGAATTATTAATCTTAGAGGTACCTTTTTAATTTCAAATTTGTTTTTTTCTTTTTGACTTTCTGGGTTTTGGTTAGATCCTGCGCACCTTCTGTTAATTGTTAACCCTTCAAATTTCTTCAATTCATTGGATATTTTCTGATTAGTTTTATTTCACATTTTCTAGTTTGATTTTAATACTTTTGGTTTTCAGTTTTTAGGGATTGTTAGATTTAGGCATCTTTGTTTAAGGGTAAGCTCAGATTCTGGGTTTGAAATATTTCTGGTTTAAATACTTTTTGAGGCCTTGAATTAGGGGATTTAGGTTTATAGTTATACCATTGAATTAATAGTTCCAGGTGAAATTTTCATTCATTTTATGGCATTTGAATGCCAAGAAAGCACTGAGATTTCTAAGAATCTAGCAAATTATTCTGAGTCAAACCATTGTAGTTACAATTCCGCACCTGAAAATTTGGAAACTTCAGAACCGGCTTTGGATTTTAACCCTAAGAAGGGCATTTCAAGCTTTTATGGTTCAAAACAGTTACCTCCTAATGATGTTTTTACGAATGCCCGGCGGTCAATCACTGATCTCCCACCAGCCTTAGTTTCAGAAATTTTGAATTGTCTCGACCCTAAAGAGCTTGGTATAATATCTTGTGTGTCGACCATTCTCCATAATATAGCATCCGAGCATCACGTTTGGAAAGAGTTTTATTGCGAGAGGTGGGGTTTACCAGTTGCCTCGGGACTTTTGGGTGCTGGGGCTTCCGATGAGAAATCATGGAAAAAATTGTTTGTGGAGAGGGATTTTAGGAGCAAGACATTTTTAGGAAGGTATAGCATTGATGTTTTATATGGTCATACTGAAGCTGTTAGAACTGTGTTTCTGTTGGCTTCGGCCAAACTCATTTTTACTGCTGGATATGATTCGGTTGTACGAATGTGGGATATGGAGGAGGGGCTGTCAATTGCATCATCGCGGCCCCTTGGTTGTACTATTAGGGCTGTTGCAGCCGATACTAAACTATTAGTTGCTGGGGGTACTGATGGCTTTATCCATTGTTGGAAGGCAGTAGAGAGTCTTAAGCACTTGTTTGACCTTAAGGGTGTTGAGAAACAGAACAATGAATTTCGACTTTGGGAACACGAGGGGCCTATAACTTCTCTTGCTTTGGACCTTACTAGGATATATAGTGGTTCTTGGGACATGACAGTTCGTGTTTGGGATAGGTCATCACTGAAGTGCACAGAGATATTGAGGCATGGTGACTGGGTTTGGAGCCTTGTTCCTCATGACACAACTGTTGTAAGCACATCAGGTTCTGATGTGTTTCTTTGGGAGACAAATACTGGGACTCTGTTAAATGTTATTCACAATGCTCACGTTGGTAATACTTATGCCTTGGCTCGGAGTCGCACTGGAGACTTCCTTTTTACTGGTGGAGAAGATGGAGCGATACACATGTTTGAGATTATGAGTGGGTCTGACGAATCTAGTGTTGTGCAGGTTGCAACATGGATTCCTCACTCAGGTGCTGTTTACTCCCTTGCATTTGAGTTTCCCTGGCTTGTTTCAGCTTCCAGTGATGGTAAACTTGCGCTAATTGATGTTCGGAAGTTGTTGAGGGCCAGTAAGCGCACCTTGGGGAAAAGGGTTTCAAGGGATAATGACATGGACCAAAGGAACATAGAGCCACCCCAGAGAATGCTCCATGGATTTGGGTGCAATTTGTTCTCAGTCGGTATTGGTGCAGATCGAATTGTCTGTGGGGGTGAGGAAGGTGTTGTTCGTATCTGGAACTTCTCAGAAGCTCTAGAAATTGAGCAGAGGGCACGTGCACTAAGAGGAATACGTTTGGAGAACAGGATGAGGCGACGCAGACTTCAACTTGAGATGAATAATAAGGGTGGTCGAACTGATCAATGTTCTGTTGCAGCCAAGAAGAAAACAGTCAATGGTGATAGGAATAGTGTCTGGCACAGTAAACGTAGCATAAGCTCCAAGGTGAAGACATAGCGGCTGTCAGATGATTTATGATTATACTTACTTTATGCATTTAGGCTTCCAACATATTCATCTTTTTTCTATTATGACAAGATTATACACAATAACTTTGTGACTGTATGGTAACTATGATATCTTTTAGTTATCCATGGATTTTAATCTCATTTGTATGATCTTGCATTTCAATCTTTTTAGTTCTTGTGATATTTTTGATAGCTGGGCCTTCTTCTTATGGTTGCCTCCATAGAGAAGCTGGGGTTGAGCGTTGTTGGCATTTTATTGGAACTACTGCTTATATTTACATGCCTTTAGTTTTTTATTATTCTCAAATAGTAGGCATGTGCACATTTCTTATCCATTTACAGTTCCAGCTATATGCAAATTCCAGTGGAGTTTAGTCAGTGTTTCAAACTTTCATGGTACCTTTTCAGCATGCATCTAAAGTTGGAATTTAACTAATGCAGTTTTTAAACAACTCGTGTTTTCATTGCATTAAATTTAAAAATGGGAAAATTTTTGGTTGGTATACATGGTTTTTGGACAATTGACATGCTGATAAATAGAGTATATTCATGTATTTCGTTCCATGTTGAGTGTATGTGGAAGAAATTCGGATTACATAAAGAGAAAACATTTGAAGGGAGAAAAATCTAATGACAAAAATTGAATGCCTCCTCAACAAAATCCTGCAATATTTAGTCCATTGAAGTACCCTCAGTTGCAGTTTCACTTTCTACTTTATCGGCAGTTTCACTTTCTACTTTATCGGCAGAATCCTCTGGTTTGCTTTCGATGCCGGCAACATTCTGTAGCTTCGAGACACGAAACATTGCCAAATGAATATCCCCTACATCAAAAAAGAACCATTACATAGACATAACTCAAGAAAACATAGTCTTGTTTGCCTCGGTTACAATGCAGAATTTGGGATACTTTCCCGGGGTTATTGGATTGAATTGAAGTTGAAGAGTTGGAGGTATTTACCGAATATAAGAAAACTTCCGGGTGGCACCTTGGAAACAACTCCTGGTCTTAGCCTCTGGTCATTGATGAAGGTCCCATTTGTACTATCCAAGTCTGTCACCAGAAGATTCCCTCCTTTCTTCTGAATCCGAGCATGAATTCCCGATACTACAGCATCCAGAGATGTACGTATGATTCCATATCAAAGGTATTAGCAGTATGAAAATAATCTATTTCATAGCTGAAACAAATATTATCCTAATTTTACATTTTCATTAAATTTTGGGATACTTGGGATAGGATAAAACAATTTAAAATTAAAATATTGAGTATAACGGTAGTCCAATTAACTGTTGCAACCGGAATAACTTACCTGTTGCAACTGGAATCACCACATCTGCCTTATCAGGGAGGCGACCAACAGTCACTTCGCTCTACAAAATGACAAAATAAAATCCACCATGGATGTTATTTTCAATGCAAAGATAGAACAGTGACAATGGCAACATTATTCTTTTATGGTACTTACGGAAGCAATTTCAAAGGCATCTGGCATTTGAACCTTAAATCCAATGTGTCTTGAATCTCCATCACCTAGTTCAACAATGCATCAAAATGTTGGCGATTTCTTAAACTAGCTATCCAGATTCAGAAACCAGATAAAAAAATTTAACCCTGTAACAGCATAAAAACCTGACTCACTGACCTGCAGGTTCAAGAAGCCATCGATCAGTGACATCTGTGGAAGTATTACTTTCACTTTCAGAAGCAAAAATAACCCCAACATTTCTTTGTTTCCTTAATCTGTTTCTATCAAATTTGAGCCTGACACCATGGTTTTTGGAGGACGGAAAAGGGACCACCAAATTTGATGCAGAAAGAGAGGCTTTTGACTGAAGAAAGGAAGGTGAAAGAGTAGCCGAGCAGCTTGGGAGCTTTGCTTGAGACAAAGATCGTGCAGTCATCTCCATTTCTGCAAGAGGATTCAAAGTTGCAGTACGAGTGTGAGTTCGGTTCTTTTGGATTGTGTGGATACAAGTAAAAGGGTGTTTTTGGGAAACATGTGATATAATTATTATGTGGCATCCATTTATTGCGTTGATAGGGATATGGATAACAGTGTTATATATGCAGTGGCTTCTTGTCTTTAGGGGGTGAGGCGTGAGGCACTATTTTTATTTTTTACCAAAGAAGGCCACACTTGAGCAAGGCATCACAAATTTCGGGACTCGCAAATTAAACTCATTTGATGGGATTTTGAAAGCGATTATATGATAATGATTCTTCGCTCTTAAGTAATTCTAGTAGGAATCTGTGAAATGCTTAAAAATTATTGCAGTAATTTTAACTGATACACTCCCTTGGTAACTCAGTGAACCGTGCTTTATCTTTACAATAGTCATAAACCAAATGCTTTCTGCGAACCCATTTAAGTTGGTGGCTCCTATGCCTGTTTAACACAACGAAAGCTGGCTTATCCCACCAGAACCGTCCGAGTTTGCCACATTGGGCCATAATATCGTCTGTTTCAGGCAATAATTCGCAAGCATTGATGATGAAAGACCGAAAGGTTGAAACGAAGGGAGCATTGGTCCAGTTGGTCTTCACCTTCCCACCTTGCGTGGCCCAATCATCGGCATTCCACACTGACCCTCGGATGCTCATCGCCTGCTGTCTTGGAAACAGCACACCCTTGTCTTCTTTGTTAGTGAAAACCCGTATGGGAATTCCATCAACAAGAAACCTGTTTAGATTGCCAACGAATATTAAACATGATATTTCAAATAACTGAATAACATAGATTTGAGTACAATTTGTTGCTTACACTTACACAATGAAATGGCGATTCCAGAAAAAAGAGTATGTATGGAAACCAAGTGTGGGATCGAACCAAAGAGTATGCCTTTGCTCTCGATTGCCGGTGCCATTGACGTAAATGTTAGTTTGGACTAGGTATGGCTCTCGCGATACATTCCCGAGAAACTCAAAGTCCAGTTCGTCATGAACAGGCCCTTCCGATGCCATCTGCAATTACCATTCTTAAATTTCTCAAACATAATTTTTTACACTCATAATCTAGTAATACTAATCTTACATAAAAGGCGGTGACGGTTCCAGCTGAGTCTCCTTCAATTAGTTTGATCTGCACACTTGCTTGCCCAAACAAATACTTCTTCTTAGACTCAAATCCACAACCTATAATCAATCACATCACCATTTATTTCAACAAATACATTCCTAATCATTTTGATTACAACAAAAGACAAAACACTCATTACCCAAAGCAAAGCAGAGAAAGGCTGGCATTACCAGAAACATTGTCCAGAGTTAGCTTGATCTGGTCTTCTTGAGAGATAATGTGATTAGGAGCCCAGTTGTACTCAAACACTTCACTAATGTTACCACACATTGCTAACACTAAATTCGCACAAACGAATCCCACCATAAATATTGCAATTTCGAGCCTGGTACAAATATTTGAAGCCATCACCACAACTCCAAATCCAGAGGCTCGACTCAAAGCAGTGAGACACAGGCATGCATGCATTATATAGCCCATAGTTTGTAATTGGAGCCATGTGAGTCTGAGCAAATGGAAAGGATGTTTACATCAGAAAGTGAATGAAAGTGGTGGGGGGAGGTTAATGGCCACTAACAGGAATGGGAAAATCCATTAGCTTAGCTAAATTAGAAAATAATATGAGTTGTCATCAACTTTCTTACTGCTAACTACACTTTTAATGGTGTATATTTACCACTGCAAAAATGGCCCAAGGTTTATATTTATGGTGGTTTGTAAAAGTAGCTAACCCAGCAAAAAGAAATTTATTATAGCCTGAAACGAGATCAATTTTGGTTTATAATATACTCTTAAACATAGTCTTCCTTTGTTTATTATCTAATAACTGCAAACCCCTCTAATCTATACCCGTAATCAAATGCTGTCCCCTAATGCATTTATAATTGCAAAATTTTGAACTGAGAGGATTTGCTTTTATTGCAGCTAAGCAAAAGGAAAAAGAAATATGATATAAAGGGTGATTAGGGTATTGAATGTTTAGTTTTTTAATTTAAGCTAATCTTTGGTTTAGGCCTAGTTTCAATGTTTAAACTTAGGTTTTTTTTTTTTTTTTTTTTAAATAAATAGAGATACAAAGTAAATAAATTATAGCATTAAAGGAGGATTCTCAAACAGTCTTAAGCCTATTTTCTTGGTACAAACCGCCTTGACAAAACTATTAGCAATTAATAAGTTCTCTTATTTGGGAATATGTTGAATTTTCCATTGCTTTATTCTTTTTAGAGTACGATGAATTCTTTTGATTGAAATAGAGAGAACAATCAGGGTTTTTTTTTTTTAAATTTATTCTATCATTTTAATCGATTTGATCAATCATTTTTAAATTTAATTGATTAACTAACTTGATACTGGCCAGTGAAGTCGATTAATTGACTTTTTATTTGCTATGTTTCATTGATTAAGTTAAGAAACATCATAATTGTTGAATGGAAAGGTAAAATTTTGTGTATGTAGAACTAGTTTTAGCCTCTAGGGTGTTTTATTTTAGTTTTTTGGGGTTAATTAAAATTTAGTTTGAGTTAAAATAATTTAGGTTTAGGGTTTAACTTATATTATATATTTTACATAGTGTTAATATATTTAAATAAATAAAAATATATAAAAAAATAAATCAAGTGGATGAATTTGATTATAACTTTCATCATTTTAATTCAATCTTAAATGGATTTATTCAAAATAACTAACAAAATCGAATGTGTTAATTAAGTTGGTTAGGTCAATTTGGATAGACTTTTACTCATTGCATTGGTGTTCTTTTTAAAGTTATGTTATTGTTATAATTATTTTTTTATATTACATATTTATTGTATCTCAATTTATTTTAGATTTTATATATTTTGTCATGTTAACACTTGTGTTACATATCAATTTTGATATATTTTGAATAATTTGTTAATATGATACAATTTAGATAAAATTTTTTTTTTTTCGTGGGATCAAAGTGTTATAAATATCAACAAAGGTTAGTTGTAATGGTAGAATATATTACATTCTTAAAGAGACAAATATTCAAATATTAGAGATAATATTGTTGAAATGAACAGCTTGGACCACGAATATGAACTTTAAAACGGACATAGAAAATATAAAAAAAAAGTATTATAAATGCACACAAATTTTTATATGTTAATAATTTATTTTATATCTTGAAAACAATCGTTTTAGATAGATTTTTATTTTTATTTTTGTGTATTTGTATTATGTTTATATTATTTTTCTTATCATGTTATAATTTTTATTATTTTATTATATTATTTTTATGTCGTGTATTTAGAAACTTGAAAATTGAATAATTATATACGCCATACATTGATATAATGAACATGTTGAAAGATTAGATCTAATCTTTCGAAACGTTCCAGTTAGATGATGATGATGATGATGGAACTATGGATTACATATCGATTATGACTCTGCCTCCTGCTCTAAATTTGTTGGGCTGTGAATTAAAGGCCTACCACCTCATAACTAGTGAGGACAAGCCCACCAACAAAATCTGGTTTACGTAGGCATTGTGTTTCAGATATGTTCAAGTGTAATTTATTATTTTCCATAGTAAAATTAATTATATAATATATAAATCTTAATTTAAAAATATTTTTTTTAATATTAAATATGGGTTTTTCATGTCAGCTTCACCGAACTCGAATGGGTTTTAGATGAAGAATAGTTCAAACGTTTTTTGTTTTTAGAATTAATTTTAATTAAAAACTATTTTTGAAAGATTTTATAATAGGTATATCCACAAATATAAATATATGCTTAGGGGTAATTACCCTATAATCAAACCACACTGGATAAACAGCTGGACAAAATTGGAAAGAATTAAAATAAAGGCTACACATGATATATGCATATAATAAGATTTATTTGGTGGAACTTAAACATGATTGTTCAAGGAATAAGAGCATTCACCTCAATCAACAATGTCAAAGTTTCAGTCAGTGATTAATTAAAAATTATTTTTTAAGGTACAACTACAATTTGTAATTACAAGTATTATGTGTAACTAATTATTAGATTCAATGCACAAAGTAATTACAATTATAATCAACACATTTCATGTAAGTACAATTAATAGATAAAAATAATAATCTAAATAAGGCACAGCACGTATGTAATGAAATTTAAAATATGATAAAATTTGAATTGAAATCCTATAAATGTGTAAGTATATATTAAAACCTCAAACTAAATTTTTTTTTTTTTATTCTGCTTTGCTCCTTTGATGGTTGTTTTTAGGTGATATGGATTTTATTTTGTTGGAAGAAAACCCGAACCTATTAATTTTAATTCAATTAATTAAGTTTGTAATTTATATTGGGATTGATTCTCCAATTTTGGTTTACATCCAATCACTTATTAATAACAATCCAATTTTTGACAATGATTCTTATTAACTTTTTCTATATTCGGTTTTACTGATAACAAAATATAATACAAACAATAGATGGGAGATCTTTGAATCATAATCTTTAATTTCAAATGGATAGCCAAGTTCCAACGTGCTTTGATTCTTTCTCATCCCAATGCCATAGCCCATATGCCATACAAAATAATTTTATAAAACACGTAATAATTTGTGGATAAGAAAAATAAATAAATTGAAATTTCGTTTTATATTTCTTATATTATTCGATTAATTAATAGCTTGAAATCGTTTTTTTTATATAAATTAACTCTAAATTCAAGAAACAAATTAAAAAGCAATGGACACAACTTGTCAAAAATAAATCATACCAAATTTACATGAAATAATTTCTAAACACAGATTTATATCTTCATTTTTTTTCTTAAAATATTCGTATTTGATATCTTCTATATATATATATATTCATAAATGGGGATAACAATAGGCTATTGGAAGTGGTAAAAGGTCAGCTAAGAGGACTCACTGGCATTGACATTCCTTTTGAAATTCTTTCACCATTATAAAGCTCCAAAATCCAAAGGAACATACATGGAGCAGAACCTATTCTTAGATAAGGAAAATAATGTGAAGCCAGGTCACATACCAAGTCAAAACATTTCATACCTCTATAAATAGAGACTTGAAATCAAAGGAATAAACATCCCACCAGAGATTGGAAGAGAGGTCTAATATGGGGAAGCAGAGCCTTGTTTCATAGCCAAGAATGACTTGCCTACTCATCTCTCATCATTGGCTGGGAAGCTCACAAGCAAGCAGGCAAGCAAATCTTGGCTAACTTGACAGGCTCTTTTCTCTCATGTTAGCTCTTCTCTTCTTTAATACATCATCACCTACCCTTTTCTAAATCTTTTGTTTACAAATGCTACTTTTGATGGTTGGAGATTTATGATTTATTCTAAGGTTCCGTTTGTTTTACTGAAAATGACTTCCGGAAAATGATTTATTTTTCTGGAAAAGTTAATATTTTTTGGTGTTTGGAGGAATCTGTGTAAAATATTTTCTGTTGTTTGGTAGATTTCTTAAAAATATTTTATAAAATTTGTTTTCAATTAAACAAACATACATTTGAGATTTTCTTATTTTTTCATTGTTTAATTGAATTTATATTGTTTTTGCATATATTAAAAATATTATGTTAAATTCAGATTCATTATAACGTCATTTTTTAATTACATGATTACTAAGTGAGTACTTTTAATTTAAAAATGTGACATCAACAAAATTGACAAAAAAAATTAACGATGTCAACAATTGGACTTGATTTTCAAATTTGAAAAGTAAAGAGACTAAATTCTTGAAAATAAAAATACAAAGACTAAATTACAAATCTGTGAAGTGTACATAGACTTATGTCATATTTTAACCTTTATACTACAAAACATTTATTATTAATATATTTATAATTGTAATAAATATTTATTATTAAAATATTAATATTGAATATTTTCAATTATACGTGAATAATATTATTTAAAATTTTTATTTTTAAAATTTATTATTAAAATAAAATTGAACTATTAAATAATTTATTAAAATAATAAATTATATTTATTATATTAATAATTTATTATATGACTAAATATAAATAATTAAATATGTATATTTAATACTATTGAAAAATATATTATTTTAAATATTTTTAAAAATAAAAATAAAAATTATTATCAATATAATAATATTAAGCTTGATTTAAATTAATTTTTATGTAAAAATAAAATTATCATAGATGAGCTCTTTTTCGGAAAATAACTTACGCTTTTCAAAATGGTAAGTCATTTTACAAGAAAAAAGGCTTATTTATCTAAACCTGTAAGTCATTTTCCGTTAACTAAATTATTTTCTGTGAAACAAACACAAGAAAATACAAAAAATATTTTACATAAAACCTTTCACATGTAAACAAACGAACCGTAAGTGTTTTTAAAGAATTACGTATACTGTCCGGAATTTATGAAATATAAATCGATATTCTTCTATTCATATTCCACCTTTATGCTTTTGTTTATATGTAAACAACGTCTTTTTAGAAAAATGGGTTTCTTTTCCTTTTACAAAATAGTGAAAAAGAATAGAAATGAGATGTTAAATTCGAAAAATGATTTTTTTAATGGTAATAGTTATGTTGTGAGTTCAATATAATTTGAATTCAATCCCCTAATAATCTGTCTTTACACTTAATTATCAAAATAAAAATAAATATTATAATTCCGTTACTCTGGTGATGAAAAATAAAAACTGAAATCACTTGGAGACAGTTACTCTCAATCATAATTCCGTCCATACGAAGAGTCTTCAATCAAGAAAGAACTTCTCGGACCGCAAAGGCTTCAACAACCTTCTGCTCCAAACAAACACGATAATGACCTGAAAGACCCTTAATGAACACCGCCGGAGTTCCTTACAACTGCCGCAAAGCTGGTCGGCCGATCTCTCACAAAATTTGCTGCATCGACTTTACATTTACACCAACACGGAAGGGGCTTGACCTGCAAATGAGATACAACAAAGGATAGAACAACAGCCGTCAACACATCTATATTCTTCCAACGGTACCTGTTTCTATAAAACCGTATACTTCATGGCACTATCCGGCGAGTGAAAAAGCGAAACAATCACATCTGAAACAGAAGAATTTGAGAAATCAAACCTAGCTAACTGCCAAACTTCAAAAGCTTTAATGATAATTTTTGTTTATTAATAAACACATTTAGAACTAAAATGATAGTTTAGTGTACAGTAGAAAATAATAAATTTATTATTACGGTGTTTCAATAAAAACATTAAAAAATAATTTATTATTAAAATTTTGATATATATGAAATATAAATTTTGAATATTTTTAAGCAATTAATATTAATTATTTGTAAAATTCAATTTGAATATATAAATTATATTTTAAATATTAAAATATAACCATTACAAATTAAAATACATAATTATATATTTGAAATAAATTTTAATAAAAAATAAGTTTATATCCAATATAAATATTATATAAAATAAATTAAATTATAAATAAAGGTTAAAAATATCATTTTACTCCAAAATTATTTTTCTCAAACCCCAAAACTTAAAAAGAGAAAACGGACTTTTAGCTATTTTTGTTTAAGTTTAAAAGTACTTATAATTTCAAAAATTGTAGTGAATAAAGCCTTTGAGTTCATAGCTAAAATAAGTTGTAGAGATAAAATAGAGAAAGCATAATGATAAGAATTTTATTTAAATATCATATTTCAAGAAAAAAAAAAATCTCCTCACGATAGATTTGCTTTGGATGAATAACAATTTTATACCATTAATTATGTGGTGCAAAGAATAGATGGGATTCATGTGTATACAAATAAAAAAGGTTACTTGGATGCGTAACTTTTTTCAGATTAATACGAGTTTTGAATTTTTTTTTTAAAATGAAGAGTTTTTTGGGAGCTGATTGAAAAAAATAAAATTTAACGACCCATGTATATTTGTCTTATGAATGTTATTTACGAAAATGTTTGAAGTTAAAATGAATGTTAATATATTTCTTGGTGGATGTTTATAATATGATTGTACAGCTAATCTCTAGTTGTTTCAATTTTTTTAATGAATTGTAAGTAAATATGCTAAGAAATAAATTAAAATTTAGCAAATTTTATTTTCTTCAATTTTTTTAAGGTAGTGAGTAACTAATTAAAATTTTTAATTACATTTTGGTATTTGAATTTAATCATTATAGTTTATTATGATAATTGGATTGTTATTTTCTAATTGCTAAAAAAGTAAAAAGAAAAAAAAAGATAAATTGTTAAAAAATTTGGAGGACTAGCCGTGCAAATTGATTTAAATTTTGGTCCGAAATGATGTATAAGCAATGGTAAGAAGTTTGGGGCACTGCAACCGCAGTCAGTGAAAGAGTAATTAGCCGAAGTTTCCTCCTCCATGGCGTAAATAAATCAGTCTCATATCTAATTATTTTTCTATGCGTAAACTCTTAGTTTAGCAGTCAATTTATTTGTTATTTATCACTCATCAGTACTAATTGGTTTCTGGTCTATGATTACACAGTTCCTATTTTTCATGCAAATTGGTGCTTCTTTTCGAACCCAAAATACTTGGGGGTTTACAGTTTCAATATTTTATGCAGCTGAAGCAATTGTATCGGTGGCATCAATGTTTTGATTCCAAGCATAATTTTTCCTCAAATGGGCGATGGAAATGTTTATACTGTATTGTTGTTGATAATTTTATCGGAAAAATATTTACAATCATATATATATAATAAGTGTAATTATATATTATTATATACTGTCATAAAATATTAGTCTAAATTAAAAGTGGTTTAATTTGGTTAAAGTTTAAAATGAAGACCCCAATATTAAAAAGAAAAACACATTAATATCAGTAGATTTGTTGGAAAAGTTGAGATTTCACTGATAATCATGTAGTTATTTGCAGTAAACTGGTACATTCCTGCAGCTGCAAGAAATGAAAAGTGCTACACCCGTGCCACCTTCTGTTATTAGCCATGGTGCTGACTGACTCTGTGACAATTCGGGTTCAAAAACATCTCCTTCACGTCCTCATACGGATTGCGATTTATCCATTGCCCCGCCTACTCTTCTGTCAAATGTGTTACCCTTTTTGGGTACCTATGAGTCCCACGCGGCCTTGTTGTATTGTGGAAAAGTCTATCACATCCTTGGTTCGAGCCAAGGGAGGCTTACTTTCGGAACACAATAAAGGGACTGGCGTGTAGGATGGTGCGGGAGAAATATCCTGAAACCCAGGTCGTTAGATAATCAAACTATACTTCCCCAGTTTTGTACATTTAATTCGACTTTCCCTCATTTTTTCAGGGAATTGGGGTTTTGCTCATGGTGCTCTTGGTTCAGTTACAGGCACTACTGCATCCGTGTAATAAAACTTGAAACTTAGCAATTAAACATCATTGAAGTTTAGTTCATTACAGGGATAATATCTGGTAGACTTTGCTCTTCAACACTAAAAACTTAGGCCTGCTGGCATTGACAAGTCAAATATCAGCTGAACTTATGATTTTCTTCTCTATATTTGATAAGCCAGCAGCTCAGCATTAACACTGTGTTTGTGTTTGGTAGGAGAGAAAATGGAAGGAAAATTGTCCACCTCTGCATTTCTTACCCCCTCCAAATCCATTCCTCACAATGAAGGAAAACTAACTTCTTCCACTTCATATCAAGAATACATTAATCTATATAAGATGAATGTGCATTCCATGTCAAAAGCAGGAGCTTTAACTACTTTTTTTCATTTCGTACTTCTTCCACTGAAGCAGCACTATAATTTCTTTCCTTTAATGGCTATTTTACGTCATTTTCCAACACAATTTGGATAGCTTTCTCAATTCTGTAACTTGAATCGTATTTTCCTTTCTTCATGGGTTTATCAGTTCTGCAGTACTTCAGAATATATGTTCATGGTGGTTGGAGATCAGCTCATCTTACCGGTTTGGTAAGATTCCTGGAAAAATCACTCAACTCGTAATTTACTATATATATTACCTTCACTAAAATAGTTTACATGTTATGAATTTCATTTCCTTTTCTTAACGTTATCAGTTATGGCTGTAATTATTTTTTTGCTTTTCTAAGTTATATATTTTTCCTAATTTTCATTTTCATGCTGCACAAGTATTCGAGTTTTGAGTTCCAAATAATTCAATCCCAAATTTGGCCTTACATTAGTCATTAAATTATTAGCTAATAACACCTTCAAATGAAAAAACTCTGCCATATTAAAAACGGGCCTCAAACAACAGTTTTTTTTTTTTTTTTTTACTCATTTATAAGATTTGGTTTCAGTAAAATCTGTCGAAATTTAAGACAAATGAAAACAGGCAACTCAAGTGAGTGTCGAATATAGCTACGAGTAATTTCCATCATTGGGATCGAACGAGGTTATATTAGAAAACAAATGAAGCATAAAAAGAATATCAGACCAAAGAAAGAAAAAAGATGGCAACTGAACATTTGTATTCTGCAATTTTCTCTTTTACTTCCATTATTGCCTCTGCATAATTTTCAACTTTACTTAAAAGGAAAGAAGAATATATTCCAATAGGGATTCAATTAAAAGGGTAGACCAAAAATGGAAAGGCAGAGATATTGGACTGGGATTTTCATTTTGTAAAGCTAATTGATGATTGCTCAACTTGTCCACTATCAGCCCCTATTTTCTGTCACCAATTAAAAGAAAAAAAAAAAAGAGTCAGTGATTTCATCAAAAGATGTGGCTTTTCATTTGATATCATAGATGTTTGATCCTATTTTAATTAATAAAATTCATCAAAAGAACATTTTCCTTGTGCAAGAATTCTCCATTCAAGACTACCAGAATATATTCCATTTATATGGACAGTGACATAGCCATTAACAATGTCAACTAGAGTTTGCTTTTAAAAATATATAAATACTAAGAATTGTGTTCACCATTGGTGTTCATAAAAACTGAGAAGGAGAGAGGTCTTACATGATGAAAAGAGTCGTGTTTGGTAGCCAAGGATGACTTGCCTGCATCTTTCAAAGAGGTTCAAAATCTCTGTATCAACCATGGAAAAGAAACCAGAAGCTCTTTGTGAGGGTGCCAGGCAGTCACCTTGGCTAATCTAACAGGTTCTTGTCCCTCATGTTAGACTTTCTCTGCTTTGTCAATTATCTATCTGAATTATTTTTTTTTTAATAAAAAAAGCGGTCATAGTCTGATATATGAACAAACTGGGAAGATTCTCAGGTATTCAAAACTTTGGTATAATATGAAATGACGTGTATTTTTGAATATTTGCATAATCCAAAATAATAGTAATACATTGAAGTGATTTTGATTGAAATGAAGTTTTTGTGTGCTCACTGATCAAAAAATTATGATAATGAGACTTTGGCATTAAATCATGATGAAAAGATAACACTAGTATCATACTAATAAATTCTACAAATTTACATCTTGTAGATGCCATCAATTATTGGATGGCTTTTTAATTATACAGTAAAATTTTGCTCATTATAAATATTATATACATATATATTCTGGGGCATGGCTGCTTTGTTTGGATGGTTATCTTGACAGTGTACTATGCTAAGCAATGACCGAATGAGTAATAGGAGTTAATTCCCATTGCTTGCTAACAATATTTTAGTTTTCCCTGATGAGATTTGGAAAACCCAGGGATAATATATTGTTTTTTTTTTTTTTTGGTGAATACACGAAGTTGCTTTGGAAGCAAAGTTTTCAGCTATGTTGAATCCAAAAGCTGGTTGGAGGTTGAGAGTTGAGACTCAAAGGGGAAAGGCTTCATTGCAGATGAATGCTGCTATGATATGTTGAAATTTGGATGAATAAAATTCTCATTCTACTTTTTTTTTTTTTTGAAACAAAGTTATTTATTTTTCAATAAATCGTATCAGGGAGTCATGAAAAGGTAAACCCAACCATTTATAGATTTATATTTTCTTAAACATTTATATAGTTATTATAATTTGTTATGTCAATGTATTATTATACATTTATATAAATTTTAACGTATTAGTAATTCATGTAATATAAGTTTTGATATAAAAAGAGACTATTTTACTAAATTAATTCTAAAAATTTTGATATATATAAAAATGATTCAAATTAAAAAACAATCACAAAAATGACCTAAAATGAATAGTAAAATAGGGTTTTGGGACGTCATTGGCCGGCACCACCTTGTATTTTGCCTCCATGATTGTCTGATTATTGTGTCAAGCTTTAAAAAATTAATTTTTTTGACTTTGGGAACCCAATGGTCGACACCAGGGTATTTTTTTTAAATCGTATCATACTGGTATATAAAAATATCAGTATTTAAAAAAAAATTGGTTCTGGCATTTGAATGACCGGCACCACACTATAAAAAAAAAATATTTTGGTGCTGGCCTGTAGATGGCCGGCACCAGTACAATTTTCGTGTCCCGATGCAAAATTTTTTAATTTTGGCCTTCTAATAGCAGACACCAAACTTTAAAAAAAAAAAAAAATTGGTTCTAGCATTTGAATGGCCGGCACCAGACTCAAAAAAAAATTGTTCTGGCCTTGTAATGGCCGGTGTAGAGCCTAAAATTTGCCCGGGCCCAATATTAACCAAACAAAAATAAAACCAAAAATAATTACAGTCTTTAAATGTTCATTTTACAACCCAACAGTAGGCCCAATTGGCCCGGATATTAAATAAATCACTACCCGTTCTCTAAGTCTAAATTCCTAGCCCAAATACTCCTATTAAACCAGCCCAAAACCCAAACATCAGAACAGACCCAGACGGCCCAAGCAGAACAGAACTCCAGAAGCTTCTGGCGCCTTCTTCGTAGCCACTCACGCACGACTCTTGGGCTACCACGTGCCTCCACGCGCATGATCGTTCGTATGCCCACGCGTGCCTTCACGCGCTCCACCCACGCGTAAGCTTCTATCGGTGCGCATACGTACTGCCTCTAACGCCCTCAAGTCGTACGACCCCTCTGCACCTAGGCCACGTTTGGTACCTGCAAAACGAACAGAAAGAACAACGCAAAGAGAGCAAATACAGAATAGAAAAAGCACAAAAGAAAAAGCTTGTATTTTTTTATTTTTGGATCGGCTATAAAAAGGGCCGAGCCACAACCACTGTTTTTTTTCAGAGGCACACATAACAGAGTAGTACGAAAAGCAATAGCAGAGATTCAAACAAAAAGGTTGCCTTCTTTTTGATTATTTTTTACTCCATTTTTTGTATTTCTTTCTTTTCTTCCTCGGTATACAAAAGATAAAAGAGAGGGAGGCGAGTTTACCCGGGCCGAGCGCTCAATCTTCATCTGCTCCGTCGTAATCGGTGCTAGATGAGGGTTAATGCGCGAGGATTTAAAGCTGTTATCCTCGAAATCAATCGACGCATTCGGGCACGGTCTTTTGCTGAGTATGATAGCGATTTGACAGTGAATGGAGGAGGCCTTTCATCAGTGTACTACTTTTCGTCGGTCGTGATGGCGATAAGGTGGTGAACGGAGGGGTCTTCTTTGCGGCAGGAAGCGGAGATGAGAGAAAGGGGCTAGGTTTTGTTAAAAGAGGGTTAGCAGGGGAGTTAAAGTAGTTTATATAGGGGTTCGGTCACTAGCAAAACGACGACGCTTCAGGTTAATACTGATAACCTCGAAATGACGCCGTATGAGCAGATCCGACTTGGCCCGACCCGATGCCATTTCAGGATCCGCGCCTTTTGTATGTGCGGTCAATTTGTGCATTTGATCCGTCCCTATTTAGTTGCGATTCGATTAGGTCCCCCGTACGGTGTCTTTTTAAATTAGCTTTTACATTTTAGTGGTGTTACATTTTCGTCCAAGTTAGTACGTAGCGTTTGGGGTTTGAGGAATATTTGCCGATTTAATCCTTAATAATCTGCATGTATTTCTATTCAACCCCCACACTTGTAAAAATGATTTTTCTTAGTCTTTTAATTTTATTTTGATTTCGTTAAATCCTTATTTGTTTTCATATGCATTTCCTACCTCTTATTTTTGTTTTATTAACTTATTCATTAAGTTTTAAATTGTTTTTCTAAAAAAAAAAACATCTATACCATTTGTTTCTAAAATAAATATATCATCTATATATATTTAAACATGTTTCAACAAAGGTTTATTTTGGATTGTGTTCATATCATATATCTTGTCTTTTTGGGTACATACGTATATAGATGTTTTAGACTGTTTATATCTTTTGTATTGAATTTCACTTATCTATTGCGAATCGCTTCTTACTTTGGTTTGTTCGAAATTTATTTATTGATAGATCTTGTTTTCTTGTTTAGTCATGTACTATTTTACTCCATTTTCTTCAATTGCTAATGTTGAAATTATGTCGCATGATTATTGCTATTATATGAATTGTAATTTGTTAATTTGTAACTATTAATTATTCGTAATTTATCGTTGTAATGCTTGATGTATGGATTAAATATCTTGCATTGTATATTAGTATTCCGTTGTACCTTATGAAAAACATTGCGTTTTAATGTCACTTTTGTAACGACCTCAAAAGTATGGATATTGAAAAATGAGTTATCGGGTCTCTATTTTTAGTAAACGGACTCATAAAATATTTATTAAAAAATATTTACAAAGTTAGTTGTGTGTTTAATAAGGTTTTATTTAGGTGAATTTGATTTAATTAGAAGTATTTGAGAAAAAGGATTAAATTGAAAAAGGTGCAAAAGTTTGATTATAGATTAAAAGAAAATATAAAGGACTAAAAATGTAATACCCCTATACCCGGTTCAATTATGCAAACCCGGTATAAGACTATTACATTTGGTGCCAAAACAATTATGGCGGATCTTTGTCTAATTAAAACATTTGAATATAATATTTTAACTTACCAACCATTTTTGCTAACATATTTATTGTTTATTAATTCATTCCATATATACTAAAATACTTCAAATAACTGAAAATAGATAAAATTTCAAGAATCTACATTTTAGTCCCTATCACATGGGGACACCTTTGAACTACATATGTACATGCCATTTTAATACAAAATATAGTAACTACCTTTGAAGCCCTTGAGGATGTGATGAGGTGAGAGATCTTCTAGTTGGACTCTATCTCTTCTAGTTTAATTGTACCTACGCGTTAAAATAAGCGCGTTTAAGCCGATGTGAAGGCTTAGTAAGCACCACAAGAATAATTAAATAAGCAATCATAACAGAATATTTTAACTCAATCAATTATTGCATATCTTCTCACATATAAGTTTCTTCATGTATGCCTTGCTTTAATAAAATTTAACTTATCTTTTGTAAGGTATAAATCTTACCTTAACACATCAGTAATTCACTTTGTCCTCGTTTCAATTCTTAGCCCAAAGTAGACTTTATAGAACACATCGGATATCTGAGAACATATCTGAGAGGTGCATTACGATGCACAAGTGAACAGAGAGCACCAACGTGCTAATAATCAGAGAGCACTGACGTGCTAATAATCAGAGAGCACCAACGTGCTAATATCAGAGAGCACCAACGTGCTAATATCAGAGAGCGCGCTAAAGTTCCTTAATGGCATGCCACTAATATCCCAGTAGTTCTAATTTCGTCTACTTGGGCATTAAAGCTGAATCTCATGTATTTAAATAATTCACATAAATATTTCAAAAAGGATAAATAACAATAATTTAAAATTCTTGTAGTACTTACAACAAAAGGTTGAGGTGATATGAATTCTTCTTCCTTCACTCCTTAACCTTCTCTTTTCCTTTTCCTTCGATTCGGTCCTCTCCTTCCTTTTCTTTTTCTTTAATTTCATATAAACATATAACATTTATATGTTAAAAATAATCAAATAATTTCCTGTAATATTTAATAAAATAAACATGTATTTTATGATAAATTCATGCTTTCTTACTATTGCTCACATTTCAATTTAATCATTTACTCATAAACTTATTCAAAGCTGTCCTTTTGTGTCATAGTCACTAAATTATTTATTTCTCGAGCTACAGAACTCCAAATGAAGAACCGTTAATTTTCCTTGAAACTAGACTCATATATCTTTTTACTATAATTTTTCCAGAATTTTTGGTATGGCCAATCAATACCAGATTATTCTTAAAGTTTCCCCTGTTTTACTGTTTGACTGTTCTGACCTCTCTTCACTACAGAATCAAATTACTCTTCGTACAGAATTCATATGACCTTCTTATTTATTTCATTTGAAAATAGACTCATTCAGGATTCTAAACATATAAAGTTAAGCCTCTAATTATTTTTCTTCAATTTGTTATGATTTTTCAAATTCAGAACAGGGGATCCCGAAATTCCTCTAAACCAGTCTTACAAAAATATAAATATCTCAAATTACAGAATTCCTTTGCTTTCCCTGTTTCTTTCATATGAAACTAGACTCAATAAGCTTTAATTTCATATCTCATTCAGCTTCTAATTCCACTTATACGATTTTTAGTGATTTTTCAAAACTAGTCTACTGCTGCTGTCCAAACTGTTTTAGTGCAAACTGTTTATTACCATTTTTCCCTTAAGCTTTCAATAAATGATAATTTCGTCCCTGCTCAATTAACTTCTCAATTGAGCTGATTTTTCTCAATAAACACCTTATTCTATCACTTTAAACAACTTTATAATCTTTGGGAATCAGAATTCCAGTAATAGACTTTAATTCCAAACATTTTCACAATTTAATCCTTAAAATCAATTTCTAACTAGATATTCCATTAATTAAACCCCTAATTCATCAATTTGATCCACATAACTCATGTTCAAAAATCTAAGAATTTCCAGAATTTTAACTTAATTCAACAAAACTTTGTTCTAAAACTTATAAAACATCAAAATTAGAAGAAAAGGGCTAAATTAACTTACCTATTAAACTCCAAGCTTCAAACTTTCTATTTTTCCTTTTTCTTCTTTCTTTTCTCTTTTCTTCCTTCACTTCACGTTTGCTCTCTGTTCTTTTTTGCTTCTCTGTTTCTATATCTTTCTTTCCTTTAATCTATATATATATAATAATAAAATATAATAATATAATAATATACTTTATATACATCTATATCCATATACACGTTTTTAACCAAAAAATCTAGGATTTTTTTTTTTTTTTTAGCCTCAACATTTAAAAATGGCATAATTGCCTTTTTAGTCCTTTATATTTTCTTTTAATCTATAATCAAACTTTTGCACCTCTTTCAATTTAATCCTTTTTCTCAAATACTTCTAATTAAATCAAATTCACCTAAATAAAACCTTATTAAACACACAACTAACTTTGTAAATATTTTTAATAAATATTTTATGAGTCCGTTTACTAAAAATAGAGACCCGATAACTCATTTTTCAATATCCATACTTTTGAAGTCGTTACAATTCTCCCCCTTTTGAAATTTAGTCCTCGAAATTTACTTAAAAAGAGATGAAACTTTGAATTCTTATAGTTTCTTTCAAATAAACACCTTGATAAATACCTTATATCGACCAGCAGAATATTTAATATCCCAACGTTTTAAACCCACAATTGATTTACATTTGTTGAATCTTTGCTTTTAATCTATTCGAATCACCTTTACTTTTCTTCTATTTCCCGGATCAAATCAAACCCATGTATCTTCTTTTCATTGAGCTCTGTCCAATATAATGATGTTCTACATTTCCTACCATGTAAAGCTTTATACGGAGCTATTTTAATCTTTGGGTGATAAGCATTATTGTAAGCAAATTCAATCAAAAGTAGATACCTCTCCCAATTACCTTGAACTCTAGTATACAACATCGAGTATATCTTCCAATACGAATTACAAACTCAGATTGGCCATCATGCGAGGATGAAATGCGATCTTGAAATCTGGCCCGAATACCCAAAGCTTCTTGTAATTTATCCGAAGCGAGGCGTAAATCGGAGATATCAATATAATGGAGACAGGCACTCTGTGTATTCGACAATCTCGGATATATTCGGTTTAACGACTTATCTAAAGAATAATCCATACGTACCTGAATAAAGTGCGCTGATTTTACCAATCGATCAACAATCACCCAAATAACATCTTTTTTTTTTTTTTTTTTTCTCGGAGATAATGGTAACCCGATACAAAATCCATAGTGATTCTTTCCCATTTCCATTCGGTATAGTAATTGGTGTTTGGAGTAACCCGAAGGTACTTGATGTTACGCTTTGACTGTTGACATATCAGACATCTGGATACAAACTCAGAAATATCACGTTTCATACCTGGCCACCAGTACATCTTCTTTCTAAATCTAACCAACTCTCTCTCAAATTATCCATCAATTTGCGAATGAAATCTGTCATCTTGAAATTGAGTTAAGTACTCAATAATTTCCTATAATTGTTTTTGAGAACCCTAAGGTGAAGCGCAATCTCGATCGAAATTATCAATCTTTGGAATACCATGAAATCTTACAATTTACGGAATGTACATCTCGCAACTTTACGAAGCCATCAATCGAGTTCGACTTTATAAATTAATCAACTATCACTCGTATAGCATTCTTATAAGTTATTCCGAAATCAGAAAGTGAACCGTAAACTGTAGATCTCTATCAAACATTTCAATAATATAAATGGATCAATACTTCAACTTCAATAGTACTTTAAAATAGAAGAAGAAATCCAGGAGTAGTCCCAATAATAACTTGAGTATAATAATACAACTTCTATAATCTAAGATCCATATACCGAGCTCCCATAATGAACCAAGATTTATAACGATAATATATATATTTACCTTCTATCATTTGAATACCCCTTCACGGATGAATCATATTTGATAGATAGGATCAGACTATAAAATAATAAGAAAACCAAGATAGTGGAATCCCAGATGTGAAGCTATATTGAATTTCCGAGAATAAAAACCATATTCAATGATAAAGAAATCGATAATATTCCGAAGAAAAACCAAAAGAAGAATACCATTTATCCTCACTAGAAACGATTGTGATAAAGATAATGCAAATTGCGTATATGTACCAGAATATCAACCGATAGAAATAGAAAATAACTCCATATGAATCTGATCATTAAGTCTTCTATCTAATGAGAACAAATTAGAAAATCCAAAGAAAAATAGAGTAGTACCGATCAGGAATCAACCAGAACTTCCATTTTAACGTTATGATTCCAAACTTTCTACACAATAAAAATCACATCTGAACAATTGCATATACCTCTGAAGATAAAAGAACATATAGAATACCCATATAGAATACTCAGAAGAGATCATTGTAGAATACCCAACTATAGCAAATTTGTATTCAAATATTTACGCAATTTCATTACTAATCCGTTAACATATATAATCATCAACGATCCGTATCATTCACTTCACTCACAAAGCTTATTCGAGAAAGAAACTTGATTAACTTATTACTGTAGTTACCATATACGAATAAAGCAATTTACGATATATGACTTCTTCCTTTAATAGTAGCACTGTGTATTCCCCAAATAATTTTCAAAAAAGAAATCAGATAAATTCACGTTCATATTCAGCAATAGACATGTGGTTCTGCTTCAAATCCAGAAATTCTCTTTTCTTCTTCACAAGATAAGGTTGACTCACATATTTCTTTTAAATTCAGATACAAAGGAATTCCAATTAATTTTCTCTGCGAGAATGGATATCAGTGTGGAGTGTTCCACCATTGATAAACTTCACCCTTTAATAAAAATACTGCACATTTCAACTTTTCATCTCTTGTATACTGCAATTCTTCAAATATTCTCTAATCATTCTTCAGCCTCAGCTGGGTCATCATCTTTCTTTCTTTAAACTCATCAGTTTCACACTTTCGAACTAAATCATTATAATTCTTATCAATTTCACTATAAATATAACTGTAACAATAAGGGGGTAGAAATCGTAAGGCCTCATAATTTAGCTTCATGTATATACTCATATAACATAACATTTATCATTTCTTACTATAAGACATTTATCCACATCTTTTCAAATTCTGTTTCATTATAAGTAACATTTTACTTAATTATTTGAACATCACTTTCAGAATTATCGAAATTATTTCGATTGGAAAACATTTCTTTCTTTAACATTTCCTCCTTCTATACTAAGAGACAACCAACTCTATTTTATTAAATCCATAAATTCTAGTATACATCACAAAATCAGTATCTTTTATTCTTTCATAAGACATCTTTTATTCTACAATATTCATAAATTACATAATTAAATAACTAAACCTCATCTCATCACATCAATTGTTAAAATGGCATGTACAAATAGACTCATACTCGACCCAAGATTCAGAAAACCTAGGCTCTGATACCAATAAATGTAATACCCCTATACCCGGTTCAATTATGCAAACCCGGTATAAGACTATTACATTTGGTGCCAAAACAATTATGGCCAGATACTGTCTAATTAAAACATTTGAATATAATATTTTAACTTACCAACCATTTTTGCTAACATATTTATTGTTTATTAATTCATTCCATATATACTAAAATACTTCAAATAACTGAAAATAGATAAAATTTCAAGAATCTACATTTTAGTCCCTATCACATGGGGACACCTTTGAACTACATATGTACATGCCATTTTAATACAAAATATAGTAACTACCTTTGAAGCCCTTGAGGATGTGATGAGGTGAGAGATCTTCTAGTTGGACTCTATCTCTTCTAGTTTAATTGTACCTCACAGCGTTAAAATAAGCGCGTTAAAGCGGATGAAGGCTTAGTAAGCACCACAAGAATAATTAAATAAGCAATCATAACAGAATATTTTAACTCAATCAATTATTGCATATCTTCTCACATATAAGTTTCTTCATGTATGCCTTGCTTTAATAAAATTTAACTTATCTTTTGTAAGGTATAAATCTTACCTTAACACATCAGTAATTCACTTTGTCCTCGTTTCAATTCTTAGCCCAAAGTAGACTTTATAGAACACATCGGATATCTGAGAACATATACGGAGGTGCATTACGATGCACAAGTGAGTGAGAGAGAGCACCAACGTGCTAATAATCGAGAAGAGCGGCGTGCTAATAATCGAGAGAGCACCAACGTGCTAATATCGAGAAAGCACCAACGTGCTAATATCGAGAGCGCGCGCTAAAGTTCCTTAATGGCATGCCACTAATATCCCGAGTAGTTCTAATTTCGTCTACTTGGGCATTAAATTTGAATCTCATGTATTTAAATAATTCACATAAATATTTCAAAAGGATAAATAACAATAATTTAAAATTCTTGTAGTACTTACAACAAAAGGTTGAGGTGATATGAATTCTTCTTCCTTCACTCCTTAACCTTCTCTTTTCCTTTCCTTGATTCGGTCCTCTCCTTCCTTTTCTTTTCTTTAATTTCATATAAACATATAACATTTATATGTTAAAAATAATCAAATAATTTCCTGTAATATTTAATAAAATAAACATGTATTTTATGATAAATTCATGCTTTCTTACTATTGCTCACATTTCAATTTAATCATTTACTCATAAACTTATTCAAAGCTGTCCTTTTGTGTCATAGTCACTAAATTATTTATTTCTCGAGCTACAGAACTCCAAATGAAGAACCGTTAATTTTCCTTGAAACTAGACTCATATATCTTTTACTATAATTTTTCCAGAATTTTTGGTATGGCCAATCAATACCAGATTATTCTTAAAGTTTCCCCTGTTTTACTGTTTGACTGTTCTGACCTCTCTTCACTACGAATCAAATTACTCTTCGTACAGAATTCATATGACCTTCTTATTTATTTCATTTGAAAATAGACTCATTCAGGATTCTAAACATATAAAGTTAAGCCTCTAATTATTTTTCTTCAATTTGTTATGATTTTTCAAATTCAGAACAGGGGATCCCTGAAATTCCTCTAAACCAGTCTTACAAAAATATAAATATCTCAAATTACAGAATTCCTTTGCTTTCCCTGTTTCTTTCATATGAAACTAGACTCAATAAGCTTTAATTTCATATCTCATTCAGCTTCTAATTCCACTTATACGATTTTTAGTGATTTTTCAAAACTAGTCTACTGCTGCTGTCCAAACTGTTTTAGTGCAAACTGTTTATTACCATTTTCCCTTAAGCTTTCAATAAATGATAATTTCGTCCCTGCTCAATTAACTTCTCAATTGAGCTGATTTTTCTCTCAATAAACACCTTATTCTATCACTTTAAACAACTTTATAATCTTTGGGAATCAGAATTCCAGTAATAGACTTTAATTCCAAACATTTTCACAATTTAATCCTTAAAATCAATTTCTAACTAGATATTCCATTAATTAAACCCCTAATTCATCAATTTGATCCACATAACTCATGTTCAAAAATCTAAGAATTTCCAGAATTTTAACTTAATTCAACAAAACTTTGTTCTAAAACTTATAAAACATCAAAATTAGAAAAAAGGGCTAAATTAACTTACCTATTAAACTCCAAGCTTCAAACTTTCTATTTTCCTTTTTCTTCTTTCTTTTCTCTTTTCTTCCTTCACTTCACGTTTGCTCTCTGTTCTTTTTTGCTTCTCTGTTTCTATATCTTTCTTTCCTTTAATCTATATATATATAATAATAAAATATAATAATATAATAATATACTTTATATACATCTATATCCATATACACGTTTTTAACCAAAAAATCTAGGATTTTTTTTTTTTTTTTTTTTTAGCCTCAACATTTAAAAATGGCATAATTGCCTTTTTAGTCCTTTATATTTTCTTTTAAATCTATAATCAAACTTTTGCACCTTTTTCAATTTAATCCTTTTTCTCAAATACTTCTAATTAAATCAAATTCACCTAAATAAAACCTTATTAAACACACAACTAACTTTGTAAATATTTTTAATAAATATTTTATGAGTCCGTTTACTAAAAATAGAGACCCGATAACTCATTTTTCAATATCCATACTTTTGAGGTCGTTACAAAAAAGGCAATTATGCCATTTTTAAATGTTGAGGCTGAAAAAAAAAATCCTAGATTTTTGGTTAAAAACGATGTATATGGATATAGATGTATATAAAGTATATTATTATATTATTATATTTTATTATTATATATATATAGATTAAAGGAAAGAAAGATATAGAAACAGAGAAGCAAAAAAAAGAACAGAGAGCAAACGTGAAGTGAAGGAAGAAAAAGAGAAAAGAAAGAAGAAAAAAGGAAAAATAGAAAGTTTGAAGCTTGGAGTTTAATAGGTAAGTTAATTTAGCCCTTTTCTTCTAATTTTGATGTTTTATAAGTTTTAGAACAAAGTTTTGTTGAATTAAGTTGAAATTCTGGAAATTCTTAGATTTTTGAACATGAGTTATGTGGATCAAATTGATGAATTAGGGGTTTAATTAATGGAATATCTAGTTAGAAATTGATTTTAAGGATTAAATTGTGAAAATGTTTGGAATTAAAGTCTATTACTGGAATTCTGATTCCCAAAGATTATAAAGTTGTTTAAAGTGATAGAATAAGGTGTTTATTGAGAAAAATCAGCTCAATTGAGAAGTTAATTGAGCAGGGACGAAATTATCATTTATTGAAAGCTTAAGGGAAAAATGGTAATAAACAGTTTGCACTAAAACAGTTTGGACAGCAGCAGTAGACTAGTTTTGAAAAATCACCAAAAATCGTAGAAGTGGAATTAGAAGTTGAATGAGATATGAAATTAAAGCTTATTGAGTCTATTTTCATATGAAAGAAACAGGGAAAGCAAATGAATTCTGTAATTTGAGATATTTATATTTTTGTAAGACTGGTTTAAAGGGATTTCGGGATCCCCTGTTCTGAATTTGAAAAATCATAACAAATTGAAGAAAAATAATTAGAGGCTTAACTTTATATGTTTAGAATCCTGAATGAGTCTATTTTCAAATGAAATAAATAATAAGGTCATATGAATTCTGTACGAAGAGTAATTTGATTCGTAGTGAAGAGAGGTCAGAACAGTCAAACAGTAAAACAGGGGAAACTTTAAGAATAATCTGGTATTGATTGGCCATACCAAAAATTCTGGAAAAATTATAGTAAAAAGATATATGAGTCTAGTTTCAAGGAAAATTAACGGTTCTTCATTTGGAGTTCTGTAGCTCGAGAAATAAATAATTTAGTGACTATGACACAAAAGGACAGCTTTGAATAAGTTTATGAGTAAATGATTAAATTGAAATGTGAGCAATAGTAAGAAAGCATGAATTTATCATAAAATACATGTTTATTTTATTAAATAGTACAGGAAATTATTTGATTATTTTTAACATATAAATGTTATATGTTTATATGAAATTGAAGAAAAGAAAAGGAGAGGACCGAATTGAAGGAAAAGGAAAAGAGAAGGTTAAGGAGTGAAGGAAGAAGAATTTATATCACCTCAACCTTTTGTTGTAAGTACTACAAGAATTTTAAATTATTGTTATTTACCCTTTTGAAATATTTATGTGAATTATTTAAATATATGAGATTGACTTTAATGCCCAAGTAGGCGAATTTTAGAACTACTTGGGATATTAGTGGCATGCCATTAAGGAACTTTTAGCGCTCTCGATATTAGCACATTGGTGCTCTCGATATTGCACGTTGGTGCTCTCGATATTAGCACATTGGTGTGCTCTCGATATTAGCACGTTGGTGCTCTCGATATTAGCACATTGGTGCTCTCGATATTAGCTGCGTTGGTGCTCTCGATTATTAGCACGTCGGTGCTCTCGATTATTAGCACATTGGTGCTCTCTGTTCATTTGTGCATCATAATGCACCTCTGTATATGTTCCGTATATCCGGTGTGTTCTAGGAAGTCTACTTTGGGCTAAGAATTGAAAGCGAGGACAAAGTGAATTGCGATGTGTTAAGGTAAGATTTATACCTTACAAAAGATAAGTTAAATTTTATTAAAGCAAGGCATACATGAAGAAACTTATATGTGAGAAGATATGCAATAATTGATTGAGTTAAAATATTCTGTTATGATTGCTTATTTAATTATTTTTGTAGTGCTTACTAAGCCTTCACATGGCTTAACGCGCGTTTATTTTTAGCAGCGTAGGTACAAGTAGACAAAAAAGAAGTCCAACTAGAAGATCTCTCATCTCATCACATCCTCAAGGGCTTCAAAAGTAGGTACTATATTTTGTATTAAAATGGCATGTACATATGTAGTTCAAAGGTGTTCCCATGTGATAAGGACTAAAATGTAGATTCTTGAAATTTTATCTATTTTCAGTTATTTGAAGTATTTTAGTATATATGGAATGAATTAATAAACAATAAATATGGTAGCAAAAATGGTTGGTAAGTTAAAATATTATATTCAAATGTTTTAATTAGACAAAGATGTCTGCCATAATTGTTTTGGCACCAAATGTAATAGTCTTATACCGGGTTTGCATAATTGAAGCGGGTATAGGGTATTACATTTATTGGTATCGAGCCTAGGTTTTCGAATTCTTGGGTCGAGTATGAGTCTATTTGTACATGCCATTTTATAAATTGATGTGATGAGATGAGGTTTAGTTATTTAATTGTGTAATTTATGAATATTGTAGAAACTTAAAGATGTCTTACAGAAAGAATAAAAGATACCGATTTTGTGATGTATCTTTGGAATTTATGAATTTAATAAAATAGAGTTGGTTGTCTCTTAGTATAGAAAGAGGAAATGTTAAAGAAAGAAATGTTTTCCAATCGAAATAATTTCGATAATTCTAAAAGTGATGTTTAAATAATTAAGTAAAATGTTACTTATGATGAAACAGAATTTGAAAAGATGTGGATAAATGTCTGATAGTAAGAAATGATAAATGTTGAGTATATACATGAAGCTAAATTATGAGGCCTTACGATCTCTACCCCTTATTGGTACAGGTTATATTTATAGTGAAATTGATAGGAATTATAATGATTTAGTTCAAAAGTGTGGAACTGAAGAGTTTAAAGGAAAGAAAGATGATGACCCAGCTGAGGCTGAAGAATGATTAGAGAATATTTGAAGAATTGCAGTATACAAGAGATGAAAAGTTGAAATGTGCAGTATTTTTATTAAAGGGTGAAGTTTATCAATGGTGGAACACTGTCACGGATATCCATTCTGCAGAGAAAATTAATTGGAATTCCTTTGTATCCGAATTTAAAAGAAATATGTGAGTCAAACCTTATCTTGTGAAGAAGAAAAGAGAATTTACGGATTTGAAGCAGAACCACATGTCTATTGCTGAATATGAACGTGAATTTATCTGATTTCTTTTTTGAAAATTATTTGGGGAATACACAGTGCTACTATTAAAGGAAGAAGTCATATATCAGAAATTGCTTTATTCAGATATGGTAACTACAGAATAAGTTAACTGAAGTTTCTTTCGAATAAGCTTTGTGAGTGAAGTGAATGATCTGGGATTGTTGATGATTATATATGTTAACGGATTAGTAAGGGAATTGCAGAAATATTTGAATACAGCTGCTATAGTTGGGTATTCTACAATGATCTCTTCTGGGTATTCTATATGGGTATTCTATATGTTCTTTTATCTTCAGAGGTATATGCAACTGTTCAGATGTGACTTTTATTGTGTAGAAAGTTTGGAATCATAACGTTAAAATGGAAGTTCTGGTTGATTCACGATCGATACTGCTTCTCTATTTTTCTTTGGATTTTTAATTTGTCTTGTTAGATAGAAGACTTAATGGTCGATTCATATGAAGTTATTTTCTATTTCTACCGGTTGATATTACAATGCACGTATATGCAATTGGCATTATCTTTATCATAATTGTTTCTAGTGAAGATAAATGGTATTCTTCTTCTGGATTTCCGTTGGAATATATTCGATTTCTTTATCATTGAATGTGGTTTTTACTCTCGGAAATTCAATATAGCTTCACATCTGGGATTTCATTATGCCACATCTGGATTTCATTATATTGGTTTTCTTATTATTTTATAGTCTGATCTTATCTATCAAATATGATTCATCTGTGAAGGGGTATTCGGTGATAGAAGGTAAATATATATTCTTGTTATAAATCTTGGTTTGATTATGGGAGCTCGGTGATATGGATCTTAGATTATAAGTTGTATTATTATATACTGGTTATTATTGGGACTACTCCTGGATTTCTTCTTCTATTTTAAAGTACTATTGAAGTTGAAGTATTGATCCATTTATATTATTGAAATGTTTGATAGAGATCTACGATTTCTGATTCACTTTGATTTTTGGATAACTTATAAGAATGCTATATGAGTGATAGTTGATTAATTTATAAAGTCGAATCGATTGATGGCTTCTTTAAAGTTGCAGAGATGTACATTCCGAAATTGTAAGATTTCATAGTATTACGGTATTTATAATTTTCGATCGAGATTGCGATTCACCTTAGGGTTACAAAAGAATTACAGAAATTATTGTGCACTTAACTCGATTTGAGTACATCATTTCATTCGCAAATTGATGGATAATTCGAGAGAGAGTTGGTTAGATTTAGAAAGAAGATGTCTTGGTGGTCGGTATGAAACGTGATATTTACGAGTTTGTATCCGGATATGCGATATGTCAACAGTCAAAGCAGAACATCAAGTACCTTCGGGATTACTCCACCAATTACTATTTGGAATGGAAATGGGAAAGAATCACTATGGATTTGGTATCGGGGTTACCATTATCTCTAAGAAGAAAAAAAAATGTTATTTGGGTGATTGTTGGTGATTGGTAAAATCAGCGCACTTTATTCGATGCGTCACGGATTATTCTTTAGATAAATCTGGTTAAATCAGATATATATCCGAGATTGTCGAATACGCAGTGTCTGTCTCCATAATATTGGATATTCCCGATTTACGTCTTGTTTTCGGAATAAATTACAAGAAGCTTTGGGTATTCGGTTGTAGTTCGATCTTGCATTTCATCCTCGCATGATGGCCAATCCGAGTTTGTAATTCGGTGTTGGAAGATATACTCGATGTTGTATACTAGAGTTGAAGGTAATTGAGAGAGGTATCTACCTTTGATTGAATTTTTGCTTACAATAATGATTATCGATCTAGTATTAAAATGGCTCGCATGAAGCTTTGTATGGTAGAAAGTGTAGAACATCGTTATATTGGACATGAGCTCGATGGAAAGAAGATACATGGGGTTGATTTGATCCGGGAAAAGCGAGAAGAAAAAGTAAAGGCAATTTGGAATAGATTAAAAGCGACACTCGACAATGAAATCAATTGTGGATTTAAAACATCGGGATATTAAATATTTTGTGGGTGATAAGGTATTTATCAAGGTGTTTATTTGAAAGAAACTATAAGAATTCAGTGTTTCATCTCTTTTTTTTAAGTAAATTTCGAGGACGAAATTTCAAAAAGGGGGAGAATTGTAACGACCTCAAAAGTATGGATATTGAAAAATGAGTTATCGGGTCTCTATTTTTAGTAAACGGACTCATAAAATATTTATTAAAAAATATTTACAAAGTTAGTTGTGTGTTTAATAAGGTTTTATTTAGGTGAATTTGATTTAATTAGAAGTATTTGAGAAAAAGGATTAAATTGAAAAAGGTGCAAAAGTTTGATTATAGATTAAAAGAAAATATAAAGGACTAAAAGGCAATTATGCCATTTTTAAATGTTGAGGCTGAAAAAAAAAAAAAAAAATCCTAGATTTTTGGTTAAAAACGTGTATATGGATATAGATGTATATAAAGTATATTATTATATTATTATATTTTATTATTATATATATATAGATTAAAGGAAAGAAAGATATAGAAACAGAGAAGCAAAAAAGAACAGAGAGCAAACGTGAAGTGAAGGAAGAAAAAAGAAAAGAAAGAAGAAAAAGGAAAAATAGAAAGTTTGAAGCTTGGAGTTTAATAGGTAAGTTAATTTAGCCCTTTTCTTCTAATTTTGATGTTTTATAAGTTTTAGAACAAAGTTTTGTTGAATTAAGTTGAAATTCTGGAAATTCTTAGATTTTTGAACATGAGTTATGTGGATCAAATTGATGAATTAGGGTTTAATTAATGGAATATCTAGTTAGAAATTGATTTTAAGGATTAAATTGTGAAAATGTTTGGAATTAAAGTCTATTACTGGAATTCTGATTCCCAAAGATTATAAAGTTGTTTAAAGTGATAGAATAAGGTGTTTATTGAGAAAAATCAGCTCAATTGAGAAGTTAATTGAGCAGGGACGAAATTATCATTTATTGAAAGCTTAAGGAAAAATGGTAATAAACAGTTTGCACTAAAACAGTTTGGACAGCAGCAGTAGACTAGTTTTGAAAAATCACCAAAAATCGTAGAAGTGGAATTAGAAGTTGAATGAGATATGAAATTAAAGCTTATTGAGTCTATTTTCATATGAAAGAAACAGGGAAAGCAAATGAATTCTGTAATTTGAGATATTTATATTTTTGTAAGACTGGTTTAAAGGGATTTCGGGATCCCCTGTTCTGAATTTGAAAAATCATAACAAATTGAAGAAAAATAATTAGAGGCTTAACTTTATATGTTTAGAATCCTGAATGAGTCTATTTTCAAATGAAATAAATAATAAGGTCATATGAATTCTGTACGAAGAGTAATTTGATTCGTAGTGAAGAGAGGTCAGAACAGTCAAACAGTAAAACAGGGGAAACTTTAAGAATAATCTGGTATTGATTGGCCATACCAAAAATTCTGGAAAAATTATAGTAAAAAGATATATGAGTCTAGTTTCAAGGAAAATTAACGGTTCTTCATTTGGAGTTCTGTAGCTCGAGAAATAAATAATTTAGTGACTATGACACAAAAGGACAGCTTTGAATAAGTTTATGAGTAAATGATTAAATTGAAATGTGAGCAATAGTAAGAAAGCATGAATTTATCATAAAATACATGTTTATTTTATTAAATAGTACAGGAAATTATTTGATTATTTTTAACATATAAATGTTATATGTTTATATGAAATTGAAGAAAAAGAAAAGGAGAGGACCGAATTGAAGGAAAAGGAAAAGAGAAGGTTAAGGAGTGAAGGAAGAAGAATTTATATCACCTCAACCTTTTGTTGTAAGTACTACAAGAATTTTAAATTATTGTTATTTACCCTTTTTGAAATATTTATGTGAATTATTTAAATATATGAGATTCAGCTTTAATGCCCAAGTAGACGAATTTTAGAACTACTGGGATATTAGTGGCATGCCATTAAGGAACTTTAGCGCGCTCTCTGATATTAGCACATTGGTGCTCTCTGATATTAGCACGTTGGTGCTCTCTGATATTAGCACATTGGTGCTCTCTGATATTAGCACGTTGGTGCTCTCTGATATTAGCACATTGGTGCTCTCTGATATTAGCACGTTGGTGCTCTCTGATTATTAGCACGTCAGTGCTCTCTGATTATTAGCACATTGGTGCTCTCTGTTCATTTGTGCATCATAATGCACCTCTGTATATGTTCCGTATATCCGGTGTGTTCTAGGAAGTCTACTTTGGGCTAAGAATTGAAACGAGGACAAAGTGAATTACTGATGTGTTAAGGTAAGATTTATACCTTACAAAAGATAAGTTAAATTTTATTAAAGCAAGGCATACATGAAGAAACTTATATGTGAGAAGATATGCAATAATTGATTGAGTTAAAATATTCTCGTTATGATTGCTTATTTAATTATTTTTGTAGTGCTTACTAAGCCTTCACCGGCTTAACGCGTTTATTTTAACGCAGCGAGGTACAAGTAGACAAAAAAGAAGTCCAACTAGAAGATCTCTCATCTCATCACATCCTCAAGGGCTTCAAAAGTAGGTACTATATTTTGTATTAAAATGGCATGTACATATGTAGTTCAAAGGTGTTCCCATGTGATAAGGACTAAAATGTAGATTCTTGAAATTTTATCTATTTTCAGTTATTTGAAGTATTTTAGTATATATGGAATGAATTAATAAACAATAAATATGGTAGCAAAAATGGTTGGTAAGTTAAAATATTATATTCAAATGTTTTAATTAGACAGTATCTGGCCATAATTGTTTTGGCACCAAATGTAATAGTCTTATACCGGGTTTGCATAATTGAACCGGGTATAGGGGTATTACAACTTTAGTTTTAAAGATCATTTTTTCTATTATTTAAAGTTTTTTTTGATAAGGCAATGCTTGGGTTTGGTGGTTTCGAGAGAATCGTGCTCCAACTTATTAAGTTCCGGTTCTCATCGTTTAAAACCTAATAATCGAGTATCCTTTCTCTCTTAAATTAAAATGCATTGTATTTTAAATAATAAAAAAACTTATTCTCGAGATTTTTGAGATATTGCGCCCTAACTCTTTGGGTGTGATATTTTACTTTCTCGAGATAAGAATTTCAAAAGAACAAAGGCAATATTCCGTATTTGGGAATTTTGAGAAATAGTGCCCTAACTTACCGGGTTGCGATTTTTCATTTAACCTAAATAATTGAATATCCTTCTCCTTCTTAATGAATGAGTATCGAATGTCGAAGGATAAATCTAAATTTGAGAATGTAAAATGTTGTGACCTAACTTGCTGAGTACGACATTTTATTTCTTCGAAATAGGAACTTTCGGCATCCAATATGATGCTTTTTAAATATTTTTTTAATAAATGAATCGTAATCTAGAATCTTTTTAAATTTTCGGCATTAGGACATCAATTAATCAATTTGGTACCAATTTTGGGCGTTGCGAGGGTGCTAATCCTTCCTCGTACGTAACCGACCCCCGAACCTGTTTTCTTAGATTTCGCAGACCAAAATTATTGTTTTAATAAATCAAAATGTTTTATTAAAATAATTCATCTCAAGGTGATCCGATCACACCTCGAACAAAAGATCGGTGGCGATTCCATTTCCATTTGTATTTTAAAGTCGATTTCTTTTTTTTTAAACCTTCGGTAAAAAAATGGTTTCGACAGTTTGGCGACTCCACTGAGGACCGAACCCAGAATCTCTGGTTGAGAGTCAGGCCATAAATTGATTAATTTCTGTCCTTTTGTCGAAAATTGAAAATTTGATTTGAAAAATTACGATCCTTGTATTTACATTCGCTTGCGTCCATTTGATTGTTATGGTTCGAGTCTTTTAGAGTACTTTGCATCATATTGCATGACCGCTGGGTCACATCTTTACGTGAGAGTGAGAATGTAATATCCTGATTTGGTGGGTCAGTGCATTTGGTATGTTGTGTGGCTAAGTTGGTAGGTTGAGGCTTTGAGGTATGTATTGGGCTCAGGTTTGGACTTAAATCTGGGTTAAGTTGCTTTAAAATAATGCTAGTTTATAATTTAAGTTAAGTTGAGTTAAGTAATTATGTTAGCAGTAAGTTGGGCTAGTGGCCCAAAGGTTGAAGGTGCTATGGGTAAACATAGAGGTGGCGTCACTTAGGAGGGAGATTGGGCCATGTGTGGCCGCTTGAGGCCCAAGTTTAAGGGATCCAAAATTCGGCACTCCTAGGGGGGGAGGGGAGGACGGCACATGAGCTACATTTTAGGAGCTTTAATTCTTTTATTTTAGAGATAAAATGCTGATAATAAGGAAAGGAAGAGTTGGGTTTAAGGTGGTCTCATCTAAAGAAGGATAATGGATGTGATAATAGATGGATAAAAGCTATCAGGAGAGGAGAGAGTTGGCCGAAACTCCAACTCTGAAGGTGTGTGTGTGTAGCCAAAATTAGTAGCCAGTTGTTCATCTTTTCTTTCATTTGTTTTCTTCTTTTCTTTCTTTTCTCATACTTTTCTTTCTTATAGCCGAAATTCCCTAGCCTTATTTCCCTCTCCAAAATTCTTCTAAAAGCCGAATCCCCTCTGTTCATACTCCTTCTTCCATAGTCGAATCTACAAGGGTGGTTTCGTTTTCCCGAAGGTGCACCATAGCCGAATAGTCTTCAAGAGAGATTGGTGAGTTTTCGAGATTTCTCTTCTCTGCAATTTCTCTATTTTTCATCAAGTTTCTAATCCGAATCATTTGTTCTAAGGCTCTATCGGTTTCACTCTCTGCTCTTGAAAGCCGAATCATGTCTTGCTAGGATCTGTAGTACCGATTGGTGGAAAAGCCAAAGGTAGGTTGGTGGTAGGTTCGGCCAAATGGCCACTTTCTTGTTTTTCCTCTTTGGCCGAATATTATATGGCACTCGATTGGGTGCGATTAAGGGATTGGTTTAATATTTTGGGCTTGGCCGAATACAGGTGGGAAGATGACATTTTCTTAAGGACTTTCAGGATTCGACAGTGTAGATAAGGGTTCGTTTTAAGTGATATCATTATTTAATTAGTGAGATCTCATCGTTTAATCGGTTTAGTGATTAAGGGATTGTTATGGACTCGATTAGCAGCCAAGCAGTAGAGGTTAGATCTGTAAACCTAACGCCAAAATACAAGAAGTGATCTGTGTCAGGAGTGCGAGATTGGCCATCGGGGTGTGGGCCAACATCGGAGCTAGATCGTAGGCCGATAGTGGTAGTCTCGAGTGACAGGAGCGTAGAAGCAGTGAGAGCATTAGTACGAGAACCAGGTGTGTAACTCTTACACACTTTTTTTACTTATTATGTTAAATGTTATGTGTTGTTAAAAGCCGGAATGACGGCAATGGTTACCAAATTACCCTTGTGGGTAAAAAGCGAGGATGCCGGGTAAGTTGTTATGTTTCTCGTGTTGATTGTGATCTATGAGAGCATGATATTCTGTATACATAATTATGTATGTTTAGCATGATCATACTGATATTGTTAGCATAACTCTGTGTTATGGGTGATGAGAGGAGGAGGAAGTATGATCTATCAGACTGTCACCAATGATTTGGCATCACAACAGTGGCTTTGTAACGGCCTAATTTTCAGTGGTGTCGGAAATGGTGATATGAGTTCACTAAATCCGACAGGTAAAATTGAGTAAGATAGTAATTTAATATTTATGAGTCAAATGAGAATTTAGAAGAATTTGTGGATTGGTGAATTTAGTGAATTAAAAGAATTTATTAGGTCAAATGGGTCAAAAACGAGGTATCGAGACCTCGAATTTGAAAATCGAGCCATAAATATTTTTAGAAATATTTATGGAGTGTTATTAAATTAGTATTAAAATTTGGTTGAGAAATTTAAATGTTTGGGTAGCCAATTTAATAAAAAGGACTAAATTGTAACAAATGCAAAATTGCTAGAAGAATTAAATAGCTCAAGTGTTAAAAGAAGGAGGGTTTAAAGGGAAATTAAACCTAAAAGTGAGAAGGTTGGACGGCAAAGGCAAGGAAATCAGCAGAGGATAAGTGAAACAAGGGCAAAATTGGAATTTTTGTGATTTTAATATGTTTATTAAGATAAGATTGAAAATAATCTAGAGAAAAATTCACATTATCTCAGCCAAAACACCATAGGAGTTCTGGAGAAAGCTGGTTTTCATATTTTTACACCATGTGAGTTTAATTCTTGCTTTTTCTTGATAATTTTTATGTTTTTATGACTTTTACAACTAGATCCACTTATAGAATTCATTAGCTTTTGATTTGGTGGGTAAAATTAAAAGTTACCCTTGCTGAGAAATGGAATTTTATGATGAATTATTATGAAAATTAAATTATAATTTCATATTAAGGTGGTTTTATTAAGTAATTTTGATAGAAATGATATTTAGGACCTAATTGTGAAAAAGTTGTGAATTAGAGGTTGGTGTTGAAATTCAGAATATCAAAGGTTGTGAAATAGTTTGCAATGATAGAATAAAGTGTTGATTGAGAAAAATTAGTTCAATTGATGGCTGAATTGGGCAGGGACTAAATTGTAAAAACTGTAAATTTTAGGGTAAAAGTGCAATTTCGAAATTTGAAGAGCATAATTTGTGAAGTGAAATAGAAATGAAATATATGCTGATGAGTGAAAATATTTTACATTATAGATCAAGAAACCAAAGAAGAAAGAGGAAAAGAAAAAGTTGCAGAGTGGTCCCTAAATTTCAAAATCTTCTACAAATCAGCCGAGTAAGTTCATATGGTTGAATTTATATGTTTATTTGTGAATGATTGAATGATATAATGTGCTGTTAAATATGAATTTGCTGTGGGGTTGTGAAAAATATGATAAATGAAAGAATAAATGGTGGTAATTCAAATTAGGAAAAACGCAGAATTGAGTACGTTCGTGTCGTGACATGTGATGAATTGACGGATAAGACCATGGTTAATCCATGGCAAATGTGAAATGTAGGTATGGTATCATCCATACTGAGTTGTGAAATGTAGGTATGGTATTAACCATACCGAGTTGTGAAATGTAGGTATGGTATAAACCATACTGAGTTGTGAAATGTAGGTATGGAATTATCCATACTGAGTTGTGAAACGTGGCACTGAGCAACGACGTACTCAAATTCGTAAGACGTTTCCTAATTTGATAAGTAGTAATATAAAATGAGTGAATCAAATGTCTCAACTATGAGAAGTATTTTAACAATGGTTGTGAATGGCAGGGAACTTTAGAAAATGTTTTGTTATTGTTTGGAAATATTATGTGTCGTAAGCATTACTTTGAACCTATGAACTTACTAAGCTTCATCAAGCTTACTTGTGTTTGTTTGATATTTTTATGTAGATTGAGTTAAAGAGAAGAGATAGATCGGATCATCACAGCAAAGCTCACTATCCAGATCAATTCCGGTAGCTTTTGTTTTATGTTTAAAGATTTATATGGCATGTATAGAGTTTAAATGAGATGGAGTAAAGATGTTATAAACTAGTTAACAATATTTTGCAATGAAACAGTTTTTGAATTGCAGCAGTGACGTGATTTTGAAAAATCACCAAAAATAGGAGAAATGGAATTAGAAAGTGAATAAGATATGAATTGAAAGTTCTTTGAGTCTATTTTTATATAAAAGAAATAGAGTAAGCAAAAGAAATCGAAATTATGAGATATTTAAATTTTAGTGAAACTGGTTCTGAATGAATTCATGATCCCCTGTTCTGCCTTTGAAAAATCATTAGAAATTGCACAAAAATAATTGTGGATTAAAATTTATATGTATGGAATCATGAATGAGTCTATTTTCAAATGAAATAAATAAAAAGGTCATATGAATTCTGTACGAAAAGTAATTTGATTTGTAGTGAAGAGAGGTCAGAACAGTCAAACAGTAAAACAGGGGAAACTTTAAGAAAAATCTGGTATTGATTGGCCATACCAAAAATTCTGGAAAAATTATAGTAAAAAGATATATGAGTCTAGTTACAGGGAAAATTAACGGATATTAATTTGGAATCCCGTAGCTCCAGATATAAATATGTTAGTGACTATGACGCAGATGGGCAGTTTTAAATTTTATGCCGAATTAGTAGTTAAGTTTAGTAATGCCTCGTGCTCGACTCCGGCAACGGTCTCGGGTAAGGGTGTTACATTTATTGGTATCAGAGCTTTGGTTTAGACGATTCTCGGAACGAATGTGATGTATAAAATGTCTAGAAATGCATGCCATATAAATCTGTGATAGTGAGATGTGAATGATCCGATCTAACTATTAATTTTTGTTATAGATTGTAAAGATGTCTGATAGACCCGAGGGTGCTGATCATGAAGAGGAAGTTAATAGTAGAGTACAGACTTCTGAGCAAGGAACAAGTAATAATGTTCCGATTTCTTTGATGAGAGAGGAAGAACTTAAAAATTTGATTTATGGGGTAATGAATCAGTGGTTTAGTGAAACAATACAAGGAAGAAGTCAGGCACAACAACCTCCTCCTCCCCTCATTGTACACACGATTACAACCCTGATTGCTCCTCCTTTAATAGATGAATCTAACAAAAGAACACCGATTGAGAAACTCAGAAAGTTCGGAGCTGAAGAATTTCCGGGAAGATCGGATGATGATCCAGTTAAAGCAGAGTATTGGCTAAAGAGTTTGGAGAGAGTTTTCAAACAAATGATTTGTTCTCCGGAAGACTATTTGAGGTGTGCGGTTTTATTACTGAAAGAAGAAGCATATAATTGGTGGGAAACCATTGAGGCGATGGTACTGCAAATAAACTTACTTGGGAATTCTTCCAAAATGAGTTTAGAAAAAGTATGTGGGAAGGAGATATTTAGATAAAAGAAAAGGGAATTCCTTGATCTTCGATGGGGAATAAAGCAGTGGCTGAATATGAGAGAGAATTTGTGTATCTCAAGAGGTATGCTCGGGATGTTGTACCCGACAGAGGAAGAAATGTGCATTAGATTTGAAGAAGGGCTTAATGATGAAATCGAATGATGATAGGAGGCACCGAGATTCAAGAATTTGTGGTTACAATCGATCGAGCTCAAAAGATGGAAGAAGTGTATAATAGAAAGATGCAAAGAGAAAGAAAAGGCAAAGAAGTACATAAAAGAAGTTTCTCTAGACCAACTTCGACTTTTCCGGCTAAAAAGTTCAGAGATGATTCTAGTCGATCTGTTACAATTCCGGAACGATCGAATAAAAGTAAAACAACTCAAAGAGATGTCGGAGTGACTAATAAACCAGCGAATTAGTACTTGGTAGTGTACAAAATATTCGAGACCTAGATGAAAAAATTGTGGTAGATTTCATATTGGTGAATGTTGGGGAAGAATCGGAGCTTGTTATAGATGTGGTGGAACTGATCATTTTATTCGGGAATGTCCTCAATCATTAAAAGAAAATAAAGAGCTAAGCGAGAAACAAACAAATACTCCTCAGAAAAGTAGACGTTCGGGTCAAAGTAGTCTTCTTCAGATCATTCGTTCGGGAATGAGAATCAGAGTCTCGATCAGAAATAAAGGCACCCGCACGTACATATGCTACTCGGGCAAGAGAGGAAGCTTCGCTCCGGATGTGATAGCTGGTATTTTCCATCTTTTAATGATTACGTGTATACTTTAATTGATCCCGGATCTACGCATTCATATATTTGCAACCGCATTAGTGTCGAAAAGAAAATGATGTTGAGTCCACCGACTTTGATATGCAAGTCACTAATCTGTTAGGGCAAAGTGTGTTAGTTAATTTAATATGTCGGAAGTGTCCTTTGAAAATACAAGGTTTGTGAATTTCTCTGCGATTTAATATTGTTACCTTTCCGAGAATTTGATGTTATTCTTGGCATGGATTGGTTGATTAAACACGATGCCATAGTGAATTGTAGAGAAAAACGGGTTGATTTAAAATGTCGACAGGAAATAGTTTTGGTGAGTTTGGAGATAAAAAGAATGATGTCGAATTATATCACCATTACACTCGAGAAATTGATTCGGAAGGGTAATGAAGCATTTTTAGCTTATATTCTTGATACTCGGGGTTACGATTGAAGACGGAACAATTGCCAATTGTTAATGAGTTTCTTGATGTGTTTTTCGAGGAATTACCGTTTACCCCGGATCGTGAGGTTGAATTCGTAATTGATGTAATTCCGCACAAACTCGATATCAATAGCACCGTATAGAATGGCACCGGTGAGTTAAAAGAGTTGAAGACGCAATTGCAAGAGTTATTGGATAAAGGGTTCATCAAACCGAGTACATCACCTTGGGGTGCACCTGTTTTATTTGTGAAAAAGAAAGATGGCTCGTTGCGATTGTGTATTGATTACAGACAGCTGAACAAGGTAACAATTAAAAATAAATATCCATTACCTCGTATCGATGATTTATTTGATCAATTGAAAGGTGCTGCAGTGTTCTCAAAGATAGACCTTAGATCTGGGTATTATCAACTGAAGGTTAAAGAGTGTGATGTGCCAAAGACTGCTTTTCGAACTCGGTATGGTCACTACGAATTTCTGGTAATGCCTTTTGGTTTAACAAATGCCCCTGCTGCATTTATGGATTTAATGAATCGGATTTTTCAGCCTTATTTGGATAGATTTGTGGTGGTATTTATTGATGACATATTGGTCTATTCAAAGACAGAATCCGAGCATGCACAACACTTGAAAATTGTATTCTGAGACTTTGAGAGAAAAGCAGTTATATGCAAAATTTAGTAAATGTGAGTTTTGGCTTCATGAAGTTGGATTTCTAGGTCACATTGTATCAGCTGAAGGAATTCGTGTGGATCCAAGTAAAGTTTCAGCAGTGGTGAATTGGAAAACACCGAGGAATGTAACTGAAGTGCGAAGTTTTCTGGGACTAGCAGGGTATTATCGCCGTTTTGTAAAGAATTTTTCCATGATTGCTTCACCAATGACTCGTTTGTTACAAAAGAATGTTGAGTTTGTATGGTCCGATAAATGTCACATGAGCTTTGACCAATTGAAGAAAATGTTAACGTAAGCTCGCTTTTGACTCAACCGTAATCAGGGTATACCGTATGTTGTGTCTGATGATGCATCTTTGAATGGGTTGGGTTGTGTGTTAATGCGATTAGGCAAGGTAGTGGCTTATGCTTCACGGCAATTAAAACCACATGAAAAGAATTACCCTACACATGATCTTGAATTAATTGCAATTGTTTTTGCTTTAAAAATTTGGAGACACTATTTATATGGTGAGAAGTGTTATATCTATACGGATCACAAAAGTCCAAATACTTAATGACTCGAAGGAACCGAACTTAAGACAGAGACGGTGGTTAGAGTTGTTTGAGAGATTATGATTTGGTTATTAACTACCATCCAGGAAAAGCTAATGTAGTTGCTGATGCACTTAGTCGAAAGTCATCATTGTTTGCACTTCGGTTAATGAATGCTAATTTGACTCTTAATGAAGAAGGTGTTGTATTAGCAGAATTGAAAGTGAAACCCATGTTTCTTCAACAAATTCGTAAACTGCAGAATGAAGACCGAAATTGGTATTTAAACGACAAATGGTTCGAGATAATTTAGATTGAGTTCAAAGCATTGATGATGAAGGTATGTTGCGTTATCATAACAGAATTTGTGTTCTAAACAATTCTGATTTGAAGAATAATATTCTTTCTGAAGCACATAATAGTATGTATTCTATTCATCCGGGCAGTACAAAAATGTACGGTGATTTGAAAAAGATATATTGGTGGCCTGGTATGAAAAGAGAAATTTTGTAATTTGTTGCAAAATGTTTGATTTGTCGCCAAGTTAAAGCGGAGCATCAAGTGCCAACGGGTTTATTACAACCCATTATGATTCCGAATGGAAGTGGGAGCGTGTTACAATGGATTTTGTGTCAGGATTGCCTATGACTCAAGAAAGAAAGATTCGATATGGGTGATTGTTGATAGATTGACAAAGTCAAGCACACTTTATTCAAATGTCGAGCAGATTTTCACTTGAGAAGTTAGCGAGAATTGTATGTGTGTCGAGATTGTGAGACTACATGGAGTTCCAGATCTATCATTTCAGGCAAGGATCCGAGGTTTACTTCGAGATTTTGGAACAAATCGCAAGAAGCTTTAGGTACCAAATTAAATTTTAGTACAAAGATTTCATCCTCAAACAGATGGACAATCAGAGCGAGTGATTCAAATTCTAGAAGATATGTTAAGATGTTGCATACTTGAGTTTGGTGTGATTGGGAAAGGTATTTACCTTTGTTTGAGTTTGCTTACAATAATAGCTATCGCCTAGTATAAAAATGGCACCATTTGAAGCTCTTTATGGTAGGAAATGCAAGACTCCATTGTGTTGGTCTCGAATTGAGTGAATCAAAAATAGTTGGGGTTGATTTGATTCGGGAAATCAAGAGAAAGTCCGGATTATTCGAGATAGTCTAAAAGTCGCTTCGGATCGTCGTGAAGTCATATGCAGATTTGAAACGAAGAGACATAGAATATGCGATGGGTGATCGAGTATTTTTAAAAGTTTCACCATGGAAGAAGGCGTTACGGTTTGGTAGAAAAGGAAAATTGAGTCCGAGATTTATAGAAGGCCGTATGAAATTGTGGAAAGTGGTTGGTCCCTGTAATTTATCGGTTGGCTTTACCTCCGGAACTTGAGAAGATCCACAATGTGTTTCATGTGTCTATGTTAAGGCGGTATAGGTCGAGATCCTTCACACGTAATTCCTCATCATCGAAATTGAGCTTCAACCAGATATGACTTATTCAGAAGAACCAATAAAGATTTTGGCTCGTGAAGTAAAAGAGTTGCGAAATAAGAAAATACCATTGGTTAAAGTATTATGGCATCTGCATGGTATGGAGGAGGCAACCTGGGAAACAGAGGAGTTAATGAGATCACAGTATCCAAATCTATTTTCAGGTAACAAATTTCGAGGACGAAATTTTAAAAGGGGGAGAGAGTTGTAACGGCCTAATTTTCAGTGGTGTCGGAAATGGTGATATGAGTTCACTAAATCCGACAGGTAAAATTGAGTAAGATAGTAATTTAATATTTATGAGTCAAATGAGAATTTAGAAGAATTTGTGGATTGGTGAATTTAGTGAATTAAAAGAATTTATTAGGTTAAATGGGTCAAAAACGAGGTATCGAGACCTCGAATTTGAAAATCGAGCCATAAATATTTTTAGAAATATTTATGGAGTGTTATTAAATTAGTATTAAAATTTGGTTGAGAAATTTAAATGTTTGGGTAGCCAATTTAATAAAAAGGACTAAATTGTAACAAATGCAAAATTGCTAGAAGAATTAAATAGCTCAAGTGTTAAAAGAAGGAGGGTTTAAAGGGAAATTAAACCTAAAAGTGAGAAGGTTGGACGGCAAAGGCAAGGAAATCAGCAGAGGATAAGTGAAACAAGGGCAAAATTGGAATTTTTGTGATTTTAATATGTTTATTAAGATAAGATTGAAAATAATCTAGAGAAAAATTCACATTATCTCAGCCAAAACACCATAGGAGTTCTGGAGAAAGCTGGTTTTCATATTTTTACACCATGTGAGTTTAATTCTTGCTTTTTCTTGATAATTTTTATGTTTTTATGATTTTTACAACTAGATCCACTTATAGAATTCATTAGTTTTTGATTTGGTGGGTAAAATTAAAAGTTACCCTTGATGAGAAATGGAATTTTATGATGAATTATTATGAAAATTAAATTATAATTTCATATTAAGGTGGTTTTATTAAGTAATTTTGATAGGAAATGATATTTAGGACCTAATTGTGAAAAAGTTGTGAATTAGAGGTTGGTGTTGAAATTCAGAATATCAAAGGTTGTGAAATAGTTTGTAATGATAGAATAAAGTGTTGATTGAGAAAAATTAGTTCAATTGATGGGTATTGAATTGGGCGAGGACTAAATTGTAAAAGCTGTAAATTTTAGGGTAAAAGTGCAATTTCGAAATTTGAAGAGCATAATTTGTGAAGTGAAATAGAAATGAAATATATGCTGATGAGTGAAAATATTTTACATTATAGATCAAGAAACCAAAGAAGAAAGAGGAAAAGAAAAAGTTGCAGCGTAGTCCCTAAATTTCAAAATCTTCTACAAATCAGTATGAGTAAGTTCATATGGTTGAATTTATATGTTTATTTGTGAATGATTGAATGATATAATGTGCTGTTAAATATGAATTTGCTTTGTGGGATTGTGAAAAATATGATAAATGAAAGAATAAATGGTGGTAATTCAAATTAGGAAAAACGCAGAATTGAGTACGTTAGTGTCGTGACATGTGATGAATTGATTGGATAAGACCATGGTTAATCCATGGCAAATGTGAAATGTAGGTATGGTATCATCCATACTTGAGTTGTGAAATGTAGGTATGGTATCATCCATACTTGAGTTGTGAAATGTAGGTATGGTATTAACCATACCGAAGTTGTGAAATATAGGTATGGTATAAACCATACCGAGTTGTGAAATGTAGGTATGGAATTATCCATACCGAGTTGTGAAACGTGGCAATTGAGCAACGACGTACTCAAATTCGTAAGACGTTTCCTAATTTGATAAGTAGTAATATAAAATGAGTGAATCAAATGTCTCAACTATGAGAAGTATTTTAACAATGGTTGTGAATGGCAGGGAACTTTAGAAAATGTTTTGTTATTGTTTGGAAATATTATGTGTGGTAAGCATTACTTTGAACCTATGAACTTACTAAGCTTCATCAAGCTTACTTGTGTTTGTTTGATATTTTTATGTAGATTGAGTTAAAGAGAAGAGATAGATCGGATCATCACAGCAAAGCTCACTATCCAGATCAATTCCGGTAGCTTTTGTTTTATGTTTAAAGATTTATATGGAATGTATAGAGTTTAAATGAGATGGAGTAAAGATGTTATAAACTAGTTAACAATATTTTGCAATGAAACAGTTTTTGAATTGCAGCAGTGTCGTGATTTTGAAAAATCACCAAAAATAGGAGAAATGGAATTAGAAAGTGAATAAGATATGAATTGAAAGCTCTTTGAGTCTATTTTCATATAAAAGAAATAGAGTAAGCAAAAGAATTCGAAATTATGAGATATTTAAATTTTAGTGAAACTGGTTCTGAATGAATTCGTGATCCCCTGTTCTGCCTTTGAAAAATCATTAGAAATTGCACAAAAATAATTGTGGATTAAAATTTATATGTATGGAATCCTGAATGAGTCTATTTTCAAATGAAATAAATAAAAAGGTCATATGAATTCTGTACGAAAAGTAATTTGATTTGTAGTGAAGAGAGGTCAGAACAGTCAAACAGTAAAACAGGGGAAACTTTAAGAAAAATATGGTATTGATTGGCCATACCAAAAATTCTGGAAAAATTATAGTAAAAAGATATATGAGTCTAGTTACAGGGAAAATTAACGGATCTTAATTTGGAGTCCCGTAGCTCCAGATATAAATATGTTAGTGACTATGGCGCAAATGGGCAGTTTTAAATTTTATGCCGAATTAGTAGTTAAGTTTAGTAATGCCTCGTGCTCGACTCCGGCAACGGTCTCGGGTAAGGGGTGTTACAGGGTTGGCCCCACATATTATCAAAATTGTGACTAAGTCTCAGTGGTTTGGGACCACCAGTGGTTTTGTACCACATATATTAATTTTGTAACTCCGGTTACCATTGGTTTGGTACCTCTAGTGGCTTGGTGCCACAAGGGGTAGATTTGGGAGACATGGATGGATACTTAGGTTGACGGGTTACATGACATGCATATGTGTAAATGAATTTGTGTAAGAGCATAACTTCTCTTGGGATGGGGATTTATACACTGAGTCTCGGTGACTCACCCCTTCCTTTACATTATGCAGATCAGACTTAGGTCGTAGATATGGAGCCGGAGTGGACTCGAGGTGGCCATGCTCAGCATTTGTTTTATATCAAAGTTTTCTGGTTGGACTTAGCTGTTTTATTTAAATTTTGGGTTTTCATCGTTGTAATAAGGCCGCCTAACTTTTATTTTTGTGATGTTTTATTTGGTTGTTTTTTTTATAACTTTCGATAAGCATACTTGGTAAATATGAATTGGTTGTTTTTAAAACCTCGATAAGAATGTGTTTTCTGAAATGTTCACTGATTAAGAAATAAGTACGGAGTAACAATTAAGCAACTAAGTTTTTCTAAAACAAGATTTAACACGTTTTGAACACCATAAGATTCAAATTTGTTTTCTCTAAAATTATTCAACAGTTTTCTCCTTAATCAAAATTGACACGTCAGACTCTGTTGTAGTGGTTAGACCGGGTTTGAAGTGTTACATTTTGGTATCAGAGTCAAGTTCAAAAGCTCGGTTATGGGTTTAAGGCCCAAAATATGTTTTGAGGGGGTGTAAAATGATTTTTTTAGGAGATGAATATCTCGGAAAGCATGGCACCTGAGTCACTAGCGCCGATCCACCCAGGTAAGTACCCTAACCTTTGATTTAATGTTATGTGTAGGCTTTGGGGGCTTTAGACATAGTTGAGCATTGTAGAACTGATGGACCATAGGGTTAGTTTACACAACTTCTTAATTATATAAGACTTAAGCCGAATCAAACAAACCTGTGAGTAAGTCGCCGAGTTAGGGTGTGGCAACAGCCATGCGCATGTCTAGGACTGGATTCAGGAAGTGCTTGGTATTTAAGCAGTCCTAGTGACTCACCTCCTCTTCGCTCGAATCCTACCTGGTGCGTAGTGACTGTTCACTCTGACCATGAGGACTTGTTCACAGGCTAAATCCGATAATTAAAACCCGAAAGGGACCAGCCACACTGTTTTGTAAAAACCCTAGTTTTGAAATTATCAAATTACCCCTTGATTTGTGAAAATTACCTTAAATTTAGAAAAAGACCAAAATACCACTGCTTCACGAAATTACCAAAATACCCTTAATTTTCAAAATCACCCAAAACTTTATTTTGGAAAAATTTTGAAAATACCCCTGTAGTTAAAATTATGAAAATACCCCTGGGTAGTGAAGATGACGAAAATACCCCTACACGTTGAATGTGGTCTGTGGATGTTGTTTGTGTGATGATTGCACTTAGAACTAGAAGATAAGCCTGAAACTGAAACTATAGATAGATTCGACTTCGAAAGAATCACTTTTAAAACTATTTTCCATAAAATTGCTCGTGGATAAACAATGTGAATGTAATTAATAATAATACATAAAATTCTTAACCAGATAATCGCGAACGGGAAGAATGAGTACACGAGGTCGTGGACGTCTGCCGCGTGGCCGGGGTAGGGGTAAGATGACCTTGTCGTGAGAGCGCAGGTCCGCCATGGTCCTGGGAATGTGCCGCCGATCTGTTGGCATGAGGAAAGTCGAATTTCGAGGATCGGTGGTGGTAATGATGTAATATCCCACGCAGTACTGCGAGTTTTGGAGAGAGTTTTCGGGGCAGGCGCGGGTACAGGAGCCCAGAAATCGGTGGCTGAGCGACTCCGAGCTAACGGAGTGGAGGTGTTTAGGGGGGTGTCCGGTGTAGCTCCCAACACTGCTGAGTACTGGTTAGAGGCAATAGAGCGTATAATAGATGACTTAGACTTCTCGGCTGAGGAGAAGTTGAAGGGGATAGTGTCTCTTCTCCGGGATGAGTCGTATCAGTGGTGGCTCACGGTCAGGGATGGTGCAGTGGCAAATGATATCACCTGGGAATATTTTAAGGCAGCCTATCAGAGGAAGTATGTGGGAGTTGGTTATACTAATGCGCAGCGTAGGGCGTTCCTGAATTTGGTTCAGGGGAGTAAGTCGGTACCTAAGTACGAGGCGAAATTCTTTAGGTTGAGTAGGTATGCTCGGGGTATGGTGGCTACGGAACATGAGCGCTGTGTTAGGTTTAAGGACGGGCTAAGGGATGAGCTGCGGGTGTTGATTGCACCTTAGCGGGAAAGGAAATTTACCGTTCTCATAGAAAAGGCCAAAATAGCTGAGGGGGTGAGGCGAACCGAGAGGCAGAATCAGGACAAAAGTAAGGATAAAAGGAGTTTTGGGCCATCAGGGTCTGCTAAAAGTTCTCAGAAGAGGGCTAGATTTGGTGGACCGGATCGAGCTGCGAAACCTGCTGCTGCTCAGTGGCCACCTCAGTGTGCTCGATGTGGGAAGTCTCATTCGGGAGAGTGTTGGGCTGGTAATAGAGGGTGCTTTGAGTGTGGGTCAATGGAGCACTGGGTAAGGGATCGTCCGCGGAAGTTAGCTAGGACTTAAGCTGAGGGTCAAGGACGTAGTCATTTCAGGAGAGATGGCCAGCAACCACAGAGGGGTCGAGGTGCAGTTAGGGGTGGTAATGGTAATAGACGAGGTCGTGGAGCACCTGACCGAGGTGCTAGGGGTGCTAATGCTAGACAGCCTGGGTTGGTCTATGCAGCCAAGCGTCGAGAGGAGGGCGACGCACCGGATGTCATAACCGGTACGTTTTTAATTTCTGGGTTGTCTTATACTGCTTTGATTGACGTTGGTTCAACACACTCATATGTAGCTAGTAGCGTAGTGGGAACTCTGAACTTAGCCTATGAGATTTCTGCTAGAAAGATGACAGTAGTTAGCCCTTTAGGACACTCTGTGGTAGTAGACAAACTGTATAGGGATGTACCCCTAGAACTCCACGGGGTCGTGTTTCAAGCTAATTTGATGGAACTACCCTTCGAGGAGTTCGATTTAATCTTAGGAATGGATTGGTTGGTTAAGTACCGACAGAACTGGACTGTGCGGCTAAGCGCATGGTGCTAAAATTGGCTGAGGGTGAAGATGTGGTGATGATAGGTGAGAGAAGGAATTACCTATCTAGTGTGGTGTCTGCGCTGAAGGCGGAAAAGATGGTAAGGAAAGGATATGAGGCGTTTGTGGTTTATGCTTGTGCCTTGGAAGTTAAGGATTTGGCTGTAGAAAGTGTTCGAACGGGGAAGGACTTTGTCGATGTCTTTCAGGAGGAGCTTCCGGGTTTGCCACCGGATCGGGAGGTAGAGTTCGGTATTGACCTTCTACCGGGAACAGCGCCAGTGTCTATTACTCCGTATAGGATGACGCCAAAGGAATTGGTGGAGTTGAAAGTACAGATTCGGGAGTTATTGGATCGGGGTTTCATTTGGCCAAGTGTATCACTTTGGGGAGCGTCTGTGCTCTTTGTTAAGAAAAAGGACTGGTCAATGCGACTACCGTCAATTGAATAAATTGACAATTAAGAACAAGTATCCATTGCCTAGGATTGATGACCTGTTCGACCAGCTTAAGGGAGCATCAGTCTTTTCCAAGACAGATTTAAGGTCGGGGTATCACCAACTTAAGGTAAAGGAGGCAGATATCCATAAGACAGCGTTTCGTACTCGATACGGGCACTATAAATTTCTGGTAATGCCGTTCAGATTGACAAATGCACCGGCAGCATTTATGGATATGATGAACCGGGTGTTTCAGCCGTACTTGGATCAGTTCGTCGTAGTATTTATAGATGATATTCTGGTGTACTCGAGGTCGGAAGAGGAACACGACGCGTATTTACGGGTAGTGTTGCAGATTTTAAGGGAAAAGCAATTATATGCCAAGTTTAATAAGTGTGAGTTTTGGTTGAAGGAAGTTACTTTTCTGGGTCATGTGGTATCTGCGGAAAGGATAAGAGTGGATCCTCGAAAGATTGAGGCAGTATTGGATTGGAAACCACCTAAGGCGGTGGTGGAGATTCGCAGTTTCTTAGAGTTAGCATGCTACTATAGGAGATTTGTGGAAGAGTTTTCTTCGATAGCGGCACCTTTGATAAAGTTGTTGAGGAAAGAGGTACCTTTTGTATGGACGGATAAGCAGCAGGAGAGTTTTGAGAAGCTGAAGAGGGTTTTGACTGAGGCTCTGGTCCTAATTCAGCCTGTGGCAGGGAAAGATTTTGTGGTGTATTGTGACGCTTTCCATACGGGGTTGGGTTGTGTATTGATGCAGGAGGGGAAGGTTGTTGCTTATGCATCTCGGCAGTTGAGACCGCATGAAGTTAACTATCCGACGCATGATCTGGAGTTGGCTGCAGTGGTCTTCGCTTTGAAGGTGTGGAGGTATTATTTGTACGGGGAGAAGTCAGTGATCTACACGGACCATAAGAGCTTGAAGTATCTGCTGACTCAGAAAGAGCTGAATTTGAGACAACGAAGGTGGGTGGAATTATTAAAGGATTACGACTGTTCGATTGAAGATCACCTGGGGAAGGCAAACGTGGTGACGGATGCGCTAAGTCAGAAAGTGGTGTCGGATTTGAGGGTGATGTTCGCTCATTTTAGTCTGTATGATGACGGAAGCCTGTTAGCGGAATTGCAAGTGAAGCCATCATGGGTAGATCAGGTTAAGGAGAAACAATTGGTAGATGAAGTCTTAAGTGCTCGATGCTTGCAAGTACAGAATGGTGGGTTGGAGGGGTATAGTCTGAGCAGCGATGGAGTATTATGTTTTCGGGGAAAGTGTGTATACAAGGATGTGGAGTTAAAGCGAGGAAGATTTTGCAAGAGGCACATAGCTTGATCCATATGCTATGCATCCAGGGAGGTAGTAAGATGTATCGGGATTTGCGGGAGCAGTTTTGGTGGCCGGGTCTTAAGCGTGAGGTAACAAAATTTGTGGGTAACTGTCTGACATGTCAGCAAGTCAAGGCTAAACATCAGTTACCGTCAGGTTTGTTACAGCCGATTAAGTTTCCACAGTGAAAGTGAGAAAGGATCACAATAGATTTTGTGAATGGGTTACCCCTCACACCCACTAAAAAGGATTCGGTTTGGGTGATTGTGGACCGTCTGACGAAGTCTGCTCATTTCATACCTGTACATATGGATTTCTCTGTTCAGAAGCTAGCGAGACTATATATAGCGGAGATTGTAAGGTTGCATGGGGTGTCAGTGTCGATTATTTCGGACAGAGACCCTAGATTTACGTCAAGGTTCTGGAAGGCTTTGCATCAGGCATTGGGTACAAGGTTGGATTTCAGTACGGCATTCCATCCCCAGTCAGATGGACAATCAGAGAGGGTGATTCGAGTTTTGGAAGACATGCTAAGGGGTTGTGTCTTGGATTTTAAAGACAGTTGGGAAGAATTCTTACCGTTGGCGGAGTTTGCATACAACAATAGTTATCAAGCGAGTATTAAGATGGCACTATACGAAGCGTTATATGGTCAGAAGTGTCGTACCCCTACGTGTTGGACGGAGTTGGGGGAGCGGCAGTTATTGGGTTCGGAGTTGGTTATTGAGACAGAAGATAAGGTGAAAATGATTAGAACTCGGTTGAAAGAAGCTTTGGACAGACAGAAGTCTTATGCCGACCTTAAATAGAAGGATATAGAGTTTGCGGAAGGTGACAAGGTCTTCTTGAAGGTGTCGCCGTGGAAGAAGGTTCTAAGGTTCGGTAGGAATGGCAAGTTGAGCCCTAGGTTTATTGGGCCTTATCGGGTATTGAAGCGAGTAGGACCAGTGGCTTACCAGTTCGAGTTGCCACCTGAGTTAAGTCAAATTCACAATGTGTTTCATGTTTCCATGCTTAAACACTATCGCTCAGATCCGTCACATGTTGTGCCAATGGAGGAGATTAAGGTGAGCCCAGACTTGTCTTTTAAGGAGGAACCAGTACAGATCCTGGATCGGGATGTTAAGGTTTTGCGTAGGAAATCGGTCCTTTTGGTAAAGGTATTATGGCGGAACCATGGATCGGAGGAAGCGACATGGGAACCGAAAGATATCATGCGACAGCAATACCCTCAACTCTTTTGACCAGGTAAATTTCGAGGTCGAAATTTATTTTAAAGGGGGTAGAACTGTAATATCCTGATTTGGTGGGTCTGTGCATTTGGTATGTTGTGTGGCTAAGTTCGTAGGTTGAGGCTTTGAGATATGTATTGGGCTCAGGTTTGGACTTAAATCTTGGTTATGTTGTTTAAAAATAATGCTAGTTTATAATTTAAGTTGAGTTAAGTAATTATGTTAGTAGTAAGTTGGGCTCGTGGCCCAAAGGTTGGAGGTGCTATGGATGAGCATAGAGGTGGCGTCATTTAGGAGGGAGATTGGGCCATGTGTGGCCGCTTGGGAAATTCAAGGAAAAGTTAAAGCTAACCAGTGGGAGGAAAAGTTTAGAGAAGCTCAAGCACAAAACGAACTCATGGAAAAGAACCTCACAGAAGGCCAAAGCGAACAAAACAAGTTAAAGACTAGGGTCGCGGAACTTAAGAGATCCCTTCATCATCATCGAAGCCATAACTCGATGAAAGAATTAAAAGCAAGTTTGAACCAAATTGAAGAGATGAAAAAGAGGATCGAAGAGTTAGAAATAGCCTTGCTAAATTGCCAAAACCATATCCAGTATCTAGAGGCAAATGAAGAGCAAAGAGAAGAGGCGCTTCACCATTCCTAGAATCAAGTCAGAGATAGAGACTACCTCATGGGGGAAGTTATAGCCCAGATGCGAGAGGCAGTTGAATATTTACGGACTTTGGCTGTACAAGCCGATGTATTGAGCATGCAATTTGAGACACGGTCAGATCGTGGACGAGAATTAGCTTCTCTGCTTACCAAAATTAAAACCTTGGGTGACAGAGCAAAGCCGTATTTGTAATCCACTTTATGTAAAGAGCTTTGTTTTCAAATAAAGTTTCCTAAATGGAATTGAATCAGAATCGACTTCTTTCACATTTCATGCATTCGCATTTGTCATTCATTTCATATGCATCAAAAGTCATTAAAAGATTCTAATTGAAGTAAAAATCATTTCAGCAACCTGGAAACCAACAAAACTCTACCAGAAACACATCCTTACGGCACAAGAAAGAAAACAAAAAATATGGATCAGAGAATAGAGAAACTTAAACAACTCCAAAAGGAGATGCAGAAAAAACTCCAGCTGCAAATGCAAGAGCAGCTTGCTAAGATCCAGCGTGATATGATGGATCAGATGATAGAATCGCAAAAAACCATGATGTCCCAATTAACTCAATTAAGGGCAGACAAAGGGAAATCCCCCATGGTTAACACTGAGGAGGATAGTGAGGAACGACCATATCCCCCGGATTTTACCCCGACATATCATGAAGTGCAGCCACGAAGGACATCCGTCGTAATTAAACCTCAACAATTTCAAGAGGATGCCTCGATGCCGCCAAAGTTCCAAGCTGGATCAGGCTCCAATTTAGTTGATCATCCAATCAATGCTGCTATTCCTGACTTTGATGAGGCAGTGGAAGAGGAAAAGGCAAAGTCTGAATTGCCAAGACAGTTAGAAGAGCGTTGTAAATGGTTAGAAGACAAATTCCGGGCTATGGAGGACGCTGATACGCAACGCGAAGTTGACATTAAAGACCTAAGCTTGGTTCCAGATCTAATACTCCCCCACAAAATCAAGATGCCGGAGTTTGAAAAGTACAAGGGAATTACTTGCCCCGAAGCTCATATAACCATGTTTTGCCGAAAAATGACCGGGTATATTAACAATGACCAGTTCTTGATACATTGCTTCCGGGATAGCCTGGTCTCGGAGCAGCAGCTAGATGGTATAATCAGTTGAGCCGTACTGAAATCAGTTCTTGGAAGGATCTGGCGCAAGCATTTATGAGACAATACAGCCATGTAACTGATATGACCCCTGACAGAATTGTTCTGTAAAACATGGAAAAGAAACCAAACGAGAGTTTCTGATAGTACGCATAAAGGTGGAGGGAGGTTGCCATCCAGGTCCAACCACCACTTTTGGAAAAAGAGACCACAATGCTCTTTATCAACACGTTGAAGGCCCTATTCCTTACCCACATGCTAGGGAGTGCAACCTAAAGTTTCTCAGACATTGTAATGACCGGAGAGATGATCGAGAATGCTATAAAAAATGGGAAGATTGTGGGAGGGGAAAACAACAAAAGAACGATTATGAGAAAGAAAGAAAGTGAGGTGAATAATACGAGCATAGGGTACTCAAAGTTGGTCACCATTAATCAGCCTAAGGCAGTGGTTACAGGGCATCAGGGTTCGTCTAGGAAGGAATCTGGCACCCAAGACAGAACAATGAGAGGCTTCAATTTACACTGATACCGATAACATACAAGGTAATGTATAAAAACCTATTTGACGCGCATATAGTGTCTCCTCGCTATTTAACACCAGTGCAACCCCCGTACCCCAACTGGTATGACCCGAACGCAGAATGCGAATATCATGCGGAAATCGCGGGGCATTCAATAGAGAATTGCCTAGCCTTCTAGAAATTGATAGAAAAGCTAGTCAATATGGGGGTTATAGAGTTGGCAAATCTGTCAAAGGCAAAAAATTCATTACCCGATCATAATGGGGTCAATGCAGTCAGCGAAAGTTCAGAGAGAAAGGTCAAAACAAGCGTTGTAGAGGTTAAGACTCCCTTCAGATTGGTCTGGAAAGAAATAGTCAAGCAGGGGCTAATCATTTCAAAAGAGAGTCAGAGAAATTTGATAAATTATTGTGAGTACCATTGGGAATCGGGACACGAGATTTAGAACTGTGAGGAGTTCAGAACTGTGGTACAAAATTTAATGAACAATAAAGAAATTGAGTTCTGTGAAGAGGGTGCAGAAGAAAAGAATATATGCACCTCAGAGGCGACAATGAGGAGCTTAAAAGTCAAATTTCCTCTGATTGTTATATCGGCACCCAAGAACAATGAAGTTGGAGTGCAAACAACACCAAAAGTGATAATACATAGGCCCGCAGAACCTAAGCATAGCGGACCTGGAATGCAGATAGCATCAAAAGTGATAATGCACAGCCCGCAGAACCCAAACATAGCAGACCTGGAATGCAGACAGCACCGAAAATTATAATACAAAGTCATGTAGCCTCTGCTTATGAGGACAGCAAGAGGGTCCCCTGGAACTATAACTGTAGTGTGACAATCCCAGGGAAGGAGAAATTTGCTAGTGCTTTAAAAGAAGAGTCGGATGCAGGCTCTCATACTCGTAGCGGGAGACGTTACGATTTGGTAAAAGGGAAAGCCCCGGTAGTAGAGCCAGAGAGAGAAAAATTAGTGGAGTCTGAATCATCCATCAAGGAATCAGTGAAAGAGGAAGAAGCCAAGGAGTTCCTAAAGTTTCTGAAACACAGTGAATATTGTGTGGTAGAGCACCTGCATAAGCAACCAGCGCGCATATCTGTGTTAGCTTTACTTCAGAATTCGAAAGTATACAGGAACGCATTAATAAAAGTTTTAAACGAGACTTATGTCGCCAATGATATCTCAGTTGATAAATTGGATTGGTTGGTAGGCAACATAAGTGCTGACAACTTTATCTATTTCAGTGACAATGAGATACCACCAGGTGGAAGGGGATCCACCAAGGCTTTGCATATTACTACTAGATGCGAAGGGTACACACTACCAGAAGTCCTAATAGACAACGGTTCGGCATTGAACGTATTGCCCTTGTCCACTCTAAACAGATTACCGATAGACAGCTCACACATAGAGGAATGCCAGAGCATAGTGAAGGCATTTGATGGCAAACAAAGGAAAGTGTTGGGAAGGATTGAGATACCTTTGTTAATTGGCCGGACTACTTACGAAGTGGATTTTTAGTAATGGACATAAAGCCTTCCTATAACTGCTTATTAGGGAGGCCATGGATACATGCGTCAGGGGTAGTACCTTCATCATTGCATCAGAAAGTGAAGTTGATAGCGGATGGTCGGCTGATAACGATAAAGGCTGAGGAGGACATCATTGCAGCTGTGATTAATGAGATGCCGTACTTGGAGATAAATGACGAGACAATTGAATGCTCTTTCCGATTCTTCGATTTCGTGAATGCAACTTTCATCACAGAAGGAAATAGAATCCCGATACCAAGGATCTCCAAGACGACAAGAATGGGACTGAAAATGACTATGGGAAAATGAGCTTTGCCGGGAAGAGGACTTGGAAAGTATCTTCATGGGAGAATTGTGGCCCCGACACTGAGAGAAAAACAAGATCGCTTTGGCTTAGGATTTAGGCTAGATGCAAAACAAAAAAAGAAAGAACTGGAAAAGAGACAAGAAAGGAGACGTGCTCGTTTGAATGGCGAAGAGGCCAAGTGGGAACCTATGATAATTCCGCATATATCCAAAACCTTTGTGTTAGGAGGGGTAATTCATGCTAAGAAGAAGGTGCCAAGGGGAGAGGACATTGTAACAATGTTAGGTAATGTCTGCATTAATGCTGTATCTGAAGAGATAGTAGAAGAAGGGACCTTATCGGATATTAGACATTGCGAACCAGGGAGCGTTTTGGACAACTGGACTGCAGAGGCAATTTCTATAGTATTTAAAACTTATTCAGAGTAATGTTCAGAACGCACTTATTGCTTTAAGCCTAGAAGTGATAAGTTTTCTTTTGTGAAATAGGCTCATGTTCAAATATTATTATGTTAATGAAACACATTTTTGCTATCATTTGATGCAAACATTCCTCTATTCCTTTCGTGATTCTTTCAAATCATTGTTTCATAACCATTATACATACAAATAACCATTCATAAATTCATTCTTTCCATATTCTTTTGAACTACAATAGGTCATCAGATATCAATGACATGTGCAACGCTGCCACAAACTCGGAATATCCTTTTGAGCAGGACATGTGTTTAGAGGGATCACAGGATTTTGAAGATGACACAGACAGTGACTTATCCCCTACTTGTTAAGAATGGTAGAACAGGAGGAGAAAAAAAATTCTACCTTATGAAGAAACAATAGAGACTGTGACATTGGAGGAGATGAAGGTAGTGAAGATTGGAACGCGCATAACCGGGAAAACAAGACGAGATCTGGTCGAGCTGCTACAAGAATTCAAAGATGTTTTCGCATGGTCATATAAGGATATGCCTGGTTTAAGCACCGACATTGTAGTACATCGCCTGCCCATAAAAGAAGATTGCAAGCCCGTTCAGCAGAAGCTTCGAAGGATGAGACTAGACATTGTGTTAAAAATAAAGGAGGAAGTTAAAAAGCAATTTGATGCCGGATTCTTGAGGAGACCAAATATTCAGAATGGGTAGCCAACATCGTGCCTGTCCTTAAAAAAGATGGGAAGGTACGAATGTGTGTGGATTATACGGACCTAAATAGGGCTAGCCCAAAAGATAATTTTCCTTTACCTCATATTGATACTCTGGTAGATAACACAGCAAGCTACTTGTTGTTTTTATTTATGGACGATTTCTCAGGGCAAAATCAGATAAAAATGCATCTTGAAAATATGGGAAAGACTACCTTTATAACATTATGGGGCACGTTTTGTTGCAAAGTAATGCCATTTGGATTGAAAAATGCGGGGGCCACATACCAAAGAGCTATGGTGACTTTGTTCCATGACATGATGTACAATGAGATTGAAGTCTACATCGACGACATGATTGCAAAATCCCGAACAGAAGAGGAACATATTCAAGTTTTGAGAAAATTGTTCTTGAGACTGAGAAAATTCCAGTTAAAGCTCAACCCCACAAAATGCACTTTTGGAGCTAGATCGGGTAAATTGCTTGGTTTCATAGTCAGTGAAAAGGGAATTGAGATCGACTTAGATAAGGTCAAGGCTATACGAGAATTGCCTCGACCATGCACTAAAAAAGAAGTTTGAGGTTTCCTGGGGAGGTTAAATTACATTGCTCGATTTATTTCACAGTTAACCGAAAAGTGCGATCCCCTATTTTGCCTTCTGAAAAAACATGATCCAGGTGTGTGGGATGATGAATGCCAGAAAGCTTTCGATAGGGTCAAGCGATATTTGTCAAATCCTCCAGTCTTATCACTCTCTTGCCCAGATAAGCTGATAAACGGAAAATATAACATATTTTAATCCTACATTTATTATGCTTTTTAGATTTTTAAGCCTTGTTTTATATAAAAAGTTGCTTTTAATCTTTTCTTTTCATGTCTTATACTCAGGAAAGCACCCGAGAACGAAAAGAACGCAAAACGGGCCTAAAACGAAGGAAAAAAGCCTTTCCACAAAATCAACACGGCCTGGACCAAGGACCACACGGTCATGCCTCGATGAACACCTGGAGCACGGCCTCACCACCACCGCACACGGCCATGCCAATACAGAAATCCGAATATGGTTAGGCCACGACTTGCACGGGCGTGTGACATGGCCGTGCCCCTGACGCTAGAAAGAGTAATTTCAATCGGAAAAGGATACTTTGGGAGAAAGAATCTCATTCCAAGAGCCTATAAATACACCCCAAGTACCAACTTGAAGGAGGGTCGAAAGCTAGGCCAAGGAGCCGAGCCGAGAAGGTCAAAGCTAGGGAATAACGCGAGGATAGCCAGTCGATTCATCACCAAGAAGCCGGAATTATACTCAAGATGGCAGAATTCTCCTTCAATCCCGACAGGGAGTTTTAGGATTTTTCTTATGTTTTGTTTTATCTTTTCTCTTGTGATGTTTTATTTTTCTTTCATGAACTAAACCCCTCAGATACCTGAAGGAGGATGAAGCCTAGACAGATGTTCATTATTTTATTTTTGGATTATATGATAAATTACTTAGTTTGTTCTTAATTATGTTTCTTAATCAATATCGAATGTGCTTAGGTGGAGGAGGAATAGACCCTGCCTAGAGATAGGGTTACGAGATTTTGCCGGATTAGGGTTATTATAAGCGAACGAGAGTTCCACTAATTAACCTACGATTAGACGTTATTCACCTCAAGAAAGGGTTTGGCATAGGTTAGGGAGTCTCACGGATCAAGCTAAGTAAAAGAAATCGTATAATTTAATGTTAAGTAATAAAGTGAAGTTTAGGTGGATTCTTCCCGAGGGTATCATAAAAATCAACTGAGTCTTTTTCAAGTTATCCCCAATCTAGTCTTCTTATTCTTGTTTCTCTAGGTCTAGTTATCGTTACTACCATTCACAACCAATTTTTATCTTATTTAGGCTAAGTAGTGAAAAGAAAGTGAGTATTAGTCAACTTAGTTCCTTTAGGTTTGACATCCGGTCTTGCCTAAACTATACTACTGTTCGATAGGTACACTTGCCTTAACATCGTTGTCAGAGTTAGTCTCCAAGTTTGATCGTTCTTTCATAAATATTTAAAACTCTGATTTCACAGTGATCAAGTTTTTGGCGCCGTTGCCGGGGAATTAAAATACTAAGAAAGCTTTATTTTTATTATTTTAGCCATTATTTTACAATTTGTTTTGTTTTTGTTTACTTAGGTTAGAATTTTAATTTTTGAATTTTTGAATTTTTGAATTTTTTTATTTTTTATTTTATTTTATTTCTTTCTCTTTTCTAGGTACCTCTAGTTTATGAGTAGAATGAATCCGAGAGGACCTTTGGTATACGACAGTGATATCGAAGCAACCGCTCGTAGGAATCGCCGGGAAACCAAGCAAGCCCTAAACTACACAGAAAGAGAGGAAAAAAACAGATCTAATCCTACTGAAGGGATGGACGAACAACGCCCACCATTACACGATGTGGGAGAGCAGAATGCTCCACGTACAATGTTTGATTATGCGAAACTGCATTTAACAGGAGCAGAATCTAGTATTGTTAGGCCTGCTATAACTGCCAATACTTTTGAGTTAAAACCTAACACAATACAAATGATTCAACAGTTTGTTCAATTTGATGTTTTGCAGGACGAAGACCCAAACATGCATATAGCTAACTTTTTGGAGTTCTATGATACATTTAAAATAAATGGCGTTTCTGATGATGCCATTCGTCTTCGGTTATTCCCTTTTTCATTAAGGTATAAAGCAAAACAGTGGTTAGACTTGTTACAACAAGGGTCGATCACTACATGGGATCAAATGACCGAAAAGTTTTTAATGAAATATTTCCCACCGGCCAAAACGGCCAAATTACGAAATAATATCTCTTCCTTTGTACAGATGGATTTAGAAACGCTATATGATGCATGGGAGAGGTTCAAAGATCTCTTTAGGAGGTGCCCACATCATGGTTTTCCCCTGTGGCTACAAGTCCAAACCTTTTATAATGGAGTAAATCCCTCAACGAGGCAACTAATAGATTCAGCCGCCAGTGGAACGCTAAACAACAAGATGCCTGAAGCAGCCTACGAGTTCATTGAAGAGATGTCTTTAAACAACTATCAATGGCAAGCTTCAAGGACCAAGCCAACAAAATCGGCAGGAGTCTACAACGTTGACTCCATGACCATGCTATCAACGCAACTAGAGATGATGAATAAGAAGCTTGATAGTTTGTGTTCTTCACAGATACACCCAGTCATGCAGTGCGATGTAGGTGGAACTGTGGCGAATCCTGAGTATCTACCCTACCAACCAGGAGAAGAAGATGAACAGATGAACTATATAGGTAATAATTTTTGCTCTAATAATAATCCTTATAGTAATACTTACAATCCAGGTTGGAGGAACCACCTAAATTTTTCATGGGGAGGACAAGGCAATCAAGGGAATAAAAGACAACAACCCTCCCAAAACTTCCGAAATCAGCCCTATCCACAAGACAAGAAGCCCACCTTCTAGGAACGCATCCAAGAAGTTGATCGAATAATTAAAAGCAACGAAAGCCGAATGGAAGAAATTGCTAAGACAGTCAATGAAGCAAGTAAAGCCATCAAACAACTTGCGAAGATAATATCTGAACGGCAACAGGGACGGTTACCTAGCAATACCAAAATCAATCCTAAGGAGCAGATATAAGCCATCATACTGTAGGAAAGCAAAGAGTCAGAAGCACCCATTATAATTCCGAAAAATAAGGTAGACGATGGTACAACGGAGGAAGCACACGAGAAGCCGAAACCTATAGTCAAGGAGTATAAACCTCGCATACCTTATCCCGCGGCACTGCAAACAGACGACTCATAAGAACAGTTCGGTAAGTTCCTTAAACTTTTAAAGAAATTACATATTAAATTACCACTTCTTGAAGCTCTTTTTCAGATGCCGGATGCACGAAAATTTTTAAGACAGCTCTTGACCAACAAACGTAAAATAGATGAAGAGCACCATGTGGAACTTAACGCAACATGCTCAGCAATGCTACAAAATAGACTACCACAGAAGCAAAAAGATCCAGGGAGTTTTACAATTCCATGTTTAATTGGTAGTTTAAAAATTGACAATCGTTATTTGATTTAGAGCAAGCATAAATGTTATGCCTTATATATTGTTTAAACGATTAGGTTTAGGGAAACCAAAACAAACCAAGATGAGTATACAATTAGCGGATAAAACTGTTAGAATCCCTAGGGGTATTATAGAAGATGTGCTTGTCAAAATTGATAAATTTGTTTTCCCAGTAGACTTTGTCGTTTTAGACATGGATGAGGATAATTCAATCCCCTTAATTTTAGGAAGACCTTTTCTAGCTACTGCCAGGACTAAAATTGATGTTGCCACAGGAGAACTTATACTTTGTGTAGGTGACAATTCAATTAGTCTTCAAGTCCTCGATTCAGCCAGGTCACCAGAGATTCAAGGTAAGCAAGAAAATTCTTTAAATAGCCATTTAAATTTACCTTGTTTTCAGGAATCTCCAAAAACGGGGTCAGTTGAGCAAGATCCTCAGTTTAGTGCTAAACAAGAATTAAACCACGAGGAACAAAGAACCCAAATTGATGACCTAGATGAATGGAAAACACACTTCAAGGAGAAACTAGGGTTACACATGGAAGAACAGGAAACACAAGCCAATATAGAGCCGGTTTCACACGAAGTAAAACCAGAGGACCCACCCGAAAAGCTTGTAAGGACGTCAAATCACTATAAAATAAGAAACCAGTTCTTGTTCGAAAAAGACAAGTCCCACGTCACCACTACAAACCTGAAGGAGAAGGGAGAATTTCTAAAGGTACACAATCTCTTCCCACAAGAGAAAGTCGAGGTAAGTATTCCAACATTTGACATTTTTACAATAAACACTCCTCGACTTCAATTTTGTCATAAAATTGAAAGCATAGACATGAGGGAAGATATTCAAACTTTCAAGCCTCCTTAATTTTCAAGCATTATAGAAGTCTAGCTTAAGACTATAAAGGAGCGCTTCTCGGGAGGCAACTCGAGTACTAACCCCACTTCTTTTGGTAGTTTTTCGTTTTATTTTCTTTATTACTTTTCTTTTTCATTTTTAACTAACCTAAAAGTGCAGAAATCCAGAACACACGGCCTTATACACGGCCGTGTCCATGGTCGTGTGGACCACCAAAACTGCCACACTGACGGAGTAGAGGCCGTGCAGTCAGCCAACCACCACTCCGATGTCACAGATCCAACCACTTTTAGCACGGGCACCGACAGACAAGGCACAACCGTGGCACAAACCATGTAAGGTTACTGACTTCTACGCCACGGCTAGAACATGGCCATGCCCTAAACCGTGTGAAAATTTTGAGGATACTGACTTATCGACCACGGGTAGCACACGTCCGTGTCAAAAAACCATGCCCAAACAAGCACGGATGTGGTGAGATCATGCACGGGCAAAGGGAGGTAGCACCCCTTACAACACGGCCGTGCGAGGCAGCCGTGTAAGTCGACACGCCCAGGAGCCACGGCCGTGGAAGAGCAGAATAATTGAGCATCTATTTAAACCCTTCACCCCTTCTCTTTCTCATCCGATTTTCTCACTATTTCTTTGAAGTTTTAAACTCTTCCATCTCAAATCCTATCTTCACTAAATCTCTAGGCCCTTGAGCAAGCCAAAACACAATGACAAAGAAGCGTAAAAGGCCACATTCCGCAAGGAAGAACGATCACTATGAGTTCATGCCGGCAGCTTCGTTCCAAAATCGAGCCAAGGATATTTGAGGCTACATAGTTTTGATATTTTCTTTCTCTTTTGCTTCAATATGCTTCTCTTCTCCTTTATTTTCCTTTTCTAGATTTTTGCACTACTATTTTTATTTAATTTCACTTTAGCTTTTTAGTTTCAGGTTCGAAAGGCTGCTAGGGAATCACGCCACTTCCGCCTCCTCCACCATATCCTTCTCCCTAGCGTTGATTCCCACCTTGCGAACCATCCCTCAATAAGGACTCTTCAGTCCATTTATCTTTAAATCTTATTTTGTTTACATTTTTGTTTCCTCTTTCTTTATTTTAATTTTACTTAATTATCTGTTTAGTTTCTTTTTCTTAGGTCTTAATAAATCCTGGCTCTCACGCAACCCACTCCCATACCGATGCCTTCGTCGCAGCAGGAACCACCCGCCGCAAGCACTATCCGTATCCAAGGGAGTAATCTTTACCCTTCTCTTTTGATTTGTCCCGTAGAAAATTCTTATTGAACTTTATACATTGAGGGCAATGTACATCTTAAGTGAGGGGGTAAATAGTTATACCCAACTTTTTTCATTATTCTTAAATCCCTGAGGGTAAAAATAGAATACATAGTGCCTAACTTTCCTCATCTCTCTCAAATCCCTAATTAAATTTTGTTCTTAAAGTAAAAATTGTCATAATACTAATTAGGATGAAATTTTAATAATTTTTATTGTTATGCTTTTGAATAAGTCATAGTTAATTGTACATTGATGATTAGTTTAAGGAATACTAGAGAATCAAACATGATAAGTCTGTTTTTCAGACAATAAAATTGTTAGTAAGTTGTTGACCTGAAATTAAATTCTACCTTGAAATTTGAAATTTATAAGGATGATATCAAAACACTCGTAATTTTATGTGAGCATTTGAACCTATAGAGCATACATTATTTTTCGTGCTCAGTCTTTGATTATTAGTGTGTCAACTATGAACTGTTATTCTAGAACTTGCTTTGTTTATACATGTTGAGACCACAGTTACGATTTGATATATAGAGATGATAAAGGCACTTAGGTTTTAACCCACTAATTCCACTAAATAGCTCACCCTAACAAATTAACCCCTAGTGAACCCCTTTGATCCTAACAACCCCTTTTGTTGACTTAACCGCTAATATTAACCCCAAGCCTTTGCATCTGTTTTCCCTTTTCCTTTGATTAACCCTTAATCGAGTTTTGATTTGACTAGCTACCAAAAATTCATTACTTAGTTTGTTCTTAAAAAAAAATAAATAAATAAATATTTAAGTCAGTTAAATTTTATAGTTTAAAAAGGGAGCTTACACAATCAAAAGCATATTTCCAGAAAAAGCTCGTATTAGTAAAGTATTGTTTAGTAGATGAAATTTTCGGGAAATTTTTAGGATAGGTAGTTATCAAGTCAATCTCGATTCTAACCTTCTAATTTCAGCTTGTGACCTCACCTTTCACCTCAGCCCCATTACAACCCGATCAAAGACCTTTTGATCTAATTATTATCTCGTATTACAGTGGTGGAGATTTGATTTTCAAGCAAGCCTATGGGATTAACTTTTCAGGTTTGACGTATGAGCGATCTTTTCTAACCCTTAAACACTTCTGAATGATTTGAGTGAACCTTAAGCGAGGATATCCATCCTTGTTGATTTTAGATTGAAAAGGTAACTGTTTAAGGGAAGGAAAACACCTATATTTTCGTGATATAAACTCATGACATGTCTCGATTGAACCTCTAGGACACTTTGAATTAAATCCTCCATGTATGAATTATCTATGAATTAGGATAAGACATTGTCAAGAAGAATTATAAATGGTGGGAAAAATTCATTTTAATTGTAAGATAAGAATTTTGCTTGAGGACAAGCAAAAGCTTAAGTGTGGGGGTATTTGATAAACCGGAAATATAACATATTTTAATCTTATATTTATTATGCTTTTTAGAGTTTTAAGCCTTGTTTTATATAAAAAGGTGTTTTTAATCTTTTCTTTTCATGTCTTATACTCAGGAAAGCACCCGAGAACGAAAAGAACGTAAAACGAGCCTAAAACGAAGGAAAAAGGCCTTTCCGCGAAATCAACACGGCCTGAACCAAGGACCACACGGCCGTGCCTCGACGAACACCTGGAGCACGGCCTCACCAACACCGCACACGGTCGTGCCAATACAGAAATCTGAATACGGTTAGGCCACGACTTGCACGGGCGTGTGACATGGCCGTGCCCCTGACGCTAGAAAGAGTAATTTCAATCAGAAAAGGATACTTAGGGAGAAAGAATCTCATTCCAAGAGCCTATAAATACACCCCAAGTACCAACTTGAAGGGGGGTCGAAAGCTAGGCCAAGGAGCCAAGCTGAGAAGGTCAGAGCTAGGGAATAACACGAGGATAGCCAGTCGATTCATCACCAAGAAGCCGAAATTATACTCAAGACGGCAAAATTCTCCTTCAATCACGACAGGGAATTTTAGGATTTTTCTTATGTTTTGTTTTATCTTTTCCCTTGTGATGTTTTATTTTTCTTTCATGAACTAAACCCCTCAGATACCTGAAGGGGGATGAAGCCTAGACAGATGTTTAGTATTTGATTTTTGGGTTATATGATAAATTACTTAGTTTGTTCTTAATTATGTTTCTTAATCAATATCGAATGTGCTTAGGTGGAGGAGGAATAGACCCTGCCTAAGAGTAGATCCAACATAATTAAGCGGAATTAATCGAGCGCCTAGAGATAGGGTTACGAGATTTTGCCGGATTAGGGTGAAACCTAATATGGGAATCCATTGATCGATTTACTGCTTTCCTAGGGGGTTATTATAAGCGAACGAGAGTTCCACTAATTAACCTACGATTAGACGTTATTCACCTCAAGAGAGGGTTTGGCATAGGTTAGGGAGTCTTACGGATCAAGCTAAATAAAAGAAATTGTATAATTTAATGTTAAGTAATAAAGTGAAGTTTAGGTGGATTCTTCTCGAGGGTATCATAAAAATCAATTGAGTCTTTTTCAAGTTATCCCCAATCTAGTCTTCTTATTATTGTTTCTTTAAGTCTAGTTATCGTTACTACCATTCACAACCAATTTTTATCTTATTTAGGCTAAGTAGTGAAAAGAAAGTGAGTATTAGTCAACTTAGTTCCTTTGGGTTCGACATCTGGTCTTGCCTAAACTATACTACTGTTCGATAGATACACTTGCCTTAACATCGTTGTCAGAGTTAGTCTCCAAGTTTGATCGTTCTTTTATAAATATTTAAAACTCTGATTTCACAGCGATCATAAGCCATTAATCTTGTATTTAACAGTGTTTGATCACTCTATGGGATGTATGCTGGGTCAGCACGATGACTCAGGAAGAAAGGAAAAGGCGATATATTCCCTCAGTAAGAAATTTACTGAGTGTGAAATGAGATATTCGCCCATTGAGAAATTGTGTTGTGCGTTGATTTGGGTGACTCGAAGATTGAGGCAATATATGTTGTATCACACGACCTGGTTAATCTCGAAATTAGACCCTCTAAAGTACATGATGGAGTCAACTGCTTTAAATGGAAGGATAGCTAGATGGCAAATTCTACTCTCCGAATTTGATATCGTCTGTGTGAGTCAGAAAGCTGTGAAAGGGAGCGCAATTGCAGACTTTTTAGCTAGCAGAGCTTTAGAAGATTATGAGCCATTAAATTTTGATTTCCCCAATGAGGATTTGATGTATGTGGCAGCTACTGAAGAAGGCACTGTAAAAGATCGCCTTTGAAAATTGAACTTCGACGGAGCATCAAATGTTGTCGGTAATGGAATTGGGGCAGTATTAGTATCCCCAAATGGAGATCATTGCCCATTCACTTGCAAATTGGATTTCGATTGTACAAATAATATGGCAGAGTATGAGGCATGTATCATGGGACTCTGGGCGGCCATTGAGCTCAACATCAAATTGTTAGAGGTATATGGAGATTCGGCACTAGTAATATACTAACTAAAAGGCGAATGGGAAACAAGAGACCCTAAATTGATCAATTACCGAAGGATAGTTATGGGATTAATTGAGGAGTTCGATGATGTTACTTTTAGCTATCTCCCACGAGAAGAAAATCAGATGGCAGATGCTTTGGCCACTCTGGCCTCCATGATCAAAGTGGGTAAGCAAGAGGGTGTAAAGCCTATCCAAATGAGTATCTACGAAGCTCCAACCCATTGTTATAACTTGGATGAAGAGGAAAATGATAATCATCCTTGGTATCACCATATATTGCAGTACGTGAGAAATCGTGAGTATCCTAAGCAAGCAACTGAGAATGAAAAGAGAACATTAAGAAGGCTAGCTTGTGATTATGTTTTAGATGGGGAAGTCCTATACAAAAGAAGAAGGGATCAGGTACTATTGAGATGTGTCGACGCTGTTGAAGGTAAGAAAATCCTGGAAGAAGTCTATGAGGGTGTCTGTGGGACTCATGCTAACGGCTTTACAATGGCCAGGTAGATTATGAGATTCGGATACTATTGGTCTACCATGGAGGGAGATTGCATCAATTATGCTAGAACATGTCACAAATGTCAGATATATGGGGACAAAATTCACATGCCTCCTTCACCATTGCATGTTATGACTTCCCCATGGCCTTTCTCTATGTGGGGTATGGATGTCATCGGGCCGATCTCTCCGAAAGCTTCAAATAGGCATCGTTTCATTTTCGTAGTTATCGATTATTTCACTAAATGGGTAGAAATTGCTTCATATGCTAGTGTTACCAAGGCGGCAGTCAGCAGATTCCTAAAAAGGGAAATCATATGGATCATATCCGGCAATACGTTAAACTTGAACAACAGCACAATAGCGGAAGTCTGTAGTCAATTCAAGAGATCAGGCACCATAATTTGTCACCATATCTGTAACACCCCTTACCCGTATTCGACACCGAAATAGGGTACGAGGCATTACCGGAATTACAAATTTATTTATCAAAAAATTTATATCATTTAACATTTATTTTTGAAACCAATCAAAAATCAAACATATTATCCCTTAAAACATATTTATTTTTCTTATTTCATGACTTACTTGAATTTATTTCTCGTCTCAACATATTTAATTACCTTTTATTTACATATTACAGATAATCACATATTGACATGTCATGATAAATATCATTCTCTTGCCGTTTATTCATAAATATATATTAGTTAATTCATTATATCAATATTTCACGTGCTATCAACTTATATTTCCTTATATCACATATTTAAAGTTACACGAACTTACCTGGCTAAATTTGCAGAAATACCAAGATTCAAGGGCATTTTGGTAATTCCCCATTTTCATCGATTTTTCAACCGATCTTAATCTAATTAATAATTTCATTCAATTTTGCAATTTTAAATAATAAAATAATCCATTCCATGTAAATTGGTTATCTCCAACATTTATACAAAACTAATCATAAACTTTTACTTTTATTCAATTTAGTCCCTGAGCCTAAAACATTACAAATTAGCCATGCTAGCTGAATATTCATACATATTTTTCCTCCTCCTCCTCTCCATTCCACATCCTTAATGTATATAGCATTCTATAAGTAACATTATCAATAATTTTCAACATTTACTTATGTGAATATTTAAGCTGTCCATGCGTGTCATAGTCACTAAATTATTTTTATCTGGAGCTACAGAACTCCAAATGAAGAACCGTTAATTTTTCTTGAAACTAGACTCATATATCTTTTTACTATAATTTTTCCAGAATTTTTGGTATAGCCAATCAATACCAGATTATTCTTAAAGTTTCCCCTGTTTTACTGTTTGACTGTTCTGACCTCTCTTCACTACGAATCAAATTACTCTTCATACAAAATTCATATGACCTTCTTGTTTATTTCATTTGAAAATAGACTCATTCAGGATTCTAAAAATATAAAGTTAAGCCCCTAATTATTTTTCTCCAATTTTTATGATTTTTCAAAGTCAGAACAGGGGATCCTGAAATCACCCTGAACCAGTTTCACTAAAATTTAAATATCTCATAATACAGAACTTATTTGATTTCTCTATTTCTTTCATATGAAAGTAGACTCAATAAGCTTCAATTTCATATCTTACTCAGCTTCTAATTCCACTTCTACGATTTTTGGTGATTTTTCAAAGTTACTCTACTGCTGCTGTCCAAAACAGTTTTGTTATAGCTTATTTTACAATTAAATCCTTTACCCAATTCTAACTTCAAATTCTTTCAATTAAACCACTAATTCATCATTTTATTCATCATATGCTATATTCAACAGCTTTAAAACTTCAAAAACTTCAACTTAAATTCATCAAAACTTTGTTCTAAAACTTATAAAACATCAAAATTAAAAGAGAAGGACTAAATTAACTTACCAATTAAACTTCCAAGCTTCAAACCATCAATTTCTCCTTTTTCTTTCTTTCCCTTTTTCTTCCCCTGCTTTCGTCTTGTTCTCTGTTTCATTTTCTGGTATTCTTCTTTTACTTCTTTTGGTTTATATATATATAATAATATAATAATATAATATAATATAATATAATATAATAATATACTTTAAAAAAATCTGAGATTTTCTTACGTTAACCGCCTCAACTATGCAAAATGGTAAAATTACCATTTTGATCCTTCATAATTTCTTTTAATCTATAATTTAACTTTTACTTTCATTTCAGTTTAGTCCTTTTCATTTAATTTCCTACCCAAAGCGTTAAAATTTTCTAACGAAAGTTTAATAATAACTTAATGACACTCCATAAATATTTTTAGAAATATTTATGGCTCACTTTATGAATTCGAGGTCTCAATACCTCGTTTTTGGCCCAATTTTTTCTAATTAATTCTTTGAGTTCACAAAATTCACTAATTTTAAAATATTTCTAAAATCACACTTAACTTATAACTATCGATTAACAAAATTTTCTAACTTTTCGTCGATTTAGTGATCTCGAATCACTGTCCGACACTATTAAAATTGGGTCATTACAATTCTTCCCCTAAAAAAATTTAGTCCTCGAAATTTCCTTATTATTTTGATCATGAACTTCGTTATTTCTATAATTCTATAGCTCCTTTGTGCACATATTTATCTGATTTATCATTTATATCCATTCCATATCCTTTTCAGTTTGCAATTCATTTTTAATTCAATATTGCGAACATACCTTATAATGAAAATTACTTACCTTTTTATAAGAGGCCCAATAGATTCAATAGAATACTTAAGATATATGAAACAAATATAGAAGTGTATTATTATTTACTATTAATCGAGATAGCACTTGATGAGAACCAAAGTGTTATTATCGAGAGAATGCGCTAAAGTTCCTTAATGGTATACCACTAATATCTTAGTAGATTTAATCTCATTTACTTGGGAAAATTACATTATACACGCATGTCACTTTTACAATTTTAACATAATGCTTTTACATATCATTTTTTTTCCAATTTCACTTAAATGTATTCACAAATAAATTTAATTTCACTTCCTCTTCAATATACAATTCAATACTAATATTTATCCATCGATTAATTCAGTTTCCATTTAATTCATCAATAACGCTTACCTCATACTTCACTTACTATACGCATAATTTAAATTTAACATTTAATATTAAATAGTAAACATCAAGCATGCAACAATATAAGTCATATGTGTTAATTTATACTTTAATTTCATACCTCAACAATAGCATTTCATCAAATAGCATCATATATCATCTATATTATTTTTAATCAATTCATAAACCTTTGGTTCAAGTTTTCAATCTCATATCTCAATTTCAATTTACATTTCAATTCCTAATTCCACTTTTCCATACTTTCAATAGTTTAACCGATCAAATTCAATCGATTTTTCTCATTTCGTTTATTCAATGATTTCAATAATAATAATTTGATATTTTAACAAATTTATGAACCTTAAGTTCATACTTCAATTCTCACATTTCAATTCGATTCACAATTCAACTCATAATTTCTTACTCATATTTTCAATAGTTCAATCGATCAAATTTATTTAGTTTTTCTCATTTTAGTTATTCACCCTATTAACAATCCGGACTTTGACAGATACACGGATTCCAACCCAAACACACGAAGACGGCACATTGTGCCTTAACGGTACACAATATCGACACACAAAGTGTCGAATCGATGCTGATAAGAATGATGAATGAGTCGGCATGTAAGTGCTCGATCGAAGCGGCAAAACCGCACTCTTCCATATCCTATAGCATGTCAATTATATCCGACTAGTCCGACAAGTTAATAGGAGATCAATTCTCATTTCATTTTTTTCTATTTCAAATTCACTTTTCCATTTCCTAATCAGTATATAATTCAATGATTCACTTTGTTCTCATTTCACTTTCTTAGCCCAAAGTAGACTTTATAGAACACACCGGATATACGGAGCAGATACTGAGGTGCATTATGATGCACAAGTGAACAGAGAGCACCAATGTGCTAATAATAAGAGAGCACCAACGTGCTAATAATCGAGAGCACGGCGACGCTAATATCGGAGAGCACCAATGTGCTAATATCGAGAGCACCAATGTGCTAATATCGAGAAGCACCGGCGTGCTAATATCGGAGAGCACCAATGTGCTAATATCGAGAGCACCAATGTGCTAATATCGAGAGCACCGGCGTGCTAATATCGGAGAGCACCAATGTGCTAATATCGAGAGCACCAATGTGCTAATATCGAGAAACAGCGACGTGCTAATATCGGAGAGCACCAATGTGCTAATATCGAGAGAGCACCAATGTGCTAATATCGAGAGCACCGACGTGCTAATATCGGAGAGCACCAATGTGCTAATATCGAGAGCACTAACGTGCTAATGTTCCTTAATATCCCGAGTAGTTCTAAATTTCGTCTACTTGGGCATTAAAAGTGAATCTCATATATTTAAATAATTCACATAAATATTTCAAAAGATAAATAACAATAATTTAAAATTCTTGTAGTACTTACAACAAAAAGGTTGAAATGATATATGTTATTCTTCCTTCACTCCTTAACCTTCTCTTTTCCTTTTCCTTCAATTCGGTCCTCTCCTTTCTTTCTCAAATTGATTTCATATAAACATATAACATTTATATGTAAAAAGTAATCAAATAAACTTTCTATATTATTTAACAAAATAAGCATGTATAATATATTTTTATTCAATTCGTATTTTTAATTTATTGTCTAATCAAATTTAAAATCACTAATTACTTTTCAATCAATATACATTTCAATTACTCACATATTTTCTTTATTTAATTTAATTTGCCTTCAAATATTCAAATAATTCATAATTCGATTCACGTAATTTAAATAACTTTCTAATTTCCAGTTCATTCTACTTTCACTTCTTATTTCAACCAGTTTCACAGTATTGCAGTAATTCTTCATAGTTTAATGCAATACACATAACAATATTCAATAACTTCATGATTCAATTCAGTACACAAAATAATATTCAGTATTCCATAATTGATTCGATGACGAGTCTCAACTTGATTACTCAATCTTAAATTTATCATTTTACTAAATACTTACCTTAAAATACTTACCACACATAATTAATAAATTACACATAATAATGATAAAGTTTAAATTATAATGATACAAATATCATCAAAGTCGGAACATATCACATTATCTCAAGTTATATATTAATAATAGCATATATTTCTAGACTTCACATATACTACATTTGGTCCGAGAACCGACTAAACCTAAGCTCGATACCACTAAATGTAACACCCTTACCCGTATTCGACACCGAAATAGGGTGCGAGGCATTACAGGAATTACAAATTTATTTATCAAAAATTTATATCATTTAACATTTATTTTTGAAACCAATCAAAAATCAAACATATTATCCCTTAAAACATATTTATTTTTCTTATTTCATGACTTACTTGAATTTATTTCTCGTCTCAACATATTTAATTACCTTTTATTTACATATTACGAGATAATCACATATTGACATGTCATGATAAATATCATTCTCTTGCCGTTTATTCATAAATATATATTAGTTAATTCATTATATCAATATTTCACGTGCTATCAACTTATATTTCCTTATATCACATATTTAAAGTTACACGAACTTACTCAGCTAAATTTTAGAAATACCAAGATTCAAGGGCATTTTGGTAATTCCCCATTTTCATCGATTTTTCAACCGATCTTAATCTAATTAATAATTTCATTCAATTTTGCAATTTTAAATAATAAAATAATCCATTCCATGTAAATTGGTTATCTCCAACATTTATACAAAACTAATCATAAACTTTTACTTTTATTCAATTTAGTCCCTGAGCCTAAAACATTACAAATTAGCCATGCTAGCTGAATATTCATACATATTTTTCCTCCTCCTCCTCTCCATTCCACATCCTTAATGTATATAGCATTCTATAAGTAACATTATCAATAATTTTCAACATTTACTTATGTGAATATTTAAGCTGTCCATGCGTGTCATAGTCACTAAATTATTTTTATCTGGAGCTACAGAACTCCAAATGAAGAACCGTTAATTTTTCTTGAAACTAGACTCATATATCTTTTTTTACTATAATTTTTCCAGAATTTTTGGTATAGCCAATCAATACCAGATTATTCTTAAAGTTTCCCCTGTTTTACTGTTTGACTGTTCTGACCTCTCTTCACTACGAATCAAATTACTCTTCATACAAAATTCATATGACCTTCTTGTTTATTTCATTTGAAAATAGACTCATTCAGGATTCTAAAAATATAAAGTTAAGCCCCTAATTATTTTTCTCCAATTTTTATGATTTTTCAAAGTCAGAACAGGGGATCCTGAAATCACCCTGAACCAGTTTCACTAAAATTTAAATATCTCATAATACAGAACTTATTTGATTTCTCTATTTCTTTCATATGAAAGTAGACTCAATAAGCTTCAATTTCATATCTTACTCAGCTTCTAATTCCACTTCTACGATTTTTGGTGATTTTTCAAAGTTACTCTACTGCTGCTGTCCAAAACAGTTTTGTTATAGCTTATTTTACAATTAAATCCTTTACCCAATTCTAACTTCAAATTCTTTCAATTAAACCACTAATTCATCATTTTATTCATCATATGCTATATTCAACAGCTTTAAAACTTCAAAAACTTCAACTTAAATTCATCAAAACTTTGTTCTAAAACTTATAAAACATCAAAATTAAAAGAGAAGGACTAAATTAACTTACCAATTAAACTTCCAAGCTTCAAACCATCAATTTCTCCTTTTTCTTTCTTTCTTTCCCTTTTTCTTCCCCTGCTTTCGTCTTGTTCTCTGTTTCATTTTCTGGTATTCTTCTTTTACTTCTTTTGGTTTATATATATATAATAATATAATAATATAATATAATATAATATAATATAATAATATACTTTAAAAAATCTGAGATTTTCTTACGTTAACCGCCTCAACTATGCAAAATGGTAAAATTACCATTTTGATCCTTCATAATTTCTTTTAATCTATAATTTAACTTTTACTTTCATTTCAGTTTAGTCCTTTTCATTTAATTTCCTACCCAAACGTTAAAATTTTCTAACGAAAGTTTAATAATAACTTAATGACACTCCATAAATATTTTTAGAAATATTTATGGCTCACTTTATGAATTCGAGGTCTCAATACCTCGTTTTTGGCCCAATTTTTTTCTAATTAATTCTTTGATTCACAAAATTCACTAATTTTAAAATATTTCTAAAATCACACTTAACTTATAACTATCGATTAACAAAATTTTCTAACTTTTCGTCAGATTTAGTGATCTCGAATCACTGTTCCGACACTATTAAAATTGGGCTGTTACAATATCGTCCAAAAATGAATGGTGCAGTAGAAGCAGCCAATAAGAGCATCAAGAAGATTGTGGGGAAAATGGCAGAAACTTATAAAGATTGGCACGAAAAGTTACTGTTCGCCCTCTATGCTTATCGAACATCAGTTAGGACTTCTACTAGGGCAACTCCTTTCTCACTAGTTTATGGAATGGAGGCAGTGCTCCCTATCGAGGTTGAAATTCCTTCCCTTCAAGTCTTGTCAGAATTAAAGTTAGATGAAGCTGAGTGGATCCAGTCTCGATACAATCAGTTGAACTTGATTGAGGGAAAACTGCTAAAGGCCATTCGCCATGGCCAGATATACCAAAAAAGGACGATGCGGGCTTATGACAAAAAGATTCGCCCAAGAGAATTTTACGAGGGAGACTTGGTATTGAAAAAGATTCTCCCTATACAAAGAGATTTTAGGGGGAAGTGGATGCCAAATTAGGAAGAACCCTATGTGGTGAAAAAGGCTTTCTCTGGAGGAGCATTGATTCTAGCCGAGATGGATGGAAAAAACTTACCCAATCCTGTAAACTCGGATTCTGTTAAGAAGTACTTCACTTGAAAAGGGAAAGAAGCCAAAGTGAAAACCCGCAAAATGCGCTTTGAGTTCTCTTCAAAAAAAAATGAAAAATGAAAAATAAAAATGGAAATGCCAGGGTGAAAACCCGTAAAGGGCGCCTTGAGACCAAAGGGGTTTTGAGTCAAAAACCCGAAAAGGGCGGCTTAAATTGCCATCACAGCCTAATAGGGCATGCGGTGATCCTGCCATACTTGAATTAACAAGGAAAGGATATATTGCATCTTGGTGCTTCGACAGAATACTCAAGATCTTCTAAACACATGTCACACTCAAAATAATCCTCCAGATATTGGGGCAGAGAAGCTCAGGTGGCGATATCTAGAGGTTGCATAGTAGTCGTTTTTATTAAATGTGCCATCTTTGAATACCTTGTTCTTTTCAAGATGTACCTTTTGGTTAGTTTCTTTATTAATTATAAGCTTTACTTCACACCGATTTTATTCTCATCTATTGATATTACCCCCATGCAAGCTTGTTGCATTGAAATAATGATGGATGAACTAATAATGCTTTTATAAAAGAAGTTTTGTGCATTACTCTAGAGGTTTCTAATAAAACAATAACCCAAAAACAGGACTATTGTGTAAAACTCACTAGGTTTAAGGGGTTGATAATATCAGAAAAGGTGGTATCTATAAATGATGATTTCTTCATTTTTAAAGTACCACAGCAAAAGGGAGGCTTTAATAAACAATAAGAAAGAGACTGTTCTCAATGATGAAATGTTGTGAGAATGGGTAACAAACTAATTTGTGTCCTATATGCTAAAGAGGGCAAGGGGTCACACAAACCTTACACTTTTGGGATACGAGGGAACAGACATTGAAGCCATAACAAGGGCAAGTTAACGGAGTATAGTAGCGATTTCTCTGAGTTCTGGGGCCAAATTATCGGTTGAACAGGGACAACATGATGCAAGCAAGGGTGCCCTTAAAACATTAGAAAAAGATCACCTTCATGACATTCTGCATTCATGTATATGTCATCTGCACTACATTTAGTTAGGAGCATTAGATCCATTCTGATCATTTCATTCTAACCATTTTGCATAAACACGAAAAGGATTTCACAGCGCAGGTCCACTAAAGGACGTTGTCGCATCATCAGTAAAATCGAAGATCTCGCATTCTTCAGCGAAGCAGATCGAAGGCAGTAGATCTGGTAATCCTGAAGTAGCAGGAACAGATCGAACCCAAACAATTCTTTTATCTCCTCGAAGTTCCAGTGGAGTAGATTGAGGCTACCAATCTCTCCTCCCTGAGTTTACGATGAGGATCAGTCAGTATCCCTTTGAAGTTTCAGCAGAGAAGATTGAGGTTACAAATCTCTTCTCCCTGAATTTCTATCTCCTCAAAGTTCCAGTGGAGTAGGTTGATGCTACCAATCCCTCCTCCCTGAGTTTACGATGAGGATCAGTCAGTATTCCTTTGAAGTTTCAGCAGAGAAGATTGAGGTTACGAATCTCTTCTCCCTGATTTTTTATCTCCTCGAAGTTCCAGTAGAGTAGGTTGAAGCTACAAATCCCTCCTCCCTGAGTTTACAATAAGGATCAGTCCATCTTTCTGTGAAGTTTCGGCAGAGAAGATTGAGGTTACGAATCTCTTCTCCCTGAACTTTTATCACCTCGAAGTCCCAGTGGAGCAGGTCGAGGTTACAAATCCCTCCTCCCTGAGTGTATTGAGGATCAAATTTTATTCTCGAGTAATCTCATTAGGAAGATCAAAGCTACGAGTCTCTTCTCTCAGTATACTCATCTCCTTGAAGACGTAGTGGGATAGAATAAAGATACTTGAAGAAAAGAAGTGCCAAGAGGTCAAGATTTGGTAAGACCGGGCAAGTTTGGCCCTTTTTGAAGTTTTTGCTCTATTCACGTTACACGACAATGAGCAAAGAAGGGCAGCTGTAGGGCCTAAAATTTGCCCGGGGCCAATATTAACCAAACCAAAAACAATTACAGTCTTTAAATGTTCATTTTACAACCCAGCAATAGGCCCAATTGGCCCAGATACTAAATAAATCACTACCCGTTCTCTAAGTCTAAATTCCTAGCCTAAATACTCCCACTAAACCAGTGCAAAACCCAAACATCAGAACAGACCCAGACGGCCCAAGCAGAACAGAACTCTAGAAGCTTCTGGCGCCTTCTTCGTAGCCACTCACGCGCGACTTTTGGGCTACCGCGTGCCTCCACGCGCATGATCGTTCGTATGCCCACGCGTGCCTTCACACGCTCCACCCACGCGTAAGCTTCTATCGGTGCGCATACGTACTGCCTCTAGTGCCCTCAAGTCATACGACCCCTCTGCACCTAGGCCACGTTTGGTATCTGCAAAACAAACGGAAAGAATGACGCAAAAAGAGCAAATACAGAATAGAAAAAGCACAAAAGAAACAGCTTGTATTTTTTTATTTTTGGATCGGCTATAAAAAGGGCCGAGCCACAACCACTGTTTTTTTCAGAGGCACACATAACAGAGTAATACGAAAAGCAATAGCAGAGATTCAAACAAAAAGGTTGCCTTCTTTTTGATTATTTTTGACTCTATTTTCTATATTTCTTTCTTTTCTTCCTCGGTATACAAAAGATAAAAGAGAGGGAGGCGAGTTTACCCAGGTCGAGCGCTCAATCTTCATATGCTCCATTGTAATCGGTGCTAGATGAGGGTTAATGCGCAAGGATTTAAAGTTGTTATCCTCGAAATCAATCGACGCATTCGAGCACAATTTTTCGCTGAGTATGATAGCGATTTGACAGTGAACGGAGGAGGCCTTTCATCAGTGTACTACTTTCGTCGGTCGTGATGGCGATAAGGTGGTGAACGGAGGGGTCTTCTTTGTGGCAGGAAGCGGAGATGAAAGAAAGGGGCTAGGGTTTTGTTAAAAGAGGGTTAGCAGAGGAGTTAAAGTAGTTTATATAGGGGTTTGGTCACTAGCAAAATGACGATGCTTTAGGTTAATACCGATAACCTCGAAACGATGCCTTATGATCAGATCCAACTTGGCCCGACCCGATTTCAGGATCCGCGCCTTTTGTATGTGCGATCAATTTGCGCATTTGATCCGTCCCTATTTAGTTGCGATTCGATTAGGTCCCTCGTACGGTGTCTTTTTAAATTAGCTTTTACATTTTAATGGTGTTACATTTTCGTCCAAGTTAGTACGCAGCGTTTGGGGTTTGAGGAATATTTGCCGATTTAATCCTTAATAATCTGCATGTATTTCGATTCAACCCCCACACTTGTAAAAATGATTTTTCTTAATCTTTTAATTTTATTTTGATTTCGTTAAATCCTTCTTTGTTTTCATATGCATTTCCTACCTCTTATTTTTGTTTTATTAACTTATTAATTAAGTTTTAAATTGTTTTTCTAAAAAGAAAACATCTATACCATTTGTTTCTAAAATAAACATATCATATATATATATTTAAACATGTTTCAACAATGGTTTATTTTGGATTGTGTTCATATCATATATCTTGTCTTTTTGGGTACATACGTATATAGATGTTTTATACTGTTTATATCTTTTGTATTGAATTTCACTTATCTATTGCGAATCGCTTCTTACTTTGGTTTGTTCGAAATATATTTATTGATAGATCTTGTTTTCTTGTTTAGTCATGTATTATTTTACTCCATTTTCTTCAATTGCTAATGTTGAAATTATGTCGCATGATTATTGCTATTATATGAATTGTAATTTGTTAATTTGTAACTATTAATTATTCGTAATTTATCATTGTAATGCTTGATATATGGATTAAATATCTTGCATTGTATATTAGTATTCCGTTGTACCTTATGAAAAACGTTGCGTTTTAATGTCACTTTAGTTTTAAAGATCATTTTTTCTATTATTTAAAGTTTTTTTTTTGATAAGGCAATGCTTGGGTTTGGTGGTTTCGAGAGAATCGTGCTCTAAGTTACTGAGTTCTGGTTCTCATCGTTTAAAACCTAATAATCGAGCATCCTTTCTCTCTTAAATTAAAATTCATTGTATTTTAAATAATAAAAAAACTTATTCTCGAGATTTTTGAGATATTGCGCCCTAACTTACTGGGTGTGATATTTTACTTTCTCGAGATAAGAATTTCAAAAGAACAAAGGCAATATTCCGTATTTGGGAATTTTGAGAAATAGTGCCCTAACTTACCGGGTTACGATTTTTCATTTAACCTAAATAATTGAATATCCTTCTCCTTTTTAATGAATGAGTATCGAATGTCGAAGGATAAATCTAAATTTATGTAAAACGTTGTGATCTAACTTGCTGAGTACGACATTTTATTTCTTCAAAATAGGAACTTTCGGCATCCAATATGATGCTTTTTAAATTTTTTTTTAATAAATGAATCGTAATCTAGAATCTTTTCAAATTTTCGGCATTAGGACATCAATTAATCAATTTGGTACCAGTTTTGGGCGTTGCGAGGGTGCTAATCCTTCCTCGTACGTAACCGACCCCCGAACCCATTTTTTTAGATTTCGCAGACCAAAATTATTGTTTTAATAAATCAAAATGTTTTATTAAAATAATTCATCTCAAGGTGATCCGATCACACCTCGAACAAAAGATCGGTGGCGATTCTATTTCCATTTGTATTTTAAAGTCGATTTCTTTTTTTTTAAACCTTCGATAAAAAAATGGTTTCGACAGCCGGCACCACACTGTAAAAAAAAAATTGGATGCTGGCCTGTAGATGGCCAGCACTAGTACTTTTTTAATGGCCTGATGCAAATTATTTTACTTTTGGCCTTCTAATGGCCGGCACCAGACTTAAAAAAAAAATAGGGTGCTGGCATGTAGATGGCCGGCACCAAACCTTATATATATAGCGGGTGGTTTGGATTGTGATAATGTAAATGGATAAGAAAAAAAAATTGAGAGAAGAATAAAAATGAGAGTGTTTTTAGTTTATCATCAAATGAGTTCTTTTTAGTGGATTGTATAAGGAAGTTTTTTGTAGTGGATTGTATATGGGAGTTTTTTGTAGTGTACAACCGAATTTCGAAGTTGAATTATATACTGTCATGTTTTAACGGAGTTAAATTATATACTGTCATGTCCACCCTAAAGGCTATGTTGCAAGGGTTGGATAACTTTCTGTACCTTAGACAGGTAATCGAGATGTCCAACGCAGATGGACATTATCTATGGTGCAATAGCATCCCCATGGAAAGGTATCTCAGGGGACAATGGAAGAAGAAATGGTCTGGAGCTTTTAGGAAGTTATATTTTCTTTTGGTTTTCTGTTTCTTTTTAATTTTGCTGATTGTGTCAGCTATCCAATTAACCTGAACAAATGCAATGTAGACCTGATTCAAGCAGAAGACGATTAATTGTGAAGAAACTGTGGAAATTTATTAGAATTTAACGTAGACCTAATTAGAATGTTTGTATTTTTTTTAAATATGTAAATTTAATGTAGTTGTTTAAGATTTAAGGTTTCATTTTTTATATTTTCGTGTATTAATTTCTTTGAATGTTTGTATTTGTTGTATCTATAAATTTAACTTAGTCTGTATTATATGTAGTTTGAATTTAAAATTTTCGTGTATTAATTTTACCAATATGTTTGTAATTTGTTGGGTGTTTAAATTTAATTTAATATATAATAGCCTTGTTTGAATTTTATATTTTTTTGTATTAATATTTTAGAATGTTTGTATTTTATTGTGTTTGTAAATTTAATTTGTCAAATTTTATTACTTATTTGAATTATATTTTTAAATTAAATATTTCGAATTCATTTATTAAAACAAATAATTAATTTAGAAAAATTAAACTAATATTTAAAATAGAATAATTACAAAATAAAGTAAATATTTATAGATAAAAATTAAAATTGTCGTGATCTCGGCGACGTCCCCAGCGCTAGAGTATAACGGTCCGGACGCCTCCGTCGGCTATGTTGTTCACCTTGCTGAGGCGTTTGATAATTGCTCGATCCGGCCTCCGGTGTCCCGTCCGGTGTACTTAGAAAAGTAGAATAATCATATATACCATAATCGATAGTTAATGGGTATTGCATGACCGGAGGACTGATGGAAAAATATCCTCAGTGGTGGGTGTATGTGCTTCGGGATTGAGCTCCGGGTGGTATGAGGACGGTCCGAACCGTGTCGAATGTTGAGGCTCAAGGTCGTCACCAAAAATATCCGCGAATGATGGAGTAATTTCTTGCAGCAGATTCGGATCCAGGTGGTGTGAATATCAGCCAGATGCTTTATATTGGGGCTCCAGATCGGGGTTCGAGGCTGTATCAGATTCGATGTTCCCGAATGGAAAAAAAAACTCGATTATGGCGCGGTTGTACATTCCTTTGTTGCCATCAGGAAGATTTTGGTTGCGCGTCTCTTTGGATCATCATGTAACAACCTTGGTATATAAAGGGTTTCCCGTGTGCCATATACCATGCTGCATACTTACGCGTAGAAGAGAACCTTTCCTCTAAGACATACAATGGAGAGCTCCTCAAATGTCGATCATTTCATAAAAAGATATATGGTTCATGTTTTTGCACCCAATTTAAAGCGTCCCGATCCGAACCCTTTTTTGTCTATTCCGTGAACTTCACTAATGTCAACGGTAGGGTTCGGGATAGGTTGTGCGCAACCGAATTGCCTCAAACTTGACCTCCATCGTGCCACTCCACCATATGAAAATTAATCAACGGCACATTTGACACGAATAGCTGTTGCTGCTCGATAACCCATGCTGGTATGAGTGCCGCAATATCTTCCTTTACATATGGCATCCATATAAACTGCATAATATAGACAACACGTTATTATTTAATATTTTTCTTGTGCAGTAATTGTATTTAAAAAAGAAAGATTCGAAATCATATTTTATGCCACCCCCGGAATGAGTCTCTATCATCATATGGTACATAGGTACCATAAACGATCGCCCGAATCTCGATTTAGTTGCCCATCTAAAAATATGAATAAATATATCAGATTATTTTTTCCATGCAAAAAAATAGTATACTATATTATACAATTTAAAAATAGATGGCAAAATTGAACTATATATTTACCTATTAACGAGTGGTCACACATACGGTTGGTGGCTCACTGATGCCAAAAATAGCATTTGCTATAGTGCCCAAGGCTGCAGTAGAAGGCAGTAGCCGCCCATTGTTTTCGTAGATGGCTTTGTCGCTCGACAAAGCTTGCGGTATAAGCATGCCAACACTGCAAAGCCCCAACTTCGGCAAGCTCGAGATCTTCTAATAAAGTGAGATACATTATTGGGATTTTATTTTGATTGATGTCTGGCAATAGTATACCACCTATAAGTTGAAGAATGAACGCTCTTGCAGCCTAGATAATGTCCATCTGCGTTGGACTGCTCGGAAAATGCTGGAAGTTTTCTTTTAACCATGTAAATTTAATATTAGTTAATCGTCCTTCCTCGTTGTTGGGGGGCACCCTTCCAAGTAATTGCTCGCAAGTGACCCACGGGTTGGGCAGTCTTCCAAGCCCGATCACTGCTTGCCCGTTTATAGCCAGCCCTAGATGGACTGCTACGTCTTGCAGTGTAATGGTTACCTCCCTACATGGGAGGTGCAATGTATGTGTCTCTGGGCGCCATCTTTCAACTAAGGCCGATATTATATCGGCCGTAGCTCAGATATTTGAATGTACGCGGCTACCCCAAAACCCGCGATATTCAAATATGGCAAAACTCTTTGATTGAGAAAATAACCCAGATCATGCAACCGGGGTCTAACAATTCGATATGTTTCCTGCGTTTATAGTAAATATATAATGTTATATTTCTCGTTTAAAAAAGAATTTTTAAAGAATATTTAAAATTAAATGAAACAATTTGAGACTCGTTTACCTTATGCACATTAGCTGTAATATGGTTGTCATTGTTTATCGTATCCATGGAGTGATCGGCGGTGGTCGGAGGTTCTCGGTATTCGTCAATCGCTAGCGAAGTGGCCTATTTATAGTGGGGGACCATAGTGCTGAAGTGAGGGGCAAAATTGGAAAAAAAATGTGGATGTGGCCGGCCATTGGAAAGCCAAATTGGCCTTAACAGGCCTAATCCTAGGCCTGATGCAGGCCATCAGTTGTCTTTTTAGTATTTCTTTTTCTTTTTTATTTAAATTTCATTTCATTTATATTTTGATTTAATTTCATTTACATTTCTATTTCATTAAAATTATCAATCTTTCCATTAAAATTTAATTTTTTAAAATTTTAAAATTTTATATTCATTTAATATTTCATTCTATTAATTTTTTTCATTTAAGATTTTTTCTTTTTCATTTCAATTCCATTTATCTTATTTCAATTAAAAAAATTTAAAAAAAAAAACCATAGCCTCTGATTAGAAGTCATTTGAACTTTCTTTTTTTTTCCCTTTTTTTATTTCATTTTTATTATTTATATTGGCTATTTTAACATATTTAACATTTGAATTTCATGTCATGTCATTTCACCATATATTTTTTTTCCTTTTTCTATTATTTCAATGGTCGGCAATTACCAGCCCATTTTCTTCTTCAATTTGGCATAGGCCTGGCTTAAAGTCATGTCACCTTTTTTTTTTCATTTAATTCCAAATTTCAATCTCAATTTCATTTAATTTGAATTTCCATTTCATTTCATTTAAATTTCCATTTCATTTCATTTCATATTTGTTACAAATTACATTTCATTTCATTTGATTTTCCATTTTATTTAAATTATCTTTATTTTCATTTAAATTTAATTTTTTCTTATTTCATTTAAATTTGTTTTTTCATCATTTCATTTATTTGATCTATCTTCCCATTTCATTTAAATTATCTTTCTTTTCATTTCATTTATTTTATCTAATCAAGTGTGTAATTTGAATAAAGTATATTATTTATCTAATTTTTCATATTTTTACAATGTTTTTACAAGAACATGCGCTTAATAATATATCATTCGTCATCTTTGAGTCCGGCATTACGAGACGATTGACCGAAAACATAAACACGATTTGAGCATGTTAACCAGTTGTGTCGGATGTCCGACACACAGTGCACAGTTTGGGTTCGCCCGTCTCTCTGACATCCATGTCATTTCGAGTTCTAGTAGATTGTGGTCGACCTCTAAGATGTCTACGGAGACTACGGCCAGGTACCATCTCGAAAGCAGGCAGTGGAACTTCCTAGTTTGAGACATCGGGCATTACAGGAAATTCGTTCCCTCATATACGCAATGTGCGTTGCAACGTGTAGATCTCGTCTATGAATTGTTCAACATTTAAGTTTGCTCTCGCACACGCTGCATGAACATGCGCACACGGATATCCCGCACTCGCATCGCCTGTTGTACAAATCAACTGCGTACGACCTAGGTGGAAGACCTGAATGACGGTCGATGTACTCTTGAACTCGGAAAGTCTCTCAGTTGCACGAATACAATTCTGCATTCATTATTTGTGCCCTTCGACTATTTACCGCTGTGGCCTTTCGGATGCCCTCAATGTACACGTGCTCGGCCTCGATCTGCTTAGCTTGTCTAAATCCCATCTTAGGCATCAATGTGGCCAACCTATAGAATGTTACAGAGAAAACAACAGAAATCGGCAGATGACGTGTGCGCTTCAATACAAAGTTAACCGCCTCTACCAGGTTGGTCGTAATTTGCCTATACTGAAACCCCTTATCATAACTTTGAGTCCATTGCCAGTTCTCCATGCTACCCAACCATATCCGAAGATCGATTGGTAAAGATGACATCTGAGATTCAAGCCTCTCGAACCTCTGCCTGAATCTTTAGGGTTCTAACTCATGAGCTACAGATTTATTTTGAAATAATCATTTTAAAAACAACAACAAATTTCATAATTAATTTTTTAAATAAATATGTGAAAAATATAACGTCAATAATGACAAATATATCGCAAAGAAAAGAGAAATAAAAATAAAGAACACACAGATTTTACGTGAAAAACCCTTTCGGGAAAAAACCACGGGCAGAGGAGAAGAAAAATTCACTATGTCGAATTCGAACCCATTACAAGAGGAATAGACTATGTCTATTTATATGCTTGTAAAGCCATATTCTAATAGGAGTGTAATAAGATTGAAAACTCCTTATTCTAATCAATATCAAATAGATGAAGTTTAATAAGGTTTAAAAACCTTATTTAAAATAAAATAAAAGAAGTGTAATTCTATAGGGATTCTTCTTTTATTTTATTTTACCATGTATTTTATTTAAATAAGGATTCGGATCAATTAATTCTAACAATCTCCACCTTGACACGAATTCTCAATTAGCAAGTTCTTCATCGCGAACTCTTAATGAACAAGTTCTCTACCTCTTCCATAAAACCCCTTAAGGGTTTAACTTCAACAATGAACACCAACCAAGTCTAAACAATGCTCAAACTTGGTTATAGGAAGTGACTTAGTCATCATATCTGCAGGATTTTCATGAGTACTATTTTTGCTCACAACTATATCACCACGAGCAATAATATCACGAACAAAATGATACCGAACATCAATGTGTTTTATTCTCTCATGAAACATTTGATCTTTTGTAAAGAAGATGACACTTTGACTGTCATAAAATATTGTGCTGATTTGAAGGTGTAATACCCCTATACCCGGTTCAATTATGCAAACCCGGTATAAGACTATTACATTTGGTGCCAAAACAATTATGGCCAGATACTGTCTAATTAAAACATTTGAATATAATATTTTAACTTACCAACCATTTTTGCTACCATATTTATTGTTTATTAATTCATTCCATATATACTAAAATACTTCAAATAACTGAAAATAGATAAAATTTCAAGAATCTACATTTTAGTCCTTATCACATGGGAACACCTTTGAACTACATATGTACATGCCATTTTAATACAAAATATAGTACCTACTTTTGAAGCCCTTGAGGATGTGATGAGATGAGAGATCTTCTAGTTGGACTTCTTTTTTTGTCTACTTGTACCTACGCGTTAAAATAAACGCGTTAAGCCGGTGAAGGCTTAGTAAGCACTACAAAAATAATTAAATAAGCAATCATAACAGAATATTTTAACTCAATCAATTATTGCATATCTTCTCACATATAAGTTTCTTCATGTATGCCTTGCTTTAATAAAATTTAACTTATCTTTTGTAAGGTATAAATCTTACCTTAACACATCAGTAATTCACTTTGTCCTCGTTTCAATTCTTAGCCCAAAGTAGACTTTATAGAAACACATCGGATATACGGAACATATACAGAGGTGCATTATGATGCACAAGTGAGAGAGCACCAATGTGCTAATAATCGAGAAGCACCGGCGTGCTAATAATCGAGAGCACCAACGTGCTAATATCGAGAGCACCAACGTGCTAATATCGAGAGAGCACCAACGTGCTAATATCGAGAGCACCAACGTGCTAATATCGAGAGCGCGCTAAAGTTCCTTAATGGCATGCCACTAATATCCCAAATAGTTCTAATTTCGTCTACTTGGGCATTAAAAAGTGAATCTCATGTATTTAAATAATTCACATAAATATTTCAAAAGGATAAATAACAATAATTTAAAATTCTTGTAGTACTTACAATAAAAGATTGAGGTGATATGAATTCTTCTTCCTTCACTCCTTAACCTTCTCTTTTCCTTTTCCTTCGATTCGGTCCTCTCCTTCCTTTTCTTTTTCTTTAATTTCATATAAACATATAACATTTATATGTTAAAAATAATCAAATAATTTCCTGTACTATTTAATAAAATAAACATGTATAATAAAATAATTTCATCCTTTCTTACTTTTGCTTACATTTCAATTTAATCCTTTACTCATAAACTTATTCAAAGCTGTCCTTTTGTGTCATAGTCACTAAATTATTTATTTCTCGAGCTACAGAACTCCAAATGAAGAACCGTTAATTTTCCTTGAAACTAGACTCATATATCTTTTACTATAATTTTTCCAGAATTTTTGGTATGGCCAATCAATACCAGATTATTCTTAAAGTTTCCCCTGTTTTACTGTTTGACTGTTCTGACCTCTCTTCACTACGAATCAAATTACTCTTCGTACAGAATTCATATGACCTTCTTATTTATTTCATTTGAAAATAGACTCATTCAGGATTCTAAACATATAAAGTTAAGCCTCTAATTATTTTTCTTCAATTTGTTATGATTTTTCAAATTCAGAACAGGGGATCCCGAAATTCCTCTAAACCAGTCTTACAAAAATATAAATATCTCAAATTACAGAATTCCTTTGCTTTCCCTGTTTCTTTCATATGAAACTAGACTCAATAAGCTTTAATTTCATATCTCATTCAGCTTCTAATTCCACTTATACGATTTTTAGTGATTTTTCAAAACTAGTCTACTGCTGCTGTCCAAACTGTTTTAGTGCAAACTGTTTATTACCATTTTTCCCTTAAGCTTTCAATAAATGATAATTTCGTCCCTGCTCAATTAACTTCTCAATTGAGCTGATTTTTCTCAATAAACACCTTATTCTATCACTTTAAACAACTTTATAATCTTTGGGAATCAGAATTCCAGTAATAGACTTTAATTCCAAACATTTTCACAATTTAATCCTTAAAATCAATTTCTAACTAGATATTCCATTAATTAAACCCCTAATTCATCAATTTGATCCACATAACTCATGTTCAAAAATCTAAGAATTTCCAGAATTTCAACTTAATTCAACAAAACTTTGTTCTAAAACTTATAAAACATCAAAATTAGAAGAAAAGGGCTAAATTAACTTACCTATTAAACTCCAAGCTTCAAACTTTCTATTTTTCCTTTTTCTTCTTTCTTTTCTCTTTTTCTTCCTTCACTTCACGTTTGCTCTCTGTTCTTTTTTTTGCTTCTCTGTTTCTATATCTTTCTTTCCTTTAATCTATATATATATAATAATAAAATATAATAATATAATAATATACTTTATATACATCTATATCCATATACACGTTTTTAACCAAAATCTAGATTTTTTTTTTTTTTTTTTTTTAGCCTCAACATTTAAAAATGGCATAATTGCCTTTTTAGTCCTTTATATTTTCTTTTAAATCTATAATCAAACTTTTGCACCTTTTTCAATTTAATCCTTTTTCTCAAATACTTCTAATTAAATCAAATTCACCTAAATAAAACCTTATTAAACACACAACTAACTTTGTAAATATTTTTAATAAATATTTTATGAGTCCGTTTACTAAAAATAGAGACCCAATAACTCATTTTTCAATATCCATACTTTTGAGGTCGTTACAATTCTCCCCCTTTTGAAATTTCGTCCTCGAAATTTACTTAAAAAAAGAGATGAAACTCTTTGAATTCTTATAGTTTCTTTCAAATAAACACCTTGATAAATACCTTATCAACCAATGAGAATATTTAATATCCCGACATTTTAAATCCACAATTGATTTACGTTGTCGAATCTCGCTTTTAATCTATTCCGAATCACCTTTGTTTTTTCTTTCGTTTCCGGATCAAATCAACCCCATATATCTTCTTTTCATTGAGCTCTGTCCAATATAATGAGTGTTCTACATTTTCTATCATGCAAAGCTTCATACGGAGCCATTTTAATATTGGATGATAACTATTATTGTAAGCAAATTCAATCAAAGGTAGATACCTCTCTCAATTACCTTGAACTCTAGTATACAACAGAAGCATATCTTCCAATACACGAGTTAAACGCTCAGATTGGCCATCTGTCTCGAGGATGAAATGCGATCTTGAAATACAATGAATACCCAAAGCTTCTTTTAATTTATCCCAAAAACAAGGCGTAAATCGGGAATATCCAATATTATGGAGACAGACACTCTGTATGTATTCGACAATCTCGGATATATACAGTTTCACCAGTTTATCTAAAGAATAATCCATACGCATCGGAATAAAGTGTCTTTGATTTTACCAATCGGTCAACAATCACCCAAATAACATCTTCTTTTTTTTTTTTTTTTTTTTTCTCAGAGATAATGGTAACCCCGATACAAAATCCATAGTGATTCTTTCCCATTTCCATTCCGGTATAGTAATTGGTCGGAGTAACCAGAAGGTACTTGATGTTCTCGCTTTGACTGTTGACATATCGGACATCCGGATACAAACTCGTAAATATCACGTTTCATACCGCCACCAAGACATCTTCTTTCTAAATCTAACCAACTCTCTCTCAAATTATCCATCAATTTGCGAATGAAATGTCAGATCTTGAAATTGAGTTAAGTACTCAATAATTTCCTATAATTGTTTTCAGAACCCTAAGGTGAACTGCAATCTCGATCAGAAATTATCAATATTGGAATACCATGAAATCTTACAATTTCTGGAATGTACATCTCCGCAACTTTTTCAAGCCATCAATCGATTCGACTTTATAAATTAATCAACTATCACTCGTATAGCATTCTTATAAGTTATTAGAAATCGTAAAGTGAACCGTAAATCGTAGATCTCTATCAAACATTTCAATAATATAAATGGATCAATACTTCAACTTCAATAGTACTTTAAAATAGAAGAAGAAATCCAGAGTAGTCCCAATAATAACTTGAGTATAATAATACAACTTCTATAATCTAAGATCCATATACCGAGCTCCCATAATCTGAACCAAGATTTATAACAAAGAATATATATATTTACCTTCTATCTTTGAATACCCCTTCACGGATGAATCATATTTGATAGATAGGATCGACTATAAAATAATAAGAAAACCAAGATAGTGGAATCCCGGATGTGGCATAATGAAATCCCAGATGTGAAGCTATATTGAATTTCCGAGAATAAAAACCATATTCAATGATAAAGAAATCGATAATATTCCGAAGAAAAACCAAAAGAAGAATACCATTTATCCTCACTAGAAACGATTGTGATAAAGATAATGCAAATTGCGTATATGTACCAGAATATCAACCGATAGAAATAGAAAATAACTCCATATGAATCGATCATTAAGTCTTCTATCTAATGAGAACAAATTAGAAAATCCAAAGAAAAATAGAGAGCGAGACCGATCAGGAATCAACCAGAACTTCCATTTTAACGTTATGATTCCAAACTTTCTACACAATAAAAGTCACATCTGAACAGTTGCATATACCTCTGAAGATAAAAGAACATATAGAATACCCATATAGAATACCCAGAAGAGATCATTGTAGAATACCCAACTATAGCAGCTGTATTCAAATATTTCTGCAATTTCATTACTAATCCGTTAACATATATAATCATCAACAATCCCGTATCATTCACTTCACTCACAAAGCTTATTCGAAAGAAATTTTCAGTTAACTCATTCAGAGTTACCATATCCGAATAAATCAATTTACGATAAATGACTCCTTTCTTTAATAGTAGCAATGTATCCCCATATAATTTTGAGAAAAGAAATCGAGATAACTTCACGTTCATATTGAAAGAATGAGACATGTAGTTCTGCTTCAAATCCAGAAATTCTCTTTTCTTCTTCTCAAGATAAAGTTGTCTCACATATTTCTTTTTAAATTCAGATACAAAGGAATTCCAATTAATTTTTTCTGCAGAATGGATATTCATGACAATGTTCCACCATTGATAAGCCTCACCCTTCAATAAAGATACTGCACATTTCAACTTTTCATCTCTTGTATACTGCAATTCTTCAAATATTCTTTGACTGTTCTCTAACCATTCTTCACCTCAACTTGGGTCATCATCTTTCTTTCTTTAATTCTTCAGTTCCACACTTTTGAACTAAATCATTATAATTCCTATCAATTTCACCATAAATATAATCTGTATTTAATAAGGGGTAGAGATCGTAAGGCCTCATAATTTAGCTTCATGTATATACTCATATAACATAACATTTATCATTTCTTACTATAAGACATTTATCCACATCTTTTCAAATTCTGTTTCATCATAAGTAACATTTTACTTAATTATTTGAACACCACTTTCAGAATTATCGAAATTATTTCGATTGGAAAACATTTCTTTCTTTAACATTTCCTCTTTCTATACTAAGAGACAACCAACTCTATTTTATTAAATCCATAAATTCTAGTATACATCACAAAATCAGTATCTTTTATTCTATCATAAGACATCTTTTATTCTACAATATTCATAAATTACATAATTAAATAACTAAACCTCATCTCATCACATCAATTTTTAAAATGGCATGTACAAATAGACTCATACTCGACCCAAGATTCAGAAAACCTAGGCTCTGATACCAATAAATGTAATACCCCTATACCCGGTTCAATTATGCAAACCCGGTATAAGACTATTACATTTGGTGCCAAAACAATTATGGCCAGATACTGTCTAATTAAAACATTTGAATATAATATTTTAACTTACCAACCATTTTGCTGCTATATATTTATTGTTTATTAATTCATTCCATATATACTAAAATACTTCAAATAACTGAAAATAGATAAAATTTCAAGAATCTACATTTTAGTCCTTATCACATGGGAACACCTTTGAACTACATATGTACATGCCATTTTAATACAAAATATAGTACCTACTTTTGAAGCCCTTGAGGATGTGATGAGATGAGAGATCTTCTAGTTGGACTTCTTTTTGTCTACTTGTACCTACGCGTTAAAATAAACGCGTTAAAGCGGTGAAGGCTTAGTAAGCACTACAAAAATAATTAAATAAGCAATCATAACAGAATATTTTAACTCAATCAATTATTGCATATCTTCTCACATATAAGTTTCTTCATGTATGCCTTGCTTTAATAAAATTTAACTTATCTTTTGTAAGGTATAAATCTTACCTTAACACATCAGTAATTCACTTTGTCCTCGTTTCAATTCTTAGCCCAAAGTAGACTTTATAGAACACATCGGATATATAACGGAACATATACAGAGGTGCATTATGATGCACAAGTGAAGCAGAGAGCACCAATGTGCTAATAATCAGAGAGCACTGACGTGCTAATAATCAGAGAGCACCAACGTGCTAATATCAGAGAGCACCAACGTGCTAATATCAGAGAGCACCAACGTGCTAATATCAGAGAGCACCAACGTGCTAATATCGAGAGAGAGCGCTAAAGTTCCTTAATGGCATGCCACTAATATCCCAAAGTAGTTCTAATTTCGTCTACTTGGGCATTAAATTTGAATCTCATGTATTTAAATAATTCACATAAATATTTCAAAAGGATAAATAACAATAATTTAAAATTCTTGTAGTACTTACAATAAAAGATTGAGGTGATATGAATTCTTCTTCCTTCACTCCTTAACCTTCTCTTTTCCTTTTCCTTCGATTCGGTCCTCTCCTTCCTTTTCTTTTCTTTAATTTCATATAAACATATAACATTTATATGTTAAAAATAATCAAATAAGAGAATTGTACTATTTAATAAAATAAACATGTATAATAAAATAATTTCATCCTTTCTTACTTTTGCTTACATTTCAATTTAATCCTTTACTCATAAACTTATTCAAAGCTGTCCTTTTGTGTCATAGTCACTAAATTATTTATTTCTCGAGCTACAGAACTCCAAATGAAGAACCGTTAATTTTCCTTGAAACTAGACTCATATATCTTTTACTATAATTTTTCCAGAATTTTTGGTATGGCCAATCAATACCAGATTATTCTTAAAGTTTCCCCTGTTTTACTGTTTGACTGTTCTGACCTCTCTTCACTACGAATCAAATTACTCTTCGTACAGAATTCATATGACCTTCTTATTTATTTCATTTGAAAATAGACTCATTCAGGATTCTAAACATATAAAGTTAAGCCTCTAATTATTTTTCTTCAATTTGTTATGATTTTTCAAATTCAGAACAGGGGATCCTGAAATTCCTCTAAACCAGTCTTACAAAAATATAAATATCTCAAATTACAGAATTCCTTTGCTTTCCCTGTTTCTTTCATATGAAACTAGACTCAATAAGCTTTAATTTCATATCTCATTCAGCTTCTAATTCCACTTATACGATTTTTAGTGATTTTTCAAAACTAGTCTACTGCTGCTGTCCAAACTGTTTTAGTGCAAACTGTTTATTACCATTTTTCCTTAAGCTTTCAATAAATGATAATTTCGTCCCTGCTCAATTAACTTCTCAATTGAGCTGATTTTTCTCAATAAACACCTTATTCTATCACTTTAAACAACTTTATAATCTTTGGGAATCAGAATTCCAGTAATAGACTTTAATTCCAAACATTTTCACAATTTAATCCTTAAAATCAATTTCTAACTAGATATTCCATTAATTAAACCCCTAATTCATCAATTTGATCCACATAACTCATGTTCAAAAATCTAAGAATTTCCAGAATTTCAACTTAATTCAACAAAACTTTGTTCTAAAACTTATAAAACATCAAAATTAGAAGAAAAGGGCTAAATTAACTTACCTATTAAACTCCAAGCTTCAAACTTTCTATTTTTCCTTTTTCTTCTTTCTCTTTCTCTTTTCTTCCTTCACTTCACGTTTGCTCTCTGTTCTTTTTTTGCTTCTCTGTTTCTATATCTTTCTTTCCTTTAATCTATATATATATAATAATAAAATATAATAATATAATAATATACTTTATATACATCTATATCCATATACACGTTTTTAACCAAAAATCTAGGATTTTTTTTTTTTTTTTTTTTTTTTTTTTAGCCTCAACATTTAAAAATGGCATAATTGCCTTTTTAGTCCTTTATATTTTCTTTTAAATCTATAATCAAACTTTTGCACCTTTTTCAATTTAATCCTTTTTCTCAAATACTTCTAATTAAATCAAATTCACCTAAATAAAACCTTATTAAACACACAACTAACTTTGTAAATATTTTTAATAAATATTTTATGAGTCCGTTTACTAAAAATAGAGACCCAATAACTCATTTTTCAATATCCATACTTTTGAGGTCGTTACAGAAGGTCTTCATTGAGTTCACTAAAGAGTCCCTTCAACCAAATAGCTTCTTTACAAGCCTCAGTAATCATCATATACTCAGCTTCAGTGGTAGACAAAGCGACTGTAGTTTGCAAAGTAGCTTTCCAACTGATTGCACAACCTCCTATTGTAAAGACATAACCAGTTAGAGATCTTCTTCTATTAAGGTCTCTAGCAAAATCAGCATCAACATACCCAATGACTCTATCTCTAGTTTTTCCAAACTGTAAGCAAACATCAGTAGTACCTCTTAAGTATCTTAAAATCCACTGAACTGCTTTCTAATGTTCTTTACCGGGATTCGCCATGTATTTGCTAACTGCACTGACTGCATATGATAAATCTGGACATGAACAAACCATAGCATACATGAGAGAACCCACTGCACTAGAGTATGGAACATGTGACATGTACTCAATCTCATCATCTGATTGTGGAGACAAAGCCGATGAAAGTCTGAAATGGGCTGCTAAAAGAGTACTAACAGGCTTAGCACTCTGCATATTGAACCTGCAAATAACTTTCTCAATGTACCCCTTCTGACTTAGGTACAATTTACTTGTTTTTCTATCTCTGAGAATCTCCATATCTTCTTTACTGGTCCCAAATCTTTCATCTCAAATTTTTCACTTAGTTGGGCTTTAACCTTTCTTATCTCTGTTTTATCTTTTGCTGCTATCAACATGTCATCAACATAAAGAAGTAGATACACAAAAGAACTATCACTGTTTTTCTTAAAGTAAATACAGCTGTCAAAACTACTTCTTTTAAAATCATGAGAAGTTATGAAGGAATCAAACCTCTTGTACCACTGTCTTGGTGACTGTTTCAAACCGTAAAGAGACTTTTTCAGCAAGCAAACATAGTCCTCTTTTCCTGAGACTATAAAACCCTCTGGTTGTTGTATGTAAATATCCTTCTCAAGTTCTCCACGCAAAAATGCAATTTTTACATCTAACTGCTCAAGCTCCAAATCATGCATGGCCACAATACCAAGCAAAGCTCAAATCAAACTATACTTCACAACTGGGGAGAACACATCTGTGAAGTCCACTCCCAGAATTTGACTGTAACCCTTTGCAACAAGCCTTGCTTTATATCTGGGTTCTTCAACTCCTGGAGTCCCTTCTTTCTTTTTAAACACTCATTTACAGCGAACAACCTTTTTACATTTAGGAAGTTTCACAAGATCCCATGTTCTGTTTTTGTGGAGTGATTCCATCTCCTCTTACATAGCAAACATCCACTTTTTTGAATCTTCACAGCTAACCACCTCAGAATAATTAGACGGCTCTTGGTTTCATCTATATCTTCAGCTACATTTAAAGCATAAGCAACTAGATCAGCCTCGGCATACTTCTTTGGAGGTTTAATTTCTCTTCTAGTTCTGTTTTTGGCGATAGAGTATTGTGGTGAAGAAGCAACTCTATTCTCAATTTTTGTACTGGCTTGAGGAGTTGACTCTGTATTAATCTGATGCTCCACCTGGTTTTGATTTTCTTTATTGGAAGAGTCTTTAAGAGATAAGTTAGGTAGCATAGCAGTTTCATCAAAAACATCTCTGCTAATCACAACTTTTCTATTTTCAGGACACCATAACTTATACCTTTTTACACCAGCTTTATAACCAAGAAGAACACATTTAATGGATCTCGGTTCCAATTTTCTATTATCAACATGAGCATACGCAGGACACCCAAAGATCTTTAAATCAGAATAATTAGCAGGATTACCTGACCATATCTCTTGTGGAGCCTTTTTCTCAATGGCAATGGATGGAGATCGGTTGATCAAAAAACATATAGTAGAGGCTGCTGCGGCCCAAAACGACTTTGGTAAGTTGGCATTTGACAACATATATCGAACCTTTTCTATGATCGTTCTGTTCATTTGTTCTGCAACGTCGTTTTGCTGTGGAGAATGACGAATTGTCAAGTGTCTCACGATCCCTTCTGACTTGCACAGTTTATTAAACTCATCAGAACAAAACTCTAAGCCATTGTCTGTGCGAAGGTGTTTTATTTATTTTCCCGTATGTTTTTCAATCATAGTTTTCCAAGACTTAAATGCGAAAAACACATCGCTTTTTCTCGCCAGGGAAGAATGCCCAAACTTTTCTGGAAAAATCATCAATAAAAGTTAGCATATAATTAGCTCCACCTCTCGAAGGCACTCTTGATGGCCCCCATAGATCAGAATGAATATACTCCAACGTTTCCTTCGTATTATAGATTCCTCTAGTGAATCGAACTCTCTTTTGCTTCCCAAAAATGCAGTGCTCACAGAACTTCAGTTTGTAAATTCCTTGCCCATCAAGAAGTCCTCTTTTACTCAATTCTGTCATGCCATTCTCACTCATATGCCCTAGGCGCATATGTCAAAGTTTAGTAATATCATTATCTGATAAGAAAGAGGAAGCGACAGCTGCATCACCAATAATAGTAGAACCCTGCAAAATATATAACTTGGCAGTCTTTCTCTGCCCTTTCATCATAACGAGGGAACTTTTGGAAATTTTCAAAATCCCACTTTCAGCTGTTTATTTATACCCTTTTGAATCAAGAGTACTTAACGAAATTAAATTTATCTTCAATTCTGGAACATGACGTACGTCACTAAGTGTTCTGACAACTCCATCTAACATCTTAACTTTAATTGTTCCAACACCTGTGATTTTACATGCATCATTATTTCTCATCAAAACAACACCTTCAGACACTGTTTTATAATATGTAAACCAATCCCGATTGGGACACACGTGGAAGGTGCAACCCGAATCAAGTATCCACTCCTCGCTCACTTTAGAATTGTTGACCGAAGCGACTAGAAGTTCACCATCGCTGTAGTCTTCTACAACATCAGCTTCACCGAAATTTTCTGGTTGCTTTCTCTTTTGATTCGCAGCCTCCCTTTTAATCTTGTTCTGTAGCTTATAGCACTCAGATTTAATGTGCCCTTTCTTCTTACAGAAGTTACAAGTTTTACCTCTATTTGAAGACTTCGATCTACCCTTAGATTTACCGCGAGGATTTCGTTCATGTGTCCTTCCACGATCATCATCAGCATTCCGATCTTGTCTCCCACGAACAATGAGACCTTCTCCCTGAGAGTCAGTTTTAACCACAAGATGCTTCATCTTATCATACGAGGTCAAAGGATCATAAACCTCATCAACTGTGAGAGACTCGCGGCTATATAAAATCGTGTCTCTAAAGGTTGAATAAGACGGGGGCAACGAACAAAGTAGAATCAACCCTAGATCTTCCTTATCATACTGAACCTCCATGGCCTCCAAGTTTGAGAGAATTTCTTTAAACACTGTTTGTTCGTGCACAGACGCACCTTCCTCCAAACGATGAGCATAAAGACGTTGCTTCATATGCAACTTGCTAGTTAGAGTTTTCGACATACATATTTGTTTTAGCCTCTTCCATAATGCAGCAACGGTTTTCTCCTTCATCACCTCTTACAAAATTTCATTAGATAAATGCAGATGTAACTATGTTAACGCCTTTCAATCCTTGCGCTTCTTCTTTTCCTCCGTCAATGTCGAAGGTATCTTATCTACCCCTAATAGGACTTCCTCTAAATCTATCTGTGTAAGAACTGCCTGTATTTTTATCTGCCACAATGCAAATCTGGTGTTGCGATCCAACAGCAGAATTTCATACTTCAAAGACGCCATTACCGTGATTGAGATGAAAAACCCGAAAGCTGTGATACCAATTTGTGAAAAATATAACGTCGGTAATGACAAATATATCACAAAGAAAGAGAAATAAAAATAAAGAACACACAGATTTTACGTAGAAAACCCTTTCGGGAAAAAACCACGGGCAGAGGAGAAGAAAAATTCACTATGTCGAATTCGAACCCATTACAAGAGGAATAGACTATGTCTATTTATAGGCCTGTAAAGCCATATTCTAATAGGAGTGTATTAAGATTGAAAACTCCTTATTCTAATCAATATCAAATAGATGGAGTTTAATAAGGTTTAAAAACCTTATTTAAAATAAAATAAAAAAAGTGTAATTCTATAGGGATTCTTCTTTTATTTTATTTTACCATGTATTTTATTTAAATAAGGATTTGGGTCACTTAATTCTAACAAAATACAAACAAATTTTTTTTACCAATGTTCACGAGTTCTTTTTTCTAATTTTTTTTCTTATAATCTCTGTGGAAGTTTGTCGTGATGTGCCGGATGCAATAAACAGACCTTCACAGAACCCTCGATTGCCTTATCGCAGCAAGTAGTCATTTCGATCTATCTGATATAAGGTAAATGTTGTCTTCTTTGACAACATGCCTCCGTAGATTTCTGAGGAAAAGTTCCCAAAACTTGAAGCACTCACGCTCCACGATTGCGAAAGTGATCAGAAGTACATTCTGATTGCCGTCTTGTGCAACAGCAATCAGGAGTATTTATGTGTATTTACCATACAACCATGTCTCGTCCACCTGCACCATCGGCTTGCAGTGAGGGAAGGCCCTAACAAACGGCTCAAACGTCCAAAACAATCAATGAAAAACTCGTTTCTCCGATTGTATCTCTCTGTCCGGGCATTAATACGGCACTGTTTGCAAATAAATCACTGTCCCAGACACATACTCCTGCATCCCGGCTATCCACCCTTGAAGCTTGTTGTACGACGCATCCCAATCACCATACAATTCTCGCATCGTCATTTACTTTGCCCACCATGCCTTTCGGTACGACACTTTATACTTGAATCGAGCTTGTATGTCCGCAATAAGGACCGACACCTGAATGGTGGGCGACTCTTTCGCCAAAGGGATGATGCAGTTGCATATAGTTTTTGCATCTAACTGTCCATGGTCTTGCGACATACGAGCGAACGTGCATGTGTGTGGACCTTCTAGTTTTCTTATCATCCACATCTGTGTTCGCTGTATTAACGCGGCTCGAACACGCCATTTACAACCATTTGATGCTTTCCAATATTCTCCTACGTACAAAGACTGCATCGACTTCGTTACTTTATAATCCACACCTAACTTCAAGCTAAGTTGTTTTATAGCATGTAAACAGTCTTTTTTGTTATCGAATTGTTGTCCTACACACAACTCTTCATCGCCCAGTTCATCATTAAGTAGGTGAGCCAGCACAATATTTGTATATTCTAGGAATTCGCGTGCAAGAGCCGCATCAGGATCCACGTCGGTCATGAAGAACCCTGGATTATTTATTAAAATTATACTAGGGCCCGTGTTCCCGGCTGAATAGGGGTTTACATTTTCACCCTCTATCGACCCTTCCTCGTTTATGTCTTCAGGGATGTCATCCAAATCGGGGTCACTAAAATCATCGTTGGGATCACGTTGAGACTGATCATCATTATCGGCCCTTTCATCACCATCTTCTATAGTGGCCAGCACCTCCTGGTGGATCTCTAGATGAGGACACGAGTTTGGAATGTTATATGAACATCCACCGGTGTTTAGATTTTTGTTAGTTGCCATTGACCGTCCAAAACCCGACTGATCTTCCCAAGAGACATTAAGATCAAAATTAATTCCAGAGCGCTGGCTTGCTGGATTTACAACTTGAATGGGATCCGGTTCACCTCTCTTCGTGAACAACTCAATCGAACTGGGATTTTCTATCTCAGTGGGGCAATAAATTGCTATCGTTTTCCCTAGATCATCATCATTTTCAAGCTCCATTTTTGAGAACTTGAGCGGATCAGTTGAAATCGAAAATTTGTAAAACAGTCTCAGCATTTGCTTTCTGCAATGGGTTGCTACCTTTGTACTGATTTTTCGTTTTAAATCTGTCAGCGCAACTTGCTTGTCAAATCTGATTCCTATTTTTTGCCAACTTTGAAATACACAACATTCTTCAGTTGTGTTTATCATTTCTCAATCGAAATGAACATAAACAAACCGAATTTGGGAATTTATCTTCAAAAATTTTTGCTTCTTTCTCAACAAAGAAAAAACTAACAGATCAACAAATAAAGCAAACAAAAAGCAAAAAAAAACTCAATTGGAGGATAAAATACCTATATGTATCTCATAAATTTGGAGTCGACCATCTACTTGCCCGCACCAAAAATGTTTTTTTAAAATTTTTTTACATTCTGGTGCCAGCCATCTACAAGCCAGCACCCCAAAAAAAAATTCCAGTCTGGTGCCGGCCTTTAGAAGGCCAAAAGTAAAAAAAATTACGGACACGAAAAAAGTACTAGTGCCTGCTATCTATAGGCTAGCACCCAAAATTTATTTTTTCCATAGTGTGGCTTCCTGCTATTCAAAGGCCAAAACAACAAAAAATTGTTTTTTTTACAGTCTGGTGTCGGCAATTACAAGGGCAAAATAAATTTTTTTTATTTACAGTATGGTGCCATCTACTTGCCAGCACCAAATTTTTTTTTCACTCTGGTGCCGGCCATCTGCAGCCCAGCACCCAAATAAAAAAAATTTTAATTTTTTTTTTTTACAGTTTGGTGCCGGTCATCTATAGGCCAGCACCCAAATTTTATTTATTTTTAAGTATAGTGCCCGCCATTAGAAGACCAGAAGTAAAAAAATTTGCATCTGGACACGAAAAAAGTACTGGTGTCGACCATTTACAGGCCAGCACCCAAAATTTATTTTTTTTACAGTGTGGTGCCGATTATTCAAAGGCTAAAACTATTTTTTTTACAGTTTGGTGCCAGCCATTAGAATGCCAAAAGTAAAAAAATTTGCATCGGGACACGGCCGGCACCCAAATTTTTTTATTTTTTTTACAGTCTAGTGCTGATCATTAAAAGGCCAAAATTAAAAAATTTTGCATCGGGACATGAAAATTGTACTGGTGCCGGCCATCTACAGGCCAGCACAATATTTTTTTACAGTGTGGTGCCAGCCATTCAAAGACCAAAATCAAAATATTTTTAAATATTGGTATTTTTATATATCAGTATGATACGATTTAAAAAAAAAACCCTGGTCATGCCATTAGGTTTGAAAATTTAAAAAAATTAATTTTTTAAAGTTTGACACAATCATCAGGCAATCATGGAGGCAAAATATAAGGTGGTGCCGACCAATGATGTGCCAAAACCCTATTTTACTGTTTATTTTAGGTTATTTTGGTGATTGTTTTTAAATTTGGGTCATTTTTGTATATATAAAAATTTTTGGGGTTAATTTGGCAAAATAGCCCCCAAAAAATGAAAATTTCACTTCCAACAAAGAATCAGTGATGTGTATTCTTTTATTGTCCTTTCAGTTCTTTTAAATACTGTATTCTCTCTTTAGTATATTTGTATACAGAAAATATGCAGTTAAATCATTTGTATGTAAAATTTCTTTCTCAAAGAGTTAAGTGTCTCTTTCAAATAAAAAGAATACTAAGGAAAGAAAAAAAAATTAATTAATTTTACCACTACTAAATTCACAATTCAAACCTAAAATAAAAACTAACTACAAAATTTAATTTTTTATATGCAAACAAGTATATTATCAAGTGTATATCAATTAATTATTTTTATATAATTTTCTAAGAAATCACATTATTTTAGGTAATGAATATAATAACTATTGTGTAAATCAAAATCAAAATTTTAAAATATAAAAAATTCATAAATTAAATTCACAATTTATATATAAGAAAGACTAATAATAAATTTAAATTAAAGAGAAAAAGATGAAAAGTATACCCAAAGAACTTGGGAAAGATTAACTTGCATATACAGATGATTTCTTTGGGAATCAGGAATTCTAGGAGTGACCTATTGTTGCCCTTTACTTAGACCTAATTCTACTAAGGTCCTAAGAAAAATTCTAAATTATGTTATTCAGAAATGCTTTTAAACATATAAATTTTTTTAAAAGATTAAATATACTATCATATAAACTCGAGTAAAAATACATGAGCATTATTTTTCAAATAAAAAAAATCAAATATGCTCAAGCACGACATATACAAAATAACCTTACTTAGTGCACGTTATATTCACTTTTGTTTTTGGCACAATTCAATATAGCAAGCCTTACTGGGAATTAAATAGTTGCTGAATAGACTGAAGCAAATGTAGCAGCTGATATTATGACGAAATCTTTTTGCAGGCCTGCATTTTTCGAGGAGACCCCAAACATGCTTCAATGATTCAATCGGCTATTCTTTTTTATTTTGCTGGACTAAACTTCCAATCTTACACATCTCTAGTTTGTACTCTCTTCTCTTCTTTAATAATAATAATAAAAAGCTTGATAAGATTGTTTCAACTCCCAATAGATTAAGTTAAAAGCTTTTTCTTTTTCAAGAGGCTCCTGGAGAAGATAGAGAGACTTCTTATGATAGCCCAATTTGGTTTAATCAACAACGCTCTGATCCAAAGCACCAAAAGGGGTAATTTAATGAAAATTAAGTGGTGTTTGTTTATGTTTGTAATTTAATCGACGGAATACCAAACGATTTTCTTTTGCTCTTATTTTAACCCTTTGGTGTCCCTTCTTTTTACTCTTCAAGTAACTTCGTTTTTTTTTTCCGAGGTTTATGGCAGTAAATGACGCGTCGTCTCTCCCCCGCTGAAGCTCAGGCCGTAATTACTGAAGCATCAGCTCGGATAATCGAGCAAGGTTTCGATGCCGCGATGTTCACCACCAAAACCGTCATTGGTGCATTCCTTCCAATCAAAAGCTACTTGAGGCTGGCGAAGCAATTCACGAGGCACGAGGATCGCCAAATCAGGGATGGTCTCTTGGACCACGTCATCAGTAATAACATCATTGAGAAACCGGGCTCCGCGACTTTTGCTGATGTTGTAAAGTTCCTCAAATACCAGATATCACCTGTGGGACAGCAAGTGCTGTACTTGGAGCAGCAGAAGGCTAAGCTGCGCAGAAAGCCAAGTAATTAATTCTCTTGCATGTTGGCAGCTGATCTTACACTTTGTATATTCGTATACATATTTTTTTACAGGGAATAAAATAGTTGCATAATAGACTCAAGAAAATGAAATTAAACTACAGAGTTCGAAAGCAGTTAAAGCTTGTCAAGATAATCTTAACTCCCAAAGGATTTACTCTAAAGCTATTTTTTTTTACGTCTCTTTGTATTTTGTAGGTGGCCTCTCCCCTGATCAAGCTCAGGCGCAGATCACTGAAGCATCAGCTCGGATCATCGAGCATGGTTTCGATGCTGCATTGTTCACTACTGACGCCGTTAATGTTGCAGGCTTACCCATCAGTCAATTCCTGAAGCTTGCAAATAAATTCACGATGTTCGATCGCGGTTTCAGGGATGAATTATTGACCGAAGCCATAAGAAGTAACATCATTGAGACACCAAGTTCCGCGACTTTTTCTGATGTTGTCAACTTTCTCTATCACCGGAGATTACCGTTTGAACAGCGATCGAAGTACTCTGTGCAGAAGGCAAAACTGTGCCGCAAGGTCGGGGATGATGGAGTAGTACAGGAAGCCGCTGTAAAGATCTTTAAGCCTCAAACGGATGATTTTGCCACACCTCAGAAACGTGGGAGTATCCTGGAATTAGCAGGTGGGGTTGAGGTTCCACCAGTTGTTGATTCGCTCACTTTCCCACCTAACAAGCGAGCTAGAGGCAATTCGAGCTGAAGTAAAGTGTCAAGGATGGCCGATGGCGTCAAAAGGCGGCAGTTTTCTCTTTTTGCTTCCTTTGTTGCCTGTGCAGTATTTTAACTTTGCTTGAAATCTATGTTTTTATCCTACTATTTAATTTATTTTGAAATATTAGTGTTAAACAAGTATAAGATATGCTCTTCTAAGAATTCTCAAAATACATAAAAAAACTGGAACACAAATGTTGGCTACCTACAAGTCGACACGCCTAAAATGGAATGTGATTTGGTGAATCAGGTTGAAGATTTATCAATCTGTGCACTATCAATTTCAACCTTTTTTTCTGTCAACCCTTCAAAAAGAAATCTCCATTGAGGATTGACCAGAATATATTCCATTGCATTGACAGCTACAAGATAATGAGATGCTAATTAACAGTGTCAACCTTTTAGAAATCTATAAATACCAAGCATTGTCTTCACCATTAGTGTGCATAAAAACTGAGAAGGAGAGAGGTGTTACATGATGACAAGAGTCGTGTTTGGTAGCCAAGGATGACTTGCCTGCATCTTTCAAAGAGGTTTAAAATCTCTGTATCAACCATGAATATTTTTCATGGTGCCAGGCAGTCACCTTGGCTAACCTGACGGCTTCTTTTCCCTCATGTTAGACTTTCTCTCCTTTGTCAATCGTCTATCTCAAATTATTATTTGTTTGGGTATAAATGAAATATGATAAGAGACGTCTAATCCCTAACTTACATTTTCTCCAGCAATCCAAAATCTGAGAGGATAAGTAGTAAGTGAATGTCTTGTATGTGCTATTCTCATTTTTAGGTAAATTATTCAGTGAAATTGGCATTTGAAAATGTTTCAAGTTTACAATTTGAATCCGATATACCGAATTTATGCATTTAATTGTTTTATCCATAAAATTTATAGTAGTTGCTCATTCAACTGTTGGATATTAGAGAGTGAATCGCATGGTTAAATATGGCAGCTGGGGTTGAATTTGCCAAAGAATATCTCTAAATTTACAGCTAGACATGAATCGCATGTTTAATTATTATTTACAAATTAATTTTCACATTTTTTAGTTATTAAATTATAAGTAGGGTCGGACCCAACCTATAAACTCTCATGCAATGTTACTGCCTACCTCTGTTTTGTTTGGATAAAGAGAAATACTTGTTAAAAGAAAATTAAAAGCTTAACTTTTTTTGTTAAATTTATAATTAAAATAGGGCGATATTAAAATTATTAACATGACAAATCTAATCAAATGTTATTTTCCATTCGCCTTTATATACAATTTATTTGAATAAAAGAATCAGAGTATGCATACATAATTATATAAATCGGGGAGAATTGATCCAACCCAGCCTTTTGGTCCTTTTAAACCTTGTATTCTTCCTCTTTATCATTGAAACCTTCTTTTTACTTACTTCATCTAACACCTTTCCACATATTGAACAGGATCTGCACTTAAACTCAAATTTATGCAGTAAATGCATATGTAAAAAAAATATTTTCTCAATAAATTTTCAAATGAATTAAGCATTTTTTTTTCCCAAAAAGCTATATACGAAAACTATACACAAACAAACATATATAAAAAATTTGATATATTCATCGATATTATGGTTTATTGGATGGAAAGATTACTTACATGAAGCCATGGAAGACAGCCATCCTGCAAAAATTAAGGCAGTGAGAGCACCAAACATAGACCATGCTGCTTTGTTAGTTACAACCCTTTTTGTTTTTGCTCTAATTCGATGGTATGGAGAACTATGGATAGAGTGGAGACCAAGAAACTTTTGTTAAACAAATTCAGACTAAATTACAAGTTACAACAAAATACTAATTAGCTTTTGTATTTTTATACATGGAATTTCCTTGGGATACAAGAATTCTAAGGCTGACCTAATTTTGTTTTTTAATTGACCGATTATCTTTGCTTGTTTTAAGGAAATATGCATAGATGGCATTAATAGTTCAAATAACGGGTCATAATCATGCCACGTGTATTAATATAAATTTGTGTTAAAGATTATGAATAAATTTGTGTTATATCAAGTTTTACGTCGGAAATGGGAGATTCGTATCCGACATATATCGAGAACTCTTAATGGTGTTACTGATCACATGACTAAATGTGCTAATATAGGTAGCCATTTGATACGTTTATTTAGATCCCCACCGGCTTCGAACTTGTTGAGAAGAGATCGCAGCATGTCTATTTACTCTTGATTATGGTTTTATCTAATGTAATCACTTAATGCTGTCTTTTTCTACCAAAATATATATATCATAACGAAGATAGATAGTAAATTTTTATTAAAGATTACGAATAATAAATATGATTTTTTAATGTGGTCGATAAAAATGGATACATTATCTAATCAATTTAAACTTGTATATATTGTCAATGAATTTACAGAAATATTTTAAATAAATTTAATATAAAATAGAGAAATTGAGTATAATTGTAAATATACTTTTCTTACTAGAAAAGTCATAAAACAAAATCAAAATTTAAATCATATAATTGTCTTACCACGCGTGCAATTGTATTTATTATAATTTTAAAAAAATCTAGATAAATCGATCATATACGACAATAAATAATAAAAGATAGGGATTATAAGAAACATTAATGTTAAATGCAATATGTACAACAAGTATAATCAAATACAAATTGAGTAATAATACCAAAAAAATAAAATTCAAATGGAGTAAATTGTGATACTTTTTAAAAAAAATTAAAACTTAAATAGTTTATTTTTTATTTTAGTTGTTCAATTAATTTATGATAGTAAAAAATATAGAAAAATAGCGTCCATACTTTTCTTTGGAATGGTACTATATACCATGAACTAACAACTTTCAATCTTTGTCCATAAATGGTTAAAATTTTGAGTTGACTTTAAAAATGGGAAAATTTTCTTCTTATTGCGAACAATTGAAAAAAGCGAGTAATATTTAAAATAAATTATATAAAAAAAATAAAAATAATTAATATTTTACTAGGAATAACATTTTTTTTTTCTGCTTTCAATATTTTTTATTTAGGTTCATGACTGTGATGGTGTATTTTATATGTTTTTTTTAACGAAAGCTATCTCGAATTTGGAGGCAGGGAGAAGCCTTTTTAAGAAGTTTTATATACTTTATAAATATTATTTTCTTCAGGGATAATCGTGCTGGAATAGCTCAGTTGGTTAGAGCGTGTGGCTGTTAACCACAAGGTCGGAGGTTCAAGCCCTCCTTCTAGCGTCTTTTTCTAGACTCTAAGCCCTTTTTACCTTGTGTATCTTTCATTTTTAATTTTATATTTCGGCCATCACGCTCCTTACTTTTCCCACTCCCTTTGTTTTGCAGGTATGGCATTTCCTCCACCTCCAGGTTTTACAATCAAAGCAGAAAGGCAACGGTAAACGACCTGCAAGCGAACAGTTTGATGGTCGACCTCCTCCGGCCATGTCAAGCACGAAAATTGAATGGAATTGAAATTGCATTGGTTTCATAGAAAATTAACCAAAATGGGAATTCTCAGCACATTTTATTTTGTATCATATGAAGATTTTAATCTGCTGAGCGAAAAGGAGTTGCATCCCACCCAAGACAAATTCAATTCAATGTTGCATGTCTAAGTTGCCATTCTTCCCAATCGAGAGGGAAACTAAAAAAAGAAGATGGCGTAAACAGAAAACAAATGCAGTAGCCAGCAGGTATGGATGACGAGTTACATTCTCGTCGCTCGCGAGTAACAAGCTTATGAACTCGGTAAATATTATAATATAGATTTTATTTCGGCAGGTTATATCGGTAAATATAAATAAGAAAGCCCAAAATCCAAATAATAATAATAATAATAAAAGTGAAAAAATAGGAGGCAGGTAGAGGTGGGGATGGCAACGACGGTGGTGAAGAGCGCGTTGCAGGCGATCTGAGAGAGAGGTCTCCGCTCATTCCTAAGGGATCTCAAGGAAGATGGCTTCACGTTCGTAATATGCTCTCTTCCCTTTTTTATCATTTGGACTTCTTCAAACTTGGATTAATTCTTCGATTAAGGAAACTACCCCCCCCCCCCCCAAACGGGTTTTCACATTATTCTTCCATTCATAGTTTGACATATTTTACTTACTATTATTCCTTTTTTTATCCATTAGGAAATGCATCTTCGATGGAAGCCTTCTGTAAGTCAGATCCTCCTTTTACTTGAAAATCTCTCTCTCAAAAAGAAGAAGAAGAAGAAGGTAGAATTAGAAGGTAATTGAAATTGAAGTTTTAATAAATTTATAATTAGGGTAAGTGGTTTGCAGCCATAAGTTCAATTGGATCTGGAAATGATTGGCAATGCACTTGATTTGTGGAGAAAAAACATGAAGCTAGCAATATTGTCCGGTTTCCCTGAAATGTTTTTGATCCGAAGATTATAAAGCTACAACTTAAAATGGCATTCAGTGTCTGCAGGAAAGAAAGGAAAAGATTTTGTTCTTAGATACTGAATTCACTGGTAAACCAAGTATAATAAATTTCTTTTAACCCTTAATTGTTTAGAAATTTAAGGTTTGAATCCGAGCTCCATTGGGTCTATTACTTGCTTCACATTTGATGGGAAGAAATGGTTTGCCCTTGGTAATTGTCTTGCTTGTGATGAAGTTTCTATTGCTGACTTGGATTTGAGTTTCAGTGGTTTTCACTGAAAATTTTGTGCTCGCATGAAAGAAGACTGGCCATGTTTCTGCCAGCTATTAACTATTTCATCAGTTACAACTAAATGCAATCAGGTCCATACTCTTAGTCTGACATTGTCCCTTGGACATTTTGGAACCTTGTGAGAATGATAAAATGCTTGCAGAACTTTCCAGTGTCAGCTACTAAACCTTCTCGATTTTATATAATTTGAGATGTAATGACATTATATTTTTGCCAGTCCTATACAATGTGAGGATATTAGATCAATTCTGAGTGCAACATGCTGAATTTAGAGACATCTTTGGTAGTCTTTCATTGAAAGTGACATCTTAGGTTGCTATTGCATACATTTGTTTATACTAGCCATAGTATCTATTGGCATGTAAATCTGCAGACTAGCATCCTTAATCTTGCATTGCAGTTCAGTTGCCCTTAAATGGGACCAGATGCCTTATTCATCATCATTTCTCATCTACCTTCGGTCTGAATTCGTGAAATGTGCATGCCATTTTTGTGAGAACATTCATATCTAATTAATCTCTTGTATTTGCTGGTCTCGTAAGACATGTTTATCTGGTGGAATGCAAGGTCAAGAAGCATTGCTTTGAGTTGTTATCAAGGCTTGAATAGCTTATGCAATTTTATTGGGCTAATTAGGTTTCTTCTCCTCAAGCTATACCATTCTTCACCTAGAACTCTTCTTAAAGTATTCTTTGCACAGACATGTAGCCATATGTTTCTGTTAGATAAGAAGGGTTTACCCTGATAGTGAGTTCTGAATGACAGCTGCTTTCTTTACCCTTTACAGTAGCAAATGAATATGATGGTGAACAAAAACTAATGTCATTGTGGGGGAAAGCTATCTACTATCTAGTCTAGATATCTTGTATTGGTTCCAGGAAAGTTACCAAGCTGAAGTAGAGTGATATTTGTAATCTTTTTCAGAAAGAAAAGAAGAGAAGATGTGCTTGTCTTGGTCATAAAGGTCAAGTTCCCATAATGTTTGATAGTCAATCTGCTTATGTTGGCATGTCATTGTTCTAATTAGTGGGACAAGCTAAACTTGAATGAAGCTAACCTTTTAGCTCGTCAATTGCTTTTATTTGTTTCCAGCTGAAAATGAGGTTCCATTTTTCATGTTCTGCTATTTTTTGACTAATTCCATTTATAGGGGGCTTTCACACACTTAAATGGCCTTGACAGTTATCTTTTCCTTTAGATTAGGTGCTCTGTATTTTGGTATTCCCTATTATACTACTTTTTATAGTTTTTCTTTTGAAGAACAAAATAAATTTTGTTTTTATTTTATTCTTACCAGTTCTTCATACCGCTGGCTTCTATGTGTAGTTTTTTACTTTCAAATGATCCTTGAGTTCTGAAGTTAGTTTGCATATATTCATCATTATTATTTATTGCATCTTCGAAAGCAATTTGCTTGATTCATCCAGGCAAACTAAAATCCATAACATAGGGGCAACAGTTGGGGGTGTTGATAAGTTTGGCAACAAGTATTATGAGAAACTTGGGGACACAATCTGGTTAGTTTCACTGTTCCTTTTTATATAATGTACATGTTGAAAATGCACCACCAGTTCCATATCAGTGGTGAAAAAGAACTGTGTTCAAGAAATAATTGCTAGAAGTAGAGACAGCCTCTTTCTCTTTCTTGGTCTCGATTTAGCATAAACATATATCGAGCCAGAGAGAACTTGGATTGGTTTTAGTGCAGATTAAGGTGATGCTTCTCCAAGTTGTGGCTATGGAGGTGGGCTATCTCCTCCTGATAAAGGCAGAACTCAATTATGTTTTTATGTGCACTTGAGCTTTGAATACTTGAATGCCTTCAATCAATAAAAAATATTGTCCCTCCCACAGCGTTCCTGAATTTTCAGATTTCATGTTTCCTTTTCTTACATGCATGCATGATGTATTTAATTTTAACAATCAACTTTCTGAAAGCTGTAAATACTTCCTCCATGAATGTACTTAACAAGAGGCTGTTATCTTGCTTTATGTTTATCGCTGATGCATACTATTTATGGCATTTGTAGGAAGACACAGGTGGGTTGAATATGCAAAAAAGGATTGATATGATGCATCTCAGGTACCCCCAGAATGGCACGGTTGGCTTCACTGCATAACTGATCACACAGGAGATGAGGCAAGTACTGTTCTGTTTTATGTTACATGCATAAAAAGGATTATGTGCTTAAGAACTAGACCCAATAGTAATGGACCTAACATGATTACATGACAGGAGAAAAATAACTAAAACACAATATGCTATGAAAAAATTACACAAACAAGATGCAAATATATGAATATATCAGAATCTACCTAAGATGAATTATTAATATATCATAAATATATTAATACTTCAACAGAGATACAAACGACAGGTCTATTAAGATTTTGTTTTTTCAGCTTTTGATGCTAAAACCTAAGAGGTAAGGGTTGAGCACAAGGAAAACTTATCTGGAAGGGGAGTGAATTTATCTACCATTCTAAAGGACATGCACTTAATCCTTGTCAGACAGATGGCAACCCACGAAACCTGAGTAATCTTCCAAAACCAATCTTTTTTTTTTTTTCCTCACTTTGCAAACACTGGGTACTTCGCTGTAATTTTTCTTTCTTTTTTTGATGAACGATGTCTTCTATTCGTCTCAAAACAATAGCAATTATGCATTTATTTGCTGCAAAACTATCTACTTGATATTTCATCCATTAAAACCAACTTGGATGTTGCAAATAATCTCTCTTTCATCTGATTCTCAAATTGTTCTGTAATCCATGATTTATATTCAGAACTTACTAAACAAGCTAATTTCAATGTTTAATCTCTTGGATCATATTTATGGTGACCAGTTAGTAAATAAATTGTACCCATTAAAAAAAAAAAGGCAATTCACTTCCTGTTTCATTTGATTAAATGAAATGAAAAGAAAAAGTAACTCCGTGAATATAAAAAGAATCCCAATCTATTATCTGCGGAAAGCAGATTTTAGGAGACAATATATACTACAAAAACGATTAGGAGATGCTAAATAGTTATCACTATTATATGTTTACGTTTTGTTTGGAAGTTTAAGATTTTAATTTTAAAAATTTATATTACACAACGTTTGATTTTTTGAAAAAATATTTTTATTTTATTTTTAAAAAGAACACAAAAAAATTCAATGATGAAAACATGTTTATTATTTATTTTCCAATAATAAAACATGAGAAATAAAAAAAAATATACATTTTCATGGGATTTGAGCCAGGGTGACATTTGATATTTAATAACTGTTTGATTTTTTTAGGTTAATTAATTTAATGTTAAAGTCAATTTGATTTTTAGTAAAAACGGTGAAAATTACTTTTATTGTTTTTTAAATTTTTAAATCTTTTCATTCTTCAAGAAACATTTTTTAAATTTTCAACTATGTTTTATTCAATATTTTCTATTTTTTAAGAAAATGAAACCAAAAATGACAAATATTTTTTGAAATCAAATGTAGTCTTAAGATTTTAAGTTTTGTTTGTGGAAATTATGTGTAACCAAATTAATTTAAATTGAATTAATTATTCAATTAAGTATTTATAAGATTGAGCATTTAACTCGATTTAATACCTATAATAATTTATTCCAATGGTACATTCTAATATGATTGTAATTTATAACTTGAAAAATATTTTACTAAAATTAGACGCACATGTAACTGAAGTTGCAATGATGTCCAAACAACCCATCTCAAAATCAAATGTTCTTATCTAATCAGCGATAGCCACCACCATTACTTAACAGTAACACCACCAGGCCCCCTAGTCTTCGTGTCTTATCCGAGTTACTTCTCATCGCACTCTCTTTTGACTTAATATATACTAGAGCGAAGCGCGGCAGCGTCACCTGCGCTTGCACCAACCCAAAAGATGATACCAGTCGACGAAGCTCTTCAGATTGTGCTCAGCGTTGCCCAGAAGCTGCCACCTGTCACCGTCCCACTTCACCAAGCTCTTGGAAAAGTTTTGGCTCAAGATATCGTTGCTCCTGACCCTTTGCCTCCTTATCCAGCCTCAATCAAGGTTCGCGCCAAATCTCAGTTTTCTTTTTCTAAAAAATGAACCAGTTTTGAGATGTTGAGATGGGTACTTTTATCATGCTATAATTGGCTTTTTTTTTCCAGTTGTATAGATCGAATAGGCCCTTGGGTATTGGTTAGTTTTTGGTTTTAAACTTTGAAGTTCAAAAGGTCGCCTTTTTCAATCTCATTCCAATTTGCGATTGGGATCTTTGATTTTTTTTTTTTATGTAGAAGTTGATCATATTCAATTTCTTTGTTTCATATATAAATGGCTTTTCAATTTGTTTTTTCATTTTGCTTCAGCATGAAAATTCCCTTTTCAGGGCATTAGGAATAGTGGATGAGGCTATATTTCTATTTTAAACTATCTTCCCCTGTGTTCAAGATTGATATATATCTCATAGTTGGGTAAATTTGTGGTGTGTATTGTCTGAATATACTGAGACTTCTTGCAGGATGGTTATGCTGTGATTGCTTCGGATGGTCCCGGTGAGTATCCTGTAATAGTTGAATCAAGAGCTGGAAATGATGGGCTTGGTGTCACGGTGACTCCTGGAACTGTTGCATATGTCACAACTGGAGGTTAGTCTATTCTTTCTGTTATCATGTGGACGGTAACAGGTCCTGTTATCTTCTGCATTTTTGCTGACTTTTGCCATCTTTGAATAACTTAGCTGTATAATTGCTTTGCTTTGGACGTGTGTTTATCCAAAGTGGTGGAATTTGTGAATGTTCTGGAAGTAACTTTCTTTGAAATTGAAACCAATTACTGGTCTGCTAAAGGGTGCCAAAGTAGGCTAATGAAAAGAAGCTTGCCCATGGGTTGCTTGTTGATAACTTATTTTTGTCCATTCTCTTTAATTATTATTCGTAAAAATAGATAATCTTTAGCTTGCCCGTGGGTTGCCTGTTGATAACTTACTTTTTTCCTTTCATCTTTAATTATTATTCGTAAAAATAGATAATCTTTCTAAACATAACATTGCTTCTTGAGTGGCCAATTGAGTGTTGTTGCCTTTTGCTAAATGATCAAGATCTTTAAAACATGATCTCAAGTGTGATCATACTTTTCCGAAAAATGAGATTGATAATAATTTAAGTTAAAACAGGGCTTCTTCTTCTAATTTTAGGGCATAATGTGGTGACATTTGAGCTTCTAGTATGTTTAAATCTTAATCTTTAAGACTTAACTAGTTTCACCATATTGTTTTGCACTCAACTTTTTCTCAAGATTTTGTCCATTTTGCACCTTTGTTTTGCCCGTCAGGACCAATACCCAATGGTGCTGATGCAGTTGTCCAAGTTGAGGACACTGAACAGGTTAAAGCTCCTTCTGAAACAAAGCATGTAAAGATATTGGTGCAAACTAGTAAAGGTGTTGATATTCGTCAAGTGGTATGGCATCATTAACTCCTCTCACTTCACCTACTTCCGTCTTCTCTTCACTGTCTCATCCTTCCTTTTCCTTTTTCTGCTACAAACCATCCTTGTCTCTATGATAAATTTTTTCTGCCTTGCTACTTCCTCAAAGCCTTTGTTAGTTGTTATAACAACTGAGTCAATGATTCAGAAGATTGAAGTAATATGTTCACGGTCAATAATTAGTTATTTACGCCCTTCTGGAAGTATTAATAGGTACATTGTAAATTTGGTTCTATTGCCAAACAGCTAAAGGTCTCAATTGGAAAAGTGTAAGTTACTCGAGCACTCTGAATGTGTGCATACAGGTCTATGGCTTGTTGGAGAATAGGAATGAAGTTAAACTTCCATGGCTTCTCACCTTCTGTATAAGCTGACCTGACTTTGTTTATCTATAGTGAAAAAGAAAAATAGAGAAGAAGCAGAACACAATGAACTTACTGTTTTGTCCAATTGTGTGTAGCTTCTAATATTTTTCTTTTGGAATGAATGTACTTTATATGAAACAATTTCACATTTCCATGCTTTCTGTCATGTCAAAAGCTCAAACAAGCATCTGTTTGCAGGGATGTGACATTCAGAAAGATGCAGTAGTTCTAAAATCTGGAGAAAGAATAGGTGCTTCAGAAGTGGGACTACTTGCTACAGTTGGTGTTACCATGGTGAAGGTACTACATTGCCTATGTTTTCATTTTAATGACTTTGGATAATCTGATGATATGGCTGATTTTCAGGTGCAGCCTACACCAACAATTGCTGTACTTTCTACTGGAGATGAACTTGTAGAGCCCACAATAGGGTCCCTAAGTCGTGGCAAGGTATCGTTGGAGTATCTGACTTAAATGTTCCAAAATGTAGATTGTTCAGCTTCCTAAAACAAAATTTGTGTAAGGTTAAATTCTCTAATTAGGCTTGAAGGTTCTTCCTGAAGCACCTCCCTTCCGAAAAGGGGAAAGAAAAAAGAAAACTGAATCTGAAAGAAGGCTGGTATGATTGATTTATTATATACAATTTATTCTTGGTGCAAAGGGTTGGAAAGTTTGAGGATCATGAAATATTGCAACCATCGTGATAGTGAGATCACAGGTAATTGCACATGGGATGCTAGCAAGGGAAGTTAGAAATACGTTTTTGAAGCCTGATATGCTAGTTGTCACACCTAGCCTGCAGCTATGTTATCGCTGGTCTTTATTCAATAAAAATGACATATATTTACAGAATCTAGGAGAATAATGAGCATTCTCTTTCTTTGTTACTCTCTAATTTCTTCCTGTTCCACCTTTTCTTTTTGGATTTCCCCCAGCTCATATTTTGATGGATGAGCTCCTTTGTTTTGTGAATTTCCATCAAGACATCATTTAGGCTGGTTGATGGATTATGCAGATTAGGGATTCCAACCGTGCAATGTTATTGGCAGCTGCAGCACAGGAACAATGCACAGTGCGTGACCTTGGTCTTGTTGGAGATGACAAAGAAGAACTTGAGAGGGTCCTGGATGGTGCTTTTTCTTCAGGGATTAATATTCTTCTGACTTCTGGGGGCGTTTCCATGGGAGATAAGGATTTTGTGAGGCCACTGCTTGAAAAGAAGGGGAAAGTGCACTTCAACAAGGTTGTTTTCTGTGTATATTTCTTCATGAGAAAATTACTTTTGTATAATCAGGCAAAAACTGTTCTATTCTTTGTTCCTAATTGCCTTGGAGCTTTAGATTTTTATATGGTATCCAGAACATCATTGATTAGACATCTATTGTAACTTTGTTTGGATTGATTTCCTTGACAGGTTTGCATGAAACCAGGGAAACCATTGACATTTGCAGAGATATGTTTAAACCGGGCGGAGAATGCATCAGTGAACAAAGTTCTTGCATTTGGTTTACCAGGGAATCCAGTTAGCTGTCTAGTTTGTTTCCAATTCTTTGTGGTCCCTACCGTACGTCTCCTAGCAGGATGGGAAAATCCACATCTTTTGAGGTTGCTGAAACTTCCCTTAAATTGTTCTATTTCAGTTACTGTTAGTCTATTTGTTAAAATTAAACATAGCATAAAACAGATATGATTTCTGACACTGTCCTGTTTTCCTTCTGTTTGTTATATAGAGTGCAAGCTCGACTTCAACAACCATTAAAGACAGATCCAGTTCGGCCAGAATTTTATCGTGCTACTATCAGATGGGAGGCTAATGATGGATCAGGGAGTGCCGGGTAAATTTAGAGTTATAGTTTCCTTGATCATAGGTCTCCTCACTTTTTCGATTTGTTGTTCTGTTAGATCCTTCTTGGACCTAATTTATCTGTAAGTGTCATGGTTTTTGCTATTTTATTCTACTTTGTAATGCTATTATAATTGTGTTAAGAGGCAATTTGTTTCTTTCGGACTTTAGATTTGTCGCTGAGAGCACTGGCCACCAAATGAGTAGTCGGCTTCTGAGTATGAAGTCAGCTAATGCTTTGCTCGAGTTGCCAGCTTCAGGGAGAGTTATTCCTGCTGGAAGTTCTGTCTCAGCCATTGTTATTTCTGATTTAAGTGGTACCCCATTGAGCAAGGCTGCATCGTCATATGATTCAAGTTCAAGTAGTACGCCACATAAAAGTGTGTCAAATGAAATAATGGGAGATGGATCTCAGGATGTGCAGTTCAAAGTAGCTGTTCTTACAGTGAGTGATACTGTTGCATCAGGTGCTGGGCCTGATCGAAGGTATGTTGTTGCTTATGGCTTCTTCAAATATTGAATCATTTCCTAGGTTAAGGTTCTGGTTTTTCTATGAAGTGTAATGTCTCAAGAGTCTTATTATTTTCCAATTAAAAACCAGATTCCAAAGGCTAGAACCATTGACATAGAAAGCTTGAGCTACGATAATTTTCACTTACTTTTCTTTGGGATATTTGATTATGGATCTATTGCTAGTTGGAATTTGTTGTTCACTTAAATCCCATCTATTTCAAATCTAAATGTGCAAGGGCTATGACTGCTTGCATTTCAGATTTGCGAATATGATTCTATATTATGTATTATGAGGGTCATGTGACTCATGTCACTCCTAACTACGATTCATCCGTTGATTTCTTCAACACCTAATCATTCTAACCCTGCAACCCAAATACTGAAAAGTGAGATTACAAAGATTTATTGTTCAACCAAAAGCATCCCGATACACCACTTTGTTCCAGTTTGTCAAAATGGTCACTTTATGGATACTAAAGTGATAAAGCAGAGCTGATGTTCCACTTTATTCTAGTTAGATATGAAATGGGTGAAAGCTCTGCTACAATATTGAGCCAAAATGTTTGTCTGGTGTCAGATCATTTATGTCACTGGCTAAGTTTATCTTTTCTTACAATGGCCTTTAAAAAGGACTGACTGCATTCATTGAGCTCCCAGTTTCCATGCATCTAGATACACCTTTAAATAATTGTTTCATAAAGGTCACATATTCGATGCTAAAGCAAACAAGCAAAGTTGATATTGTCCCATGACGAAGTGAGACATGGGAATACTGAATACTTTGCTACAACATACGGAAACAGCAATAGTACATTTTGCATGAAGACTTTTTGCCTTCCAGCTCTTAGTATTTTAGGTACCGTCTGTTTTTCTTTTTTATTTCTTTTTATCATTTCTTGGGTGCATTCACAAATTTGACTTTATGGTAACCATCTAAACGTTGGCATTTTTCACGCTTCCCATTAATGTTTTATCTATTAATCTCAGACCCGAAACCACCTTCAAGATGCACCAATGGCAAGTTGTTTACATTTGGCAACTTGACCTATGTATAATTAATTGATACTCAACAATTATGCGAGTTACTTAGTTGAAGTGAATAGGTAGTAGCTCCCACTGTTGACTTCCATCTTTTTATGCTCTATCATAAAGCCAGATTTCTAAACCATGCATATGTTTTCTGAAATGTTCTAGAAGGCTTTTCTTCCTTAACCCATAACCTTTATTGTGATGGTAATCTTGCATAATTATGTCATGATTCTGTCACTACAATCATGTCAGATTACTATCACAACAACCTTCATATTTGCTTATACCTAAAATTGTATGATTATGAAATTGCAGTGGGCCAAGGGCAGTATCTGTTGTGAATTCCTCATCGGAAAAGTTAGGAGGTGCAAAGGTAGTTGCTACAGGTGTGGTTTCAGATGATGTGGGAAAGATCAAGGAAGTTTTGCAGAGATGGAGTGATATTGATAAGCTGGATCTTATCCTTACACTTGGTAAGATTCTTGTTCTCGGCAGCCTCCTTTTTCATTGTTGGATATAGAGATTTCCCTTTTGGTTCTATTTATTCTCACTCCTTCTCTTAAAATTGTATTATCATTATTAAGGTGGCACCGGATTCACTCCAAGAGATGTGACCCCTGAAGCAACTAAAGAGGTGATTGAAAAAAAAACACCCGGTCTTTTGTATGTCATGATGCAAGAGAGTTTAAAGGTAATAAACTGAATTATGCCGTAAAATAACTTAAGAACCCTTTTTTATCTGTTTTTTCCTGGGCCTAGCTTAGCTGAAAAGTGATGTTATCAATTCAGTCAAGCTAAACCTGCTCATATAGACCTATCAGCAAACATCGATGAGATTATGTGATAGATCTTGCTGAAAGATTGAAATTGCCATACCCATTTCAGACCAGAAAATGCATATACATCGGACCAAGCCAATCTAAATCTAATTAAACAAAATAAAAAAATTCCAAACATTCGTGGTAAGAGATGAAGCTAAGTGGAATAAGAACTTCCCTGGTATGTGTATAAGCCAGCGCAACCAAGCTTTGCATGCATAAGCAGATATGCCAGGCCTGCACTTCCCTTGTATGACTGTTTTCTGCACAATTGATTTTCATTTCCATATGTGATTTGTGGTTTGTTAAGCATCCTAATGAGTTGGCTCCAGTTTATGTCTTAGAGGCTCCATGAAAGGCATAATATGCAAGACATGTTTATTTTTTCTATGTGACATGTAATGACATACTGCAGATTGTCCTTGCAATTATCTGCTTCTTGTCAAATCTTCGGTGTCTAGGAATGTTTGAAGAGATTAACCATAAAAATCCATTATGTGTGCTGAGATGCAATTTCTTTTTCCAAACTTATGCAGAAAATGGTCGTTTTAATATCATATTGAAGAAGCACATAATTGCATATATCTAAGATTTTTTCCCCTTCATACATACTTTACATATGATGTCATGCCACATTTTGTGTATTCTTAAGACAATATCACCTATGAACTGACCTCTTTATCGGTAATGGAAATATAGGTAACACCATTTGCTATGCTCTCACGCTCAGCAGCAGGCATAAGAGGGTCAACATTGGTAAGATTGAGATGTTATTTATACTTTTGGTTGATTATATATGAGTTAATACACTTATGATGTGGTTAGTTCTCTACTGGAATTTTTCTCTTCTATTGCGGTGTGCTTAGGGATTAATCAAAAAATCAAACCATATCATGTGAAACTAGGAATTGCTGTTCATATTGTTCTTTTACAGAACATGTTTCTCATGCTCAGTATATCAAGATCATGAACATGTGCTTTTAAAAGTACATGTTTCTAATTCTAATCATGTATCCAGATCATCAACATGCCCGGGAATCCAAATGCAGTCGCAGAATGCATGGAGGCATTGTTGCCTGCCCTTAAGCATGCACTAAAGCAGGTAAAGGGTGACAAAAGAGAGAAACATCCTTGGCACATCTCTCATGAACATGCTACACCAGTGGATACTTGGGAGCGCAGCCATAAGTTGGCCTCTGCTGGTAGTGTCAAACCCAGTTGTCCTTGTTCCCATTAATATGCTCTTTTTGTTTAGAGGATAAGAAAGCAAGATACAATCTTTAGCGATCTTTGAGAGCCATAACTTTTTTGTTATTATCTGACATCAAAATGTGAATAAAGACGTCAAAACTTGGAACTTGAACAAGCATTGGGATCGTGCAGATGATGATCAATTCATTATCAATAATTGGATAGAACTGAGAAAGAAATTATAGGTTTTACCAGTAAGGAAATCTATGAATTAAACAAAGTTTATAGATGATAATGCAGAATTTTTGTTCTAACGTGCATCATTGGTATAGTGTCATATACCTGAATTATTTGATTAAAAATTTTAGAAAATCACTCATCTAGTCATCTTCAGCTCTTGTTTGCAACACTGGTGCAAGAGTGCTGAATGATAATGGGTTGAGCCTTCGGCACGAGATGGTTGATAGCTTGAAACTGAATATCTCACGTCTCACTGTTATTGATGTCAGACCTTCATATTCAACTACATGTACCTCAACTTGTTTCCATCAAGACGTATTATAAGACAAAGGCAGTGAGAAAAACTGTAAATTCTTCTCTTGTAAATGAAAGCTCAAATTGCTAATATTTCTTATTTTACCTCATCGTTGTTGGACTATGGACATCGAGCAGACTTGATGGGGAGCTTGAGGGTGTTAACTTCCATTCCTGGTTGAGGTAATTGGGACAACTGCAATATATTAACATAAAAAAATAAAGTCAAAATAATAAGTTTTGTAATTTTAGATACGTCATATTCTTACTCGGACTGAATAAGATGAAGTTAGGCCGACAAGGATATCCAAAAATTGAATATGGGTGTTGGACAAAGCTGAATTTGACACTTAAACCCAAGTTTTGAGTAAACATAGGACGATCTAGCATTTGGCGAAAGAAATCTACACCCTTGACTAAATTAGTAGTACTCGATCTCAATATGGTACTTGTTCCCTGGAAGATTTCAGCATTCTAAAAGAGTTTTGCAGAGTAGCATTAACTTAAAAGATATACCATTTTCACATAAATGCACAATATTGGCAAACAACAAATGTAATTAAACCATCAATGGAAAAGAAATCATAAAACATTTTATCAAAAGTAATCTACTAAACTGCTCGGAACAGTGACCTTTTCCTGGCTTTTTGTTCTTCATGACCAATGTAAACCAAGGTATTTTACCGATCATTCCATTCATCGACGAAATCCCATCACAAAACGTTGGATACCAGCAAAATCAGATACTATGTTCATATCACGAAAGCTGCCTGGCTTCTCATTCTTAATGTATTCCACAAGAAACTTGCACTGCTTTTCTCCATTTGTCTGTTACAAGAGAATCACAAAGAACTCAAGTCAGTTACAACCTGGTCCTGCAAGAACAAAACTTATTAAAGCACAACTAAAACATAGACTCATAAGAAGACACGGTTACTTTGAATGGCCAAGATTCGATTGTATGTTATAAGATAAACAAATGAACGAATTATTAAATCTGTCTTTGTTACAATATGTCTTACTGGATCAAGTTAGGAAATGTCCTAAGAAATTTAATGTGGTAAAAGGTAGTGGCCAGATCTATCCAGACATAAGATTTCGATTAAAAGTCCTTATCCTTATTCATGGATATACATAACATGAGATATGAATCATATTAATAAAATGTATTTCTCTACCAATCCCTTATCAACGACAATTTTACAGAAACCAAATTTTCAACCTGAAATGGATAAGTGCATAAGCTAATTGCTAAAAGAATCTAAGAAAATAACAAAATTATATACCTCGAAAGCGAAAAAACCTCCAGGTTTCAATATGGAGGCAACTCCATCAATGAGATGAAGAAGATCATTGGTTCCACTAATACCACCATCTAATGCAAGTATTGGTTCATGTTGACCAACTTCAGCTTGTAGGCCAGATATGTCACCACTTGGTATGTACGGTGGGTTACTCAAAACACCAGCAAGTTTACCTTGAACATCTTTCAATGGTTCAAACCAAGATCCTTTCCTCACCTCAACCACATCCTAATTCGTAAACCAAAAGCACGTTTCTCAATATGATTTGAGATAAGAAAGGCACAAACACAAGATGATGGCAGTATAATTTGTTTATTTGGGCATACAACAAAATTATGTTTTCTTCGATAAGTAGTTGTTTTTAAGTCATATAGTCTTGCATAAATCATTCAAATCTATCTTGACCAATCACAACAAGTGCTCATCCTATATCTTGTTCTGCAACAAAGAATTAGAGACTTCTATGCACAGTCTTTTATCCAAACTGCCATGGCGATTGATCAGGCACCATAATAGGCATTGATTCTTTCATTTTAACCTTTTTTCCTTATATCAACCTATTGATCTTGCTTTGTGCATAATATAAATTTTGGAAGTATTTGAATTTTCACTAGGCAGTCCATACTAAAACAATGAAATGAGTTACCTGTAGACCATATCTTCGCACATTAGAAGTGGCCACAGCAACTGCCACCGGACTTAAATCAGTAGCAATGACTCTGCCATAAGCATCGCCGTGAGCATGAGTTGCTAAGGCCCTTGCAGTTGCAATAGCAATAGCACCACTGCCCGTCCCCAAATCGGCCCAAAAACCTTGTGCCAATTCTGGGGCATTGTTCAAAGCCACACCTTCAACCAAATCAATTATCACTTCAGTTTCAGGCCGAGGAATAAGAACCCCTTCTTGCACACTCAACACCAAATCCCTCCAATGCTCACAACCTACCACATACTGAAAAGGTCTCCTCTTTTCAATCCTCTGCCTCCAAACACAATACATCTCCTCCAATGGCGCTCTTAATGCAACGCTTACATCTGGATTCTCATTATTACCCGATTCCAATCGAGACAATATTACTGAACGGTGTTGGAGTTCAATCAAGTCTTGGAGAAGCCAGTTGAGCTCTCTGCGGAGGAGAGTGGAATCGGGGCCATTGTCTAAGTTAATAAAAGAGGAGCCAACTGAGCAAGCCAGATTTTTAGCCCAGTTATGCCATTTGGTCAGCTCTGAAAGAGAGGCAGAGAAGGAAGGTGGCCTTAGATAGAGTGGAACCTTGGGTTTTACATCAATGGAGGATGTTGTTATTGAATTCATGTAACAACGTGGAATGGGTATTCGGAAATTCGCACAAACTCCACAACTCAGACCAGACGACCTTAGCTTCAACATATCTATAAACAAATCTTCCTAAGATGTTGAAACCTTAGATTATACAACCTTTGAAAAGAATAAGATTTAAGAGACAAACCTAGAAAAGGGTTTCCGAAGTGATCAATAGCTTTTTAACTAAAATTAGATGGGTGACTTCCACTAGCTTGCTCACACCATCCGTCTAAGAGATATCGAGAAAATAAAAATGGGGAAGAGAATCTATCACGAACAGATGATTTTTTTGTTTCATATGTATTTATAATCGACTCACATATGCAGACCTTTAGATTTTGAGCTGAACACTCACCGCTGTTTTGGATTTTCATTTGTATTTTACAGCTTGATTCATTTTAATGAAAAAAATGAAATTAAAAATCTGAAGATTTATAAATTCGCAAGAAAAATATATATTTTTTAAAATTTAATTATAAAATTATATAAATATTAATACAATCTTTCATTTTCTTCTACCATTTTAGTAATGAAACGATTATAGAGTTTATTCGAGTCTGATCTTACCTGAGCCTAAAATAAATAAATAAAAAATCAAATGCAACTTGATTCGCATTTACACCAAACCCAGAAATCTCGTTTATCAATTAGGAAATCAAAGAACTTAGCGAAGATCCCTACAGGTGTTTGTTCATAAATAATGTCTTACATGTGATTGTACATGCAATAAATATGAGATATAATTTTCTTAATATATATGAAAATTTCAAAAAAAAAATGCAAATCCAACATAAATTTATATTCTTGAATTAATTTTTTTTTTTCCAATTTCCAGTAACCCTTCGGAATGGTATGAGATTTTATTTAATTAAACAAACAACAGCTCCCACACAAGATAACACAAATTTAAATAATAAAAATAAGAAAAAGAAAAATAGACACAATATAACACATTTCATGAAAATCATGGGGTGGAAGGAGGGAGAGTCCCTTGAAGGAAAGAACAGATGAAGGTTAGTGCACGTTGTGGCTGGTTGCTGGGGACCAAATGGCCAGCCCCTCTCACTGTAACCAATGCCAATCCTCCTCCATACACCACATACCCTCCTACCTCTTTCTCACTATACCATGCATGCCAACCCTTCTTCACCCCAAGTTTTAACACGTTCAATGAATACCTGGTCGCAACAACCGGCACACGCCCATCCTTGTCCCCACTGTAATTATTTGGATATCACCATATCAATTATCAGGTGTCGTTGCACTGCTACTTTATATATTTTCAATCATTTATATGCTAAAATTTTTACTTTAAAAAATAATTCAATTAAAAACTTGCCTGTATATCCAGACACTCACTCCACTTTGAATGATATTTTTTAGAATAGGTAGAATAGTAGGTGGCCGATCTGTCCATGCATAATCTCTGCAATGTCACCACATTAATGGTTTTAGTTTAGGTAAGATAATTTAACTTCAACATTTTCAACGTAATATGATTACACGAATAAAAACAGAAAAAAATGAATACGTATATCAGAATTTATATTAATTAATTATCAAAATTTCTATAACATTTTCATTAGTACCTGCAATGGGTCCATTCAGTCTGATTTGCGTGGAGGGCCTTTTGTACCTCTGGAATATTTAGATAATTCTCCACATAATGATCCGTGCAAGGATCAAAGTCGTGCACCTGATTAATAAAATTACACATCTTACCATTTTTATTTTTATTTTAACAATGAAACAGAATTATTACTACAAAATTCTCTTATACTTTGATTAATTTTTTTTTCTTGAGTTCTCTCAGTTTGTAGATAAAAAACAAAAAATATATCGCAAATATTGAGATTAGAAAATAAAACTTTTCTTCTCATAGTTGCATGAATCAACTGCTTAATTAATTAATTCTAAATCTAAAGACTTACACTACCGTGGGAACCATTTTTCAGAGAAGAATCGAGGCAAATGGGAGCATAAATGTTATAAATGTCGATGTCTCCTATCTCATCATCGGCCTGACCAGTGAAATCAAAGCATTTTTCTGAAACAGTATCATTGGCAAAGTCAGTATTTGTGGATTCCTTTGTAGGTTTGGTCTGAATTCAAAGCATGTGTCCAGAAATTATCATATATCCCCCCGTAAAGTTATGGCCTCATCCAGCAACCCATTTCCCACCTGAAATCCAAGGCATTGACATGAACTACTAATATTCTCAAACTGAAATCAGCATATGTTTATTGAACTTACAGCAATGCCTTTGAGGTTGATAACAGTTTGATTTGTGTTTTCATTGTTGTAGAGAATAGTGGAAGCTAGCTGAGGGACGTAGTGACCGGCATAGCTCTCACCCGCAATGAAAAAATCCCTGCTTTTATACTGAGGGAACCTCTCCAACCAGTTGACCAGAAAAGTGTAGGTGTCGATTGCGGTGGTGGTATCCCGGCATTGTCGTAGTCGGGGGATTTATTAGAATAAGAAAAGCCCACACCAGCCGGGGGTTCAAGGAAGATCACGTTTGCCACTGCATATTATACGCCATCATTTGTTTGAGATTAATTATATAGTAGTTCCAAGGTGATTAGGTTAGGCCAACTCACCATTGTTCCATGCAAAGTCATTCCTGAAGAGCGTTTGGCCATCACTGTTTACTCTAAATGGTCCTAGCTCACTCATAGCCCCATACCCCAATGATGAACATCCTGGCCCTGTGATGTGATCCCAACATTTAAAAACTTGTCAAAATTAGGCCGAGCTTGGTTCGGCAAAGATTGTTGTACTTCAACTCACTCCATTAATTCATCCAACCAACTTAATAATACATATTAAAATACCTCCATTGAGCCACAAAATCAAGGGATTATTAGACGAAGAATTGCGAGGCGACTCAACGAAGTAATAGAACAAAGCTCGACCAGCCTTTTGATCAACAGTCACATATCCTGCGTATTGATCAAAATCAACGCCGTCTGGTTGTCCCGGCAATGCATCAATCTCGTCGGCTTCCATTTTCCCATCTTGCGGCTCAATGCAAACAGGCGAGTACGTCGACGGATTGGAGCCATGCAAGCCAGCTGCCCATGAACGTGAAGAAGATATACGAGATTTTTCAGACCTCCCCGACATCAGCAACTTGTGAAGGATTTCACCTTGTCGATCGGCGGCTTCACAGAAGGTGAGAAAACTGAGTAGCCAAAATGAAAAGAGTAGACATGAATACAGAACTGGCTTCATTATTGTTGCTGTCAACTCCAACTCGGCTTTGACAAGCCAAGCTGGTTTACAAGGGTATATAAATAGCAAAAATGGACGGGAAGATTAAGGTGGTCCGTCTGGATTTTAGACTTTGGAGGGATCGAAGATGATCTAATTTATGGTAGTTAAAAACAAGAAATGAAAATCCAAAACTGCGACCATTAACTGAATTTCTCTGAGAATTGTTGCATTTTATCTAATTAGAACTGTTTTTCTATATCATCCCTGTTCACATATGTATAATTTTTATACTATTTAATTTGAGTTAATAAAATAACTTTAAATTTCAAATTTATTTATAAATGTCACTATCCGAATTACTAAATGAAAATGGATTTAGATACAAAAATCTAAAATTATTATTAAAAAATAAAACGATATCTCAACTTGTTATCTAACAAAATAAAAACAGATTCGAATAAAATAAAATTTTGATGATTAATATCGCATTTACTCTGAATTTACTGAATATTAGAATTAGAAAATTAGAACCTATAAAAATCAATTTTAATTTTAATTCTGATTTGTTATTTTTACCTAGAGGTATTAAATTATAGTGGTGTACTTTAGCAGGGTTCTTTTTTTTCTTTTTTTTTTTCCCCATTTAAAAGAAAATTCACGACTTGTTTCTTAACATAAAAACAAACGACAAGAAAAGAAATAAACAAAACCAAGCGCAATTAAATATAGTAATGTGTTTTTTACGTTAATTTCGCCCAATAAAATGACAATAAATGTCTTGGTTTTGTCAAAATATTCAACCATTAAATATATATAAAAAAAATTCAATAAATATAATAAAAATATCGATTCCATTTAAAACTTTACATTTTACAATAAGTGCAATTATATATATATATAACCACCACTTTGTTAAATAACCAATCTATGTATAAAAAAAAAAAAACAATCGTAAACGAAATTGAAAAAAAAAATGTAAAACAAACAATTTTACACAGTACAAAATGCTCTCCCTTCATGATGATAAATATATAATTTAAAGAAAGAAGAAGAAGAAGAACTAAAATTCCCTTGTTTTTATTTTTGTTCAAAAACCAAAATCAACAAAACAAGATTTTGATTTTAAACAAGGGAGGGAAAGAAAAAGAAAAAGAAAACAGATACAGGTTTGGGGAAAAAAAAAGAATGAAAGGGTTACAATATTATGTTGAATTATTAATGATGAAGATCAGGGTTATTTGATTTTGGATGGGTAAAAAATGAGAAAAAAAAAAAAAGGAAAAAGAAAGCATATTTAGAGGAAAACGCAGTCACGAACCCTGTCTCTATTTCGACGTTTTGCTTTGCGTTTCTTTTTCTCCGACTTTGGACTGCTAGGCTTGTGACTATGCAACTCTCTCCATCTGTCAAATTATTTGTGAATTAGTTATTTTGTATGATCTCTTAGCAATTTTAGATAATAATAATAGTAGTAATAATAACAACAATATTAATAATTTATTTTTCAATCGTAAAAAATAAACAATTAACTCTGTTAATCGCGAACCCTTTTAAAAATAAAATGATACAGAAAATTTTATATAATCAATACCATATCCATATCAATATTACTATACGGTAAACCACCTATTTTATTTTGAATTGACACAATCAATCACAAAGTACTATTTTGATGTGGAGATCGATTTGTATTATATCAGTACAAGATTTATTTTCAAGTTTCATGGTTCCTTTGATATTATCACTTTCTTTTTATCAATTTCAAATACTTCCTCTAAATATTTGCATTTTTTTTCTTTTTCATAATTTCATCTAAAAGAAAATGCATTTCCATGTGAAAAATATTAAGAGTTTGAAATTTTGAATATAAAAAATTTATAATATTTGAAATTTACATTTTAATATAAAAAAAACATGAATGTTTGTGATGGGAGCAAATAGATAAAAATTTTAATAAATATTGATAAAACCTCACCAACTTAATAATAACAGACTTTGGCTTATACCCTCTCGTATCACTAATACCAACTTGGCAACCAGGGCATGATTACCTTGTCCGATTTATTATTTGCTGGAGCCAAGTTTGGCGAGAAATATTGGGTACTATGGCGAATCAAATGCCACTTGAACATTAAAGGTGGAAGCATTGGATGTAAGCAGGATGGCTTAGAAAAGAGATCATTATGAGTTGAGATTCGAAACTATCCCCTCAATAGGCAATAGCCAATACCCGATGGCCTTTTATCAAGGATGATAAAAATGAGAAAGATGAAAAATTAATTACTCCAATTATTAACTTTTATAACCATTTTCTAATTTTGGAACAATTTTTTCATTTCCTTAACAAGTGAAATCCTAAGACAAATTACTCTTCATATTAACAACTTTCTAACTAAAAATCTATTTTGGCCCCTCTTGATCGTTTTCTATCCCCCCCCCCCAAAACATAAAAGTTTTCACTATTGCTTTTAAATTTTTATCCTATCAAAAAAGAAAACTTGGAACCAACACTGGTTAAAAACAAACAGCCTTACCGCCCAAGTCTCAAGCGTTGCAGATGAATCCAAACTTAGATTAGATTAAAAAAAAATGAACAATGTTCACAATCACGTTAGAAACCCTATTAGGCAATTAGGCGGAAACAGAATAAAAGAATTGTGAGCTCAACCCTCTTTTTATGATCCGATAAACATCACCAAAGGCCGTATGTGCAAATCAACAAACATAGAAAATAACATACTGAGATTTTGACATGGTAAAAATTACTCAACATTAATTGTTTTAGGTTTCATGGCAACAAGAATAGAAAGAAAACACCAAATTGAGAAAGATAAATAAGACACTAACAACCCAGACTAATGAACAAAAAACAGAGCAAACAGGTAGATATTAGGATCTAGTCCACGAAATAATGCATACAAAGAAACAGTCAACAATCCAACAAAAGGTAGTAACATAAAAACATAGATGCCCTATTGATATAAATAGAGATCTTAGCAAACTTATCTGCCCTGTTCCCCTTTTTACCCATTTTTTATCCTTACTTGGCCATCATGACTTTGACAAACTCCTCATAGTTGATCTGCCCATCACCATCAACATCAGCTTCACGGATCATCTCATCAACTTCCTCATCTGTAAGCTTCTCACCGAGATTTGTCATGACATGGCGAAGCTCAGCAGCAGATATGAAACCATTCTGGTCCTTGTCAAACACCCTGAAAGCCTCTTTAAGTTCTTCCTCCGAATCAGTATCCTTCATCTTCCTTGCCATTAGGTTAAGGAATTCAGGAAAATCAATGGTCCCATTTCCATCAGCATCAACTTCATTGATCATATCTTGGAGTTCTGCCTCAGTAGGGTTCTGACCAAGTGATCGCATCACAGTCCCCAGCTCCTTGGTAGTAATGCAACCTGCAGCAATGAATTGAATAAATGCAACAAATAAGAGTACTATTGGTTTCAAAAACAATCAGCACCAGCAAGTAAATTTGGCCCAGAAAAACAGGCAAACAGTAACTGTAATATTTAAGGAAAAAAGAATACAAGATTATGATTTAAGATAAAAGATAGTTGATGACTTTTGAACTTTTGTAATGCCAAAAATGCCTGCCAAAATATTTCAAAAAGCCAAATACATAGTCAAACAAGAACTGATTAGGATAATGAGATCTTTTCGAATGTGCCAAAACAAAGACACAAATAGCCTGGGCAGCAATGCATTAGTCAAACTTGGTGAGAGACAACAATCTACAGGCTGATGCATTTCAGAATGCACATACATCTAGGATCAGAAGTTCGATAAATCATGGATCATGTGATAATAGCAAACATGTACTTGCACACAAAAAGTACAAAACTCTACACCTATTCAGTATTCTTCAAGCAATAAGCACCAGACATAATATTTCATGTTTACAGATCACAAAATTAACCAACTGAATCAGCCACAGCAAGTGTGGAATTCCGAGACAAATCAATGACATGAATATTTCAATTCTAGATTCATAACTGTCAGGCATACATAATACAAACATAAAAGCTTATTTCCACTATGAAACAATAAGCCAATGATTTTATGACCAATAGGCATATCCAAAATACTACTAATGGGCCTATATCTCAAGATGGGTAGGAAATGCAGGTTCAAACAAAGGGAATTACATCTTAAAAAAAAATAAAAAAATGAAGCTTCGCTAGTCATAATTTCAGACAAAGAAAACGCAAAAACTAAATCAAATCGGCAAAACACGATCTTAATCTTAGACTTAAATTATGCAACAAATCGCCGAAAACATTGAAGAGCTAGGCAGGTCATGTTTGCATCTAAAAATATCCAACTCTAAGAGCTCAAATAATTGAAATCAATGAGCCGACCAAGAAAGGTCAACGAATAACGAAGATGAGGAAAAAAAACGAAAGAAACATTTAAAGCGATAAAAATCATGAGCCAAAACAATCAATGAAATGAAATGAATTTTAAAAAAAAAAAGATCAAGCAGTTTCGTAAATTCATAACCGGAACCCTAGATCCGTCACATCATTCAAAATCACAAGAGAAAACGATCGCAAAACTAAAAACAAAACACACACACACAAATAGTATCGTAATCTAAACCGAAGCTTAGATCTGCGAATTAGAGTTGAAACGAACAAAGTCATTAAAGCATAGCGAAAACTGAAAAGCATGAAAGAATAAACTTAAGAGAGAGATGAGAGAAAGGACCATCGCCATCCTTGTCAAAGAGGCTGAAAGCCTCCTTGAACTCAGAGATCTGGTCGTCCGTAAGTTGATCGGCCATGGTCTTCTCTCTTGAGCTTTTTTTTTCTCTCTCGGAAAGAAGGTGTTTGGGCAGACTGACGGTCCCGGCGGAAAATGATGAGAGCGTGCGAGCTGCGAGGTTGAAATCTTTTTAAATGTAGAAAATGAAGAAGGGGGATAGAAGGGCAATATAAAGGGCCCAACACAAATTAAGGCATCTGATTCTCTCTCATCCGCACGCATTTTCTCGCTTTCCTCTCTTCAAAATAAAAGAATTTTTTTTCCATTTTTTAATTACTATATTTATTAAACACAATAAGATATTAGATATTTTTCCTTTCAAAACAACGGACATCTTATAAGAGCGGAGAGGTGTCTAGAAATTTTTGAAGTTCCTTTGTCATGTTCGATATTGATTGGATTTGGATAGGTTCATGATAAACCTAAATTATCATTTTAAAATGATTTTATATATGTATTTTCATAAATAAATTTAAATAAATATTTATTTATTATCAATTACTAATTTATCAGTTTAAATTATAAATTATTTTGCCGAAGATTTGGCCTGGAGTTGTCTAAAGATAAAATTACAAATATGTTGGACCGTGGACAAAGTTTGTAGTAATTCGAGCATAAAAATATTTTTATTTAAAATAATTATAATATGAATTTTGTGGTCTGGTTGAGATTAATTAAAAACTTCTTGTGATAAGGTTGGAAATTGTGTGTTGAAATTGTTTAAATTGGTGGGTGGACCCAACTGTAGAATTTCTTTTCATTTAACTAGGGATTCAAGGATATCAAATTAAAATATTAAATTTAAGAAGGGTTAAGAAAGATGTTATATTATTTAACTAAACGGATAACGCACTGCCTGCTTGGCGTATATCTCTCATTATATATAAATATTAATATAAAAATAATGTAACACCTCCATATCCGATCCGATCATCGAGTCAAAGTATCAAAATATCATATTCGTTGCTGAAGCAACTATTAAAATTTCAGATCAATGTATCATATTATTTAATTAATATAGATCATTAAATCTTTTCATTAATAATTAAATTTATGATAGAACTAATTATGAGTTAAAGGAGCTCATTAAAACATCCACAATTGATCAAAGGCCAACTTGTATAGTTCATAAAAAAATTTGAACTATCGTCGTGACGTTGGGATTTCCATGTCGTGACATGGCGAACTTGTCATCGTGACGTTGTCTCCATTTTCCTACAAGCTCCACGCTTTATTTTTATTTATTTATTTTTTTATATCATTACCTGAACCATATTTATATGTAATAACCGCCACTTCATTTTACATATCCTCCACTTATATCTATTTCTAATCTCAAGTCCTCATAAAAACATGATATTCAATTAAAGATAACAAAGTTTATAAAATTAATACAAATATTAAAGTTTTACAAATAAGACCATTGGAGGATTTGTACTTTCAAAGTAATTTACCCACTTTATGTATATTTCATATTTATTTCTAAATTGTGCAAATCAATTTAATGCTTCATAAAATTTTAATAAGAATTCAATATCACATCAATTAACAATTATTCACTTATTATTTTATCAATTCGTTTAAACATATTCACATGTATTAATCATTCCACCAGTTACAACAATTTCGAAACATTTCAAATTCATCTACTATATATATATATATATGTTCATATATTCTTTTTCTTCCTACTCCTCTCCATTCCACATCCTTTATGTATATATTTATTAGAATATTTAGCTTTTAGTATATAACATGCTTAAATGTAACATTATCTATAATTCCACTATTTACTTATATGTTCATATCAAAGCTGTTCATTTGAGTCATAGTCACTAAATAATTTATATATTGACCTATAGAATTCAAAATTAAGATCCGCTTGATATTTTTGAAACTAGACTTAAATATATTTTTACCATAAAATTTTTAAAATTTATAATTTAGCCAATCAGTACAATAAATTATTCAAGTTTATCCCTATTCTGTTGCTTGACAGCTTCGACATTTCTTTACTAAAAATTAATTATCTCTTATTGCAGGTTTTGGATGATTTTTTCGTTTGTTTTTACTGAAAATAGACTCATTAATAATTTAAACATATAAATTTAAACTCATAATCAATTTTTTTACAATATTTTATGATTTTCCAAAGTCAGAATAGGGGAACTCGAATCCACTCCGACATTGTTTCATGAAAATTAATATATCTCAAACTATAAAATCTCGTTTCTTTCACCTTTTCTTCCATATGAAACTAGACTCGATAATGTTTAATTCCATATTTAATTCAATCTCTAACTAAATTTCTATAATTTTAAGTGAATTTCCAAATTTAAGTCACTGCTGCTGTCCAAACTGTTTTAATGAAAATATTTTATTTTCCAAGGTTCTTTGCACTATCTTTCATTCAATCACACATAATTGTCATACTTTTGATTACTATATAATTTAGTCACTTATATTTATGTGTAGATTACATATTTTTTTCTTAATCTTAGTGCTTTTCACTATACAAATCACATTCTCTCTTACCAATTTAGTGTTTTAAGTCTCTATTCTTCATCAAATACTTTATATTTCTAGTATTTAGATTAAATACATGTTTCATACATCTCACTCAAAACATCTTTTAACTCAATCTATTGAAATACAAGTAGGTTTAGTATGAAACTTACCTCATTTGTCAATAATTTCTTAATTTCTTCTTCATTCCCATGCATTTCTTATCTTCACCACCTCCCTTCATTTTTTATTCTCATTTTCTTCACTTTCATCTACTATTTTCTTGCTTTTAAATTGATGAGCATATTATCTAGAATCTCTACTTCATCTTCTCTCTTTAATATCTCATTGTCGAGAATTTCTTCATTTCTTCTTCATTTCCATGCATTTCTCATCTTCACCACTTTCCTTCCTTTTTCTTCTCATTTTATCCACTTTCATTTACTATTTTATTGCCTCTAAATTGATGAACATATTCTCTAGAATCTCGTACTTCATCTTCTCTCTTTAATATCTAAGGAAATTTTCAAAAATTTTGAGTAAAAATATAGGTTTTCATGGCAAAGAACTAAATTGTAAATAAAAGAAAACTTCATTTCTCATCCTTTCACTCACATTGGAAGGATTTTCTTTTTATATTACCATTTTTAAATAAAATAACAATAAATATCTAAGTAAAATATTAATAAAATAATATTTAACTAATTAATTAAAAAATCACCAAAATATCATAAACATCATCATTACATTCTAGAATTTTCCTCTTGCTAATTGACCATTTTACCCTTCATGATCTTTCAAAATTCCATCATTGAACCATCACTTAATTTGGTAAAATTGTTATCTCTCACCTATTCAATCCAATTACACATCTTAGTAAATTAGATTATTTTCACTTTTGGTCCTTAAATTTCTCATTTTACACTTTGATCCCCTAAATTTTGAATATTTACATTTGAGCCAAAAACTTTTCACATATTTACGATTTAGTTCATCCTTTAATACATCATGTCATGCTTCTTGATTTAACTTTCTTTTGATATATTGCAACTTTCATTTTCTTTAGTCTTATACATTATTTCGATAAGATTTTATCTTGTATTATTTACGACCAAGAGGGTTTTGAGGATGTTAGAAATAATTTATTTAAATAATACATATTTACTCCCAACTCTGGAATTATTTAAAATTACAATAAAAAAAACTCTAAATACAGTTCGTGTTTAATCAACCCGTAGGCCATAATCACTTTTAACTTAATTTGAATGGCTTGAATAAATCTCTTCGATGAAAATTCTCTAATAATTTGAATTTTAAGTTTGCAAATTGAGAATATATATATGTCTTTGTGGAATAAAAGAGAATTCCGAATTCTCCTTTTTGAATTTCATACGTGGAACGTGGAAGTACTATTTTTACTTGAATTGAATTTGGTTGTGTTTTTTGTTATGTATTGAAGTCAATTAATACAATTGGGGAGTAATAGTCAAAACGGAACGGTGGCTAGACTATTTCTACGCAGAGAAGTTGTACTGGTAGCTCTAAACTGGGCCTGACAATGACAGTCTGAAAATATTTGGCATTAGAAATAACGTTATTCAAAGAGTTATGAAACAAAAATATTATTTATTTTTAATAGTTTAATATAATATTAATAATTTTATTTTAAATTTTAAGATTTTAATTTGGATTTGTATTTTTTAAATATGAAAATACTTAAATTTAGGATGAAAATGTTGATAGTATTAATCTATCGAAAAAGGAAAATATATGTTGTAACGTCACTGTTTCATATATTTTAATACTTAACCAATTGTTGATAATTTGGTAAAAATTTAAATTACGACTGATGAAAAGTAATTCTAATGTTTTTCTAAAATATTCACTTATTTCAAAATTTTACAAAATAAAAAATCATTTTTGTTATTTATTTAATGTTTTACTTTTTTAAGCATTTGAATTTATATTATTTATCAAATCATTGAAAAATGGATGGAAAAAACTTAATGTTTACTAATTTTGTTGACATGGCGGCATATATGTGAATTTTTGTGTGTATAGTAATTAATTATTTAAAAAAATTAAAAATGTTTTTTTCATAACTTTTATACTTCTGAAATAATTTTAATTTTCTCTAAATCTCGTAAACTAACTAGAATCAAATTACCAAATCTTCAACATGGTGGTACAAGAAGACCGTCATTATCCAGGATGAATATTAAAAGAGGATAGAGGTCTATTGACCCAATTAAGAAAGCTCATCCACTTCTTAAACTGTATTGCTACCCAATCTACAGCTCTGTTTGCCTCCCTGTAGTCTTCTTTGCAGATTTCATAAAAAGCCAAATTTGGAATCAATTTCAAGTATCATTTTTCCAAAACTATTTCGAATTGCACACTCCAATCCTGAAGATGAAATGGCCTCTAGCCCTAAACAAATTCTACAAAGGATAAAAACAATTGCTAAATGTCAAAGTGAACAAAATGCCTAGTAATCGAATCAGGTCTAGGCTTTTATGCAAAGTGTTACTTTAGATTGTTTGATTTGAAATTAGAATAATTATATTTTTAAATTTTGATTTGAAACAATATTTGAATTGCTAAAATTTCAATCAATTAGATGGATTTAGTTTGATTCAAAATATCCAAGATCAGCTCACTTGATAGCAAAAGTTTAATTAAAAAACAAATTCAAGCAACTTACTAGCATCTTTATTGTATTGGAAGTTGGAACAATGTTTAGCATTATTGTTCTTCTGCTTTTGGCATATAAAAGGAATGACAAATTCAAGGGTGAAACCAATCGAGAAATTACATTCTGTATTAGCGTCCCGCAAAGCTTACTTCTAGTAGTTCCCAAGAGACATGATCGCATTTCTAAGATAAACTGCAAGCACCACGACCAATAAAACAGCCAAAACCATGTTCATAACTTTTCTTGGATCCTTCACCCCCTTGGCCAAACCCTCAACAACTTGTTTATAAACGATCCCTCTTTGAGCAGCACGTAGGGCAGAATCAACAGGCTTTTCACTGGCTGAGCTACTCTTTTCCTCCTGATCCTTACCATTTTTCTCCTTCTCCATACGTCTGTGATCAGCTCCATTAGATGCATGCCTTTGATCTTCCATTTCTTCTTGTTTGTCTGGTGTTTTCTCTGAAACTTTGCCAGCCTCCTTGGCTACCCCATCTGTATTTGAATCATCACCTGTTTGTTTTTCCAGGGTGGTCTTGGGATGACCTTCTTGAACTGCATTGTTTTGTTTCTCCGGCACATCTGCAGGCTTATGATCAGGCTTCGGGTTCGGAACTTCAGCCACCGCTTTTACTTTTTCCGGCTTCTCATCGGCTGGAGCAATCAGTTTCGGGAACTTAACCTGAAGCATACTACCCTTGTAATTTGCTCTGATTTTGTTCAGGTCACAATTTGATGGGATGGATAATTCCTTGGAGAAACGGCTGAATTTGTTGTCATCAATTGGTTTTTCTCCAGATATCCTCAAGTTCCCCGCACTGGTCAGTTGAACTTTAAGCTGCTCCTTCCTAAACCCTGTTCCATGAATCATACATATATATACACATATTCGAATTCATTAATGCATGGATAACCTGAACCCATTGCTATAATCTAAAATATCAAAATCATGAGTTTTTGGATCAAGAACAAACCATGAAGATATGCAATTAAAGTGTCCTCTGCAGTTTCATGAACCCATTCAGTGTAAACCTCCAAATTTTCATAAGCAGGCCGGGGATTCAAAGCCATGACTTTTGATTAATTCTTTTGATGAATATTGTTAGACTTCAGGTTGAACCGTGAGAATTGCTGCTAAATTTGTTGGTTTTATTTATACAAAACAGAAGCATTCCAGAAGCAAAAACTCATAACATTTATTTTCTTCTTTTTTGGTGTTTTCTTTGAATCGAAATATTCTTTGTTCTCTTGATTTTGTTTTCTGGTTATGGGTTTTAATATGCTTTGGCATCGAATAGTTGGTCACCTCACGCAAAAGGCAAAGTCCCAGGTTCTTTGCTGCTTCACAAAGCTGAAAGCTCTGTCTTTTCCCTTTCTTTTCTTTTTTGAAAACAATATATATATTTGTATGAAATATAATTTTGTATTTAGAGATGTGAGTTGTAGGTCATTTAGAGGGATTAAACAAGAGAAAGGAAGATAAGAGGAATATTTGATAGACTAATAGCTTTATTAGCCATATGTTTCTTCAATGGCAAGGAAAGAAGATACATTAACAAGGAAAGCACAAAGAAAGAAATAGAAGACATATTGGATAGGTTACTTTGGACAACATTCAAGCTATGGCGGTACTGGTACCCGAACTTATTTCACCAACATGACAGGGCCAAGTAATGATAAATTTATTGAACCTATTGAATTTGTTGATTGAAACCCTTACAAATTTAATCTCTATTTTGGTTTCAGAACATTGCAAAGCATTTTAACAGTTAATAAAAAGCTCATGTAATTTTATTTGAAATCCAGGAGGAGTATGAGTATTTTTGGAATTAGTTTATAAAGTATCTATCTATTATATATTTATTGGACAGCAATTTTTTTACTAACATTACTTAAAACCCAAAGTGTAAAATGAAAAGTATATACTTGTAATTTTTTTAAGTGTTTAACTATTTTTAATTTTAATACTCATATTTGTTAACCAGCCATGTTTTATTTTATTTTTTAAAAAAAGGCTAAGCCTCAAAACATAAAAACATTGAGAAATACAAATTCTACCTTTAATCATCAATAACTTCTTACGTTTAGATTGCTTTTAATATATTTTTTAATCATCAAAAACTTCTTATTTTATATTGCTTTTGATTAATATATTTAAAAAAAAAAATTCGCAGGTGTGCAGATTCTAGTTATTATAAATTTTAAAATATTTTCTACATCTTTGAAAAATTTATTGTTATATTATTAATAGAATTTTCAAACTTTATAAATAGAGTCGGGTGATGATAAGTGTCCTATAAATGTAGTAAAATATATTAAAAAATAAATATATAAATGAATTGAGACACATTACAATTTTTTAATCTTATTTCTAGAGTTAAAAAAATACACTGTCCATGAACCAAATACTAAACATTTACTTTTACTTTTTTTTCAAAAAATTAATTTTATGTAAAATTTGAGATTTTTATGAATTAAAATTTCAATATAAACTTTTAAAAAAATCACATATATGACGGGCCTAAATGCAAATTGGAGTGGAAAAATGGGCTCCCGTTTTAGACCCAAATTAAAACGATAAAAGCCCTAAATATTAGACTTAGTTTTTCAGCCCAGGCCGAGTAACAGGGAATTTGTAGTTTTCATGCAAAGCGCATATATTACGTGGCTTCCATTTATTGGTTGAACCTGGAAAAGCAGCAACTACGGTGCCGTATTTCCTAAATTTCGGGGGGTTTTGCCTTTAGAAATGTATATCCCGCGACCTGGACTGCAAAGTAAATTCAGTCTTCAAAAAAAAAAAAAAAAAAAAAAAGAAGGAAAGTAGAGAGAATTGGCCGTTGGGGGAGTAGCTCTAACTCAGTGAGTCAGTGCTCAATAGATGATTTAGAAATTGAACGATGGCGGTGGAGACGAATTTCGCATCGTTGTTTGAGAAGCTGAAAGTGGAAGATCCATGGCTCCCTCCTCGAACCTGGGAATCCATTCCTTCTCAAAGCGGCCCCCTTCCTCCTCTTCCAGACTCTCAACCTCCCATTTCCTCCTCTTCATCAGTCTCCGTAAGTATTATCATCTCTCTCTCTCGGTCGATCGATAATTTTTATGTACCGATTTTAAGATGTACTTTTGATTGTATATTTCAAACAACCTACGAACTACGACATTGCCTGGGTAAGCTCTGATGTTTGGTTTTTATTCTAGAATTCTTTTAGTTTTTAGTGAAATTTAGTTTTTAAATTCTTCTTCTTTTTAAAAAAAATTAAATTAAACGTGTTTGTTAACTGATCTGATGGTGTTATTAAGAAATTAAAAATTAAAATATTAGTAACATTTAAAATTTGCATGAATTTTGTTTTAAATGAAGAAAATGTTTGACTGCATTCCCATTTTTAATTGTTATAATATAGTTTTAATTTTTACTCACTATCAGGAAGCAAAAAAAAAAACTACTGGCTAAAGGCCAGTAGCAAAAGAATGACCAACTGCTTCTTTGTTTTGGATTAAGATTCTACTTTACCGATCTCTTTTATGATTTGAGTAAGCGGTTGCTTGGAAGCTGGATCTCTAATTAAGCATACTATATTAAATTGCTTTGGTGAAGTAATTATTTGTGTGAGATATAGAGAAATAAGAAAATAGAAATTTAACTGAATTGAACTCTGTTGCAACTTGAGGTTATCTATGAAGCAGACACTTCTAGCAAGGGAGTGTCCGAGAGTTAGACACGGCAGACTACACACTGGGCATGTGAGTTCATGTCAAAAAATAAAAAAAAAAAAATTCCCGACACAGTCAAAACATAGTCAAGACACAGCTTAGCATGTCTGAGCACAGCTGGACACACCATGACGTTCTCCCCCCCCCCCTTAAAATATGAAATCAACAAGGAGCAATGTGGTTCTAATGTATTTTTAAAGGTTCATGTTTCTAAAATCAATAGCAAATTTTTAAAATTGAAAAGCTATTTGCATGTTAATATTTATTTGAAAAGTATCGTTTTTAGATTTTATTGTATGCTATCATATAAAATGTCTTATTTTTTTTAAATTTATTATGTCGCGTGCCGATGTCATGCAGTACCTGTATTACATGTCAATGTACATGCTTCCTAGGTGGTTATGAATTGTGTGAAGCTATGAATTTTTATCAGCAAATTCAAGTTTTATAAGGTCCATTTTGAGTAACCTGAAGAATGTATACTCTTTGGGACTATAATGATAGATGCTGGTTTGTGGTGATTCTACTTAAGAATATGGTCAAACCATAAACATTATTTTTAAGCTGCAGTCATCTATTTTATTTCTTTATAACAATTGAGATGACATTGTCATACAGGAGGCAACTTTGGTGAGGTTGGCACTAAATGCACTGCAAGGCATAGAATCATCTCTTTGTAGCATAGAAAAATTTTCTGCTGCCTTTTTTTCTGATCCTGCGGATAGGACTTTCCATCAAACACCTAGTCTTTGGTACCGGTCTTCAAGCACTCATGCTTTGGGGAAGATTCTCAAATCAATAGGCCATTCAGGTTTCCTAGTTTTCCTTCTCCATAAGTTTGTAGAATATTTTACAAATTTGAACCTCAATGGAAATTCATTTTCACTACGGAAGGGCTGGGAAAATTCTCAAGCAGCAGACAATCAAAATCATGGTGGCCACAAAGTGCAAGAGGAAGAGGGCCCTAAATGTAGCCTTGTTAATCAAGCATTCTCTGTAGCTGTAGGAAAGGTTTTGGAAGGGTACATTTGTGCGTTGGACACATTATATGCATCAGTAAATGTAAGGCGTTCAAAGAGTACTGAAGTCTCTACAGGTGTATCTTCAGGCTGTCTCACAAGTGTGGTTTACTCTGGAATTACGCTATTGGAGGTATACCTGCACACAAAGGAATTGAGGACCCAGATTGAAGCTCTTGGGAATATATGCAATCTGCATGATTTAGCTCTTTGCTTCTTGGAATCTTCTTTTGAAGAGCTAAGTTATAAGGCAACCATGGGATTTCATAAATTCTTCAAGGGAGGTGACCTGCTTAGTTACTTGTATACACAGCTAAAGGTTAGTTTAATTGATTGTTGTATTGTTGATATCTTTACTTAAATTTTCATTTCAGTCAATTTAACTCTCTAGTCTTTATGTTGGCCAAGCTTCATATTACCGTTGGATGCACTGGAAATTTTCAGCTATGACCTCTAGAGTCATTATATATGGTGCTTGATTGATTGCTTCAACTTATTTCCCCTAAAAGATAGGAAGTTTATTAAGAACCAAACATCCTATTGCTGAGAAATGTTTTTTAACCCCTATGGTTTTGCTAGTTAACATTCTTTTAGCCATTTCTTCTTGTAGGTTGCAGACCCTGCTCACCATGCTTTACTCAAATTTCTTTTTCTTCGGTCATGTGAACCTTATTGTGAGTTTATAAGGTCCTGGATTTTTAAAGCTGAGATTAATGATCCTTATAAGGAGTTTGTTGTAGAGTACATTGATACGTTACAACATCGTTCTGCTGGTAAAGATGGAATCCCTATTGACTTTCCGGTTGCAAATATTACGGTAATAAATTTTGAGTGGTTTAATTATGTTTAAATATTTCACTTTTTTTAGTTCTCTGTCAATTGTGATCCTCTTAAAAGTGACAATTTGTATCAGGAGCGGGATGGAGTTGTTGTTCCATGTTTCCTGAAGGATCTTTTGAATCCACTTGTTAGGGCTGGTCAGCAGCTTCAAGTTCTAATGAAATTGCTTGAATTGCGTAAACATGTTGATACTGGAGACCATACTTATTCAGATTTTCTTCCCTGCTGGAGTGGTTTTGCTGGCAGTAATCCGTTTTATGCTTCTTCAATAACTTTTGGCAAAGAAAATATAGAAGCCTTGGTTCTAATGCGTAATAGTTACTATGAGAGGATGGAGGAGAAACTTGAAAATTTACTGACAGGGTTGGAATTCAATTGTCAACAGGTATCACAATTTTTCTTGTAGATATTTTGCCTTCTTATCGTGTGCTATGTAAAGGATGATATGAAAAATCTGCAACTATTACATGGTTTCAATTAGTGTGCTCTTGTGTTTCTCTGTTGGTTTTACCATGGTTCATCTACTTTTATTTCCAGTTGTAACCGTCTATACTACCTTGCTGGCTGTCTGGGCCTTTGTGTATTATGTGAAATACTGAAATCTGATTAATAACCTGTTATATCACTAAATACCAGCAGACATACTATCTTGATAATTCATATTTCAGGTTGACTTAACCAATATGTTATCCCAACTAGAATTAAACAAATAGTAATTTGTACTGTGCTTTCTCATTTAGCAACTTCTTAGGCTGTAATCACATGCACCAATTATTACTTAGGACATGGTTCCATGTTCAGCATAATACATCACTAATCTATTTATTTGAAACAAATTAGTCTTTTTGCCATTGTTCCTTGCAAACTTTTTTTCTTTTTTATTCCTGTTAGATGCTTTGTATGCTAAGAACTTAAAACGATTCCGCTTATTCAGCATAGAGATTCCCAAGTTTTATTTTGTTCTTCCGGCCCCCATTCTGGACCTAGGAGTCTGTAAACTATTTCTAGAATTGGTAGATTATGATAGGGTAAACAATGTAAATAATCATTTATACCTAGGAATTCTTTTTCTTTTTTCCTGTACCTGGCTTTACACTCAATGGTATGCCCAAGTTGTGACATGTTGGAGGTTTCATTCACTGACCATGGGCAATTGTTATGCATCTTAATGCTGTTTTACCCAGTTCTGTGCCTTACCCAAATATTCACTGTCTTCTAGGTAATTTCGCATAGGGCTGAACCTCATTTATTTGGTACTAGTGGAGACACTCCAAATATTGCAGCTTCACTCACAGTGGACGACAAATTGGTTATTAATTCAACAATGAAACGAAGTTTCTCTAATGTGTAATCTTTCTCTCACTGCCTCTCTCTGTGCATGTGTAAAATTGTCCTTTTAAATTTTTTTTTTTTTTTTTTTACTTTAATTTGGTTCTGATATCTGGGTTAAATAATTGAAGGAACTCTCTTCCAATGAAACTCTTTCCTACAGACTTGATAAGACCAATGATGCAAGAAAGCATGTAGGCAAAGGGTTCAATACCTCCTATATAATTTATTATTTAGGTGGAAAACTTTTTCTTATTCTGAAGGACTGATTAGGTGAGAGAGCATTTAGTCATTGATTGCATAAAATTAATTTCAATTTGCCAAAATAAAATTTATAATTTTGGATTGAAAAGGTTTGATCTTTATGATGATCGAGTGGCTCAAATTCAAAGGTTTCCTCTCTTGATTTTCAGGAATTGAGTGTTTGGAACCTACTATTTCTGGCGAGTTTGGGCTATAAGGTCTGAAAACAATAAGAAAAGTTAGGGCCCAAAAAATGGCTTAATGGTATAGCTATGACCGTAAGTTGGAAAACTTGGTTTGGAAGTTTTATTGTCCTGGTATTATGGGTATTGCAAAAGCTGTCCTTATTGTCTACTTGATTTTAGGTCAAAGTTTGCAACTGGCTTGTTTGTATGTTCTTAAGGGAAAAATTTTAGGACCAGTTGCAGGTTTCAAGTGCATTTGAAAGCATTTGGAAGAAATGCTTAAAGACCTTGGTTCTACCTAGGGCCTAGAGATGCTTCTCCTCGGTGTAAACTCAAAAGAGCACCACTAGAACTAGAAAACTTTCATTAGTCTCTTTCTATGAAAAAATTGACGTCCAATTAGGGAAACTGCCTAAGTTTGTTTCAAGCATCTCCAAGTTGAAAACATAGGCCCAATAACATGAAGCCGGTATAAGACTCAATGTCAAATACGACAGCCTAATAATGCCTATCTTGCAGCCAAAAAATATTCTAAAAGTGGCTATAACTCCTAAAGTCCAAGAGCACCTGAATTAAATTACATTTTCGATTGGAAACAAATGAAGGAAAAAATAATAACTTTCTGCACCTAATAAAATATGTAAACAACTTCCTATGGGAGCAACATTTCTGTTAGTCCATGATAATTCCTCACTTTTGATCCTTATTTTTGTTCGTAATTTAAGTGAACTTGTTGAATATCCAACCTAAAACTAATTGGTAATAGATGAAGGGGATCCACTTTTAATATAAGACCATGATAAACCAGTACTTAATTAGATGTCAGTCAGCACCACTTAATATTCCCCTCCCATGTAGCTCACAGGATCTTGTTACAACATACAACTATTTAATGACTATGCAAGCAAGCTATATATGATTTGAATAGTCTCAGAGAAGTATGCAATATATTCAGATATGTTAAGATTAGGGGAGAGTGAGGTTAACTCCAGGCATTGTTCAATGATTGTTATATACCGCCTTACATGCCTTGTCTCCGAATCTTTTCTCATTATCAACATTTGACTTGCATATTCTTTTGTTGTTTGATCGATACCTGATTTCCTTGAATTTCAGGTCGCTTGACGATAATGATTTTGATGACTCTAGTACAAAAGATGGATCCTCTCATGAAGCTGACATCTTTGAACTATTTGAGTCTTCATCTATGAGTAGTTTTGAAGAACATACTGAGTCTGAGCCGTTGATTGAACACTCTAATGATTTAGTTTGGCCTAAACAAAATTATTTCTCTGCCCTAAGCTTTTCTGTTAGTACCCCATTTGGAAACTCATTGCAGCTAGCTTTGCAGAATGGACAGTCTGACCGTATGGAAAGCAGTTTGCAGGCTGGAACTGGTGGTCATGGCAATTTTATAGGTTGTGAACCTAATGGGATATATGATCACTTATCTCCGCACCTTGAGTCAAACTGGTTGTGTGCAGAGGTTGAATCTGCAAATATTCTAACTTCCAAAGGTTGGCCAGTTAACAGTGCAAGGAATAATGCCTTGTGTATTGATGGCGATGACAGAGATGATAAAAGATCACATCTATATGATTCTGACATAAAGACGAGAAAATGTAACACGCAATTCTTTGATAAATTTGTGCAACATTTTAATGAATCAATTGCTATCAACAATACTTCAGCAGTGGACACCTCAAATGAGGGTCAACATGAAAAGGTCTCTACTTCAGGGTTATTCCAATTGCAACAGTTCAAGCTTACTTACAATGGTCGTCTTCTGAGTAAAAATCCAATGTTGACAAACAATAGTTTTTTCCGTATGATGAGCAAACCTAGTGATGCAAGCCGGATAGACTACCAACAAACTTTACCTTATTTTGATTTTTCTTCAGTTGATGACCCTTGTATGGTTTATGTCAAAAGGCTATCGTCTGGGATTACACATGAATTTCCTGAGAATACCAGTTCTGTGACAAATGGTAGGGGTAATCAGGATGACAAACAAGGCTATGGAGATGTTCTCTTGGTTGACAATTCAAAAAGTTCTTTTGCTGTTCCACCTTTGGAGTTAAGGAATCAAACCGAGGATGTCATTTCAACAACTGTTTCTGGCAGCAGTTATTGGGAGAGTTTGCTTGGTAGTTTTAGCACCCCTAATAGCAGTGGGACTATAGATATGAAGCTGAATACATCTTCCACATTTGAGATACCCCTTGACTTCGTAATTGACAAATGCCTACTGCAGGAAATCTTGCTTCAGTATCCTTACTCATGTCCTACTAGATGGGGAGGAAAGATAACCATATTGTCCAATTATTCATTCTTTATGTTGGTTTATTAGTGCTTGGTATCAGGCCCAAACCTTAATTTCATTTATATAGAATGATTTGTTTGCTGCATTTACGATTTTCTTTGCCATTGGATTTGAGATGATTATGGATTTTCTTGCTGTGATATGTGCTAGCATAAGTTGGCTGTCTGTTTAATATCCAAAGAACAGACAGATTGCAAATATATGCAATTTAAGATTTTGGGTATATGCATTTATGATGGAAACAAAAGCCTTTCTTCCTTCTCCAACCCTCCTCTTCCACCCAACCAATAAAAGGAAAAATAAATAATCGAGCTTTACTTTGTGTCAAAGCCCTATATTTAGCTGCCAAGTTTAGATCATTCTAGTTATCCTATTCATATTTCTATCTGTTCAAAAAGTTTATGTCGGACTGTGCCTTTTCTTAATTATTTAAGATATAACTATGTCAGCAAATTAACCATCAAGATACTTGAAGAAGGTTTTGATTTGCAAGAACATTTGTTAGCGCTGCGGCGATATCATTTTATGGAACTGGCAGACTGGGCAGATTTGTTCATCATGTCACTTTCGCATCATGTATGACTGTCTGTCTAATAAGTCACTTAATGCTTTATTATTTAAATATTGTGTGCTTATTCAGCAAGGAAAAAAAAATGAATATTTATTACTTACTATCATTTCCTTTTTACATGGAATGAACAGAAATGGTGTGTTACAGAGGTGGACCGGAGACTCTCTGAAATTCAAGGACTTCTTGAGTTGTCCGTGCAGAGGTCATCTTGTGAAAGAGACCCTCATAAAGATAGGTTATTTATTTATGCAAAAGGGCATGGGTTGTTGCCTCTTTCAACTTCTACAATTGGTACAATTATCATTAATTCATTATTCCAATTTAACCTCCTGTTTCTCAAACATATACATGCTCAGATCCTATTTCTTTCCTCTGCTCCCATTTCAACCTCCATGTTAGAGGCATCCATTCGGTTTATTTATCATCTTAAAAGTTTATGGCTGTTAACATGGCAGGTGTTCATTCCTTCGACTTTTTAGGTCTGGGCTATCGAGTGGATTGGCCTATCAGCATTATTTTGACTCCTGGTGCATTGAAAATATATGCTGATATATTCAGCTTTCTGATACAACTGAAGCTTTCTGTTTTTTCACTGACTGATGTATGGTGCTCATTAAAGGTGCAAGAGACATGAATTACAGAGATAACAGCTGTTTGCACTTGCATATGCATGCATGGTCACAATTTCTTTACCATTGAAAGTCAAACCAAGCGGGTGCATAATTTTTAAGTTAAACCTAGTTTTCTTCGTTCTTCATGGGTTAAATATGTATATTGCTAATTGTTAGTACCCTGTTAAAACATCTCTTGATTCAAGTGTTGGTAAATTACCCAATGTTCATCTATCTGCATATAGTTCAATCAAAATTATGGTATACTCGATATTTTCTCATCTAATCCACACTGTTCTCAGAACATTGTATTTGCTTTCACAATCTTTGTGTTGTACTTTCTAAGAATTAGCATTTGCACATGAAATACGTGGATTTTGGCACTCATGGAAATTTCAAAGGAATTCACCTCTTGATAAGATTTAAATATTTGTTACAGGATGTAGTGCACTTGATCTGTCAAAAACGCCATCCTACACTACATGAACGTGAAGTGGGCCATTTTAACAAGTTAATGAAGTTGAGGTATGGTTAATACTTTTGCAATTTATGAATAATAATTATCATTATCAACTCAAAGCGAGAAAAACACTAAACACTTCACACTTATGGCCTCTCTGCTTGTGCAATTGTTTGGAACACCATTCGATGCAAAATTTTGGTAACATTGCATCCTAAAGTATCCTAAAGTTCTGAGTTTCAAAGATTTTATTTTGTGTTGACAGTTATTTGGCTAATTTTAGAAGCAATTAGCATCTTTCGCTCAGAATTTAGCATTCACCGACTGTGCAGCTACTATTTTATTCCATCTTCCGACCTTGACTACAGACAAGCACAAGTGGGTGGGGAGGATTGTCTGGTAGCTTTTATTTAAGAAAATGTGAATTTCTAAATGGTAATCCGATCTTCAGATACTTGTTAAAAAGAAATATGTGAAGGTTCTTTAGGTGCAAATGACCTTTTCGTTATTCCCTTTTTTCCTTAAAATTTTGGTGCTAAAGTCAAAATCTACATTCTAGTATTTTAAGGAATTCAGACCCTTTCTTCATGTGTAGATTACCAGGATGGACGGTAAGATATCTAATGATTCTGTAGGAAATAGAGAATTTGCTAAAAGGGGGAGAATGAATTAAAATTTCTGCTTTTTGATAGTTATATCTGATAGTGTACTTTGTGGTATCTTACTGTCAAACTCGTCATGTGTGACATTGGGGCAAAAAATCCTAATGTAATAAAGGTATCTAGCTTTGATGTTTCCTTTTTTAGATAGTTTTAGCATTTAGGTTCACTAAGAATTAACTTTTTTTTCTTTTCTTTCTATGCCAGGCATCAGGTTAATCATTTTGTATCTACACTACAGCAATATGTACAGTCACAACTATCACATGTATCATGGTGCAAGTTTCTTCACTCATTTAAGCACAAGGTTTTTAGAAAATTCTTACACATTGTGTGTTTATCTCTTATGCCGATTGTGGTTCAGTTTACCTGAACTGATTTTTGTACATTGCCTGTCTGAAGCCAAGTCATTCTCTTCTTTTTTTGAGTTGCAATTTTTTCAAGGACCTATTCTTTTCTGATTTTGCTGAGATTATGGTTTTAAAGACAGCATAGAAAAAAAAAATGCAATCATTATAGCTGTCCCCTTGCAATGGGAAAAAGCATGGGTTGTTTTTATTGTTTGGTAAGCAACTAATTTTATTCCAACCCTGCGGAAGAATAAATGTTTGCGCTAACGGTTTAGCATCTTTCTCAATTGAAGAAATATTTAGTAAAAGGAGAAACAGAACACCGTGCTAGATTGATGTGTATCCATGTACCAACAAAGCTATGTTTTGATTTCCTAATATTTGCCTTATCATCTAAAGCTTATTATTTTGTTTTAAAATATCATAATAATTACAATATTTGAATCTATTATACGGCATGTATTTATGCTCTTTTTTGGTTTTACTTTTTATGCCTCTTATTAGTCTATTTTCAAATTGACTTCTACTTATTCAATTGCAAAGGGAGAAATTCTCTAGGTTGTTATGTTATTGACGCTGGTTCATGGTTCTACAGGTCAAAGATATGATGGATCTTGAGTCGGTGCATATGTCATATCTAACTGATTCACTACATATGTAAGTCCTGCTTCGCTCTCATTTAAAGTTTGAGTTAGCAAACTTTTTTCCCTTTTTTTTGGGGGGGGGGGGGAGGGGGGAGACTTGTTATAGTAATAATTGGGTTCTTACTGCCTTAATTTGCTTTGGACCAAGTTTTAACCTTGAAACATATATGGAACTTGGAACATATCTATTGTGGCTACTCCAGCTACCTGCCCCCCAACATCCTTGATATGCTTGTTTCTATATTGATAATGCATTTGATTAAGCATCCGATCTAAAATCAATTGGTAATAGGTAGAAGGGTTCAACTTGAATATAAGATCACAAAAAACTCTTTAAGACTTCATAGATGTCGGATAACCCTGCTTAACTCCGCCTTACATGTAACTTGACAAGGGCCTACCTATGGACAATCTCAGATCCGGTGGGCAACCAACCTCACATGGGGTGCAACAAAACAAAACTTTGGCTCTAATACCATATCAAGCTTCCAATCTAAAAGCAATTGAGAATAAGTGGAAGGGCCCAACTTGAATATAAGACCACAAGAAAGACTTAATAGATATGAGATACCACCACTTTAACGCTCTCAAATGTGGATACCTTTTCCTCATATTGCTCCAACTCTTCACTTTTCTTGAAGTATCAAGGCCCAGCACATCCGAGCATTGGTACGGGGATATGACCTTCTAAGAACCCTTCAGAAAACGTGAGAAAATTGAACATGCTTGTTTCACACATATCCGTATTTGACACTCACACCCAAGTCCAAGTAACATGGCCTTTTCCTTTATGATCAATGCCAAAGCCAAAGAAATCTTTTACTTGCATTGACTCTGATATTCAAACTGCATCTGTTTTGTTGCCACAGAATAATTCTTTTAGCATGTTCAGTTTCACACTAATGATGATTCTTCATTAACAATACATGTATACTTTTCAGATGTTTTCTATCTGATGAAACAAAACCAATAGCCAGTACCATAGAGAATATTTTGCAGTGTGCCCTAGACTTCCGGTCTTGTCTTACTGGGGATATATGGAATGTGGGACTTGCTGAAGGTGATTTACAGGATAAACTTTCTAAGATCAACATATCTCAGGTAACCATCAAATTATGATCCATACTGCCTGCTGCAATAGATTTGCATGATGTTTAAGTAAGCTTCAAAATCCTGACTTTTAGTTTCTTACTGCAAGCAAGTATTGCACTATGGTGGAATTCAGTATTCTGGCGATGAACTCCATCAGGCACAAATGCATAACTGTTTTCTATAAGAAGTAGTTATTTAATCATTCTTTGTTTCTGAACTTTTAATTGTAGCAACTGTATTTTGAGGAAGATACATACATTTTAAATTGCAAACAGATGTTACATAACTGAATTCATCATGCATCTTTATTGCGTTTAGTTGTGCTCGGTGATGGTTAATATTAACCGTTTTGCATTATATGGAATTTACTGCCATTTCTGTGCTTGAAATAGGTTGATACATTTTCTGTCTCTAGCTTGTTTGCAATGCATTGGTAACTAGGAGCTGAACACAAAACAAAGTCTTTCTTGTTTTAAAATGTTAGAGCAGACACGTGATAAAATGTTAGAGCAGACACATGTGACTAGATTTTTTTAGAAAATATGTCAGTGCTCGAGTCGAGATGGATGAAGTCAAACTTAACCTGTAATAATAATGGTGATTCCAAGGAGATAGAAAGACTGATAAATGCTATAGAGATTATTATCATCGGAAGGTATTACAAGCCAAAAAGATCCAACTAGAACAAATAGCAATCCATTGAACAATTAGAGAAGTCTTTGCAGCAAGTAGAATTATTTCAATTTCTTAGACTTCTAAGTTAACATTTTAGGTGAGAGACCGAGAGAGCACCTAATTAATAAACTAATTATATATATTTCCCGCAGGTTCTTGGCATAAAAGAAAAGTTCGACAAAAATCTTAAAGAACTGCATCTACTCTACCTCAAATCACCTAAACATGGAGAATCTGGGCTTTCGTGTTTCTGGGGATATCTCAACTATAATGACTATTACTTTAATGAAAATGAAATGAGCTATTATGCTTTCTCAATCTGAAGTCCTTTCCATGAAGTTCGAAAGTAGGTAGTGATATGCATTCTTGTGTGCCGCTAAGTTCATTGAAACAAGCTCAAAGTAGAAGTCCTAAACTGCATCGTGGTTTGGACTCAATACTCTTAGCAGCAGCCAACCTGCACCATATCATCTTTGCACTGCTGCAGTCGATTTTCATGCAAGGTAAGGCATCAATCCTTTATTTAGCTGGCTATGGTGAAGAAGTAACATGCTAATTGAGATTTGTTGTGTTTGTTGTCTCTTAACTTAGGGTGGAGTCTTAACATTTTCCCCCCTTCGCCTGAGCCCTGAGTGCTAAGTTAATGAATTTTGTTTCCAAAGGGTAAAGTTTGAATGTGCTTTTGAGTTCCACTATTTTTCAAACAAGGGCCTGTAAATATTCTTATTTATTTCTATTTCTTACTATTTCATTGGAGTAAAAAGTAGGCAATGGTAAATGGCACGTTATGTTGGGTTTGGTTTTGAAAAAAGAAAATGTTGTTGTGCAATATTTGTCTTTTGAAAAGTTGATTTTTTATTTATTTATATAATGCTTAGAATTACTTATAATCCCCTTTAATCTTAAATAGAAACATAAATGTACTTTAGAATGTTCAAACTCATATCCTCTTACACTGGTAACTGTGCCGATGTTATTCAAACTAAAACTTAATTGGATCATAACTAAAATTCCATCAGTTTAGCTAATTGCTTTTTTCTTAATTAAAAAGATTGTGCACTTGAAGCCATTTAATCTAAATTACTCTACCAACTCTTACCCCAAAAAATTATTATAACAACGAGAATGTCAACTAAACTAGTAGGGTTGATTCTCGTCAACTAAATTAGTAAGGGTGAGTTTAGTTTAATTTGATTGGATTTTTTTTAGATTTTTTTAATAATTTGGTTAGATCTATGGTTTTTTTTTTCATTTAATTTTGAGTTTTAGATGTGTAGATTTTATTTTGGTAAAATGAGATTTGTTTTATAATTTTTGAATATTATTTGATAAATTCATATATAAAAAATAATTAATAATTCTTATGTAATACTTTTAAAAATAAACTACTAGTATCTTAATGTTATTTTTATCATTTTAAATAAAAATATTTTTTTACATCTTGAAATAAATTTAATTATAAATTGATTTGGATAATTGCGAACTCCTAAACAAAACTGTATTTACAAACTTAAACTCAGTTAGCAGCTATACTTGCACCATTTTTTAACGTACACTTACATCCTTGATTACATGGTAAAAAGCAAAATAGAAAACGCATTTACTACTGAGATATGCATACGCTGCATATCTATGAAAATGACAGCTGAACTCAACATTAGTAACTAAGATAACAATAATTAATAAACCAAAGATAGTAAAGGAATGAAATCATACCTTTTTTATATAGAAAACTAAATAGATACGTTAATCATGTTGAACAGATTACCCACGCTAATCAATAATTGTAAATCGGAAAATATATTTAACTCATTTTTCTAATGGTCAATTAAATTATAATTTAATTGTTAAATATTATAATTTTATTCTATACCCATTTCTTATTTTTTAAAAGATAAATATTTCATGGATGAACAATTTGGGTCCTCATACATTTTAATTATTTATAAAAACAATTTTCAAAGTCCTAAAACGTCTTGAAATTATTAATTGTTTTTATAATAAATTCCCACGGATAATTGTTTTAATTGTTTTTATAATAAATTCCCACGGATAATTGTTAGTGTAAAAGATTATGAAAATGAGAGGTTAAAAATAGGAGTAATTGTTTTCTAACAAATTGAGCAAAGATCCAAACAGTTGTAAGTTAATGTATATTTTGACTTTTTGTATTTGTCTGTTTTTTTATGTTTTATTTTATTTTGATCTGTTAGTTAACAGTTAGTAAAAGATTTAAGTAAAGCCTTTAAAATTATATAATTTTTTTAAAATTAAATATGATTGAATTAAATATCTAAATTATAAATATGAATTTAATGTAAATATATCGAATTAAGAATATTAAATATACATTAATTATTTATTATATTACGAAGTTGTTAGCCAAGTGTAGATATAAAATTTTGAGTATTATCAATTCATTATCAATAAATGATTCCACGATATATTTTGCATGTACAATTCAACAATTAGAACTCAACACTTAATTATTGTTGAAGCATCCTAAAAAATAAATATCATAAATAAGTTTGGATTTATATGGACAAAATATTACAAAATATAATATTAGAGTTAAAGAAAGAAGCTTACTTCAATATATCACAAAATATTATAGAATATAATACACCCGATTCTCGCTATAATAATTTTATATCTAAGATTTTGCGTTTACAAAAAAGTAATATACCTATAACATCTTATTATTAACATATAATTGTAGTAAACTTATAATATAATTTTGAATTTTCACGCGAAGAAAGTGAAAGTTTTTTCAATAAAATTAAAAAAAAATGTATAACATATGCATATTTTATTTTATATGATTTCATATGGTTAATTATAAATTTTATAAATTTAACAAGTTTAATTAATCAGTATGAGTTACCAGAATAAATTAATTAACAAATGATATTTTAATTAAGATCGTTTTATTTAATCAACTATAATCAATCGGTTTGCTTATATGAAATAATTATATTTTTACTTAAAATTTTAGACAATATATTGTTATAGAAATATAATTTAACAATGAAAGTACTTCACAAATCACAACTATGACGGTTGTTATTATAAGTAAAAAATTGTTATAAATGATTATTTGACAAACTATATTATAGTCAAAAGAGCCTAGTAAATTTAAGCATATTACAAAATATAAATTGTAAATGATAAAAGGTGAATGACTGCAATTAAAATGTACCGGTCGTTAAGTGCCATGTATGCTTTTTAATTCAATTAGTTAGTTCGTAGTTAGATTGTTCTAATTCGTAATTTTTAAAATAATAGTTTGATTCTTATTATAATTTTTAATCAATTTGTATTGTGATCATTTAAATTTTCATTAAGTAATTATTTAGACATGTATTTATAATTTAAATTTGGTTATACTATGAATTAAATAATAATTTGTTAATGCTTTATTTTCCATAAATAAATAAAATAATTCTTTTTGGGTGATGGCTTCTAACTCTAACACGAAGAAACGACAAATTCCAACATTTCACGATAAAGTGACAACGACTACCAACGAAAATGACCGCCCCCGACTTTACCTTTTAAAGGAGTTGATATATATTCGGTTGATTTTGATTATGACATCATTTTATTTATTTGAATTTTTTTTTTCAATCTAGGCAATCCCACCGCTGGTTATCAGTCAGTAGTAGTTTCAGCAGTGGCTCTCAGAAAATGGGTCAGCAAACCCAAACTACACCAACAAAAAAACCACACCAAACGTTAGTTTTTGCTGTTAATGGAGAGCGATTTGAGCTCTCTGAACTTGACCCTTCCACTACTTTGCTTGAGTTCTTGCGTTCTCAGACTTCTTTCAAGAGTGTCAAGCTTGGTTGTGGTGAAGGTCTCTCTTTCTCCTTTGATTCCTTTATGGAAGTAATCTTTTTTCCTATCCTTTTTTTGTGGAATGTTTATAGATTCTGGAATGTAGGATTGATTTTGATTAATTCTCTCAAGTGGGTTAAGTGAATTTACTTTATTATGGATGGATGGATGGATCTGAAGTTCTCAAACATGTTATTGCCTATAGACTCGTGTGTGTTTCAATATGATAGTTGTACTTTGGTGACTTTTTCTTTGATGGGTACTAGAATTTTCTTCTTCCGAATGTAAAAGTTTGTTTCTTTTGCAGGTATTCGGATTCTATGCATAGATTGTGTATGTGAAGTTTGATTTTTTTTATTTTTTATTTTGCATTCAGTATATGTTGTTAGACAGTTCTATTAAATTCTAAAGATCTGCCGAACAGTAGTTCCTATGTAAATTCAATAATTATTGTAATTACTAAATTTTCTGCTTTATCAAACAAAGCCTATTGTCAACAGAAGCAAGTTACACGTTTTTTTTGTATTGGTTGTCTGTTCATTTAGTCTAATCATATATGTGTTTGTATTTGAACCACACACGATAGCTTATTAGAAAATTCTTAAAAGTATTTCAGATAATTAAACTTTTTAATAGGTGGCATCATGTATTTCACTTGTCAATGTATAGATTGTACACCAAAAGTGAATCAAATATGAATCCATGTTTTAATTAATTAATTTATTTCTATTTTACAAGGCAGAGGAACTACAAGTAATTGCTGTTTTGTATCATACATTGCTGTTTTAATTAATTAATTAATTTTTGTGTGTGTCTGGGAATTGAATTTGCTTATGAATCAAAATAGTATGGTTTATTTATTTTTAAAGTTTTTGGTATGACAGGAGGCTGCGGCGCCTGTCTTGTCCTTCTCTCCAAGTATGACCCTGTGCAAGACAAGGTTGATGATATTACTGTGAGTTCATGCCTTACACTACTTTGCAGTGTAAATGGGTGTTCGATTACAACAGCAGAGGGAGTCGGAAATAGCAAGGATGGGTTCCACCCTATTCAGGAAAGGTTTTCTGGTTTCCATGCTTCTCAATGTGGTTATTGTACTCCTGGAATGTGTGTTTCTCTATATTCAGCACTCATTAATGCTGATAAAACAGATAGAACAGGATTACGTCCTGGATTCTCCAAGCTAACAGTTTCGGAAGCAGAAAAGTCTATTGCAGGAAATCTTTGTCGCTGTACTGGTTACCGACCCCTTGTAGATGCCTGTAAAAGTTTTGCTGATGATGTTGATATCGAGGATTTGGGATTTAACTCCTTTTGGAAAAAAGGAGAAAGTGAAGATGTAAAGCTGAGTAGATTACCTCCATACAATTGTAACAACGCAACTCGTGTGTTTCCGGAGTTTCTGAAGACGGTGATTAAGGCAGGTTTCAATCTGGAATCTGAAGGGTGTCGTTGGTATAGCCCTGGAAGTCTTGAGCAGCTCCAAAGCTTGTTGCAAACTGATGAGGTGAATGATGGAGCCTCAATGAAGATCGTTGTTGGTAACACAGGAATGGGTTATTATAAGGAACTAGGACATCATAACAAGTACATTGATTTGAGATATATTCCAGAGCTTTCAATCGTTAGTAAAGACCAGGCAGGAATTAAAATTGGAGCATCTGTGACAATTTCCAAAGCTATTGAAGCTTTGAAGGATGAAAATGAAGGTGGAATTAATCAAGAAGGTAAGCCGGTTTTCGAAAAGCTTGCTGACCATATGGAACGAGTTGCAACAGGGTTCGTAAGGAATTCAGCTAGTATAGGAGGAAACCTGATAATGGCTCAAAGGAAACATTTTCCATCAGATATTTCTACAATACTGCTTTCTGTGGATACAATGGTTGATATATTGACTGGTCACAGACATGAAACTATAACACTGGAGGAGTTCCTTGGGAGGCCTCCATTAGCTTCCAACAGTGTTCTTTTAGGCATTAAAATTCCATGCCGGAAGTCAAGGAGGGATATTTCTTCTAAAACATACACCAAATTGCTATATGAGACATATCGAGCTGCACCACGCCCTATTGGAAATGCACTTCCCTATTTAAATGCTGCTTTCTTGGCTGAGGTTTCTCTTTGTAAAAAGTCTGCTGGGATTGTGCTAAATAACTGCCGGTTGGCTTTTGGTGCTTATGGAACAAAACATTCAATTAGAGCAAGGAATGTCGAGGAATTTCTATCTGCTAAGTCGCTAAGTTTTGGCATTATATACGAGGCTATTAAACTACTTGAAAGTACCATAATACCTGAAGAAGGCACCAGCAGTCCAGCTTACAGGACCAGCTTGGCTGTTGGCTTTCTCTTTGAGTTCCTAAGCCCCTTAATGAACAGCTACACAGATATTTCTAAATTGTGGTTTGATGGATATAATAGTGATTTGCTGTCCAATGGTTCCAAAATAAAACAGAACTGTGACCAGTTCAATCAAATAAAATCCCCAACTTTGTTATCATCTGCAAAGCAGGTGATTCAGTTAAATGAAGATTATCATCCGGTTGGAGAGCCACTTACAAAAGTTGGAGCTGTCACCCAAGCTTCTGGTTTGTCATTATTCATTTCTTATTATTTGATCTAGCTGCCATAAGTTCACTATTACCTACATTTTAGGCTCCCTTTGTTTTTTTTTCTTTTCTTTTACTTGCTCCATTGCTTTATTTTTATTCAACATGGTTATAAAACAAAATAAAATAGCCAAAAAAATATATATATATATGATAAAAACTGGCTAAAAAAATTTCTCAAATGGCTAATTCTGCATAGAAGCAAAATCATGCATTTTACTGCCACTGAAGTTAAATTTTTACTTTTTAATTCTTGAAAGATATTTTCACTTTGCTTCCAAAAGTAGGAATCAAGTTACAAAAATGATAACCAGCCTCTACTAATATGATTGATTCTTTCCTGCTATTCCCTAGTAGCTTGACTCCTGGAAGAAATTAATTAGTTGGAACATTCTAGTGCTAGTGCGTATACACTTTTGCTTCTACTATTGCTAGCTGAAACTTAAAATTTGTAGAGCTTAATTGTGGTAATGCCTTATAAATTAAAAATGTTAAACATAAATGCTTATTTGGATAAAGTTGACTTCTCATTTTCTTGAATCAAAAGTACTGTTGGTTAGATGTCTTCGAGGTCTTCCCTTTGAAAGGCACTAATGTATTAGCTTTCATATACAAAGTTTCATTTACCTGCTGAATGCATTTTGCAACTTTTCTATGTTGCTTTATCTACTGTATTTTGTAGGTGAGGCTGTTTATGTGGATGACATTCCATCTCCGAGAAACTGCCTTTATGGAGCATTTATTTATAGCACAGAGCCTTTGGCATGGGTGCAGGGCATAAAATTTAAGCTTGGATCATCACCCCATGGAGTCTCCACGATTATCTCTTTCAAAGATATTCCTGGGGAGAATATAGGGGCTCAGACCATATTTGGTTCTGAATCTTTATATGCAGATGAGCTTACTCAATGTGCTGGTCAGCGCATTGCATTGGTGGTAATTTCATGATTTCCTTTTCGTTGGTTGGCCACTTATGGCCTCTGTTTTTGTTTTTTGTCTAATATTCACTAATATCGAGCACAATGGAATGGTAATAACATTCCCTTCAAGGCTTTTTGTGTCTAATATCATAAACAAAATGACATTCTTAAAATTGAACATATAAATGACTACTATTTCAGGTTGCAGATACACAGAAAAATGCAGACATGGCAGCCAACCTTGCAGTGGTTGATTATGACAAGAAGAATTTAGAACCAATATTATCTGTAGAAGAGGCTTTTGAGAAATGTAGCTTTTACGAGGTCCCTCATTTACTTAACCCCGAACCAGTTGGTGCTTTTTCAAAAGGAATGGCCGAATCTGACCATCAAATTCTATCTGCTGAGGTGATTATCATACTTCACTGTTGCTTATATCTTATGTTAACCGGATTCAGGTGTGAGTTTCAGATATGGGTATGTGTCTGATACGGGTATTGCTAGATTTTTCCAAGTTTTTCTATATATTTGAAGGATCTTTGGAGGTCATATTCCCATATCCATGTGTCAGACACTCATACTTCAATAAAAATAGAGGGTCAGTGTAACATAGCTTCTTTCTGTCCCTCTTTCTTTCCAATGCATTCTTCAGTTCCCGACCTCCCTGTTCTTTCTCTGTGTCTGAATATTTTACTGTATGACCCATTTTTCACTTTTTTCCCCTTTGAAACATAACCATGACAATTCGATTAGGGTCATTTCTTTTAGTCCCTGTTGTTAACTTGGATCAAGAGAAGTTGCCGAACTACTTATTTTATTTTTTTATGTCTAGCTCAAACTTGGGTCACAATACTATTTCTATATGGAGACGCAAACCGCTCTTGCTGTGCCAGATGAGGACAACTGCATTGTAGTATACAGTTCTTGTCAATGCCCTGAGTTTGCGCATGATACGATAGCTAAATGCCTGGGTGTACCTAGTCACAATGTTCGTGTGATTACAAGAAGAGTTGGAGGAGGATTTGGTGGAAAGGCTATAAAAGCAATCCCTGTGAGTATCGTTCTTCCTCAAAATGATTATTTTAAAAATGTGGACAAGAATAACAGTCTCAAATGAATATTACTATTTACTAATATCATATTACTTTTGGCCTAGAGATTTGTTTGGTATAATCGAATGATTATAATCCATGTGATTGATTTTGCTTCCATCTTTATCTTATACTTGTTTAGTGTAGTAGTACAAAATTATATAAATTGAAGGAAACAACATTGCGTAGGATGCGAAAGGTAGAATAAGCATATAGTTGAGGTTTATCAACTTTGTAGACTATCTTTGCGATGCATATTGAAGTGATTCTTGATCCTCTCCCGACTCCCATGCCTAACGTTCCTCTTAGTCAAAAACTTAAAAAGTAGTCTGCTCTTGCTTGTGCTTTTTTATTGCTTAAATTAATTATAGACCTTTTACATTGCTACCGACTGCTTACAATGTGATGTTATAGGTTGCTACAGCATGTGCACTTGCTGCTTACAAACTACACCGTCCAGTCAGGATGTATGTAAACCGCAAGACTGATATGATAATGGCAGGAGGAAGGCATCCAATGAAAATAACTTACAGTGTAGGATTCAAATCTAATGGGAAGATTACGGCCCTAAAACTCGATATATTAGTTGATGCAGGGATGTCAGCCGACATAAGTCCAGTTATGCCACATAACATAATTGGTTCACTTAAAAAATACGACTGGGGTGCCTTAGCTTTTGATATAAAGGTATGCAAAACAAACCTTCCAAGTAGATCAGCAATGAGGGCCCCTGGGGAGGTACAAGCATCATTTATTGCTGAAGCTGTAATAGAACATGTGGCATCCTCCCTTGCCCTGGAAGTTGATTCTGTCCGAAGCATTAATCTCCACAAGTTTGAAACGCTTAAATTATTTTTCAAGACCTGTGCTGGTGAGCCATTGGAATATACTTTACCTTCTATATGGGATAAGTTAGCCATTTCTTCAAACTTTTACCATAGGACTGAAATGTTAAAAGAGTTTAATAGGTGTAATAAATGGCTGAAAAGGGGAATTTCTCGAATACCTATTGTGCATCCAGTAATGTTAAGAGCAACCCCAGGGAAAGTAAGCATTCTACGTGATGGATCTATTGTTGTTGAAGTTGGAGGAATTGAGCTCGGTCAGGGTCTTTGGACAAAGGTAAAACAGATGACTGCATATGCTCTCAGTTTGATCCAATGTGCTGGAACCGAAGAACTTTTAGAGAAGGTGAGGGTCATACAAGCTGATACCTTGAGTTTAATTCAAGGCGGCTTTACTGCTGGCAGCACGACATCTGAATCAAGCTGTGAAGCTGTTAGACTTTGCTGCAATATCTTGGTTGAGAGACTTACTGCTCTAAAGGAGAGGTTGGAGGAGGAAATGGGACCTGTAAAATGGGAGACACTGATTCTTCAGGTAGCAATCTTCTTTTGCGTGTACTAGATCACCTCATAATAATGGGATTGACATTTATCTGGCCCATCTTTTTTGTTCTACCTTTTAAGTTCCTGATCTTACATAATTATCTGTTTATGACAGTAGATTGCTCAATATAAAATTATATTCTTGATGAGATATAGATGATCATTGCAGTTTCACACTTTTAATCTACCCTATGCAGGCATATATGATTTCCGTGAACTTGTCTGCAAATTCATTATATGTACCGGACTTTTCTTACATGCAATACCTAAACTATGGTGCTGCAGTGAGTGAGGCAAGTAAATCAGTGGGCTTTATTCAGCTCAGCTGTCTTGCTTTGCGGTCTTTGTTGAAGTGAATCTTCCATTAAATACAATAGCTGTTCTCGAAAACTAACATTATAGTTGCTAATACTGTGGCATTACAGGTGGAGATAAACCTTTTAACTGGTCAAACCACAATATTGCAGACAGATATCATATATGATTGTGGCCAAAGCTTAAACCCCGCCGTGGATTTAGGACAGGTTGGCCCAAATCTAATCCTTTTTCATTACTTAAATTTAAAATATTTGTTCTTTAACCTTTACTAATTTGCAATGTTTCCTAAACTGGACCATTGGTCGAACTGGTCAGGCCATCAGTTGACTGGTCCAATTTAAAAATTTTAAAAATTTAAAAACCCAGTTTGACCGCCGATTCAACTAGTTTTTAGCTAGTTCTACCGGTTCCCAGTCTAACTGGTTCAAAAGCACCTTTTGGACCGGTACTCCGGCCAGTTCCCGGTCCAACCGGTCCAACTGGCCGGTCCGGTTCAAATAACATTGCTATTTGTCCTCATTTTTAAGTTTTTACATTTCTAGCATGCTTAAACTCACTGCTCTACAGTAGTCATTGGTTATCTAAGTATTTTCTGTCTTGATATGCAGCAGTTGAGATAGTGAATGGGATCTAAGATGATACTAAATTCAAGTTAACGATTTTCTCTTTTTCAGATTGAAGGGGCTTTTGTTCAAGGAATAGGGTTCTTTATGCTTGAAGAATACCCCACAAACTCGAAAGGATTAGTGGTTGCAGAAGGCACTTGGTCATATAAGATCCCTACGGTGGATACTGTACCTAAAAAGTTTAATGTTGAAATCCTGAACAGTGGACATCATAAAGACCGTGTACTTTCATCAAAAGGCAAGTTCAGATTCTTATTGAACCTAGTTTTTTTGTTTCTGCACGAATGCTAATTTCATCATCATTCATTTTTTGTGCACTTGCACATTCGTCGATTAGGGCATTTCTCTTTATTTCATATAAATTTGAATCAAAAACTATTAACAGAGTTGAGAAGCTAAACCATTGCAGTCTAAGCATAGACACTCGACTTTTAGTACGAGGAACATTGGTCTGAAATTTGAATTACTAGAACTCCTTATATTCGATTATGGAAGAAATACATACCTTGAAGAAACTGCTTCGTAGTCAGCAAATACTAGTTGAAAGTGCAAGCCATTGACAAAAAGGCTAACATAGGGTTGTTGTTGTTAAGGACTAGATAATTCTCCGCTTTGTCGTTCTCCATCTATATTCTATAGTAGGTGGTACCATAGTCAGTACCTGAGGTGATCAAGCTACTGCTTTTTAGTGTTTTAGTTCATGCACTGGACACGGGATAAGATCACGAAGTTATGTGACTGGTAAACGTGAATACTTATCATTGACTTCTACCATCTTTGCCTTTGCAGCTTCTGGAGAGCCGCCATTAAAACTAGCGGCTTCCGTTCACTGTGCTATAAGAGCAGCCATAAAAGAAGCCAGGCAACAACTTCATTCATGGGGTGGCCTGGATGAGTCTTATTCGACATTTCAATTGCAGGTACCTGCCACCATGCCGGTGGTGAAGGAGCTCTGCGGGCTTGAAAATGTCCAGAGGTTCTTACAGTGGACAATAGGCAGCAAGCAACTGGATTCCGCAGGTGGGACGGTTTAAGTTCTACTTCAGTTTCTTCACACGAAACTACACCAAGTAAGTTAGACATAAACTTCCATTTCTTGAAGGCATTTCATCCGTATTAGGAAAACATGTAATCGCTGTTAATTAAAAGATCGAGATGTAATTCAAAATAAAATCATAGTTTCACATGTACAATAGCATTAAACTGCAGTTCGCCTATTACATTGTAATTTTAAGATTTATTCTTAAATTTTAATAACAAAATTCAGGTAAAAAAATTTAATCTTTTTTTTTTTTTCTTGCCAATATTGATGATGCCTGCAAAAGCGTTGTCTAAGATAATGACATGGATGGTTTAATTCTTTGGGGGGAAAGAAGAAAGGGATGAAGTAAAGCTGAGTAGAAAGTGAGTCACGAGTTTAACTATTTTTGGTTTATGCAACTCTCATAAAGTTTTGGATTCGAATTTTAGCTTTAGCATGTATATTTCTTTTTCAAGTTCAATTTATATAGAAAAAAAACAAAGTGTTTGGTTACAACCAGATCTCAGTAGTTTAACTTTGGTAATGGTCCAGAGGAAACATCATACTACCTTATCTATCATTGTGGACATAACGACTAGATTATAGCTTATTCGGAGCAGGTAAATAAATTTTAATTTTTAATATTATAGAACAATGAAATTACAGTTTTTTTTTAAATTATAATCAATATTAGTTATTTAAATAAAGATAAAACAATTAAAATTATAAATCAAATAATTGAATATGTGTTTAATAATATTAAAATATACATTTGTTATTATTTCACCAACAATTATTATTAAATAATTTTTTAAAAATATTTTAAGAGATTTTTTTCTTTCACCTAAACGTGACAAAATCTAGTTTTAATTATATTCTTTATATTTTTCGATTTATTTCTTTTCTATCTGTTTATTTTATTTTGGTTGTTACCAACTTAAGGATACAATAAAGTTTTTTTTTTTTTTTTTTTTTTTTCATAGGATATCATGAACTGGGGAGGTGATAGTCAAATAAAAAAAATTAATTATTAGTGTAAAATATCCATTTTCACAAAATCAAAATATAAAAAAATTTATTATACCGAATATTTCAGAACTTAAATTAAATTAAATTAACAGAATTATATGTATCAATAGAAATATAAACTACCACCTACAACATTTTCCTTTTTTATAAAAAAGTTTCAGTTATTCTTTTTAATATTAATTTCATCATAAGTTTTTATATATTTTTTTTATATAATATCTAAAATTATCCACAATTTCTCTCCAACCCTTAAATAAGAAGATAATGTGCTTTAACGCGTTTGAATCAAGGACCTCTTAAGTAATAATGTCAATATCAATCGAGCTAAAACTCAATCGGTAAAATTGTAGTAAATTATCTATAATAATTTTAGTTAATAAAAAATAATCACATTATTAAAACTTATTTTTTATATACTTATATTTAAAAGAGAAAATTAATATAATTTCCAATTTAATGAGTTTTTTATATAAAGAGAAATAAATCAAATCAAATAATATTTAGAGAGATTTAATTTATTAAATTAAATGCAAAAAACTTAATCATATCAAATCACATTAAAAATTTATGACAATAGATATGATATCTTATTAACGCAATTAAGAAAAAAATGAGTTAATTAATTAAAAAAAGATAAGTCAAATGGAAAATATAAAAGGAAATAAATTTATAATAAGAAATATTTCTTAATTTAAATCAAATCAATTAATATTTAGAGAAATTTAGATTATTAAAATAAATGCAAAAGATTTAATTATAATAAAATCATATTAAAAAATCATGAGAATAAAATTAATATCTTATTAACTCAAAGATGACTCAAATTGAAAATATAAAAGGAAATAACTTTATTATAAATATCAATTTTCAAGAATATAAAGTATTCGGGATATTTTCCTTTTCTAGGTGAGTTTTGGAAAGTAATTATTATCATAAATGGAAAACAAAAATCGAGAAGAAAAAACCATTGTAATAAAAGTTGTATCGAGAAGGAAAACTGAGGAAACAAAAATAAAGAAAATTAAAATCCTAATTCCTTCTTAAACCAGATTTTTTTTAAAAATTTATTTTCCTTTCAAACCTTTAACAAAAATTGCTGTAAGAAAAAGAAGATGAATCCGCAGAATCAAAATAACAATAACCTCACAAATGAGTGGAGTCCTCTCGAGAATAAGCTCTTTGAGCATGCCTTCCTTGTCTTTCCGGAAGAAACCTCTGATCGGTGGCAGAAGATCGCTGACCGGATTTCTGGAAAGTCAGCCAAAGAAGTGGAAGAGCATTGATATGCCTTTGCATGACGTTTACGAAATTGAGGCAGGTCGAATTGAAATTCATAGATATGCTGACGATTCGTCTATGTCATCGTCAAATTGGAATTCCAACAATCAAATATATTTCACTTCGAAATCTAAACATCAACTAGACAATGAGAGAAAGGAAGGAGGTCCTTGGACAGAAGAGGAGCACAAGTATGTTAACTCTTTCTTTTTAACTTATTTAGAGTTGAATTTTTTTTTATAATCTATTCTAAAATCTGGAATATAATTTTATCATCAATTGTTTGAATAGATAAGTATTATAAGTGTCTTTTAAGTGTACTTTATTGAATTTATGAAAATTGCTTTTGAAAAGTGTTTTTAATAAGTGCTTTTGAAAAGTTTGCTTTAAAATTTAAGTGTTTAGCATTACTATCAAAAAAGTACTTTTGAGAAATAAAATATTTATTTTAGACATGATATTATCAAGTAAGAAATATACATTTAAATAAAATTTAAATTATTTAATATTATTATATTTTAGTAAAAATATAAAAAAATAATTATAACTTGTTAATATTTTAATATATGAAATATAAATTTTAAATATTTTTAAGTAATAAATATTAATTACTTATAAAATTTAATTAGAATATATAAACTACATTTTAAATATTTAAATATAATTATTAAATATTTGTAATTAATATTTTAAAAAATCTTTTTTATTTTTAATTAATGATTTTAACATATTTGTAATTAGGCACCACGAAAAAAAAAGAGAAAGTAATATATTATTAGAGGGGTGAAAAAGTAATTAAACACTAAAAGTGCTTTTGGGGAGGAGCTAAAAAGCTAAAAATTTTAACCAAAAGCAACTTGTTCTGCACCGTTTTTCTTTCAAAAATACTTTTAGAGCCAGAAATACTTTTAAAAAGCAATGAAGAACTGGCCCTTAGTCAATTTTGAGATTGTCAGAAAATTTTTTATCTAAATTATGTTGTTAGAGGATTTAATTAATTTCATACTAAACAATGAAAAAAAAAAAGAAAAATATTTTTTATGCTACTTGTTTTTCTTTGTTGAACTGAAAGAATGATTACTTTGTTAAGCTCATTTTCACTGATATGGCAAACAGATTAAATCTTCAAAAATATTTTCTTAAACATTTCTTAGACAGAGTTCGAGAAAAAAAAATGAGCATCCATCCATAACAATAAAATAGTTGGTGATAGTACGGTGGACGCACCCATCAAGCAAAATTGGGTTAACGTGTCAAGTCCACGAGCATCTCCACTACAAGAATTCTCTCCTCTGAACCAATTACCTTCGGGTGAAGGAATCTTAGTATCAAAATATATACAAAATGTATAGAACTGTGGAGAGTCAACTTTGATTATGGTTGGATTATTGTATTAGTGGATTAATAATAAATTTAATGATGTAAATAATGTTATAAATAAAATTATCATCATAATATAATTAAATTATATGATTTTCTGATTTATTCTACTAATCAATTTGCATCATTCATATACCATTATTGCATTTAAATTTCATTTAATAAAGTTTGGCAGCCGTTTAAAAAAAGGCATAATGATGAAGTCCTTAACATTTTCATTTGTTGTTAATTTCTTCTAATTCTTTTTTAGTTAAATTTGAATCTTAATTTTTTTTAAATAGTTAAATTTTATTATCAACTTTTCAAAATAAACTGAATTTTTTTTAATAAAATATGGACTAAAACGTCGTATTTTTAAACACGAAACTCATATGGTTATCTACATGTATTCATGCTAATTTTTAAAAAAATTTAAATTTTTAGTTTTTATTTAATATATTTATACTTTTTAAATTATTTGTTGTCATAGCATATAAGACAAATGATATCATATCAATATGAAGTATACATGAATAGAGTCACGTGAGTAACCAAGCCTATATCTATAAAGAAATTTTAATTTTTAGTTAGTATTTTTTTTTGTTTTAGAAAAAAAAAAGAAATTTAATTATTTTTAAAATGTTAATAATAAATTTTAATTTTAAAAAATAAAGGCTCAATTGATAACAAATGTAACCAATGATGTTTCAATCAAATTGGACTAGTCAATCAGACCAGTTGAATTGAGATTTAGTTGGTACATTAACTTGGAGAACTCTAAAAACCCATTTGAACCCTAAATCGGTAAAAAACCATGAACCGACGACTAGAAAAAATGATAAAAAATCGATTGAATTGGTATTAATATTTTTGGGCTAGATTAGCTTGGGCCAAACCTGAGAAAAGCCCACTGTTTATTTTATCCGGCCCAATTTATTTCAACCCGAAAGAAAAAAAATAAAAAAAAAATATTAACAAAAAAGAAAAGAAAAAAAAACAGCCTAACCTAACTCTATAACCGACCCAAAACCAGAAAATTCCCTCTCTCAGTCAAGCCTCACTCAGTCATTCCCCCAAAAAGAAATAAAATGAAAAAAAATTAAAACCAAAAAAAACTTCGACTCAGGTATACTAGAGGTGTACATGGGTCGGGTGGCTCGACCCGGCCCGAAGGCCCGCCCAAAATGTGGGAGTGTTTGAGCAAAAATATAGGCCCGAAAAATGGGCTTGGACAAAAAAATAAGGCCCGTTTAAAAAATGGGTCGGGCTCGGGTAAGGCATTTTTGACCCGGGCCCTGGTGGCCCGAATTCACTAAAGGAAAAAAAAATATATTTTTTTAATAGTATTTTCTTATTGTTTTTCTCCTTATTTTGCTACCATTTTACTATTATGTTTCTATTATTTTGTTGTTATTGTTTAGATATTATATAAAACTTATTTTATTATTAATTTTGTTATTATTTTAAAGACATTTTTAATTTTGTTATTATTTTAGAGGCATTTGCTTGTTAAGTTGCATCTATTTAGTGTTATTTAAGTCCACATATTTTTTAAAATTTCTTTTCAATTTGTTGAAAAATATTTGTTTTTATTTTTTTAGTATTTTTGATGTATTATATATATTTAAAAATTATATAAAATAATATAAAAATTAATACGGGCAGGCAGGGCCGGGTCGGGCCCGAGTTTTAGTATTTTTATATGGGCTCGAGCCCAATGAATAGGCTTAAATTTTTAGTTGGGCCCGGCCCAAACCCGGCCCAGCCCATGTGCACCTCTAAGGTATACCTACACAAAACCAAAAAATGAAAGAAGAAAAAAACCATAACGAGTTTTTTTATAAAAATAAAAGAAAATCACAGAAATGGTACTACTTTTAAATTAATTATGAAAATAGGTTATTATTTACAATAAAATTGAGTGTCACTTGACTAGATGGTGGCACTATTATTTTCTTCCCCAATCATCGTTCAATCATCAAGTTTTAAAAAAATAATTTTTATTGATGTGACTTGACATCTTGACAACACTGAATTAAAATGTTTAGAGGCCTAATTTGAAACTTTTCCTTTTAGATTGACTACTGTAAAAAAAAAACTTAAGGTGCCGCTTGAGGGTGTGATGACATCAAATATATTTACTAGACAACTACTTCATAAACTTTTCCTTGTTCATTATTTTCTTTTTAAGGTACTTCCTCCATCTCCCATATATCTTTTTTTCCCATTCTCCATCCCATCTAAGAAGACAATAACTACCTATGAAGCAAGAATCGGTCACAGGCTTCCCATTTTATTTTATTTTTTTGGTTTTCTTTTTTTTTTTTTTCTATTTCAATGGTTTTCTTTTCAATTTTTTTCTTCTATTTCACCAATTTTTTTTGAAAACTCTCACCGGTACTGCTTGATGTATTGACAGCACCAAAATTTATTTTTTAATTTATTTATCGTTGCCGCCTAATAGACTAGTGACAACCATTAAAAAATTATTATTTTTTAAAAAAGGCTGATGATTACATTGGGGTAGTGTAAAGGGATATCAGAAAACACAATGAAAAACAGGTATTTTTTTCATAAATAAATAATTGTTTTAAGTCTGATTGGGTAAAAAGAGTCACCGTCCAAAGAGTAGGGAGAAGACAAAATGCTTTTGGCGTATCTGGTAGAACTTTTTTTTCTCTTCAATTATTTTGTTGCCAACTTTGCCTTGTGTATGTTTGGTGTAATGCTCAACTCCTATCCCTATTTATTTACCATTTTTCTCTTAAAAAAGTATTCTCTCAAGATAATGGATGCCAGGCTATTTTTTTTCCCTTCATCTATTCTTGATTTTTTTCAGAATTTTAATTAATTTAATATTTAGATTGAATTTTAAATTGATAATCTATCAATTTGATTATTTATTTAATTTTGAAAAAAATAGGGAGAACGGAATTTATAAAAAATTTAATTAAATTCAAATGCTTTATTGAAACTATTAAAGGAGTGGCCAAAATAAATTTCAAACTAAAATTATATATTGTGAGATTGATTTCAAATGAAATGTCAAAGTTCACTTAATGTGTTATTTACTATGAAGCAAAAGTCTTATTTTTATAAATTAACTTGGGAAAAAAATCAAATGATACCATCAAATACTAAAATTTGATAATAAAAATTTGACTTAAAAATAATTAAAATACAACAATAACATACGAATGTCTCAATTTTTTTTAATATAGATTGTTAATATGAAATTTTATTTGATATATCATCTTGAAGTTTTTTAGATTCTACAATAAAGGTTGAATAAGTATATAATAAGATATAATAAAAAAATAAAAAATTAATTATATAAATAAATGTGACATTTATCATAATCTCAATCTGCTTGTGAAATATAAAAAATTCCATTGACGGTGTATAAAATAATCACCCTTATTAATATATCGAAATTTAGAAAAATATAAAATATTTTAAACATTATAAAAATTAAAAATAGGCAAATACAACAAATATGCAGATTACCAAATCTAAATATTGAAATTATGGTTTTGCCCCAAACATGTTTTAATAAACCTTTCTTGAATCCTCGCAACACTAACTTGTTCTCCTTGTTACGTTTAAAAAATCTTCATAAGATTAGTTAAAAGAATCATTAAAACCTAATTAAGAATTGTTCTTGTAGGGCCCAATTTTTAACCACTCAAAGCCTAAGTTTAAAGTTTTACAAGCTACCCAAAATAACAAGGCCCGAACGGCCCAAAATCTTCAACATTTTTCAAGAAACCCTAGGGGTTTCTAGAGTGACCAGCGCCGCAGCCACGTCATCCACCAAGCACCACCCGCGCCGCACGCCTCGCCCCTCCGAAACGTGCAACTGCACGACGTTTCCCTGCAAAACAGAAAGGCAACAAACAACACGACAGACTAAAAAAATAGGATTGTATTCTGTTGCGGTTTTTGGCTATAAAAGTCGAATAATTGAATGTACTGAGGTTTTTTTTTTTTTTTTGAATAGATAGCAACAATATACACCATTTTTACAGATAGAAAAAAAGGCAATCCAGATTCTCATATACAAAAAAAAAAAAGAAAAAGAAAAAAGGCTAGATTTGTAAGGTTTAGCCCTCTGTTATTTTCTTTATTTTCGAATATATACATACTTTGATTTCCTATCTTTATGCTTTTCTTAAAAGAAATGGGGTGTTTTTAGAAACGATACGTATAAAAATAGAAACTTACCTCGATTTCTCAGACCCACGCCGACGGTTTGTTCACGGCGAACTTGCTGCACGGAGGGGGGTTGTCCAAGCAAAGAAAGATGGGGTTCCATTTTGTTTTTTTTTTTCCCTGTGATTTCGGCAGAGTGAATGTGCTAAAGAATGAAAATAAAGGGATTGGAGTTTTCTTTTAAAAATGGCAGAATGCCTTTTAACTTTTTATCCTTTTTTGGGGTTTTAAACGGTGAATTAAATGGTTTGTTTGGGAGGAGTGGAGACCATGCTTTAAAGGGGAAATTTATGTGATTAGCTCTCCCCTTTTGAGCCACTGTTTTAATTTCTCCCATTTCAGTTTTTTTATTTTTTAAATCTAACCCTGAATTTGGTCTGTCACTGCAAATTGGTCTGCATTCAGAAGTTGTATTCAGGAGCTTGGAATAATTTCGTTTTCAGTCCCTACTCTTTGGCGTGAATCGTATTTTAATCCTATTTTGTTTTGATTCATTATAATTTAGGCTTTAAATTTCGTTGTCATTATGATTCAGTCCTTAACCTTTTTTTAATCTGGACTTTTTGAGTACATTATTTATTTATTTTTCAAATTATCCTCATATTTTAATCCCTTTCCTTATTTTTTTTTATATTTTGCTATTGATATCATTATGTCGCTACTGTTTTTTATTTTCAAAATCGGTATTAGCCTATGCATTATTATTATTCGTTATTTCCGATATTTTTATGTGTATATATATTATTGTTATTATGATTATATTTATTATATTTATAATTATTATTGGTACTACTATTATTTTTACTATTCTTACTATTAATTCTATTTGTTGTTTTATTATTTTTATTATTATTCTTATTATACTATACTTATTATTATATTTACTGTTATATCATTTTATTACTATTTTTTTACTTTTGTTATTATTTTTTTATACTATTCTACTACTAATATTTTTTTACCACTATTTTATTACTATCGCTATTTTACTATACATATTACCATTACCACTATTACTATTATTTTATTTGCTTATGTTATCATGACTATTTTATTATCATTCCTATTACTTTCATTGTTATTTATCATTTTCTTTGTTATTAATTTATTGTTTATCTTATTTTCTTTTACCACATTTTCCCAAACTCATAAAAATATTTTCTTAAAAATAAAGGCAGTATTTGGTGGTTGGAAGTTCGAGGAATCGTGCCCTAACGTGTTGGGTTTCGATTCTTTCGCTCGTCTAAATGACCGAATATCCTTTAGAGATTTTGACGTGTTTTTTCAAATAAGGCAATGTTCTGTGTTTGGAAATTCAAGGAATCATGCCCTATCGTGCAAGGTTTCGATTTCTGTTTGGCCAAATCATTAAATATCCTTTAAAACCGTGTCCGTTTTTAAAAAAATTAAAAGCAAGGCAATATTTTGTGCTTGGAAGTTTTGAGAAATTGTGCCCTAACGTGCTGGGTTTTAATTTTCGCTCGTCCAAAGGACTAAATATCCTTTTAAAATTTTGATCGTATTGTCTCAACTTTAAAAATAAGGCAATATCTCACATTTGGAAATTTGAAGTATCGTGCCCTAAAGTGCTGGGTTTCGGTTCTTTTATTTGGCCAAGTGATGAAATATCCTTCTTAAAATGACAATGCATGAATTTTGGAAATCACGAAATGATCTTGGGGTCAAAGGTTTGAAACATCATATCCTAACGTGCTGGACGTGATATTTCTTTCTTTCGGAAAAGAGAATTTCGATATCCAATTCGAATTACCCAAACATTTTCCAAATGATCCATATTTTAAAATCTTTTCTAATTTTCAGTATTAGGACATTAATCAATCAATAAGGTACCAATTTTGGGCGTTGCGAGGGTGCTAATCCTTTCTTGTGCGTAACCGACTCCCGAACCCGTTTTCTTAAAATTCGTAGACCAAAACGTTTTCAAAAGTGGCCCAATCACACTTCGGAAAAAGATTGGTGGCGACTCCATTTTCCTTTTTAAAGTCGACTCGTTTTTCAAATAAAAAAAATAGTTTCGATAGTTCTTAATTGAGTGGTAATCAACAATTAATAGTCAACAAAACTGATGATGTGGCATACGAGTATGGCATTTAATTAAAGACTTGATTAAATTTTAATTACTTTACAAGATATTTTAATCATCTAAAAATTCTACAAAGTTTATAAAAAATTTATATAAAAAGGATTTTTTAAAATTATAAAAAAAATCTAAATAAAAATGGCAAAAGATTCTAACTTTTCATCACATTGATTTATTTAATTGTTGCTTTAGAGAAATAATTCACTGTCGTTTAAGTGCACAAATAAACATATATAGAGTACCTAAAAATATCATCATTCGCCGATACACTAATCAATGAAACAACTCAATTACTTGAACTATTTTTGTTTCCTCTTGTCACTATACTTCTATTTAAAATGATATAATTTTACATTTTAAAAAGATAATATTTTTTGTTCTTATTAAATACACTACATTTATTTCCTATCAACAAAAGGCAATCGTATATTTGAATAGATCTTTCTCAAATCCCAATGGGATTTGGTGAGGTGGGGCATATCTTTTATTATTTATTAATAAAAAAAATGCCTTGGAATTATCTATAATCATATATTGATAACAAGGAAAAAAACAAACATCCTTATTTAAAAGGTAAAACATATCATCCTCATCATTCCAACCCTGATTGATAAAAGATTTGGCTATGAAACTTTTATATCCGATTTATTTTTAAGTTGTTTTAGATTTACATCATTATATGTGCATATCATGGTCAGACAGTGAAATGGAATCAAGTTAAAAGATTTCGATGAGTACGAGATTTCTTAAAATTTTGAAAAAAATGTTACTAAAATATTAATAAATTTATATTTTACTCACTTAATTTTATAAAGTTACAAAATAGTTATTTAATTATTCAAAAATTTTTATTTAAATTATTGAATTATTCAAAAGTTTTTATTTAAGTCATTGACTTGTTAATTTTTTTATATAAAAAAAGTTCGGTTAACAAGCTTCAAGTAACGATTCGATAATTGATGCGGTAAATCAATACCTATCAACAAATAAAAGAAAATATCCTAAATCTAAGTCAATTTTATGGTTAGTGCTAAAGGTCGGAGAAGAAAAATGTTTGAATTTTGGTTCATTGATTCGTGGCTTTCAAAGTTGTTTTATGAAAAAAAAACTATAAAAGAGAAGGGGAGGAGAGCTTTCAACTGATGCAGGCAGAGCAAACAGAGAAGGCCATACAACAATAATTTTAATAACCTAGTGATTTAAATAAAAACTTTCAAATTATTCAATAATTATTTTGTAACTTTTTAAAATTAAATGACCAAAATATAAATTTACTAATAATTTAATAACATTGACTATAATTTACCCTACAATTTTAGGAGGAAGATAATTAAATTCAGTTAATGACATAAAAATCTCTTTTTGGGAAGGAGTTGTTTATGGATGAACCCAAAATCCAATGTCAACAAGGATTTTATTTTAATGAAAGTAAATTGCCATTACTTCAAATGTTGGGTGAACCAATAACACTATTATTAATATAATATTATATTATGTTTATATATTATATATACAAATAGTTATTTTTATCTAACATTAAAATAAATTAACCTATTTATTTTTTAAATATTTTTAATTGAGTTAAAATAAAAATTTAATTAATATAATTAAATCAAAATTAAAAATTTTATAAATATAATTACTCTAAATCAAATTTATAAATTACATTCATATTAAATATAAAAAAAAGTATATATTATGAAAAAAAAACTATAAAAGAGAAGGGGAGGAGAGCTTTCAACTGATGCAGGCGGAGCAAACAGAGAAGGCCATACAACAACAATTTTAATAACCTAGTGATTTAAATAAAAACTTTCAAATTATTCAATAATTATTTTGTAACTTTTTAAAATTAAATGACTAAAATCTAAATTTACTAATAATTTAATAACATTGACTATAATTTACCCTACAATTCTAGGAGGAAGATAATTAAATTCAGTTAATGACATAAAAATCTCCTTTTGGGAAGGAGTTGTTTATGGATGAACCCAAAATCCAATGTCAACAAGGATTTTATTTTAATGAAAGTAAATTGCCATTACTTCAAATGTTGGGTGAACCAATAACACTATTATTAATATAATATTATATTATGTTTATATATTATATATACAAATAGTTATTTTTATCTAACATTAAAATAAATTAACCTATTTATTTTTTAAATATTTTTAATTGAGTTAAAATAAAAATTCAACTAATATAATTAAATCAAAATTAAAAATTTTATAAATATAATTACACTAAATCAAATTTATAAATTACATTCATATTAAATATAAAAAAAGTATATATTAAATCACAATTTAAAATGATTTTTTTTTTCAAAACAAAATGATCTTTTTTCACTTTTGAAATATCTATTTTCATAAAATACAAATACTACAGGATAACGATATAATTCATTTATTCTATAACAAAAAGAGAGAGTTTATTCAAAATAATTATAACAATTAATTAAAAGATCTGTTCATCCGTTTTCTTACAATAATCTTAGGGAAAGAACTGCTTCCAAAAGTTATGATTAAAAATATGGTACAAACGAATGTCGTGTGTGATGGTATGATAATTAGAGTGTTCATGGTTTCAGGTATGGTTTATGTTTGAGTCGTGCTAGCCGTGTTGTTATTAGGATTTTGCCCTCCTCTTATAATTCACTAAAAATATGATACAAATTTGTAAAAAAAAAAATCTAATATTGAGATTAACTAAATCATAATAAAATATATATATATTTGAAGTAGTATTTTAAAGTCATGAGTATAATAGAACTATATTCTTATTTAAAAACTTAAGAAAAATTATTGAAAGATGTATTTGGGTAATTTAAATAAGAATTTTATATAAAATTTTAAGTTTGTTGTTAAAAAAAGAGAGTTTATTTTGTTATTTTTATATTTTTTAAGAGTTATTTAATTTTAATTTTAAAAAGGGACAGATGTACAAATAAACCAAAACTTACATTTAATTGGGAGCCACTAGCATGAGCAGAACCTATTCTCATTCAATCTAAAAGGGTAATTTCTTCATCAAGTCCCTGAACATTTTATATAATTACACTTCAGTCTGATGTTATCAATGGCAGCAACGACACCCAAAAATTTTTTTTTTTTTTTGAAAACCAGCCAATGATTGGCCCATTATGAAAGGTGATGCCACCAATGACAATAATGATATCGAGGTTCATTGTTCAAAACAAGTTATTTTTATACATAATTTTTAAATATCGATACTCAAATATCCAAAGCTTTAACATTTATCAATAACACTAAATTTTCAAATATTGTTAATATACAATTTTTATATTTTCCACATTCCAAGTGGAACGAATTTTACCTCTTTAGCGAAGTTTAAAGATTAATATCAAATAAATTTTATTCTTTTACTTAATAGGTTGCAACATTGTAATTTTGAGGGTTTTTTTATTTAAATAATACAAAAAATAAAATTAATAACTGAAATGGCACGCCTATTAGATTATTTACTAAAATAGTATGGTTTTATTGGTGCCGCTTGTGAAATTGGCAGCATTGGATTGAAATATAATGATCTAGAGTATTCAGGGACCTGATAGCAAATTTTTCATTTTGAGTGTATGCTAAAAAAGTGAAAGGTTGCAGCTGAGCCTTAAATGTGGCTAATTGTCTTGTAAGCCCTCCTTATTTGTTATTTTAATTTTATTTCCCTTTAACTTATTTTATTGTGTTTAAATAAATTATTAACTTATTTTTGTAGTTAAATAAACCCTTAACTTATACTTTTTACTCATAAAAATCCTTTGTTTTTATATTATTCAGGTGAAAAACCTAATTTTGATTACAAAAATCAAAATTCTTAAAGGCTACATCATTTACGATAAAATGCTCCATTTTATCTTAACAATTGTGCCCGAGAAAATGTTAAAAGAGAGGCCTAAGAAAGACTGGGGACGTGAGTCCAAAAAGTCTGCTTCGTTAATTTTGAGAAGTGATCTTTGACTATTTTTAAGCATATAATGTAATAAGCCATTACGTCACTACCGTCAGAAGTTGATTTTCACGTATAAATGGTTATTAAATATTAATATTAGAAAAGTAATAGAGTATATCGTGGGTCAAATTTGATGACAAGATCAAATTAAAAAAAAAAAAGAGGAAAATATATCAATTTATATTATATTTAGATAAATAAATTGATTTTTAAGAGAAAAAAATAAAAAAGTCCTGCAGGGCGTGTCACAGAACAAGTTTTTTTTAATATATTAATTTTTTTGGTTGGATGATTTTTTTAAACACATTTGTATTTTTCTTCAAATTTTTTATTTTTATTTTTAAATTAATATTTTTATTTTTATTTAATAAATATATTGTTTTCAAGTTTATTGTTTTTAATTCATCTTTTTAATTAATAATTCTTTTTATTTATAAAAATTAAATAATTATTGCAAATTATATAAAAAAGATTTTTTGATAAAATTGATATTTATCATTATGTTAAATATATTTTATTTTTTAAAAGCTTCAACTAATTTTTTTGATATATTTTTCTTTATATAAAATATTTATATGTCAAATATTTATTTCTCCACCTATATTGTGGATATGGTGATTTTTAATATTATAAAATCAAATAATTGTTTCAAATATCATTATTATTTTTATACGTAAAATATGTCAAGTATCATTATTTTTCATCTCCATTGGGGTATGATATTTCAAATATTCTTATATGTGAAATATTGTAATTAATTATTTCAAATATCAATATGTTTATGTAACACCCTCTAATCCTAAACTATCGTCGAAACAGGGTTACGGAGCATTACAGGATTTTTCAGAACAATTACAAACTTTTACAGTTAATACACATTCATATCACAATTAAATCATAATGTCCCTTTTATGGGCCCTCGAAACCCAAATCACGTAAAAGAAGCCAATTGGGACCAATTCTGGTACCCTAGAATTTTTTTTTTTTGTGAACTTTTAAATTTTTTCCTAAGTGCAGGGCTCACACGCCCGTGTGGATTCAAAATGAGCCTTTTACATCAAGTAACCCAACCCTGCAATTCTTAAACCACAAGTAACTCATAAATGAATCTTTCAACCAATCCAATATAAGTTCAAATTCACCTAAATTATGTCAAAAACCACAACCTAAGGACCTAATCAATGTTTATTCATAAACATTATCATATGTATTATCCAAATCAATTCAATTGATTTTATTCAATCCAATTCAAATACTATATTAAAATGACCCAAACATGCCATTTCATAATTTTAGTATTTCATTTATATTGTATATAAACTTCCAAAGTCAATTTATAACACCATTTACAATCATATTTCAAAATGACCTATACAATCAAACTAGGTACATGCCATTTTACAAAAGAGAATATACATCATCACTTTGCTGAGTTCAGGATTTGCTTGGATGCTAAACCGGAACTTTTAACTTCAACTATCCTGCGCACGGAAACAAACCGTACGCTAAGTATATACACTCAATGGTATTATTATAATTCAAATTTATAAACACTATAGTAAATTATGCATATTCAATTTACACAATTAATCTTTCAATAACCATTTCTTAAGTTGTATTCAATTAAACTCATAAACTATTTCATTAATTTCAATTCATTTCATTCTCATTTCTCATTTCGATATCCCATTCCATTTCATATACATAATCATTCGGTTTATCAATTCATTCAATGCCAATTATAATTTTCAATTCGTTCATTTACCCCTATTAACTTGACTCGAACTTTGACGGATACACGGATCCAACTAAACACACCAGTACAGTACCTTGTGCCTCATCGGCCTTGCCAAAGTGAATCAGTACCTAGTACCTCATCAGATTTAATTTGAAACAATAATATGACACATAGTGCCTTATCAGAATTATCCGAAGCAATATTACGACACATATAGTGCCTCATCGACTCGAGGTCGAAGTATCCCTGAATACTTCCAATCCTATGGCATGCCAACTATATCCGACTTAGCTCGACTAGTTAATAGGGTTTCCAATTTACTTTCTCGATTCAATTTCAATCAAATTCACACCAATCTCAAGTTCTCATATTTTCAATTCAATATCACAATAACTTATTTAATTCAATTCAAATCACTTTTAACTTCCAATCAATATTCATTCAAATATTCACATAATTCATAATTCAATATCATTTTTTACCCCAATTCCACTTACCAAACACATTAATTAAAATTCAAAAATAAATAATAACTAAATTCGAATTATAGTAATACAAACCGTGATTTCTCATTTACTCCTCGTCAATTTTTTCCTTTCCTTTCTTGGCCGATGTCTCCGGCACAATATTAACAATTTGAATTTGAATCCTTAGAACCCTAATTTTCTCTTTTTTTTTCTTTCCCTTTCTTTCCTTCTTTTCTTCTCTGCTTTCATTTCAATTTCGATTCTGTTTCATTTCATTTATTTATTTATTTTACATAATAATATAATATAATATAATATAATATAATATAATATAATATAATATAATATAATATAATATAATATATATAACAATATTAAATATCTTTTACTTAAATAATAAGTAAATATATAAATGTATTACAAGTGTATACATATTATTTACACATGGTTTCATTACCATACAATTTTCACTATTTGGTTTATTTATTAATAATAATATAATATAATAACATACTTATTTATTAAGTTAATATAATGTAATATATATTTTAATTAAAAATATCTTTGACATTTCACATGTAAACCGCCTCAACTTTAAAAATAGGCATAATTTCTTAAGCCTCTTTAATTTTTTTAATCTATAATTAAACTTTTATACTTTATTTAATTTAATCCTTATACCTAATTAACCTTAATTAAAATAAATTCTCCTAACCAAAACCTAATTTATCACATAACTAACTTCGTAAATATTTTTAATAAATATTTACGAATCCGTTTTAAATAAAACGGAGACCCGACAATATACTTTTCCGATGCCCGTAAATTTTTAGGTCGTTACAGTTTATATGCGAAATATTTCAAACACACATACAACAAAATATATACTACTAAAATTTATAACAATCGTGATATGAATAGAAAAATAAATATTACATATATAAAAAATATATTTACTAAAAATAATGATATTTGACCATTTTATTTTATTTTATAAATAAAATAGTTATTAATTAAAAACATTAATTAAAAAAGCTTGAAACAATATGAAATAAAAAATACATATGTGCTTAGAAGATGAATCAAACTTGGGACTCAATGATAATAATACTATTACTTAATCATCTAATCAAAAGAGCTAATGCGTTACAAATAATAATTAAAAATAAAAGCAAAACTTGAAACAATATGAAATAAAAATAAATATATGAATAAGAGAGGAATCAAATCACTAAATTTAACCATTTAACAAAATGAACTAATATGTCAAAAAAGTTAGAAACTAATATATTTCCTTAAATATAAAAAAAAATGTATATTTACCTACATATTTTTTTAAAATCAGCATTTTCTTCAAATTTCCTCCTCTATCTTGATCTCGTAATACATTATTTAAAAATTAAAAAACTTTTTATTTTATAATAAAATTCCATCTATCAATAAATTTTATAATTAATGATTTTTATTAAAAATTAATTTCCTTTATTTTACCCAAGAGATGACATCGCAACCGAGGCTTTTATTATTATAATAATTTTTTTTCAGGATGATTTGCCTTTATGGTGGTTAGATTCTGTCCTAGACGTATACGAGTAGCTGTTTCCAAGGGAGAAATGGGGGAGGTCGCCGGCGGAGAAACAAAACAATCGAGCTTGGTTTTCGCTGTTAATGGAAAGAGGTTTGAGTTATTTGATTCTGATATACATCCTTCCACAACTTTGCTCGAGTTCTTGCGTTCCCACACTCACTTCAAGAGTGTCAAGCTCGGCTGCGGTGAAGGTATTTTTTTTTTTTCTATTGCCTGCTATGGGATTTTTTTTTTTTAGTGCAATCTTCTAATTAGATGAAAAAGATTTAATTTTTTTTACATATATTCATATAATAAGGAATATACTTTGTTTTTTTCTTTGAGTTTTTCATGCTGAACTTGTTTTTGCTTGATTGAATATGATTAAAATCTTACCCAATTATAATTTTACCCAATTATAATTAGTTTTGAAAGAAACTAATGAACTAATTTGAAACTACAAGAAACAATCAAGACGGAAACTTGAGACCTTTATCATAAGAATCAATAACCGAAATCTTGACCCTAATCTGTATACTCGCCAAGTTTCATGTGTCAATGAGTGCTATGAAATATTATTTTATCCACGTTTGAATACAAAGTTTGGGCTAAATAAGTCTTATTTTGAAATTTATTTAGGTCTTTAGGCTGGTTTTAAAATTATTTAAGGAAAATTCGTTCAGCTAGGCGAGTTTTTCAGAAAGCGCATTCAGCTAGACAATTTTTTCATGCACGTGTCAGGAAAACTTGTCTAGCAAGACACTCTTTGCCTTTTAGTTGTAATTTTTTGACTTTTTTAATATAATTAATTTTTTTGGTTAGATGATTAAATGTTTGTGTTTTTTTTTTTGAGTCTTAGGTTTGATTCCTCTCCTGCTCGTCTTTATGTTTTTTATTAATGAATGTTTTTAACATATTAGCCTCCTTAGTTAAATGGTTAAATAATAATGATTTCATCATTGAGATGCAGACTTAATTTCCCTTTTCTAAACACATTTGTAATTTTTATTTCATACTGTTTTAAGTTTTTTTATTTTTAATTAATAAATATATTGTTTTCAATTTTTTATTTTAATTCATATTTTTAATTAATAACTCTTTTATTCATAAAATAAATTAATTATTACAAATATGATTATTTTTAGTAAATTAGTAGATATTTTTGTAGGTGTATTTAAAATAATTCACATATAAACATAATGATATTTCAAATAATTAATTAAAATAGTTCACATATAAAAATATTTGAAATATCACTCATAATGTAGAAGAACAAACAATGATATTTGAAATATTTTATATATAAAAATAATTATTTTATTTTATAATTTTTAGAAATCACCATACCCACAATATACATGGAGAAAATAAATATTTGATATAAATATTATATATAAAGAAAAATATATCAAAAAAAATTAGTTGATATTTATATTATAAATAAAGGAGTTTTTAATTTCAAATATTTTTAACATAATGATAAATGTAAAGTATATATTTTTATTATATAATTACATATTTATTATTTGATTTTATGAATAAAAGAGTTATTAATTAAAATGATGAATTAAAATATAAAAATTGAAAACAATGTATTTATTAATTAAAAAAATTGAAATACTATGAAATAAAAATTATAAATGTGTTTAGAAAAGGGGAATTGAAATTGGGTCTCAATGATGAAATAATTATTATTTAATCATTTAACTAAGGAAGCTAAAAAGAAGAAGCTTAAAACAACATGAAATAAAAAGTATAAATGTGAGTGGAAAATGAATCAAACCCGAGACTCAAGGTCAAAACCACTAGCATTTAACCATTCGACCGAATAAACTAATTAAATTAAAAAAGTCAAAAATTGCAACATAAAGGGAAAGCGCTTCTAGCAAGGCAAGCTTTCCTAACATGTATATGAAAAGCTCGGACACGCTTTCCAAAAAGCTCGCCTAGCTGGACAAGTTTTTCCTCAAAATTGACCTATTTCCTTAAATAAATCTAAAATCAACCTAAAGACCTAAATAAATTTTTTAATCGGCCTATAGACCTTATTTAGCCCAAAGTTTAAGTTTATATTGCGAATAATCACAAGCTAAGCGAATCATAGGTAGGGGTTTGTCACTTAAAATAGCTAATTTGTAATGAATACTAAAATTTCATTTTGGTTTTTAAAACTGTATATAATGATAAATTTAGTTGTTAATGTTTATATCTTTTATTAATTTGATCTTTATTGTTTCTAATTAAATTTAATTTTCAACTTTTTAAAAAAAAATCAAATTTTATCTTTTAACAAAATCTAAACTAAAACATAATATGAATAGTAAATGAAACACATAATCAATAAGTCGAATATTAGAACTATTGAACTTTTTAACATGTTAAAAATACATTTACACAATCTACAATACTTCTAGACATGTCGTACTCCATGTATTTTTATAGGGATTGATTCCGTAAATTAGAAATCATAGAAACACAATCTTCGTGGGATTGTAAAAATTGTACCAGAAAGATTTTTAGAGTATACTGAATTAGTATAGTTATATTTCTTTTGACACAACAACACAATTTCAAGTAAGGCATGAAGTGTTATATAATTATTATATTTCTTTTGACCCAAATCATGTATCATGCAACAGAAAATTCTTCAAATATAATATAAGGTTCTATTATTGATTTGGGTCTAAAAATGAAAGATCAAATCATTTATGAATATAATGAGTTGATATATAATAATTGTATGTAATAATTTATTAATTTATACAATGAAAATATATTAAACATAATTACTTAAACTATATATACATAAAATACAAATATTTCAAGAAAGATTAGCATTTCTGATAAATTTGACTATCTTGCAAGTTGCGACTGTAATGTGAAGAAATTTCTTTGTTTAGTAAATGGATACTCTCCCCCTACATATATTATTTTTGTCCTGGGTTGTCATCTTTATTGTTTTTTATGGTCAGAAGAAAATAAAAAAAAATCAATAATTAATATAACCCAAAATTCAAACTTCTAGTTGAAAGTAAAAAATTTAACTTTTCAAAATTTTATATTATCCAACCTTATGTTTATTAAAATATCAATATTTAGTATTTATATTCAACATATATCTTAATATACATATGAGAATATAGATTTTCAAATATATCAAAATTTAAATATATACATATTAACAATCATCCTAACGGTATAAACTTCCATATTGTTTTATCAGCTCTCCCTTTAACGGTTAATATATCACCCCCTCAACCAAAAGAAGAAAAAGGTACTCTTTATCTGTCAAAAAAAAGTACTGTTTAGCATGATTTAAAAAAATATGTTTGAGATTTGAGTTATTAGTCTAAATTTGAAGATTGATGTGATGGTTGAGAGATTTTAAATAAAAATATTAAATTCAAAAAATTATATTAAAAATAAAATTAATAAATAAAAATAAATTTTGAAATCCATGCTTTGAGTTTGTATTAATCATTTATAATTCTAAGCAAACTTGAGCAAAGTTTAAGTATAAATTATATTAAATACCATACAATGGCATGCTTGTAGCTAACCTAACCCGACGGATGAACAGCTGTTAACCCAACTCGAAAAGATTCTCGATTATTCATGTTTAATACACTAAATAATAATGTATATCTTAAATTTTGCATTAAACTATGTTTGTTATTAGTAAGGATCCATCTTCTGAACATTTTAAGATGGAATAGAGTTGGAACCAAGAAAAAAGAGTAAAAAATAGACTGGTTTCTTTTTTTTTTTTTTTTTTTTTTTTTTGGGTACAAATTACAATTGTGCTTCAAAATATTAATGTTTGATGTTCCAAATCTATATACTTAAAATCAGTTCTGGAAGGTTTTAAAATTATAGTGAACAAGTATTTATTATGTGAGTTCAGCACTGCAAGTACTAATTAGCCTTTCAGTTCAGAATTCTTAGTTTTATAAAACAGCATAGCAAAAAAAGACTGTTTGGCATATGATATCATGTTGCCATCTGTTAGTTTAATGTCCTGAAAGAAGTTCAATGCATGCTTCATATCTGGGGATACTATTTTACAGTTTTCTGTTATAACAGTTGCTCATGCTTTAACAGTTTTGTCTTAAGAAATTTGGATTCATCATTGCTGGTGTTTTTTCCCTGTGTAACAGGAGGCTGCGGGGCCTGTGTTGTCCTACTGTCCAAGTATGATCCGGTGCTCGATCAGGTTGAGGATTCAACTGTGAGCTCATGCCTCACACTGCTTTGTAGTTTAAATGGATGTTCAATTACAACAGCTGAGGGAGTTGGGAATAGCAAGGATGGTTTCCATCCTATTCAAGAAAGGTTTGTCGGATTTCATGCTTCTCAATGTGGCTTTTGTACTCCTGGAATGTGTGTTTCTCTCTATTCAGCTCTTGTCAATGCTGTTAAGACTAATAGGCCCAAACCCCGTCCGGGATTCTCCAAGCTGACAGTTACTGAAGCAGAAAAGGCCATTGCGGGCAATCTTTGTCGCTGTACCGGTTATCGTCCGATTGCTGATGCTTGTAAAAGTTTTTCTTCTGATGTTGATATGGAAGACTTGGGATATAATACCTTTTGGAAAAAGGGAGAAAGTGATGAAGTAAAGATGAGTAGATTACCTGCATACAATCATAATCATGCAACTTCTAAGTTTCCCGACTTTCTCAAGAAGGAAATCAAGGCAGGTGCCAATCTGGGTTCTAAACTATATCACTGGTATAGTCCTACTAGTATTGAGCAACTTCAAAGTTTACTGCAAAAGAATGAGGCCGAGGATGGAACCTCAATGAAGATTGTTGTTGGTAACACCGGAACGGGATATTACAAGGAACAAGAACACTATGACAAATACATTGATTTAAAGCATATTCCCGAGCTCTCAATCATCGTGCAAGACCAGACAGGTATAGAAATTGGAGCAGCTGTGACTATTTCAAAGGCTATTGAAGCGCTGAAGCAAAATAAGATAGGTGATTTTCCCCTAGATAGTAAAACTGTGTTTAAGAAAATTTCTGACCATATGGAGAAGATAGCATCAGGGTTCGTAAGGAATTCAGGTAGTGTGGGAGGAAACTTGATGATGGCCCAAAGGAAACAGTTTCCATCTGACATTGCTACCATATTACTTCCTGTGGAAGCAATAGTGAATATAATGATAGGCCAGAAACTTGAAAAGCTTACACTGGAAGAGTTCCTTGGAAGGCCTCCTTTGGATTCCAAAGCCATTCTTTTAAGCATTAAAATTCTGATCTGGGAGTCAACAAAGGATATTTCATCTGAAACTGATACTAAGTTCCTATTTGAAACTTATCGTGCTGCACCGCGTCCTCTTGGAAATGCGCTGCCCTATTTAAATGCTGCTTTCTTAGCTGAGGTTTCCTTTTCCAGAAATTCTACAGGAGCTACTCTAAATAACTGTCGATTAGCTTTTGGCGCTTATGCTGCCAAACATCCCATTAGAGCAAGGACCGTTGAGAAGTTTCTGATTGGAAAGGTTCTAAGTCTCAGTGTCCTGTATGAGGCTATTAAATTACTCGGAACCACTATAATACCAGAAGATGGCATCTGTAGTCCTGCTTACAAGTCGAGTTTGGCTGTTGGTTTTCTCTACGAGTTCCTGAGCCCCTTAGTTCACACCCCTGATGAAATCCCCGGTGATCAGTTCAATGGATATAGTAGTGCTTTGTTACATGTGAACTACAATAATGAACTGAAAGAGAACTGTGATGAGTTCAATGGAACCAAAATTTCAACATTGCTGTCATCTTCAAAGCAGATGATTCAGTCAAGTAAAGAGTATCATCCGGTTGGACAGCCAGTTACAAAAGCTGGAGCTGCCATTCAAGCTTCCGGTATGTCATAGTCAATGCTAAATTCTTTTAATCTCAGTTTGCTCTATAAAACCAGACTGCGTTTCTGACTCACGCAGCTAACCATGTAGGTGAGGCTGTTTTTGTGGATGACATTCCAGCTCCGAGTAATTGCCTGTATGGAGCATTTATTTACAGCACAGAGCCTCTAGCACGGGTGAAGAGCGTATCATTTAAATCTGGATCACCACCAGTTGGAGTCACTGCAGTTATTTCTGCCAAAGACATTCCTGGGAAAAATTTAGGTTGTACATCAGTATTTGGTGATGAACCTCTATATGCAGATGAGCTCGTACAATGTGCGGGAGATCGGATTGCCTTAGTGGTAATTCATTGATTTCATCATTATTGAAAGCTAATTATGCTCGCTATATAAGTTTTAATGCTTAGTTTCATTAACTTAACGGAATTTTCACTTTCAAGAACTTGATCATTGAAATGATTCTTTCAGGTTGCAGATACACAGAGACATGCAGACTTGGCAGCAAACCTTGCAGTGATTGATTACGACAAGGAGAATCTAAATCCTCCAATTCTATCCGTCGAAGAGGCTGTCGAGAGAGGTAGCTTTCTTGAGATCCCTCCTTTCCTTTACCCTGAACAGGTAGGTGATTTTTCGAAGGGAATGGCTGAAGCAGACCACCAAATTCTCTCTGCTGAGGTAACTTCCACAGTCTGTTACTACTTACTACTATTATTCTGCATTGTTTTTTTTTAATATCTGATGCTGCTACCGATCGCACAGACTGATTGCTTTGTAGAGCCATTAACTTCGATCATGGATATTTTCAAATACTTGTTTTTGAATTGTTACACGTAGATCAAACTTGGGTCACAGTACTATTTCTATATGGAGACACAAACTACTCTAGCTGTGCCAGATGAAGATGACAGTATGGTGGTGTACAGTTCTATTCAATGCCCTCAAATTGCACATGAAACATTAGCTCAGTGTCTTGGTCTTCCCGCAAACAACATTCGTGTTATTACAAGAAGGATTGGAGGAGGTTTTGGTGGAAAGACCATAAGAGCAGTCTCTGTGAGTATCATTATCTTTTTTTAATTTATTATTCCTCTTGTTTCACTGTAAAAGCTAAATATTTGAGTTTGTGGACATTATTTAGTTACAAAGAAGAAAGAGTAATCAGAGCCATTCATGTTTGCTTTGATGAAGTACTTTGCATGAAATTAACTGCAGTTAAATGCATAGCATCATGCTAACCAGTCTCTGATCTCTAGTCTATTATATGTATCACTGAAATTTATTTCCTCCATATAGGTTGCTGCAGCCTGCGCTGTTGCAGCTTACAAATTACAGCGTCCAGTTCGGACATATCTGAATCGCAAGACTGATATGATAATGGCAGGAGGAAGGCATCCGATGAAAGTAACATACACTGTAGGATTCAAAGATAGTGGGAAGATTACAGCCCTAAAACTTGAGATATTAATCGATGCAGGGGTATTCCAAGATATCAGTATAATGATGGCATATACAGTAGTCGAGACACTTAAAAGATATGACTGGGGTGCTTTGAATTTTGATGTAAAAATATGCAAAACAAACCTGCCTAGCAGATCTGCAATGAGAGCCCCTGGGGAGGTTCAGGCATCTTTCATTGCCGAAACCATAATCGAACATGTAGCATCCAGTCTTTCCATTGAGGTGGATTCCGTCCGAAGTATCAATCTCCACACATATGACAGCCTCGGCTTGTTTTACAAGAGCGCTGCAGGTGAACCATCACAGTATACTTTACCTGCAATATGGGATAAGTTGGCCGTTTCTTCAAGCTTTCACCAGAGGACTGAAATGATAAAAGAATTCAACAGATTTAATAAATGGAGGAAACGAGGGATTTCTCGTGTGCCGATCGTGCAAGAAGTGAATGTGAAGCCAACTCGTGCGAATGTAAGCATCTTAAATGATGGATCCATTGTTGTTGAAGTTGGAGGGATTGAGATGGGTCAGGGTCTATGGACCAAAGCCAAACAAACGGCTGCATATGGTCTTAGTTTGATAAAATGTGATGGCAGTGAAGAGCTTTTGGATAAAGTAAGAGTCATTCAAGCCGATACATTGAGTTTGATTCAAGGGGGTTTCACTGGTGGCAGCACGACATCAGAATCGAGCTGTGAAGCAGTTAGGCTTTGCTGCAATATCTTGGTTGAGAGACTTACAGCTCTTAAGGAAAAGTTGGTGGAACAAATGGGATCTCTTCGATGGGAGACACTGATTCTTCAGGTATGAACTAGGAATTTATTTAGCTTTTCCACTCAGAAACTAGAGGCATTGAAGAAGTTATCCTTATCTTTATAATTTACAATTATTCTAAACCCTTTTGTTAGTTTTACATATTGTTAAAGTTCTACTGCAATGTGAGTTCTTAATATGTTCTTGAGCACCTATAGTTAGCGATTAAAAATCAGAATAGTCAGTCGAATCAGTTGATTCAGAAATATGTCAGGTCTAGTAAGTTATATAAAACCAGATTTTAGCAAATAACAATCTACTGGTTCAATCTCCAGTCCAATTTCAAAAATATTATCTATAGTCACTTTTTTCAAACTAACATAAAATGCAGGCATATGTCGCTTCCGTGGACTTATCGGCAAGTACACTTTTTTTACCGGATTCTACTTCCAACCATTACCTAAACTATGGTGCAGCAGTGAGTGAGGCAAGTTTCTCTATAGCCCCTCTAGTGATTTCAAATAAATGAACAGCTTGGTAAAATATTGACATGATTTTGTTGAACATATATCCATATCCTGAACTCCTCCGTAGAATATATAGCACACTCGTTGCTCTAATAACCTTCATGTATCTTCGCCATTCGTCATTTGCATAACAAATCGTATTGCCTTATTGACTTTCCTATTTACTAATTCTGAAGCTATGGCTCATTGCAGGTGCAAGTGAACCTTTTAACTGGGGAAACCACAACTTTGCGCACAGATATTATTTATGACTGTGGCCAAAGCTTGAATCCTGCTGTGGATTTAGGACAGGTTAACCTCTTTACAATCAAGACTTTTCACTTTTCTTAAATATTTTGTCTTCTACATTTGCTCTTAACACATATTCAAACATGGTTATTACAAATATATATTGAGCATACCCTTGAAGACATATCTTGGACTCATCTGAGTCGGGTTAACAAAGGAAACAAATGCGTTTTGCAGATTGAAGGAGCTTATGTTCAAGGAATTGGATTCTTCATGCTTGAAGAATACCCCACAAACTCGGATGGATTAGTGACAGCAAATGGAACATGGAGTTATAAGATCCCTACACTGGACACCATTCCTAAACAACTCAATGTCGAAATCCTCAACAGCGGACATCATCAAAAACGTGTGCTTTCTTCAAAAGGCAAGCTTCTAAAATTCCCATCAATATTCATGCCATCTTGCTTTGTTAAATGAATATGGCAAATCAACAGCATTCATTCTTGTTTTGCAGCATCTGGTGAGCCGCCATTAACGCTAGCGGTTTCAGTTCACTGTGCTACAAGGGCGGCCATAGTTGAAGCCAGGCGGCAACTTGCTTCATGGAGTGGCTTCGACAAGTCTAACTCGGAGATATTCCACTTGGAGGTTCCGGCCACCATGCCAGTTGTGAAAGAGCTGAGCGGGCTTGACAGCGTTGAGAAGTTCTTGCGATGGACAATGGGCACAAAGTGAGGCCATCCTACGTGCTGCACGTATAAATTTTAGCTTTGCACTGTTCAAATTTATACAAGTTTATGTTCAAGACAAGACATACAACTACTCTATGAACACAAAAATAATTACAAAAATATGACAGATCAAAGGCAAGTAGGATACAAATATAACTTGGGAGGTTTGTACATGTTGTCTTGCTTCAAAGATCCAACCTATATATTTAAGTTGACTAAAAGATAAGAACTTTTTGATGGGGCTACGAGGTGGGAGAAAGGAAACTACATATGGCTTAGGAAAAAGACGGATAAAGTTGATAAACGAAGCGTATTGAAGGCCAAATATCGGAAGGAAAATGAGATGCAAACCATCAAAAGGAAGTCTTCGTACTCTTAGATATGAAAAGCATGCATGTTACAGTCAGATCGGATTAATTGATATTTCAGTTGAGCAAAAGGAAAAATCAATTGAGCAACAAATTATGAATTATGGTTAAATTGCAAATCAAATGAACCAGTAAAAAATAGGGCCAAAATTTCCCAGCTCAAACTTAAAATATCAACCCTTTTCTAGCCCAAATCCCTTAAAAACTGGTCCAAACCCTTCAAATTTACTAAATCCAACCCTACCCCCAAAAAATAAAACAAAGGCAGCCCTTGGTGTGTCGGCAGTGTTCCCCTGAACCAAAACAAAATGCAATAGCTTTCTGATTTCCTTGGCTTTCGCTGGTTTCTTTTAAACCTTTGAACTGTCTAAATTTATTGATTTTTGAGATTTGTTTTTATCATTGTCTTTGTTCACTCTTTATTCGTTACACATTCAACCCTTTGAATACAACAAGATAAAACTAGAGAGTGTTCGGAAATCGTGAGTTTGAAGATTAAAGAAAATATTAAGATTCAAGATTAGAGAAAAAAACAGAAAAAACGAAATTACCATAAAAAAAAAAAAAAGGCTTGACTGGTTGTCATCAAGATTGTGATTTAGAGTTGTAAAAGTATACAAGAAAGTTTGAAGATAAGAAACGGTTCCAAACAGAAAATAAAGAAGAAGACTCACCAAACAAATGTAAAAGGAAGATAAAACTTGAAAGGAGATGGATACTGTAGAGCCCAATTTATGCCCGAGCCCATACCAAAAACCAGAATAAATCAAAAAATAAATAATAAAGTCCTTTTAATAAAAAATAGTCCAACGCCCAAAATTAAACTACCCAAGCCCAAACACTAAACCCAAACAGACCCAAACCTAGACCTAGCCCATTTAGCCCACAACCCTAAACACTTTTCAGCTACCACACCTAAAAAAAAAAAGGGAGGAAAACCCTAGTCGCCAGCAGCCCCCATGTCCAAGCGTCCCTCACGCCCACGCATCCGGCCACGACGCCACCACCCCGCGACGTGCGCCACTCCACCACGCCACGTCAGAGACGTGCTCGAACACATTCCTGCAAAATAGAAATAGATCGGTTGTAAAATAAAGGCTATAAAAGCCTTCGAGAATCATTGTAGAGGGGGGATTTTTTTTTTTTGGAGACACGATTTTACACAAAAGAATATAAAGAGCAAACACATTTTGACAGAATATACCGAGGTCAATAACAAAAGAAAAGGTTTCTCTTTTATTTTATTTTATTTTTTTTTCTAAATTTTTCGAATCTATTTTTTTTTTTCATTTACTTCTTTTATCCATTTGTTTTGAACACTAAAGTCTTAAGCAATAAAGGAAGGGGCTTACCTTCAAAAGACGAACACTGATGGCCCTGGCTTTCTTCGTTGACATCGAGTAAAAATTTGTTGGGTTCGGAAATATTGAAACGGCTTTGAGTTTGCCATTAATCGCCAATCACTAAGGTTTTGGTGGTGGATGAAGTTTCATAGGCAGAGATGAGGGTGGTTTGGCTAAAAATAATGGAGAGTTAAGGGGTTTCTAACTAGAAGAAAAAGGGAGAAGGGAGGAGTGTGAACGACGTTTTGTCCTAATCTCTTTTATATTTTAGTTGGTTTTCTTTTTTTAAATTCACCCAATTATTATTGCCTTGTCATTAATGCCTTGGTTCACTTTTTTCTTCACGTGCATACTATCATTACATCTAGTGTTTCATGTTGTCATTTATATTATTATTATTATTATTTTTTTCTATCACTTTCATTATTTTATTAATATTATCATGTTTACTGTTAGTGTTACTATGGTTGTGATATTAGTGATACTTTTATTACTATATTATACTTATTATTATAGTTATCATTATATTACCTTATTTCTAATATTTTTCCTTTTTTTACATATTATTATATCTATTTATATCTTATGGTTTACTTTAATTGTTTTATTATATATTATATTTTATTTTATATCTACCATTTTTATTATTATCACTACTACCATTATTTTTTTTAGCTAACCTTATTATCGTTATTTTGTTATTATTAATATTATGGTTTACTTAATTTTCTTTCCTACAATGTGCATACATACTATTATTATAACTACTATTATTATTATATTTCTATTATCCTTATTGTTATATATATATACTTGTTTGTTTTTTATATATTATAATTATATCTTTCGTTTTATTATTATCAACTATTTGTGCTTTCCTTTATTACTACTATCTTGTGAATGTTATTATTTTATTATTTTACTATTATTGATTTACTATTTATATTGTTATTATTATCATCTTTTTAAATTAATTTTCCTATTATTTTATATAAAGTGACGATTTTGGAACGTATTTTTTATTTTGCTTTCACTTGCATTTTTACCCAAAAACTTAAAAAATATTTCTCAAAGGAAATTTTGTGTGTTCAGAAGTTCGGGAAATCGTGCCCAATCGTGCTGGGCTTCGATTTTTCGTTCGTCCAGCTCGCTAAATATCCCTTTAAGATTTTGATCATGTTTTTTAAATTAGGCAATGTTTCGTGTTTGGAAGTTCGAGAGATTCGTGCCCAATCGTGCTGGGTTTCGATTTTCTGTTCGTCCAAACAACTAAATATCCTTCAAAGATTCTTTATCGTGTTTTCTTAAATAAGGCAATATTTCATGATTGGAAATTCAGGAATCATGCACAATCGTCTTTGGGTTTCGTTTTTAGTTTGGCCAAATAGTGAAATACCCTTTTGAAATTGCAACACATGAATTTTGGAAATCATGAAATGATCTTGGTATCGAGAGTTTGAAACATCGTGTTCTATCGTGCTGGATGTGGTATTTCGACTTTTCGGAACAAGAGAGTTTCGATATCCAATTCGAGTTATCCAAATATTTTTTAAAGATTCATAAATATTTTTTTTAAAGATTCATACTTCAATTTTTTTCTAATTTTTGATATTAAGGACATTAATCAATCAATACGGTACCAATTTTGGGGCGTTACGAGGGTGCTAACCCTTCCTCGTGCGTAACCGACTCCCGAGCCCGTTTTCTTAAAATTCGTAGACCAAAATGTTTTATAAGTGGCCCAATCACACTTCAAAAAAAGATTGGTGGCGACTCCGTTTTTGTATTTTAAAGTCGGCCAGTTTTCTAACAAAAAAATGGTTTCGACAGCTTGGCGACTCCACTGGGGACCAATAAGAGAGTCAAGCCGTAAAATTGGTTGATTATCGTCCTTTTTATCGAAAATAAATTTTGTTTTATTTCGATTTGCAGGAGTTTGTGTCGCGTCATATATCTACTTTGGTTTGAGACACTTAGAATATTTTTGCATTCATATTGCATGATCGTTGTGGTCACACCCTTAAGTGGGAGCGAGAAGCTACGCCTTCGTGAGGTTTTCACCTCCGCATGGACTAGGGGACCGCTTCCAGAGTACATCCGTACCTATGGTTCTGTGAGGTTTTCACCTCCGCATGGCCATAGGGAAATGTATTCCCCCGAATTGAACTCGATCCGTATGAGCCTATAATGGGTGAGGATTGAGGAATCTACTAGTTCGGGTATCCTTCCTTTAGAACTAAACCACATATAGTGAACCTTAAGATCCTACCCTAGGTAGAGCCATGCTAAACCTTAGTAGTTACCTATGTAGTGTTTTGACATTTTCACTTGCTTTGGTTATTTTTATGCGATACTAACTTGTTTTATTTTGGTCATGTTTGCATGTCATTTCATATTTAAAAGGCGTCGATTCCTGTTTTAATTACTAAGTTAGAAAGCTTGTTATGGAGAACGGATTCCTTAATAAAGTAGAGGATAATGCGGCCGTGCGTATATGGTCAGAGAAGACACAGCTTGAGAAGGAGGATAGCCTAACCGAGGGGTATACATCAGAATTATTGGACTTCACTCACATTAGTGTGACACAGAATGAGCTCCAAGAGTTAAGAGATATATGGGCCTGTTGGGATGAAGCAACTAAGCAGCTTTTTTACCTTAATTATGGTGATCTACCCTACTTACTGGACATCAGAGTTGACAAACACTTATTTCGGGCTATGACTCAGTATTGGAATTCCGCTTATAGCTGTTTCACATTTGGGGAAGTGGAGTTGGTGCCTCTGTTGGAAGAATACACGCTTTGCTTCATGTACCATTGTGGTTCAAAGTTGACAAAGTTTATTTCAGGGCCGCTAATGCACCGACTTTTGTAAAGAAGCTGATGAGTATCACTGGGATGAGTGAACAGTGGGTCACGGCACGAATTCAACAAAAAGGTGAAGGGAAATGCATTCCTTGGGGAAGCTTGAGGGAGCTGATTGTAGCATATCCAGATGCCAAGAGGAAAATTGACATGTTCGCCCTAAGTATCTACGGCTTGGTAATTTTCCCCAAAGCTCGAGATACATAGATGAAGTTTGCCATCGACTTGTTCGATCGACTTGGTAAGGGGTTACGCCGATGCAAGCGATTCTCGGCCAAACGTTTAGATCTTTGAACTCGTGCCGGAGAGCAGGTGAGGGTCAGTTCATAGGAAGCGCGCAACTATTGTTGGAGTGGTTTCATAGCCATTTTTGGAAAGTAGATAGAGCTTCTTGTTGGGTTTTCTTTGCGAAGTACTCCCCACTAAAGGAGCTAGCAGCCGCACCCAGAAGAGAGGACATATCAGAAAAGAGTTGGATCGCGCTTCTTCAGAATCTTCAGGAAAAGGATATGGAATGGAGAGCTCCTTGGTTCATTCCTGATGAAATTCTCTACCGGTGTGGGAGTTATGACTGGGTTCCTCTGTTAGGAATCTAGGGAGCCGTTGGGTATGCTCCTCTGCTCGTGCTAAGGCAATACCAATCGAGACAGTTTATACCGGTAACGCATGGGCTAGCTCAGTTTGAATTCTCGTATAGTGGGAATAATTATAAGATAAGAGTTCGAGAAGTTTCTGATGCGTGGAAGCAGACTCACCGAATGAAAAGAGTTGCTGTGGGTCCAATGGCAACCCTCGAGTATAATACATGGCGGAGTAAGAGATTAAACGACAATATCTCCGGGCCGACACAGGATGCTAATCGATTGATAGAGGAATACCTACAAGTAGTCCCTTCTGAGTTGGAGATCATGAGGCAGGACTTTGAAAGTAAAAATTCAGAGTTAGGGAAAAAGATAGAACAACTAGAAGAGGAAAAACGAATTTGAGGTTAGATATTGATATCCGTAAATCGTGAGGTCGAGAAGTTGAGAAAAGGAAAAAGGAAGGCCGAAGAAGATTTGGATAGCGTGAAGACCGATTACAAAAAGTTGCATCTATCGATGAGGACTGCAGGGCTGGGTAAAACCTCGGAACAATGGCATCAAAAAATTCAGGAGGAGAAGGCCAAGGTTGATCAGTGGAAGAAGAGGTTCCATGAGGCTCAGGCACAAAAGGATACTCTGAGAAAGACTGTAGGCGAGAGCCAAAGTGAGAATGAGATGTTAAGAGCTCGAGTAGCAGAACTAGAAAGGGCATTATCTCAAAGTCGTAGCTCTACGGTGAAATTGGAATCAAGCCTGAATCAGATTGAAGAGTTCAAAGGAAAGGTGGTAACACTTGAAACGGCACTGTAAAATAGTGAGCTCCGGATCCAACTATTGGAGGCAAATAACGAGCGACGGGAAGAACAACTTCAACGTTCTCAGAATCAAGTCAGAGAAAGAGACTACCTTTTGGGCGAAGCCGTGATTCAGATACGAGAAGTGGCTAAACATTTACAAATCTTATTATTCAGTGATGTGTTAAGTGCGATATGAGTCGAGTCAAATAGGGTGAGAGTTAGCCTCACTTCTTGAGAAAGTTAAAACTTTGGGCATAAGGGCTAGGTCGTATATGTGACTCTGTTTTATGTAAAGGATTTTGTTTTTTAAATAAGTTTTCTATAAGAAATTGAATCAAAATCGACGCCTTTTTCGCATTCATTCATTTATATTGCATTTCATGCATTGGCATTGCATTGCATCATGAGCATTAAAATATCATAAAAGAGCCCTATTGACTAAACATCATATTATAGAGTTATCCTGGAACACCATTACTACACACGAAGGAAAATAAGAACCATGGATCAATGGTTGGAAAGGTTGGAGCAGATGCAGAAAGAAATGCAAGACTAGTTGCAGACTCAGATGCAAGAACAGTTGGCCAAAATCCAACAAGATGTGAGGGATCAAATACTGGAATCCCAGAGAAGTATGATGAGCCAGTTAACGCTGTTGTTGACTGGAGCACAGGATAAAGGAAAGGGCCCTATGGTTGATGTCGGGGATGAAAATGAAAATTCTACTTATCCGCCAGGCCTAGCCCCGGTAAATTCTCAAGCGCAACCTCCGAGAGTGTCTGATAATATCGCACTCAAGATCAACGGTGCCTCGACGCAGAAACTTCCCGACTGTGCTCGAGCTCTAACCCCCGAGACAATCGCCAAAGATCATGGTTCGAATTTCGACGATGCAAGATGGGGAGAAAGCGGCGCGAGTTCCCAAAGGAGTTTGAGGATCGCTGCAAATGGCTGGAGGAGAAGTTTAGAGCATTGGAAAGTCTTGATTACCAATGCGAGGTGGATGCTAGGAAGTCGAGTCTAGTTCCAAATCGGTACTTCTCGAAGTTCAAGATGCCGGAGTTTGAAAAGTACAATTGGACTAGCCGCCCTGAGGCCTATATTACCATGTTTTGTCGGAGAATGACGGGATATGTCAACAACGATCAGTTGTTGGTTCATCTTTATTTCGAGACGGTTTGACCGAGCTGCGGTAAAATGGTACAATCAGCTGAGTTGTACCCAAATCAAATCGTGGAGAGATTTGGCACAGGCTTTCATGAAGCATTACGGCCATGTGACTGATATAGCACCTGACAGGATCACGTTGCAAAATATGGAGAAAAAGTCAGGCGAAAGTTTTAGGAAGTACGCACAAAGATGGAGGGAGGTCGCTACACGTGTCCAAATGCACCATTCATCGAAAAAGAAATGACTATGCTCTTCATCAATACCCTGAAGGCACCTTTTATTAACCACATGTTAGGGAGCGCGAGTAAGAGTTTCGCAGACATGGTGATATCAGGTGAGATGATAGAGAATGCGATCAGGTGTGGAAAGATAGAGGCAGGAGAGAGCACGAGAAGAGCGGCTCCAAAGAAAAGGGAATGTGAAGTAGGAAATATAAGCTCGGGTTATCCTAAACCTATTACTATTACCCACCGAGAGTGGTAGTGTAGGCAAAGAGCCCAACCAAGACAAGAGCCCAACACGAGGCAGAAGACTGAGAAATTCCAATTTACTCCTATACCGGTGACGTATAAAGAGTTGTTTAAGACTTTATTCGATGCGCACGTCGTATCCCCGTTTTACTTGAAGCCGCTGCAACCTCCATATCCTAAGTGGTATGACACAAACGCTCAATGTGAGTACCATGCGGATGTAGTAGGTCACTCAATAGAAAACTGTACTTCTTTCAAAAAGTTAGTCGAGAGACTTATCAAGGCAGGGGTGGTAGACTTCAATGACCCACATGGAGGAGGAAATCCGTTACCTAATCATACAGATAAAGGGGTAAATGCGATAGTTGAAGATAGGGGAAGGAGAACCAAGCAAGAAGTTGCTGAGATTAGAACCCCATTGAGAGAAGTTTGGAAAGCAATGCAGAAAATGGGGTTAGTTCTGCAGAAGAATGTGAACAGATCTCGAGATGCAAGGAACTACTGTGAGTTCCATGACAAGGAAGGCCATGAAATCCAGCAGTGCAACAAATTCAGAACCTTAGTATAGGGGTTAATAGATAATAAAGAGCTGGAGTTCTTTGACTTTTCAAAAGAGGTGGATGTATGTGCCACAGAAGGGGGGTCTGCAGAAAAGATCCCTAAAGTCCAACAGCCAATAGTGATTATCACATGGCCAGGGGTCGATAAGGCCGGAGTGAAAATAAGTAGAAGGTTGAAATTAAAAAACCGCGACTTCCTTATATAAGAAACACCGAGGGTGGTAATCGTAAAACCCGTAGCTTCTCCTTACAAGGATACACCGAGGATTGTAATTCAGAAACCCGAGACTTTTCCTTATAAAGATGACAAGAGAGTACCTTGGAATTACAATTGCACTGTGACAGTTTCTGGGAAAGAGAATTCGGCCAGCACACTCGACCCAGAAGCTGAGTCCTCTATGATGAGAAGGGGAGGCGGGAAGACAGGACCACTAATTAATGAACCAGTAACAGAGGATGAGGCCGGAGAGTTTTTGAAGTTCCTGAAGCACAGTGAGTATAGTGTTATGGAGCAGTTACACAAGCAACTGGCACGCACATCAGTACTGGCCTTACTGCTAAACTCAGAAGGACACCGTAGTGCGCTAATGAAAACGTTGAACCAGATTTATGTTGCTGATGACATTTCGGTAAATAAGCTGGACCGTCTGGTAAATAACATAAGCGCAGATAATTTTATCTCGTTCAGTGATGATGAAATACCGCCGGGGGGCATGGGATCTACTAAGGCTTTGCACATCACTACCCGATGCAAAGGGTATACATCGCCAGAGTATTAATTGACAACGGATCAAGATCGAACGTTTTGCCCTCTATCTACACCGGGAGTTACTGTAGACAGATGACTCTCACATGAAAACATGCCAAAATATAGTGAGAGCCTTTGATGGCACTGAGAGAAAAGTGATGGGGAGAATCGAGATTCCCCTCCTAATTGGGCCAAACACGTACGAGGTAGATTTCCTCGTAATGGACATCAAGCCTTCTTATAATTGCTTGTTGGGGAGGCCGTGGATCCACTCAGCGGGAGCTGTACCATCGTCATTGCACCAAAAGTTGAAGTTGGTGACAGAGGGCCGGTTGATAACTATAAACGCAGAGGAGGATATCATCGCGCCTGTTACTAGTAATGCACCATACATAGAGAATGATGCAGAGGCTATAGAGTGCTCCTTCAGGTCCTTAGAGTTTATAAATGCGACTTTCATCAGTGAAGGTGGCAAGGTCCCGGTGCCAAAAATCTCTAAAGCCACAAGGATGGGCATACGGCTGACGGTAGGAAAAGGAGCATTGCCTGGAAGGGGACTTGGAAAATATCTTCAGGGCCCGGTTAGAGTGTCAGGATTGGTTGACAAACATGATCGCTTTGGTCTGGGGTATAGGCCAGGTTCCAGACAGAGAAAGGAAGAGCTGGAAAGGAAACGTGAGAGACGGAGGGCACGTTTGAATGGTGCTGAGATTACATGGGGTTCGATAACTTTTCCCCATATATCTAATACCTTCGTGTCTGGAGGAATTATTCATTCAAGGTTAGAGATTGTGAATAGAGAAACGGCTGAAGACATGATAAGAACTTTAAACATCAATGCTGTGTCTGAAGGGAGTTCGAGGAAAGGAAACTCAGCGGGTATTCGCCCTTACGAGCCTGGAAGTGTTCTGGACAACTGGACTGTGAAAGAAATTCCTGTAGTTTTTAGGACTAAAACAGAGTAATGTTCAAAACACACTTATTGTTTCAAGCCTAGGGACAATAAGAATCTTTTGTGAAATAGGCATGTTCACGTATCGTTTTTTTCAATAAAAAGTGACATTTTTTTTCCCTCTTCCATACCGTGCAGTTATTCTTTTGTTTCTCTTCTTCCCATTCATAATCATAACGCATAAATAAGTCAGTCTTAAATTCATTTTCATTGAGTACTCTTTCATGCCTACCATAGGTCCCCAGATATCGATGTCATGAACAACGCTATTACGGACCTAGAATTTCCTGATGAGCAAGACATGTGCCCAGGAGAACCTCAGGACTTTATCGATGACGGAGATTGTAGTATGTCCCCGGATCTGTTAAGGATGGTGGAACACGAAGAAAAACTGATTCTGCCTCACAAAGAGACAATTGAGAATGTGACTCTGGAAGAGGGGAAAGAGGTGAAAATTGGAACCCTCATCACCAGGGAAACAAGGCAAAACCTGATCAGGCTTCTGCTAGAGTTCAAAGATGTCTTTGCGTGGTCGTATCAGGACATGCCTGGGTTGAGCCCTGATATTGCGGTACATCGTATCCCAATAAAGGAAGATTGCAAGCCGGTTCAATAGAAGCTCCGAAGGATGAGACCTGATGTCGCGGTAAAGATAAGGGAAGAAGTCAAGAAGCAATTTGATGCCGGTTTTTACGAGGGGTGAATTACTCAGAATGGGTAGCCAACGTTGTCCCTGTTCCTAAGAAGGATGGAAAAGTACGAATGTGCGTTGATTATAGGGACCTGAACAAGGCTAGCCCGAAAGATAACTTCTCACTACCTCACATCAACACCTTGGTAGATAACACAGCGGGGTATTCATTTTTCTCTTTCATAGATGGTTTCTCGGGATACAATCAAATAAAACTGCATCCTGAAGATATGGTAAAGACCACCTTCATAACCTTATGGGGAACTTTTTGTTACCAGGTGATGCTATTCGGGTTAAAGAATGCGGGGGCAACATATCAAGGGCTATGGTAACCCTGTTTCATGACATGATGCACAAGGAGATCGAGGTCTACGTCGATGATATGGTCACAAAGTCTCAAACGGAAGGGGAGCATGTGCAAGTTTTGAGAAAACTATTCTTGAGGTTGAGGAAATTTCAGTTGAAACTCAATCCAGCCAAATGTACTTTCGGGGCTCGGTCAGGGAAGCTACTTGGTTTCGTGGTCAGTGAAAAGGGAATTGAAGTAGATCCAGATAAAGTCAAGGCCATACAAAAGTTGCCTCTGCCGCGCACTCAAAAGGAAGTCCGAGGCTTTCTAGGAAGACTAAATTACATCGCTCGGTTCATCTTGCAATTGACTGAGAAGTGCGATCCCATATTTCATCTTCTTAAGAAACACAATCCAGGCATTTGGGACAATGAATGCCAGAAGGCATTTGACAAGATTAAACTGTAACACCCCCAAACCCGGCCCACAAGCCATGACCGGATCTGGTATGTCACGGAATAAAAAGAAGTTTGAAAGGTTTGGATTAATAGTAGAAATTTAAAAAAAAATTTGTTAAGGGTATAAAACGGTGTTCGTAAAAACTCAAGTGGGTTGATTTGGTAAATCCGATTGAGTTGAAAATCCTTTCTTCCTTTAAAACCATTTGACCATTTAAATTTTAGAACAATAGAGTGGTCAATAGCTTAGAAAATTTCGTTACCCGATGGTAACATTTTTGAAAACGCTGCATTTCACAGTACTTATTTTTGAAACGTTACTTTTAACCGATTTGCATAACCGTTCTAAGTTCATCGGTTATATAATAAAGTAAAAACAACTACCTAACCATCCAAAATAATAATAATAAGCTACTGTATTACAACCCAATCGAATTGTAGTGAATAATAAACTTAAAGCGGGGCAAGGTAAAATTTCAAGTCCACAAAACCAACATGGCCGCCTCGAGCTCGCTTCTCGCTCGCATCCGCGCTCTACTCACCGCAAGATGATATGGGAAGGGTGAGTCACCAAGACTCAAAGTGTATAAATCCCCAACCCGGAAATAACACTCATACACAAGATATTAGTATGACATGCAATTATGCAACCCAACCTAGCCATCCATGCTCCTTTTCTACCCCGTGTGTGGTACCAAACCACCTGGTGGTGCTAAACCACCGGTGACTTATAGTCACGATATCCGTCAATACGTGTGGTGCCAAACCACCTGGTGGTGCTAAACCACTGGTGACCAAGTCACAATCAAATGATGGGGCCAACCCATCGTGGTGATACCAAATCACCGGCGCCGATCCCGTATCTCAAATGTGGGGCCAACCCACGGTGGCACTAAACCACGTGGACGAGACGCCATGAGGTGCCAAACCTCCGGAGGTACCAAACCTCTCGGTGACCGTAGTCACAATGTGTTACCAAAACACGGGTGTCCGCGACACGAATATTACTCCTCTCATCAATCCCACCATCATCATGCTCACATCACAAGTATCATGATCTCATATATCATGCAATCGTATATAGCATAGCATTTCACAAAGATATGATGGCATATACAACATATATCGTAAATCGAGTAATAGGGACTTACCGAAAACCAAGCTTATGCCCACTAGGCAAAGTTACCACATGAGAGGTTATAATATTATCAAATAACAATTTATACTAATAAAGTGTGTAAGAGCTACACACCTATTTGATCGGAGGTCTAAAAAGAAATCTCGGATCTACGTGATATTATAAAAGTCCCGAACTTATCCTCGTATAGCTCCTATTATTCGGCCATTAATAGCTATCATTAAAGAGTCTCATTTGATTAACTGACAAGTCCAAAGTTATTGGTCATAACATAACCAAAATAGGGCTCTAGGTCGAACCTTTATTAACACGAACCAACGTAATAGAAAACTCGAACTTGATTTCTTGGCCGATTTGTCCCCTAAAAACATAGTGCATAAATCGGTTACTCAAGAATACCAAGAATGGCCTTTGGCCGAAATTCTTAACTATTTCTAAGCTTACCGAAATCCCAAGTTATTGTTTGACTTGTTGAGATCCTCCGAAGAATCAAAATCCAAAGTGCTCCTTGGTGTCTGCTACACAAGCAAACATTTACAATTTAATATGGCCTATACCCCCCCTTTCGGTCGATCCTTACAAGAATCTTAGCTCATGTTTTCGACACTTCCAAGTAATGTAAGAAATCAGAAATTGAGAAATACTTACCAAAATATTCGGCCTTCACAAAGTAAAGAAAACAAAACGATGTCATGAGTTTTGGCCAAGAACAAGTTGAAAGGAAGGAGAACAAGGCCAAGGAAATTTCGGCACCCTCTTACTCTACTCAAAGCCGAATGTACATGTTCCTAGCGATGTCCCTATTTTGGCCATAGATAATTTGAAAAGGAAGAAGACAACTCAAAGCCTAGGCACCTCTTTGCCAAAAGAAACCGATTATCCAAGCCTTTCAACCCTCCTTCACTCGGCCATGCACAAAGGGAAGAAACCAAGTTATGCTGAAGAAATTTGGCCAAGCTTCTTTCTTGTCTAAAACACCTTCAAACCGAGAGTGTCAAGCCTCTCATATTTCCCCTATTCGGCTAGCACAAAAAGAAGTAGGAAGCACCAAGAGTTTCGGCCATGCTAAACTTTTGCCAAACCTTATGGCCGGCCAACAACTCCACCTTTTCTAAATTTCAATCCAAAAAAAAAATAAGTATTATTTCCCATAATATTCTCTCTATTTTCAACAAATAAATTAAAGAAAATTTGCCCATACATCTAATAGACATAAAGTAAGCAACCCAAGGAATATAATGCCCATGCTCTTAATAAAATAAGAGAATTTTACCCATGCCTTATAAATAAAATAAATGATAAGATAAAATAATAACACTAAATGCCCATAATTTAAGCATGACCATGGCAAAGATGCCTTGTGCATGCGCGTGCGCCACATGCAGTGGTGCCATTTGCATTCTCACGATCAAAGGCCAAAATTAAAAAAATTCCTTCTATGCAATTGCTGTGTCGAACCCGAGACACGGGGAGACGCCCATGCCTCGACCATTCTCGCTCATCGCGCCATATCTCGTTATAATTGCGTCGAATTTCCTTTTAAGCTTCCATCACTTGGCTCTCCCACGCATTTAATGCCGAGGCCAAAAACGAAATACCCAATCACGCCTGGCGGGGTTTCGAACCCGAGACCTGGAGCAATATCGCGCCCCACCACTCGGCCAATTGACTTTCATGTCAAAAACACGTCACGTAATTTCTTTTAAACCTTCTTTCCTCGGTTTCCCCTTTGTCTTAAAGCCAAGGCAAAAATAAAAGTCTCGCGCGCGCCCCAACGGTGCTCGAACGCGTGCGACTTCGAGCCGCCCACGAACCATTACGCCGACCACTATGCCAAGGCATTATTTGTGACATGTACCCATCACAAATCCTTTTGATCACTCCTCCGCTCACAACGCTAAACGAAAACAAAAATAAAAACCTGCACCTGCGCTATCCCTAGGATTCGAACGCGCGACCTCATCCCGCATTTCTTCCAGAAATTTCCCCCCTTAGCCACCACGGCCAAGGGGTTCATTTGTGCAATAAGCTTGCCAACATTATTCTTAAAGCCTTCTCATTAAGTTCTCCTTCGCGCCAAAATAAAACTTCCACCCATGCGATTCGAACCCTTGCCTTGCCGCATCTTCTAACATTTTGGTGGCGTCCTAACCACTCCGCCAGCCATTCCTTTGTGTCAATATTCGCCCCCAATAATAATAATACTTATACACTTAGCCCCTTTCATCCCAAGCACTTAAGGAACCCTTCTTAACCCTATACCCGACTAACTCTGGATTTTGGCTAAACCATAATATGTGCATTTAATCAAGAAAACCCACAATAAAACAATCGCATGGCAAACGACCCCTAATGCAAGATGTTACAGTGCTACCCCTCTTAAAATAATTTCGTCCCCGAAATTACCTGGGTCAGAAGAGTTAGGGGTATTCTTGCCGCCAGATCGCATCCCTCGGGCTCCTACGTAGCTTCCTCCACGCCATGATTCCGCCATAGGACCTTCACTAAAGGAACTGACTTCCTACGCAAAACTTTCACACCCCGATCTAGGATCTCGCACGAGTTCCTCTTCCATCGTCAAACTGGACTCACCTCAACTTCTTCAATCGCCAGAGGCGTGTGATGGATCGTAACGCGATAGCGTCTAAGCATGGAGACATGGAACACATCATGAATCTGACTCAGTTCTGCAGGTAACTTGAGCTGATAAGCCACTGGTCCCACTCGTCTCAACACCTTAAACGGTCGAATGAACCTTGGACTTAATTTGCTCTTCTTCCCAAATCTTAACACTTTCTTCCATGGTGAGACCTTCAGAAAAACTTCGTCTCCTACGGCAAATTCTATGTCCCTCCGCTTGAGATCAAGATAAGACTTTTGTCTATCCGAGGCTTCTTTCAACCGAGCTTGGATCTTCTTCACCTTATCCTCGCCGCAACCAATTCCGGCCGTAACATCCGCTCGCTCACCCAACTCGTCCAACAAGTGGGTGTGCGACACCTCCTACCATACAATGCTTCATATGGTGCCATCTTAATGCTTGCTCGATAATCGTTGTTGTATGCGAACTCAATTTAATGGCAAAAATTCTTCCCAACTACCTCTCAAGTCCAAAACGCAACCTCTTAACATGTCCTCCAAAATCTGAATAACTCTTTCCGATCGCCTGTTAGGATCGTGGATGGAATGTCAGATGAAATCCAACGTGTACCCAAAGCTTCGATGTAGTGCTCTCCAAAACCTCGACGTAAATCTGGGGTCTCTGTCTAAGATGATCGACATCGCACGCCATGCAACCTCACTATCTCCGCCACGCACAACTTAGCTAAACGGAGCGAGTAATCCACCCTTCACCGGTGATGAAGTGAGCCGACTTGGTCGACGGTCCACAATCACCCAAGCTGCGCGCCTTCTTCTGCTGGGCGTGAGGGTAGCCCATCGACGAAGTCCATAGTGATCCTCTCCCATTTCCATCAAGAATCTTCACCGGTTGAAGTAACCTCGATGGCAATCGATGTTCAGCCTTTACTCGACACGTGAGACACCTTCCCACGAATTCGATTACCTCACGCTTCAACCCCTCGCCACGTAATCGCTCAGTAAATCTCCATACATCTTGTTACCTCGGGATGCATAGCGTATGGGTCATGCTATGTGCATCCCTGAAGAATTCTTTGCCTCAATTCCACATCATTCGGCATACAAGGCCGCCTTGAAAACACAACACACCATCACCGGTCAAGCTTATACCCTTCCAAACCACCATCTTGAACTTGCAACCTCCGTGCATTTAAACCGTCATCCCCTAATTGCTTTTCCTTAATCTCTCGATCCAGTTGGCTTAACTTTGCATTTCGCCAAAAGACTTCCATCGCCGATAGATCGGACGAGCAAACATCGCCTTAAGTCCATCCACGACCTTTCGGCTCAACGCATCACCACCACGTTAGCCTTGCTCGGATGGTACTCAATTGAACAAATCGTAGTCCTTCAACGATTCAATCCATCGCTACTGTCTCAAATTTAAGTCCTTACGAGTCAAGAGATACCTCAAACTTTTGTGATCCGTAGACTATCGATTTCTCCCCGCACAAGTAGTGCCACCATATTTTCAAAGCAAAGACTCATCGCCGCTAACTCCAAGTCATGAGTCGGATAGTTAACCTCATGCGGTCTTAGCCGACGGGATGCATAGGCCACTACCTTCCTTCCTCGCATCAACACACATCCCAAACTATTATGGGACGCATCACAATAAATCGCGAACAATTTCCCGCCTCAGTCGTACCAACACCGGAGCTTCCGCCGAAATCTTCTTAGCTTATCAAAACTTTCTTGTTTGTTTCTCGACTGCATAAATGGGACTCCTTTCCTTAATAGTTTAGTCAACGGTGTTGCGATTAAGGAGAATCCTTCCATAAATCTTCGATAATACCCTACTGCACTCAGAAAACTTTGAATTTTCGCCATCGCCCTAGGTGGTTTCGATCCAACACCGCTTCAACCTTGCGGGGTCCACTCTAATCCCTTCGGTGACACCACGTGACCCAAGAAGGTCACCTCTCTAAGCCAGAATTCGCACTTACTGAATTTGGAATACAACTGCTCCTCCTCCAAGACTTGTAGAACTATGCGCAAATGCCTATCATGCTCCTCCTCCGTCTTTGAGTAAACCAATATGTCGCCTATAAACACCACGACAAATTGATCTAAGTATTCTTTGAAACACCCTATTCATTAAGTCCATGAACGCCGCCGCGTTGGTCAACCCAAACGGCATCACTAAAAACTCGTAATGCCCATACCGGCACGCGTAATGCCGTCTTGTGCACATCACCTCCTTTACCTTAAGTTGATGATAGCCCAACCTAAGATCTATCTTCGAGAATACCGATGCACCTTCAGATTGATCAAACAGTCATTAATCCGAGGTAACGGATACACTGCTTTTGATCGTCAACTTGTTTAGCCGACGCAGAGTCGATACACATCCGCATTGACCCGCCTCTTCTTCTTTCTTAACAAACAACATGGTGCTCCCCACGGAGATATACTAGGTCGAATGAACCTCTATCCAAGAGTTCCCGAATTTGAGCCTTCACCCACCAACTCCTTTGGTGCCATTCGGTAGGTGCTATGGACACAGCGCGCCGCTCCGGCAAAGCAAGTCTATACCAAACTCAACTTCCCGATCCGGAGGCGCACCGGGAGTTCTTCCGAAACACATCGCGAATTCCCTACACGGTTCGGACCTTCTCAACTCATCGACTCCTTAGCCTCCAAGGCATAAATTCGAACCAACAAGGCCTCATACCCCCTTTTCTCGATCATTTTCTCGACCTTCAAGGCAGACACTATATTGGATAGATAGTCTCTTTCGTTACCTATCATGACCACTTCATCACCCTCACTGCCTTTAGAACCATGCGCTTAGCGGCAAGAATCCAACCTTGCTCGATACTTAACCAACCATCCATTCCAAGAATTAGATCGAACTCCCCAAACGGCGGTTCCATCAGATCGCCCACAAACACTACCCCCTGGAGGTCTAGGGTATATCTCTATATAGCTTGTTTACTACCACAGAGTGTCTAGAGGGCTAATTACGGTCATCTCCCTGTAAGCGCCTCAAAATCCAAGTTCAAAGTCTCTACCACACTACTAGCAACGTATGAACGCGTCGAACCCACATCAATTAATGCAACATATGGAAGACCAAAAATTAGGAACGCACGGTGATGACATCCGGCGCGCCTCCTCGCGACGACGCCATTTGCGTAGACTAAGCCAGCCGCCTAGCCTCGTGTGTTGCCGCACCTCGCCTCGAATTCGCGACCTCGATTAGGACCATTGCCTCCTCTACCATTTACCACGACCCTCCTGCGGTGGTCCCACATTCTTTCTTTGGAGCACGATTCTCGACCTCCGGCCGATTCCTTGCCATCTTCCGAGGACAATCCCTTACACGATGATCCAAAGATCCACATTCAAAGCAACCCTCTCACCGGTCCAACAACCTCCCAATGTGACTTCCCACAACGACACATCGAGTCGGTCTCTCGATTAGTAGTCATGGTCCTTCCACTGATTTGGCCCACTGTCTCGGCCTCTTTTGTGCATTATTTCCCGATCCGACGACCCAACACCTCTTTTTCTCGCTTGCTCTATCATAGTTTCGCCTCACAGACTTCGACCTTTCGGCTACCTTAGCCTTTTCTACCAAAACGGCAAATTCACACGACTTCTTTGTGGAGCAATCAACAACCTTAAATCATCTCTAAGTCCGTCTTCAAAACAGACGCAACGATCATGCTCAGTTGACACAACTCCCCGAGCATAGCGACTCAGCCTCAGAAATTCTGCCTCATACTCAGATACCGACTTATTTCCTTGTACTAATCCCATAAAAGCTTTCCTCTGAGTATCAGTGTAGCTGGTGCCCACATACTTCTTCTGATAAGTAGCTTTGAAGTATTCCCAAGTAAGGTCATCCGCCGTAGCACCATCTCGAACCGTGAGCCACCACCGGTATGACTTCGCCTTTTAGAGCGACATCGCTTCCTTTCGGCCTTCTCCTCATTTGTTAAATCGAGATCGCCCATGATCCTCTGGCCGATTCTAACCAATATTCGCATGCAGATCTGGTGCGACACCGACACACCCGAAATACTTCAATCTCGTTGGATCGGGGAGCCGCCAGATCTGCACTCCGAGCTCCTCGCACTCTACATGGTCTCAAACCATCATTTCTAAACATGCAAAGCATAGATCGCCTGTGATACCGACTCACCCCCCGTCTGATCCTGATGTCCATCACCAAAAGTTGGGGGTGGTGGTGGAGGTGGTATCTCATTATCCGATCCTTGGCCCGACCTAACTGGTTCTCTGTCATGGCTATCCGTCCTCTACCGCAAGGCCCCCGACGGCCGCGACCTCTAGAGCTCATTTCTTATATAGCGCAATCTATTTTAAAAGTTTTATGAATTAGCCAATATTCCACCGATTATTAGCAAAAAAGAATTTTATGGGCGAAGTTAAGAAGTTGTTCTTTCGATCAAACAAGTTTCAAGTCTTCATTGTAATTCAAAGATACACTTCCACTTATTCCATCACCCTCTTTGTCCAATTCCTAACCCGGGGTTTTTTCGTCATTTACCCTACAGTGGGTATTTTGGTAATAAAACAAAGTAAGTTTGTAAATCTTGATAAATTATGGAAACTTAAAAATTTGTAAAACTTGGGGTTCTTTTTGAGAGATCGTCTTCCCAAATTAGTAGTGTTGCTAAAACTTTAAAAATCGTGGTTATTTTGGTAATTTATGATTAGGGGCAATTTCAGTAATATTTTCAAAATCACGACATTTTGATATTTTGCAAATTAGGGATTTTGGGTATGGTAAAATAAGAAAATTTTGTTAAGATTTTGGGGTAGCTTAGTAGATTTTAAAACTAGGGTATTTTTGTAATTTACCACTAAGGGTATTTTAAAATGTCCATAAATCAAGAGAATTTTGTAACATAAATCTCACAAGTTTGAAGGAAGTCTTTAAAACTAGAGTTTTTATCAAAACGCTGGCTAATTCCTTCGGGTTTTAATAATGGGTTTAGCCCACTAACAAGTCCTCACGGTTGCAGGTGAACCGAAGCTACGCACTGCAGGATTCCCGTGAAGAGGAGGTGAGTCACTAGGACCGCTTAAATACCAAGCTCTTAGGATCCAATCCTAGACATGCGCACAAGGATTACCACACCCTAACTCGCGACATAGTCATAGGTTTGTTTATTAAGGCAATTAAAATCTTATGCAATTGTTGGGGTAAACTAGTCCTAAAGTTCACATACTTTTCATACTATCTACGTCCCATTTCTACCCCTTTACAGATAATCATTCACACATAGATTAGAGATACTTACAAGAGCGGATCGGTGCCGGAGACTCGACGCCATGTTGTTCAACCAAAACCATTTTCATAGAGGTTTTCAAAAGCCTATCTAGAAAAACATTTTTAGGCTTTAGGCCCTCACAGCCGAGTTTTGAACCGGGCTCTGATACCAACTTGTAACACCCCCAAACTCGGCCTACAAGCCATGACCGGATCTGGTATGTCACGGAATAAAAAGAAGTTTGAAAGGTTTGGATTAATAGTAGAAATTTAAAAAAAAATTTGTTAAGGGTATAAAACGGTGTTCGTAAAAACTCAAGTGGGTTGATTTGGTAAATCCGATTGAGTTGAAAATCCTTTCTTCCTTTAAAACCATTTGACCATTTAAATTTTAGAACAATAGAGTGGTCAATAGCTTAGAAAATTTCGTTACTCGATGGTAACATTTTTGAAAACGCGTACGAGTACTTATTTTTGAAACGTTACTTTTAACCGATTTGCATAACCGTTCTAAGTTCATCAGTTATATAATAAAGTAAAAACAACTACCTAACCATCCAAAATAATAATAATAAGCGGCCATATTACAACCTAATCGAATTGTAGTGAATAATAAACTTAAAGCGGGGCAAGGTAAAATTTCAAGTCCACAAAACCAACATGGCCGCCTCGAGAGCTCTTCGGCATCGCATCCGCGCTCTACTCACCCGCAAGATGATATGGGAAGGGTGAGTCACCAAGACTCGGTGTATAAATCCCCAACCGGAAATAACACTCATACACAAGATATTAGTATGACATGCAATTATGCAACCCAACCTAGCCATCCATGCTCCTTTTCTACCCCGTGTGGTACCAAACCACTTTGGTGGTGCCAAACCCACGGTGACTTATAGTCACGATATCCGTCAATACGTGTGGTGCCAAACCACCGGTGGTGCCAAACCACTGGTGACCAAGTCACAATCAAATAATGGGGCCAACCCATCGCGTGTGATACCAAATCACCTGGCGTCGATCCAGTATCTCAAATGTGGGGCCAACCCACGGTGGCACTAAGCCACAGGACGAGGCACGCCATGAGGTGCCAAACCTCTGAGGTACCAAACCTCCGGTGACCGTAGTCACAATGTGTTACCAAAACACGGTGTCCGCTGACACACGAATATTACTCCTCTCATCAATCCCACCATCATCATGCTCACATCACAAGTATCATGATCTCATATATCATGCAATCGTATATAGCATAGCATTTCACAAAGATATGATGGCATATACAACATATATCGTAAATCGAGTAATAGGGGACTTACCGAAAACCAAGCTTATGCCCACTAGGCAAAGTTACCACATGAGAGGTTATAATATTATCAAATAACAGATTTATACTAATAAAGTGTGTAAAGAGCTTACACACCTATTTGATCGGAGGTCTAAAAAGAAATCTCGGATCTACGTGATATTATAAAAGTCCCGAACTTATCCTCGTATAGCTCCTATTATTCGGCCATTAATAGCTATCATTAAAGAGTCTCATTTGATTAATCGACAAGTCCAAAGTTATTGGTCATAACATAACCAAAATAGGGCTCTAGGTCGAACCTTTATTAACACGAACCAACGTGATAGAAAACTCGAACTTCAGATTTCTTGGCCGATTTGTCCCTCCTAAAAACATAGTGCATAAATCGGTTACTCAAGAATACCAAGAATGGCCTTTGGCGAAATTCTTAACTATTTCTAAGCTTACCAAATCCCAAGTTATTGTTTGACTTGTTGAGATCCTCCAAGAATCAAAATCCAAAATGCTCCTTGGTGTCGGCTACACAAGCAAACATTTACAATTTAATATGGCCTATACCCCCCCTTTCTACTGATCCTTACAAGAATCTTAGCTCATGTTTTCGACACTTCCAAGTAATGTAAGAAATCGGAAATTGAGAAATACTTACCAAAATATTCGGCCTTCACAAAGTAAAGAAAACAAAACGATGTCATGAGTTTTGGCCAAGAACAAGTTGAAAGGAAGGAGAACAAGGCCAAGGAAATTTCGGCACCCTCTTACTCTACTCAAAGCCGAATGTACATGTTCCTAGCGATGTCCCTATTTTGGCCATGGATAATTTGAAAAGGAAGAAGACAACTCAAAGCCTAGGCACCTCTTTGCCAAAAGAAACCGATTATCCAAGCCTTTCAACCCTCCTTCACTCGGCCATTCACAAAGGGAAGAAACCAAGTTATGCTGAAGAAATTTGGCCAAGCTTCTTTCTTGTCTAAAACACCTTCAAACCGAGAGTGTCAAGCCTCTCATATTTCCCCTATTCTGGCTAGCACAAAAAGAAGTAGGAAGCACCAAGAGTTTCTGGCCATGCTAAACTTTTGCCAAACCTTATGGTGGCCAACAACTCCACCTTTTCTAAATTTCAATCCAAAAAAATAAGTATTATTTCCATAATATTCTCTCTATTTTCAACAAATAAATTAAAGAAAATTTGCCCATACATCTAATAGACATAAAGTAAGCAACCCAAGGAATATAATGCCCATGCTCTTAATAAAATAAGAGAATTTTACCCATGCCTTATAAATAAAATAAATGATAAAATAAAATAATAACACTAAATGCCCATAATTTTAAACATGACCATGGCAAGATGCCTTGTGCATCGCGTGCGCCACATGCAGTGGTGCCATTTGCATTTTGCCGATCAAAGGCCAAAATTAAAAAAATTCCTTCATCAGCAGTTGCAGTCTCGAACCCGAGACACTGGGAGATCGCCCATGCCTCGACCATCTCGCCATCGCGCCATATATCGTTATAATTGCGTCGGAATTTCCTTTTTAAGCTTCCATCACTTGGCTCTCCCACGCATTTAATGCCAGAGGCCAAAAACGAAATACCCAATCACGCCTGTGGGGTTTGAACCCGAGACACTGGAGCAATATCGCGCTTGACCACTCGACCAATTGACTTTCATGTCAAAAACACGCCACGTAATTTCTTTTAAACCTTCTTTCCGGGTTTCCCCTTTGTCTTAACGCCAAGCAAAAATAAAAGTGCTCGTATTGCGTCCCAAGCGGTGCTTTCGAACGCGTGCGACCTTCGAGCCGCCACGAACCATTACGCCCGACCACTATGCCAAGGCATTATTTGTGACATGTACCCATCACAAATCCTTTTGATCACTCCTCCGCTCACAACGCTAAACGAAAACAAAAATAAAAACTCGCACTCTACGCTTATCCCTGGATTGAACGCGACCTCATCCCGCAGACTTCTTCCAGTGAGCGCCCTTCGCCACGGCCAGTGGGTTCATTTGTGCAATAAGCTTGCCAACATTATTCTTAAAGCCTTCTCATTAAGTTCTCCTTCGCGCCAAAATAAAACTTCCACCCATGCGATTCGAACCCTTGCCTTGCCGCATCTTCTAACATTTTGGTGGCGTCCTAACCACTCCGCCAGCCATTCCTTTGTGTCAATATTCGCCCCAAATAATAATAATACTTATACACTTAGCCCCTTTCATCCCAAGCACTTAAGGAACCTTCTTAACCCTATACCCGACTAACTCGGGATTTTGGCTAAACCATAATATGTGCATTTAATCAAGAAAACCCACAATAAAACAATCGCATGGCAAACGACCCCTAATGCAAGATGTTACATTAAACAATACTTGTCTAATACTCCAGTGCTAATGCCGCCAAGTCCTGACAGACTATTGATTTTGTATCTGACGGTATTCGATAATTCAATGGGATGTGTGCTAGGCCAACACGACGAGACAGGGAAGAAAGAGATGGCCATATACTACCTCAGCAAGAAATTTACCGAGTGTACAAATGAGATACTCGCCAATTGAGAAACTGTGTTGTACTTTGATCTGGACAACTCGGAGATTGAGGCAGTACATGTTGTACCACACGACCTGGTTAATCTCGAAACTGGACCCTCTTAAGTACATGATGGAGTCGACCGCTTTGAATGGAAGAATGGCCCGATGGCAAATTTTGCTCTCCGAGTTTGACATAGTCTACGTGAACTAGAAGGCTGTGAAGGGAAGTGCAATAGCTGATTTTCTAGCCAGCAGGGCGCTAGACGACTACGAACCCCTGAATTTCGATTTTCCCAATGAGGATCTGATGTTTGTAGCGACAATTGAAGAAGATATCTTAGAGGATTGTCCTCGAAGTTGAACTTTGTGGAGCATCAAATGCCGTTGGTAATGGAGTTGGAGCAATCTTGATATCTCCAAACGGAGACCATTATCCATTTACTTGCAAGTTGGACTTGATTGTACGAACAATATGGCGGAATCTGAAGCATGCATCATAGGAATCTGAGCGACCATAGACCGTAAGGTTAAGGTACTAGAGGTATATATGGAGACTACTGGTAATCTATCAGCTAAAAGGAGAGCGGAAACAAGAGATCCCAAATTGATCAACTACCGAAAGTTAGTTCTGGAACTAATTGAGGAGTTTGATGATATCACATTCTTTTACCTCCCGCGTGATGAAAACCAGATGGCTGACGCCTTGGCCACATTAGCTTTTATGATCAGAGCAAATGATCGGGAGGGTATGAAGCCCATCCAAATGAGTATCTGTGAGATCCCACTCATTTCTTTGTAATATCAACGGCGGAGGAGAGAGAGATATGATCATCCTTGGTATCATGATATTCTGCGATATGTGAAGAGCCGTGAATATCCTGATCAGGCAACAGAAAATAACAGGAGAACATTGAGAAGACTGGCTAATGACTATGTCTTAGACGGCGAGATCATGTATAAAAAGAGAAAAGATCAGGTGTTGTTAAGATGCGTCGATCTTTGTTGAAGCCGGAAAATCCTAGAGGAAGTCCACGAGGGTGTCGTGGGACGATGCCAACTGAGTTTACAATGGCCGGACAAATCATGAGATTTGGGTATTACTGGTCCACGATGGAAGGAGATTGCATTCGTTACGCCAAGAAATGCCACAAGTGCCAGATTTATGGGGACAAGATACATGTGCCTCCATCACCTCTTTATGTTATGACTTCCCCGTAGCTTTTCTCAATGTGGGGCATGGATGTCATTGGACCAATCTCACCGAAGGCTTCTAATGGACATCGATTCATCTTCGTGGTCATTGATTACTTCACCAAATGGGTAGAGGCAGCTTCATATGCTAATGTCACGAAGACGGCAGTTAGCAAGTTTTTAAAGAAAGAGATCATATGTCGCTACGGTATGCCAGAAAGGATCATGTCTGACAATGCACTAAACTTGAATAACAATGCGATAGCAGAAGTCTGCAGTCAGTTCAACATTAAACACCATAATTCATCGCCATATCGCCCGAAAATGAATGGAGCACTTGAGGCGACTAATAAAAATATCAAGAAAATTATGGGGAAAATGGTTGAGACTTACAAGGATTGGCATGAAAAGTTACCGCTTGCCCTCTACGCCTATCGAACATCGGTTAGAACCTCAACCAGGGCAACTCCTTTCTCGTTGGTTTATGGGATGGAAGCAGTCTTACCTATTGAAGTTGAAATCCCTTCACTCCGGGTTTTGTCAGAACTGAAGTTAGACGAAGCAGAATGGGTTCAATCTCGGTATGATCAACTAAATCTAATTGAGGAAAAGAAGCTAAAAGCCATTCGTCATAGTCAGTTGTACCAGAGGCGGATGATGCAGTCTTACAATAAGAAGTTCCGCCCCAGAGTATTCCATGAAGGAGATTTGGTGTTGAAACAAATCCTCCCTATGCAAAAAGACTTCAGGGGAAAGTGGATGCCTAATTGGGAAGGACCTTATGTTGTAAAGAAGGCCTTTTCGGGAGGAGCTTTGATACTAGCCGAGATGGACGGCAAAAGTCTGCCAAATCCAATTAATGCAGACTCAGTCAAAAAGTACTTCGCATGAAAATGGGCCTAGGCGAAAACCCGCAAAGGGCGTCTTGAGTTCCAAAAAAAAAAAAAAAGAGGAAAAAAGGAGAGGCCAAGGCGAAAACCCGTAAAGGGCGCTTTGAGACCAAAGGGGCTTTGAGTCGAAAACCCGAAAAGGGCGGCTTAGATTATGACCTACTCGTGATGGGGCACACAGTAGTTTCGCCACGCCGGAATTAACAGTGAGGAGATATGTTGCGTGTTGAGGCATCGACAGAGTTCTACGATTCTCCTGGTCACATGGACTGCAAGAAGTACGTGCAGAGAAGCTCGGACTATGATATCTGAGGCATCAATTCCACTCTTACTCATTTTGTACCTTGGCAAAATTTACTGCCTTTGTTCAATTCATTCTTCACGGGTTTTTTGTCCCGAATAAATTCCAGTTTCATTCATCGCTACAATCTTTTTCCAAGCATTTCATATTGAAGTAATGATTACTGAACTAATAATGCTTTCACAAAGGAAGTTTTAAGTATTACTCTGAAAGACTCTAAATAATACAAGAATCTGAAACATGACAGTTATTTAGAACTAACCAGGCTTAAAGGGTTCGGAATACTTGAAATAAGAGTCTAAGCAGTGACGATGTATTCAGATTTTGTGTTAGAAATATCAGCAGAACAAGAAGCCATACAACGGGAATATTGCCCTAGTAAGCAGCGAGCAATAATTGGATCATACTCATTACATTTTGCATGCATCCATTCATTCCTAATACATATGGTTAGGAGCATTTCCATGACATTCTAATCATTTGACATAAGCATAGATCCCATGAAATCAATTCTACAGGTAGGTTCCTCAGAGGATAATAGCAAAATTGATGGGAGTCACAGAAGAATACAGATCTTATCCCTACTGGGCAGAAGTAGAGCAGATCGGAAGATTGAAGCCTTATCTCCACTGAGCAGGAGTGGAGCAGGCTATAGATAGTAGATCCTATCTCCACTGAGCAGGAGTGGAGCAGGTTGAAAACAACAAATCTTATCTCTACTGAGCAGGAGTGGAGCAAGCTATAGATAGTAGATCCTATCTCCACTGAGCAGGAGTGGAGCGGGTTGAAAACAACAGATCTTATCTCTACTGAGCAGGAGTAGAGCAGATCGGAAGATTGAAGCCTTATCTCCACTGAACAGGAGTGGAGGAGGCTAAAGATAGTAGATCCTATCTCCACTGAGCAGGAGTGGAGTGGATTGAAAACAACAGATCTTATCTCTACCGAAAGGAGTAGAGCAGATCGGAAGATTGAAGCCTTATCTCCACCGAAAGGTGAGTGGAGCAAAGCTAAAGATAGTAGATCCTATCTCCACTGAGCAGGAGTGGAGCGGATTGAAAACAACAGATCTTATCTCTACTGAGTAGGAGTAGAGTAGATCGGAAGATTGAAGCCTTATCTCCACTGAGCAGGAGTGGAGCAGGCTAAAGATAGTAGATCCTATCTCCACTGAGCAGGAGTGGAGCAGGCTGAAAATACAGATCTTATCTCTACTGAGAAGGAGTAGAGCAGATTGAAGGAACAGATCTTATCTTCACTGAGCAGGAGTGAAATAGATCGAAAGCAGCAAGTCTTATGTCCACTGAGCAGTAGTGGAGTAGATCAAAACAAAATTCCTATATACCTGAAGATGCAATGGGTCAAAGCAAGGCTATATCAAGTCAAGACTCAGCAATACAGGGCAAAATTGGTCCTTTTAAAGTCTTTGCTCCATCTCTCGTTACCGACAACGAGCAAAAGAGGCAATTGAGAGAGCCCAATTTATGTCCGAGCCCATACCAAAAATCAGAATAAACCAAAAAATAAATAATAAAGTCCTTTTAATAAAAAATAGTCCAAGGCCCAAAATTAAACTACCCAAGCCTAAACACTAAACCCAAACAGACCCAAACCTAGACCTAGCCCATTTAGCCCACAACCCTAAACACTTTTCAGCTACCACACCTAAACAAAATAAAAGGAGGAAAACCCTAGTCGCTAGCAGCCCCCATGTCCAAGCGTCCCTCACGCCCACGCATCCGGCCACGACGCCACCACCCCGCGACGTGCGCCACTCCACCACGCCACGTCAGAGACGTGCTCGAACACATTCCTGCAAAATTGAAATAGATCGGTTGTAAAATAAATGCTACAAAAGCCTTCGAGAATCATTGTAGAGGGGGATTTTTTTTTGGAGACACGATTTTACACAAAAGAATATAGAGAGCAAACACATTTTGACAGAATATACCGAGGTCAATAGCAAAGAAAAGGTTTCTCTTTTATTTTATTTTATTTTTTTTCTAAATTTTTCGAATCTGTTTTTTTCATTTACTTCTTTTATCCATTTGTTTTGAACACTAAAGTCTTAAGCAATAAAGGAAGGGGCTTACCTTCAAAAGACGAACGGACGGTCTGGCTTTCTTCGTTGACATCGGAGTAAAGGCGGCCGTCGGGTTCGAAAATATTGAAACGGCCTGAGTTTGCCATTAATCGGCCAATCACTAAGGTTTTGGTGGTCGGATGAAGTTTCATAGGCAGAGATGAGGGCTGGTTTCGGCTAAAAAATAATGAAGAGTTAAGGGGTTTCTAACTAGAAGAAAAACGGAGAAGGGAGGAGTGTGAACGACGTTTTGTCCTAATCTCTTTTATATTTTAGTTGGTTTTGTTTTTTTAAATTCACCCAATTATTATTGCCTTGTCATTAATGCCTTGGTTCACTTTTTTCTTCACATGCATACTATCATTACATCTAGTGTTTCATGTTGTCATTTATATTATTATTTTTTTTTTTCTATCACTTTCATTATTTTATTAATATTATCATGTTTACTGTTAGTGTTACTATGGTTGTGATATTAGTGATACTTTTATTACTATATTATACTTATTATTATAGTTATCATTATATTACCTTATTTCTAATATTTTTCCTTTTTTTACATATTATTATATCTATATATATCTTATGGTTTACTTTAATTGTTTTATTATAAATTATATATTTATTTTATATCTACCATTTTTATTATTATCACTACTACCATTATTTTTTTTTAGCTAACCTTATTATCATTATTTTGTTATTATTAATACTATGGTTTACTTAATTTTCTTTCCTACGATGTGCATACATACTATTATTATAACTACTATTATTATTATATTTCTATTATCCTTATTGTTATATATATACTTGTTTGTTTTTTATATATTATAATTATATCTTTCATTTTATTATTATCAACTATTTGTGCTTTCCTTTATTACTATTATCTTGTGGATGTTATTATTTTATTATTTTACTATTATTGATTTACTATTTATATTGTTATTATTGTCATCTTTTTAAATTAATTTTCCTATTATTTTATATAAAGTGACGATTTTGGAACGTATTTTTTATTTTGCTTTCACTTGCATTTTTACCCAAAAACTTAAAAAATATTTCTCAAAGGAAATTTTGTGTGTTCAGAAGTTCAGGAAATCGTGCCCAATCGTGCTGGGCTTCGATTTTTCGTTAAATTCATTTTCGCTAAATATCCCTTGAAGATTTTGATCATGTTTTTTAAATTAGGCAATGTTTCGTGTTTGGAAGTTCGAGAGATTCGTGCCCAATCGTGCTGGGTTTCGATTTTCTGTTCGTCCAAACAACTAAATATCCTTCAAAGATTCTTTATCGTGTTTTCTTAAATAAGGCAATAGTTCATGATTGGAAATTCAAGGAATCATGCCCAATCGTGCTGGGTTTCGGTTTTTAGTTTGGCCAAATAGTGAAATACCCTTTTGAAATTGCAACACATGAATTTTGGAAATCATGAAATGATCTTGGTATCGAGAGTTTGAAACATCGTGTCCTATCGTGCTGGATGTGGTATTTCGACTTTTCGGAACAAGAGAGTTTCGATATCCAATTCGAGTTATCCAAATATTTTTTAAAGATTCATAAATATTTTTTTAAAGATTCATACTTCGATTTTTTTTCTAATTTTTGATATTAAGGACATTAATCGATCAATACGGTACCAATTTTGGGGCGTTGCGAGGGTGCTAACCCTTCCTCGTACGTAACCGACTCCCGAGCCCGTTTTCTTAAAATTCGTAGACCAAAATGTTTTATAAGTGGCCCAATCACACTTCAAAAAAAGATTGGTGGCGACTCCGTTTTTGTATTTTAAAGTCGGCCAGTTTTCTAACAAAAATAATAGTTTCGACAGATACATTTATATTATTTAGTAATTTTTTATATTGATAATCTCATCATTAAATTTGTTAATATTTAATTTAAGTGAATCTCTCTTCAATTTTAAGGATTAAAATATGAACAAAGAATTTTAAAGGAAATGATTTTTAAAAAATAATAATATAAATTTTGAAATGTAGGTGGTCTATTTATTATGCCACCTTGAATTGTGAGAAGTATATCGTGGAAGATAACTGTCAAGGGTCAATTATCTTTTTTTGTTTAAAGAATATCTAATTTATTTTAAATAGTACTATAATGAGTTTTTTTTCTTATGATGGGTCAATTGAACTGTCGGTCGAAGTGACAAAAAAATATAAAGGCTAATTTCATTATTTTGTCTTTTTTTTTTCTCTCTAAAATCACCCAGATTTAATAATAAAAAATTATTCGCCATACAATTTTTTGAATAAATCTCACTATGCAAAATTAAAATCTGGGGACACTACTTTGAATATATTTTATTTAGATTAAATTTTATATTATAAATGATTTTTCCAAAACAAACATGTATGTTATTAATTTGAAGTTAAAATAAAATATGTTTTATTAGAAATTATACACTAACTGTAATTCTGAGAATTTGGTTTGCTGTTAATACATAATTTTAACATATCCAAAGAAATCTAAACAAACAAATTGATACATAATTTTACTTCATCAAAATAAATCTAAACAAACTATCCTAAAGATTTTAGATAAAAAATTAAAACTTCTAAAATTAGAAATATTCCATGAATTACACTCATCATATTTCTCTTATAAATTTACCAACTCTTAAACATACTCCACACAAATTTTCTAGCAACCTATTGACTAAGGTTTATTTTTCTCTTCATTTTCCCGTTTGCTTCTACTATTTTATATTTTTTTGTTCTTTTAGTTTAGAAATGAAACTTTATTCATTCAAGTATTCATTAACTTTTCTTTTCCCCTTGTACTTTGGCTTTGATTTTGCAGGGATCGATTTTATCAACAAAAACATGGGAAAAACATCAGTCCTTTTAGTGGGATTTCTTTTCAGTTTCTTGGTCGCCACGGTACAAGCAGGAGATAAGTACAAGAAATACAATGACCCCAGTCTGCCGATCAACCAGCGGATTTGGGACCTGATGCGACGGATGAGTCTCGATGAAAAGATTGGTCAGATGGTGCAAATTGATCGTAAAGTAGCCACTCCGGAGGTCATGAGGGACTACAAAATAGGAAGCATTTTAAGTGGAGGAGGAAGCGTACCGCATCTTCAAGCCACCCCACAGGAATGGCTCAACATGGTTAACGGTTTCCAAAATGGTTCACTCTCAACCAGGCTTGGGATTCCAATGATTTATGGCATTGATGCTGTCCATGGACATAACAATGTCTATAAGGCCACCATATTTCCTCATAACATTGGCCTTGGTGCTACAAGGTAAGACCGTTTTTTTTCAGTTTCTTCCACTGCAAGTTAAGCTTTCTTAAAAGTTTTGAAAGAAAATTACACTGTGTTTTGTGACTATGTCATTAAATCTCCGATGTTATAGGGATCCTGAGCTTGTAAAGAGGATTGGGTCTGCAACAGCTCGTGAAGTTAGAGCTACTGGCATAAACTACGTTTTCGCACCCTGCATTGCGGTAGTGAAGTATTCGATCATCAGTCCGATTTAATTGTTTTTATAGAGAAATGTATTCCAATAACTCCAATGTCTACAAAATTGAAGGTTTGCCGAGACCCGAGATGGGGTCGATGTTTTGAGAGCTACAGCGAAGATCCTGACATCGTCAAGGAAATGACAGAAATCATTAATGGATTGCAAGGGGAAATTCCAAAGGATTCGCGTAAAGGTGTTCCTTATGTTGGTGGAAAGTAAGTTAGTTAACAGGCAATACACAAATATGGTTTTATTGATCAGTTTCAAGGAACTGAAACCAGTTTTGGGTTTTTGTTGTATGGAAAAAGGGATAAGGTGGTAGCATGTGCCAAGCACTTTGTTGGAGATGGTGGGACAACAAGGGGCATCAATGAAAACAACACAGTGATCGATAAGCATGGATTGCTTAGCATTCACATGCCAGGTTATAACGCAGCCATCATGAAGGGAGTTGGGACAGTTATGGTTTCTTACTCCAGTTGGAATGGAGTGAAAATGCATGCTAATCATGATCTTGTCACCAATTTCCTCAAGGGCGCCCTTAGGTTCAGGGTAAATTTGACTGCAACTCTTTAAATTAAAAAGAAACTTGCAAGAGAAATATATAAACATTGTTTATGACCTTTGCATTTAAATATGTTCAAATTTGCAGGGATTTGTCATCTCTGATTGGCAGGCAATTGATAGGATGACATATCCTGTGCATGCCAACTATACATATTCAGTTCTTACTGGTGTTCAAGCAGGTCTTGACATGGTGAGTGGTTTTGACGATTTAGAGTCCAATCAACCTCGACTTTGGATTAATTGTCATCTAATTTGAAACTTGTCTTCCACTTGTTTTGCAGATTATGGTTCCTTACAATTATACTGAGTTTATTGATACTTTAACTGGACTTGTGAAGAACAAATTCATCCCCATGAGTCGTATTGATGATGCTGTTAGAAGAATTTTGAGAGTCAAATTCGAACTTGGTTTATTCGAAAACCCCTTATCTGATGAAAGCTTTATTGATCAGCTAGGACATCAGGTTATTGACCAACATGTTCTTTTAACATTTAAGACAAGCTCCCAAGTATACCAAGATTTACCTGTTTGGTTTCTGTTACAGGCTCACAGAGATTTGGCGAGGGAAGCTGTAAGAAAGTCGCTTGTTTTGTTGAAGAATGGAGAAAATGCTGATGAGCCAATGCTACCTCTTCCCAAGAAGTCATCCAAGATCCTGGTTGCCGGCAGTCATGCTGATGACTTGGGCAATCAATGCGGCGGTTGGACCATCAACTGGCAAGGCGGTAGCGGAAACAATTTAACTTCTGGTAATAAACCATTGTTGTCTCATAAAACATAGCTTTTAACAAAGTTACAATCATCACACTAAACATATTAACGCCTTTCAAATCAACAGGAACCACCATCCTGAAAGGAATAGCAGAAGCCGTTGATCCAAGCACAGAGATTGTGTTTGAAAAAAACCCAGAATTTGATTATGTCAAATCCAACAACTTCTCCTACGGTATTGTTGTTGTTGGTGAGCCTCCATATGCTGAAACAAACGGTGATAATTTGAACTTGACGATCCCATTACAAGGTCAATATACTCTTTACAATGTCTGCGCCAACATCAAGTGTGTGGTGGTTTTAATCTCTGGAAGACCACTTGTTATAATGCCTCATTTAGAGCAAGTTGATGCACTGGTTGCTGCATGGCTGCCGGGCACAGAAGGCCAAGGTGTGGCTGATGTTCTATTTGGAGACTATGGTTTCAGTGGGAAACTGCCTCGGACTTGGTTCAAGACGGCTGAGCAGCTACCGATGAATGTTGGGGATTTGAACTACGACCCTTTGTATCCCTTTGGTTATGGGCTCACTACTCAACCTCTCAACGCCACAAGTTAGTTTCAGAGAGTCGAGTTGTCTTTTTGTCTTAATGCTAAGTAGTTTTTTTGGTTCTTTTTGAAGATTTAGCTTTTTTATGGAATTATTAGCAAAATAATGGTAGCAGTAATCTTGTGTTAGAGTTTCGTAAATAGGATCCAAACTTCTTGAGCTGCCTATTTGGTGTATTTTGTTTGTTGAAAATAAAAATGTGGTGCTTTTGAAGAAAAAGAATTTAGTTTCTGATTAATGGGGTTTATAAGATATTGAAGTGAAATTAAATTTTGTAAGATAACATGGATTGAGGTAACATTGTTTATTATTTATTTTAATTTTTCTGTTGATCCTGAAATTACAATAATTCAATTTACACATAAATTAGAATTGACATAAGTTTATCCGGTTCAAACTTTAAACTTTTGAATAGTCGTTGAATTTATAAATTATAAACATGCTCTCTTTTTTTTTTTTAATTTTTCTGTTTACACCAATTTGAAAATGATTATTTTAAAATATTTAGTTATTACAAATTAGTTTATTAGAAAAGTAAAAAAAAAAAAAGTTTACAAATTTTACAAAGTGAAATGATTAATTTCTTAAAAAGCATGTGTCATCTTATAAATTTGTGGAATCTACTAATTTAGCTGCCATAATCATATATTTTTAAAATGTTTACAATAATGACAAATGATCATTGGAAAATAGATGCAAAGCAAGTCCACAATCATCTATATAAATTCTACATATATTAAAGAAATTGAAAATATAATACTACAAAATCAGGACATAAAATTTTAATTTTTATAAGATTTTTAGAAATTGCTAATATACAAAAATCAATATAGAACTTATAATTAAGTTTTCATTCAATTGTTGTCAATATAGAAAGATGAAAAGCATTTATCTTCCGATTTAAAGATTGAAGAAGGATTATGAATAATTTTAAGAACTTAGATGGACATAACTATTTTCATATATTGAAGTTTACTTGAAATAGAAATGAAAAATATTTTGAAATCCTACCGGACTTAACTCAGCCTACAAATTAATTTATTAAAAAAACATAACATAAACATATACTTTATATGCATCTTTTAAAAAAAAAAAAATTAAACACAAATTTTTTGAAGTTCAAAATAAAGAATAAGGTAAATTATCGATAAAAAAACAATCATATAAAATTATAATAAATCTTTAATAGTAATATAATAAGTCTTTAATAGTAAACACAGAAAGGAAAGCAGGAAAATACATAGGAAAGTATCCTATAATAAGTCTTTCATTTTCGTTTGAAGGACACTTGTTGAATACATAAGTAGGCGCATCTACAGTGCTAAATTAGACTAAATACTGACTGTAATTTGTTTGGATTGAGGAATTCCCGCCTTATATCCATCAATCTATATCATATCTCGATGTTTCTCTTAAAAAAATATTAATGGGATACATATTACCTTACACACTTGTCAAATTCATCTCACATGTTATTACGTTATAAAATCCAAAAAGTTTGGGCATGCCACCCTCCAATTTTCCAATGACTTCTAATTTTAAGGTGAAAGAAAATCGAAAATTTTACTACCAAATCTAACAAGTCAAAAATCAGAAATTCTTGCCACAAGTCCACAGCCCGCAACCATAAATTAAAGAACAGCCTCTGTAATTTTCCGAAGATAAAAAACGAAAACGAGGGTAGTTTCCAATTTTGATCTTCATTTAACACTGACCGCTAGGGTGTTTTCATAGCCACCAAGATTTAGTACCTAAGGCTCCATGTATCATCAATCACATATATAAGCTACTAGCAAATAAGGGTAAAACAACTTAATTAGATTTTTTTTTAGCACAGTATAGCCCTATAGTTTCACAGGAATACCTAATATTATGTGAATCAAGACATCAGTCTGGAAAATACATGAAACGACATCACTCATGTCCACTCTGTATAGCACATACTCTTTACACGGCAGCTGAGAAGTAAACATTGCACAACATCTGAACAGCTTGTGTTCTTTTCATGGGGTTTTTCTGTACATGCCAACAATCAATGGACAGTTAAAACCATAAAGGAGAAGAAAGAAAGTTAAAGGGGTATTAAACAAAGCAAACTTGAGTAAACAAATAAATAACAAGTTCCGACCTTATTCAGCATTGTGAGACTGATCGTGCTCGATAAAATCTAACGCATCTTCCTTGGAGACAACATTAACACGGCTCACCCTGTTTTTATGTGTCACACCATATATATGATCAGCAACTTTGACAAGCTCTGGCCGAAATGTGGTGGTTATGAATTGTGTATTTGCCATGTCTGCCAGTCGACGAATCATATCTAGAAAATAAGTAATTAAGGATCCACCAACAATTTCCACTTAAAGACACAGAAAATGAAGAGTGGGGAAAAGAGCATAATTGTTTCAGATAGAGATGAAATTAAAACTGGAACCATCAATAAAAAATTAATCGTCAACAGAGCTGAATATATGAGACATAGGATACTTCCAACTGCAGTCCGGTACTGAGGATCCAGAGCTGCATCTATCTCATCAAAAAGATAAAATGGAGCCGGATCACATCGTTGAATCGCGAAAATTAATGTAAGGGCTACAACAGTTTTCTGTCCTCCTGATAATTGCTTCATTGATTGTGTCTCACCTTGCCCGGTAAAGGAAACCTATCATGAAACAAAGCTTAGAAACATTACACTGGAAAATTGAGGAGTTGGGAGCTGTATGCCTATCTTCAAGCTTAACTTCCAGGTTAAAACTTCCAACACCTTTCCAGATACAGACCGCATAAAAATTGGCAAAGAACTAAACCAATGATATTTCTACTTGTGTTAGTCTGACTTTTCATTTCCCCGAAGAACAATGTCTGACATCAGCTTCCGGGACAGATATGAATATGATGGTAGGATCTTCTAAATATATGAAAAAACTTCAAAAAAGAAAGAAGAACATTGAGCATGCCCATATCAGACATTCAACCCAAGTAACTTAGATTTCTATTGAGTTATATGATTCAACTAGTGCACCATCATAACCAGCAAGGTCAGGCAAATAACAAACTTCAATCGCTTTTATAAAAGAAAATAAATCATACAATATAAAATAGACATACCTTCACTTTCACACCAATGTACTTCTCAACTCTTCCCTCCAAATCTGCCTCTCGAGGTCCATCATCATCATCATCATCATCACCATCCTGTAGGGACAAAAATGCAGCACAATTATAATGAAAATGCTATGAGCCGAATGAACAAGCTAATTCTTAACTTATGATAATATGAATAGACTAATTGAGAAAAGCACGCAGCTAAGCACACAATTATAACTCTGCCAATAAAGCAACATAGCCCATGCACTATTTATGAGCTTTCATTTCATTTTTTTAATACCCAATATGCTACACAACATAGAAGTGAGAAAAAAGGGTCAAATACAGAATGTTTGTTGAAATCCTATTATGATTGATCAAGATTTTTTATTCCAAAATTAATGTAAGTCAAACATGTATATATATTTATATATATAAAACCTTTCACTAGAAGAAATTATACCTTGGCACACAATCGAATGAAGTTAACAACTGGATCTTTGGAGAGATAAGGGTGTAGACAAGAACAAATTGAGAACTTAAAATTCATGAAAAGGTTAGAGCTAAATCCTCTCATGACTACTCCCATAAAACATAAGACATAAGTTACACTAAAGCAAAATGGCTAAAAGGACCCATTGAACATGAGGTTTGGTCTCAATGTTTCACCCAGCTGCCTTAGGGGGGAGTACTTCCCCCAAAGGCAGGGGTCAGCATATACACTGAACCAGGAAAAGAATTGCACCTAACATATTGTCTAAATAAAATTCGTCAAAAAGGGACTATTGATGCTCTAGAAGGCATAGGCAAGGTGGTGAATGTACTGAGAAGAGAAAAAATTGATGCTCCAAAACCATAAATCAGAAATGACAACTCACTAGTCTAGAGAACTATGAATTGGACAGAAACAAATCAAACTCAAGTAGACAACAAAAATGAGAAGCCCAAACAAACCTTTTTCTTCATCATCACCAAATGACCATGACCACCTTGTACAAGTTCTGAGAATACTTCTCTAAAGTGCCGGGCAACACCTTTGAAAGTTCGTTCTATTGACTCATCCTTGCGCTGATCTAGAACTTCTATAAGTTCTTTAATTTTCTGTAAAAGAATATATATATATAATTAAGTATACAAAAAGGTTAAGCTTAGCAAAATTCAATTTGACAGTCCCATTTGCAAGGAAGTTAAGGTTTGTATTTACCTCATCACCTGAATCCAGCTCTGCCTGCCTTTTCTGCAGTTCTTCTCTTTGCTCAGTGAAATTTACATACTGGTCAAGTGCTTTCTTGTTTACATGGCTGAACTGTTGCAGCTGCTCATTGCACCTATGAAGCATTTTCTGCAACTCTTTTATCTGCTTTCGCTTGTACCTATCATTTTCAACATGGAAAAGAAATAAAAATTTTAAAATAACAAAATATGAATTTGGATGCAATGTAGAATATCACCAAGATAAGCAGATACTATCACAACTAACCAACTTTCATTACACATCATATCAAATAAAACAAAGAAATAAATAATGCACATTGATTAAAATACTCAAAACACAAACCAAAGGACATAAGAAACCCTCAAAATAAATATGTTCAATGAGACAAAGTATCTGACAACTTTTATGAAGCCCAGATACCATTGATGAGAGGTGAAACAAAGGATAAAAACCAGAATCTCAGGTAGAAATTATACGTTTCAAAAGCGTCTGATGACAAAGGGCCCAACTCCCTTATTTTCTTGGAGTACTCCTCCTGCTTAGCAAGAAGATTACTCCTTTTACTTAGCAATTGCTCCAACTCTTTTGCTTCATCCTGAAGTGTCCTCTCATAGGCATCTTCCAATCCCTGCACCAGCACATGATGTTCTTAGCAGTAACAATAAGCACCAAGGATTTGTGCTGGATGTTATCAGAAAATTAGTTACCTTCAGATTGTTCTTTTCATCCTTGATTCCCCTAAGTTGCTTTGTTAGCTCATCAATTCTATCAGAAACTCCTGCAGGGTAAAACCAACAACAACAGTGAACATTAGATCTTAAATCCATAGTGCGGTAACTATTCAAGGCTCTTACTTTTAAGTTGCTGTGTAGCATCTTCAACCAACAATTTAGCATCCATTAATTCCTGCCTCTTTGATTCAGCTTCATCAAGCAATGCATCAGCCTCTGCCGCAGATATTATTGCTTCCAACTCTTGCTTCCGCCTCTTAAGGTTTGTTGTGAGATTCGTCTCAAGTTCTGCTTTTCTTGATTCAGTCTGACAATCCAATTTGTACACGGGGAAAACATGTAAATGCATGCATGTCACAGCAAAAGAAATCAAAAAAGGTTCAGGGCGTCAACCTCAATACGATCACTCCTGCAATTGATAAGTTGCTCTTTAAGATCTGTTATCTCAGGGTTCAATCTCGACAAAAGGTCCTTTTCTTCTGGTGTTAAGTGATCAATAAGCTCTGTGCCCATTTCAGCACGTTTCATTGCCATACTAGCTCTAAGCTGATCAATTTGCATCTGCACATCTGCAAGTGATTTTCTCTATCAACAAATAACAAGAGTCAGCGCAGATTGAACTAGATAAAATAATTACAAATAGCTAAAAAGGAATAATTCCCATAAGGCACAGGAAGACAATTAAAAGTTTATTAAATACCTTATTTTCAAGAGCTTTAGATGTATACTGTTTTTGCTTATTAGCATTAGAAATGTCCTGCTTATGCTGCTCCAGCACTGATTTGTCAAGAACCCGCTTAGCATCAAGTTGCTGCTGTTCAGTGACAAAAGCTGTGATTTTCTGCTCTAACTGTAATCTAAATTAAGTTCAAAACAAAGCAGGGAAGGCTTGATTGAAAACAATTCAGGATTACAAAGAATGCAGACATCATATGATTTGCTCGGTAATTTAGTTGTCAGATATTTATTTTATCAATCCTACAAAATTGATGGCTTTGGTTTCAGAAGATGTTTCAAAGGAAAAGCTCATCTAAAAAACCCAGGAGTTAAACGAAACAGTTAACCAACCATCAGCCGAGAAATCAGAAAAGACCATCTAGCCATGGTTGGCATGAAGATACAAAAGCCTTGACTTTATAGGCAGAGAAAGCATAGATAAATGAACTAACCAATCCCTTTCAGGTTTCCTTATATTTGAACTTCACAGCCGGAGAAATGACAGAATAAAATCTCCATCAATAATTAAGGAAAAGATACTACCAACATAGAGGTGACATGGACACCATGCTTATACAAAAATGGAAGCTACAGAGAAAACATACTTGTCTTCCCACCTTATTTATACATAGGGGTCTGGAAATAGGAGCTGACAAATATTCTACCAGAATCCACAGACAGAGACCTATATTAGTATCTGACTACTCTTAGTTGGATGTGATGATCAGTACAACAGTGTGAATTAGTTGACTTCAGTTCATTTAAGATGAGATGAAGGGCAAAGGAGACTCCAAATCATTATGAAAAGAGCCTACCATGCTATTCATTGACAAAAGTGGATTATGCAGGTGGATGGAACAGAGAACTCTGAAAAATCCATATTCACATTCAACTTCAACCTCTTTAACTAGCCATAGCAGATCCAAAAAAAAAAAAAAATTTAAAATAGTATGGTCAAAAGCAGATGTTTGATGTAAATAAAATTAAGATGATTTATCCATGAACACATACAAAATTCACAATAACACCCAGTTAAAAAACTTTTAAAAGGGCGCAAAGCTAAATGTCTACAATTTTCCTTTTCCTGACTCCCACAGAAACTTGCTACTGTTAAGAAAACAAACCAAATCCCAAACTCAAACAAAGAAGTTAGCACATTGGTGCATGTAAAACTGAGAAAATGCAGCAAAAAGTGAAGTGTTAAAACTTTAAACTACAGAAAAAGGATATTTTGAAGCTCTAAGCCGATTCCTTTCAGTTCTTCTTCCTTCTTATTAATAGACATCGTGTTTTGCATGATTATATTCATGAACTTTAATTTTGAGCGCCTATAATCATAAAATCCCCCAGTCATACCACCCTTCTTGCTAACTTGATCACCTGTTATCAAATGAACAGGAAGTTGTTATGCATTAAAGATGCCAGCCCAAGCCAAACCAAAAAATCAAAGAAACCCATTCCCAACCTTCCAAAGTTATGCAATCCAGACCGTCAGTTCGAGCAACTCTTGTAGCCACATCTATATCTCGGCAGATTACTGTTCTACCAAACACCTGACAAGAAATAGAATACAGGAAGATGAAGAGAATGCTGAGAAAACATTCGCACAATTTAGCAGTTAGGATAAAATTATAACCTCCACTTATACTTCGTATTCTTTTCCCAACAATTATGAACCCAACTCCCAACCAGGATTTCATTTTCTCTTAGGCAAACTTCACATCTTATTAGTTCATCTCCAACTTCCATCGGTTTTTAATATTAGAAAGCAAGTTTTTTAAACAAATAAAACAGCAATCCCCTAACTCCCCCATCCACTTTCTGAACTAAAGCAGTAAGGCCAAATTTTGTACCTATATAAGAACATGGTGAAAACAACAATCGTATTAAACCTATTTACCCAGGGGCAATAGCAAAGACAATTTTATCGCTGAGCAAATATTATATAAACCATTGTCTCTAACAAGAAAAATCTTCCGCTTTCTCAATTGGATAAAGAGATTCAAAGTTTTTCATATTGAAAAAAATAACCTATGCTTCATTTAACCAGTGCCAATGGTCAAATCAAATCCTCTTTCTGAATCACTCTGGATGTAAAACATGAAGGCAAAACATTTCGATCAAGGTCAGAATGATTAAAGATGCAAAAGCAACATACAACAGTTTACGACAAAATTAGCAAAACAGCCATCAATTTACTCATTGAGTAGAATACAGAACCAAATATGCAGATACTGGGAGAGAAAAGAAAATCCTAAAGCTAAAATTAAATTTATGCAAATTTCATCTGGGTTCTAGCAGGCATTAATGCTCATGCCCATTCATCAAGGCACGGATTCAGGAAGAACTAACCTGTGCAAATGCTGGAGCATATTTGGAAGAAAAGTTCAATTTCTTTAACAGAGGTATCACGTCAGAACTTTGTGGATATGTAACATGTGGAGCCTTCACACGGTTTAGTGGTATAAAAGTAACACGTCCTCCTTTCAGTGAATTAAGATGTCGAATTATCTGGGTTGATATCTCATCCTTTTCAACAACCACGTGAAACAAACTGTCAACAGAAAAAACATGTTAAGTCCAGCATGCACAAAAGGAAATCAACTGCAGTTACTTCAGGAAGATTATACCTGTTTCCAGCAGTTACTTCAACTGCAGTAAAAAACTTCTCATCACAATTAAGCAGCTCAATAATTGGACCAAACACTCCACCTATATTATATTCTCTGCATATCTTCCTAATAGAATTCAGCCCTCTTCTTACATCCTGACGACAAATGAAGAGGCAAAGAAGAAGAAACAGTTAAGGTCATAAACATCAAATTGCCATCCAAAAACCAAGCAAAGACTAGTCTGCTACACAAACCGCCAGGGAGTAGAGGGGAATAGACTTCAACAAAGAATGACATCCTTAAAGTTTCAACAAAATTTGTTTCTCTAAACAAGCACCGACATGAAGAAACTGATAAGAGATTGCAAGAGACTTCAACAAGCTCACCTAGATGAATAGATGGATTTACCCTTAAGATGCCGCAATTCTTGGGAGGCTTTGGGTTATTTTCTTTAATTATTACTTCATTGCTTATGGTTTTTGTCTGACTTTGGGATAGGCAATTCCACGGAAAATGTTGAAAAGGATCAACATGTAATCATTCTGAATTTGGAAGGGTCAGTTCCTGAAAATTAGATTATTGAGAAGAATGGGCTAGTATATCTTTGAAGAATAGTATTCTGTTGGTTGTTGATTAGGCATTGGGTAAACCATCCTGCTAAAGGCAGGAAGAGTAGATTCTTTTTTCCAAGAAGAGCGTCCAGCATTGCAGCATATCTATTATCTGGTAGAAAGATGGCGTAACTAGCCTGCTTGACTTTGTTAATGGAGTTTTAGAATCTATTGAGTAATATTGGTGTATCAAAAGTGAAGAGATAAAGGAGAAAGAGACTAAAGAATACGAAGGATAAAAATAAAATAAAAGGGGGATATAAAAATATGTAGTAGGTAAAGTCTCCAATTATGACATTCAAGCCACCACAGCCGAAGTAATATCAGAAAGTCATAAAAATCACACAAGCAAGCACAAGAGAGAGAGAGAGAAGCAAAGGGAAACCAATCACTTACTCCAGGAGTTGCATGATCAAGGCTCTTTTCTGCTTTCTCAACTTCTGCTTTCAGCTTATCAATTTCAGCGGAAAGTTTACTTTCTTTTTCCCATAAGGACCTAATCAGAGAAAAAAACAACCAATCATTTAAGTACTTGAATATTTGAATATCAGCTAGACAAATTACTAAAAGTTTTGAAGGACATACTTCCTTTCATCCTGCAGCTTATCTCTTTCAGTTTTCTGAGAATTAAACCGGGACTTGGCAATTGAAGATTCCAACTCTTTGATTTCAGTTTTGCGTCTTACAATGGATTCATCCAATCGCTCCAATTCCTCATTAAGCCCAAAAATTTCCTCCTGGAGTTTTTGCTCCTGAAAATACAAAAGCAGTCAATTGCTATCAAAAAAAAAAAGGAAAGGAAGTTATAAAGCAGAATACCATATTTTTTGCCCAATAAAAGAATAAGCAACTCATGCACAAAGTGTACAAGGAAAAGCAAGAAAGAAGGGATGGGGTCAAATGAACAGTATATAGATTTAATTCCTCCAAAAGTTGGAAGCATAAACTTGACAAAAAGGTATATCAAAGTGGAATGAAGCTGTTAAACATGTGCTGATAAAAAATTCACATCGTTTAAACCTGTTATCCCAGTAATAATTGTTTACAACCCATAACCCAGTCAAACATGTGTCTTTCCAGTAAGCGAGTAATAGAATCTAGGAAGCCCTACTGTATTTGCATAGAGAGCATCAGTTCTATTTACGAAATGACTTTCCTTGTAAGATATTGCCGTATTGAATCAGATAATAGAAATGAAATATGCTATCCATTAAACAGGTTGCATAATCAAGCCAATTCAGTATTACCAAACCATTAATTATTGCAGCATGCATTATTTAGGATATATACTGTCAGATTACAGTTGTCCAATAAGGGATATTCAGTATATTAAATGTTATCTTATGAATATTTTATTTATTGTTATCCCTAACTTTAAGGCTGGTTTTAAGGCATTGCACCCTAAAACCAGTAGTGCTGCTAGTCTAAAGTCTTCTAAGTTAGGCTCTCTTGTATATAAATATTTTATGTAATCTCTTGAAAAATTAATGAGAGAAAAATCTATTCTGTCATGGTATCGAGCGCAGGCGATTTTCAGGAATTTTTTTTTTACGTAATCTTTTACTCCCACAAAACCTCAAGCATACGTGTTCAAAAGAGATATATCCGAATTTGTCCACACCAATACCAATGGGGACAGATTCAGAAATCTCTATGAAAAACTCCAACCAAACAAGTGAGTTGCGAGAATATTCAAGTGGCCTCTGATTAAATGGGAAGAATTACAGAAGTGGTCTCAATTTTGGTTCGTGCACGTTCTTGAAGGGCGAGAGGCAAGTGAACCACTTTTCGGCGGCACAGACCTCCGGAAGGAGATCCTCGTTTGTCGCTTGGGATGAACAAGACTCTATGGTCATGTCTTAGTTATGGAATTCTATGGTGCCCGAAATCGGTGACACATGCTTATTTCTTAACTCATCCAAAGAAATATGGGAGGTCGTGAAGCGGACTTATTCTAAAGTTCGAGATGTTGCTCAAATCTACGAAATCAAGACTAAGATTTCATCCACTAAGCAAGGAAATCGTTCCATCACGGAATACTCTAATCTGTTGCAAAGTTTATGGCGGGAGATGGATCATTACGGTGCATTAAAATGCAAATGCTGAAGCACAGATCATGCAAAGACTCTTGAAAAGGTTTGTTGAAAAAGACATGAGAATTTATGATTCTCTTTCTGTCGGGCTAAATGTGGAATTTGATGCGAGACGAGTCCAAATTCTTGGTAAGGAGGAGCTACCCTCACTAAATGAGACACTCGCGATAGTTTCGTCTTTGAAGAAGGAAGAAGAGGAGTTATGCTTGGCGATAATCGCGTAGATGGGTCCGCGCTTAGTTACAAAAGGTCGTCGGTGAGAGGAAAATTGCCATGGAACGACCAAGCGATATGAAGCAACCAGATTCTACAAGGCCTATTAAGAGGATTACGTATGGTGCACATCTTTCAAAAATCTCGTCACACAAAAGAACACACTGAAACTCCATAGGAAACCACAGCCAGAATAAAAGGAATTTTTCCGCAACAAAGTGGACAACTAAAGGAACAAGGGCATGCAAATATAGCACGACAGATGGATGAAGAAACGACATTCTAGTATTTTTAATAAAGAAGACATTGCAAAGTTAAAGACGTTCTTTGGGCTCATTGGAAAAAACTTCTTCCACGTGTACTTGCGGCTTGGCACTTTCGGGTATTTCCTCTTCTCAAAATTCTAATGTCTCGGACACAGTCACCAACAGTCTTGGGTCATTGACTCAGAGCTACCGACCATATGACCCACTAATCACACAAATTTGTTTCATATACACCTTGTCCTAGTAATAGAAAAATTACGATGGTGATGGTTACGTGATAACGATGGTAGTCAAGGTGATATTGTTATAAATGAGACCCTTACTCTTAAAAATGTCCTTCATGTTCCTAAACTATTTCCCAATCTTCTCTCCATCCAAAAACTTACGGGGACTCTAATTGCGGTGTGGTTTTTATCCCAATAAATGTTTTTTCCAGAAAGCAGAACACGAAGAGGATGATTGGACATGCTAAGGAAGCAAATGGCTTATATTACCTTGAAGAGTCTAGTGGAGAAATTAGTGCTCGAATTCCTCACCGTTATCTTTCCTATCCAAGTCCATTTCAAGCTCACAAAGACCAAATTTGGCTCCATCACCTCCGCCTTGGTCACCCTTCATTTTCATTTCTTCAATTCCGTTTCCTTCCTTGTTCAAAGGAATAAATGTTAAAAATTTCCGTTGTGATATTTGCGAAATTGCCAAACACAAACGTACCTCCTTTCCCGTAAGCAATAAAAGAACATCTACTCCTTTTACTCTTATTCATAGTGATATTTGGGGACCATCAAACATTTCAAACGTCTCTGGAGCTCGGTGGTTTGTTTCCTTTATTGATGATTGTACCCGTGTGTCTTGGATATTTCTTTTAAAACAAAAATCTGATGTAGGGTCTGTTTTTAAAATTTTCTACAACCTACTCAAAACACAATTTGATTTGCAATAAAAGCGGTTTCGGACTGACAATGCTAAAGATTACTTCAATCAGTTTCTCTCCTCTTTTTTTCAAGAAAAAGGCATTCTCCATGAGTCCTATTGTGTTAACACACCCCAACAAAATGGTGTTGCCGAAAGAAAGAATGGTCATATTTTAGCTATTACTAGGGCTCTATTGTTTCAAAGCAATGTCCCTAAACAATATTGGGGAAGTGTTTTAATCGCCACTCACCGATAAATAGGTTGCCTACAAAGGTCCTTGACTCTCAAAGTCCTATTCAAGCTCTATCGAAATTTTCCCTGATTTTAATACCTCCAATCTTCCTCCCAAAATATTTGGGTGTGTTGCCTTTGTCCATGTCCATTCTCAAAATAGGGGAAAACTTGATCCACGAGCTGTCCAATGTGTTTTTCTAGGTTATTCCTCTACACAAAAAGGGTACAAATGCTACAATCCAAATACACAAAAAATTTTTGTTTGGTGATGTCACTTTTTATGAGAAGAAGAAAAATTTTTACTTGTCCTTATCTTTGGGGAGAACTTATTTAAAGAAGATAAGGATAGAGAGTTTTTCTTCTTGATTTTTTCCACACATTCACTGCTCAACTTAATTTTCCAGCTCCAAACACTCACATTTACCTACCAACCAGCACGCCCACCTTGACCCTATGCAACCTGAAATAGAGCCTACTACACCTAAGTCACCAAAAGGAATTCAGACACTACTCGCCTTTACTAGTTTACTCAACGAAGAAGGCACCGGTGCAAGTTCAATCATCTTCTTCGGATAAACACCCTACTGCTCTACAACCCGAGGTAACTACTGAACCTACTTTGAATACTAGTGAGAATCCAGATCAGAGAGAGTATGATTTTCCTATTGCTATTAGAAAAGAAACTAGGGCCTGTACAAAACATCCCTTGTACTCATTCATGTCCTACAAAAATTTGTCCCATAACCACAAAACCTTTCTTACTAGCCTAAATTCGATCTCCATTCCCAAAAGTGAATCCGATGCATTAAATAATGAGAATTGGAAAAATGCCATGAAAATTGAAATGGAAGCACTTGAAAAAAATAAAACATGGGATTTGGTAAAATTACCGAAAGGAAAGAAAACAGTTGGATGCCGCTGGGTGTATGCAGTAAAATACAATTCAGATGGCTCTTTGGAGAGGTACAAAGCAAGATTAGTTGCTAAAGGGTACACTCAAAAGTATGGAATAGATTACCTTGAGACATTTGCCCCGGTTGCAAAGATAAACACTGTGAGAGTGTTATTGTCACTTGCTGCCAACAGAGGCCGGAAACTACAGCAGTTCGACATCAAGAATGCTTTCTTACATGGTGATCTTGAGGAGGAAGTCTATATGGATGTTCCACGGGTTCGGTCTCGATCTGGGACGGTGTAGTTTGCAAACCGAAAAAAGGCTCTATATGGACTAAAGCAGTCCCAGAGAGCTTGGTTTGGAAGATTTACCAAAGTAATGCTCAAACGGGATATAAACAGAGTCAAGGAGATCACACTGTTTGTAAAGCATTTATCTTCGTGGGGAATGATCGCTTTATTAGTCTATGTAGATGACAATATAGTGACAGTGATGATTTGAAAGGAATGGAAAATTTGAAGAAATGTCTAATAAAAGAGTTTGAGGTCAAAGAGCTTGGTAAGTTAAAATATTTTCTTGGTATTGAAGTAGCACACACTCGGGAAGGGATCTTCATATCTCAAAGAAAAATACATAATTGATTTGTTGACTAAACGGGAAAGTTGGGATGTAAACCAAAGAGAGACACCCATAGAATTGAACCACAAACTTGGAGATGCACTAGAAGAGGAAGTAGTTGATAAGGGTTCATATCAAAGACTCGTAGGGAAGCTCATTTACTTATCACATACTAGACAGGATATTGCCTATGCGGTTGGTGTTGTAAGTCGGTTCATGCACAATCGTAAAGAGTCACATCTTGAGCTATATACCAGATTCTCTGAAGATTTTAAAAGGGACTCAGGCAAAGGAATCCTATTTAAGAAAGGGGAATTTAACCCTTGAAGCCTATAATCGATGCGGATTATGCGGGATCTATGGTGGATAGAAGATCAACCTCGGGCTATTGTACATTTTCGGGAGGCAACCTTGTAACTGGAGAAGTAAAAAAGCAGAATGTTGTGGCTAGATCTAGTGCGTAGTAGAATTTAGAGCGATGGCTCTTGGAATTTGTGAATTATTATGGCTGAAAATTATTTTGGAGGATTTGAAGATCAAGTGGGAAGGACCAATGAAATCTGTATTGTGATAATAAGTCCGCTATCAACATTGCACATAATCCAGTACAACATGATCGTACGAAGCACATTGAGGTTGACAGACATTTCATCAAAGAGAAACTTGACAGTGGCCTAATTTGCACTCCATATGTGCCCATTGATGGTCAATCGCGCAGATATCCTAACCAAAGGACTATCGGGAAGACCTTTCGAGAGACTAGTAAGCAAGCTGAGAATGGATGATATCCACTTCCCAGCTTGAGGGGGAGTGTCAGATTACAATTGTCCAATAAGGGATATTCAGTATATTAAATGTTATCTTATGAATATTTTATTTATTGTTATCCCTAACTTTAAGAAATTTGGTTTTAAGGCACTGCACCTAAAACCAGAGAGTCTTTTGCTAGTCTAAAGTCTTCTAAGTTAGGCTCTCTTGTATATAAATATTTTATGTAATCTCTTGAAAAATTAACAGAGAAAAATCTATTCTGTCATATACCATTGCATGTGACAGAACACTATTAATAGAAATGGAATCATTATATAGAATACTTGGAACTATAAAAAAAAGTCACTAAATTAAGATGGAATAAAAGTATTTCATATATTTTTAAATGGTCATTTTATTCAAGTCTTTGGTCATTCGCTCTAATGTTTCTTCTCCATTTAGTTGCATTTTTCCAATTACATTGACAAGGTAATCTGTCCACACACTATACAAAAGAGAATTTCCTAAAAGCAACCAATATAAGATCTCAAAACCAACGTTGAAACAACCTGTGATGAATTTGAATAAAGCACTTGTTCCAAATCATCAATTTCCCTTTGAAGCCATTTATCACGAGCAGCTTTACTGGAAAACTGAGTAGCACGACCTTGTTTCTGATAAAGAATGCTAAGCTGCTTTTCACGCTCCATAATCCTATAATTATCAGAAACAGTAATGAAAAAGGAAGAACATCATCCATAAAGAATAATGTTTGGAGGTCAGAGCCATTCCATTATTTTACATGCAAAAACAATTCCAATAAACAACAAAAGGAACTGCATAAAATCACTGCTAAAAATGAGCTACACAGACGAAGTTCAACAAAAGAAAGCTAATATATTTTATACTTAAAACCAGATGATTGCTTATGGAGCAAAATCTAAAGTGTAAACTAGGATGATCCTCACACAGTTGTGAATAAGAAAAGAATTCAGCTTAACATAAAGCGCTAATCTTAAGTTTCATGCCAACAAAACCAACTTCAAAACATAGAAGAACATATGTGCACTCGGCGTCTGGAGATCTTAGACAGGTTAATAAATGATAACCCACCACTATTAGCAACGATCACTAAATTTTTGCACAGACATACCCTTTTGTTATATTCTCCTCCTTTTTTAATTGGTTGTCATAGAGTGGTTTAATCCTGTTAAGCTCCTCTGTTGACTCCTGTATCTCCTTCTGCAGTATTCGAAGCTGTTTGACTGCATCCTCCTGAAAGTCAACATAACATACCAAAAACATTTAACATTTTCCCTTTGCAAAAACTGAACTAATGAGGAATTCTTTAAGATAATAATACTTTAGCTTGCATGTTCCCAGACATCCTCTCTTCTAAATCTTTTACATCAAGCTCTAGCGCAGTCTGCTTCTTTATAGCTTCCGCTTGTTTAGTTTCTAATGCTTCTTTATCTTTGTTTAAACCTTGAAGCTCCTTCGTTAGATCTTTAGACTTCTTGTCTAAGTCCTTGAACCTTTCATGGGAATCCAGCACAGCATTATACATCTCAGATGATTTTTCAGAAACCTTGGTTCGAGCTTCTTCTACCTAAATGAAAATAGAGGTCAGAGAAACTGGGAAAAAAAAAAAAAAAAGTAAGCATATTGAATAAATCACTGTTCACTAAAAATTTAGTGGGTGTGATTGCACAAAAATCTGTGCAAACAAATCTGAAAAGATAACCTTCATGTTTTCAAGCACAAGATGCTCTTACAAGGACCTGAGAAGGAGACTAAGATAAGAAAAAAGGGGCACTTAAATTAATCTCACTCCTCTCACATATGCACAATAAGATTATTCAAATTGTTTAAGTTATAACAAATAAGTTCTGTCTGCCTTCTAAATAACCTAAAACACGCATTTCTCTGCATTTATGAATGGCAACTGCACTAATTCTCTATATATCATGGCAGCACCTTCAACTATCCTAAAATTAGTAAAGCAAAGCCTTACGCACAGCTCATAAGCCTCATTAACCTAAATATCTATGACAAACAACTTTTCCAATTTGAAGAGACTAATAACAAGTAGGTATAGATACACAACACAATGTTCAATGGGAAACACATGGGTGTTTTGAGTTTATCCTAACAGCATAGTTAAATAGCATATTTTTCTTCTTTAGCACTTTTTCGACCGAGGAGATGGCACAATCAGAAAAGCAATATAAATGCTGCAAATCCTGACATTCTCCCATATACTTTTTTATTTTCATCATGTTATACATCAACTGACTGCTCCAAATGCATAAACTATTTTAACACTACATGCAATTGTATTGAACCATAGAGAAGCTAGTCAGATCCATCTAGTACCATGTCAATGTTAGAATAAAAATGCTATAAACTATAATAAGGGTTAGATAGTTAATACATGTGATAAACCTATAAAAAAAAAAAAAGTATCTGTCATAATATAATTTCCTATTTCTGCATTAAGAGTGAGCACCCAAGACAAAGGACAAACTGACACATGAGTATGTGCTTGCACACAAAAAGATTAGTGTGTACTACAGATGGGAAAAGAGACAGGGACAGAGAGGAAAGGTAACAAAAGTTGAACATTAAAGAAAGGAATCTATAAGAGTATACTGAAGAAGCATGCATCTATGGCTCTGTATGTTCTTAAAAGTTTAGAACAAAAATAAGTAAAAACTCAGACTTCCTAGTTTCCAAGTCTAATAAAATCTTATAGTTAAGATCAGCACATTTTGAATTGGCAATGATACTAAAATTACTTATGGATCATGCTGAGTTACAATAGAATCTAAAAATAAATAAATAACGCATCTACTCTCATAAACAATTCAAAGCATCTATGCCAGCAGTAAGTAAATATTACATACAGAGAAAAGTAGGTTTTTTTAATGGTTAACTAAGATGAAAATAGACATGCGTGGCTCCAGCAAAGTGCCTCCAGGTATATGTAAGATAACTCATCACTATAAAGAAAAGAAAACTTTAGGATGCTTAAAATTTCATCAGAAAACAAACTAATCATTATCATGGTGATTTCTTCCAACAGTAACAGCTAGATATGATTATGCATCTGTTTAACAGAAGTTCGCACAGAAGTATTCACGCACATCAGTTCTTAAACAGTACATCTTTCACCAAAAATGTGCAATAGTTACCACTCTAAATAGCAGTAACTTTGTCCAAGCACCTAATGCTAAACTAACCTCTTCCAATTTACGCCGAGCATCTTGAAGTTCTTTATCATAAATGGTGTATTCTAGAGACTTTCTCTGCTTGTCAAGCTGCTGATATTTTCTAAGCTCTTCTTTCTCTTCATCCAGTTCTTTTAATCTCTCATCTAAGTACTGAACAACTTGTATTATTTGCTTCCTTTTATTGCCTGCTTAACAGAAAAAATAATAATGTAGCGAAAAAAGGAGCAAAGGCAGGTACTAGGAATAAGTAATCAGAGACAAAAAGTGAAAGCAAAGAGAGAATTCAACAGCGACTTGCCAGTTTCCTGCATGATTTTCAAGCTTTCACGGCGTCTCTCTTCATAAACTCGAGTACCACCAATTTCTTTCAGCAAGTCCAGCCTCTCAGAATCTTTCATCAACGTTAATGATGCTATCTATAGATCAAACAACAATTATTTTACAAACTAACCTAGAAAATGAAGTAGCAGGCATGAGATTAAATAGCAGAGGCCCCGTACCTTGCCTTGTTGCACAACATAATAAGGATTAGAACGAGAGAACCCAGCACTTTCCAGTAAATTCATAACTTCAGTTTTCCTGCACATTAACTTTTAGTTTTATTCAACAAAGATCAACAGTGGTAAAGGTCATAGGGCACATTCAAAATATAGAGCATCAACTACTTTTAACCACTAGAAGAAGAAGCTCACGTAATATGCTTTCCATCCAAGAAATACTCATCCTTCTTCAACCCAATTGTTCGACGTAGGCGTACCTCCTCCTTGTCAACCTGCTCAAAAGAGAAAAAGCATGCTAAACATTTTAGTACAATACCTAACAATTTATTATCTAGTCATAACCGATTTGTATTATTGTACCACTATGATTCAAGATAAATCATCAAAGAAGAAAAAGAACCAATTCCAACAAGGATAACCATATCACAGCCCTTGTTCTTGGTCTTTACAAGTGTGCTCAGATATGATTCATATAAAATCAAACAATGACATCCCATGTCTAGTTTCTGTGACATGATACAGAAAAGTTTTTTTTTTTTTTTTTAAATTACTATACCAAAGACAGTCTACAATCTTCATGGTGCTGCCAAGCTAAAGAACAATCATAAACTAGCTATGGTAGCAAAGTCAAGGAGAACCCCCCAGCTAAACCAGAATCTAACAGCAGAATGGAAAGAAACTAAATTCTGAGAAAAATAACAAGATTCAAATTGAGTTTGTTAATGGAAAAAGGCTTGATGGTTTTAGAGAAAGTCAACCGTGGTAATCATCTAACCACTTCTCCGACATTAAAATAATAGTGATTTTGATAGAAAGAATGTTGAAATTGCTAACTTGTAGTGAAATGAAGCATTTAGGGAATGTCAACCTTATCTCCATGTCCAAATAACAGATCATTCTTATTCGAATGAATGATGGCAAAAAAATAAATAAAATGGTCACACCATTCAGAGAAAAGCAAAAGAACATTCATATCAGAATGATTCAACTTAGCCGAACTTTTTTATAAGATACCAAAAAGAAAATTAATCAATAAACTTTCTAACAACCAAAATAAACATTTAACAACAATTTAAATAGAAAAAGGAAAAAAGAAAAGAAAATCACGAATATAAAAAGGCAAAAAATCTGGTTCCAAACAACTTCCACCTGCCAAAGAAAAGAAAAGTGACAAAGTGGGAAGTAAGAATTACCGGGATACGATTGTCAGAATTATCAAAAACAATCTCTACAAATGCAGACAAAACCTGGTGTCCTGCACCTTCCTGTTTGATAGACATGTGATCAAATTAAAAAGCAAATCAAAACAAGTTCAAACTGAAGAAATTAATTGTGAAACATACATGTAGTAGTGCATGCCTATCTTCACTGCGCAGATTCTGGAAGAGGTCGCTCAAAACAAAACGAATTGCTACAAAAAGTAAACAAGTTCAAACTTGATCCAAGAAACGCCAGTCAACAAATAGAAGTGAAAAAATATAATCAAAGTACAGTTACCATGGAAAAAATTTGTTTTGCCAGAACCATTAGCACCAACTGCAGAAGCCATCATTGAAATAAATACCAAATGTTAGATGTTAAATTACCTAATTTCAATAGTCACAGTCAAAAGTGATGGCAGATTATATAACTCAGAAATCAAGTTAGACTAAACGATTTTACTAAATACAAAAATACACGCGCAAAAGAAAATAAATATCTACACATTCGTAAAAGCAAAGTGCAACCATATATTTACTTCATAGTGTAATATGCCACCTTAAAAACTATATGGGTAACCTTGGTGACAGATAAAGATATATAAGTTCTCCGTGATTGTCATGCTAAAATTGTAATATTAGAATTCACTTTCTTTGATAATGGGAAATTCCCATACACATGATAAACTGAGGGTATTCTTCCAACTGAAAGCGGGAGAACGGTGATGTCCATGCAGGTTCTATACCAAAATACCCCATCTATATAAAATTCAGGTAATTATCCGATTAGTTAATATCTTTCAGGGTCCACAAAAAGTACTTGCAAAAAAATATTGTCCACTTCTCCATAAATCAGCATACTTCTAAAATCACAAAAAGATTAAATGAGTATGAAATTGCAACAAAAGAAAGGAAATTCGTGCAATGCCCCTATAGTTGCATTCAACAAGCAAAGGGAAAAAAATCAACTGGTAATTTTTAAGCAAATTTAACATTACCAACACAATTAACTTTTGGGCTGAAAGGCTCGGTAGCAATCTGCTCCCTGTAGCTTTTGAACCCTTCGATAATGATCTAAATTCGTATAGAAGATGATGGGAAAAAATCATCAAAAAAGTGAACTGGATGCAGAAATCCAAAGTAATAAGCCAACAATACCACAAAAATCTAATGGTCACCTGTTTTATAAACATGATGAACTACCAAACCAGCAAGTGTCTGTGAGGGAATTAAGAAGAAAATATATTCAGTAGCAATTGGAAGAAATGATAGATAGTGATACATTACCTAAAATTTGAGAGTATGTCCCCAAGTAAGAGAAAGAAATAAAGACTGTACGCATCTCAAGCGGCAATACCACATGCTAAACACTATGCCTACACAATTAGCAACTTTTAAAGTAGCATTTGGTTATAACCTAAAAAATAAGTGTGTTTTGACACAAAACTAAAGTACAGGACTCGGCAATTTGGGGTGCAGTACAGTGTCAACACATCCGACACTGATTCTGACAGGGGATACAGGTCAGATCCGGCAAAAACCAGCAGAAACGGTTGTGAGTGAGAACTGAGATGAGAAGAGAAGAAAAAGAACAAATAAAACTGATTTGCGGAGACAAGAGAGAGAGAAGAGATGGACGATGGTAGGAGGAAGATGATGATAGAAGAAAGAAAAAAGACCTTTCAAATAAATCAACAAAAATTTAGGGTGTAACAAATGATGTATTTATTTTGAAATTTGAAATTTAATCAATGTACTTTAATTTTTAATTTTCATTTTAATTTCAAAACTCGTACAATTTATAAATTCCTTAGTAAAAAAAAAAATGAAAAACACTGAAGCCTCGGTAGCGTGCTAAAAAACGAGAAAGCTCCTGAAAGAAAAGATTTACGAGCATGAAAAATGGCATTGAAATCCATGAGCAGAAGCTAGGGTTTCGAGCGCATTAAAATATCCAAATCAAGCAATAAAACAAAACCCTAGCTAAACAAAAAATAACCTGCGAATTAAGCGAAAATAATACATACTATCTACTGAAATTTTACTCCAGGATTCAAAATAACAACTTCAATCATTTAAAAATCGGCGGTTAAAATATTTAAGAAATTGTAGTATAAATAATTTATAAGAGAGAACTTACCAGTAAGAGTAGCTAATACGAGCTCATCTGTTTCAAAGAAGACAATCGAGAAAGGAATTTGACTTGCAGTAAATGGAAGAGGAAGACTCAAAATAGGCAGTCGAGATTCGTTTAGAATTTTTCCCGTTGTTTTTGTTGCTCCGATTTTAAAGTAGCTTTATAGTGCGTAGGTTAAGGGGTGTGTGCACATCGTGATGTTTAGTGAGAGAGGCAAAAAATGCAAAAATATGAGCGGCAAAAACTGAATTGTGTTCGAGTTTGGCTACGGTGCGCCTTTAAATGGAGTGTGCACGATTGTTTAGCCGTTTGTTTACGAGGTTTTGTGATCACCGGAAAGAATTAAGGGCATGGCCAAATGTAAAATCCGTTAAAAGAGTTTCACAATTTCTTTAAGAAGTTAGTCTTTTATTGTAACCGCATTTAATTAAAGCTATTAAACAAATTGTGTCAACTACTCCCAAAAAATAAACTATATCAACTAAACTCTTTGGTTAATAGTTTCCGTATTAACCGTTAACTAATATTTATTTATCCATTTTTATTCACTAATTTCTTATGCTACGTACTGTATGATTTAATATACTTAAGTCTTATAATTTACTAAATAAAATAATTTTATTCTAAATAAATTTCAATATTTTTATGTGTTATGATGTAAATTTATTTAATAGAAGTGTTTTAACATAATTATAATTTTATTTATAAGTATAATATATTTTTCTTATCATAAAAAATCAGTTAACCAGATATTTTAATAAACTCGTAGCTTTTTATAGTAATGAAATTTTTATTTAAATTTATAAAATTAGTGATATAATTAATAGTGAAGGATATATTATTTACTTCAAATGTTTCACTAAACTTATGCATTTATATACCAATTTATGACACGTTAAATTTTTTATGGAATAAATATATTTATAAAAATACGATACTAAATAAGAATTTGGCTATCGTGTTTTAAGCTTGAATTATATATATAAACCCTCATGCTAATAGTTCTTACTTTGTAAAAATGAGTTTTTTAAGTTACTAGCTGAGTTTGGACTTGGCTTATGGCCAACACTAATTCCATCAATGATTTTGATAATAGTATAAATTTGGTAAAACTATCAAAGAAGTCCCTATATTTAGGGAAGTAATGCATTTTGGCGTTTATATTGAAAAAATTGGTAAATTAACCCTTATACATTTCAAAACCTGCAAATTAGCTCATCTGTTAAATGATGACGTGGAACATTAATTTAAATGGTTAATTACTAATTTTGTTCCTAAATTATAGCTAAAATATCATTTTTATTTTTAAATTTATTTTCTTGACAACAATTCAAAAAAAAAATCTTAATGTTCAAAAAAATCAATTAAATATTTTGATTACTCACTTCAAATTTCTCATGCTTTCGTTAATATTCAATTTCATCTTTTATCGTTCATGTTTCCAACTAAAATGTACATAAAAAATATATTTAATGTTTACTTTCTTCTACTTCAGTGAATACTTGTTTTCACATTTTCTATGTTTCTGTATCTATTGTTTTTTTTTAAGCAAAAAAACGACCCCAAGTGGTCGAAACATATTATTAAGTAATATCACGAATAACAGCATTATGGATTTCCATAGGATAATCCATGTCAAAAAACCAATTATTGGCTTCACTACACATTTTAGTACAAATCAAGTCAGCCACATTATTACAGGACCTATGAGACCAAACTAGACTAGCAGAGTTAAATAAACAAAAGGCTTCTGTACATTTCTTCACTCTACTGCCTATAATAGTGATGTCTTCTTCACCTATATTCAGCCTGTTGACAAGCCCTGCATTGTCGGTTTCAAAAATCACATCCCCCAACAAATTTAGCTTTCTGCAGTTTCAATGCTTATTTTCAAAGCTATACACTCAGCTTCTTGTATCGAAACTCTGCCTTCCTCGATGCCTCCACCACCCCCCAACACAAAACCATCATCATTTCTAATGATAACCCCACACCCCATTCTATTATCATTGATCGTTGCATCAAAATTTATCTTCAGAGTGCCTTTCGTCGGTTTTTCCCATTTCTTTGTATCCCCATTATGAGCTGATATGCTGTAACACCCCTTAACCCTAAACCGTCGCCGAAACAGGGTTACAAGGTATTACTGGACATATCAAACAATTTACTAATTATTCACAAATAAATTAGCATTCATAGTATAATTTAATAATTAAATACCTATATTGGACTTTCAATGCCTAAGCATATATTAAAAGTAGAAAGAAACTTGTTCAATCATTCTAGAAAATTCTTCAGTAAATTTTTCTTTTATTTATAAAAATTTAGTGATATTTACGCTTATTTTCACCTAAATCCCCTGAAATTCAGACCAAAACAACCAATACTAATTTATCATTTTATAACTTTATATCATTTTCCTCATCCAAAATATTATAATCATTTAAATACAACCAAAGCATTTAACTTAAGTTAAATATATATATGTTCATAATTCATATAACTATCTAGTACATGCCACTTAACAAAAGGAAGAATTTCATCACCAAAATCCTCTTGTTGGAGTCGGATTGGATTTGGATCTTTGGGACCGGTCGAAACTCTACTAACTGCGCGCACGGAAAACAAACCGTCTGTTGAGTATTGGAATTACTCAGTGGTATTATCATAATTCAATTTATAACAATGATCAAATATCGTAAACATACTTAGATAAATAACACATTATACATATAATTATACTAAGTTGTTATATTTCCAATGTAACAATTTTAATATTTGAATTAATATCTCATCCATAGAATTCCAATTGTTCATGAACCTCCGGTTCATCTCTCAATCACATATATTTTTCGTATCACAATATCTCTTTCATTGAGAGGTTCAAATAATCAAATTCATATAATTTTCTTATTTCACATAATTACCCCTATTAACATGACTCGGACTTTGGCGGATACTCGGATCCAACCAAACACACCATACGGCACCCAAGTGCCTAATCGGATAGTTCGAAGCAATATAGTGACACCCGGTGTCTCATCGGCCTAGCCCAAGTAAAGTGGTACCAAAGATCTTATTGAATCTATCCGAAATAAATAATATGACACCCAGTGTCTCATCGACTCAAGGTCGAAGAATCCCTGAACACTTCCAATCCTATGGCATGCCAATTATATCCGTCTCAGCCCGACTAGTTAATAGGGTATTTAAATCACATATTCATATCACTTTCAAATTAATTTCACAAATTAATTCAATGTACCTTTCATATTAATATTTTTAATTCAATACTAACACATATTCATCAATTAAGTCTAAGTCTTATTCAATTCAAACATCAATACTTACCTAAATTTCATTTTTCATACACATACATTGAAATTAAACATGCAATTATAAATAACTTGAATTATGATAATACAAACCGATATTTTCTCGAGCTACTCCTCGATCACTTTTTCCTTCCCCTTCGTACTAGACGTCTCGATTTCCTTGTTTGCTACAATAGTAATAACAATTTCCATTATTAATTATAGCATTAAATTACAATAAATAATTGAATTTTATTCAATTCCTACCCTTGTTCTTCATTCCACATTCTTTGTACACAATTCTATTATTTACTTATAAGTTCTTTCTAGGCTGTCTACCTGAGTCATTGTCACTAAATCATCTATATCTTGAGTTACAGAATTCCAAATTAAGATCCGTAAAATTTCTATGAAACTAGACTCACATATCTTCTTGCCAGAAAATTTTCAGAATTTTTGATTTAGCCAATTAGTACAGTTTATTCTTTAAAGTCACCCCTGTTCTGCTGTCTGGCAGTTCCGACCCTTATGCACTAAAAATTAATTATCTTTTTATACAGAATTCAAATGATGTTATAGTTTATTTCTTCTAAAACTAGACTCATTAAGGAATCTAAATAGTTTATTTCTTCTAAAACTAGACTCATTAAGGAATCTAACCATATAAATTATGTTCTCAAATTATTTTTATACAATTTTTGATGATTTTTCCAAGTCAGAACAGGGGATCTCAAAATTACTCTGAACCAGTCTTACAAAAATCTAAATATCTCAAAATACAAAATTTCTTTTCTTTCTATGTTTCTTTCATATGAAAATAGACTCAATAATCTTTAATTTCATATCTCACTCAACTTCTAATTCCATTTTTACTATATTTGGTGATTTTTCAAAGTTACCTTACTGCTGCTGTCCCAAAACTGTTTTCTTATAACTCATTTTACAATTTAATCCTAATTAAGTTTACTTATTTTCTTAACTTAATTCATACTTTGTTTCTTCTTAAATTCTTTCCATATTCAACTTGGCTATCTAATATTCATAATAAAACCCTAATATATAATTTCTTCCAAATTAATCCCTATAGTAGAAAACTTATAGCTTACTTTACAATTTAATCCTCTTACTAATTCTAACTTCAAATTCTTTCAATTAAACCACTAATTCATCATTTTGTTCATCATATGCTATATTCAAAAACTCTAAAACTTCAAAAACTTCAACTTAAATTCATCAAAACTTTGTTCTAAATCTTATAAAGTATCAAAATTAAAAGAAAAGGACTAAATCAACTTACCTTTTAAAGCTTAAAACCTGAATCTTTAGTTTTTCCTTTTTTTCCTTTCTTTTTCTTCTTTCTTTCCTGCTTCGTATGCTCTCTGTTTCTTTTCTTCTTTTCTTTTTCTTTTATTCTATTACTTTATTATATAATATAATATTATATTAACATAATTATCTAATAATAATAATAATAATAATAATATATTTTAACACATAAAAATCTCAGATTTTTATGCTTATGCCGCCTCAAATATACTAAATAGTCTATTTGCCATTTTAGTCCTTTTTATTTTCTTTTAATCTACAATTCAACTTTTACCCTTTATTCACTTTAGTCCTTTTTCCTAATTTCTCTCAATTAAGCTAAATTCACTAAATAAAAATCTAATTAAACACACTATTAGACTCATAATTACTCCTAATAATTATTTACTAACTCGATTTACTAAGACGGAGGCCCGATAACACACTTTTCCGGTGTCCACGGATTTTGGGTCGTTACATATGGGGGGTTCATCAGGCTATAGATGGGAAAATCCTTACTCAGATTTCTAGCCCTCTCCCATGTATCTTGTGGTCTGTCAACTTTGCCTTTGAAGATGAACTCGTTCCTACTGTTCCAGCAGTTCCAAAGTATTGTGATAAGGTCTGCCATAGCCTTTTTCTCAAGGATTCTCATTACGTCTTCCGACCAGTCTATGCATCTATCATACTGCTTCACACTACTATTTAAGTTCCATCCTCCTATGGTTAAAACTTCTCGGGATGAAATGCAGTCCTGAAGTACATGGAGAAGAGTTTCGGCAGTAGCACCACATCTGGGGGCAGCCTTCATTAAAACCATTTCTAATAGTGGCTATTTTAACGTTTGTGGGGAGAATTTCATGCCCCATTCTCCACGCAAAAACTCTAATCTTTGGAAGAGTATAAAGCTTCCAAATAGTCTTCCAGTATATCCTATACGGGCCATAAACCAACTTCTTTTAGCAACATCCAAGAGTAGGCAGATTTTTAGGTATAAGATCCATGGGGATTATGAAACCACACCATTCTATCACTTTGATTATCATTTCCTATAGGAATATTACAAATTCTATCACCCCAGTCCTTACCATACAGCTTTTGTACTTTATCAGCATTCCAACATCTAGCATTCTCCATCCAAAGGTCTTTAACACTAACTTCATTTGAAGATAGCATGTTTGGGAGTAAAGAGCTTCCATTGAGATCTTCCGAACCCCAATTATCTTTCCTGATATTAATGATATCACCATTACCCACCTGCCAACCGAAGCCTTTCTTCAAAAATTCCACAGCAGTAGCGATGCTCGACCACGTGAAAGAGGCTCTATTCACTTTTTTGTAGTTAAAAATATTTCCATCAGGAAAATATTTAGATGATAGAACTTTGAAACATAGGGACTCCTTATGATTGATGAGCCTCTAGACTTGCCGACCAAGGAGAGCTAAATTAAACAGTCTCATGTTATGAATATCCATACCACTCATACCCTTGTTTTTGTATCTATTGTTGCTGTATAATCATCGTTATAAAATTTCATTTACTCATTTCACATTTTCTATTTTTTGTATATAAAATTATGGGTTTTGAAGCTTTAAGTTTTGGCTTTAATAAATTTGAGCTTCATTTTGTTTTACCATAATTTTTAATATTTTAAATATATTTTTAATCATTTATATATTTTTTAACATTTTAAAAAATAGAATTTTGTTAAGAAAAAGTTTTTAAAAAATAAAAATTATATTTTAGTTATAATTTAGGAATTAAATTAATAATTAATCATTTAAATTAACGTTCTATGTCACTATTTAACAGATAAAATTTAACGGAATGGCTAATTTACTTATTCTTTTATTAGAGGGACCAAAATTCAACCTGCCTCTAAGTATAGGGATTTCCTTGATACTTTTACCTATAAATTTTATATGTAATTAACGTTAATGATATTTTATTTACCACATTAGGAAAAATGTAAACTTTTTAGAATGATATAAATTTTTAATTCTAAAAAAAAAATGATAAAAGATAGAGTATGTAACACCCCTTACCCGAGACCGTTGCCGGAGTCGAGCACGAGGCATTACTAGACTTAACTTACTAGTTTTGGGCATAAAAATTAAAACTGTCCGTCTGCATCATGTTCACTAAATTAATTATAACTTGAGTTACGAAACTCGAAATCTAGATCCGTAAATTTTGCTTGAAACTAGACTCATATATCTTCTTACTGTAATTTTTCCAGAATTTTTGGTGTGGCCAATTAGTACAGCTTATTAGTTAAAGTCTCACCTATTACACAGTTCGACAGTTCTGACCTCTCTTCACTAAAAATCAATTATCTCATAATATACAACTCTTTTTCCTACACCATTTTTTTTATATAAAAATAGACTCAATAAGCTTTAATTCTATATCTCTGCACAACCTAATTACATTTCTACTATTTTTGGTGATTTTTCAAAATCACATCACTGCTGCTGTCCAACTATTCCCCTGCATATAATTACATAATTTCTTTAAAACAACTATCAACTAGGCATTTCATAACATCCAAAACATGTTCTTAATTAACCATTTTAATGGCTAATCATTACCAAGCATTTACAAGCCAATATTAAGCCATATCATAAGGTCATACACACAAAATGGCTAAGTCCCTATACATGCCATAACTTAAAACGTTCGAATCACAAAATACCAATATAATCTTTTGATAGTGTGTAACGATCTCCGACGTCCTTTCGATCCCCGAGTTAACTTGTAATACTATAAAAAAAATTAAAGAATGGGAGTAAGCATAAAGCTTAGTAAGTTTACATGTAAATAGATGACAACATTCTTAATGAATTATCTTATGCTTTTCTTATCAAGATCACTTAAGCTTTTAACTCAATATACTTAAACTTGTATTCTTACCTTACCTTTTAACATGAATTTATCTTACCTTACCTTATTAGCTTGAACTTGTCTTATCTTTACTTTGGAATACTCTTTGAATTTTCCCGTTGAACCACTTTGGAATACTAAGGATACGCGGGTACCTTTCCTTATGAAACTTAACCATTGCCATGTCTTGACATGGTCTTACGTGGTATCCTTGCCTTGTGAACTCACCAATGCCATGCCTTGGCATGGTCTTACATGGGACCTTTGCCTTATAGTAGCTTATCAATGCCATGTCTTGACATGGTCTTACATGATTTCCTTAAACCCTAATGTCATGACATTTGTATCCTACGCATTCCTAAGGTTCAACCGGAACTTTCTGAGATAGCTTTTCCGTCAATTCATACTTGAGTCTTTAAATAATAAATTTACAGAATAAATATGTAAATGCTGGAATTTAAGAGTGTTAGATGTAAAATATCAGAATATTGCATTTATTTACCGTAAACTTACCTCGAAACAAAATCGATAAACTATATCGATTTAGTCCACTATCTTTTTCTTTCCCCGATCTAACTCTAGATTTCGTTCTTCTTGATCTATAATAGCAAATTTAGCTTATTTAATACTCATATTTATCAAAACAGTCCTTAATTCTAACTTTGGCAAAATTACAATTTTGCCCCTCAACTTTTACATATTTACGATTTTGCCCCTAGGCTCGAAAATTAAACTTCAGCCCTTATTCTTATGTTTTCTAACATGCTGAACATTTTTCCCTTCTATAGCAACTTCAAATTCTTACTATAACACATACTTATGAATAATAACAACTTTTACTAATTTAATCCAAACTACTTAAATTCATCAAAAATCCAAAGACAAAACTTGTTAATCTAACACATATCTTTTATTTTCTACCATCAAACAACAAAAATCACAAGTTCTCATCAATGGCACAACTCAAAATATTCATCAAAATTCAAAATTGAAACATGGGTTTTGTAGCACTCGAAGAAACGATCTCAAAAGCGTAAAATTATCAAAAATCCAAAAAACTAAAACTCACCTAATTTTGGTTGCTAATGGCGAATAGTTTGAAGCTAAGTTTCTTCTTCTTTCTGTTTGTTTCGTGAAGAAAGTGATGAAAATACTGACTACTTTCTCATGTTTCTATTATTATAACTAATAGATTATAAAATACATATAATATAAAATTTCAACTAATGTTTTTAATATAATAAAACACATAATTGCATTTCATCATTCAATGTCGTCCACCACCTTTCATTATTGGAAAAATTGCAACATAAAACCTTCATATTAAAAGAACATCCACTATTTGACCCTTCTAAAAATAACCACTAAATTTTTATTTTACGCGATTAAGCCCTTTTATTAAATTAAGCACACTAACAATAAAATTAATTCACGAAACTTTCACACATGTAAAATCACATATTATAAGCACTGAAAATAATATTAAAATATTTTACTGACTCGAATTTGTGGTTTCGCAACCACTATTCCGTTTAGGCCCTATTTCGGGATGTTACATTTCTCCCCCCTTTAGGGATTTTCGTCCCTGAAAATCTTACCTGTAAAGAGATTTGGGTACTGTTTTCGCATAGTCTCTTCGGGCTCCCATGTAGCCTCTTCTATTCCATGCCTGTTCCATAATACTTTCACAAGTGCAATACTTTTATTCCTTAATTGCTTAACCTCTCGAGCTAGAATTTTTATTGGTTCCTCCCCGTAAGTCATATCTGGCTGAATCTCAACCTCTGTTTGCAAAATCACATGCGATGGATCTGAACGATAACGACGTAGTATAGACACATGAAACACATTATGAATCTTCTCTAACTCAGTTGGCAAAGCCAATCGATATGCCAATGGCTCAACTCTCTCGATCACCTCAAAGCGGTCCAATAAAGCGGGGACTTAATTTGCCTTTCTTTGCCGTCGAGAACTTTCTTCCACGGGGATACTTTCAAGAATACCCTATTACCAACTTGAAATTCAATGGCTTTTCTTTTCAAATCTGCATAGGGTTTCTGTCTATCTGAAGCTATTTTCAAGCAATCTCTGATGACTTTTACTTTTTCTTCTGTTTCCTTGACTAGATCAACCCCATAAATCTGATTTTCCTTAAGCTCTGTCCAATACAAAGGTGTGCGACATTTACGTCCATACAAAGCTTCATAAGGTGCCATCTTCAAACTCGATTGATAACTATTATTATAAGCAAACTCTATTAATGGTAAATATTTCTCCCAACTACCTTGAAATTCTAATACACAACATCTAAGCATATCTTCAAGTACCTGAATAACTCTCTCTGATTGACCATCAATCTGAGGATGGAAAGCTGTACTAAAACTCAACTTTGTACCTAAAGCTTCCTGCAATTTCTTCCAAAACTGTGAGGTAAATCTCGGATCTCTATCTGAGATAATCGATAATCTGTACTCCATGTAGTCTCACAATCTACGTAATATATAACTCGGCCAACTTGTCAAGTGAATAATCCATCTGTTTGGGATAAAATGAGCCGACTTTGTTAACTTATCAATCACAACCCATACTACATCTTTCTTTCTCGGTGTCGAAGGCAATCCTGTCACAAAATCCATAGTAACTCGATCCCATTTCCACTCGGGAACTAATACAGGCTGCAATAAACCTGAAGGTACCTGATGTTCGGCCTTTACCTGCTGACAGATCAAGTATCTAGAAACAAACTCTGATATATCTCTTTTCATTCCTGTCCACCAATACATTTTCTTCAAATCATTGTACATCTTTGTACTACAGGTGAATAGAAAAGAAGCGTTATGTGCTTCCTGTAAGATTTTCCTAATAAGCTCATCATTCTTTTTGTACACATACTACTGTCTCTCGAACAACAAACAACCGTCGAACCGATCTCGAAAATCGGACTCTACACTTGACTCATGATCGAACTCTTTTGGCTTGCAACTCATCTTGTCATCTTTACGAGCTTCACAAATTTCTTCAAGAAGCGTCGATTTAGCTCTCAACTCGGCTAAGATAGAACCATCATCCGATAATGCCAAACTAGTGTGCAAAGCTCGATGCAAATAACGATTTTCTACTCAAAGCATCAGCAACAACATTTGCCTTACAGGTGATAATCGATCACTAGCTCATAATCTTTAATCAAATCTAGCCATCTTCTTTGCCTCAAGTTCAGATCTTTCGAGTCATCAAGTACTTCAAACTTTTGTGATCGGTGAATATTCGGCATTTCTCACCATATAAGTGATGTCTCCAGATTTTCAATGCAAATACAATAGCGAACTAGCTCTAAATCATGTGTCGGATAGTTTTTCTCATGTGGCTTTAAGCGTCTGCAGAGGCATAAGCAATTACCCTTCCTTCCTTCTGCATAAGCACTGCGACCTAGTCCATTCAAGGATGCATCATTGTAAATCACAAACTCTTTTCTCGGTTACGGTTTGTACTAAAGCAGAGCTTTAGTCAACAATACTTTTAACTTGTTGAAACTTTGTTGGCACTTCTCATCCATTCAAACTTGACACTATACCAGTAACAATCTTGTCAATGGAGTAGCTATCTTGGAAAATCCTCTACAAATCGTCTATAATAACCGGCAAGACCAAGAAAACTTCCGACCCTCGATACATTTAGGAGGCTTCCAATCAACAATTCTTTGAAATCTTACTCGGATCAACTCTAATACCTTCACTGAGACAATATGTCCAAGAAAACAAACTTTTTCAGTAACGAGAACTCACTTTTGCTAAACTTGGCATAAAGTCGATTATCTCTCAAAATCTGTAAAACTGTTCTCAAATGCTCTGCATGCTCAGTCTCATCATGAGAATAAATCAAAATGTCATCAATGAGCACGACTATAAACTTGTCCAAATAAGGTCTAAAAATTCGGTTCATTAAATCCATAAAAATAGCAGGAGCATTAGTTAAGCCAAATGGCATCACAAGAAACTCATAGTGACCATACCTAGTTCGGCGATCTTTGGAACATCGACTCTTTAACTCATGGCCCGATAGTATCAGGATCTCAAATCTATCTTAGAAACAGTGGCTCCTTCAATTGATCAAACAAATCATCTATTCTAGGTAATGGATATTTGTTCTTGATGGTTACCTTGTTAAGCTGTCGATAGTCTATGCACAATCTCATGGAACCGTCCTTCTTTTTCACAAATAACACTGGCGCGCCCCATGGTAAATAACTAGGTCTTACAAAGCCTTTATCAGTTAATTCCTGTAACTGAGCTTTCAATTCTTTCAATTCTTTCAATTCTATTGAAGCCATTCTATAAGGAGCAATAGAAATAGGTGTGGTACCTGGAATCAATTCAATACCAAACTCAACTTCTCTGATAGGAGGCAAACCTGGTAGTTCTTCCGGAAACACATCAGGGAACTCATTTACCATAGGCACTGATTCAATTTTCAACTCTGGATCTTTAGTATTCAACACAAAAGCAAGATAACCTTCACATCCTTTCCTTAAACATTTCTGAGCAGACATAACAGAAATCATGGAAATTGAACTATCTGACTCATCTGAATTAACCCAAAGGAACTCACCATTTTCACATTTCAACTCAATGAATCTTTTTTCACAATTCACTATCACATCATGTGCAGTTAACCAATCCATACCAAGAATCACATCAAACTCATCAAATGGCAATAGCATGAGATCAGCTGAAAAACAGTAACCTCTAATCATCAAAGGGCATTTTTTACATACTTTGTTTACTAACACATGCTGACCTAATGGGTTCGATACTTTAATCACAAATTCTGTAAACTCTATGGGCATGTTCATACTAGGCATTAATTTCATGCAAACATAGGAATGGGTTGACCCCGGATCAATTAAAGCAATAACATTAACATCATGAAGAGAAAATGTACCCGTAATTACGTCAGGGGAAGATGTCTCTTCACGAGCACGGGTAGCATAAGTCCTTGTGGGTGCTCTAACATCTGATCTTGTTACTGTATCTTTAAATGTACCTCTCCCTACCCCTACTCCTAAATTTCTCTAAGATCTGCCTCTAACGGGGGCATTACCTGATCTTGCACTCGGTATTACTTCTTTTTTAACCATCTCGGGACACTCCCGAATGAAATGATCCGATGCACTACATCGGAAACAACCAGTCTTAATTGCTCGACATTGACCTGGATGACGTCGACCACATTGAGGACACTCGGGTCTATCAGGCTAAATACTACTAACACTCTCAATCGAAGTGGTTTGGGCTTTTGAATTCATAAATCTTCCACCTCTGTTTCGACTAGAATACCCGGTTGAAAAATTAGGTCTCGTAGAAAACTCTCTAGGCCTCTTTGATGTAGACTGAAATGACTTGCTCATCTGTCTTTTCTTCGTGTCTTGCATCTCAATTTCAACTTTACTCTTTCTTTTTAACAACTCCTCTGCCTTACAGGCTCGTTCAACTAAAAAACGAACTTTTTTATCTCTAAAACACCAACTGATAGTCGGATATCATCATTGAGCCCATCCTCAAATCTTTTGCACATGATAGCCTTTGTAGACACACACTCTCGAGCATAATTGCTAAGTCGGATAAATTCACGTTCATAGTCGATCACAGCCATCTTACCCTGTTTTAACTCAAGGAACTCTTTTCTTTTCTGGTCAATAAACCTCGATCGATGTACTTCTTACGGAACTCCTCTCCGAAAGAAATCCCAAGTAACTCTTTCCTTCGGTACTCATCGACACAAGTGTCTTCCACCACTGGTAGGCCGAATCTCTAAGAAGTGACACCACACATTTAATACATTCTTCCGGTGTGCAGGATAACTCATCAATGACTCTGATAGTGTTCTCGAGCCAAAATTCAGCTTTCTCTGCATCATCATCTTTGGTAGCCGAAACTCTTCACCCCCTGTTTTCGATCTTGTCAATGGGTGGTTTCTCTCTTCTAAGCGTATTTATAATCGGGGAGCTATGTGGGTGGTGCGTGGCTCATGAGGGGTGGAGGTCTAGCGGCCGGGTTCGTGCGAACGAACTCAGCAAACCATTCATTCAAAGCTTAGAAGAAGGCTTCTCGAGCCCTCCTCCCACGACTAATCAGAATGGGCCTTTCACGACTATCTTGTGGCACCGTCCCTTCGGTGGGAGCAGGCGCATTATTCTCTACATCATCTGCACCATCTCGTTCGGGATCCATAACTATAAAAGAAAAACATTTTTAAAGTTGTCAGGAGTCGTCACACTATCAAAATATAAGTATGGCATGTATAGTTAGACTCTTACTCATACTGAATATTCCGGAGTCGAGCACGAGGCATTACTAGACTTAACTTACTAGTTTTGGGCATAAAAATTGAAACTGTCTGCCTGCGTCATGTTCACTAAATTAATTATAACTTGAGTTACGAAACTCGAAATCTAGATCCGTAAATTTTCTTTGAAACTAGACTCATATATCTTCTTACTGTAATTTTTCCAGAATTTTTGGTGTGGCCAATTAGTACAGTTTATTAGTTAAAGTCTCACCTATTACACAGTTCGATAGTTCTGACCTCTCTTCACTAAAAATCAATTATCTCATGATATACAACTCTTTTTCCTACACCATTTTTTTTATATAAAAATAGACTCAATAAGCTTTATTTCTATATCTCTGCACAACCTAATTCCATTTCTACTATTTTTGGTGATTTTTCAAAATCACATCACTGCTGCTGTCCAACTATTCCCCTGCATATAATTACATAATTTCTTTAAAACAACTATCAACTAGGCATTTCATGTAACACCCCTTACCCAGGTCCGTCGCCGAAACAGGATACGAGGCATTACCGGACATGATCCAAGCTATTGTACAAAATTTAAAATGTAAAATCCATATAAATTTTAAACTTTTCCCATACATAGTCGTCAATACCCATAAGCAAAATAACTCGTCAATACCCATAAGCAAAATAACCATTCGTTACATAAATAACTAAACAATTAAGCCTTCTATACATGCCATAATTTCCAAAATATTGTTTTCAAAATACCAAAAGAAGGCTGATAGTGTGGATGGATCTCCGACGATCACCGTATCCCGAGCTAGCTTGATGACACTATAGAACAAGGAAAAGAAAAGAGAGTAAGCATATAGCTTAGTAAGTAAGTATATAAATAATTAATAAATGGATTTAATATGTTTACAAAACAACACAATCAACCTACAATCAAATTCATTATTTATTCAAGTTTGGAGCAAGCTGTCTATTCGAGTCATAGCGACTAAATTATTTTTATCTTAAGCTACGAAACTCCAAATTAAGATCCATAAATTTTCCCTGAAACTAGATTCACATATCTTCATACCATAAAATTTCCAGAATTTTTGACTTAGCCAATTAGTACAGTTTATTCATTAAAATTTCCTCTATTTCACTGTTCATCTATTCTGACCACTTTTCGCTACGAATCAATTTTCTCCTTGTTCAGAAATCAAATGATGTTATAATTTGTTTCATTTGAATCTAGACTCATTAAGGAATCTAAATATATAAATTATGTCCCAAAATTATTTTTGTACAATTTTTAATGATTTTTCCAATTCAGAACAGGGGATCTCGAAATCACTCTAAACTAGTCTCACAAAAATCTAAATATATCAAAATACAGAATTTCTTTGCATTCTCTATTTATTTCATATGAAAATAGACTCAATAAGCTTTAATTTCATATCTCACTCAACTACTAATTCCATTTCTATCATTTTTGGTGATTTTTCAAAGTTACTCTACTGCTGCTGTCCAAAACTGTTTTATTTCTAAATTTCATTCTTTCATGTTTTCTTTATAGTAACTTTCATTGGAACACTTACTCCGTATCAATCTTACCAAAGTTCGATCACATATCGAGCACATTGCTTATAAGTTTACACGCATATACTTGCACTTATTTATCACATAATCATATTCAATTACACTTAGTCGTTACATAGCCACATTGTATTTTCACTTAGTCAATTTCCAATTGAACACGTCTGAATATTAACGGAGACATCGGAATATTGCACATAGAGCCACACTTGTAGCCAAAGCTACTTCAAATCACTTATCACACATAGACTCATTCTCGAAGTTATACATTCGCTGGTCCGCTCACACTGGTATTTGGTCATACGTAACTACGGTCTTCGCTCACACAAGCCGTCGGTATCCGCAACACATGCGGGATTACCCACCATCTGGTAGAACTTATAAGACCAAAGATCTGTTTACATAATCACAATCTCGGTCCGCTCACACAAGTCGTCGGTCATACGTAACTACTCGGTCTTTGCTTTCACACAAGCCGTCGAGTATCCGTAACACATGCCGGATAACTCAGCCACCGTAGTAGAACGTACGGACCAGCACCCGGATAACTTATTTCACTTAGATTTCACATAGGTTTCTAGTGAACATGTCACTCGTATCCATTTTATTCCTAAGGTTCAACCGGGAAATTTCTCATTTGTCTATATTTTGTCAATTACATCAAATATTCAGCCACAATTCATACCATTTATCAAAACATGAAAACGTAAGTAAAAACAATGCATTTATTTACATACAAACTTACCTCGGTGCAAAATATGACGAATTTGCAATTTAGTCCGCAACCTTTTCTTTTCCCCGATCAAGGTCAATTCCTCGTCTTTCTTGATCTATAATAACACATTTAACTCATTTAATACTCGCATTATTCGGTTTAGTCTAAAAAATCACACCATGGAAAAATTACATTTTTACCCCTAAAGTTTCACATATTTACAATTTTGCCCCAATACTCGAAAATTAAACTTCAGCCCTTATTCTTATGTTTTATAGCATGCTGATAATTTTTCCCTTCTATGGAAACATCAAATTCTTACTCTAACATACACTTATGAACATTAGGTATTTTTACCGATTATGTCATTTTACTAGTTTTCACTTAAAATCACTTAGCAAAAGTTCTTTAACATAATTTCAAGCTTCATATTCTACCATAAAACATCAAAATACATGCATTTCATCCATGGGTAAATTTTTAAACACAAACCCTAGCTCAAAATAATGGTAGAAATAGGCAAATCTTGTTACGAGGATTTCAAAAACGTAAAAATCATTAAAAACGGGGCTAGAACGGGCTTACAATCGAGCTTGGAAGCTTGAAAAACCCTAGCTATGTCTTCCTTATGAGAATTTCGGCCAAGGGGTTGAAGATGAGCAAAAATTGGCTTTTAATTTTGTTTTTAATTCATTTTAATCACCAAATGACTAAAATGCCCTTAATTTAAAAATATTCTATTTCACCTATTTGATGTCCATTCTTTGTCCAACTAGTTAACCAATGGTCTAGTTACCATTTAACGACCTCCAATTTAAAATTTCATAGCAATTAGATACCTCTAGCTTCTAGAACTCAAGTTTTGCACTTTTTACAATTTAGTCCTTTTGACTAAATTGAGTGCCCAAACATCAAAATTTTCGAACGAAATTTTCACGAAGTCATTCCGTAAAATTGTAGATCATAAAAATATAAGAATATAATTTTTTTTTTCGGATTTGTGGTCCCGAAACCACTATTCTGACTAGGCCCAGAATCGGGCTGTTACATTTCATAACATCCAAAACATGTTCTTAATTAACCATTTTAATGGCTAATCATTACCAAGCATTTACAAGCCAATATTAAGCCATATCATAAGGTCATACACACAAAATGGCTAAGTCCCTATACATGCCATAACTTAAAACGTTCGAATCACAAAATACCAATATAATCTTTTGATAGTGTGTAACGATCTCCGACGTCCTTTCGATCCCCGAGTTGGCTTGTAATAATACTATAAAAATTAAAGAATGGGAGTAATCATAAAGCTTAGTAAGTTTACATGTAAATAGATGACAACATTTGTAACACCCCTAACCCCGAACCATCGCCGGAACAGGGTTACGAGGCATTACCGGACATATCAGACAATTTGCAAATATAAATTTTGTTTAATATAAATTTAGTGACATTTACGCTTATTAATATATAAAACCCCTGTAAAATAAATCGTATTCATTTCAATAAATAACCAATTTAACCAATTCATTTGATAAATTCATTTTCTATTCTAAATACCTTCTAATCAAACTCAATCAATATAATATCAACTTAAATTTATCAAAATATTAGTTAGATTAAAATAAATATACTCCTTTCATTATAATTCTTAAACTTGTAATACTAACATTTTTAACCATTTACATTCAAAACATAATAACATTTATACACAACCTCACGTACATGCCACATTATAAAAGGAAATATACATCACCAAAGGTTTCTTGAAGTCGGTCCGGCTTCGGATCTTTGGTTCGATGATTTGACTTCTACAACTGCGCACGGAAGCAACCTGCATGACATTGAGTATACATATACTCGGTGGTATTACCATAATTCAAATTATAAACATAATAATCATATCATTAAATCATATAACTTTAATTTAACTAACCCAATTCAAACATAAGTTTATCATTCTCAATATACTCATACAATTCAAATTTAGCTATTTAACAATTGAAATAATACACAATCATGTTGAGCCATTATCCATTTCTTGAACCAATGGTTCATACTTTCTTTCTCATGCTCATATTTCAATCACATTTTTTAGGTTCATGTTCTATTTTCGCATTTCTTCCAATGGCTCAACCATTTCATTTTATTCAATTTAACCTTTTCTTTATTTACCCCTATTAATGACTCGGACCTTAACGGATACACGGATTCCAACCCAACACTCCAATGCGGCACAATGTGCCTTAACTTGATAATGATATCGACACACAAAGTGTCGAATCGTAATGATAACAATATCGATATTCAACACACAAAGTGTTGAACTCAGAATTGATAACGATGTGATAGATACGACACACAAAGTGTCGAATCGATAATGATAACGATATGATGAGTCGCACGTAAGTGCTCGATCGATAAGCCGGCAAAATCCCGTACTCTTCCATGTCCTATGGCATGCCAATTATATCCGACTCACCCGACTAGTTAATAGGGTATTTGAGTTCTCAATTTCATTTTCATTTTCATAATAAATTCAATTTCAATATTAATTACACTTTTCCATATCAATCCGGATACAATTCAATTTCAATAAAAACACTTACCTTATAATTTACTTACCATATCCATAAATTAATCTAATATTTAATGAATAAATAAATAGCTTGAATTATAGTAATACAAACCCGAATTTGCTTGATTATTCCACGGTAACCTTCTCCTTTCCTTTATGGGTTGATGCCTCGAGTTCCTTTTTAGCTACGAAAATAATAATTTACATTATTAATTACAACATTAAATTACAATAAATAATTGAATTTTATTCAATTTCTACTCTTCCTCTTCATTCCACATCTTTTATACACAATTCTATTATTTACTTATAAGTTCTTTCTAGGCTGTCTACCTGAGTCATTGTCACTAAATCATCTATATCTGGAGCTACGGAACTCCAAATTAAGATCCGTAAATTTTCTCCGAAACTAGACTCATATATCTTTTTACTGTAAATTTTTCAGAATTTTTGGTATGGCCAATCAATACCAGATTATTCTTAAAGTTCCCCTGATTCACTGTCCAACTGCTCTGACCTCTCTTCACTACGAATTAAATTACTCTTTGTACAGAATTTAGATGGCCTCCTTGTTTAGCTCATTTGAAACTAGACTCATTAAGGAATTTAACCATATAAATTATGTTCCAAAATCATTTTTATACAATTTTTAATTATTTTTACAAGTCAGAACAGGGGATCTCGAAATCACCCTGAACCAGTTTCACTAAAATTTAAATATCTCACAATACAGAACTTATTTGCTATCTCTGTTTCTTTCATATGAAAATAGACTCAATAAGCTTTAATTTCATATCTCACTCAACTTCTAATTCCATTTCTACGATTTTTGGTGAATTTTCAAAGTTACTCTACTGCTGCTGTCTTAAATCTGTTTTCTTATGACTTATTTTGCAATTAAATCCTAGTTAAGTTTACTTATTTTCTTAACTTAATTCATGCTTGATTCTACTTAAATTCCTTCCATATTCAACTTGATTACAAAATTTTCAAAATAAACCCTAATTTATAATTTCTTCCAAATCAATCCCTATAATACAAAACTTATAGCTTACTTTACAATTTAATCCTTTTACTAACTCTAACTTAAATTTCATTCAATTTAACCCCTTGTTCATCTTTTTCTTTAACATAAACTATACTTAAAAACCAATAAACTCTCAAAATATCAACTTAGTTTCATCAAAATCTTGCTTTAAAGCTTCTAAAATATCAAAATTAAAAGAATAGGACTTGATTGACTTACCTTTTAAAGTTTAAAACCTTGAATCTTTAGTTTTTCCTTTTTCCTTCTTTTTTTCTTCTTTCTTTCCTGCTTGTTTCGTATGCTCTCTGTTCTTTTCTGTTCTTCTTTGTTTCTTTTTTATTATTTCATTTACTATTTACTTTATTATATAATATAATATTATATTAATATAATTATTTAATAATATTAATAATATATTTTAACACATAAAATCTCAGATTTTTTTAAGCTTATGCCGCCTCAACTTATGCTAAATGGCATAATTGCCATTTTGGTCCTTTTTATTTTCTTTTAATCTACAATTAGACTTTTACTCCTTATTCAATTTGATCCTTTTTCCTAATTACTCTCAATTAAGCTAAATTCACTAAATAAAAATCTAATTAAGCACACTACTAGACTCATAATTACTCCTAATGATTATTTACTAACTCGATTTACTAAGACGGAGGCCCGATAACACATTTTTTTTTTTTCTGGTGCCCACGAATTTCGGGTCGTTACAACATTCTTAATGAATTATCTTATGCTTTTCTTATCAAGATCACTTAAGCTTTTAACTCAATATACTTAAACTTGTATTCTTACCTTACCTTTTAACATGAATTTATCTTACCTTACCTTATTAGCTTGAACTTGTCTTACCTTTACTTTGGAATACTCTTTGAATTTTCCCGTTGAACCACTTTGGAATACTAAGGATACGCGGGTACTTTTCCTTATGAAACTTAACCATTGCCATGTCTTGACATGGTCTTACGTGGTATCCTTGCCTTGTGAACTCACCAATGCCATGCCTTGGCATGGTCTTACATGGGACCTTTGCCTTATAGTAGCTTATCAATGCCATGTCTTGACATGGTCTTACATGATTTCCTTAAACCCTAATGTCATGACATTTGTATCCTACACATTCCTAAGGTTCAACCGGAACTTTCTAAGATAGCTTTTCCGTCAATTCATACTTGAGTCTTTAAATAATAAATTTACAGAATAAATATGTAAATGCTGGAATTTAAGAGTGTTAGATGTAAAATATCAGAATATTGCATTTATTTACCGTAAACTTACCTCGAAATAAAATCGATAAACTATATCGATTTAGTCCACTATCTTTTTCTTTCCCCGGTCTAACTCTGGATTTCGTTCTTCTTGATCTATAATAACAAATTTAGCTTATTTAATACTCATATTTATCAAAACAGTCCTTAATTCTAACTTTGGCAAAATTACAATTTTGCCCCTAAACTTTTACATATTTACGATTTTGCCCCTAGGATTCTTATGTTTTCTAACATGCTGAACATTTTTCCCTTCTATAGCAACTTCAAATTCTTAATATAACACATACTTATGAACAATAACAACTTTTACTAATTTAATCCAAACTACTTAAATTCATCAAAAATCCAAAGACAAAACTTGTTAATCTAATACATATCTTTTATTTTCTACCATCAAACAACAAAAATCACAAGTTCTCATCAATGGCACAACTCAAAATATTCATCAAAATTCAAAATTGAAACATGGGTTTTGTAGCACTCGAAGAAACGATCTAAAAAACGTAAAATTATCAAAAATCCAAAAAAAAAAACTAAAACTCACCTAATTTTGGTTGCTAATGGCCGAATAGTTTGAAGCTAAGTTTCTTCTTCTTTCTGTTTGTTTCGTGAAGAAAGTGATGAAAATAAAGCCACTTTCTCATGTTTCTATTATTATAACTAATAGATTATAAAATACATATAATATAAAATTTCAACTAATGTTTTTAATATAATAAAAACACATAACTGCATTTCATCATTCAATGCCGTCCACCACCTTTCATTATTGGAAAAATTGCAACATAAAACCTTCATATTAAAAGAACGTCCACTATTTGACCCTTCTAAAAATAACCACTAAATTTTTATTTTACGCGATTAAGCCCTTTTATTAAATTAAGCACACTAACAATAAAATTAATTCACGAAACTTTCACACATGTAAAATCACATATTATAAGCACTGAAAATAATATTAAAATATTTTACTGACTCGAATTTGTGGTTTCGCAACCACTATTCCGTTTAGGCCCTATTTCGGGATGTTACAGAGTAAACTACATCACATACCATCCAACTATGTTTAAGTTTCTTTTATAGTTATTTAACTATAAAATGTTATAAAATGATTATCCAACTGATAGTATTTGTCCTTTTTTGTCCAATTTTGTAGAGTGTCGTTAACTTTGTGATAAGAAGACCAACAAATGTTTGATATAATAGTAAGTCTTGTTACACCCCAAATGGAGAGTTCAGGTTCAAGTTATGAAGACGACATTGTTGGAAGGTGTAACCATAAAATCTGAAATGATTAGTCTCCATAAATCATAAAACAAACACGGAGGATACATTAGTTGACATGGATGTTTTAAATACGACATAATAATAAATTTAACCATTAATATTTATACGTTGTGATAAACTTGTCTTGATTCTAAAAAAAAATTAACACAAAACTAAACAAAATTTCTATCACTTTTCGTATAACAGCATACATTTGGGGCTAAAACATTTAATGGCAACAAATATACGGTACTATTTTTACTATAAAAGTACTTTAATGACCAATTTGAAAATCAAAGTATTTCAAGTACCGATGTAGTAACAATGGCTAATATGCTATGGGAATTTTAAATCATTCTTTATTTATTTAAATTAATTCATTGGTAATTTGTTTTAATAAAAATAAACAATTTAAATTTATTAACATCAGTAAACTTCGTAATATTTTAACTTTTCTCTATTTGACAAATTAATCCATCAACTGAATATTTCGATAAAAATAAATCTTTTAGTTATAAAATTCGATAACATTTATTAATGTTATAAAAATTAATATTCAGTTTTAAATAATAATAATCAAATGTCACAATCCAATAGTTATCTGCAAATGTCAGAGAAAGAAATGAAAAATTCTACAGAAGGCCTCCTTCAATGAGATTACCGTCAATTAAAAAACCACTAGATAAAAAATAACATTGTTGATACCAAGTATTAATAAGAGATGAGAGTTAGTTGGAGTGAGGCAGTTTCAACAATATAGGGCAAAAAGCTATCAGGAAATAATGCTAAGGTGAAGGAGGAGAAAGGCGAGGAGTGAAGGTTAATGACTCAACCCCCTTCTCTCTTGTGCTATTGTACTTATATGGTGGTTCATTCATTGTTTTATACGATAAGTTGGAGGTTGAATATCGAATAGGCATTGTTAGTGTAGATTGGTTGTTATTACGATATATTTTGTTTAGTCTTATATGTGTTCTAAGTTGTATTACCGTAATATCATAATTTTTTACTGTGCTAGCTAATATGCGGTGCCATTTATTACATAGGATGTTAAATTAGAGATTCCTAATAAAATGTTATTAGTTGATGAGTTGATTCATGATAACTGGTCGTTGAGAGAATTCGAGGAATCAATATGATGAATCTAAATATCTAAGCCGTTGAAAGTGTAAAAAATAAAAAAAAGTGTGTTTAAAATATTAAGTAATCTATAGTATATAAAAGAATTATAAGAAGTTAATTTGTTGTATATGAAAACAACTCTACTAATCTGAAATTGTTACTTAAACATTTTCATGGTTTTTTTTTAATAATAAAGTAATTGGTAAAATATGAAAACATTTCTTGAAAATTGTTTTTAGGAAATAAAGTATTTCGTAATACATAAAAAAATTACTTAAAATATAAAAAAGTTTCTAAGTATTACGCAATTCATAAAAGGTGAAAAAATTCAAAGAAATTAAATTGAGATTAATAACATAAAATATAAAAAAGATTCAAAAGATAATGTAATTCATAAAACATGGAAGAATCAATTAACAGACAAAATATTATTTAAAACATGAAATCACATCCAAGAAAGCAAATCTTAAGACATGAAATAGTTACTCATATATACTAAAATGTGAAAATATTTTTTAAAAAATAAATAATTCTTAAAACACAAAAGAATTATATTAAAAATGTTATTTAAGTAATTTATGAAATATGAAAAAAATTACTTGACACATGATTGTGTTATATAAACCATAAAAGTTATCTAAAAAATGACTTAATACATGAATGCTCACCTAAAACATAAAAAGTATTACAAGAAATTAAATAATTGTTGATATATAAAAGCAATACTTAAAACATGAAAATCTCTCTAAAAAAAACAAACGATTCGTAAAACATGAAATAGTCACTTAATACCAGATAACTTTACTAATAAATAAAGTAATTTATAACCGTGGAAAGAGTTATCAAACAAATTCTAAAAATTTAGTAAGTAAATTTATAATAAAAAAACGAAACACTGGAAAGTACAGAAAATTAATAAAATCCCGAAAAATACCACATTTCCCAAATAAAGACCATCGACAGACCTTTCTTTCTTCGTCTCGACCACCTTCTGGTGATCTCTCTCTGGTAGCTTTTCTTCACAGTAATAAAACCACCTAATAAAATTAAACCCCCAAAAGACAAAGAAAATCTTATCTTATTTTCCCAACTTTCTAATATACCTCTCGATTTCATAGCCATGACTGTCATGACTCCTGCACCCATCGATGTACTTTCTTCATTTCCTTTGTATTCTTTTGAATCTTTTTCCTTGAATAATTGATGCCTTTGGAGTTTTTCTTAGTTTTTTTTTTTGTTTGTTTTGGTTTTATCTTAAATTTTGATTTCTTATGGATTCGACTTCTTCCACTTTAGTTATTTTTGGAAATTTCCGTGTTTCTCTTTTTTCCAGCAACAGGAAGACGAGGAAATGCTCGTGCCACACTCTGATTTGACCGACAATCATCAGCCCATGGAAGGTACCTTTTTTTAGAAAATAAAATAATTTCAGAATTTTACTTATTTGAATATAGCTTACGTCAATGTTAGTTCCCAAAAAGGTTGTACTTGCTTCTCAGGGTTATCACTGACAAAAAAAAGTTTGATTTGGTTGTGATTCTTGTGATTTTATGTCTCAATTTTTAGTTGTATCACAAGCTGAGAACGCAAATACCGTGGAAAATCAACCAGTGGAGGATCCTCCTTCGTCAAGATTCACTTGGAAGATTGATAATTTCTCTAGATTAAACACCAAGAAGCATTATTCAGATGTTTTTGTAGTTGGTGGTTATAAATGGTATATTGCTTACTCTTGCTGATAGTACTTACTTTCATTTTTTTCTTTCATGATTTTCTTTTATTGGCTATATTAGCTGAGAATTGATATTTTTGGTTTGAATTGCTTAGGCGAATACTGATATTTCCAAAGGGTAACAATGTGGATCATTTGTCCATGTATCTGGATGTTGCTGACTCAGCAAGTTTACCCTATGGGTGGAGTAGATATGCGCAGTTCAGCTTGGCAGTAGTTAATCAAATTCATAGTAAATATTCAATCAGAAAAGGTATTTCCTTTTTAGCATACCATCTATACACTTACTGTTTAGAAATCTTTTTGGGTGTTAAAGCGGATACAAAGTTTGTTGCTGGATTTAGATAGCTTGTAACATGGCTGGAGAAAAATGATGATTTGATCTTGTATAGGAAGTTGCATGAGCGTCAGTTTTGTTTTTGATTTGATCAATACAAGAATATTACTTATTGGTGATTTTGTTCTACCATGTCAAAGTGTATGCTTTTTTTACCCTTTGCACAGATTAATACGGGTTTGATGCAATTAAAGGCAGGTCATATCTGATTACTCATCTTACGAGAAAGAAACATGGCCATATGAACTGTTTATGATTCTCTATGTTTCAACCTGGATTTCTTGATATCATTATCAGTTTCAATGATTAAGAGACATGATTACCAATGTTGTCAAGGGCGCCAAGCTCACTCGAGGCACTAGGACCTCTATATAGCCTGAGGCGCAAGGCGCAAAAACAGCCTGAGTAAACCAAAGCGCAAGCATATAAATATAAATATATGTAAAATGTATATAAAATCATATGTAACTAATACATATAATTAATAAGTAAACAAAAGATAAATTTTAATATAGTTCAATTTGTAAATTCAAAACATTGTTCAATAGTTTAAGTTTAATAATTTACTTAATGTATTGTAAAATAAGACACCATAATAACGATTTGTTTGTTTGCAATGTTGTATTGAAAAGTTTCAAGCGTTAACTAGGTTTTTATATAATATAATTAGGTCAATAATTAATGAAAAAAAGTCATGTATTATATGTTTCTTTTAAAAGTCAAAATAATAAAAAGAAAACAATAAAGAGGAGAATGGAATGGCTCTTTAGTGAAGTGCGCTTTTTTTGTGCTTGGCTTTGCAACAAAGGTGCCCGAAAAGCTCATTTGGCGCCTGCCTGATTGAAGTCGCCTCACCTTGAGGTGCCTGAAGCTGTAATGGCTTTTTGCGCTACACCTTAGTGCCTAGCGCTCGCCTTGACATCACTGATGATTACTTTTGGCTGGTTGTAAGTTGTTTTTTAAATTTAGAAGATAATCTGAGCATGGTGTATTTGGATCTTGATCTTTGTTAAAAGTCCCTTTTTGTCATTGTGAGCACAATGCTTTCTTTGTATGTGTAGCTGCTGACAATGTTCAATACTTATTATTTTTTAATTTTAAAATCTATATGTGGCTCACTAGGTGTGGTTGCTGGTGATGTGGTCTCACTTTTCACAATTACTCTGTTGCAGATTTTGTCATAACATTGTATGGAATAATGTTAAGCTTATTAAATTTGCACATATCTGATTTTCATCTTGCAGACACACAACACCAGTTTAATGCAAGAGAAAGTGATTGGGGTTTTACATCCTTTATGCCCCTTGGTGAGCTATATGATCCTTGCAGAGGGTATCTTGTGAATGACACTTTGGTTGTTGAAGCAGAGGTTGTTGTCCGCAAAATTGTGGATTACTGGGCATATGACTCAAAGAAGGAAACTGGTTATGTCGGACTTAAGAATCAAGGAGCAACATGTTACATGAACTCTCTGCTGCAAACCTTGTATCATATTCCTTACTTCAGGAAGGTAAGGACTCATGCTTTATATTTTGTTGAACTGACATGTTTTTAATTTTGTATTGCTAATGCCTTGGATGTTCCATTTCAGGCAGTTTATCATATGCCTACAACTGAAAACGATATGCCATCTGGAAGTATCCCTCTTGCTCTGCAGAGTTTATTTTACAAACTCCAGTACAGTGACAGTAGTGTTGCAACAAAAGAGCTGACCAAATCTTTTGGATGGGACACATACGATTCTTTCATGCAGCATGATGTTCAAGAACTTAATAGAGTTCTATGTGAAAAACTCGAAGATAAAATGAAGGTGAAAGCTTCAATAATTTTTCATTCCAAGCTTATTCTAATGTGAAACCAAAGTCAAAGTTTTGATTACTTCTCTTATGCCACCAGGGAACTGTTGTGGAGGGCACCATACAACAGTTGTTTGAAGGGCATCATATGAACTACATTGAGTGCATTAATGTGGATTATAAATCTACAAGGAAGGAATCATTTTATGGTATTTGTGTCTGAAATGACTGGTTGGGTTTGATGAGTCTTGTTCACCAAATGATGCTAATTTATTTTTGCCTATACCAGACCTACAGCTTGATGTTAAAGGCTGTCGAGATGTATATGCTTCTTTTGACAAGTATGTTGAAGTTGAACGGCTTGAAGCTGATAATAAATATCAGGCTGAGCAATATGGATTGCAGGTAATCTTCTATTGTAAGCTTCTAAAAGAATACCAGTAGAATGGTTTGTGCATACACTAGAATTAACTTGATTACTAGCAACTTTGCCTTCAGTTAGAGCAGTGTTCATCAGTGCAAGAGCTGCATCAGAGGCTGTTATTTGGCCAGCATGGACAAAATGTTTAGTTGTTTATTGTAACAAAATGTTGTGTTTTGCAATATCTAAATGGCTTTAGCAATGTTTGTTGGCTCAAGCATTAATTTGTTTTTGGTATGGTGTTCGTGCATTATATCTGATTACATGTTACATCTTTTCCCATTTAAATGACTACATTTTGATTTTGGATGATGTTATTTCAGGATGCTAGGAAGGGTGTGTTGTTCATTGATTTCCCTCCAGTCCTTCAACTTCAGCTTAAACGTTTTGAATATGATTTTATGCGAGATACTATGGTCAAGGTCAGTAGTTATAACCCCTTAAATTTACATGATTCTATTTAATTTATGCTTCATCTGTAGTCCAGGAGCCTCCATTATCACTGCTTAATGCATTTTCAGATACATTTAGATAATTTCCTTTTTGCAGAAGTATAGAATCCATTAGTTATATGTTCTGGTTTTACTATACCTAAACGACTGTTGCAAATAATAACCGATATCTTGAGCTCTAAAATTGATTGTCATGTTTTGATATAGTTTTAACTTTGAAGTGAATTACTTTTGGTGAGGGTGGGGGTGTCCAAACCAGTGTAATTGGTATCGTTCTGGTTTTATGTTGAATCAAAATGATACCAGGATCATGCAGTTTCCATTTCTATACTGGTCTTACTAGTCATACCTGCCTATAGGTTGGTATAGTAAACAATAACAAATCAAGTAGTTTGCTTCTTCTTCTTTTTTCTTTTTTTATATGTTATTTTTATTTGTGGATCGAGATAATCAGTACCTTACTATTGGGCATACTTTTTTGACTGATATTGGTACATAGCGCTATTGCTATATTTAAACTTATTGTTTTGGGTTTATTGACATTTTTCAAGTAATTTTTGAAGTATAAATAACCTATTCTCAAGTTCCTTAATGAAATATATTATATACTCATGCAAATTACCTCCATTACATGCACATATATATACACGTAAAATTTTTTATATTCAAAATGTTTAAGCATCAAATAAATATAAATTATTACAAAATATAGTAAATTATTGTTAACTAGGTCAATGCCTATTCCAACGAACATATTCTATTTCTAAATTTAATTATAAAATTTTTTGAATAAACTTAACAAAAAGAAGAATTTGGTTGAGATAAATCTAATAAAATAATAATAAAAATCTTGTACAGACAAATACGGGCTGGTATGACTGGTCTAAACCTGTACAAAACTGAAATGGTACGATGCTAACATTGTTTCAGTTTACCATAAATCATATGGCTGGTAGTGATGTGGTACCGTCATTCATGACTTTTTTGATGTCTTGATCAACCTATGGTGACATTTCTGATCTTGATGTGACATACTTGCAAGTTCTGTAATCTGAAGGTATCATTTTTTTTTTTTTGTATATTTGTGCTAATGGTTATTAAGTGTGTGGCTGTGTGTGTCTTCAAATGGTAAAAACTGAAACTTTCCACTAAGTCTACTAATTTTGCAGATTAATGACCGCTATGAGTTCCCTTTGCAACTTGACCTTGATCGAGATGATGGAAAATACTTATCACCAGAAGCTGATAGGAGTGTTCGGAATCTTTACACACTTCACAGGTACCTACAACATTAAGCATGTATCCTGCCCCCGTTCTTCCTTTCAATGTTCTGATAATCATTAGCTAGATTGCGATATTAAGAAAGATGGTATATGGACTCTGTAGTGATAATACTCAACAAGCCTTTTATTGGGGTTCTATAGTGATATTAAGAAAGATAGTATATGGACACTGTTTGAAGTTGGTGATGCACAATTTAATGGGCAGAAAATACTACCTTATAGTTCTTCGACGCTTATATTAGTGTCTGGTACTCACATCTATGAGTTTGCTTACAGTGTCCTTGTTCATAGTGGTGGAGTGCATGGTGGACATTATTATGCATATATCAGGCCGACTCTTTCTGATCAGTGGTATGGATCATCCTCTGAAGCATCTCAGGGTGTGTTTGTATGCTTGTCCATCGATAGTTTTAAGATAATTTTAGCAGGATTTTTCCTTTTGAAGTTTAATAAATGACTAAAAATATACATGCAGCCTTGATTGGCAAAGCCTACACCTGGCCAATTTTTTATGATGTTTTTAAGTCTTTTTGGTGGACGAACAATTGATAGATTTGGTGTAAATCACATACCAATTGCTTCAGTCAAGATGCATAAAGTTTCTTCTAAGCCACAAAAAAATGTCCCAAATAGATTTTTAATAAGTTATTGTTGAAAAAAAAAAAGAATGAACTGTTAAATCCTTAGGCTGCTGGATGCTTATTAAATTAGCCAATGCTGATTGCATTGAGGGTACTGTATTTACAGCTTGCATATGCCAGGTACAGTTAGGTACCTGGAGTGGTGAAAGTATTACTTCTTTCATATAGTTACTTTATTCAACTTGTGTAATTTTCAGGTATAAATTTGATGATGAAAGAGTAACCAAAGAAGATATGAAAAAGGCATTAGAGGAGCAGTATGGTGGGGAAGAGGTACTTTTTGTTGAACAGTTTCCTTAGAATTTTTTGTATCCAGCCTTTCTGCTTCAAGTTATATGTATCTTCAAGGTTATGATTTTAATAATATTTCCTTATGATGTGACAGTTACCGCAGACAAACCCAGGGTTCAATAATACTCCTTTTAAATTTACCAAATATTCAAATGCATACATGCTGGTGTATATACGTGAAAGCGACAAAGACAAGATAGTATGTAATGTGGATGAGAAGGATATCGCAGAACATCTTAGGGTAAGATGCTACTGTTTATCTATTTACTGCTCCAAATGAGGCTGAATCAAATGATTGAGGTAGGCAGGGAGCTAGGAATGAAAAGTTAGCAAGCTCCCAACTATGGTTGAGCATCAGTTTTATGGCAGCAATGGTCCTAAAGGTCATCAAGTAATCCAATTTCAAGTAGTTTGTTAACTAAGAGTAGATCAATGTATTGAATAGAATTGCTTTCTTCTTAAGCTTGGCTTGAGGAAATCAGTGTGCTTCAATATGACTGTCTTGGATTTTTTTTATCAAGAGCAATTGCATATGAGCCTCTTACCAAGCTGATCTCAAGCAAGCTTGAGTTGTCTATTTTGCCTTAGAATAATACTTGTATCTCACATTCATTATTTGAGATCACTTCCTAACAATCTAATATGAAATGTCTGATAATTTTCCCCAGGAGAGATTGAAGAAAGAACAAGAAGAGAAAGAGCATAAAAAGAAAGAGAAGGCAGAGGCACACCTTTACACTATTATAAAGGTTGTTATTTGAGTCATTAATTTAGATAATGGTTTGGTCATTTTTGACTATATTTCTTACAGCTATATGATTGTTCTAGGTTGCTCGAGATGATGATCTTGCAGAGCAGATTGGGAAAGATATATGTTTTGATCTTGTGGATCATGATAAAGTCAGGAGTTTTCATATTCAGAAGCAGATTCCTTTCAATGTGTTTAAGGTATGATAGAAGAGACAAAAATATTGTCTTCTTGTGTGTTTAATGGTTATAGTTTTTTCGGGGAATTATTGGTTTCTTCACTAAATTGGTACTCTCCTTTTCCTGTTTTCCTCTTGATTTCTACCTTTTTAATGCTGTTTCATTAGCCATTCCAAGTAAAATCTCTAAGTTATCTTCTCATTCTTGTTTTTTATGATACATTGGTTGTCCATGCTATGATTTTGTTCATGATTTATCATGTTTCCATATGCAGGAAGAGGTTGCTAGAGAGTTTGGCATACCAGTGCAATTTCAGCGATTCTGGTTGTGGGCCAAGCGTCAAAACCATACCTACCGTCCAAACCGACCATTGACACCTTTGGAGGAAACACAATCTGTAATATTCCTTTACATAAATTGTTATACCCTGGTTCAAAAGTCTTGTTTGAGGAGTATTGTTTCCTAGATTTAGCTTCAGTCATTGTTCAGCGTAGTATTGGATGTAATTAATTGGCTGTCTTCATTTGTCCTGCTTTGTTTTGCATGCCTTTCTCTTTCACTCTGTGCATGCGTGCGTGTGTTGAATGAATATATATGTACAGACACACATGTACTTATATATCAGTAAGTTTCCTTTAAAAAACACAGAATGATCAAGGAAGATGTGCTCTTTTTCTTTAGTTTGGCAAGGATCTAATGATGTGCCTAATTGTCTCTTTCCTCACTGTAGGTTGGAGCCTTGAAGGAGGTATCAAATAAGGTTCACAATGCAGAACTAAAGTTGTTCCTGGAAGTTGAGCTTGGACTGGTAATCTGGTTTGGCTTTTCGTAAGCAACATGTTTCTTCTTTGATGCTTAAAGTCTCTGTCCAGTGGTGTTATTGACCTCATTCAGGATGCTAATTCTAGCCCCAAAACTAAATTTAAGAGATCCAGACAGCTAGGCCTAATTTGGTGTTCTAGAAACTTCCAAGTGCAAAAAATTCTGTTGTTGGAGTAGAAAGAAATAGAAGTTAGGCATAGACCTTGAGGTTTTAAGCAATACACAGTAGAATCATTTATCTGCCCTTGAAAATGCATGTTAATGAGGTTTGAAACTGCCTGTATACTAGATTCTTTAGGCATATTCTAGTTATGAATCTTGCCAAAGCCATTTGACCTTTTGTTTAAGTTTTGCCCCTTTAGCTTTATAATTTTTAGGTCTTCTTTTATTTGCATCATGATCTTAAACATGATTGTTCAGGATTTACGCCCAATTGCTCCACCATATAAGACAAAGGAAGATATTTTACTTTTCTTCAAGCACTATGATCCTGATAAAGAAGAGCTTCGGTAGGTTGTCTCATGTTGTCTATTTGTGCTTGTCTTTTGGGTAATCATGTGAAATCTTATGCGGGTTATCTTTCTTTTCTATTAGCTACGTTGGAAGGCTGTTCGTGAAAAGTGCAGGCAAGCCAATAGAAATTTTGTCCAGATTAAACAAAATGGCAGGGTATGCTCCTGATGAAGAGATCAATCTTTACGAGGTTCGCATCAGATAATATCTTTTTGCAGTAGTGCAATTTCAGTTCTCAGGAAACTCCTTCCAGGCATTGCTCTCTTTTATGCATGCATTTGAGGAGGAGTTTTCTGCAGAAGATTTTACTCTTTTTTCCTTTTGCTGTTTCACATATTTATACTAATTATGCTGATGGTTGAGACCAATGTATGGGTCTAGATGTGACATTTTTCCGTTTACTGGTTTTAGGTGGAATAAATCTGGCCTGTTCTAAACTGTTTTCACTTGAACTGTTGATGGTAACTTGTTTAATAGTACCCTGTATCAGGGGCGGAGTCAGGAAATTTGGATTGTGGGGTCAATTTTTTAAAAATTAAAACATTTATAAAAGTCATATAAACTAATGCATAATGTTTTTTTCCCTGTTCTTCTTCCTCTATTTCACTTGTATACTTTCTTTTAAAATATTTTTTATTCTTGTTAAACATTTAAAACAAATAAACCTAAGCCTTAAAAATAAAATAAATAAATCTTACATAACAATCCTAATCTATCACAAGAAAAGCTACAATCCTAATTTTCTTGAGATCAATCAATAAAGCTTCAAAAGAAAGTAAGAGTTGTTACCTAAATTTTTTGCAAAAACATATTTTTTATTAGACCATTTTCAAATATTTTGTGGGGTCAATACACCAATTATATAATTCTTTTAAACTATAGGTAATATTTTTTAATTATTTCTTTGTGAGGTCAATTTATATGTGGCTCCGCCACTGTCCTGTATAACAGTATTTGTGTGGGTTGGACTGTGAAACGATGTTATTTGCTATCTGGTTTATCTGTTGCAGAACCTGGTTGACTTTTGACATCTTTATGTGAAATAATACCTTGGTTCTGCTTTAATTTCCAGGAAATAAAGTTTGAGCCAAGTGTTATGTGTGAACCAATTGACAAGAAAATCACATTTCGTGCTAGCCAGGTATGCCTTGCATTTCATTTTGGAGGACTTGTATTGATCTTTAAAGTGTTATTTTCATCTATGATTTTCACTGCAGCTTGAGGATGGTGACATTGTTTGCTTTCAAAAGTCTCTCCCTGTTGAAAGTACTAACCAATACCGCTATCCAGATGTTCCTTCATTTCTGGAATATGTGCATAATCGCCAGGTACACCCTCTACTGTTTTCTATTCAATGAGTTTATCAATCAATTTTCACTGGATGAGAACTGTGAATGTTGAACTCTCTGTCATATTGCTGCTTTTTATATGATTGCCTTTTTAACGTTTTGCTTGAACTGAATAATGTGTGGTAGGTAAATTACTCGCGCTTCATTTTCTTAATCTGAAAATACTTCAATCTTTCTAATCTTAGAAAAATGCATTTGGTGAATGAAAATAGTAGAAACACATTTGGATCAGTATTTTCTATTTAAAGAAACTATAAAAATTATATATTCACACATAAAATGCAGAGAATTACTATATATATAAAAACCTAAAGGCAAGAGAAGGAAACTGCTGATAGGAGTTTCTCTTGTTGAGTTGATTAATGTGTGCACCTCTTTTTCACTTTTATTAGCCTTTTTATTAATCTTCATTCCAACAGAAATTGGAAAAAATCATGATAACCTTTGCCAAGTACATTTTGCTCCTTTTCAAATCATATGCAGGTCTATCATTATTTTGCATCTACTAATGGTGCTGCTTTTACCTTTATAGTCTTGAAACTACTTTAGCTTGCTTTTACATGCTACCCAAGCTGTTGCATGTTCGCCTGTTTATAAAAGGACATGCTTCTGCAATCACTGTCATTCTAAATGCTTCTGATTTACTTTTCACTGCAGTTGAGTGCCTACTGTAAGTTGGTTCTGTGAATGGATAATAGCATTTCATGTTTTCATTATTAAATATTATTTTTTAATCATAAACATTTCTTTTCTTTCTTTAATAAATGAAAGGAGAAAAGCTTTATATATCTAAGCCCATTCTTCATAATACGTTGGTCGTGAATAAACTATTTCTATTTATTTATTCAAGAAAAGGAGCTTAATTGAAATTTTAGGAAATAAATCCGAGTTATCTCAATTGAATTTCTTATGCATTCTTAATCCTCAATGAAACCCATGATTCTTAGACTAGAATCTTGTCCAATATATCTATGTAACAATTTAATAGTCATAAGAATCATTTAACCAAGAGGATTCTTTCAGGACTTGTGGTATTCCTTTCATTTACCACCACCACTCCTTAAGGCTAATGGCCGACTGATCCAGTTACCTTTACATTGCTGGTTTGATTAGAGTAATGCTGTCTTTGGATTTTGTCTTAAGCTCATTAATTCAACAGCTAAACATCTTGGACTCTTGCCTGGGGTATATTTATTGTCAATGGAGAGTCTTACATTGTCTTGGAGGATACAAGCCTTCAGTCATATATGCTCTAATAAACTCTTTTGCTTCACCAGCTAAAGTAATATTAGCATTTCTTCTTATTCCTTTTATATGTTAGGTTGTACACTTTCGGTCTCTGGAAAAACCCAAGGAAGATGATTTCTGTCTGGAGATGTAAGTTTCAGTTGCCTTTATTTTTTGTATTGACATATCTTTAGTAACTAACTGGTAAATGGAGATTCATTCTGTTGTAATTTGTGCCATTATGTGTATGTGAAGATCTAAGCTTTATACCCCTTTCTCTTTTGAATCTTTAGGTCAAGGCTTTATACTTATGATGATGTTGTTGAAAGAGTAGCTCAGCAACTTGGTTTGGATGATCCATCAAAAATTAGGCTTACATCACACAACTGTTACTCCCAGCAGCCCAAACCTCAGCCTATTAAGTATCGTGGAGTAGATCATTTGTCTGACATGCTGTTCCACTACAATCAGGTAATAATCAATTGACCTTAGTAATGCATATTGAGAAGCCAAAAGGATGAAAGGGCTAAAAGCTAACCAACCTGTTGAATTTGTTATTTGACAGACATCTGATATTTTATACTTTGAAGTATTAGACATCCCTCTGCCAGAACTACAAGGTTTGAAAACGCTGAAGGTAGCATTTCATCATGCTACAAAAGATGAAGTGAGTATGATCATATTATAGAATTGCAATGAATAACATTAAAACTGTTTTAATGTAATAAAACTCTGTTCTGTCTGAGGCCAGGTTGTTATCCATACTATTAGGCTTCCAAAACAGAGCACTGTTGGTGATGTGATTAATGATCTTAAGACAAAAGTAAGTTTTCTTTCATTTCATTGGGTTAATGATCATGTTGAAAGAATGTAAGTTTTTGTGGGTCATTTCTAAATAGAGAGTAAAATCTGTGAAATTTTGAAACAGGTGGAGTTGTCTCATCCTGATGCAGAATTGAGATTGCTTGAAGTTTTCTATAACAAGATCTACAAGGTGTGAGCGTCATCTTTTAACGGTTACATATACTAATCTCAGTGTTTGACAAGAATGTGAAATGAGCAAAGGGAACTTTTATACATGTTCATTTGATTTGAGCTGATCTGGATGCCTATTAGCTGTATTGTTGAACATCATAGTTCTCAATCCTTCAATGGAATTGGTTTTCTTATCGGTTTAAAACTAAACATTGCTTGTTGAAAAGACAGTTTTCCCGTTTTGTTTCTTGAATTGCATGCTGCTGTATCTATCTTGCCTTGTTACTCTTCCTTGTATACTAATTTAGGGTTTCCTTTGTTACATGTTAATTTTTCCTTGCCTTCGTTTCATGATATTTTATGTTTCTGCAGATTTTCCCACCCAATGAGAAGATTGAGAATATAAATGACCAATACTGGACACTACGAGCAGAAGAGGTCAGTTGCTCTTCCCCTCCCCCTTCTCTCTCTCCTGTGCATATGCAACTCACACATCTGCTGTCTCCATCATTCTGTGATAAGGAATCATTTTGTACTTATGGCCTTCTCTATGATATTGAGTGCTGGTTTTGATTTTTTGTCCTCAATGTTACAGATACCAGAGGAAGAGAAAAATCTTGGTCCAAATGATCGCCTAATTCATGTATACCACTTTACTAAGGAAACATCTCAGAACCAGATGGTAACAAGCTTGTTATAGTTTCACATATCTGATTTTCTGTTGCCCTGTTTCCTGGTCACTATTATGTTTTCCTTACCACTTCTATTGCCTCTTGTTTTGACAGCAAATTCTGAATTTTGGAGAACCCTTTTTCTTGGTGATTCATGAAGGTGAGACTTTGGCCGAAATAAAAGTCCGTATACAGAGGAAGCTGCAAGTTCCCGATGAGGAGTTTGCTAAGGTTTGTCCTAATTGGGCTTCTGCTCACTGATTTACTCTAATGCTACTCTCTTTTCTCCTCTTTTTGACTTGGGGCAAATCAGTTATAGACTGATGCATGATAGGAACTTCAATGGATACGTACACTGTTGATATATAATTTTTAAGTAGCCATTTTTCCTTTTCCTTTTCCTTTTCACTTTTGTTTTAGGTTTTCTATTTCCTTTCTTATCTAAATTTATTTGAAACCTATTTTCTTCAGTGGAAGTTTGCATTCCTCTCACTTGGTCGGCCAGAGTACCTTCAAGATTCTGATATTGTATCTAGTCGTTTTCAGGTGTGTGCAGTAGTTTATATACAGATATTTTGTAAATTATTCAAGTTTTATTACTATTTTACCTTTTCTTTTTTTTATATAAATTCAGAGAAGAGATGTTTACGGTGCTTGGGAGCAGTATCTTGGGTTGGAGCACTCTGACAATATTCCTAAAAGAGCTTATGCAATTAATCAGGTAATTTGCCTTCTATCAAAAAAATATTGTTTCATCAGAATTTCAGTCGAGTATGCATCTAGCATTAGGGATTAGGGTATTCTTTGGTTGCATATGCTTTTTCTCTGAGGCTATGATTAATCTAGCTGCTTTTTATGTAAGTCCTTGAAAACAACTAGCCTTTGGAAGGCCAAGATAGTTGATACTGTATTTTGATATTTTGCCATGCTTGGTTGCAGAACCGACACACTTTTGAGAAGCCAGTAAAAATCTACAATTAGGGAGCATTTTAGATTACCTTCCTTGATAAAACATAGCACAAAAATCAGGCTCTGGACCTGGATTATATAGAGTGGGGAGAACACTTCTAGCAAATGACAATGTGAGGCAACTAGTGTGCCATCTAGAAATATCGATTATGATCTGCTGATGCTTTTGTTACTTGCGTGTCTTTAAATGGAGATCGAGGTTAAGGTCAAAGTTGCCTGTGTAAGTTGACAGTACATAAACAAGATTTTGGATTAGTGAAATATGTATAGAGAGAGGAGTATAGTCGGGACGTGGGAGGCTATTATCATTATTCCCCTCCCTTTGTTTGCTTCTTGATTTTGTCAATGTAGATGATTGATTATGCATTTAGCAAAAATATTGGGCCTTTCAAATGGTTTTGAAATTTGATTGCCATTCTTTTCAAGCCTCTCTCTTATATCCCAAACCTGGGCTGGTGGAATCTCTCTATTTACTTTTGTTATTTTATAATCCAACGTTCTCCCAACTGAATCTTCCAATTGCGTTAAATTTCATGGTCTGAGAATAAACAGTGTTCCTTAATCAAAATTCTAACCCATATTAACTATTTCCTTTTCAGTAAATTTAGTTGAATTTCTCCAATCCTGCATGATTTGCATATTATGTAATAGAGAACAAGGATTTATGTGATCCAACTTTTATTGGTAAAAAGGTCCCAATTAGACTCCCTTTCTCCCCCCCCCCCCTTTGTTTTCACTACTTTTAAGTAACAACAAATAGGATGTTTTTCTTTCCAATATTTAAAACGATCCTTAATCCTGCAGCTAACCTCTTAAATTTATTTGTCCTTTTTAAATAAGTGATATATTTTTAATTATTCATATATTTATTCTTGATTCTATCAAAGCAATTTATCTTAGTTTTCCAAATTCGTACTTTTAAATAATATATTTAAAATTTTCTTGCACCTTCTACTCTTAACTAAATCATTTCTTAGAACATGTATTTGAGCAAATCGAATAGGATAAATATTAATTTCATGTTTTTATATGAATTTTGGTCTATAATTTGATATATGAATTTTGATCAAGTACAATTATATAGATGAAATTTGAATTGTGGTTTATATATATATACGAAATTTTGATTTTGATTCAAATGTATATATTTAAAGAAATGAATAGATACATTTATTTTCATATTAGATTAGTATAGTTGTTTATGTATGTAAAATATCAATGTAAGATGATGTTAATTTGATAACTTTATTAGTAATTTATAAAAATTCAATCAAATCAAAATGGTCATATATAAAATCATATAAAATTAAAATTCATGTATAGGTTGTAGGGGTTCCGACCTTAAAATGAAAAGTTTATCATTGGGGTTTTTTAAAATTTTAAATTAGTAAAGGTAAAATTGTACTTTGGTCTTCCTAAAAATGATAAAAATTTAATTTAATTATTTACAAATTATAAAGATATTATCTATTAAAATTGAGAAATTACATTTTTATTATCGTAAAAATTATAATTTAATTTCTATCCAACTAAAAAATTTTCTGAACTGTATGGCATTATAAATTGATCAAATTTCATTGATGTTAATCTCCAAAAAAAGAATATTTTTATTTATATTTGTAAATTATTCACTTATTTGTTCTGAGATCGTTACTATGAATCTGTTATGCTTAAAATACATTAGTAATTTCCTTTACAATTTGAAAAATGAACTTGCCATGTGAGAAAATTAATACAAAAAATTATGTAGTAGTAACAATAATATTTTATTATTTTTACCTCTTATAAATAATATATATATTTACATATTAAAGCACTTACCCATGAAAAATTAGTCATTAAAAATGGTCTGTAAGTGAAAAAAAAAATTACAAACTGTCATTTTTTCTTAATCATAGTAGTGTTTAAATGTCAAGCGCCCATTTATTAATTCTACCACTATTGACGCATGCGTTTCTTTACCAGTTAAAATTTTGTCAATAATTCTTTGTAGATAATTTTTTTGGTAAACTCTATACTTGGTCATCCATCTTTTAGGGCTCTTTCATTTTGGTCACTCAAAATGAAATTTTTGTAATCTTGTCACTAAACTTTTAAGATGTTTTCATTTTTGTCACTTAACCGTTAAATTTCTAATAGCGGTTTATTGTATGTATCATCTCACTTTTATTTGTCACCCAACTTCTAGGTTGTTTTTGTTTTGGTCACCCTAAAATATGTCATTTTTAAAGTATTGAATGATTGAGGTAAAAAAAAAAAGGATCAAAGTGAAAAACAGTAGAAACTAAAATAGAGTATTAAGAATTTGTAAATTTATACTTTTTTATCACATTGTCGAATTTTTTAAATTTCTTTTTTTTTTGTCTGTGTTGAAATATTAAATTTAAAAGCATAAAAATCAACTAGATAAATGGTTTAAATTTTTTTATCCCTTGATAATGTTAATCGATTTGTTATTGTAATATTAAAATTAATTAAATTAATCTCCTAAATTTTATTTTATGATTCCATATTTTTCTTAATGAAATTAACTTGATAACTCATATTTAATAATTGCCTATGAAAATTTAATTTTTTTATTATTAGATAATATGGAGTTTTCCATACTAAGCTAAAAAAAAATAATTTCCATTAATTAAATTAATTGCTTGTTCTTTATTTGAGTAAAGAATACATAAAAATTTTTTGGGTATTGTTCAGCATGGAGTATAAAATTAATTCATTGTAGGGATTTTTCTATGTTTTTAGCTTAGTATGAAAGACTCAAGATTATATAATGAAAAGAAATTTGGGTTTAATGTATAATTATTAAAGATGATTTATTTGAGTTATTTTTAATTTGGAAATATAAAATAAAATTTTAAGGTTTAAAATTTAATTAATTTAGTTAATTTCAACATTACATTAACAAATCGGTTGATATTATCAATGGATAAAAAATTTCAATAACATGTTTAATTGATTTTGATGTTTTTAAATTTAAAATTTCAATATTGAAAAAAAAAAACTTTTGCTTAGGGGGTATACAAGTACAAATTGATAGAATTTAAAGCATTATTTTAGTTTCTACCATTTTTTTCAATTTAATCCTTAATGTCTTTTACCCGATCAATATTATAAAAAATTATATTTTTTTGGGTGGCCAAAATGGAAGCAACCCAGAAGTTGGGTGACCAAAATGAAAATATAAACATGATGTGACGTGTACAAGTTAACTGCCGTTAGAGATTTAACGGTTGATCGACTAAAATGAAAGCGCTCTAAAAATTGAGTGGCGAAATTGAAAGATTTCATTTTAGTTTAAAATGAAAGCGTCTTAAAAGTTTAGGCGACCAACTAAATAGTTTACCCTAATTTTTTGTGTAAAGTAGAGTTTTTAAACCCACACAAATAGAATTAAGAGATTGACAAATATTTTGTTTAAAAAATTAAAAAAATATAAAAAACATGGCAACATCTTAATATTAATTGTGGAGTTACCATCAATTTATCAAATAATAATATTAATTTTTATAATTATATAATATATAATCATGTGTTTTTAAATTATATTTAAAAATAATTAAAACACGCAACTTGCCTATGAAATTATAAATTAATATAAACTATCTATCAAATACTTATTTAATTATTTTTTAGTTATTTCTAGTTTGATTAACATTTTCAGTTTTTTTTTTTTAAATGTGGGGATTAAGCATCACCCGAAATCCGAAACTTGACAGCGCCGAGAAGTGTGAGTGATTTAAGCATCAGTGCATCACCCTATTTTCAGGTATTAAATATAAACTTACTATTTTATTTATGTTTACAGTAACAAATATAAAATACTAAAATATGAATTACAATTAAAGTAAAAAAAATTAAAGCTAATATAATAAAAAGGAAAAAATAAATACAAAAAAATAACTCAAAATATAATATAAAATCATAGATTAATATATAATAACTATTGTAATTATATTTGTTTAATTATTGAGGAAATAAAAATGTATTTGAGTGCGCTTAAATTAACTATAAATTAATATTAATTAAATTAAAATTTAATTAATTATTTTAATTATCTTTTATGTGTATAATTAGTTTATAGTTAAAAAAGGTTATTTTTAAGAATTGAAAATGTTAGATATAATTTCATATATATTGGTGTGCATTTATTGGGCACGAGGATACTATTATTTTTCATATTTTATTTTGTTTATTTATATTTTTATGTTGGTTTTTACTGTTTTCGTGTCTACCCTCCCGTGGTTTCCATATTTTATGTTATTTTAATTATTAAATATTGGTTTAAAATATTAAAAACGACATTCAACCATGAATCCAAATCATAATTTTTAAGTATGATTTTATAATGGAAATTTAAGTTTGTAAACTCAATTTTAATAATTTTAGAACAACAGTCATCTCTCATCGCCAAACAAGCCTCATCTTTCTCTTCCTTCTATTTTATCCCTTTCCCTCTCTCCTCCTTCCTATTGCCTCCAAGTTTCCGACAGAGCAGGAAATCAAATAAGGTAATTTTTGAAACCCTAAACTTGAACTTTTTGAGATTTTGAGTTATCTGCATCTGCATCATCACTCTTCAGTATTTGATTTTTTCTGTTTTCGATACTATTACTGCTTGTTTCTTTGTCTCATCTTATACTCTCTCTGTCTACTTTGTGGAGAAGAGAAATGTTTTTAAAAGCTATCGGTTTAGCGAAAATAACAGACCGCTATGGCCGCTATTTTCCGTTACACAGCTATTTGCGGCCGTGATCTGCTGCTGTCAATGTGAAATTTATTCACATAGCTGTTGAGGTCTTAAGCGGTGGTGGAAGGCGCCACCGCTATTTGAAACCCGCCTTGTATAATTGCTTTGTTGTGGGAAGTGGGAACTTAAATTTTGTATTGGGTGCTCACGGATTTCAGTATGAAGTTTCAATCTTTGGGTAATTAGCTGAAATCTGAAGAAAGGTCTTGCTTATTAGTAAAGATCTGTATTTATGGATGTGTGGATAGTGAACCCTTTCTACTTGAAACTTAGCCCCTCCTCATGCAACAACTTATTACTGTTTTATATCCGTTTCTTGTGAACTAATGTGTCATGAGATTTTGATTGTGGTTGCTGCTGTTATGCTTGTTAGGATCAACATTTGAAGCTTGTTTCAAAGCAACACTGATGAGACGACAGGGACAATATGTAGACTCTGGTGGCAATGCATATGTATCTGCTCAGATGCAGCATATGCCTGCACAAAGGATGGAGATCAAGTCTGGTCAATTTCAAGGACAACTAGAAGCATTTACTCCCGAAAGGGATCAACCATATCGAACTCCAAAATCAGATGGCCAGTGGAGGTGGGAAAGAGATGGATCAAAAGTGTCAAACCAAATGACACCCAAAATGTTCAATGAAGGCAAGATTGTCTTTCGGACACTCTTCCTCTCGCTACATGTATTTGTCTTAACTAGATGTCCTTGCATTATTTTGTATGTCCATTCTGTTTGTTGTCTATAAAAAAGTAGAAAGAAAAGATGTAGAGAACCCATCATCAAGCCTAAATTATAGATAAGGACATTCCAGTTGTACTACCAATATTGGATGTGTGTCATCATGGCATTTGCTTAACGTCTTGTAAGGGATGCTTTCTAAATCAGAACTGAAACAAATCTAGAATGTCTTTTTTCTTTGTGTTTACTCCAAAACTGAGTGGCTTCTCCAAATCTTCTTTGCAATCTGGTTTATGGCCTGTTAACCATATACATAAAATGAAATGTTATGGTATTGACTTCATGCTCTCCTAGTGGTAAAACGAAAGATAATATACCCCTGAAGGTGTAAAACACTTATGTTTAGGTAGATAAATGTTTGTACTGTTCCTTATAAGTCCTTTACTTTCTGGCTTGTGCATGTTCTTTTAAGAAAGACCTTTCTCATCCTGCAACAATAATTGACATTTATTTGGAAGTGCCACTGAATGCAGAACCTGATGTGAAATTTGTTCTTTTAGAGCCTGTGGCAGGCCAAGTCATGTTACCTTTTAGAGTGTCGGTATTTGCTATTTCTGATTCATTGACTGGTTTCCCATATTGAGTTGTAATTCTAATCTTTATTTCTGTTCTTCGTACTCAGTTTTTGCTCCTAAAGCGTGGTCTATTTAATTTTAATAATTGTTCTAGGTGAGAGAACAGAAAGTTATAATTAAAGATATGGAGTTTTTTTTATGTTGCCTTGACTGTTCATTTTTCATGTAGTAGTGGTGTCCGATGCATATCCAAACATAGGTTTGAGGATATAATCCTCCTAAGACCCTCCAAATACTTGGAAATCGTGGAAAAAACTGTGTTAGACGTATACCAGTGTTTGACACTCATGCCTAAGTTCAAGTAACTTATAATTGTAACTCAGTTTGGCTGATAATTGAATGTCTTGAGGCACTTCCTTTTTGCACAAATTCTGTGTTTGATTGGGGTTTTTCTAGTACTCTTCTCCATTATCTTTGTAGTTATACTCTTAAAGAAGTGGGAAAATGACACAAGATTGAATGCCTTTGCTTAATTAATACTTGGGCTTATTTGAGATGGCTTTATTATAATGTTAAGATTAACTGTGAATTGCCTCGCTTTTTTATGACATGTTTGATTTCTTTTCTTTTTATACTTAAAAATAAGCTTTTAATTTCACATTTAAAATTTGTATTGGACCACTGTTCTTATTAGAGCTGTTTTAATGTGGCATAGGCCAAGGGACTGATGGATCAAGAACTTATTTCCAGGGCCAGAGGCCAGATCCCAACCTATCTTTAGAAAAACAAAATGCTGATCTCAGATCTCGACCCCATGATGAAAATATGGAAGTTGGCTATGAGCACAATCTTTTACCACCAACTTTGGAAGGTCTTGAGAAGAAATTCCATGATGACATAATGAAGCTTGCTAAAGAACAGAACGATGCTGAAGATGCCGAAAATAGTAGACATAGAGAGGTTAGTATACAGAGAGAGGTCATTTTGCTTCATATTCTCAATATTAGCCACTTATGTATCAGTGTGTTATTTGCAAAACAAATTTATAGCAACAAGGGAACCTTTTCCATTACAAATTTGCTTGATTTAGAGTCGGTATTTTCTCCTATGCTTGGCAGTTGCAGGTATTAGAATATGAAATTTTATGGTCTGTACTTGCTGTTATTCAGGAATGTATTTTATATGTACCAACCTGTCATTTATAGTTGCCAGTTTCCACCTTTGTCTAAAGGGTTGGCTTTATATAATAGGGTATATTTAAGAAGGGCTGTTCTTCATGTATTCTCTGGTCTCTTGCATTTGCTTCCAATCTATGTTGGCAAGGCAACTCATCGAAAGTAAATGATTGCGTGCAACACCTTCTTAATAAGCTTAATTATTTGAATGAAGTAAACTGGCATGTGCATTCTTCTCATATGTCCTTTCCTCTTCTGAGATATCCCTTGGTTAACCTTGTTTTCAACAATGTTGCATAAGTTTTGCATAGTGATAACAGTTCTGTTTTTAAATTTTCAGAAAATAAATGCAATCAATGGTCAGTATCAGGAACAGCTAACAGCACTTCGAGCACGGCATGCCAATCGCAGAGATGAGTTCCTACGTAAGGAATCTCTTGTACGCCAACAACATTACCAGCAGGCAATGATGGACTATTATCCTCATAGCAACATGGCTCCAGCTGATAGCTTGCCAACCGGTAATAATCCTCATGGTTATGGTAGCGTTGCGGGTTCCGCTGCTGTTGGAGATGGGCATCGAGGGTATAATTCTGATAACTTTGACTCCTACAGAGAGAGGTCTCGGTATCTTGGGGCTGCTAGAGATCAGGGGTTTGAACCTAGAGGTTCATACCAGGGGGGGCGTGCCTATGACAACAGTTCACGTTATAACTGAATTTGCTTAGTTTAACTTCCCTTAGCCACATCCTACAGGTACAGTTCTGATATTTACCCCATGGATTCTGGCATGCTATATCCTGAAGTTTACGTTATATTTTCTGCAGTTCTCCCACCTGTTGGTTTCTTCTTTCTGCAGTTTTTACAGTTTTTGTGTAACTGATTCTCCATTTGGATGACTGGCGAGGGTCACCTTGTCATTCGTTCGTAAATGGAGCATAAATGGGTAGTCAGAGTTGAAATCTTAGTTTCCCGAAGTTGAGAATGAATACCTTAGTTTCCCGAAGTTGAGAATGAATGTCGAATGTGCGACTGACATATGTATGATCAAAATGTTTTGGTTGTATACATTTGAAGATCATATTATATGCATACCTCTGTTTGAATACGTTGGAAACAAATCTGAAAAAAAAGCATATCAGACACCAAATTGGTTGAAACTTCAATTCCTTATCCAATTTGTGCGATATATTGAACCGATTTAGATAAAGACACTAGGTTGAATGAAAGTTGTGGATTTAACTGTCCTCTAATTTGAACAATTTTAGTCTTAATACTTTAGTCATTTACTATGTATACAATTATAAATTTAGTTTCATATTCTTTAATGGGATTCTTCTAAATTTTTGTAATTTTCAAATTTTGAAAATTTAATTTTGACACAAATTTCAATATTGAGTTTGCGATCATATGTTTGTTGCATTATATTTTTCATTATATTTTTAAAATAAGAGCTTAATTTTAATTTTAATTTTAATATTTATTGTTTGGTGACCATTGTAATTTTAAAATTTGAAATGACTAAATTAAAGTATTAAGAATTAAAATTAAATTTTTTGTAAAGTACAAGGATTAATAGCAGTATTTAACAAATAATTTTGGTTTGATTGTAGGTCCCGGTTTTCAACATAAACCAAATGAACCAAAAAAAAAAATAAAAATAAAACATTGACCAAATGAGCATTTATTTCTATTGAAGTTCATTAAGACTCAGTAGCATTTATATATTAGTAAGTTGTAGCGTAGTACAAAATTATGTTGAAAACCTGAATAACAAAGTTCCTGAAACGGGAATATAAAATTCGTGTGTTTTGAAATGTATATGATCCACTTGATCTTGAAGCTTATCAAGCTAGAACTTTTCACATCTTCAACGCTCTGAGAGCCGATAAATTATATAATCATAACTAAAGTGAAGAATATTAAACTAATTTACATAATATGTTCCTGCTCTGCTCGTCCCTAGTTCCGAATATCTTTTATTCTGGAGCAGCTCTCAATCACCTGGTCCCTTCAAATGTATGCCAAACATCCATATATCTGGAAATAGAACATTTGATTCCCAATCAGAAAAAGACATGCTCATGAAGGAAGGACGACATTTCAAAGATAATGCGAGGCAAAAGAACAACGATATTAAGAACAGTGTGGCAATAACTTGGTGGTGAAAAATCTAAGTGTAGAGCATCCTATGTTACTTGAATTCAGGTGTGTGCAAAATACATATTTCTATGATCCACGCCCACAAATATATTAGACGCAAATACTTCAATAAAGAAAAGAAGAGTCGGAGCAACATTCAGAATCCCAAACTTACGTATCTGCAATCTTATATCAATTACGTAGACATTAACTGCTAAAATAAATTATTATGCTAATATATTTAAACGTTTAGCCAATTCAACTCGACTCTTGGGAGTTTATGTTTGCAATTAAGAATTCAAGACTGAATTATGATGGGGCACTCAGACATCTAAAATGTTAAGCACTAGAGATCGAATGAAATATATACATGTAATATAAGTGTAACTTAGGAAGAATGAATTATGAGATAATCAAGCAACATTTTGGCACCTCAAAGCTTACCTTTAATGCTAAAACATTTTCGGTGATGCAGTTACAGAGAGGATACTTATTTGGAAGCAGAGCTTGTAGCACATGAAGCTTGTGCACTGGTTTCAATTGAGGGAGTTCCTCCACCAGCATCAGAAATCTGGTGATTATTTGATTCTAGATTAGAGTTGTCTTCCGAACTGTTCGATACAGTAGCCGTACTTGTTCTATCATCTCTGGTTTCTAAACGCTCCATCATACGCGAGACTGATGCAATGCCAGCATTAACCTCTCTCCTAACTTGAGAACCAAGATCTGACATGGAAGTGTTGCGAGAGAAAAACCTCTCTTTCCACCCCCTTGTACTCTTTGAAATCGACTCCTTGTATCTTAAAAGGTTCCATAAATCAAAATATAATAGCAAATTTATAATATATCATGTAAAAGAATCATTGAAATACAACCCCAAATAAAATCTCAAAATGTTACCTCATTGAAGCAGCATTAAACCTTGATTTTAATGATTCTGAAAACGACTGGAATTCTGAAGGTCCTGCTCTATCTTGACTATTAGGAGATTGATTGGGAGACCTCCAGCAAGAGAACAATATATAGGATATTATTGCGATTGACATAAAGCAAGGCAGAAAAGAGTGTTCTAGTAAGGACAATTGAGTTAGAGAACAGCAAGTACCTATTGTTCAAGGGATTCCCCTGATTATCGACCAAAAGAACACTGGAGCCAGATGCCAAGGTGGACTGTTGATCAGCTTCAGCAGAAGGTATAGGAGTAATTGATGGTGAGGATTCTTCCCCCACAGTTCTCGCAGGAGAGGATGGAGTGTCGATGGTGATTGCAGGGGCTGGCAAACCTTCTCTCTGAGTTGGTGATGATGAAGAGAAAGGGTCAGTAGAGAGAGCATTTGGATTAGCTGAAAATACCAAGAACTGGGGCCGCGCTTGACCAGATGACCTATTCCTCGGACCTTCCCTCCTTGCAAGATGACGCGCTCGCCCCATCGCAGCGGCAGCAGCCAAGTGCTGGATTATGCGCTCCTCAAGCTCGGTTTCATTTGCCCCCACAGGCAGCTGCATTGAAAGCAAACCATAAGAGTATGTGGCTCTTTGGGCTTTTTAGGTTCGATTTGATGATCATAAAAATGAGGATGATACGCATCTAACTTGAAGACAAGAAATACATACATGTTGCAGGTCAAATTCCCCCAAAGTCGGGTGATGGAATATGGTTGCATTTCTAGATGGATTGAACCTAAAACTCCTTTCATGTTCAACAGCCTCAAGCAACTCCTGGCTGCCAAAGCAAGAGCAATGATTAGCATGTCTAATACACATATAGGCTAGAAGAATCTAGAACAAGTAAATAAAAAAATTTACAAAAGGAAATAAACATTAAACAAGCACCACCTAGTTGGATCTTTCAGGCTAATTGGCTGCCAACACATGGGACATTGAGAACTCCTTTGACACCTGCATGATTAAAATAGTTAAATGACAAATTAAGATAAATTATCTTTTTCTGTTTCTTTCCCTTTATGATAAGAATGAAGGCATTTCGTATGTAATGCAATGAACTTGATGGACATGGCCCAGAAATTAATGACAAATTCTTTTATCAAGTGAAATGATTGCAAATCAAGGGGGGCACGAAGTTGTCAATGATATTCTTTGACAGATTCTACTAAAGCATCCCACCTAATGGAAACCAGACTTCAAATGTGAAGCTTTCCTTTTAACAATCTATGTTAGAATTATATATAGCTGTTCTAGACTAGTTCAGAAATTGAATGGCAGTACAAAAGCTGTCATTTTAAACTGGAGATTCCACTTGTATGTGACATCCAAAACAAATCCTCTCTAATACTGCCTATCATTCCAATATTCTATAATTTTTCAAGTATTAGAAAAAACAAAGTTTCAGAAATATTCATCTCTGCAAACCCCAGTGAGAAAATCTCCATTTACACATTATACAACTAATGTACCACTAAACACCTCTATTTCATCATCACACTCTAATTTCTGTTAATAAGATCCTTTGATAGTGGTAACAGAAGAGGTGAGAGAAGCAGTTTCAACAAATAACAATAGCTGGCATCTACAAAAATTTTATACACTCTCAACAAGTAATCAAGCTTCACTGAACCCACATTACTGACATCTACAAAAATAATAGGTTACTTCACTCAAGTAATTTTTGCTTTCTTGGACAAGCAATGGGACACATCAGGCATAATCAACAATATTAAAGGATAATATCTCTTTTATGGTGATCAAAAAATGAAATCGACAATGTGCTTACATACTTAAAAGTCCTTAATGCTTCTTTCGACACATCAGTGCACTAGACCTAGCCAACTAGAATGCAAATTTATTTTACTTTAGCATCATAATTGGATTATCTAATCTTGTTATTACAAACCTTCCTGCTTTTATGACACTAAATAACTTGCAATGCAGAACATAAAAACTATGTTGGATATCGATATAGTTTCAACATGCCATGCTCAATCTTTTTCTATTTGTCTTTTCCATATATTTGGAGGATGATGCCCCCATATCAATGTCCAAATATGTGCCAGATACAGATACCTTAGGGAAAATGAAGAGTTCGAGTAACATAGCACAAATCACAAAAGAACTTGCAATGCATAACAATATGTAAATATAAAAACCATAATGCAAGAGTGTCAACTAAATTAAACCTTTCCCAATTTTACTGGAGAAATAGAGAGTTCTACAAACCTAAGTCATTTCCAGACTGTTTTATAAAGTAAGCAGATACTGCATTCAAAATCAAAACTAAATCATCGAGCCATTACTAATTATATGTGCTGATTCAACATGAACTTATAAAATAGAAAAGAAATTCCTACTACCATTCAAGAACGCACTGCAGATGAAACTCGTGCTTGCAGCTAGTCACCTGTAAGTGACACAACAAACAAGGATCAAAAGATTGCCCATCCACGTATCGAACAAAAACCCAAAATAAAATTTCGGGGCATACATACAGTGAATGGATTGCTTTCACAAAATGCTTCAAGGCATATGCTACAGGCATCATCACAAGCATCCTGGATTCCACCTTCCACAAATGCCGCAGCAGAGGTTAAATGCGCCTCAGACTTGGTATCTTCCATGCCCTACAAATGCCAAACACCAAAGCATATATTTTCAATCTCAATTTCAAATTAAAAAAAAAAAAAAAGGGAACTAACGCAAGTCTTAGGTACAAAAGTGGAGCCAAACCCACGCTGACCAGTAAATAATTTCCACAACTTGATAACCATCAAAATAGTCCACATATGATCAACAGCAAAGATATAGACGCCACACAGATCAGATGTAAATGCCAGTTATTATAACATAAGATCAACAAGATTAAGTCCTAGAAACTTCTAAGAAAGAAAACTACTAAAACAGAACCTCCAAAATTCAGAATAGATAAAAAAAATCCATACAAAAACAACTTTTTTCCAAAAAATCTGAAACTTCAACTCCATTTCTCACCAACGAAACACTTCCAGAAGAAGCCGGAAACAAAATCAAAGAAACACTCAGAATTTACTTTACCTCCATTTTTGAGAGTTCAAAAGAAAATCTCTTGATTATAAACCAAGTAGATCGATTAATAAAACAGGAGTTCTGAAAAAATAAGTTTTCTTTTCTCTGTTTGTAGATTGGGCAAAACGCAATACTTTGAACTTGGGGATTTTTTGTTGTTGTTCCTCAAGGAAGGATCAATGGAAGTAAGGAAAGACTTTTATTATAGTGTGAAAGTGAAGACTGAAGAGAGTGGAGTAAGAGAAGACTTTGGGCTGGGCAAAAGCAAACAAATTGCCTAAAGCTGGGTCCTCTGGAGTCTGTGGTTTCGCCACGCGGCATCATCACTGTACTGTCTTTGAGATTTTGACTCTTCTTTTCTTTCTTTAATCATTCTGTCACACCCACGTAATTAATTATTTGCTAGTGCAGTATTTTTAAAAATACTGTATAAAAATTTATTTAAAATTTGAATATTTAGTATTACGTTAAAAAGTAATTTTAAAAAATAAAATATCTATTTTAGACATATTATTATCAAGTAATTTAATTAATATTATTATATTTTAGTAAAAATATAAAAAAATTACTATAATTGATTTATATTTTAATATATGAAATATAAATTTTAAATATTTTTAAGTAATAAATATTAATTACTTATAAAATTTAATTAGAATATATAAACTACATTTTAAATATTTAGATATAACCATTAAATATATGTAATTAGTAATTTGAAAAATTTATTTTTTTATTTTTAATTAATATTTTAACACATTTGTAATTAAGCACCAAGAAAAAAAAGGAAAGTATTATGTTATTGAAGAGGTGAAAAAGTAATTAAGTATTAAAAGTGCTTTTGAGAGAGGAAAACCTAAAAATTTTAGCTTCTCATTTTCAGAAGTATTTTTAAAAAGTACTTCTGAAAAACTAAAAATTTCAGCCAAAATTTAGGTTAACTAAAACTTTTTTAATTGAAAAAAAAGAAGACGATACTAGTCATCCGTGGAGGTATTGTAAATTAATTTGGTATTGTTTGCTTTGAGAGAAAATATTTATATTTATCCATCTATATATATCTGTTAATTGATGAAATATAAAAAAATATTACTTTTACAAAATCATAAATATTATTTTAAAAATATTTTTGTTATTTTATATTTTATATTAAAAGTTTATAAAATGTACATATTTTATTCAACATACTAATATTCATTATGAAAAGTAAAATTACAGGAGAGCTTGAAATTCAATTAGTGGATTATTAATTATGAACTCAACTCGATACAATGTTTATTTAATGATCCAATCACAGGTTAAATTCTTGTTTCGAGAGGTAAATTAAAAATAAATATTACAAACATCACAAATTAAGGCCAAAACTACTAAAAGATTTTTAGGGATGATTAGAATCTCAATTCAAAGTATAGATACAAAACTAATCGTCAAATTCAAAATGGCATGTTGTCATTGGTAAAAGTGCAGCAGTCTCAAGCCGTGAAGCCTCAGCTTGAAATTCAATTAGTGGATTATTAATTATGAACTCAACTCGATACAATGTTTATTTAATGATCTAATCACAAGTTAAATTCTTATTTCGAGAGGTGAATTAAAAATAAATATTACAAACATCACAAATTAAGGCCAAAACTACTAAAAGATTTTTAGGGATGATTAGAATCTCAATTCAAAGTATAGATACAAAACTAATCGTCAAATTCAAAATGGCAAGTTGTCATTGGTAAAAGTGCAGTAGTCGCAAGCCGTAAACCAGAGGCTTCAATCGTTAATATGGAGGAGTAAATTAGCATATTGATAGTCAAAAACTACATCATAGTTAATATTTAAAATGCCTTGTAAGGGGTGGAGGGCTCCATTTCATAAATGGTTCGACGGTTGATTAAACTCAAAAAAGAAAGGGTTATTGTGAGAAATTTCGAGTATCCTTTAAAAGCTTCCAAATAATATTTTTTTTCCTTAAAAAATGGCAATGTTTGCATGCCTCCTGAATCTCCTAACAAATATAAACAATAAAATTGAGTCCAAATACCTAAGTCATCATAATAATATTCAATACCTTAACTTCATCATTTTAGACTTCATTTAGTTTTTGTATCAATTTATTAAATAATTTTTTTCACGGTGGGTGTGCTATAATTTAATCGAGTTATATTTAATATTTTGGCTAAATTGATATCACAATTCAACTAAATATCAATTTAATTGGAAATTAGTATTTTTTAAGTAATAAATATAATTATAAGTGTGTTTTTAAATTTTTATATTTAATAATCTAGTTACTTCTAAAGGAGTTTGCTTTAAAGAATCTCATATTTCTGGAGGTACTTTGAAATTTTAGAATAATATTTTTTCATTTAGATTTTAAATATTATTTTAATAATCTTATATTAATCTTACCCTTAAACCAAATTAAAATTAAGAAAATTTCAATATCATCTCTTAGTTAGATAATTTAAAATTCTTGGAGGAATTTTTCTTTAATATTAATTATACCCTTCAAATTTAAAAAATTTACCCTGAAATTCCCCATAATTAATGCATGCCATATAGTTATTTTTAAAGTTTATCTCTTAATTAAAATATGCAATGTAATTATTCAGGATTTGGATTAAAAAAAAGGCAACTCATCCCATTATTTGTCCAAGGAAATTAATTTACTTATTATCGTTCTTTTTCTTTTTAAAATTTTATTTTTAATAACTAAATTGTTGTTTCGTGAAAAAAAAAAACTTATTATGTATTGTTATCACATGTTGTATGCAATTTTTATATTTTATTTTAATTATAAGCTAAGTCTTAGTTTTATTGGTATCGATATTGTTACCAGTATAAGAAAACGTGAATTTCAGTATGCTGAAACCCATTATCCTCTTATTTAAAAGTTAGAGAGAAATTATGGGTAATTTTAGACATTGTTTTAGAACAAACAAATATGACAAAAATCTATAACGAGATTAATATTAAAAAAATCATAAAATTCAAATTTAATATTATCATGTATTGACGAATATGAATTATATAAAAAATAATAATAAAGACAAAGTCATAATTTATCTATATTTAATATATGAACTCATTTTCTTTATGATCTAATCTCATACAATAGCACAACCTTAATATTTGACCATTGTATTACAGATTGTTCATTATATTATCTTGATTTTTTAAATCAACTAATTATTATAAATGAATTTTACATTATTAATTATTTATTAGTCGAGACAAAATTAATAATTTGATTTCATCACTATTTATAATCAAAGACAAATTAATAAAATATATTTTTAAAATAATTTTATATTGAAATCTTACATTTTAACGTAAATTTACATAAAACAAATGAAGCAAACACTGTTATATTCCAATATAATCTTACATCATATTAATAAAACAATAGCATATAATATTTTTCTTTACCTCTCATGAACCAAAGTAATCTAAGATACCCAATCATTTTTTTTATCACAAAAAAAAAAAGAGCACATAATCTAGTATTCACGGTTCCTTAAATTTGATTGGAAAAAAAATTAAATTCAACGGGGTTGTCAAGTTGGAGCAAGTTGAACTCATCATAAACCTAATCGATATAAATATTTAAACAAATTTTCAATTCACTTTAATTAAAGTTAAAAGCAAAAAATAAAGCTTATAAATTCCACTCAACTATATCCCTATCTACAGTAGCTACTATAACAAATTGAACCAATACAAACATGATATAATTAATAAATATGAAAATATTATAATAAAATATTAATAAGCATACACTATATTCCAATTTAAAGTTTTAGAATATTTAATATATATATTTATATATTTGTGTTAATGACATAAAAATAGACTTAATTGCACCAGACAATTCCAAATTATTGATAAACTTTTAAATTGGTGTGTAAACTTTAAAAAATTTTAATGAATCCTAAAACTGAAGTATCTTTCAAATCAGGTATTTTTATTGATATAATTGTCAATTTTGGTGTTAAATACCAAATTGGGTCTAAAGATTTAATTAGAGGAATACTTTAATTTAAGGATTCAATTGAAAAATTTTAAAATTTAAGGATCAATGTAAAATTTAGTTCATAATTTGAAAGTGTCTAGTGCAATTAACCCTGACAAATAAATGCGCATATACGCAATTTGCGATTTAATTAAATCACTAAAACAGTCAGAGAAATAGGGAAAAAATAAAATAAAAACCTTTTGATTTAATAAAATAAGATCCCCGTTTTAGTTTGGTGTTTCTTCTCTCTGCGAAGGACTCCTCCAAAATCCAGCCCCACGAAACCGGTCCCACATTTTCTGTTCAAATTCAACGGCTCTGGAGCAGGAATCATCATGATTATCAACGCCACAGTCACATGGCTCACCTTTCCCCATCATGTGGTCGAGTTCAGCTTCCAATTCCTCCCCTGTGGGCCTGCATTTAGTCGGGCCCAACAAATCTTGTTGATTCTTCTTCTTCTTCTTCTTCTTCTTCATCAGATGTCGCTTCTTCCATCTCAAAACCTTCCTGCAAAGCCTAGCGGGAATCTTATAAAGGGCCAAAACAAGCAGCTCTATGATACTACATGGACAACAGCAACACACCGCCGTGCACTCCGCCGCGGTGACACCCATTACTTCCCCACATTTCTTCCCTTTCTTGGCCATCTTCGAGTCCTTCGATATCGAAAGCGCTGCTGTCCTCCGTTTCACCGGCGGTGCTTTCGTCAAGAGACAAGTCATCGTTGACCAAAAGGTATGTAATTATCCCTAAGTTCTTTTACTCAACCAAAAAGAACGAAGAGAGAGAGAGACAAGCGTGATTTTGAAAGACAAGAAACTATGCGAGAACCTAATTGTTGATTCATTTTGAAACGGGTTTCCAGATCAACGAAGAAAACACAAAGGAAAATCGCGGGGCATATGGGAGAGAAAAGGAAAATCCAACGAGAAAATTAAAGAGAATATTTTCTTTAAACAAAGCATACCGCTTAATTAAGCAAAGTGGACGTTTGATTTGATAGAAACCCCTTTTTTTTTTTTTTTTTTTGTTACAACGAAATTATTTTGTTATTGACTATATCATTTTCCGTTACTATAGCTATAGGTTTAACCATTATTTATGGCCAAAATAAAGTTTTACCATTATGAGTTAATAATGCAAATTTAATTTCCTTTAAATATGCAATTTTAATTGAAATTAAAATTAAAATTAAAATTATAAGATAAAATGATAAATACTAATAATTTATTTTTGGAAAATTTTCAAAAAGTGTGCTTATTTTTTAATTTAAAAAATCAATATGTTAAATTCATTTTAACAGTATCAAAACTCAGAAGCTATTTTAACATTTAAGGTTTTTATTTTGATAGTGTTAGTATTTATGTTTACATATGAAATACTTTTAACATATAATTTTTTAAGGAAAATAACTAAATAAAAAATATAGTCAAATTTAACAAGGATAGAACCCTTTCAGAATGATTTGCATACAATAAATTAGTAAAATCCACAATGCAAAATCATGAGAAAGAGAGATGAAAAGAATATTTCCTTCAGAGTAATTTGCATACAATAAACCACCGAGCAAAAGAATGAGCGACATTATTATAATTTCTACGTATCCAATAAAACGAGAAGTGCTTAAACTGTTCCTTAAGCATTAAACAATCATTAACCAACGCTCCTAACTCAGATACATCATCCAAAGGACGTATCAAAACATTCACAACCACTTAACAACTGTTAAAATAACATATAAATTTATATTTTGCAAATAAAAAATTTAATAAATGTATTAATATTCAGTTTGTTCCATTTCAAATTTATTAAATGATTTTAGTTTTAATATAAAGTTAAATTTATTAAAATAAACCAACCATATAAAATTGAATGTTTTAACTTTAATGATTAAATATAACTCAAAAATAAAAAAATTAACAAAAATATAACTCTTTTTAATTATTATATATTTAATGAAAGATTTTTAATGAAATTAAAATTCTTCCTTATAAATTGAATAAACTTACTAAAATTAAATTTATAATGGCTACTAATTATTTTTATTAACGTAAAAAAAATTCACATTGATATATATGTTATTAACGTAAAAAAATGGCAATTAATATATGTTATTATAGATAGACAGCAAATTGAAGGTTTTCGTATATTATAAGATCTCAATAAAAGATTGTCATTTTCCCCATTTACGTGAGAGCTAGAATTTTGAAGTTTGAAAATGTCTTCAAACCCGTCGTGCTAAAACTGGGATTTTTTTTTCTTTTGGCCGTCACCTGAAAGGCTGGAAAACCGAGTCCAAGGACTTTTTAAAAAAAAAAAAAGGGCTGATGGCATCCACGTGTTAGCTTCTGGGACGTCTAGAAGATGGACGGAATGAGAGTAGAATGGAGTAGTTTAGTTGTCATGTCATTTTCAATATTAATTATATTAATTTTCAGTCAAAAAAATTTTCCCAGTTGACTTTTTATTTTCTTCATTATTGTGAATGCGTACCCCTTTCTTATTCTCTTTAATATTGACTTTTTTTTAAGAGAAAAAATGGGAAGGAGTGAAAAGGTGGAAAATAAATTTTGAATAGGAGAGAAGAAAATGAAAGAGACGTAAATAAATGACGAGAAGCCAATAGATATTCGTTGGCCGAAACCGAAAACAGAAGGATCAGAAGACATATGTCATCAGAATGCTGTATTGTTACAGAGAAAAACCTGAAACAGATAAGGATCAGAAATATGTCCTCAGAATGCTGATATAGTGATATTGTTGCAGAGAAATGGAAGTCAGTTTGATATCAGGATCGTGGCTTTCAATCTCCTTTGAGAGAAACACTGACCACTCTTTCATCGATACAACACGGAATCCACTGAGCGTTCACATTTGAAAGAAACCTCGACCACCCCTTTCATCGATACAACACAGAACACCGTTTTTTAATCGTGAGAACGTGTTGCTCCAAATTACTGCCCTTACCACCTTGCAACCCCAGAAGCATGCTATAGTTTCTAAAGTTGAACTTCCATGGCGATTCACGTTCAAAATGGAGATTGAGATAATTCAATCTACCGATAAAACCCAACCGGTGAAGAACCACTGCTAAGATGAGCATGCGTAGTGCTAGGATCATACCGGGTTTTCCAAGCAACCAGTTCTTTGCCTTCTTTGCACCTTCTGCTCCTTTCTGGATCCTATCTGCCCAGCGCATCTGGAACAAGATAGTGAAGTGGGAATGTTATAATTTAGTGGCAAAAGTGGTTAACATTATGATAAAGAAAAGCCCACCACAATTGGCTCAATAAGATACAACTTTGAGAAGGATGATAAATGGTAAGGATGAAGTTGAAGCAATGTGTAGACAAAACCACACTATTCAACTATAATAATTTGAGATAAAGATTGAAACATTTATAATGATAAATGGTTTAACAATTATATAAACTATGTTCTAAATAGCCAAAAATTTTAAAACAGGGTATCGAAACAAGTACCTTTCTATCCAATTCCTCGGGTGATAAAGATGCCATAGCTTCTTGTGCTCTGGCATCTTCACGAGAAAGCTTCAATCCAAATTGTTCACCCATGTTTTCCATTATGTCTGGGCTCATGTTTTTCATCATTGATGCAAACATCTGCCAATTTATAACAAAACCTTGAAAGCCACGAACTTGGGGCAACTTAAGCTCTAATCATGAAGAGGCACTTGCGATTGAGAAGGACAACATTCTTCGTCATACCTGCAGCATCGCTGGATCTTTCATTTGGTTTCTCATCTGTTCTTGTAAATCAGCAGTTGATGTAGGCAAATTCGACTGAGAACTCATTGGATTCGGAAAACGACTGGAAGAACTGGTTTCACCAAAACCATTATTCCCATTGGAGACAGATGCCGTCTGAAATTCTGGATATTTTACCTCAGCATCTGAATCCAGTCTGCTACTCTTTACAGCTGTTGATGTGGAAATAGAGTCATTCCTTTTGAAAGAGGCTACTGCTTCAAACATTTTCTGAAGCTCCTCTGGAGGCATCTTGGTTATCATATCAGTTGCAGATTTAAGCATGTCAGGTGTTACATTGGGATGAACTGATCCAGGTCCAAATCCATTTGTCAAAGGACTTGTATATGGGCTTTCCCCCTGAAATGAAGAAGCCAATTGAACCATTTTTTGTAGCTGTTCAGGTGACATTTTGCCGATCATATTTGTAGCAGTCTTGAACAAGTCTGGTGACACCTCTCAAACTTTACCGCCACTCAAAGCAGAAAGGGTATCAGGATCAGCATTAGAAATGAATTTCTGAAACGATCTGCTAATACAAGGGGAAATGGGAGAATTGTCAATTTTGGGACCTACTAAATTAATAATAGAGCACAAAAAATTGATTCAGCACAGACCAGAAACTTTTAGTCCTACAAGTTCTACTTCTAGCAACAGTAACCTTTTTAAGTTCATAATCTCATTATCCACCATGGACATGCATCAAAGCGAATTGTAATTATTTGCATACTATAAGGTGATAATAAGATTTAGAGCTAAAACAACGAGAAATAAAGAGAGCAGAAACCGTATAAGCGGTTGGGGGAAAGCCTTAATTTTTTTGCACCTAAGCTGATATATAGCTAGTGTCAATGTGCTTTGAAGTTCTCTTAAATGATCTTCAAGTATCAAAGTTCACATCATTTTTTTATATATTCGACAGCATAGATGACATAATATGGCATTACCAGATTAAGTAATTGACCACCAAACAAACAATTGTGAAAATCATAACAAACCTAAGGGCTCCTGGATCATTTTTTAGAGCCTCCGGGCACTCAGAATTGGCTGTCATGTCCCAAACGTTTTTCCCACTCTCATTCTTTAGATAATCCAGTACTTTCTCGTGGTTGTTTCGATGAATATGCGGTAAATGAAGTTTGGCGAGTAGCTGAAGAGGTGCTTGCAGCTTCTTCAGTTATTTCTTCAATTGCCACACCTGTGAAATAACGAGCAAATAGAAGTGTAAGCATCAAAGACACAGACACAGACACAGACATATACATATACATATACATATACATATACATATACATATACATATACATATACATATACATATACACATACATATACATATTATATATATGTGAGAGAATATCCATAAGAAAATGCAAAATATAGGATGTTAAATTTACCTTGAGGTGCCTGATGACTGCCTTCTCTAGCCAATCTTTCCTCAGCATCCCTACATTAACAATTGACATCACTAACTACCACGGCGCATTCAAACAAAAAGTGACTTATCAGCAGTTTTATGAATAATGGTTAATAACTAAACTACATACCATAAAAGAAAAGAGAAAAAAAACGACAATTACAAAATGCACCTAACGTGTCCCAGCCAATAATAATCATGACATGTGTTGGTGCATAACTACTTCAAAGGTGAATGCACCTGACTACAACTTATCCCGTGTTTCCACAATCTTAAAAAAATCATACCTCAATACATCAGCAATTGTTTCATCACCAGGGTAAACTTCATGTGCCTTGCTCAAATCCGAGATGGCATCCTAATAAATTGCAGAAAGTTATAAAGCAAACACATGTGCAGATTATTCCAGAATTTGAAAATGCATGCTTGACCTATATGCATATAGAACCCACTTCTAGTTGGCCCAGTTCTTTGTATGCTTGACCTCTTCGGTAAAGAGCTTTGACATTCTTTCCATCATCTGACAAAACCTGAAATAAAAATTGGTAAAATCAGCTAGATAGAAGATGGAAGACGCAAGCTATTATACACTAAATATACAAAGAACATCTATCTGTTTATTTAATTAGTAGCCTAGTCTAGTGACATTAAAGAGAGTTTTTTCTTTTTTTTTTCATATTATATTGGGATGAGGATAATAACTTGAGATATAATTTATGATAAAACCTATAGTACTGTACCATGAAAATAAAGGGAAAACTGGAATCTTCGTACCTCAGAGCCTTCTTTTATACATTCATCATATTGCCTTGTTTTCAAGTATCAGGACATCAGATTAAGAGAGCATGCCAATAAAAGTGTTCTTCCATTGGAGGAAGGAATTCCTTTCAGGTTTTTCTTTGCCTAATATTGTGGAAGAGGAAATGAAGATTTTAATTAATGACAATAAAATACAAATAAGCTGAGATAAATTTTAAGAAAAAATTGAAATATAAATCGCTGGCTTACAAGCAAATATTTCTCAGAGGCATCATCAAACCTCCCCTGCTTATGAAGCTCATTCCCCTAAAAAACATATAGATATACTCGCATGTCTGATGCTAGTTAATAAGAGAAAAGAGTAAATAAACCAGAAATATGACAGGGTGAACCATAAATTAAAGTTATAAGACATCGATGCCGTTCTTCTCTTATTTGAAAATAATTCCACGGTGAAAAAGTCTTCTCAAGATTCAATGTGTAAAGTTAGCAATAATAATACCATTAGTTTTTGGAAACTGATTAACAGAACGAAAGCCATGCACTCAAGCACCAATTGAGGAAATCATATTTTATTCATGTCCAACCATAAGCGAGGGTTTCTAGATTTTATGGAATGGGAATTAGGAATGAAATTTATTTTCATTATCTCTTTTAGAAGATACTATGCCGCCACTCGGACTCGAACCGAGATGCTTTAGCACTGTTTCTTAAGAGCAGTGTGTCTACTGATTTCACCATAATAGCTTGCTCGAAATCATAATAACCAATTTTTTAGTCAATAGTCGAGATTGAAGGTAAAGGGGTCAATTCAATGTAAAATGTCAAATTTGTTAGTAAGCATTTAATTTTTATTGATAAATAACAACTCGTTGAAATAGCAATTTGAAGATTCAAAAGGAATCTTTAGTATTTATTGTATCATTTTATTTATTTAATTATCCTTTCTATTTAATTAGGTCGTCAATAGAGATTTTTTAATTTGTGTTTTCCTAAAAGAGAACTCATTTATTGTAACTAAACTAACTAGTTGTAACTTCAATTCAATTCATAGATAAAATTCAACAAAACAAAAAAGGGTTCTTTATCATTTTCATTTTTTAATGATTCATTTCTCATTCTTTTGTATGATTTTTATGAATCTATAAAAAAATGCTTATTAATTTACTGAAAAAATGAATGAAAAAAATATGATTTTTAGAGATCACAATTTCAGCACCACCGATTTTGATTTTGAAAACGAAAATGGAAAATGAGAGTCGCCACCAATCCTTTTTTTATGAGGTGTGATCGGATCACCTCGTGACTTGATCATTTTAGTAAAAGGTTTGATTTACTAAAATGACAGTTTTGGTCTACGAAATTCAGAAAACGGGTTCGGGATTCGGTTACGTACGAGAAAGAATTAGCACTCTCGTAACGCCCAAAATTGGTACCTAATTAATTAATTGATGTCTTAGTGTCGAAAGTCGAAAGCTCAAAAAGAAATTTAAAATACGATCCCTCTTTATACTATGTTATTTTTACGTGAAAGTCGTTTGAATGAATCAAAATGTATGTTAAAGGCCATTTATCTCGAGGTAGCAAAAGAAGCCATATCCCATAAGTTAGGACACGACGTCTTAACTTCTCCAAAAAAAGCCAACCCTTTATTTTATTATTTAATCGAATTTTGAATTTCAAAAGGATGTTCGGTTATTTTGGATTCAACGAGAAAATCGAAATCCCGTAAGTTAGGTACAACTTCTCGAATTTCTAAAAAAAACGCGGAGTATTGCTTATTTTAAAACAAAATTTAATGTATCAGGTAAAATATAATGTGATTTGGTAGTAAAATGTAAAATGAATTACGGTGCTTATGCGCATAACGGAATAATAAATATGTTAATGCATGACAATATAAAGGACGAAAATAAAATAACAAACCAAAATAAATGGAAAATAATAATTAAAAAAGAAATAGAAATTTAGAACCAAAAAATTAATACTAAACAAATAAATAAACAGGTATAGTGTAACACAAATTAAAAATCATAATATTAATAATAATGATGACGACATTAATAATAATAATAAATTCTGAAATTTTAAAGCTATATAGAAAGATATAAATTCATTTTTTAATCTAACCAAGCACAAATTACGGAGAAGCTCATAGATGGCAGCACAATTTCAAATCCTGTAGTTCTTCAATTTTAAGATGTCCTAGCCATCTTTTATTTTGGTTTTTCTTTTGTTCTATAAGAACCATCAATGTCTTCAGAATACCCTTATAAAGGGAATAGCAATTAGTATATAATTAAAATACAAACAAGTACATCAACGAGATGGAATAGTTAATTACACCAGAAATTGCACGCATATTTCACAGGATTTTGAGTTGTGGATTAATGTGGAAAATATCAGTAGCCTGTTAAAAACAAGGATTTAACAGACACTTCAATGTTCCGATTCTAACAAACTCTTAGCCTCCTCGAAAGTTGCCCAAACACTTTGTAATTCTGCTCCCAGTTTTTCGGATAACAAACCTGAATGAGACAACCATTGCTCTACCTTTTTGCCAGATGTGGCTCTCATTATTTGTAGCTGTTCTAATCTCCTTGACTCAAGCTTCAATTCTTCATCAATGGCCTTCATCTCCGCTTCTGTCAGATCCACATAAAAAATACTCTGCTGGTATTCCAAGATCAAGTTATCGATTTCAGATTTCCCATTCTCTGTAATTTTGAGGAGGGTATTTTTCTCTTGGATTGCACTTTCCATGGCAAACTTCAATTCCTCCACTGACTTTGATCCTTTCTGTATTTCCATTGAAACACCTTCCATGTCTTTTTCTACCTTCGTCAGTTTCTTGTTCAAATCCTGGAATCTCATTTTAATGGCTGCCAAGCTTTCACGTGATGACTTGATATCATTTTGCAGCTTGCTTTTCTCTTCTTCAGTCTTCAGTAACTCAGTAGCTTTGCCACCTAAACATAAGTTTCTCTGGGAGGGGTCAACTTTATCCAAGTTATCAATGGCAAATAAAACCTTGTCATTCTCTTGTCTTTTACTTTCTTCCTCAAGTTTTGATTTCAACAACACAATGTTGCTCCTTGTTGCAGATTCAGATTCCCGTATCTTACTCAACAACACCTCGATTTCAGCCTTTGACTTCTTAAGATTGGCTAGTTCGTCTTTCTTGTTATCCAAGTATGACAATGAAGCATTTAATCTCATCCTTGCTCGAGCTTCTCGCTGTTCAAAGTAAGCAACCGAAGAAGAAAAGTTTGAAAGAGAGTATTTGAGTGCTGATAACTTGCTGTCAGTTAAAGCTTTTCTTTCTTTTGTTTCTGAAGAAATGATTGCAACAGATTCAAGGTGTCGTTGTTTCTCCTCTATCCCACTTTCTGTTACTTCTATTTCTCTGGAAAGGTTATCAATCTCACAGAATGATTTCGCAAGGGAACAAAATTCGTTAACTGTCTTGGCGGAATATGAAAGCTTTTCAAGTGCCTGTTTCAGAATTGCTCTTGCAGAATTTAAATCTTCAGACAACTTTGCAGCAGTAAGATCTTGGTCTATTTCCATGTAATTCCCTGCTTCTGATTGAAGATCGGAATGCACATCTTTGACACTTGGGATCACTTCAATAGCACCAAGCATATTCAACTCTAGACTTTCACCCGCATCCTGCATAAGTGAGCAAAGGGGAGCAGTTCCACCCTCTAAATCCTTTGAGTCAAACTGGACATGAGGCTTATCCAAGCTGTCTTCCCCTCCATCAACTTCAACTAGCTTTTCAGGGCATTCGAATTCTCTAGGCTCCATTCTGTTTGGACTTCCTGAAGAAGAAAACATTCTTTTGAACTCATCTCTCTCCTGCATTGCTCTTTCATACAAACCCATCAATTTTTCATTTTCTTCATGCATTTCCGTTAGCTGTTGCTCGAGGTTATCAACAACTTTCTTCAACTCGACCTGCTTTTCTTCACAATTTTCATGTAAAGCAGCATCAGTGTGGTCTATAGTGTCATTTTCATTAATGTCACCTTCATTTGAAACTTTATAATTTCTTTCAGCAGCATTCTGTTCATATAGTTCAAGGAGCTGCTTGTTATCCTCAACATAGCTCTTAAGCTTCAATCGTAATTCTTCGTTCTCTTGAGATAACTTAAATGCTCTCTCATGAGCTTCAGCTTCTCTCTGACTTGCAGCTGCTATGGCATCAACCATTGTTTTAAGCTCCAGTTGGTCATTAAGTTTGATAGTTGGCACATCTGCTGGTGATGAACGAACCTCTGTTTGCTGTACTGATTCTTTCTCCAATCTTGAAGACCGTTCTTCTTCAAGCTTGTTAAGTAGCTCACTGACATACCTGCAAAATTGATAATTAATTTGATGGTAAAGCATATCAATATATTACACTGAATGACTGTTTCTTTGAATTGTACATCTCTTAAGCTATGACATACCTCTCTAACTCTTCCTTCTCATCGAGGCAAAAGTCAAGTTTTTTCTGGAGTACATCCATTTCCGCCTTGTTGTGAATGGCCTGTTAAACAAACATTTATCAATCACATGAAATCCATCTTTTACCAAAAGAACAGCTTCAAAGAAATAGTTCATCCAGGTATAGCTACCTGCATTCTAAGGAATTCGTTTTCCTCCTTAAGGTTAGAGCCCCAAGCTGAATCCTGCTCCTGTTTTCAGTATATCAAAATTTCTTTTTCAGGCAAGAAATATGTCATAATAGATATTTTGTGGAAGAAGACCCATTGCAGAAGATAATAGGTTTTTTTTTTTTTTTTTTCTGTTCAAATTCAGACATCCTATTTGCTGCCATAATCTTATGTCTCACAAGCCTCTTGCCACTAGGTCAAGAGATTATTGGCAATTTCAAAGATTACATTACTTTGTAATATGTAAAGTTAAGAATCTTTACTCCAAGTGGACAAAAAAAAATTGTCAAAAGATGTAGGATTATTTAAAAGTTAAGAATCTAGCTCACAGTTGTATTCATTCAGGTTATAGTGAATTGCAAACAGTTTCCAAGATTACAAGACACATAATGCAAACATATCTTTTGTAGTTTATGCATAAGAGAATAACCACACTAAGATCCTGGAAGACTTGACCAACCTGACTAGAGATCAGTTCATTGAGATCATCATTAACTCCTGACCCTTTAGATTTTGTTTAAAAGTTGTCAAAAGATGTAGGATTATTTAAAAGTTAAGAATCTAGCTCACAGTTGTATTCATTCAGGTTATAGTGAATTGCAAACAGTTTCCAAGATTACAAGACACATAATGCAAACATATCTTTTGTAGTTTATGCATAAGAGAATAACCACACTAAGATCCTGGAAGACTTGACCAACCTGACTAGAGATCAGTTCATTGAGATCATCATTAACTCCTGACCCTTTAGATTTTGTTTTCTGCATTGCACAAACATTAACCAAGATTTAGAAGATTTTCTTCACAAAATTTAAAATCATCAAAATTCAAGTCATGACAAAGCTTAGAAAGAACCTCATTCATTAAGGAGTCTGATTCATGCATAAGTTTCCAATCTAGTGCCTCTAGCAACTGCATAATAGTGACTGGAGTAAGCAACGTTTGCACCAAAGAGCAATATCAACCATGAATTTAGACACTAGAAGAATATTCGAAGAATTTCATTTTGCACCTTATTGTGTAATGCCTTGATCTGTTCATTCATCATCTCCACTTGGCCTTCATCACAAAGGGACTTCAATCTGTGAGTAGCAACAAACATCAGAGACATAATAATATTAGTGTTTGTTTATTCCTGCTCATGCAAAGAAGAAAAATAACACTGAAAATTAAATGCAATTATGTAAGAAGTTTTTTATAAACACTTTAGAGAATTGGTTCTTTTAGCATTTACCAATTCATCCTGGCTTAAAGCATTGGCTTTTTGGTAGGAAAGAGACTGCAGCTTGAAAATAAGTAAATGCTAGTACTCTTAAGATGGTTGCATGAACCAATTAAGCACCAGACTCAAAGCACTGATTCATAACAACAACTAGTATTTACAACTGAATATAATTCTCAAACTTATAGCAAGTTAAAAAAAAAGGCAAATGGATAACAATTAAAGAGTGAAATGGAGAACCCCGAGGACCAGGTGCAAACATACCTTCTAATCTCTTCCTTCAGTCGCAAATTCTCCAGTGCAAATCTAGTGACTTCTTGGTTGCGATCAACTTGAGCTCGTAAAACCTCAATTTCCTTCAAATATTCTTCCTTCTCTTTTAATAGGTGTGCCTCAGCAGATATCTTTCCAGAAGCAACAGCCTCCAGCCTCTTAATTCCTGCTTCTCGAAACCTTAACCTCATTTTCAAACTTTGGATCTCATCTTCTCTTTGTTTTGCCTATCAACAAAGCACAAAGTAAACAAAATTTACTTCTAGTTTTACGTAATACTCTAGAGTTCAAATCTCACGGAATCCCTTTATATACTAAAATTTTAAGCATGTCATATTCCTTAAGATTTAAGAACCAAACCTCAAAAAATATTGTTAACTTTGGATCTCTTCTCTTTATTTGCCTATCAAAAGTCCAACACAAAGTAACAAATTTTACTTCTAATAACTTATCACATTTACGCAATACTCCAGAGTTAGATGCTAAGAACAAATCTCACAGAATTCCTTTATAATTTATATAATTAAAATTTTAAGCATGTCCTATTCCTTAAGATTAACTCCCAAACTTTCAAAAATTATTGTTAACTTAAACTTTGCAGCCCCGAAGACTGAAACATATAAAATAAAGAAAAGGTACTTCTTTCAAGGCATAGGACATACCAACTGCATAGCTGCCTGGTTTTCAGCAGTCAGTGCTTGTAAAGCGGCTTCTTTCTCCCTTTCCCTCTTGAAGGCCCCAACAAGAGCAACTTCATAATCTTTTTTCTGGATTACAAAATCATAATAGGCAGAAAAAGAAAATAGTTTAACAACAGCTCTAGATTGGGTGTTTCCTCAACAAAGCAAGATTTCTGCATACCTGAGACATCCTTTTATCAGATGTAAGTGGACTGAATGATCCAGGAGGGCATTCCCATTTAAGGGGCCCAGGTGATGCTGGAATGCTTGATGCCAAGTTATCATTATCCAGATTTTCACTTTTGCCATTAACAAAAGCTCGTAGACGAGATACTTCTTTCTGAAAAAACAGAATTTTGGATAATAAGGATAACTAGAAACCTGAAAGAATATGAGAGCCATGCAAATGAAATAAATAAAATGAATCATTTAAACTTTGGCATGACTTCAACTCACAAAAACAGAAGATTCTGCTTGCTGCTTGAAATTTTGTAAATTAACATTTATTATTTCTCCCTTTATTTTTCAGTTAAGATAAAGCAAAACATAATACTCACAATACAATTACTGCTTGCTCAATAAAAAGGAGATTCAGTAGAGAAGTATAATGAAACTCATATTGATAAATAGAAACTGAGCGAACCGCCTACTATTACTGTATTACAATAACTTTAAAGGTACTTTCAAATATGATCGTAAGTTTAACAATATTATACCTTCAGCTGTTGAATTTGCTGTCTCATAGCAACAACATCTCCAGATGCATCTTCATTTACCACTGCCTACAATACATTAGTTCAACATCTTTCAATAAATATGACATCCAAAATTTAAAAACTATATACATCCAAAAGTTAAAAACTATATACATTAACTAGAATTTGACTAACCGATTAAGAGGTTAAAAAAATAATTTTTTAACAAAAAGTTGTATTTTTAAATATATATATACATGAAAAATACTTGGTATCACTCGACCTTTTTAACTAAATGGGTTCCACAACACAAATAAAACAGAGGATTTCAGGAAATCACATGAATGACGAGTAAGCCATGCATTGTATTAAAAGTAGCTAAGCAAAGATCTCATACATTGTTCTTAATAAATTTAGCCCGCTGTGCAAACTTCAATGTACTTAGTGTCTCCAATAAACAACTGCAGAAAATGCCCAAAAGAAGAAAAAGGAAAATTTGTCATTTACAATTATGCATTTAAGATTCAGCTCATTGTGAAAACTATAGAAAAAAATTGGATTCACACACGTAAATGGAATTTAAAATTGAAGTTTAAATCAACTAACTAGTGCAAAAACACGAAAAATATATTCCACTAACCAATTAGCTGGACTAATATTTGCAATTATGGTTGTTTTTGCATTCCCTCCTAGAGAATCCTGGAAGAAAATAGCAAGACATTATTTTCAGTTGCATAGCAGATCCAGAACACTAAACATTCTCAATAGAAGCATACATACAACAAAAACTGCTTATAGATTAAATGTATAATAGCTGCCCTGCTTCAAAAAGTTCATAAAAATACCTGAAGCAAAAAAGTGAGCTTTGAATCTCTATAAGGAACATGAAGAGACTTCCCATTGGAAATATTTACAAGGTTCATTATCACAAGTCTGCAAATGTAAAATTGTTTGTTATAGACTGGTAGAATGAAAAACAAAGAACCATAATCTGATATTAAAAATTTTACACTTTAGAGCAACGATAAGTTACCCCAATGTTGAAAGAGACTTGTTAATATTAGTAGCCTCCTTGAGGCGTTCACCTTCAGCCCCAGAACTCTTCTGCCTGTCATGAGCAACTTATAAATGATATATTCAAAAGAAACTACGAGAAGAAGTGTTATGTTTTTCACACTTAGACATGTTCTGTACCTTTCTGAGCCTGCTAAATCAACAAGATTAAGTCGGGCAAAACGGTGGTGAGTTACACCTTGAGACTCCCACTGATATTAAACACTTAGTTAGAATATTCTAGTTTCAAGGTAAAGACAACCCATGAAAGAGAAAGAACTAATGATTTTATAGAAACTCTTCAATTAAAAGGTCACACACCTTACTTTCAATTATGCATGTAAATACACTGTGAGAACGACTACTTGCACGATTCATGTTAGTGGCAGCCACCTTTCTATTTGCTGCACCCTGAAATATTTTATAGAGCTTTAGGTTAATAATGAGTAAAGAGAAAACATAAAAAGACTATTTAAAAAATAAAAAGAATTCTTATACATTCAAAATAAACTCTAGAAACACCTTATTAACTCTAACTAAGAATTTTTTAAACGTGAACATCTAAAACCTAGATGTGCTTATGGTACAAGTAACTTTTAAGAGTCAGTACTTGAATGAGCTGTTGAATCACATCCCGTGCACTTGTAACTTCTATCTCCTTAAGATTCTCAACATGAACCCCTTTTTTCATATCTTCTCTTATCTGCAACGTAAACACCGAAGAGGAGTCAATTTCTTCAGTTTAGAGGGAAAAACTTGTATTTCAAACTGAGTTGTAATAGACATTATGTAGGTAATTTTACCTGTAAATTGGTTGATGATGGATCTAAAAGATCAAGGATTTGTTCATTATAGATTTCCAGAAACGAGCATTTACAAGTAAATCTTAATTTCTCATCTTTACGAGTGTCTTTCTCCTGATATATCACAGAAGTATAGTATGAGATAACTTGATAACAAAAAGCAAGTGATTTATAAAATAATGAAACATGGTATAGAAGACTACAAACTCCTGGCTTAGAGAAGCAACTATGTATTAGTTTTTCATAGAAACTTCAGTAGTTGCTTTGCTTACACAAATTCATTCTATCCAAAGAAAGTATTCTAATTCAACGGGCATTTCCATCATTTGGCACATAAATGCAGTTCAAATATTACAATATTAAACATTTAAATATATAATTAAAACTAGTCAATAAAGCCACAATATTTAAGCAACAATGATTTCCAAACTCAACATGCAAAACTAATCCTTATCTCCATCCCTCAATTATAAATGCTCAGACTGTCTAATTGTCTAAATGATCATAAAAGAGAATTTATTTTGCACAAGTAAAATTAAATCCATCCAATCACAGCTTGCCAAAGTACACCATACCTTTTGTATTCTTGTAAATAAGTATTCAAACACCCTAGGTGTCATCCCACAATTGACACTATGCCTACGAGTGCCTCCTTCGATGTCTCCGAGCATTGTGTGAGTCTTCCCACTTCCAGTCTATAATAAAAAGTTTAAGTTGGAGCCAGTACCAAAACAAGAACCAAGATAAAATAAATAAATCCAGACATCAATAAGTGGAAAATTAACCAATTCATGGAAATAATAGAAAATTTTTCACTCAAAGTGATTAAAACTCGGAAGCTCACTTGGCCATATGCAAACATGCAACTGTTGTAACCTCCCATGCAATTTTCCACCATGGGCAATCCAGCTACTTTGAACAGATCCTCCTTTAAAATCAATTAAATGTCATAATTTAGCAATAACATAGGTCTAAACATAAAAGATTACTTTCTTTTAAAAAAAGGCATACCTGGCTAACATGTTCATCAGCAACAAGATCAAATGTAAAACGAGATTCTGGATGCCCCGTCCAAGTAATTGTCTGACAACTTTCTTGCCTAACACACTTGCTGTTGCCTTGTAGTGAAATTTCAGAACTACTAAGGGGACGAATTCTGATGATAACCTAATTTATTTTCAAAAAAAAAAAAAAACAAAAATTTGGTCCAATTAGCTTAACTTCTATTTATTTTCACTAGCCTGTGCCATTGTTTGGGTACTATTTAGCTACTTGCCAACTTTTTTTTTTTAATCCAAGAACATAAATCCCTGTTATATAAGGGAAAAAATGACATAAAGGGAGGTCCTAACTGAATGAATTGAGGTTGAGTGAAAGCCATTCACTTGAGAACAATTCGGTGATTGGAACTTGATCTGGGATTAGGATCTAAGGGCACTGAGAGCCTACTGTACAGTAGTAGGTTGAAGAGCAGTCCTCATAAGAAACGTACAGGGAAAAAAAGGCACACCCTATTCAAGGCTGGTCACTCCTTGCGCTCTCTAGCCTGATTGATCCACTACACACTAAGAACCAAGTCCAACTAAATAAGTTTAAAAGAGAGGGAAAAAAATACGTTTTAACAATTGAAGAGTGCTCCAGAATTGCAGTCTTCTCTCACAGACCACAGACTAGCAATAGTTAAAAAGAGCGGAAAATTATGTTTTGGCTATTGTTTTTTCTTTCTTTTTTACTTTCGTTAAGAAAATTAAAGGTAAGATTTAAACATTTCAACACACCTGCACATTGTGGTCCTTCCAAAAAGATGGATCTTCACGGAACTCAAAGCTCTGTGACTGCGGTGCTGGTTCAGTACTTTCAGTCAAACCATCGTCCCACTCACGGATGCTCCGAATTGCAGAGGTGGCGGCAGTGAAATTGCTGGAATTATCCATCACCGCCGATTTCACTAGAAGATCCGGCGGGCTACGTACCGACAACAAGGAGGCCGACTCGGAGGAAGAGGTCCGGTTATGGAAGCCGAAACGGCTCTTGATCGCGCTCGCCGTGTCAGAAATGAACGGCATTTTGAAAGAGAAGCTTCGTTTTCAAGTGAAAGTGAAGTGTTTATTTGTTTTCTTTTTGGCTGAAAGTGTTTAGGTTTTGGGGGAGAGAGTGCGAGAGATCTGAGAGTGTTGAGGAAGAACGTTGGAGAGAGAGTAAATAAAGTGAGATTTTGAAATGATTTTTGTTGAGGAAAAACGAATAAAAGGAGAATTTCTGATCGGATGGTGAATAGAGGTTGGAATGGACGGTTAAGATGAGGATATGCTTTTTGAAATTATGAACCGTTGGGGAATGGTTGAAAATTTTGAACTGCGATTTCTGGAGCCAATTTTTTATTTTATTTCATCAGCGCGTGATTTTTTTATTTCTTCAAAGTGCTGCTTTGGAAAAATACAATAAAATATTAAAGTCATCATGTATGTAGGTGTCAGAGTCAGATTGGTTGATTATTTAAAAAGGGGTAAAGATCATCACCAAATTAAGCATGGAAAATAAAAATTTTGAATTATTCGCACTACCGTTGTGTACTTTTATCATTTTAATCACTTGCTGTTAATCTATTATTACCTACATTCGTTTTAATCCTCTAATTTTAGTAAGTTTTCATTTTAGTCATTTATTTTATTTTTTAATTTTCTTTATTTTTCAAATAAATTACCTAGTTAATCATTCAACATTTAAGATACTTTCATTTGGTCACCTAAAATAAAATCATTATAATTTTGTGACCAACTTTTAAGACGTTTTCATTTTAGTAACTCAAAATTTCGTGACCACCTAAAATGTCACATTATACTTGTTGACCTTATTGCTGAAAGTTTTACATTTTTTTCCAATATTGAAAATTTTAATTCCAAAACATCAAAATCAATTGTTGAAAACCATTTAGTGTCCGCCAATTTGTTATTATACAATTAAAATTAATTAATTTAATCTCTTAAAATATAAAATAAATTTGAACTTTTGAATTTTTTTTATCAAATAACTTTTAGTTTTTGAAAAAAAAATATTTCTTAATGACATGACACTACCACATTAGTATTGTCATTAAATATTAACGATCAATTTTAGTCAAAAGCCTATTGTTAATTCAAAAACTGAATTGGATGTAAAAAGTTTAGGACATAATTGATTATTTTGTAAAAAATTCGAGAGCTTATAATACCAATAAGCCTTATTCTCAAGCCCCACAATCATAGAGCTCGTTCTCTAAACCCCTATCCCTTGTTTACAGGCTCCTTTTGTATCATAAAGAATATACAAGCATGTAAAATGATTTGATATTAAGGGAAATTAACATTGTTAACATGATTCAGTAGATTGGAGTGACTTCCATGTAAACGTAGTTTGTCTCATGACATCTTCACAAGAACGATAATACGGAATACAAGTACAAAATATTGTAGAATGTGAGATCTGTTCGCAATAAATAAGATATAACATCCTACTGCAGTCCATATTTCATATATATACTTGGTGGGCTGATCAGCTATCAGAGACTGAAGATTCAGAAGCACCAAAACTGATTTTGAAATCGAAGGAAATGCAAGTTAACTGTTTAATTCCCGCACCTGATAATGTCATCTTAAGTTTGTAGGAACCCTGCAAAATAAAAAGTAAAGATAATTACCTATTTATGTCAATTGTAATGTAACTGGTTGGTGAACGAAGCCTAAAAGAATCTAATTAGGATCTCAGAAGTTTGAAACCCATATGATCTGTTTTCTCAATTCCTACCGGAGTTCTTTTGGGATCGAACCACAAAGGCAGCTAAATGGAGCTAAAACATAAGTGCGACAAAGGATAAACCTCTGGATTCTGGTCTCTATTGACAGTTTAAGTATGTAACCATGTATAATAATAATAAATTAATCAACCAAGTGGAGTATATCTTCCATATGAAAAACTAGATAGAGGGAGAAATTATCAAATTGACTACATTCTGAAATCTAACAAAAATCCCAAGTGAAAACAAGCTGTAAAGAAAACCAATTAAGAAAGATTAATCAATGGAATGATAGCAAACCAGTTAGCAGAATACAAGAAAAAAGGAGCTGAAACAGTCCATTCATGACGGCAGTGAGAGACGGACTTGGTTATAAGTTCATCAGCTTGTGTGCAAGACGAGGTCCTTGGTTTGAACAAAGGTGTTGGAGTTCCACTTTTAAAGAGAAACGACAGCCAGTAGGTAGAATACAAAAATCCCTTGAAATATTCATTACACTAATACTTAAAACGTGAAACAGATCACTAAAAAACATGAGAAAAATTTTAAAAATATAAGTTCAAGTTACTTCTTCCTTGAGAAATTTTCCCACTGGGACTATTTTTTTTGATAACTCCAGATTGTTTACTTTTGTTCAGATTACTCTTTGTATTGCTTCCTAAAGCTTTGCTAAAGGTTGGAGCACATCACGTTTATTGACTAACCAAGAGTGGGGTGAAAGTAACACTGAACATCTTACTATGAATGATAAATTGGAAAGATCAGAAAGCACGTCAGCCATGGATGAGTTTCAGATTTCTGATCCCACGTTAATGTTTTGAAATACAATGCATGTCAGGTTAACAGATCAGGAGCAGGAAGATGGCATCATAAAAGGCCAAGTGGCAAACAACTCATAAACTATCAGTTTAAGGCTTCTCAGAGAGGATACTGCCCAAGAGAGAAATGAGACCTCAGGAAACAGGATATCATTGCTTTAAGCTCTCTAAGCTCATCATTCACTAAAGAAGTGCATATCAAACAGGCAAGGATTTAACAGAATAAAGCCAGGGTAGCATAATCTGAAATCAAAACAAATTACAGTCTTCTTATTCTTACTTGAAGGTAAGGAAGTTCAGATTGGTATTAGCAAAGGATGTCACATATGAAAGGTGTTTATGAGATTTTGCTTACTGAGCCTAGCAAAACTTGAGGATATTGAGTCATTTATATAATACAAATGTACATACAAATATAAAGATTGAAGTGAGGCTTAGAAAAGAGAGATACTAAGATCAATCATGAAGCATTGCAAACAACCGGTGGTTTCTTTAACTGAATATATAAAAAAAAATAGGTTAGTTGAATATCTCAAAAGTTCAAGTTTTAAGGGAACCTCACAAGTGTTATAATTTGAACATAGCTTCGAAAACAAAAAGTGTGTCCCAGTTAAGTGAAACTTACAGGTGGTGTAAAACCAGGTAAAACTTGATTGTGAGAGAGCACAAAGTTGCCAACGGTAATAGGGCAAGATGTTTCCTCACAAAGGTCATGAGTTTCTTGATGGATATGAATCCCAAAGAAGTAAACGTCAATCACCGCTTTGCCACCGGTGATAGCTTGACCTGCAAAAATGCATTCATAAGATGCCAAAGAAGGCACCCTCTAGGAACCGTGGATGTGAAAACAAAAGGCAATTCTCATATAAATATACACCAAGTGTACCACAAAAAAAAAGGCACTCAGTGACACAAATGAAGAAGGTTCTCAATGCCAAGAAATGGTTTTGCCGGTAAAAGACAGCACAATTTGAGCAATTAGGAATGAACTTTACATGCAAGAGCATAGTCCACTAAGATTAGAAATGTATTTACTAGATAAATTGGATAATAATGTAGGGTATTGTAAATCATAAAGAATACTAGGAAGAATTAACTTTCATCAAGAGGGTTTCAAAAGAATTCATAAATTAATGATATGGGTTTTGGGGTTGTGCTGCAACTTGAACAGTACTGAGACCGTTATTTAGGGGTTTTAGGGTTAAGTTTGACAAAAGCTTTAACCACTGTTTCATACAAGTCAATACATTGAAGGTTAGATTCTTAATTAAAAGAAAACCAGAAGCTTTTAACCTAGATCTGTTTAACCTTCATGCTTAATGTCCCTGAGATTTGAACATGGTATGATATATGATCTTCAAAGACCCTTTAAATACATGAAAACTGAAGAAACAATTGTATTCACACTCCAGTTTAAGCAACATAGATAAAAATTATCCTTACACACTTCTAATCTTACGCACAACAAACTTAGAAAAAGATTTTATTATCTTTAGTTTATGATCCAGAGAACTAAACAAATCCTAAAGCTCAAAAAAAAAAAAAAAGTCAAAAACCATTTAGAAATTGCAAAAGCTGAAAGTTACCAGTAGAAGCTGAGATCGTGAAGGTTGCCGGTTTCCCGCTAATCACAGGATTAGGTGATATGTCGACTCCATCGACTTTTACAACGTAATTACCTTTATTATCTGCATTGATTTCAATCTAGGAACTCAGGCATATTGAACACACAAAAAGAACTAATAGAACTGAAAAGCGATTAAGATTCTATGGAGTAACACGTGTACAGTTCCTTTTTAGAGCAGATATTCAGGAAAAGGGGGAGAGAATAAACAACAAAAATATAGCAAAATGAAAGATGAACTGACCGCAGTAATCGAAATCAGTGGCCTGGAGAAAAGGTAAGAAAAGCAAAGAAATGGATAGAAAGGGCAAAACGATGAGCTTGAATCGAGCTGCTAATGTGTCCATGGCGGATTGCTTACAGAGGGTAGGTTTGACAAGGGGAAATTATATCCAAGTAACTCTTTTGTCTTTGCTGATTTTTGTTCTGACTTCTGAGTATGAACTTTTATTTATGGGAAAGAGACCAAAACCAGGGATTTTATCAAACTATGAATAATCGTCAACATCGGCTTCGTTGTCACTAGGTCCCGCAGCTGAGGATATGCTTAACTTTGTGTTCGAAAAATCTTGCTCTGGTATGGACCTGGGGATTCGGACCACCACACCACTAGGCTTGGACCTGTGGAGTGTGGATCACTCCATTGAAGCCCGGCCTTATGCTGTACAAAGTGTTCAAAACCCCATTCATTTCTAACGTAAGCCAACCACATTTTGGATGGTAACTAAACCTTATTTTCGTCTAGCAAATTAAACCCTAACGGATTAATCAATACTAAACCACCACATGTTAGATTAATAAAATATTAGCTTTTAAAAACAGATTTGATTTGGCATGTTAACTTGATTTGGCATGTTAACCTTAGGATAAGATATTAATTTTGGTAGCTAAATCATGGAGGCAGCAAAGGTAGATACCAATTGATTGAAACCTTTCCATTTTTGTTTTGTTAGACATCAAAACTTTGCAAAGATGGATTCGAATAAATGTGATCTATGAGGTCACCAAAGAGTCGCTAGTTTTTATTAGGATGAAGTTGTGTGTATTTATGTACCCAAAAAATTTTAAACAAGAAAATAATGAAAATAAACTTAATGTTTCATTCAAATTTATTAGATTTCATTGACAGAAATGAATTTATGAGTATTGTTAAAGGAAATAAAGAAGATGTTGATTTAAAAACTTTTACTTAAAATAAATTTAATGTTTAGATATTGAAATTGAGATTAGTAAAGATTTTAAACAACCAGGGGCGAAGCCGGGGGGCTGGCATGGCCCGGCCCCCCTAAAAGGTAATATTACTATTGAGGCCCTTGAAATTTTTTAAAATTTTTAAATTAGTAAAGGTAAAATTACACTTTGGCCCCCTCTAAAATTTTAAAAATTCGATTTAATCATTTACAAATTAGAAAGATATAAACTATAAAAAATTAAAATTTTATCCGGCCCCCCTAAAAAATTATCCTGGCTTCGCCCCTGTAAACAACCTTTCATCATTTAATTGATAAACAAATATGTTATAAATATATATTATATATTTTTATAATCTACACTACTATATGTGAAAGGAAGACCTTGCCAATAACTTTTTAACTTGATAACAATAATATTTGTGTCATGGCATAAAAAATTAGGTTCAATACTTAGCAATTTCACCATTACCCTCGATTATATATATATATATATATAAAGAAGACCTTAAAGCCTTTCTTACATTTACATGACACATCCTTGCTTTTTTTTTTTCTCTTTTTTTGATATGAGAATATAATGGTTAAATTTCAGTTTTAATCCCTCAAATTTTTGAAATTATATAAGAATGGTTACATTTTAGTTTTGATCCCGAGGAATGGTTATTTTAATGCATAAAAACCAAAATAAAAGATGGCTAGGACATCTTAAAATTGAAGAACTACAGGATTTGAAATTGTGCTACCATCTATGAGCTTCTCCTTAATGTGTGCTTGGTTAGATTAAAAAATGAATGGATGGAAGGAGGGAGTGAAAGTGGAAAGAAAATAAATTTTGAATATGTTTTATTGAAAAGAAAATGTGTAAGAAAAGAAAATAAGATGAATGGTTATTTTCTATTTTAATGCATAAAAATTAATCTTTCTAAAATAGAATGAGGAGGGAGATGTATATATTAATTTAAAATTATGTATTTTTTAAATATTTTATTTTCTTTCTTTTTATTTTCCTTTTATTTTTTTCTCTCTATAAAAAGAAAATTTATATTATCCATCTTTTTTAATTTTTTATACTTTCAATTTTTTATCCTTCCAATTTACTTTCACTTTACCATTATTCAATTAATCTTTTCCCTTTTGGCTCCAAAAACTTTATATGGTATTACCATGTTATCCTATAACGAAAAGAATTAATAAATAGAATACGAGAAAAAATAACTATATCAAAATATTAATAAAACAAACTTTATAAAAAAATATTAATAATGTCATTAGTTAGTCTAGATACTTTATTCTTATTAAAATACTAATTTGAATTTTTAATAATTGTTAAGACTATTAAAATTCTCTATTAAATTAAGGTCTATTACAATGTTATTTTTGGTTATATGAATATTAAATGATTTTTTTTCAAAATGTCATATTGGCAAAATTTAACAAAAAAGATTTAATGGTTTAATAAATGGACCTAAAAAATTCGAAACGTAAAAAAAAAATTAAATTCTTTAAAATAAAAGTATGAATATTAATTTTAAATATAAAAAAATACAAAAAAAATTAAATATATTGTAATATTTAAATTTTTACCCTATAATTTAGTCAAAAATAAAAAAATTAACTCAGCGTTAAACGCCTAAGTATTACTAACAACCATACTAATTTAGTAAAAATATATGCATATAATTAATTAAAATGCTAATAAGTATATTAAAGTAATAAAATTAATAAAATTTGAACTAAAAATATTATTATCAAATATATTATATAAAAATACGAATTTTATAAAAAGTTGAATTATAAAACTTTAGAGACAAACATATAAATGTGAAATTTTATTAAATAAAATAAATGAAGTAAAATAACCGTTGATGTTAACGTAAGCAGGGACACAAAAAGGCAAGTGGAAACTGGTAATTGATTTGGTGAAAAAGGGGGACAGATGGTCCCACGATGTACCTCTCTCTTGGTCGCACGCTTGAGAACGACTAAACCAAGAAGCGGTAAACGACGACGTTCGTTTACAGTAGTTCAACCCAATCCCAATCCCCCCACCTCGGCGAACTTTAACCGATTACGGTCCTCACAAATTCTAGAGAGAGAAAAAAAATGAAAAAAAAATCTAGAGAGAGAGTATAAGAGGTCTTAAGTAGAGTGAAGAACTGAGGTCTTAAGGTCGACTGAGGTTTGACTTTGTTGATTGATTTTTGATTGATTGTTGATAGATCATAATCAATTAAACGGTTGGAAAAGGTACTACTTCTTTTTGGAACTTTTTTTATCCAACGTTAATTCAACTGAGTTCTGTTTTTTTTTTTTCTTTTGGTTCTTCACTTGTTTTAGAGGGTGAATTTACGGCTTTATTTTTAAATAGTGAGTTTTTTTTAACGTTTTTCAAGCTCCACACTGAAATCTACAAGATCTGTAGTTAATGGGGCTTAATTGCGGCAATCTATAACCAGTAGACTTTGATGAGGAAGACTAGTTGATCAAATGGGAGGAGTTATTGGTTAATTCATAGATGAAAATGGAAATAATTTCCAAAATTTCCTTTCTTTCTTTTTTTTTTTTTTGAGCTTTTTACATGGACAATTTAAATTCTGCTGCTTCTTTTTTTGTGGTCTTGTTGACGAGGTGATGATTTGCAGGGAATGTGAGAATGAGAAGCTTGATGGAGAATTCATGGGTGCTTAACTCGTCATTAACAAAGTGACTCTTATAAAGTATCCTAGTTCCTTGATTTCGAAGCCAAGATTGAAAGGTTGGTTATTGGTGTCTTTGGATAGTATCATTTTGTTTTAGTTCTTCATCTACTTGTCTGATGCGGAATTTAAGGGTTGTCAAAATCAGGTTTTAAGTTTACTGTTACCATGGAATTTAGGCATGCCATGAATGTGGGCAGTACAAAACTGAGGCAAATAGATTTGTTAATTTTACTCGGCTCATATCAAAATTAAGAACTCGAGTGTGCCTCGTGCCCTGAGCTCACTAGTCACCAGGTCAATCACCATTCACAAGTATGACTTTCACAATTAATTAGCGGGTCCTTCATATGTGATTGTTAATACCAGTGTATTGTAAAAAGTAATTGATTGGATCTTAATCTGACAACGATGGGCCAGCCATGTTGTTTGTTGCTGGTTTTGTGATTTATGTAGTTCATAATTTGTTGACTACTGATGATGTGGTTTATTTCAATATTCAGAGAATGTTTATTGACCCATCGAAATGTACTTTAGAATTCATAACTCATTATTTTTGACAGACAATGATGTTTGGTGTGTGGAATTTTTTATGTAAATAGCTCATGAAAAGATATTTCCTTTTCTTCTGGTGCTGGTTATGATCAAATTTTGCCCAATAATATCCTTCCTTTTTGTGGTAATAATTGAATTCTCTTGAAAGTAATATCCATTTTTACTACTAGTGTAGATCTTTCCGGTAATATTGTGAAATGTATTATTTATATTATAAAAAGATACTCAACACTTGTTATTTTGATTCTTCGATTCATATCATATCAGCTAAATACTTTCATATATAATCAGATGGGTTGGAAGTATTATCAGGCAAATTTTTTGTCCTCTTGCGTAGCTCTCTTTTATGATTTCTTTTTCCCTGGAGTTTGAGAAGTTCAGTATCTTTGAGTGCAGCTTTAAGATTGATTTAGCAAGAATTTTCTCTTGCAGGTCCGCCCATATTAAGTTGATTTGTCATTGTTGGTGCCATGGGTGTCTCAGGAAAATGGATCAAAGCATTAGTGGGCTTGAAGAAATCAGAAAAGTCTCAATCTTCAGAGAAAGTAGAAAATGTTAGTTTGAATGTTGCGATTTTTTTTTGCCCTTCTGTAGGTTTAGATTTGGCTTCATACTTGTGTCACAACCCACACACAATATCCAGGCCTGTGACATGTACATCATGGCAAGTGTGCCTCTTCAAAATGCTGGAGTATTATCAAATGTCAGAAAGTATCTTCTATGCACACTTGTAGCTAGATGATCATGTTTTTGGAGTAATGCATTTTTCATTGACTTATGGCTTAGTTGAGTTGTTGACTAATCTGGTACATACAAGGAGTACTATGTAGTAACTTACATGCAGTAGCTTTCCTTGTTAGCCTCATCAAGATGTGATTTTTTACTCTCTTCATCCATACTAGTTGATGATGCAATTTGTGGTTATTTGCGCATTTGATGATGCTTATTTTCATTTACCAGTCTTATGGTATGCTGTAGTTTGCTAGCATGTAGAAAGCAGATGTGAGTTGATAGCTGGCTCAGAGCTGGAATTTTTCCTTCAAACCTTATTAAGCTGTGTAGTTTTATTGATAGTGATTAAAATATGGGTTCTTCTTTTACTTTGCTTTTATAATTTCAATGTCAAAGACCCAATGCCAAAAACTTGACAACAGTCGGAAAAAAATTAGCCAGGCCCTTACATAATAAAATGTTCCCATTTGCTATTTTATTGTCATGAAAAGCAATTCTCATTATGTCCATCATGTAAAGTGCTCAAAACTTGTGTATTTTAGAATATCCTTTGGTTTATTTGATCTTTCCTTTGTTGTTTTATATTTTATTTTGGAACATTAAAGTTAGCAAGCTCAAAAAGGATTGACTTCCAAAGTAGAATACCATTTCATCATGTTTTTGGTTCAATGGTTTGGTCTTTGGTTGTGACAGAGAGCAACTGGTAGCAAATTTCGTCACCGAAGAAAGCAATCGGTTGAGTTTGATACAAATGAACTTCAAGAAGAGTTGGATGAGAATGCTGCTTCACTAGCTGAAAATGCTACTCGTGCAACTATAGATGCTGCTGGCTCTCCTTCTGATGCACTTGAAGTGCATGATGCACCTCTTAATGAACATGCAAGGGAAGAATGGGCTGCCACGAGGATACAAACTGCTTTCCGAGGATTTCTGGTAGTGATTCCTTTATATATATATATAATCTATGAAAATTGAGAACTTGAAATACTCTTCTGTCCCAAGTTGTTTGGGATTGTTTGACTTGTATAAAGTTTGAGGTAAAACTTGTAGTTTCTACTTGACCATCCTTATCTTGAAATATATTAGACCTAATTCTGGGAGTAAGTGAAAAGAATGTATTGAAAAGGGGTGAAATTTTATGTTGGAGTAGCTTTTCTAAGAATACATGTGTATTTTATGCATCTTGCATATCTCTATGTTCATACTTTCTCTATGCTTATATGTATAAGGTGGTAAATACTGATGCAATGGAATGGAATTGAAATATGTTTTATTTAAACATCAGGCCAGAAGAGCACTGCGAGCATTAAAAGGATTGGTAAGACTGCAGGCCCTTGTCAGGGGTCATGCCGTAAGAAAACAAGCTGCTATAACTCTTCGCTGCATGCAAGCTTTGGTTAGAGTTCAGGCTCGTGTAAGAGCAAGGCGTGTTCGGCTGGCATTAGAAAATCAAACTGCACAACAGAAACTTCAGCAACAACTTGCAAATGAGGCACACGTTAAAGAAATAGAGGTGAAAAATATCAAATTCTTCAATTCATATAGATTGACTCAAATGTATGCTCTTGTGCATGTCTGCACTCTCACGCACACATGAAATAGAGGTGACTTCATGCATGCATTTAGGCATGATTGTTGCGCGTCTGTACTTGTACTTACACTTGGTTGAGTAAGTATAAATTTGCCTTTGGAATGTAATCGACAGCAGAAGTGATCTGCAGCATTTAAAATAGCTCTTAAGTGATAATAAAATGACAAACCAGAGGTTCTACATTTGGTTACTTAGTTGAGACTTTAGATTGTGGTTGGCAATGATGCAACTCTCTCTTGGACAATCTCTAAGTGTGGTGTATGGATTCAGAAGCGTTTGGAATCCAAATCAGGAAATCTAGAATTTTATCTCCTAAGTAGAAAAGTCTGTTCGGAGAATGCTTAAAGTTTTCTGTTTATGAATATTACGCACAATGCAAATGTTTCAAGAATTCTTGGTGGAATAAGATCCATATGGTGGATAAAATCTAGCCTGGAGATTCCTTTTAACACTTTTTTTTGTGTGTAATGGCCCAAGATTCAGGGATCCTTTTAGTAGTGATTTTATCATAATAACTGATTTCTTGGTTGATGTGATGCTAAGGTTAAATGATTGAGAGTGGCGATGTGAGTGGAACCAGTTATCTGTAGGTAGAACTAGGTTCTTTTTTTTTTTTGGTGGATGGAGGTGATTTACCATGTCCCTTGTTAAAGTGGTGTTACATTTGACATCACATAAGTTAAGTTTTGTGGCCATATATTCAAAAATGTTTTAGATACGATGCCTTAACATCTGCATGTGTTGAGTGTTGTTACCATACCATACTTTGCGAATGGCTGATGTTGCTTACTTCTACCATGACTTTTTCCCTATCAACCACTAGATTTACATATAATTTTCTATGCCATCCAACATATATTTACCAACATCATATGCACAGAATTTGATAATCCTTTGCCAGATAGTGTTTATTGAACATCAATAACTTTTTGCTAACTGAATTACGTCGTTTTCTGGTTGCACTAACAAATACTGATTGCAGAAATTTGAACCTTTTTCTTATATAATTGAAGCATAGATATTGGTATCTTTGCTGAGTGATTCAAATGACTTATGACATTGATGCAGGAAGGGTGGTGTGATAGTATAGGATCCGTTGAAGAAATTCAAGCGAAGTTACTGAAAAGGCAGGAAGCTGCAGCTAAACGTGAGAGGGCCATGGCATATGCTCTGGCTCATCAGGTAAGAAATGATAATACAATTGTAATATACTATTGAAGTGACTTCCTTCCCCTCTTTCAAAATTTGGTGACCTGAAAATGTTCTATTACTAGTATATCCTTGGTTTGCTTGTATTCAATAATAGCATGCCATTTGTCTCTCCACTTTTGTGGATTTATCATTTATTCAAGAATTCATTTTAAGTATAGGTCCTGGAATGATAAAAAGGCAACTCAGTTCAAATAGTATATTTTCTCATATATAAAAAGAGAATATATAGTTTTATGGATAAGCAGGCTGTCTTTATTTGGTGCTTTTGCTATTTTTTATTTTGTTTTTTACTTTGGCATCTTCAAAGTTTGATAGAAAATAAAAGAAAATATGAAAAAGACAATTATATTTGATTCAATATGAGCAAATGGCTAAAAAAGTGATTGGCAGTTCAAAATCCATATTGAAGTAAATCATGCATTTTGTTATCTATAATTACTAAATTTTTAATTTTTGGTTCGTCGGTATTAATTGATCCTTGCCTGTTGATAATCCCTTCTGTATCTTGTCCTCTAGTTTCACATGGCATTAACAAAAACTGCACAAATACTTTGCATTATTTCATTCTTGCATTCTTATGCAGTTTCTTTTTTTCCTTAATGTTAATGGAGTGTTGATTGTCAAAGGTTCAGTTGGCTCTTGGTAAATTTGTTGGCTGGTCAATATCTCCTTACTCAGGAACCTTATTACCAGTGTCGTTAAAGCATGCGCCGAGGTGCCAAATAGCAAAATTGTCTTAGATGCTTTCAGATGAGGCAGATTTGATCAAGTGCACACTAGGTGCACCTCAGCACCATTTTTTGTAAGACAAGAGGCACAGCAAAACAAAAATGCATGATGGAAATTTTCTTTAATTTATTTTTTCCATTAATTGTATCCTTAATGGTAAAAAAGGGGACAAATATTGAACTCTCTACTTGTTGAGTATTCACCAACAAACATGGGAAAATCATGCATATTGTCCAACAAAAGAAAAATAAACTTTTGCATAGAACTGCTGAAGTCGTACTAGTCACCTGATTCTGTGTTGTCTGATTGTACAGTTTCGGTAGAATCATTTCAATGAGGGGTCCCTTTCAAGCTAGGCTTTATTTTTAAAAGTTAATGTGTGCATATATTCATGCAGTGGCAAGCAGGATCGAGACAGCAGTCAGTGTCTGCTGGATTTGAACCAGATAAAAGCAGCTGGGGTTGGAACTGGTTGGAGAGATGGATGGCTGTACGTCCATGGGAGAACCGCTTCCTTGACATTAATCTTCGAGATGGAGTAAAGATACGCGAGGATAGTCCTGCAGAGGGAAAGAATGGTGCCAGTTCTCAGATAAAACCTGCTATCAGGAAACCAGCTGCATCAAGTCTTCATGCTAACCTTTCAAATAAAAAAACAGGTCCATCCCACTTTGATGGGAGCAATTCCCCACCTGGTAAGTCAGCATGTGTGCTTGAAGCAGTAAATGCGCCATCTTCCAAGCCAAAATCCAAACCAAATCATGAAGATTCTGTTGAAGAAGCTGGCTCAAGACCTGTTATTAGTTCAAGATCTCATAGCAATCCCAAAGAGAGGCTGACACATTCTGATAAACAGGCCAAGAGGCGATTGTCTATGCCAAACACTGGTAAGCTTCTGTTGATCCTAAAGTGTATACATATCCTTACCTTGATGTTAGCCCTTCTCCTGGGTCATGCTAGTCCATTGCCTATGGAATATGCATCAACTTTCAGGCATCTGAATTTTGAACATTAACATTGCCTTTTCTGGTTCAAGTTGGTTGTTGTCAAAAGTAATTATGTAGTAAATTTGGTATGATATATCATTCCCCAAAGCTCAAAGAATGTTTGACAGTGCACAATGATTGGGTCCCTCTGGCATTTGTTTGTTACACGTTTTACTGAACATTTTTGTTTGTTTCAATGGTTTGATTTGAGTAGGTGGGGGTATTGTGTCACAAACAACTAAGCTGAGCAAAACTGCTGCAAAACCGAACCCTGGCCCCCACAAACCTTTAAGGGATAGGTCCAAGTTAAACGGACGAGACTCAAATCCCACAAAAGCTGTACCACAGGCTGTTGATCTGTAAGGAAGTATTTGTGAAGACAAACCTGTTCGGGCTGCCATCCATCCTGTTGCTTTAGTATGTATATATCAAATTACAGTTGGTTCGACGTGTTATAATGGCATTGTTTGTTCTCCTGTCATATAATCAAGGATTGGCTTTGCCGTGGTGGGAGTAGTTACTCCGTGGCAGATTCAAGGAGACTGATTCGGTGGCTTGTTATGAGAATAACATTGGTAAGATTTAATCAGCTTGTGTTTAATGTTTGTCAATTATGTGATCACATTGTATTTATTTTCAAGTGTATGATTTCCATAGAAGATGCCCTTTGAATTGCTCTTTTTTGAGTTTTTTTATTAAACCTCTTGGCTCGGTTGCTGTTGATCAAAGACTTGTTTTGTGCGTGTGAGATTTAATTTTTGCTCTTTTAATATTAATTTTGCATTGTGTTTGTAAATTAACCAATAACCAGTATCGAATTACCGAGAGATTTCATTTGTCCACCTGTATGAAAGTATTTATTTTACAATTTAAGTATAGTAACGGATGGTAAAATATTAAATGTTTGATTTTTTTTTTTAAATGGATTATATTATTGATTGAATAATTTTAGATTTCAGATAGAAAATTACTTATTCGTGATTAAGATATTAAATATTCTGTCAGTTCGATGTATTGTTGCGAGTTTATTGGTAATTTTTTGGTACAAAAGTCTATTTCTATCCGTTACTCTTCAACTTTTAAATTATAAAAAAAAAACCGTATTTAAGCGTATTTGAATATGTTATTATAAAATACATATTTTATTCATTATAAATTTAAAATTGTATATATTAGTGATGGAATAGGATCAAGAGTATTCACTGTTGTATTTGTATTCATTTTGTTTGATTTATGGAATATATCAACAATCGAGTTTGGATGTATTGTTTCAATGTTTATCGGCGTTCTCAAATATTATTTACTATCTGTTTTGTTCTAAGATAAATGATCAATTTTCAAGTTCTTAAACAAAATAAATATTATAATATTGAGTAAATGCCCTAGGGCTTGTCTATCTGTGTAAATGGACAAGGCTCCAACAGTAGTGCAGTATCCTCCGCTTCCTTTACAAAATATAAACAGATATAAATATACAATGGTGGCGTTCCATCCTTCTTCAATAGAAAATCTCTTAAATACCCTTTAAACTCTATCAGAACTACACTTTCATCCCCCTCCTTCCGCCCTCCCTTTTCCCTCAAGCTTCTTCCCCTCGACAATCTCTCCTTTATCGCTCCCAAGTCCCACTCTCACCCTACCCCTCATTTCGTTCTCTAAAAGGGGAAAGCAATTTCTTGAGAGTTTTTAACCCTAAAAACCCCAAAAAGAAAAAAAAAATCAAACCCTAGTAAATTCCCCCCCAAACCCAGAATTCCATTCAAGATAAACCCCTGCACGACCAACCACCCTAAAACAACAAAAAGAAAACTCTGATTTTATCCTATCATCACCTTGAAAATTGCGTACATTGTTACTGTAGCTTATCGAAAGCTTCAAGCTTTGAACATTTTTTCTTCTTCTTCCCATTTGTTTACAATTCCACTCTCACTGCGAAGTTGTATAAGACACCCACCATTCCCTCCCAATTCCTCCCGTTTCCACCTTTGTTCAATGTATTCCACCCCTTTCATTCTCTCCTTTTCCCTCCTCCTTTCCCTCCCTATCCTCTTCTTCTTCTTAGCCCCTACTTTCCATCCCCACCCTCTTCCCCCAATCTCCGTCCCCGACGAACTTGACGACCTCCGTCTCTTCCACCGCGCCAGCACCCCTTCCTTATCTTCATCCCATCTCTCCTCCTCTTCCTCCCCCAAAATTGCTTTCCTTTTCTTAACCAACTCCGACCTCCATTTCCTTCCTCTTTGGAACCGTTTCTTCCGAACCGCTAAAACTTCACGCTACAACATCTATGTCCACGCTGATCCCACCGTCAACATTACTCGCCCCAGCAAATCCGTTTTCGATGACCGTTTCATTCCCAACGCCAAACGCACTTTCAGGGCTTCCGCCACGCTGATCTCCGCCACCCGACGCCTCCTCGCCACTGCCATCCTCGACGATCCCGCCAATGCTTACTTCGCCGTCCTCTCCCAGTACTGCATCCCTCTCCATTCCTTCAATTACATCTACCGCTCCCTCTTCACTTCCAAAACCTTCGATCTCACCTCCAACTCCTCTGATTTGACTCGGTACGGTGTTCGAGTCAAGTACAAATCTTTCATCGAGATTATTTCCAAGGAACCCAGGCTGTGGAAACGGTATGTAGCACGTGGCCGATTTGTGATGATGCCGGAGGTGCCATTCGAGGATTTCCGAGTTGGATCTCAGTTTTTTGTGTTGACTCGGAAACACGCGTTACTGGTGGTCAAAGATCGGACTCTTTGGAGGAAATTCAAGTTACCGTGTTATCGTGCCAGCGAGTGTTACCCGGAAGAACATTATTTTCCGACATTGTTGTCAATGCAAGACCCAGATGCGGTGACTCGCTATACTTTAACTCGGGTTAATTGGACCGGAACGGTTGCGGGTCACCCCTACATGTATAAGCCGAAAGAAGTGTCGGCCAAGTTGATTTATGAGTTGAGGAAGTCAAATTACTCGAGTTCATACTTGTTTGCTAGGAAATTCTCACCAGATTGTTTGAAACCCTTGATGGGTATTGCTGACTCGGTCATTCTTCGAGATTGAGCTTTTTCCTGGTGAGTAAAAATCCTTCTTTTCGTATGATTTAATTGTTTTTTCTTTTCTTTTTTTGGTGAGTTGAATAGGTGTTGGGTGAGTTTACTCAGCGAGTTGGGTGAAGGAGATGGGTGGAGTAGTTGGGTTGGTTATTAGTTCTAGCTAACCTTGGAAAGTTGCGAACTTTGATTTAGTTAGTAGAAGAATTTGAGTCAATTTGAAATGTTATTGGATTGGCTTGGCTTTTTTTCAGATTTTGAATTTGGAAATTAGAATTTTTTAACGTAGATTTTTTCAATCAAACCTGTTCTCAAAGGAACTGTTTTTATTCCGTTGTAGTAGGCATATATGAAATTACTGCCCACAACTGCAATTTGGGACTATGGTAGTAGATCTTTTAAGTTTTGAAAGTAGTTCTAATCCCATTAGCCATTTATTTGCAAAATCTGAAACACCACATCGTTCAATGTTCACCATTGATGTCATTGTGCTTGACTGCCTAACTTTTAACAAACTATTCTTTTCAACAAGATGATAATCTTAAAGAATGGTTTGTAACTAATTTTTAGGTTAGAAGTTTTGACCAGTTTATACAAGGAGAAAATCATAGAAGACTGCAGTTTTAGCTTTAGAACCGAAGTGCACTTAGATGTGTATAATAACAGGATGTAGAGAGTTCAAAATTTTGTGGAAATTTCGTAAAGATTGAGATCCAGATATCAACCATTTTATTAGGAAGAGTTTTTGTCGAGTTTGAGCTCTTAACACTTAGATCAAAGATCAAAGCCCCTTCGTTCCCCCGCATGTTTAATGCTTTTGCAATATGGGGGTTTGTTACAAATGCTACCGTGCAATGATTTCAATATGCTTGTTAGTTTCTTCTACATCCATAGAGAACGAAATCTTGTTGTAATGGGCTAGCAACGACAGAAAGCCAATAACAAAAAGCAAAAGCAAAAATGGGGATCGGGAGATCGATTTGCTGTTGGGTTTTTCCTGAATCTCCTGGGTGTTAGGTTCCTAGATTTTTATGGTTTCTTTCACGCAGATTCTATGATTGTTTCATTCATGTACTCACTTTCGTCCTAATTTCATTTCACAGGTGAAAAAAGAGATTGTTGAGGACCTAGCTTGGAGCAGAATTTGCTGGGGAATATGAGAATTACGGTTTTAAGGAGAGGTTAATCTACCCACAACCAACCAAACCCCTAATACTCCAACTTTAGAGAGCAAAATTTTAATACCCCCATTAAGAAAAAAGAGAAGGGGGGGAGTCTTATGCGTTTGCCAAAGCTGTAATGGTGTAACAGTAGCCTTTAGCAGTTCAAAGTTTTTTGTAATTTTGTTGTGTGATTTGTACATATGAATGTGTGAATACAATCAAATTCTACCCCTTTGCAAGAATCCCATGAAAACAAAAGCTACAGCAATTTTTTTTTTTTTTTGGGGGGAGGAAGTGCTGGGATTGAAAAGAAGCTCAGCGACAAATTATGCACTCACCTTTCTTTTCAAACTTTTACTATTTTTATAGAAGGGGTAATGTTTTGTTCTCTAGATATTGGTTAAAACTTAAAAGATTATTTAATTACTAGTTTAAGACCTTATTTAATATTTAATATTTTTTTGGAACTTAAAATTTTATTAATATAATCTTAATTAATATCATTGGACATGGAAAATATTTCCTTAAAATACGAAATATATAATGAAAACCTGCATGAACTTCCTAATACGTTCATCTTCTGGTTGAATTTATGGAAGAAAAGGTTAGATGACAATTTATGACATTGTCTATGAATAGCTTCTGCCGACAATTTCATGGACATCGTAAACATATGTGCAATTCTTAGATTCTTTCTTAAATATATCATCAGAAAGAAATATCTTTCTTAAAAAAAATCTTACATTCTTTCTTACATCACGTGAACAAAATATTAATTAAATAAACAATAAAGTTTAATATGTTGCTCAACAACCAGAGACTGTCATGATTTTTATAAGGTAAACTATACCATTAGTTATTAAATTATAAGTAAGATTTTATTTTAATCACTTAACTAAAAAGGTTATAATTTTATTACTAAATTATTCAAAAAAATTTATTTAAGTTATTAAACTATTTAAAAGTTTTTATTTAAGTGATTAGGCTGTTAAGTTTTTTTTTTTTTTTTTTTTTTTAGTTTCACCATTAGGCTCCAAGTGGTGATTCTATAATTGGTACGATAGATCAGTATTCATCGATGAGTAGAATTAGAAGTGTGCATGGGCCTAGAATTTTGTCCAAGCCCGGCCCATATAAAAATACTAAAACCCAGGCCCGGCCCGGCCGTATTAATTTTTTATATTATTTTATATAATTTTTAAATATATATAATACATCAAAAATATTAAAAAAATCAAAATAAATATTTTTCAACAAATTGAAAATAAATTTTAAAAAATATGTAGACTTAAATAACACTAAAATAGATACAACTTAACAAGCAAATGACTCTAAAATAATAACAAAATTAACAAATGTCTTTAAAATAATAACAAAATTAACAATAAAATAAGTTTTATATAATATCTAAACAATAACAACAAAATAATAGAAACATAACAGTAAAATGGTAGCAAAATAATGAGAAAAAAATAAGAAAATAATATTAAAAAATAGTTTTTTTTCCTTTAATGAATTCAAGCCGGGCCCGGGCCAAAAATGCCTTACCCGAGCCCGGCCCATTTTTTAAACGGGCCTTATTTTTTTGTCCAAGCCCATTTTTCGAGCCTATATCTTTGCCCAAACCCTCCCACATTTCGGGTGGCCTATGCACACCTCTAAGTAGAATAACATATATTAGATTCAAGATGATCTAACAAACAATGTTGAGATCAGAGAAAAAATTTATTTGAATTTTGGTTCGCTGATTTGTGAATTGTTTCATGAAAAAAAATTGAACTATAGAATAGAAAGGAAAAGTGAACTTCAATTAGTGCAAGTAATGTGAATAAAGAAAGTCATATAACATCAATTTTAACAATCCAATGAAAATTTCCGAATATTCAGTGATAAAAACTAATTTTTTCATAGATCAGTGATTAATGGCGTATTTTACTCAAAATAAAATTTGAAATGAAATAAGATAATAAATTTGAAATATTAATTGTTAGTATATTAATGTTTATATAAATATGTAATGTTTTAAATATAATTATTGTTGATACATAGTACAACAAGGAAGGAGGACAATAAAGATATCAGGTTGGGGTAATGGTAACCCTGTAAAAGTTGAGAGTCGAAACAAAGACAATAGAACAAACTAATTGAGAATACAATAATTCAAAGTAATATTAGGGTGTTAACAGGCCGATCTCCTATTCATAGTTTTGTAAGGTATTTATAAGAGGATCTCTTTATCCATTAGTATGACACGACTAGATAAACGTTCATGTTATGATAACTTTCACCATTAAACTTAAATGATTGATTCCATTTAAAGTGAGATAAGTGATCATACTCGAAAAATTAACAAAGAATCAACAATACCTCTTAAGATGACAGGTATCCTTCTAACAAATGAATATAACAATTATGATACATAACCTATACAAACATGTGGATGGGTTACATCAGTAAAATTATTCTAACAATTAAGAACAAAGACCATTTCTCCATTTCTTTTTCCCTTTTGACGTAGCAATCAAGCAAACCTTCCCAAATAATAATAATATATTGTTAAAATAATGTAAATAGTAGGTGTATCACAATTTTTTTTTAAATAATCTTTAATTATCTGGTTTTTTATATAATATTTAGAATTATTTATAATTACTCCTAACTCATAAATAAGAGGATAATGCACTTCAGCGCACTTGAACCCCATCTTCCTACATTGATAACAATGTCCATACCTGTAACGACCTCAAAAGTATGGATATTGAAAAATGAGTTGTCGGGTCTCCATTTTTAGTAAACGGACTCATAAAATATTTATTAAAAATATTTACGAAGTTAGTTGTGTGTTTAATAAGGTTTTATTTAAGTGAATTTGATTTAATTAGAAGTATTTGAGAAAAAGGATTAGATTGAAATAGGTGTGAAAGTTTAATTATAGATTAAAAGAAAGTATAGATGACTAAAATAGCAATTAAACCATTTTGTATAATTGAGGCGGTGTAAGTAGAAAAAATCTGAGATTTTTATGTTTAATATATTTTATATTTTAAATATAATATAATATATTATATTGTTATTATATATTATAAAGAGAAGGAAAGAAAGAAAAACAGAAAAGAAACAGAGAACAAGACGAAAGCAGGGGAAGAAAAAGGGAAAGAAAGAAAAAAGGAGAAATTGATGATTTAAAGCTTGGAAGTTTAATTGGTAAGTCAATTTAGCCCTTCTCTTTTAATTTTGATGCTTTATAAGTTTTAGAACAAAGTTTTGATGAATTTAAGTTGAAGTTTTTGAAGTTTTAAAGCTGTTGAACATAGCATATGATGAACAAAAGATGAATTAGTGGTTTAATTGAAAGAATTTGAAGTTAGAATTGGGTAAAGGATTTAATTGTAAAATAAGCTATAAGAAAACTGTTTTGGACAGTAACAGTAGAGTAATTTTGAAAAATCACCAAAAATCGTAGAAGTGGAATTAGAAGTTGAATGAGATATGAAATTAAATCTTATTGAGTCTAGTTTCATATGAAAGAAACAGGGAAAGCAAAGGAATTCTGTAATTTGAGATATTTATATTTTTGTAAGACTGGTTTAGAGGAATTTCGGGATCCCCTGTTCTGACTTTGGAAAATCATAAAAATTGGAGAAAAATAATTAGGGGCTTAAGTTTATATGTTTAGAATCCTGAATGAGTCTATTTTCAATAGAAATAAACGAGAACATCATATGAATCCTGTATAAAGAGATAATTAATTTTTAGTGAAGAAGGGTCAGAACTGCCAGACAGCATAACAGGGGTAACTTTGAAGAATAAACTGTGCTAATTGGCTAGGCCAAAAATTCTGGAAATTTTATGGTATGAAGATATGTGAGTCTAGTTTCAGGGAAAATTAACAGTTCTTCATTTGGAGTTCTGTAGCTCGAGAAATAAATAATTTAGTGACTATGACACAAAAGGACAGCTTTAAATAAGTTTATGAGTAAATGATTAAATTGAAATGTGAGCAATAGTAAGAAAGCATGAAATTATCATAAAATACATGTTTATTTTATTAAATAGTACAGGAAATTATTTGATTATTTTTAACATATAAATGTTATATGTTTATATGAAATTGAAGAAAAGAAAAGGAAGGAGAGAACCGAATCAAGGAAAAGGAAAAGAGAAGATTAAGGAGTGAAGGAAGAAGAACTTATATCACCTCAACATTTTGTTGTAAGTACTACAAGAATTTTAAATTATTGTTATTTATCCTTTTGAAATATTTATGTGAATTATTTAAATACATGAGATTCAAAGCTTTAATGCCCAAGTAGACGAAATTAGAACTACTTGGGATATTAGTGACATGCCATTAAGGAACTTTTAGCGCTCTCGATATTAGCACGTTGGTGCTCTCGATATTAGCACGTTGGTGCTCTCTCGATTATTAGCACGTCGGTGCTCTCGATTATTAGCACATTGGTGCTCTCTGTTCACTTGTGCATCATAATGCACCTCTCGTATTTTGTTCCGTATATCGGTGTGTTCTAGGAAGTCTACTTTGGGCTAATATTGTGAATTGAGAATAAAAGTGAATTATGATGTGTTAAGGTAAGATTTATACCTTACAAAAGATAAGTTAAATTTTATTAAAGCAAGGCATACATGAAGAAACTTATATGTGAGAAGATATGCAATAATTGATTGAGTTATAATATTCGTTATGATTGCTTATTTAATTATTCTTGTGGTGCTTACTAAGCCTTCACCGCTTAACGCGCTTATTTTAACGCGCGAGGTACAATTAAACTAGAAGAGATAGAGTCCAACTAGAAGATCTCTCACCTCATCACATCCTCAAGGGCTTCAAAAGTAGGTACTATATTTTGTATTAAAATGGCATGTACATATATAGTTCAAATGTGTTCCCACGTGATAGGGACTAAAATATAGATTCTTGAAATTTTATCTATTTTCAGTTATTTGAAGTATGTTCAGTATATATGGAATGAATTAATAAACAATAAATTTGTTATCAAAAATGGTTGGAAAGTTAAAATATTATATTCAAATGTTTTAATTAGACAAAGATTCGCCATAATTGTTTTGGCACCAAATGTAATAGTCCTATATCGGGTCTACATGATTGAACCGGGTATAGGGGTATTACATTTATTGGTATCAGAGCCTAGGTTTTCTGAATTCTTGGGTCGAGTATGAGTCTATTTGTACATGCCATTTTAATAAATTGATGTGATGAGATGAGGTTTAGTTATTTAATTATGTAATTTATGAATATTGTAGAATAAAAGATGTCTTATGAAAGAATAAAAGATACTTGATTTTGTGATGTATACTAGAATTTATGGATTTAATAAAATAGACTTGGTTGTCTCTTAGTATAGAAAGAGGAAATGTTAAAGAAAGAAATGTTTTCCAATCGAAATAATTTCGATAATTCTGAAAGTGATGTTCAAATAATTAAGTAAAATGTTACTTATGATGAAACAGAATTTGAAAAGATGTGGATAAATGTCTTATAGTAAGAAATGATAAATGTTATGTTATATGAGTATATACATGAAGCTAAATTATAAGGCCTTACGATCTCTACCCCTTATTGGTACAGTTATATTTATAGTGAAATTGATAGGAATTATAATGATTTAGTTCAAAAGTGTGGAATGAAGAATTTAAAGAAAGAAAGATGATGACCCAAATTGAGGTCAAGAATGGTTTAGAAACAATCAAAGAATATTTGAAGAATTGCAGTATACAAGAGATGAAAAGTTGAAATGTGCAGTATTTTTATTAAAGGGTGAGGTTTACCAATGGTGGAACACTGTCATGGATATCCATTCTGCAGAGAAAATTAATCGGAATTCCTTTGTATCTGAATTTAAAAGAAATATGTGAGTCAACCTTATCTTGTGAAGAAGAAAAGAGAATTTCTGGATTTGAAGCAGAACCACATGTCTGTTGTTGAATATGAACGTGAATTTATCAGATTTCTTTTCTGGAAATTATTTGGGGAATACATAGTGCTACTATTAAAGAAGGAAGTCATTTATCAGAAATTGATTTATTCAGATATGGTAACTACAGAATGAGGTAACTGAAAATTTCTTTCGAATAAGCTTTGTGAGTGAAGTGAATGATACGGGACTGTTGATGATTATATATGTTAACGGATTAGTAATGAAATTGCAGAAATATTTGAATACAGCTGCTATAGTTGGGTATTCTACAATGATCTCTTCTGAGTATTCTATATGGGTATTCTATATGTTCTTTTATCTTCAGAGGTATATGCAATTGTTCAGATGTGATTTTTATTGTGTAGAAAGTTTGGAATCATAACGTTAAAATGGAAGTTCTGGTTGATTCTCGATCAAGATCGCTTCTATTTTTCTTTGGATTTTCTAATTTGTTCTGTTAGATAGAAGACTTAATGGTCAGTTCATATGAAGTTATTTTCTATTTCTACCGGTTATTTCTGTTCGTTATACGCAATTGGCATTATCTTTATCACAATCGTTTCTAGCAAGGATAAATGGTATTCTTCTTCTGGTTTTTCTTCAGAATATTATCGATTTCTTTATCATTGAATATGGTTTTTATTCTCGGAAATTCAATATAGCTCCATATCTGGGATTTCATTATGCCACATCTGGATTTCATTATATTGGTTTTCTTATTATTTTATAGTATGATCTTATCTATCAAATATGATTCATCTGTGAAGGAGTATTCAGTGATAGAAGGTAAATATATATATATTACTGTTATAAATCTTGGTTCAGTTATGGGAGCTCGGTGATATGGATCTTAGATTATAGAAGTTGTATTATTATACTGGTTATTATTGAGACTACTTTTGGATTTCTTCTTCTATTTTAAAGCACCATTGAAGTTGAAGTATTGATCCATTTATACTATTGAAATGTGAGATCTATTACAGTACTATGGCATATTCTATCTGATGACTGCGAACTTGGGATAATTTGAAGTGTTGGGATTTTTTTTAATATTTGTGGAAGTGTTTTCTATGATAGCTATATCAATGATAAGAATACTACAGGAAGACACAAAGTTTGAATGAACTAATCAATGCTAGTAGAATTTTGAGTAGATGGAAGTTCTAATAATTGAAGCATCGCCTCAGTTCGATCTGAATCGGGTAAGAAATTTATTAAGTGGATTAGATTGTATTTTGATGAAGAAAGGCATAGTAGATGGTTTGAATTATTGAAATGTCCTGATGTGATAATGGATTATTATACAGGGAAAAATAAATATAGTTGTAGATGATTTGAATGGGAAAATAAGTGTTCGCTCTGTGGGTAATAAATATTTGATTGTTGTTGTCTGATGAAGGATTAATTTTAGTTGAATATCAGTTATTGGTGTTTACAGTAATTATTACTGACTATTAAAGATACTGGGACGAAAATGAGATATAAGTTTATGAAATTGACAGACGATATGGAGAATCAGTCTTTGAAATGTTTGATAGAGATCTACAGTTTACTGTTCACTTTCTGATTTCGGAATCTTATAAGAACGCTATATGAGTGATAGTTGATTAAGTTATAAATTCAGAACTGATTGATGGCTTCAGAAAGTTGCGGAGATGTACATTCCAAAAATTGTAAGATTTCATAGTATTCTAGTATTGATAATTTCTAATCGAGATTGCAGTTCACCTTAGGGTTCTGAAAACAATTACAGGAAATTATTGTGTACTTAACTCGATTTCAGTACATCATTTCATTCGCAAATTGATGGATAATTCGAGAGAGAGTTGGTTAGATTTAGGAAGATGTACTGGTGGCCAGGTATGAAACGTGATATTTCTGAGTTTGTATCAAGATGTCTGATATGTCAACAGGTCAAAGCAGAACATCAGGTACCTTCGGGTTACTTCAACCAATTACTATACCGGAATGGAAATGGGAAGGAATCACTATGGATTTTCTATCGGGGTTACCATTATCTCCGAGGAAAAAAAAAAGATGCTATTTGGGTGATTGTTGACCGATTGACAAAATCAGCGTACTTTATTCCGATACGTATGGATTATTTTTTAGATAAACTGGCTAAACTATATATATATCTGAGATTTTCAGGCTACATAGAGTGCATGTCTCCATTATATTGGATATCCCCGATTTACGTCTCGTTTCTGGGATAAATTACAAGAAGCTTTGGGTATTCAGTTATATTTCAGTATTGCATTTCATCCTTAGACAGATGGCCAACTGAGCATGTAATTCAGGTATTGGAAGATATACTCCGATGTTGTATACTAGAGATTGAATTTGCTTACAATAACAGTTATCAGCCCAGTATTAAAATGGCTCCATATGAAGCTTTGTATGGTAGAAAATGTAGAACACTGTTATATTGGACAGAGCTCAATGAAAAGAAGATACATAGGGTTGATTTGATCCGGGAAACAGAAGAAAAAGTAAAGGTGATTCGGAATAGATTAAAAGCATCATTCGACAATGTAAATCAATTGTGGATTTAAAACGTCGGGATATTAAATATTCATTGGTGATAAGGTATTTATCAAGGTGTTTATTTGAGGAAACTATAAGAATTGATGTTTCATCTCTTTTTAAGTAAATTTCGAGGACGAAATTTCAAAAGGGGGGGAGAATTGTAACGACCTCAAAAGTATGGATATTGAAAAATGAGTTGTCGGGTCTCCATTTTTAGTAAACGGACTCATAAAATATTTATTAAAAATATTTACGAAGTTAGTTGTGTGTTTAATAAGGTTTTATTTAAGTGAATTTGATTTAATTAGAAGTATTTGAGAAAAAGGATTAGATTGAAATAGGTGTGAAAGTTTAATTATAGATTAAAAGAAAGTATAAATGACCAAAATGGCAATTAAACCATTTTGTATAATTGAGCGGTGTAAGTAGAAAAATTTGAGATTTTTATGTTTAATATATTTTATATTTTAAATATAATATAATATATTATATTGTTATTATATATTATAAAGAGAAGGAAAGAAAGAAAAACAGAAAAGAAACAGAGAACAAGACGAAAGCAGGGGAAGAAAAAGGGAAAGAAAGAAAAAAGGAGAAATTGATGATTTAAAGCTTGGAAGTTTAATTGGTAAGTCAATTTAGCCCTTCTCTTTTAATTTTGATGCTTTATAAGTTTTAGAACAAAGTTTTGATGAATTTAAGTTGAAGTTTTTGAAGTTTTAAAGCTGTTGAACATAGCATATGATGAACAAAAAGATGAATTAGTGGTTTAATTGAAAGAATTTGAAGTTAGAATTGGGTAAAGGATTTAATTGTAAAATAAGCTATAAGAAAACTGTTTTGGACAGTAACAGTAGAGTAATTTTGAAAAATCACCAAAAATCGTAGAAGTGGAATTAGAAGTTGAATGAGATATGAAATTAAAGCTTATTGAGTCTAGTTTCATATGAAAGAAACAGGGAAAGCAAAGGAATTCTGTAATTTGAGATATTTATATTTTTGTAAGACTGGTTTAGAGGAATTTCGGGATCCCCTGTTCTGACTTTGGAAAATCATAAAAAATTGGAGAAAAATAATTAGGGGCTTAAGTTTATATGTTTAGAATCCTGAATGAGTCTATTTTCAATAGAAATAAACGAGAACATCATATGAATCCTGTATAAAGAGATAATTAATTTTTAGTGAAGAAGGGTCAGAACTGCCAGACAGCATAACAGGGTAACTTTGATGAATAAACTGTGCTAATTGGCTAGGCCAAAAATTCTGGAAATTTTATGGTATGAAGATATGTGAGTCTAGTTCAGGGAAAATTAACAGTTCTTCATTTGGAGTTCTGTAGCTCGAGAAATAAATAATTTAGTGACTATGACACAAAAGGACAGCTTTAAATAAGTTTATGAGTAAATGATTAAATTGAAATGTGAGCAATAGTAAGAAAGCATGAAATTATCATAAAATACATGTTTATTTTATTAAATAGTACAGGAAATTATTTGATTATTTTTAACATATAAATGTTATATGTTTATATGAAATTGAAGAAAAGAAAAGGAAGGAGAGAACCGAATCGAAGGAAAAGGAAAATAGAAGATTAAGGAGTGAAGGAAGAAGAACTTATATCACCTCAACATTTTGTTGTAAGTACTACAAGAATTTTAAATTATTGTTATTTATCCTTTTGAAATATTTATGTGAATTATTTAAATACATGAGATTCACTTTAATGCCCAAGTAGACGAAATTAGAAACTATGGGATATTAGTGGCATGCCATTAAGGAACTTTAGCGCTCTCGATATTAGCACGTTGGTGCTCTCGATATTAGCACGTCGTTGTTCTCTCGATATTAGCACGTTGGTGCTCTCGATATTAGCACGTCGTGCTCTCTCGATATTAGCACGTTGGTGCTCTCGATATTAGCACGTTGGTGCTCTCGATTATTAGCACGCCTGTTTCTCGATTATTAGCACATTGGTGCTCTCTGTTCACTTGTGCATTATAATGCACCTCGTATTTTTGTTCAGTATATCCGGTGTGTTCTAGGAAGTCTACTTTGGGCTAATATTGTGAATTGAGAATAAAAGTGAATTACTGATGTGTTAAGGTAAGATTTATACCTTACAAAAGATAAGTTAAATTTTATTAAAGCAAGGCATACATGAAGAAACTTATATGTGAGAAGATATGCAATAATTGATTGAGTTATAATATTCTGTTATGATTGCTTATTTAATTATTCTTGTGGTGCTTACTAAGCCTTCACCGGCTTAACGCGTTTATTTTAACGCGTAGGTACAATTAAACTAGAAGAGATAGAGTCCAACTAGAAGATCTCTCAACTCATCACATCCTCAAGGGCTTCAAAAGTAGGTACTATATTTTGTATTAAAATGGCATGTACATATATAGTTCAAATGTGTTCCCACGTGATAGGGACTAAAATATAGATTCTTGAAATTTTGTCTATTTTCAGTTATTTGAAGTATGTTCGTATATATGGAATGAATTAATAAATAATAAATTTGTTATAAAAAATGGTTGGAAAGTTAAAATATTATATTCAAATGTTTTAATTAGACGAAGATTCGCCATAATTGTTTTGGCACCAAATGTAATAGTCCTATACCGGGTCTACATGATTGAACCGGGTATAGGGGTATTACAATACCAATCGGACTAGAACTCAATCAACTCGGTATCACAAAATTTAAAATTACGTTTTTTTTTTTTTTTTTTTTTTTTTTTTTTTTTGGTTTTATGAAGTGATGTAGGTGGTAGTTTAGAAATTTTAAAGAGAATTGTTAGTTTTTCATATGTGAATATTTTGTTTTTAGTTGCTTAATTGGAATGTACAATTTCCGAAAATATTAAAATTTTCAAATGTGAATATATACTATTATATACTAATTATTTTATTTTGTTTACTCTAGCATTTATTATGTAGTTAGAAAAAAACCCAGAAACGAGAATTTCAACCTGCTATTATATTAAAAGATTTAATCGTGTCATTAATACACCATTGCAAGAAGTTTGAAATGAACCGTTGAGATTTGATTCCATTAATTTGCTACAAACAGAAAACCATATGACCATCAAATTGTTAAATGTAAATCCAAGTTTAAGTAATCATTTGATCACATAAGTGTATTATTTACATGAATTAACATCATATTTTCCTTAATCATAACCGCACTTAAATTATTTTAAAATTTTAAAATTTATAAATATAAATATTTTAATATTTTCCTTTATTCTCTATACAATACTTAATTCATACAAGTTGAACTGATCAAGTCAAATGAGTAGGCTAAACTCATACATCAGCAGCCCATTTGAGATTATGTATGGGCTTAACAAGCCTTATGGAAAAGTTAGGCTCAAACTACATCTCACTTTTTATTTTTCTTAACCCAAAGTCTGCAAAATCCCCCTTCGCTTGATTACCAATTTATAGGAATATTATATCTATCTATATTTAAAAATATCTTTAAATTTAAAAAATTTGGTTGGGTTGATAAGGTTGAGGTCTTGAGATAATAACTCATTAAATTTCACTTACGTATGAATTTTTTTCAATTTTATTTTAACTTAAATCTTATCACGGGTCATATTCAAAGTTTGAAAACTAGTCAATATCTAATATTATTGTAAAATAGAGTTCAGGTTTCTTTGCTGGAATATAATACTTTTGTAAAATAGATTCACTCAATTATTAATAAGTTTATATTTTGATAATTTAATTATAAAAAATTTTATTTTAACCACTTAAATATCAAAAATTAATCACTTTAGTCGCTCTTACATTAACTTGCTAAAAGACATCAATATGTGTCGTCAAGCCACCATTCTTCAAAAATATTTTGGTGAGCTACACCATTAATCATCCAATTATTAATAAATTTTCATTTTAATCTCTCAATTATGAAATAGTATAAAATGATCACTAGTAAATCTATTATAGCATATTAACTCGTAGGTTGAATAGCTATTTTGTCATAGAGTTATGATTAAACTATCAACTTGACACTTTTAAAATTTATATCGATAGATATAAAAATTGTAAAAATAAAAAATCTAAGAATGCATTTTTTTAAAGAAATTAACAAAAACTAGTTTTTGAAGTTATAATTATGCAAAAAAAAAAAAATTAAAGTTCTAAATTTTTCATAAAATTCTAAAAAAATATAAAAAGTCTAAAAACTCATTGTTTGGTTGTATGACTTTCCACCGTACGAATTTTTTCCTTCTCTTCACATGACAATGAACGAAGACTTATTTTTTGGTCATTAATTTGAAAGTAAGTTAAAAGACAATTAACACGATAAGAGGATAATTTTTTTTTTCTTTTTATGCTTGATGGATCATTCAATTTATTTCACATATTTATAATTTTTTAACATACTTAAAATGTTGGAAGACAGGATGCAGGAGAAAAATGTTATAATGACTTAGCTAAATTAATAAGTTTATAGTGAAGCATTAAATCCTTAGAAAAAGTAAAGCATTAAATATATATTTTTATTAAATTAGTAATGCAAAACGCATAAAAAAATTATGTCAATGGTCAAAATATATCGCTTTTATAGTTTTATATAATTTTTTTATTGAGAATTATTTCGATTGATATTAATATTATTTGTATAGGAAACTATAAGTTTAAGCGTATTAAAGCTTGTTTAACATCCTATTTAAGAGTTTGAGAGAGATTATAGATAATTCTAAATCATTGTATAAAATAATTGTCGTTTTCTAGATTTTCATAATAATTGTTAAGCTTAAATGCCAACATTTTTTTTCATGAAATAATTAAAAGAATCAACTTAAGTCATTGTAAAATAGTTTTAAAAAAAAATAGCTAAGTTGTTACACTATTATTTTTCATTTCAAAGCAATACATTTTCATCTTTTAATATCAGCTATCACATCATAACGACTGTTTTATTTTTGTAACAATATATCTATATTTTATACAATATTTAATGTATTGATTGAGTTGATACCACCCATCAAATATAGGGGTGAGCAAAGAATAAGAGAATATTGAAAAAACTATTTTGAATTGATGTATTTGGTTCGGTTTGGATTTTGTATTGTTCAATTCAGTTTCAGGTTGGTGTTATCACCCAAGCCGTACAATTCGGTCCAAGTTTGGTTTTTTCACATGGAACTTGTTTTATTAAAATCAAATTGAATGAAAATAAAAAATGATGTTTAAATGAATAGTCCTAATAGAATAATAAATTCACCATTTCAATATTTATATGGACTAATTCATTTAATCCTACTACTACTACCACCACCACCACTACTATTGTTATTATTATTAACAACTAGATATAATTATACAAAAAGATAAAGTTATGAAAATATTTTATAAAAAAATTATAACATTGTAATTTTATATTAGAGTAAGTGAATAATTTCTTAATATAATAATCATAATTATAATTATAAGCAAAATTCTAATTTTAGGAAAATAGTTTATTAAATTTTATAATATTTTATTTATACAATAAACAACTTTTCACAATTACATATGTTTGATAGTTATGAATTTAATTAATTGTATGACATATTGTAATCACTCAATTATAATTAATTAAACTAATAAAAAAAAGACAGAAAAACATTAGTTATATTGATGATTTATGTATTAGCGCTTCTTTTAACAACTTTGAATGACTTATCAACTTAAAATGATTTTTTAAGTAGTCTTATTGATGATTATAATATTAATTTAATTATTCAATTCACTTTATAAATATATAAATGATTTTTTAGGTCAAAATAAAGTGATATTAATTTTTTTTCAAAGCCCAAATTTAGTAAAAATCGTTGAACCGAACTGCAATTATCGATTTCATTTTTTATTTTATATGTTTTACGTTTTAGTTTCAAGAGTGAAAAACTAGATGAAATGGTTTCATTATTTTTTTCTAAAAATCGAAATGAACCAAGTCGAATACACCCTTAATTGTATGGTCTCAATTTAACAAATTTTAATAAAGTAATAAATATTATTTTAAGGATATTTTTATCTTTTTGATATTAAATATAGAATAACAAAGCAATAAACATTATTTTGAAAATATTTTTTACCTTTTAATATAAAATATAGAAAAATATATATTGAGATTTCAACCTAAATTACTATAAATTTTTTATAATTTTTTTCAACTTTATCATTTGAATGGAAATCATATTTAATTTTTATATAAATTTAAATAAATTTATTACGTAATTATTTGTAGACATCCTAATGCCTCGTAATTCTATATTTTAACATCATATATGTTTTTAAATATTTTAAATTTTTATATCTCATTTTTCGCACCAAACATTAAAATATTAGTTCTTCAAAAAAGTATAAAAGAAATCAAATCACATTGCACTTTTTTCTCACAGAAAGTTGTTTTCTCTTTTTCTATTTTCACCATACAAAATGGCAAACTAATCCTTAAAATAAAAATGCTCCTAATTTCCTATTTACAGAGTGGAAAATGGCACTTCCACGTATCGTCTTTCACATTCGAGCGTGATTAACAAAACATGGTCTCGCGCGTGAAATTTTGGATTCCTCCTTAATAGGTGGCAAAAAGGAAAAAACTCCTTGCAAATAGGAACCGGTAATCACCGTTAATAATTTAACCCCATTATGCGTCCTTCCGCTCACCCTTCCCCGCATTATTCACGTCTCCAAGAGGACCAAGACGGCGCCCAAGTCCTCCTTCCGTATACCGGCTGCTCCCAGTAAAAATTAAAAAGCAATTAAACAAGTTAAATTTCATTTATTACAAAAAAAAAATTAGAAAGTAAGATATTTTTTAATTTTTTTTGGGTTTTGTTGTTGTTAGAAAGCTTTGAATTTGTCTCCGTTCCGTTTTCTTTCCTTTCTAAATTTCCGACAGCTTCGAGGATTATAGAGGGAGATAAAAGGGAAAAAGAAAAGGTTCGAACGGGAAAAAAAACTGAAAAAGGAGTTGTTTTTTTTTTTCAAAATTTCCCCCTAAATTTTCTTTTCTTTTTCCCGGAAAAGTAAATATATATTCTTTTTTTCTGGAAAGTGTTGTGGATTTTTTTTCTTTCGAGGTGATAAATTCGTGATCCGAGTTAGGGTTTTCAAAAAGTCGAATTAGCTTTCATTTTAGGTAGCAGATCTTGATTTATCTCAATTAAGGCCTTTTATTTTGATTTTTGTTTCAGCTCTTTATCTTCACCTTTCACTACTACTTATCAATCCATCCGGTGAAGACCTTCCGCCTTACTAGGGAAGCGGCGGCGGTCTTGCCCGCGTGGGTGACTTGTTTCGCGAGCGAAAGCCATTGGCGAAGAATCTTCGGCTGACAATTGCATGTCTTCCGCATCCTACTTCATAGGTATTCTTCCATTAAGACGCAGTAAATAAGTAAGCGGTATAAGCCAAAGCTCAAGCTTACACCGGCAATGGAAGAGCATTAGCGTAAAGGAAAGACAAGCTGCCTCTTTATTTACGATTTATTGAATATAGGGATTAATTTGGAACGTTAGAGTAATGGATGTGGATTCGTCGATGGTGTCAGAGACCGATCACGATCAGAATCACCACGGAGCTATGCAATCTCCGGCACCAATGGAGAGGGAACAACAGCAACAACCACAACAACAAAACCAACAAGTAGATAACCAGGCTTCGTCACAGGGACCTGGTGGATCTCCGCCTTCTTCGGCGCAACAACAGGCTGCAGCAGCCGCGCCTACTACTCAAGGACAGCCGCAAGCACCAGTGGCGGGGCCGAGGTGCGCTCCCACTTATTCGGTGGTGAATGCGATTATAGAGAAGAAAGAAGACGGGCCTGGCCCTAGGTGCGGGCATACTCTAACGGCTGTGGCAGCTGTGGGGGAAGAAGGAACGCCGAGCTATATTGGGCCCAGGTTGATTCTGTTCGGTGGTGCCACGGCACTGGAAGGGAATTCTGCTTCTTCCGGGACTCCATCCTCCGCTGGAAGCGCTGGCATCAGTAAGTTGGTTTTATTTCCTTTCATTTTATTTGATGTTTCTGTAAGAAGCCCTTAATGAAATTTGGCTATTCATATCGATGTACGTGTGAGCACTTCGGTGGATTTAAGATGCGTATTATTTAAACCCTGCAATTTTAGCTCCCGAGGTTCATATTTCGTTGTGGATTAGTATTAAGGTTCATATTATTGGGTTGATGAAGAACTACTACTCCAAAGAGTAAAGGGGTTATATCTAAATAAGGAATAATTCTAATGAGGTAAAGATGTGCCAATGTAAGCAGAAGGCTTCTAGTTTATGGAACAAAAGATGAATTCTCTTAGGTTCTTCTTTGTTGAATGCTACTATGTTAAATGAACTTTTTTCCCCTTCTATCTTAAATAGTAGTAGAATACTAGAAGTATAGCCTCTTATTGAATCTTGTGCTAATTTACGATTCAGTATTTATTATGGTGGTAAGAATTCAGTTTTGTATTCTGGAGTGCTTAAAATTTTAAATATTCTTGGTTTTGACTCACATTGCAAATAAAACCTGCTTTGATTCCAAAAATAATATGCCTATATTCTCTTGTTGTTATATTTCATTATTTATTATTTTGAAATATTCATGCTCCTAATGCTCAAAAAATAGAAAACCTCTTAGTTCTTTTGAGATACTCATGATATAGTGGCATTCATTATGATAGCATCATGAATTATTTAGAGTCAACACATCATGCCTCATGTTGGTTTTATATAGCTAGTGCAAAAGTCAATGATGTTTGAGTGATTTCAAGTAATAATGTATAAATAGGACCTTCTTTAGCTTTATTTAAATTCATTGCCCTCTACAAATCTTTGCAACATATAGTATGTCAAGGCTAATTGTTGTTGTCCTCTTTCCCCCTTTTAACTGTCTCTTAAGAAAACTTCTCTTTGTTGGGGATGATTTCATGCTTTAAACTTGTTTTTTTTTTTCAATTAAATTGCAGGACTAGCAGGTGCTACTGCCGATGTGCACTGTTATGATGTGTTAACTAATAAATGGTCTAGGTATGCCTAGGACTAAGGCTTTACAACTGCTGTTTTACTTTCCTAAATTCATCTTGACTTGTACAATAATTTATCTCATAGAATCACACCCTTTGGAGAGCCACCTACACCAAGGGCAGCACATGTGGCAACTGCTGTGGGAACTATGGTTGTTATTCAGGTTAGTACACACTGTGGAATTTTATAGTATTTCTTTTTTCTGTTTACATATTATTTGGTTAACTTCTTTCTGCTGCAAGAAGTAGTTCTTCATGGGAGGCTTTTAATTTGACTCAGGGTGGAATTGGCCCAGCTGGTTTATCTGCTGAGGATCTTCATGTTCTTGACCTCACACAGCAACGACCACGGTGGCATAGGTTGGGCCTTGACGGTTGCATGTGCATGCACCTTTTTTATACATGACAATGGGTTATTTGATATGAATTTCAATTGTATTTCAGGGTTGTTGTTCAAGGCCCTGGGCCAGGGCCACGCTATGGCCATGTGATGGCTTTGGTAGGGCAAAGGTATCTCATGGCAATTGGTGGAAATGATGGTAAATAATCTGTTATTTCTGATTTTATTTTCATGTACGATACGATTTTCTAATTAATTTTTTGTTGAACATTTTTGTGTATCTTTTCTAGGAAAACGACCTTTGGCAGATGTATGGGCGTTGGACACTGCTGCCAAGCCTTATGAGTGGCGTAAATTGGAACCTGAAGGGGAAGGTCCACCTCCATGCATGTACTCTCTCTCTCTCTATCCCCCTCACACACACACACAGAAATGGTGTTTGTGGGCCAATCTTAGTATTTACGGTTCTATTTTTATGGTTCCTGGTCTCTTAGAAAGTGCAATATGCAAGATATGAACCAAAATGACTGGTATTCCCATCTTATCATGGATGTGGTTGCACATGATTGATATTAATGTATTTATATGTACTTCCTCCTTTGTAACGTTGTTAAAGCTTGTAGTCTTGCTTATGCTCTCAAAGACATTGATGTGAAGCATCCTATATGATTATTGTTCTTTATTTTTATTTATTTGGTGATTGTAGATTAGCTCCTTGTTGACAATTTTTATTTGACTAGGTATGCTACTGCAAGTGCACGATCAGATGGCCTTCTTCTGCTCTGTGGAGGGAGAGATGCGAACAGTGTGGTGAGTTGCAAAGTCCCCACTCTGTTGTCTAGAGTTAGTAAATGTTTGACATAATGTATATATGTTTTTGAATTTTGGTTTTCTGAACAATATAGCATAAGATTTCATGACCTATAGTTTTATCGTGGCATTTCTTATTGCTTTAGGGCAGCTTTTCCTTATTTACTTGGGTAAAACTTAAATTCATCTGAATAAATTTTGGCACTAATTTCAAGATGCATTTTATCTATGTTGATAGGAAGAAAGAGGCATTCTAATGAATTCTGAAGAATTTGAAAATAATAGCAATGAAGATATTTTAAAAGATTGAGCTGAGATGCACGTAAATGGTGTCTTAATTTTGTCCTTTTGTTCTTTTAAAATGTTTAGATCCCTTTTTACCCTTAGATTTGCTCAATCTGTCCTTTGCCTGTGGTTTCTTCTCTCTTTGATTCTTTTCTCAGCCATTGGCAAGTGCATATGGACTTGCAAAACACAGGGATGGTCGTTGGGAATGGGCAATTGCTCCTGGTGTTTCACCATCACCTAGATACCAACATGCTGCTGTGAGTTTTTCTTTTATTCCCTTCACTCATTTTTAAATAATTCAGTCTATGAATTCCTCTAGTTATATGAATCACATGAACATACTATGTTTCTAGGTCTTTGTCAACGCTAGGCTCCATGTTTCTGGTGGGGCACTTGGTGGCGGACGCATGGTTGAAGACTCATCAAGCGTTGCAGGTACTTGATATTGTTCTTTTTAATGTCTCGACTTCTAGTGATGTGCTGTGCTAGTCGTTTTACTGGTATACTATCAAATGTGGGTCTGTACAAGCTTAAGGTTTAAAAGTAGTTTTTCAGGTGAAATCTGTTATAAACTTCCCAAATGTAGGTTGTTCATTTTGCTGGAAAAAAGATGCAATGGTAGTGTAGACTTTAGGGAAAAACTTTTCTTAGATCTGAAAGTTGTCCACCCTCTTGAAGTTTTCCGGTTGGTTCCTTTTGCTATTCTCTCCCCACATTTTGTGAGAAGTCATATTCAAGTTCATTAAGATCTTCCTGCTTGTAACAACAAACTAAAATTATTATTGCCATTTGATATCTGAATGGTATTTTACTAGGAAGTTTCAAAACTTATTTCTGGAAATTTGTTAAACTTATACAAAAAAGCAGGACATGTTTAATTTCTTAATTTATTATTTTAGAATAGCAAATGTCAACTGATAATGTTGTATCAATGATCATTCAGCCATTTATTATCATGGAAACACTGTTTTTGTACATCTAATAGTTCCCAACTTTTTCACATTTCTTGTAGTGTTGGATACTGCCGCGGGAGTTTGGTGTGATACAAAATCTGTTGTTACTAGTCCAAGGACAGGTAGATACAGTGCTGATGCCGCCGGTGGAGATGCTTCGGTTGAGTTGACAAGGCGTTGCAGACATGCGGCTGCAGCTGTTGGTGACCTAATATTTATTTACGGTGGTTTACGTGGTGGTAAGATATCCTTTTATTCTATAATATGTGCACCCAATTATTTTCTAGCCTCAGCATTGAGTTATCGGTTACCGATTAGATGCATATGCCTTTACGTAGTGTATATATGATAACAGTTTCTCTTTAGACTGTATTGCATGCTTAATCTAGAATGACATATCACCCCAAGGCTTGTCAGTATATATATTTTGAGGAATAATGGTGTTTCTCCCTACACATAATTTTGTGTTGAATTTGTCAATTAGTATTTGTACATGTGATAATTGACGCATTATGAGATTCTCATCTGTTTATTTAGGATTGATCATTGCATTGGTTTTATTGAATGATCCTCCTAGTTCTCATCCTTTTAGCTCTTTAGCAAATGCAAGTTTTCTGGCTGATGCCTTGTGCTTTAACATTGTTAAGATAGAAGTAACTGACTCTTTTATGGAAGTTTAATGGCTAGGTTATGTAGTTCCTCGCTTCCAGGTTAAAGGTCATTTATATTTGGGCTGTGATAGATGATAGCATGTAGGAGAAGAAAGGCATTTAATGGGAAGAGGAAGCTTGGTTTTGATATGGCTTGGATTGGATGGGGTGCATTAGGAAAACCCTCTTGGGATAACAATATGGTATTAAATGGGCTGGTATGAGCTGTGAAAGTTTAATCCTTGCTTTTGTTGTTATACATTTAAATATGACACAAGGACATTGCAGAATTTGTAATTTCATAAGCTGGTTGTAAGGACCAAAGATTGATACCAGGGATAGCTCTGTAGCCTTGGTTCTTCCCCACTTCATGTTTAAGTTGCACTGTTGGCTAAAATTGGTGAAGAAGGATTTTGTTTTGTTCTCTGTAAATTGTCCTAACTGAAAATGTTCTCTTTACTTATATTGTCATTTAGTCGTAAGAGAGACTACAAAAGTTTTAATTCATCTTGTGGGTTGAAAATTAGAGAAGTTTATTTCTTTAAGATCTCTGTTTTCACGGAAATTTTAATTTCTTTTCATTTATCATAGAGTTTAAGCTGCTGCTATTTTTTGGTAGTTAGTGCAAATCCGTATGAGAATCAGTATTTGATAAGTTTTGTAGTGCGGTAATATGTTGTATTTATGCTGTAGGGGTGTTACTTGATGACCTACTTGTTGCTGAAGACCTGGCAGCTGCTGAGACAACTACAGCAGCTTCACATGCTGCTGCAGCAACTGCTACTTCTAATGCACGATTACCCGGAAGGTATGGATTTGTTGATGAAAGAGCAAGGCAAACAATGGCTGAAGCAGCACCTGATGGATCAGTTGTGCTTGGAAATCCTGTTGCTCCCCCTGTAAATGGGGATATGTATGCTGACATAAGCACTGAGAATGTCATGCTTCAAGGATCCCGGTAATCTACCACTGTATGCTTATTTTTGTTACTTGGCTCTTGAATGGTTAAGCCTCCTCGTTTAATTCAAGGAGCTATATAATGTGGTATATCTTGCAGGAGAATTAACAAAGGTGTTGACTATTTGGTTGAGGCATCAGCTGCTGAAGCTGAGGCTATAAGTGCCACACTTGCCGCGGCCAAGGCGCGACAAGTTAATGGAGAAGTTGAACTTCCTGATAGGGATCGAGGGGCTGAGGCTACACCTAGTGGAAAACATATGTCTACCTTGATTAAGATGCCAGATTCTACTGGATCAAATAGTGTTGCACCTGCTGGAGTTCGGCTTCACCATAGAGCTGTCAGTATCAGAATATTGGCATTGTTTCTTACCCATGACTTTGTCTGATGTTTTCTTTATGCCAACAGGTTGTTATAGCTGCAGAGACTGGTGGAGCTTCAGGGGGGATGGTCAGACAGCTTTCTATTGACCAATTTGAAAATGAGGGCAGACGGGTTAGCTATGGGACTCCTGAGAATGCAACTGCAGCTAGGAAACTATTAGATAGACAGATGTCAATCAATAGTGTCCCCAAAAAGGTACTAATTAATAGCCTTTGTTTTATTTAATTTGGTGTGTGTGCATAGCACCTTCGCGTTTTGGGGGTAATTGTTGAATGTGTCTCCAAGTGAAAGAGTTGAATAGTAATACCAGGATCTGCAAGGCTGTTGCCCAAAACTTCAAAGACTAACCCTTAAGAATGATTTCTCTCTATATGAACAGTTTACTTTATGGAGTAAGATATTGTTATAGCATTTATCTTTATTGCAATGTGATTGATTATAGTTTTAGTCTTTGAGGTTTCTTAAGATGAATCTTTCTTACTTTTATAGATGTGGTACTTAATAAATTTAGGATGAGAGTATCTTTTTAACTTTCAAATAGAGTTTTTTTTTTTTTTTAACTTTCAAGTGAAGATGACAGGTTTCTCCCATCTTTTTATCCTAGGGAGAACAGTTATCCTCCATAAGGCTTTGCTTGGTATGAAGGATGGAAGGAGTGAGGATGTAAAATTTTTAATCTACAAAGGAGTGAGGATAGGAAATATGTCAAGATTCATAACAGCTTCCTACTTTATAGTTTGACCGTTAAAATCCTCACTCCTCATCCTTCATGCCAAGCTGAGCCTAAATGTTCTGTATTATTCCTGTGGTGGTTATTTCCCTTGATGCAACATGGAGAGGGGCAAAGAGAAAAAGCTTGAGTGGCTATATATTTTGGATTTGCCAGCTTAATACATCTCATAGCAGTGAAAAAAAAAAAAACATTCGAAAAGCTATGGATTATTTTGCATGTGATTATTTGAAGGCCAGATTTCATCACCATACTCTCAATGCATTATAAATCTTCTCTTTGCTTTGCAATCTACAGCAATGCACATTAGCATGTTATTGTTGATTTTCTGATAAATTTCTTCTGTTATTAGTTCTATGTTGCTTGGACGGAATTCATCCTTGAGATTTCTCTTACTATAATTGGATTACAGGACATAAAAATCCAATTTTTTCTTCAATATGCCAGTTTTATAATGTAATTAATTCTTGTACGAATTAAGAATTCAATATAGTTATGCTCCTATTAGATATTTCACTTTCCCAGGTCGTTGCACATCCCTGAGATACTAGTGAGTGTTACAGCTGATAGAAGTTTCTCTTAAGAATTCAATATAGTTATGCTCCTATTAGATATTTCAAATGGTTTATATTTCACTTTCCCAGGTCATTGCACATCTTCTGAAGCCTCGTGGTTGGAAACCACCAGTTTGTCGACAGTTTTTCTTAGACTGCAACGAAATAGCAGATCTCTGTGAAAGTGCTGAACGAATATTTACTGTTGAACCAACTGTTCTACAGCTGAAAGCTCCTATTAAGATTTTTGGTGATCTACATGGTCAATTTGGGGATCTTATGCGTCTTTTTGATGAATATGGTGCACCTTCAACTGCTGGGGACATTGCGTAAGTGGTTGGTCAAAATATCTTGTTTTCTGAGGGCACTTTATCAGAGTGATGTTTCAGCATACTAAGGGTTTCAAACGACCTTTTAATATCTATAAATACTATTCTCTTCTCGTGTGTAATCTGCATGCCCTGTATTGTATCTTAAATCTTGCATTTTATTTATTTGGCACTAATTTTGTGTAAATTACAATCAGATATATCGATTATCTCTTCTTAGGGGATTATGTGGACCGGGGCCAACACAGCTTGGAGACCATTACTCTTCTGCTTGCTTTGAAGGTAATTATAGAAGTTCTGTACTTTTACTATCTTCTCATGCACACTTTTACTTCCTATTGAAGTTGAGACAAACCATGATTTTCATATAATTATGTTAATGTTGCAGGTTGAGTATCCCAATAATGTACATTTAATTCGAGGGAATCATGAAGCTGCGGATATCAATGCACTTTTTGGCTTCCGGATTGAGTGTATCGAGCGCATGGTATTGTTTCATGCATTAGAAAAATGTTGGTCATGCTTTGTATAATAACATTGTAGTTGCAAATCTGATGGCTTGTGTAACAGGGTGAGAGAGATGGAATATGGGTGTGGCACCGCATAAACCGTTTATTCAATTGGCTTCCTTTGGCTGCTCTAATTGAAAAGAAAATCATTTGTATGCATGGTGGCATTGGTCGGTCTATAAATCATGTGGAACAGATTGAGAATTTACAGCGCCCAATTACAATGGAAGCAGGCTCGATTGTTCTCATGGATTTATTATGGTTAGAGCATGTTATTGTTTGTTTTGGTCATGAAATATATAGTATCTATTGCTTTAATTTGCTGATGCATTCTACATCCATTTTCTTACTCCAGGTCTGATCCAACAGAAAATGATAGTGTAGAAGGGTTGCGACCAAATGCTAGAGGTCCAGGTTTGGTTACTTTTGGGGTGAGCATGCTACTTTAAAACTACTGTTAAACTACAGCAGTTCAAGTCCTTTGTAGCTACATGTTGCTTTGATTTCAATATTTGAGAAGTACTTAGATGGGCAATTTGATTGTCGCTGGCTGGTTGATCTCCTTATTATACTAATAAAATTGTATCTCTCTCCCTTCAACAGCTTTAGATGGAATGGTGCTACCCTTAAAACCCTTGAAAGTTAAATGCTTTTGACTTGGGATTCTTGTTTAAATTACTTCTGTGTTCCTTTTCCTCCTTGCTTATGCATGTCTATATCTAAGTAAAACGGTCTTTGTTGATATTTCAAGTGCCAATTTTGCATATGTTTTGTAAATGGTTTTTCCTAATGCAGCCTGATCGTGTTATGGAATTCTGCAATAACAATGATCTCCAGTTGATTGTTCGTGCTCATGAGTGTGTTATGGATGGCTTCGAGCGGTTTGCCCAGGGACATTTAATTACCCTTTTCTCTGCTACCAATTATTGTGGTGTGTCCCTGACTCATGTTTTAATTTACATACCTTTTGTCTAGCAGGTCCACAAACAATTTAGCCTTTTAATTTTGCATCATGCTTGTCTTTGTAGGTACTGCTAATAATGCTGGTGCAATATTAGTTTTGGGTAGAGATCTCGTGGTAGTTCCTAAACTCATTCATCCTTTACCCCCAGCAATGTCATCACCAGAAGCATCCCCAGAACGTCATATAGAAGATACATGGATGCAGGTACTTCCTCTTTCTCTTTGTTAGCAGTAATTGAACTTCTGCTATTTCTGCATGATTTTTACTTGTACTTCATGGACTGCTTTAATGATGTTAATTTTTGTGTTTATGGGATCAGGAGCTGAATGCTAACAGACCTCCAACACCAACTAGAGGTCGTCCTCAAGTAGCAAATGATCGAGGCTCTCTTGCTTGGATATAGTAGATCCTTCCAATTGTTTCTATATACATACTCCTTCAGGCTCATGCTATACCACATGGGGATTCTGGTTTTCTGGATAGAGCATGCTCCCATATACAGGCATTTTCCTAACTTGTAATCTCTCCCATTAGAAGTTAGAAGGGTTTACAAGATTTTGGTTTTTCGCGGTTTTCAGCAGACTATAGGCATTGAGATCATGAAAATGATACCAAGTTCCGGAATCAGATTGCATACAGTGTAAGTTAGCTTTTCGTAATGTGCTGAAAGTTGCAGTTCGGGCTTCTTCTGTAAATTGAGCCACAGGCAGGTGGAAAGATGGCAATTGGGTGATTCTTCAAATGGGTTGGTAGTAATTTTCACATTTAGTTTATATATTTATATATATATTCATCATTTTAGGATTAAATATTTTTCGGTCCTCCTTTGAGGTCCATTATATGTGATGATGATGATGAGAGATAAATATAATAAATATATGTGTATCATATAGAGGGTATAGATTGGTGTAATTTTCATACTATGTGCTGTGTACAATGGTGTAATGTTTTTTGTGTGAAGATAAAAGAAACCATAGTAAACAACACGAGAAAGTTTAGGAAGGTGTGATCATCGTTTTTTATTTTTATTTTTTGTGGGGTTAGCTTTTGGTTGCTGCTATTTTTATGCAATTATTTTAGTTTACATTTTCATCCTTGTTCTGATCTGATTTTAGGTTATGTCAACCACAGTTCAAGTGTTTGATTCTATTTCTTTAATTACAAATAATAACTAATGTAACATATTGTTTAATTTTATGAAGTACCCATTTGATTCAAATTGCTGCTATATAATTCAGTTATAAGTGAAATTAGCAGCAAAGTTTAAATCCTGACAAGGAGTATTAATTACTGTTCTTTATACTGTTGATCTATAAAATTCTTTTTAAAACTTTCCGATCGAAATAAGAATTTGACTTGTTTCATGTTAATTTTTAAAGTATAATCTTCAAATAAGTATTTTATAATTTATTTCCATTTTTAAGAACTTGTTGACATTTTTAAAGTACGTAAATTAAACACAAAACATCCTTCATTTTTGCTTTTTATAATAATGGTAGTAATTATTAAAATAAAAATTTACTGTATAGAGGACTAGTGTTCCGTAAAAAATTATTCACATCAAAGCAATGTCGCACCATATTATCACCCATCACAAAATAACGTCAATACTTCACATCAACTATACTGATTTTTATCGATCTGTACGGATCCACACCACCGACGAGTACTATCTTTATCTTGCGATCAGTTCATATCATTTCCCCATATCGTTCAGAAACAAAAATGCCACGCTTCATATTGAAAATTTAATATGTAGAAATACATATAATGAGATGGTGTTATATCATATATTAAGAAAAATGCATATTATATTAAACGTGGGTGAAAAAACATTTTATATAAAAAAATGTTTTTAAAATTAATTTAACAATAACTATAGGTGGCAAGGTAAAAAGCTTGTATATAAATCTTTTAAACACGCCTCATCCTTAATTATTTTATTTAAAGTATGAAAAAACAAAATAGTATATTAGTCCTAAAATGCATATCATATGTTATGAAACCTGAAAATGAACTATATATTGCATATACTTGAAAAGATACTAAAAAACACGAAACAGGTAAATTCAGAGGGGTTCATTAAAAGTGGGTGATACCAATACATATCAAATATTGGAATAACACTGAGTAGGTTGGTTGAAAGCTATATTAAAAGTGAGAAAGGGAGGTTAAGTAGCAGTAGGCAGCAATTAACCCCGCTTTACGGGCCTCTGAACATACGATTTGTTGGGATCCTCTGTCTTCAGTTTCGGGGGACGAAGCTCTCCTTTCTTCGACTGTAAACATACATACAAACCCATCAATCTTTTTCCTTCTTTAAATTAGCAATGACTCCACAAAATCCCTGACTTCACCAATATTATATAACCTTTACCTTTTTCCCTGACTTCATAAAATCCCTCCAACTTGAAACCTGACCAATACATGAAAAACCCATAATTTAAAAGACTGGACTGCAAGATATCATATCAAAAAAGCTGTTCAACTATCCAAGAACCGTAAGTCTAAAGTCATCATCTAAGGTAGTCAACTTATAAAAAAGAAAGCCCGAGAAAACATACTCGCTGTTCCCTTGTTCCTTCCCACTGCTCCTCATGTTCACGCTTCCGTTTCCACATCTCCTTTTGCTCTTCTTCATCCTTCTTTAGTCGACCTTCTTCTTCAGATATCTGAAGATGAAATAAGAACAGATGATTTAACTCATCATAGAAATAGTAAAGCCTGAGCGAGAACAACTAAAGAACGCAAAGGATATTAACAGAACCCAACATACCCTCATTGCCATTTTTCTTCGCCGCCATTCCTGCTCGGTCAATAACTCTCTAACCTTCAATTTCAACTCCTGCTGGAACTCCTCTGATTGTTCATATTCTAGTTCAGATTTTCCCTGCAAATAAACAGACTAGCTTAGTCTCTTCTCTTGCCATAAAAATCTAGAGGAATTGGATGGGACAGGTCAGCATTAAACATCAAATTTCATAGGAAGGTAATATCAGACATAGAAAAGCTACAAGAATGTTTATCACAAATATTATTTTAAAGCATACAAAAACAGATATTCAATCAAGGCTGCATATTGACAGATAATTGAGCCTCCATTACTTCCTCTAAGCATGAAAGCTAAAACTCTAATTACACCAGATCAGTCTATGTGAAACTTATAAGGAAAATATTTTAAGGACATACCTCGTCAACTAATGACTTTAGTTTGGAAGCTGTGTCTTTCTTTAACTGCTTCTTCCTCTTAGCTCTAAGTTCTTCTGCACATTGCATCAAATGAAACATGAGAACTTATTTCAGTTACCGAAGGTTTTAGATTTATTTTGTTTATTCATGCAAGAGAGGGAAAAAGAAAAAGAGAGAAAGCTCAATTTAAAAAGATCAAATCAAACAGATGCATATTATGACAGCACATTGCCAATTATAATCATACTGATCTATAAACTGACAAGTTTATTAGTTATTCATCGAACGAACTGAACATAACAAAAACAGAGAAGTCAACTAAAGAAAAGTGAAAACTACATGCCATTGGCAATAAGATTCCAAACAAAAGTTTCTGATTTTTGAATAAAATTTCAAGTAACAATGCTATGCAAATATATAAGGCCTCCTCAGAAAGTTATTAAAATTTATGCATTACCTTTTGCAGCAGTAACTTGGCTAAGAATATAATCCCTTTCTTGTTGATCAAGCAATTGTTGTTGGGCTTTTGCTAGTGCTGCTCACAAGTAAAAATCCCAGTGTAGTTAAGACAATCTAATATAAACTTATCCTTAATATTTCTCCACTCACGCCATGGATAAACAGACAAGAAATATAAGTATGTAGAAGCAGGGCATTACATCCTAACATTTTATGTGAAAGTAGTGGTGCAAAGGCATTACTAATCTTACTGCAACTAAGTTGCAATTCTAGTGTTATTAAATGCTGACATCTGGTGTTATTAGGGCTGAAATGGTTTCAACTTTTTGCAAATGAATATGGTGATAAAATTAGATGGAAAGTAGGACTATGGAGCTAAAATAGAGAGAAGAATTCTGAATCTTCTCAATTCTTTATCTAGTTTTATGCTGTTCTTTTTCATATTCAACACAAACACATCATCATTGTTTTCCTTCTTCCATCAATCATTCATCCTAAATTTCATATCATTTTAAACAAACATAATAGTCGGTGCCTAGCTCAAGGCGCAATAACTCAACCAATTTAAAATTCATCAAGATAGACTTGCACATTTGATGCCGCTTATCATTATAAGTTCTTATAGTTGAGGGACCATCAAAAGAGCAGATGCAGTCAGAAAACATTAGATATTTAATCAGCACAAGGAATAGACAACAACAACAGCAACAATAATAAAATTTAATTAATCTGATAATGTTCTATTTAAAGTTAACCTAATAAGGAAGCCTTTCCAGATGTGAGAAAAACATTATCTACTAACCTCCGAAAGCCTCTTTTGCTTGTGGATGCTTGCATTTATCAGGGTGGACCATTAATGATAACTACATACATTTAGCATGAAATATATCAATAACTATCCAAGTTAAAAAATCATCAACAGCTGAGGAAATGGCCATGGAAGAAGATCACCTTACGATACTGTTTTTTGACATCATCTAGTGATGAATCAAATGGCAGCTTCAAAAACTCAAACGGATTTAACTTGAAGCATGAAAGGATCCTAAAATTTCCAGAGAGCATTTAAATGTGCCAAAAGTTAATCAAGAGATTATGAAGAAAATAGCTCATCAACAATAAACAGAAACGTCACTGTTTGCTAGAAGCCAAGCAAATTAGTCGGAGCACAACATAAAACAAAAGGAAAGGCATAACAAAGATAATTAATAATTGATGGCCAGGTAGCTTTCTTATGTACACTAACATCACTTTGGTATTGGAAAAAGGATCAGAAAAAATAGCATCTCTCATGGATTAAGATAGTTCTTTCAAATAAAAAAGGCATCCAAATAATGTCATACAATAAAGTCATGAAGCAAAAATGTAAATCATTAATACAAGAACTTCCCAAATTCTGGGGTTTATGCAGCAATGAATATAACCAAGCATCCATCTATGCATAACAGACAAAAAGTTATACCAGTTGCCTCAATGATCCAAATCAATCACTATATTTGAAGCAAAAGCTAAATAAAAGATCACTAATTCAGAAAGAGGGAGAGGGTCAGAGGGAGCAGCTATATTGCTACAACTCTATCTTATTTTTTCTTTTTTCCCCAAAAAGATCCATTTTGGCCACATATCTGACACCTCAAACTGGGTCTGGATACGGGAAATGACCCTTCAAACATAGCAACAAGCCTTGGCAAAACCGAAAGCAGCTCGGCTCTGGCATATATTCAACTTGCATACCTATATGTAATTGGAAGGAGATAATGATGTATCTATCGCATCTCTGGTTATCACAAGAAAGGTCCAAGGGGATTAGAAGAAAATTAGTGCTTTACATTTGACTAAAACACTAAACATCTAAACGTATGTCAAAGTGTCCCAATTTCATGTTACTGGACAGCTTAAATTAGTGTAAGTGCGTCCAAATTCCCTTCAGCTTGATGCTCTTGCGCATTTGCTAATAGTAGACCGGTTATACTTATACTGAATGCACCAATGCATTCATATAGAATATTATTGTATTTAGGGGTTTCACCAACTTAGATATTACTTGCATGACTATGATCTTGAAGACATTTATCAATATCAAGTTCTCATACAAAACAGCAAAAAGAAAAATGTAATCTAGAATTAATAAACAGCATCAAATACGAAGAATACCCATAAAATTAAACGAATAATTGAGCTACAAGTTTTACACAAATATTTCTTAACTAATCATATTGTTACAGCTATAAAAATCAAACTTAAAAAGCTACCCAATTCATCGAATGGTGAAGTACGTTATTTGAGCTCAAATTTTACAGAAAGAAAACAACATTAGAAATTACATAAAAATAAAAATTGAACAACTTCACCCAATTCATATTTGATAAATATATAACAGAATGAACCCTAATAGCTGAGACTCCAATAAAACTAAAATAACTAAACAAAAAAAAAAAAAAGAAGCCACAATCCCATACATAAGAACAAATTAACGGGAGGAAAAAAAGGATAAACTATTAAAATCAAAGGAAAGAAGAATAAATAAGATAGAAAACCTGACGACTTCATTGTCTCTTTCGACTTCGCTGACTTCAGCGAAGAATTCTTTGAGAAGCAAATCCTCATCAACACTGCTGTTGCTCTCTCCCATCGCTGATTTCTTGTTTCTTTGTGTATTTTCCACAGATTGATTCTCTATTCGACGGCTATTTTCGCAGGCCTGGCTTCTTCTGCCTTCGCGTTCCAGAGGCGAAATGAAGAAGCAATAGCACGGAATCGGGCCGATAGTTGGTTCTAGTCTCTCTCTCACTTCGGGCCATGGATCCAAGTCGGTTCAAAAGTCCATTGACTGGGCTACCAGATCAGGTTGGTGATATAATATGTCCAGAGATTGGGTTATCTATCCTGCACGATAACCTTAACTCGCCTACACTGATAATTCATAAGCACCTCTAATTCAACCCAAATTTTCTTAAAATTTCGACTCCACCTCCATGAATTAAATATCATAGTATATATCTCCAATATGGCATCTATAATACATATTATATTTGATTTAATAATTATAATTATATCGATTGAATTATTGTAACAACGAAACATACATTATTTTTCGATTTAAATTTTTGAGTTATATGTAATTTAGGAATTATATAAATAATAATTGTAATTATTTACATCGTATAATTAATATAGAATATATAAATATATAGTACATAACACATGCAGAACGCAGTTAATGATTTTTTTTATTTAGATTTTACCGGTATGAATGTAATGGAATCATAGTATAAGTGTAAGTCCAACTTGTTATAAAATAGAATCAAACTAGTATAAAGTATAAACAGATTAAGAATAGTAATCCGAACAACACTTGGTAGAATTAAAAATTCACACATAACAATTATCTATGGTAGAACCTGAAACTCAATACTCAAATATCTAGAATTTTATTTTTACAGAAGTGCTAAAACTTCGCAGTTCATTCAATACAAATACATATGTGATAAATTATTCAATAATTACAATGAAAATTATTCTTATAAACTTAGTCTTAATTAGAATAAAAATTAATTGGTATATTTTTATACAATACTAGGATAGAGAATGGAGATCACACGATTTAAATCCGTATAAAATGAGTATCGATAAGAATTTTGATCAAATTTAAAATAATTTTTTTATCAATTTAATATTATTAAAGTTTATTATGGCAATTAAAAACAAATGACAGGGCTTCTTTCGGTTGATTGTCCATGTTTTGATACCCACAAAAAATAAAGTTTTAAACAATTAAATTAGTGCTACAAAATATGTACATTTTATTAATTCAATTGTTGAAAGTAAAAAATATCCATCAAACTCAACAAGCTCATGTATATGTGTTTGCTGAATTGATGATTAAAACATATTTAATTATTTTATTTATTTTATTAAATCAAAAACAATTTATAAATAAGTATCATATTCTAATCTAAACTTAGACAGACAGACAGACATACTACTAGATCGTACAACTTAAAATTAGATGATTTACTCGGTGTTTTAGTTTTATTTTTTATAAAAAAAGACAAAGAAAACCGTACAAATTTACTACTAGTATATCAATGACGAGTATAAATGTAAGTAATTTTATATGTTTTTCTAATTTCATTGACATTTAAATAAATTGATTGTTCTTGTGCATGTAAAATTTTTAATTAGTTTCTTTTTGTAAATTGATTATTAGTAATTTTTTATTTAATTTTAATTGGTCTTATGGTCATATTATGTGGATTAAGAAACATGATCTTTTTATGAATAATCTGTCGCTGAAATTTTAACCCTAAAGATATGTTTACAAATTCTAATTTTATTTAAAGTTATCATTATAAAATAAAACATAAAAGAACACTGATAGTAAATAAATACAAATTATATAACAATATTTCATCATTTTCTCTTTCCCTTTTCTTGATTTTTTATTGGAAATTTGACTACACAATCACAATCACCCTCAAGGAGTGAAAGTGGAAAAACTAGAAAGGAGAGAAAAAAAAAACACAGATAGGTTAATAAATAGTAAGTAATGACAATAAATATAAGCACAAATTTCAAGGAATTTGATGTTTTTGGGGATGGTATTTTGATGATTGGCATCAGGAGGTGGCAATGCAATAGGTATCCCAAAGTAGAAGAGACCTTGTTTCTCTGCATCCTTTTAGCAAAGGAACAAAGTAATCACCATTGTTGCCCCTCAAAACCAGTAATTGTTGTTGATCCTTAGCTGTTTGATTCTGGGAGAGAATAAGATGGCTGTCGCTATTGTCATTGAGTGCTGGTGGCGCAAGGCTGGCTGCCTTTGGCGACATGGGTTGATTGGGTCGATTCCAATAGTACTCATATGAATTGAATGACGCCGCTGTTGTTGTTGTTGATGATGGTGGTGGCGGTGGTGATGGTATCAGCCTAGCCATTCGAGGCCGCGGTGACAGTGACTGTAGTGGCGGCGGAGTGCTTGGCTCAACTTTCTCCTCTTCTTCTTCTCCAAATTTAACTATTTCATCAAAAGTTTCAGGCCATGTCGGGTTCCTGTTTGCTAACCATATGGGCTTGTTCATCATTACAGCTAACCTATGGACATTCATTGCTCCGCTCGAAAGTTTATTAGCCTTCTCCATCTCGCAACCTCGATCTCCTTCTTCCTCTTCATCGATGATGTCCATTTTATCAGTTCCTTTCTCTTCGTCTCCAAAGCTTTCAAACTCTTCCACTTCCTCTGCTTCTTCGATCATCATCACTTCATTCATGGCAAGAGTGAGGACTAGGCGACCATCTTGGCGTTGAGCGAGGAAGTTTTTCTTCGAAGGCACTGAAACAGCTTCTAGAACCAACCTGCCATTATCACGGTGAGTCTCCATGCGAACTGATGCTCCATCTTTGCGAGAAAGGAAAGGGATTGGTGGAGGAAATGATCCATGGTGTGGCGCTTTCTTGGCAACCACATCATTGTTATATTTCAGAATCCTTGGCTGATCATCTTCATCATCGTAAGAAGCGAGTTTTTGCTCTCGGAGTCGTTGATCTTCCTCTTTACGATCTTCCTCCACGTCACCGGTTTCCGACGGAGGATAGGAAGAAAACCCATCGGAGCCAGTCTCGGAACCAAGGCTCTCAGTGCAAATTTCGAGGCTTTTCTCGCTTAAACAGCTCCCCGATCTTTTTACAAGAGGGTGAATATAAGGCGGGGGAAGCGATTTGGAGTCGTCTTGAGGTTTGCTTGAAATGATTGAGGTCCATATATCGAACTGGGCAGACTTTTCGAGTGCCTTCTTTTCTTGATAATCCTCTTCTTCTGCTTCCTCTGAGGATGAGTCTGCAATGGAAACGGGGAGTTCATCGGAAGATGCAATATTGTTCAGTTGAGTGAGCCATTTCTTGGAAGACATATCAGCTGATAAAGTTCTTCTAAGTGAAGAACCTTTGGTTGGTCTTTGATCAGTATCCGATCCAAGAATAGATACTATGCCTTGCTTCTTAGTGACATTAGTTGCTTCTTCAGTGATGTTCAAAGCTGAAGATAAGCCTATGCTCTTGCTAAGTGGACCAGACATCATCGTACTAGGCAGATTAATTGTACTAAAATTTTATCTGCATATATTAGAAAAAAAATGAGAGAAATATTCTAAAACCAAAACTTAGAAGATAGCTAGAATTTAGATAAGTAACTACCTTGGTGAAGAGATCAAACAACAGCAACAGCAACAGCGTTCAACCGTGGTCTACACAGAAGGAAACGGGTGAGGGGTGGTTTGATGGAAATGAGAGGAGGGGAATTGTGAGGGGTATTTATAGGAAGGCAAAAAGCCTTTGGAATCGTGTCCAATGGGACCTGCCTTACGCCACAATGAAAATTGAAATGACTCTTCCTTTGGGCTCAGAAAAGTGTGTGATTTAAAGAAATTTAAAATAAAATAAAGCAGAGCCGATCATTACTCATTACGCTTAAACAAAATATTAATGGCATTATTCCATTTATAGAATTTTATGTTAAGATCCGGTACAAAAAAAAAAAAAAAAAAAGCACTCATGCTCACACAGCTACACAACTACACAAGTAGTCTGCTTAGATTTTTGCGCAAAAAAATTGACCCCTCATCCTCTGAAAATATCTACCATGATTAATACTAGAAAAATCAACTCCATTGATTGGACGGGATTTGTGGGAAACTATGATATATTTTTGTTTAAATCGAATATAAATATATCCTTTTAATTCTCCAAGAAACAAATAAGTGCAGAAACTACATATTTTAACTCAGTAACATAACATAAAATGTAACAATAAATTGTATTGAATTAGCAACGAACATATATACTGTGAAATGAGACGGTCAAATTGAAGTGTCAATCTTAGAGTAAAGAAACGCAATAGCGTATTGGTATCGATGCCTTTCTTCCGCTGAACGTGGCAGAAATTGGAAGGCAAATAGGGACAAAAAATGGAGCAAGAATACAATGGAAGGAGAGCTGGACACCATTAATCCTGAGCTTGATAGCTGTGTTTTCCAGATCATGAACCTCTCTCTCTTTTTACTTACTTCAAGGCTCAATACATGTCAGAATAATTCATATGTGGCTACTTCTTTCAAAATGCCAAACAGTTGGATGGTTTAATTGTTTCACAAAACTCAAAATTTTCAAGCAGTCCAAATATTCAATACATGAAATTAGATCACCATTTTCTATGAAACATTGATATACACCCAAAGCCCGTTTCTTTTACTGGTTTGGGAAATGTAACAACACAATATTGAAAGATAATATTTATTATATGGTTGAATATTTTATGCACTATGTACATATACAATCAGACCATAATATATAATAGCGTATAAATTATCAATGCATTAAATATAAATTTTTAAAGAATATTTTTTTTTTGTCTAAACCATTTGTTTCTTTTTCATTGTTTTTCTTAAATTTGTCCAACGGTGTCAGCTTACAAATTGCTTACCACCCGCCTTTCTCTCCTCCCACCAACTCTCACTTTTTTGTTTTCCTTACTCATTTCATATGCATTTTCTCTTTTCATTTTGCAAATTTGTTTTATGGGTATTTTCGTTGTTTTCACAAGTTGTAATGAATAGATGATGGTGTTTGTCGTTATTAAACCTCAATTGATCACAACAATATCTCTTGAAAAGTGGGTTGATCATAGATACTCGAATGGTGGCTCTTCTATAACACCCCTTACCCATATCCTATGCCGGGACCGAGTACGAGGCATTACCAGACTTAACAATAAATTTGGTCAAATTTCTTAACACATATACAAAATGACTTAGTCAAGTCCCTATACATGCCATAACTTAAATCATTTATAAATAAAGATACCCATAGATAACTTGATAGTGTGAAGCGATCTCCGACGACCTCCAACCCGAGCTTGTTTAATAGGATTCTGTAACATGGGAAAGAAAAGGGGGGTAAGCTTATAAAGCTTAGTAAGTTCACATGTAAAAATAATAAGCATTAGCAATGAATTTAGCTTACTACTAAGCCGTTATAACTTGCATAAATAATGCTAAGTTCTTACTTTCCCAACTTATTTGTAGCCTTATCAAGGCCTCAACATGACAAATCCTCACCACAAGTTCTCAAGATAATGCAATCATAATTACACATAGTTCCACCATTTTCTCATGTTCATCTTAAGCTGTCTACTTGAGTCATAGTCACTAAATTATTTATATCTCAAGCTACAAAACTCCAAATTAAGATCCGTTAATTTTATCCGAAACTAGACTCACATATATTTTTACTCTAATTTTTCCAGAATTTTTTGGTATGGCCAATCAATACCAGATTATTCTTAAAATTTCCCCTGTTTTACTATTTGACTGTTCTGACCTCTTTTCACTACAAATCAAATTACTCTTCGTACAGAATTCATATGACCTTTTTATTTATTTCACTTGAAAATAGACTCATTCAGGATTCTATTCATATAAACCATATCCCATAATTATTTTTGTACAATTTTTAATGATTTTTCCAAGTCAGAACAGGGGATCACGTACTCATTCTGAACCAATCTCACAAGAATTTAAATATCTTGAAATATAAAAATCCTTTGGTTCCTCTATTTCTTTTATATGAAAATAGACTCAATAATATTTAAATCAATATCTCATCAACTTATAATTCAATTTCTACTATTTTTGGTGATTTTTCAAATTCACATCGCTGCTGCCGTCCAAAGCAATTCTATTGTAAATTTTTGCTCTCTTTCATTTTAGTTGTGTTCATCACTTGCTTATACTAATCTTTCAAATTTTCCGATTACATATTGAACATATTGTTCATACATACATTTGCCACATTTCTCAATTGGTCACATTCATACTTGCACTTATTCATAACATGATCGTATTCAATTACACTTAGTCATCACACAATCACATGTATTTATTTTATTATTATTATTTTTTAGTCAATTTTCCGTTGAACTCATCGTAATGATAACAGATAAACGGTGGCCTACACATTGTACCACCCTTGTAGCCGAAGCTATCTGGTAAACATAGTAGCCTGCACTTAGTACTATACATGTGACCAAAACCATTTCGTAACTCTCTTGTACACATGGTTGAGCTCAACATTAACAATCTCATTTGATTCACCCCTTTTGTATTACATATTATCAAATTAGGAAACGTCTTACGAATTTGAGTACGTCGTTGCTCAATGCCACGTTTCACAACTCAGTGTGGTTTTCCTCATTGAAATACCATACCTACATTTCACCACTTGGTATGGAAACACCACACCTACATTTCTTAACTCGGTATGGTTAATACCATACCTACATTTCACAACTCAATTATGGATGATACCATACCTACATTTCATATCTCGGTATGGATGATACCATACCTACATTTTGAACTCGGTATGGATGATACCATACCTACATTTCATATCTCGGTATGGATGATACCATACCTACATTTCATATCTCGGTATGGATGATACCATACCTACATTTGAACTTCGGTATGGATGATACCATACCTACATTTCATATCTCGGTATGGATGATACCATACCTACATTTCAGAACTCGGTATGGATGATAGCATACCTACATTTCACACTTTGCCATGGATTAACCATGGTCTTATCCATCAATTCATCACATGTCGAAATTCGATCATACTCATACTGCATTTCTCTTAATTTGATCTTTCCATACAATTTTGTAATTTTTTTATAAATTCATGATCCAATAATAACTCGAATGCCAAAACGACCATTTTACCAACTTTCTCGATTTTCGATTTTCCTCCAGTTCTATATCCAAATCTCATTTTTCAGGATTATTGAGCTTTGAAAAAGCTTGAAACCCTATCCATGGCTTCTTGAGAAATTCGCAGAATGGAGAAGAGAATGAGCAGATTTTTTTTTTTTTGGGTTTCAATTTGTCTTTTATGCCTTAAAACACCCAAATGACAAAAATGCCCTTAAGGCTTTTCTTTCAATTTTGTCCAATTCATGCCGATATCTATCCATCAAGTTATTCAATGGTCTAATTACCTTTTAAGGGCCTCCAATTTAAAACTCATAGCAATATGACACCTCTAATATATAGAACTCAAGTTTTACACTTTTTTACAATTTAGTCTTTTGACTAAATTGAGTGCCCAAACGTCGAAATTTTTGAACGAAATTTTTTACTGAAATCTTTCAGAAATTGTAGACCATAAAAATATAATAAAAATAGAGTTTTACTCGTCGGATTTGTGGTCTCGAAACCCTTTGTTTCGACTAGACCCAAATTTAGGTCATTACAACTCTCCCCTCTCTTTTAGGATTTTTCGTCCCCAAAAATCTTACGAATGAAGTCTAATATCTTTCGCACAATTTCCAACATCACTAAATAACCCTTTTTAAGGCGATACTTTTAGAAACACTATGTCATCGATCTAAATCTCAATATAACTCGATTAATTTCATCAAATAATGAATCGATACATATTGAAATCATTATACTAGTTCCAGTCAAGCGTTCGAAAATAACTCACTAGCATTTCTCTTGATCTAAAAATTGAGGAAAAACGATACGAAATTCACAATAGTTACGCCTTATTATCATTCTAATATTATCGATATCGTTAATCCCGAATACACTTAACATTCAACTTAATTGCTCGCCGACATATCAACATCTAAATACAGAGAAGTACCTGGTTCATATTCGTATGCCCAAAACATTTACTTTAACTCTTTTGGGCCCTTTTGTCACTTACCATCCTTTATCAAATTAGGGAGCGTTTACGGAAAATTGAGTACTTCACTTCCATTTCGCCATAGTATAACTATGGTTTTATGTATGATCATTTATCACTGATCAGATAAGCGTAGCTAAAGCTACCACTTATCACTTGTCACTTGTAACCGAAGATAGCATCATTCAATGCTCAGGTAGTCGGAGCTACCACTTTTCACTGATCAAGTAGCGTAGCTACCACTTTCAGCGATCGGTAGCCGAGCTACGACTTTTCACTTTCACTTGTCGCGATCGAAGTACTCAAACCGATGTTCCACTCGATTTGATCATTTATTTTCAACCATATGAACTTACTACTACTTATCCAAAAAAAATTCTCTGTTAATGAAATACTTTTAGAAGCACTTGACACACATCTAAGTTCAATCCTCTTACCCATCAAAAGTTTAGACATCAGGTTCAAAGTCCGGTACATAACATTTCATACTCTTACTAGTGTAACTGCCTCGGAGTATCATCCATCTCTGTACTTCTCAAATAAACAGATAATTATCATTGTGCTAGACGTAACAATATTATGTCATTAATTTGGTAATATATATATGTATATATATATCAAGATCATTTAAAACGTGAAAATCAATACACGGGTCTAAGTTGAACTTCCTATCATTCACACTTTGCGAGTTCAATTTCTTCTCAAATCTAGAGAAAGATTAAACTTATAGTAGAATTTACTTGATCATTACTCGTCGAAGCACTTAACTATACCGATGCCACAATACTCATACAGCTTAAAAATCATAGTACCATAATAAGACTAACTTCTCAATTACTTTAGTAGATAATGTCTCTACTGAAAACAAAACATCTCGATTATCGGAGAAATTTAAACACAAATTTCTATAACAACCAATACAAAAGCACAATTTTTATACCTCACGTAAGCGTGTCAAAGTGCTCTCGCCATCAAGTCAAAACTTATAATCATCCTAAGCATTTTAATAATAAGAAGAAATCATTTTCATCAACAGTAACATTTCCTACCGATATCCCATGGTGATTCTTTGAACATTAATTTATTAAGGAAACAGAAATAACAAAATCTCATAACATGGAGCTACACAAAAAAAAAAAACTCATAAACACCGAAAATAATCTTAACAAAAGCCATACAATCTTCCTTTATTTTCGTTGAGCAATAGCTAGTAAAACAAGACACAAACATCATACGGACCTTACCGTCAACTTTCTATATGTGTATGATGTAGAAAGTAAGAAAAGAAAGAGCAATTTCGATCACAACTCAAATAGACTACAATGCTTTCATCTACTGTAAATTTAGTGACATTCTCATACTATAGGAATTTCATTTGAAATCTTATGAGAGATGTATATATATACACCTATGGGAGTAAATAAACACATATAATAGTCGGAAGAGATTCTTTGTAATTTCTTAATCGAAACACTCGCATTCGGTCACTAATACATCTCGATCATGATTGCACTAACTAATTACGTCTTTACTAATATGATATTATTCCAATTGCAAAGCTGAAATAATTCGAGAATAAATTAAGCAATCACATACTTTAGGTCTCATACTTGGATGGGTTAATTAGCTGAGACCTTTCTTCAACTATAACATTTCGGAATCCGAATGATCTTCATATTAATCTGACATCTTTTCTGCAACTGTGTTCATTTACTAAACCATTCTTAACTCTAATCACGTTGTTAGTTAATCTACAATTCAACTCTTTAGTCTTCCAATTATAAACCCATTCGATCTGAATTTCTTAAAATTTCTTTATAAGACACCTTATTAGAAGGGCGTGAAGTTAAAACGCCTCTAACTTGCCTCTTATATATATATTCATGCATATAACTTAACACTCATCAATATATATTTTGTTTCAAGTAACTTAACATGCATACTCATTTTACACAACCTTACTATCATTTTATACAAACAAGTGCACTTATACTTTCATTCATAAATCTCAAGTAAAATTACTCATAACATTCACTTAATTTCACAAGTTATACTCATAGCATCATACAAATGCCAATCAAACATGGACACTTATCATAGTATAGACTTTCCTTTCATCTCATCTTTCATATTTCAAAAGAAATTCCTATCCACAATTTATATATCATCACATAAACATCATAAACTATTATTCTTACTTTTTACGAGTCTCAACTCATCATAAACACACTGTTTGCACTATCAAAGTTAGCTCGATTGAAGTGCGCATCTGCCTAATAAAATAGTTTACATCAGTGCCGGGAGTCGTCACACTATCACATCTCATTATGGCATGTATAGCTAGACTTTCACACTCACTATGGTAGTCCGAGAACCGACTAAACCATAGCTGTGATACCACTAAATGTAACACCCCTTACCCGTATCCTATGCCGGGACCGAGTACGAGGCATTACCAGACTTAACAATAAATTTGGTCAAATTTCTTAACACATATACAAAATGACTTAGTCAAGTCCCTATACATGCCATAACTTAAATCATTTATAAATAAAGATACCCATAGATAACTTGATAGTGTGAAGCGATCTCCAATGACCTCCAACCCGAGCTTGTTTAATAGGATCTGTAACATGGGAAAGAAAAGGGGGGTAAGCTTATAAAGCTTAGTAAGTTCACATGTAAAAATAATAAGCATTAGCAATGAATTTAGCTTACTACTAAGTCGTTATAACTTGCATAAATAATGCTAAGTTCTTACTTTCCCAACTTATTTGTAGCCTTATCAAGGCCTCAACATGACAAATCCTCACCACAAGTTCTCAAGATAATGCAATCATAATTACACATAGTTCCACCATTTTCTCAAGTTCATCTTAAGCTGTCTACTTGAGTCATAGTCACTAAATTATTTATATCTCGAGCTACAAAACTCCAAATTAAGATCCGTTAATTTTATCCGAAACTAGACTCACATATATTTTTACTATAATTTTTTCAGAATTTTTTGGTATGGCTAATCAATACCAGATTATTCTTAAAGTTTCCCCTGTTTTACTGTTTGACTGTTCTGACCTCTCTTCACTACAAATCAAATTACTCTTAGTACAGAATTCATATGACCTTTTTATTTATTTCATTTGAAAATAGACTCATTCAGGATTCTATTCATATAAACCATATCCCATAATTATTTTTATACAATTTTTAATGATTTTTCCAAGTCAGAACAGGGGATCACGTACTCATTCTGAACCAATGTCACAAGAATTTAAATATCTTGAAATATAAAAATCCTTTGTTTCCTCTATTTCTTTTATATGAAAATAGACTCAATAATATTTAAACTAATATCTCATCCAACTTATAATTCAATTTTTACTATTTTTGGTGATTTTTCAAATTCACGTCGCTGCTGCCATCCAAAGCAATTCTATTGTAAATTTTTGCTCTCTTTCATTTTAGTTGTGTTCATCACTTGCTTATACTAATCTTTCAAATTTTCCGATTACATATTGAACATATTGTTCATACATACATTTGCCACATTTCTCAATTGGTCACATTCATACTTGCACTTATTCATAACATGATCGTATTCAATTACACTTAGTCATCACACAATCACATGTATTTATTTTATTATTATTATTTTTTTTTAGTAAATTTCCCGTTGAACTCATCGTAATGATAACAGATAAACGGTGGCCTACACATGGTACCACCCTTGTAGCCGAAGCTATCTGGTAAACATAGTAGCCTGCACTTAGTACTATACATGTGACCAAAACCATTTCGTAACTCTCTTGTACACATGGTTGAGCTCAACATTAACAATCATTCAATCTCTTTCATTTGATTCACCCCTTTTGTATTACTTATTATCAAATTAGGAAACGTCTTACGAATTTGAGTACGTCGTTGCTCAATGCCACGTTTCACAACTCAGTGTGGTTTTCCTCATTGAAATACCATACCTACATTTCACCACTTGGTATGGAAACACCATACCTACATTTCTTAACTCGGTATGGTTAATACCATACCTACATTTCACAACTCAGTATGGATGATACCATACCTACATTTCATATCTCAGTATGGATGATACCATACCTACATTTCAGAACTCAGTATGGATGATACCATACCTACATTTCATATCTCAGTATGGATGATACCATACCTACATTTCAGAACTCAGTATGGATGATACCATACCTACATTTCATATCTCAGTATGGATGATACCATACCTACATTTGAACTCGGTATGGATGATACCATACCTACATTTCATATCTCAGTATGGATGATACCATACCTACATTTCAGAACTCAGCATGGATGATACCATACCTACATTTCACACTTTGCCATGGATTAACCATGGTCTTATCCATCAATTCATCACATGTCGAAATTCGATCATACTCCGCCCTGCATTTCTCTTAATTTGATCTTTCCATACAATTTTGTAATTTTTTTTTTATAAATTCATGATCCAATAATAACTCGAATGCCAAAACGACCATTTTACCAACTTTCTCGATTTTCGATTTTCCTCCAGTTCTACATCCAAATCTCATTTTTCAGGATTATTGAGCTTTGAAAAAGCTTGAAACCCTATCCATGGCTTCTTGAGAAATTCGGTAGAATGGAGAAGAGAATGAGCAGATTTTTTTTCTTTTTTCTTTTTGGGTTTCAATTTGTCTTTTATGCCTTAAAACACCCAAATGACAAAAATGCCCTTAAGGCTTTTCTTTCAATTTTGTCCAATTCATGCCGATATTTATCCATCAAGTTATTCAATGGTCTAATTACCTTTTAAGGGCCTCCAATTTAAAACTCATAGCAATATGACACCTCTAATATATAGAACTCAAGTTTTACACTATTTACAATTTAGTCTTTTGACTAAATTGAGTGCCCAAACGTCGAAATTTTTGAACAATTTTTTTACGAAATCTTTAGAAATTGTAGACCATAAAAATATAATAAAAATAGAATTTTACTCGTCGGATTTGTGGTCTCGAAACCACTGTTTCGACTAGACCCAAATTTAGGCTGTTACATCTTCATCGGCCTCTTTGTAACAGCCCAATTTCAGTGAAGTCGGAATAATGGTTTTGCAACTATAAATCCGAGTCGAAAAGATAAAATATTTTAATATTATGAAATGATTAGTAATGTGGTAGAAATATTGCATGAGAATTTTGATAAGAAAATTTTATCAATTAGGTGCTTAAATGTAGAAAGGACTAAATTGCATAAAATGTCAAATTTAAATTATAGTAGCTATAAGGATTAAATAGCTATAGAATTTAAATCTTGAGGTCCTTAAATGGTAATTAGACCATTGATGAAAAATATGTAGATATTTTTGGTGAATCATCCATGGAAAATTTAGAAAAGGTTAAGGACTAAATTAGAAATGGAAAAAAATTAAAGATGATAAATTAATTAAAATGAAATATCATCATTTTATATCATCTTCTTCAACTTAAAATCTATGGAAACCCTAAGAGAGAGAAAACAAGCTTTCCAAGCATAAATTGGTAAGTTTCTATGTCCCGTTTTTAGTAATTTTTATATTTTTGAGATTGGGCAAGCTTAATTTCTCTATTTGGGGGGTTAATTTGAATAGATATCAAAGTATAGAAAAATTTTCATGGATGAACATGCTGAAATTTAAAAGTTTATGGTAGAAAATTAAATGTTGTTGATAGATAAACAACTTTTACAAAGGAAAATTTGATGGAAATTTGATTTAGGGACTAAATTGAAAAATGGTAAAACCCATGGAAAATTCTAAAATTTTGAGAATATATGTAATGTAAAAATTACATTAGAATTTTGATTAGGCTTGGAATAAGGATTAAATTGCATGAATTTCAATTTCCAAGCCTAGGGACGAAATTGGAATTAATCAAAAGTATAGGGGCAAAATGGTACTTTTACCTAGATTGTAAATTGAGTTCAATAGAATATGAAATGGATTGAATTAATGATTAAATTTATTTATATAGATTCGGAAGTACCAAACAAAGAGCTAAATCGAGGAAAGGAAAAGATTTCGAATTAGTAGATTTTAGATACGAACAAATATCAAGGTAAGTTCGTATAACTTAAATGATTGTGGAAATGTATTGATTTGAATGTTATATTACACTGATTACGTTATATGAAATCATGTATGTGAATTACATGGGTATGGCAATGAACAAAATAATATATGTTTGGAAAATTATTGAAAAAGGGTTGAATTCCTTGACTATTGAATTCCGATGGATAAAAATGTTATTTCCTTGATGAAACTGCATGTGTTGTAGAATGAATTTAGCCCGGACGGGTAATCCAAAACGAGCTTCTCGAGTATATGTTTCAATTAGAATTTAGCCTAGACTCGTAATCCTAATTGACTAGATTTAGCCTAGACTGGTAATCCAGAATGATCTCTATAGGGAATTTTTTGTCATATAAAGGATTTAGCTTGGACTGGTAATCCAACAAAGCCCTTAGAGTATATGTTACAGGTAGAATTTAGCCTGGACTGGTAATTTTGTTGTGTAATATGTGGCTCGAGAGTGTACCTATAAGGTACTACTGGATATGAATTGAAGGATAATGGAATTGTACACCTCAAGTGTACTACTTGAAATATCCATTGAAAAGTCAATGATTCAACGGATAAAATATGCATATGGCATGATGAGCTCATCTATGCATATTAGTATATTATGAGTAATATGTTAATTGCGGATGTGTAAATTTCCAAATAGTTGGCAAGCATGTTTTGTATGGTTAATATATTGAATGTAATGATAAGCTTAATTTATGTTATACGAGCTTACAAAGCATAATATGCTTACTAGGTTTTATTTTCCTTATTTTATAGTGCTCAAAGCTCGGGAAAGTTGAAGATTGGTCGGAGCAAATCATCACACTATGAACCTATCGTTTAGGTATAAATGAAAATCTTGTTTTGTTAATGGCATGTATAGGCTAACTAAATCAAATGATGTTGTGCAAGTGATGATTGAAACTTAGCCATTGGAATGGCTAATACACTTATTCTAAGGCCCATAATTTGCCCGGGGCCCATTAAGTCCCAACCCAACATCAGGCAGCCCATTTTACAACCCAAACCCACTACAGCCTACCCAAACAACCCAATACCAATTAAACAAAAAAAGAAAACCCAATAGCAAAAAGAAAACCCTATGTGCGCCACACCAAGGGTGTCTGTCTTCTGCCACCAATCACCACTGCTGCCACCGCCCCTGTCACATCGCCACTGTCAGCATCGCCCAAGAGAACCTGCAACATTAAAATAGAAGTGACAGAAAGTTTGTAAAAAATGGCTATAAAAGCTGATTTAAACCATTGTAAACAGGGACTTCTTTTTTATCAATACAATACAAAAAAAAAAAAGATTTCAAACACAAGCACAAAGAGATTCAAACACGAGAAGAGCAGAAAAAACACTAAAAAATCACAAAGATAAAAAAAACAGAGGCCGAAATAAAGGTGATCTTTTTATTTTCGAAGCCTTTTCTTTTTTCCTTTCGGCATAAATATACATTTTTTTTAAAAAAAAAGGGCAGAGGAAAAGAGACTCCCTGAGAAAACCGCTAAAAAAAGTCGACTTTTCGACTTTCAGCCGCCGCGTACGGCGGCGGAGCGTGGTGGTCCGGTGATCGGAGCGACGCCGGAACTCCGAACCTGCAAAGAAAACAAATGAAGAAGCAAATTTTTTTTAAAAAAAACTGAAACCAAATGAATTTTTTAGTTTTTATTTAAACTTATATAGGCATTGTAAAACGACGCCATTTTGGTCGGCGCCTATAAGCCCCAAAACGACGTCGTTTTGAGCCGACCCGCGCGACCCTACCGGCTCCAACCTCAGAATTCGCGTGTTTTTTAAAAAATAGGGTATTTACACACGCAGTCCCTCCGCATTTCCAGAATTTTGTAATCAAATTTTTGTTTTTTTTAATTTTGCCCCGAAAGTCTGTTTGGTTTTCAATCGAGTCCCTGCCTATGCTGCGCGTTTTGGGAGAAAAAGGTTATTGCCCTTTTTAGTCCCCCATGTAATTCGTGCGTTTCAAATAGGCCCTTTCCTTTTTATTTTATTTCAGATTGACCCCAATAATCTGCTTTTAATTCGATTTTGGTCCCTTTTTAATTATTTTGATTATTTTACTATTAAATGAATTACTTTTTAAATTATTATTATATGTATTATTATTTATGTTATTGTTATTATGTTTATTATTGTGGTGTTAATATTAATTTGTATTATTATTTTAATGATAGTTATTTTATTTAATAATTGTTTTAAATGATATTCTTAATATTATTTTTGCTAATCTATTATTTATCATATTTATTTTGTTATTATTATTTTATTCACTATTATTATTACTACATTGTATTTGTTTTTCTTATATTTATTATTTATTATTGTCATTATTATTATTACACTATATTTTATACATACATATTTTTATTTGTTCATTAGTCACTATTATCATTACTATTCTTATTATTTTATTTTTCCTTCTAATATCATTATTATTATTTATTTATATTATTCTTACTATTATTATTACGATTATACCTATTTTTATTATTCCTGTTATTATTGTAAATGCATTGTTTCTATTATTATATCATTAAACTAGTTAACTTAGTATTATTATTACCTACGTCTTTTTATTTGTTTATCCAGTTTTACCTATTATTTTTCTCTTTTATAATTCGCTTGTTTTATTTCTTTATTCCATTTTATTATCGTCTTTATTATTATCGTCCATATTAACGCATTTACTATTATTCTGCTGTATACATTAACATTGTAATTTGTTTTTATATTTTATTTTTATATTAATTTTTACAAAATTGATTTCTTTCACAAAGGCAATATTCCGTATTTAGAAATTCGGGAAGTCGTGCCCTAACGTATTGGGTTTCGATTTTTCTCGTTTAATCTAAATAACTGAATATCCTTTTGAAACAAATGCATTTTAAATAAAAACCTATTCTCGAGAATTTAGAAACGTTGTGTCTTAACTCACTGGATATGACGTTTAGTTATCTCGAGATAAGGATTTCTAAAGAATAAGGCAATATTTCGCGTTTTGGAAATCTGAGAAATCGTGCCCTAACGTGTTGGATTTCGGTTTTTCGTTTGGCCAAATAATCGAATATCCTTTTGATATTTTCAATGTATGAGTCTCGAAAATCATGAGAGGATCTTGTATTCGAGGATTTGAAATATCGTGTCCTAACGTGCTGGATGTGATATTTTATTCTTTTGGAGCGAGAGAATCTTAATATCCAATTCAAGAAAATTCAAACATTTTTGAAAGAGATCGTATTTTTAAGATCTTTTTTTTTTAATTGTTCAACTTTCGACATTAAGATGTTAACTAATCAATTAGGTACCAATCTTGGGCGTATCGAGGGTGCTAACCTTTCCTCGTGCGTAACTGATTCCCAAACCCGTCTTTCTGATTTTCGTGGACCAAAATCATTGTTTTGATAAATCAATCTGATTACTAAAAACAACCACTTTTCGAGGTGACTCGATCACACCTCAGCAAAAAGGATTGGTGGCGACTCCCGTTTTTTATTTTCATTTTCAAAATACAAAGTAGACCCGTTTTAAAAAAAAATGGTTACGACACTTATGTTTTGATATATGTTACGGTTGAATCAATACATTAACTAAAATGATAAGTACGAACATCTAATGTTGCAAATTATGTAAATTACATAAAGGTAAGTCATTAAATACAAATATATAATGAAATGTATTAGTTTGGATGATAGAAATTGACTTGAATTATATTTGCAATTGGTTGGATTATACTTGTAAGTGTTGGTGCAGGAAGATGGAAAATTTGGGTGAGAAATGAGACTAGGAAATGGCCTTATTTTGTCCACACGGGTAGACACACGGCGTGTGTCTACGCTGTGTGTAACACATGGCCTGGTACATGGGTATGTGGTCTGGTTGTGTGTCCCCTATATTTCAAATTTTCAAAACAGAATGCCCAGAATTGAGTACACAGGCGTGTGTTTCAGGTGTGTGGGTAACACGATCTTGAACACGGGCGTGTGTCATAGTCGTGTGAAACCTACACCTAATTCGAATTAAATTAATTAACCACACGGCCTAGCACACGGGCGTGTGGCATGGTTGTGTGGCACAAGTCAAAGAGCAACCCAAATTAGACACGGCCTGAGGCAAGGGCGTGTTCCAGGGTCACACGGACGTGTCCCTTGGACCACACGGGCGTGTGAGTCCTGCACTTTAGAAAAATTTTGAAATTTTGCAAAAAATTCTTAGAGGTTCCGATTAAGTCCGAATTCGATTCTAATGCTCGTATTGGGCCTCGAGGGCCCGATCAAGGGACGCTATGGATGATATTGGTAAATGAATATTAAATTTACATAGTTTAACAAAAAATTGTTCTGAATGTTTGGTAATGCTCCGAAACCCTGTTTCGGGAACGGTTTCTGTGACAATTCGGTTTCGACCCTAATCGGAATAGTGCTTTTTGAGACCACAAATACAAGTCAAAAAATATTTAAATATTATTATCTATGTTTATACTGTGTGAATTGAGATCTGTGAAAATTTTCGTGATTTAATTTTATCGTTTGAGTATCCGATTTAATAAAAGGACTTAATCGCGTAAAAAGTAAAAGTTGCTAACTATTTGTTAAAGTGCTAAATTGATTTGTTATTTTAATCGAAGGTGTTTATTTTGCAATTATACCATGATAAATTGTGATGGACGGTTAAGGGTTTATTATATATGGTTTTCTTATTAAATTACCACGGTTAAAGTTGTAAAATGTATATTATTATGTGCTATAATAAAACATAAATTAAAAATCCATGCATTTAGTGTTTATCTTTAGACGAATATAGAAAAGAAAAAGAAAAAAAGAAGAACAACAAGGTTCGGCCACTTCTAGGTTTAATTAAGGTATGTAATTTGTTCGTTTTTTGATAATTTCTACGTTTTTGTGATTGTTGCTTCGAGTACTACAAAGCCCATGTCTTAATTTTTGAATTTGATGATGATTTTGTGTTTTGACATTGATGATAGCTTCTGATTTTTGTTGTTTGATGATAAAATATTAAAGATATGTGATAGATTAAAATGTTTTGTATTGAAAATTTTGATGATTTTGAGTAATTAGGGCTAAATTGTAAAAATAATAAATTGAGGGACTAAAATGTGAAATAAATGAAATATATGGACTTGTATGATCATGGGGTAGATTCGGCCTAGGCATGGGACTATGAAATTTTGCATATTTTGTGTTTTATGCAATAGGGACTAAATTGTGAAAAGTGTAAAATGTTATGGGCAAAATGGTAATTTGCCCATTTATGTGTTTTTAGACTAAATTGAATACAATGGTGTTTAAATAAGTTTAATTTGAATATGTTTAGATCAAGAACCAAAAAAAAACGAATTTGGATTGGGGGAAAACAAAAATAATCGAATAGTCGTTTATTTCCGTCCGTCGATATCCAAGGTAAGTTTATAAGCATTTAAATGTTGTTAATTTTGAATATATGTAAATTTTATATGATGAATTGAATTCTTGATAAATATATATGTGATGGCCGAATACCACTAAGCTTGGGAGCTATATTTACGAGTTTGATTTGATCGAGTTACGATGTCCGAAAGTCCCGTACGAACCTTAGGAATAGTTAGGATACATATGTCATGACATAGGATTACGTTATGTGTTATCGTGTAAGACCACGTCTGGGACGTTGGCATCAACTTGTGATTTACGTGTAAGACCCTGTCTGGGACAGTTATCTGATTACATGTAAGATCACGTTTGGTATGTTGGCATTGTACGATATGTTCGACTATCCAAGTATCCTTTTTAATTCCGAATGGTTCAACGGGCAATGATAAGTTAAAATCGAGTATAAAATCGAGTTACAAAGGCTCAGGTATATATTCATGCTAAGTTATGAAAATAAGCTAAGTTGGATATTTGAATTCATGATATAAAGTTATATGTAATATGAATTATGTGATGATATATTTGAACATATATGTATTCGGCCTATTGATGTATATGGATTGTAGAAAGTAATGGTTAGTTATACTAATGTTTGAATGAGTATTTGGTTAAAGTAGAATTTATGCAAAACTTATATGTTTTGATATATGAGATTAAGTTGGAAATGTACATGAGTTAATAATGATTTAATTCGGATTGACTAGATAAATTTATGATTAAATGTTTTCAATGCTTATGACTTACTAAGCTGTGAAAGTTTATTATGTGTATGTTTGCTCTTTGTTTTATAGATTTTGGAAGTTGGTTACGAGCTCGGGGATTGTCAGAGAAGTTTATCACCTATCGACTCTTTTCGGTATTTTGTTAAGTTTGAATTCGAACTTATGGCATGTATAGACTAGTTATTATACTTGATTTTGGGGTATGTAAATATGAGCCATGCGAAAATGGCTTATTCATTTTGGTTAAGCTTGGTTTTAAGCTTTTGATCTAATGGATATATATATGATGCTTAAGCTTATGCAAATTTCGGTTATAATATACAAGTCTGATGTGTTTGGCATGTTTGTTAATAGTTGTATAATTTAGTTATATTTAAGCCTATTTCGAAAGCAATATGTGTATTATAGGTATATGATGTATTTAGTAAAAGCATGAAAATATAGTCTCGAAAGTTGGTATAACTTGCTATTATATGGTTTGATTGAATATGACATGAATGTCTTATAAGTTAACTAATGTTGAAATATGCTTGTGTTGAATGGTCTTATAATTCGGTTAAGTAATGAGGTAAATGATGGATGCATTTTTGACCTATGATATGTGTTAGTAATTTCCTTGGAATGAATATGATATGCCTTTGGATTTGGATATTTGGTATAATTTATTAAAGACCTATGTGTGGATGTATAATTTGCCTTATGAGTTGGTTTAAAGATGATGTTAGGTTGGTGTGTGTTCGGCCTTATTACTTAACTTATTTTGGGAAATATGTTACATGTTTTAAGATGTGGTTATAATGTTTTATTATTTAGAAATGTTTGAATGAATAATTTTGGTAATTGGTTGATTATGTATTCGGTAATGTGTACTAATGAAATTGCTTTGGTCATTTGTGAGATAAATAGTATTGAAACGTGTTGTTAAATGGCATGGTTTAGAGCATATAGAATTGGTATGTTTTGATTCGGCTAAGTACATAGAAAATGGCCAATGAAAGTCAAGTGAACATTGAAAGAATTTGGTTATGTTACAAGTTGTCAAATGAATATTATAATGTCTTATAAATAAATGTTGTATTATGTGCACTTGTTTTAAAAAGTGAAATATGCTTGTTTATAATCTAGGTATTCGAATATCATGCATGTAATGTTTGTATGTTTCGAATGTTATACTTAATAAGTATAAGTAGTTTAATGTTAATGCATGCTAGTTGGTTTTTTAAAATAAATAAAAATTTGATTAAATATATGGTATGTAAATGTTTGAATTTTGAAGCATGGATTGTTTGTGTATTAATAGTAATAAAGTATGATTGAGTTTAATAGTTTATTAAGTGATTTATATGTACGAATTTAATTAATATGAATAGATGGTTGATATTCGATTTAAAAAAATTTGTGAACTTGAAATGATATAAGCGTGCTAAACTGTGTTTTTGTAACACCCCTTACCTGAGACCGTTGCCGGAGTCGAGCACGAGACATTACTAAACTTAACTACTAATTCGGGGCATAAAAATATAAACTGTCCATCTGCATCATGTTGACTAAATCGACTATAAATCGGTTACAAAACTCGAAATTTAGGTCCGTGAATTTTCATTGAAACTAGACTCATATATCTTCTTACTATAAATTTTCCAGAATTTTTCGTTTGGCTAATTATTACAGTTTATTCATTAAAGTTTCCCCTGTTTCACTATTTGATGGTTCTGACCTATCTTTACAAAAACTCAGTTATCTCATTTTACAGAATTCAAATAATGTTCTCATTTATTCCAATAAAAAATAGACTCATTAAGGATTCTAAGAATATAAACTATGTTCCATGATTATTTTTATACAATTTTTAATAATTTTTCCAAGACAAAACAGGGGATCACAAAGTCATTCAGAACCAGTCTCACTAAAATTTAAATATCTCATAATATAAAATTCCTTTGCCTACTCTGTTTCTTTCATATAAAAATAAACACAATAAGATTTAATTCTATATCTTATTCACTTTCTAATTCTATTTCTCCTATTTTTGGTAATTTTTAAAAAATCACATCACTGCTGCTAACCAAAAACTGTTTCATTGCAAAATATGGTTAACTAGTTTGTAACATCTTTACTCCATTTCATTTAAACTCTATACATTAAACACATACTTATATATACCAAAACCAAATCAACCAAAACCACAACCAAACATTATCACCAAGCCAAAATATAAAGTCCAAGATTAACAAGATGGACAAGCCATTTTCGCATGGCTTATACATATATATACAGCTTCAACCATGTTCGAAAAGTAGTATAGCCTATACATGCCATAAATTTCTAATTCAACTTTTAAAAATATCGAAAGCAGTCGATAGTGTGATAAACTTCGTTGACGATCCCCGAGACTGCAACTAGTCTCCAAAATCTATAAATAGAAGTAAAAATACACACACAGAGTAAGCTATCATAGCTTAGTAAGTCATAAGCAAATATTAACTCAATAACAATAATAATTTAATAAAACATGACTAAACCATACTTATAAATTCAAATATGCACATATAACTAAACATGAAATAAGTTTTGTCCACACACGCATCTGTTCTTTATGCAAAATCATCTTTCATACTCGATATCAATAGAAATTTCAGTTGACCAAATACATACTATCATAATATCTTTATACAATTCACATTTCTTAGTCATAATTTCACATTCAATTACAATATAGACAAATGCACATATAAACTTTGGCATGAATATGAAATTCACATTTCCATATCATACATATATTTATATCATTAAACCGAATATGATCAATTATATACTTAAACATATGGTTTCATTCACTTAGTTCATAGCTTAATTTTTAATTCAAATATGATCTCAATGGCGTTGACAATTTATTAAGGTATAACCAAGCCATACTTATGAAATTTAATTACCAAACATTTATCTACACATAAATTATAACATTTCCAAGCACACATTGATTCATTAACATGTTTAATATCCTATAGACCTTATTTTGCCGAATATATATATCCCTATAAACACGTTTAAGGTTCACATTTCAAATACCTACTAATCGAATGCACATAAATCATTTAATATCAATATGAATTTCACATTTCAATTTATTCCTCATGTAACATTAAGCCGAATATAAGCTCAAAAATCAAACATTAATATCACATATTTATGCATTAATCCACATATAGATTTTCATATACACATTCACTACCATTAACGTCATTTATAACTTGTATCACATATCAAATAATCAACTTACCTTATTTCTGAAATGGAAATAAATTGTCACATACCATTTCACTTTAACTCATTTAATACATTTGATTATTTTTACTGTTGCTCACGTAAAATTTGCTAGGCATAAAGCATAATATAATACACCGGCACAGAGCCTGCTAGGCAATAAGCCTGATATAATTCACCATCATAAAGCCTGCTAGGCATAAAGCCTGATATCATACACCGGCACAAAACCTGCTAGGCATAAAGCCCGATATTATACACCGGCACAAAGCTTGCTAGGCATAAAGCCCGATATCACTGATACAAAGTCATCTTACACATAATTCATATATCGGAAATCTTAACTAATCCTTAAGGTTCATACGAAGCTTTTCAAACATCCTATCTCAATTGAATCGAACTTATTCCCAAATCTCATAAACATTTATACATTTGGCTAAATCAAATAAAAATTCATATATTTATTTCTACATGTATACTTCACATTTTATAAAATTTAGTATGTCTTTTTACTTATAAACTTACCTCGGACAACGGTACTCGGGGCAGGATGATTAATAGACGATTTTAGTTTTCCTCCGATCCAAATCTGATTTCTTTGGTTCTTGATCTAAATGTATTCGAAATAAACTAATTCAATATAATTTCATTCAATTTAGTCTAAGAACACATAAATAGGCAAATTACCATTTTACCCCTAACATTTACACTTTTTACAATTTAGTCCCTATTGCACAAAACATAAAATACACAAAATTTCAGCATACCCATGTTGAGCCGAATTTTACCCACTCCCAACGAATCCACATATTTCATTTATTTTACATTTTAGTCCTTCAAATTATTTTTTTTCAATTTAGTCCTAATTACTCAAAATCATCAAAAACTCCAACACAAAACATGTTAATCTAAAACATATCTTTCATATTTCATCATCAAACAACACAAATCACAAGCTTTCAACAATGGCATAATTCAAAATATTCACCAAAATAAAAAATTCAAGCATGGGTTTTGTAGATAACTTAGCAACGATCTCAAAAACATAAAAATTATCAAAAACCAAACTCAATTACATACCTTAATCAAGCTAGATAGGTGCCGAATGTTCAAAGCTTTTCTATTTTCTTTTTCTTTTCTCTATTCGGTCATAAACAAAATGAAAGATGAAAAAAATGGTTTTCTTTAATGTTTTTGTCTTATTATAGTTTTATTAGGTAATACCTCGTAACCCTAATCCAGCGATGGATACGGGTTAAGGGTGTTACAGGTTCGGGTTAGGGGTGTTACACTCTTAATCTATTTTTGTTTCTCTTTTAAGAGTATTTCAAATTAATAAATAATTTTGCAAGTCAGTTCGCACCCATGTTATCTTAAGTGTTATATGTTTTTTAGCTTTGCTTAATAAGTGTTTACTTTTGAAAGGTTTTGTCTTGGTTAGTACAAGTTTCTTACTTTTATTTATACATGTAGTTTTACTTTTGGAAGTGATTTTAGGGACGGTTTTGTCATCATCCTCTACAAATTGGTGGATGCTCAGTTATGTTGTCGATTTTGTCCGCTGCTTTGGACCATTTAGGGCTAATTTTTTTATCATGTTAAGTGCTTACAATCACTCTAAATATGTCATGTTTGAGTTGTGACAGTGTCAGTTGTCAACATGTCATAATATTCTATTAGTGTTAAGGCTGAAGTCTTTGTCGTGTTGATGGAATTAGTCATTGGTAACTAGTGTTTGTTATTTATTTCTTTTTTTCCGAACTGTATATCTCATTCATAAAATGAATTAATGAATTTACTATTAAAAAAATATGAATTTTTATTAAACATATTATTATTTATAATAATAAAAAAAGAGATGATAAATATATCCACTATCGTACTAAATCCGTGTGATTGAGTTGGAGTGGGGGTGAAAATGGCTTAAAAAGAAGCGGAGGAATCACTTTCATAGGCCAACACGATTGGGCGGCCATAAACTCATCCTTCTCATAAACCCTAAGTGATAGAGATTCTATCCATCCATCATATTATTATTATTTTTTAAATTATCGTTTTTATAAAGAATATCTTTAAGCTTTATATTCACATAATTTTTAAAAAAAAAACTAAATAAACAAATAATGAAGAATAATGTATGTGGAAACAACTTAAGGTGTCACGTCTGGATTTTGGGACTCTTTTTTTTTATTTTTGCTTTGCTTAATTTGTCCTTTTTCCTCTTTGTTATTATTCTTTTTTTTTTTTTTTTGACAAAGTCATGACGATTATACGTATATGAAAGAAGTGGCCAATACGAAGCATCAGCCATCATATATAATTATAAAGACGCCAAAAGTTGATGATGTTGATAATAAGTGTCAATTAAAGCACATAAAATTTATGGATGATGTTATTAGGAATTTTTTATCCGTCGCCTTTTTAATACATTTCTTAACTTTAATCCATATATCATTTATACAAATAACTTTTTATTAAATGTTCCATCAAAACATATGTACTAATTTGATTACTTCATTTATGATCTTTAATATGCTAAATAAAAATATTATTATATGTAATAATTACTCTATCAGCAAGGCATAGCCAAGGATTGGCACAGGTCCAGGTTAGAGCTTCTCTTAAAATAGAAAAGTTTTCATTTAAATTCATTAAATTTTTAAAATTTTAAATTAGTAAAGTTAGAATTGCATTTACCCCTCTAAAAATGATAAAAAATTAATTTAATATTTTAAAAATTATAAAGATATATACTATTAAATGGTAAAATTATATTTTTACTATTATAAAACTTAAATTTTAATTTTGGTCCCCTAAAATAAATTTTCTGCCTTCTCCCTTTTCCATACTCACATTAAAAATCAAAAGAATTGACGAATCAATCTACTCACAAAAGATGTGTTTGATTGGGATTTTTAGTTTTATTTGATAATTACATTAAATTTCTTTAAAAAAAAAAGTGTGTGGAATATATATGATAAGTAAGTATCATTTAAAAGTGAAAATAGTAAGTTGATTTTATTTTCAAAATATTTTTTTAAATAGATTATTTCCTCTTTTTATTAAAAATATTCAAATTTTATATTTAAATTTTATGCAAACTACTCAAAATAAAGTAAATAACATCATATTAACAAGACTAAAATTATGAAATAATGAATTTTCAAAAAACAAGATTTACTATTATCAAATAAAACAATTATATCCAATGCTTAATTTTTACTAATATATCAAACAATTTTATAATATAAATAGTAATTATAAATTTCAATCCTTAATTTTTCAGGACTGAATTTTTTAGTTTATTAAACAAGCTCTTAGTCACATATTATATATTATAAGAGAAATTTGAAACAAATAATTAAGTATTTTAAGTTGATAATTTTTCAATTTAATTCACTGGGAATTTTTAATTAAAAATAAACTTAAAATATATTAGTTTATTATTTTAAATAAATGTTTTATATAATGGATTGTTAGAGTATAAAATAAAAATAATATTGTAAAATAAAGACAAAATAAATGTTTTAATAAAATTCGCACTATTTATCTTCTTTTTTTTCAAATTAAAACAAAAATATAATATAATTATTAAGGGCTTTCAAAAAAGGCATAACTGCATTCGTATTTACAGTTATTTATTTAATCACGTTACAATTTTATATTTATATCAAATTTAAAATATCAATAGTTGTTATTGTTTAGTGTATTTATATAACGTTAATATTTTTTTGTGCGCGTGTAATTATTATATCCTATTCAACTAATGAAGTCTTAAGATGTAGCAAAGGTGGAAGATTTGAGACTCCAAACGTTCAATTAATAGATTACAATTCTTTGATGGTCCCCATGGTTGACAACAAAACAGGAATTGGGTTATTATTCATGATAGTGATGGTTTCATTTTTTTGGTGGTAGTGCGAGTTATAAGTGATCATATGAGTACGAAGTGAGTGGAGTGCGTTGATTGAATGCATCATTTTGGTTTGTTCGTTTAACTTCGATAAGATCATTTTCGAGTTCAATTGTGCGACCCTAGTCAACCGTTCTTGAAAACACCGTGAGGACATTAAAATGTGAGGCCATCGGATCAAAGAAGTTAGAGGCATGTTTGAGCTATTCGTTGAAGCCAATGTTAAGTAGATTGGACGAGACAGAAAAAAAAATGGCAGATAACCCTTGTAATCTTATCTTAAATAACCCGTATAACTTGTCTTTTGGTATGAAGTATCTAAACGATATCCATAAGTATGTAATTATTGATCCATTTTGATTGAGGTAGTGAACTTCGGCCATTTCTATAAAAAAATATATATTACAATTCTTTATGTTAAATAATTTGAATTGAATTAAATTAAAATATTTAATTCAATATTTATAATAATGGATTATATGGTTGAGGCTATTAATATCTATTCAAATTTTACATGGAGGGCTCTAAGCCTTTCTTTCATGACAACTGTCTTTTTATATATATATGGAAAAGATTATGGTGAAATTTCATCTTTAATTCTTTTACTGTTTTGAGATCATATAAGAGTGGTTAAATTTTAATTTTGATTTTTATATTTCACTCAAAATTAAAACTGAATTTTTATACTTTAATTTTGACATAATTTAGCATCCCGATTTTTATAATATCGTTAGTTAGTTTAAATACTTTATATTGATTAACATGTTGATGCGAACTTTTAAGGATTATTAACAGTGTTAAAATTCTCTATTAAATTCAAGCCTATTACGGTGTCATTATTTTATATGAATATTAAGTGGGTATCTTTTTAATTTCAAAATATCACGCTAGTAAATTTAACAAAAGAATGATAAAAGTGTTAACAAATGAACTTAAATATTTTAAATTTAAAAAGTAAATATACTAAATTCTTGAAAATAAAAAATATGGAAATTAAATTTAAAATATACGAAAAGCGGAAAATAAATAATTAACTTAATGCAAAACTGGAATAAAATTATACTCTATAATTTAATGATGTGTAACTTTTAAAAAAAATATTAGCTAATAAAAAACAATATCCCAATCTCATTTCTTAAATTCATGCAAAAGTTTTGACTTTTCGTGAGAAAGTAAATTATTTTGGTATAATATAAAAATGTAATAAAGATGGTCAGATTAACTTCTAAATGGGGTATGTATACTGAAAATATATTACATGAATAAACAATTAAAAATAATGTACTGAAAATACATAAATTATAGATGATGCCAATTAGTGCGGAGTGGATGAATAAATTCGGAGTTGACTCGGCAGATTAAAATTTTGATGACACCAAGAATCCGATTTCCACTTTAAAATAAAATTTAGTAGTCCGTACTAAGTTCGCTATTCTATTATTATTTTCTGTTGTTTAAAATGCAGATTAATTAATGTAGTACAACACAATCCTATCAATACCCAAAACAAAAACGCTATACCATCATTCATGATTGATGGCACGGGTACATTTTACAACCACAATCTGGGGAGCGCGAGAGGCAATCACATGAATTATGCATTCACTGTCCTCATTAATTATAATTAAATTTTCTCTAATCAATGCTTCATGACTTATGATTCCACATTACACTATTAAATCAACTAATCTTTGTGTTAGTGTAGAAAAAGGTGGGAAATTAGACAAAGCAAAGGTAGCTAATTAAACAATGTTGTCCGTGTAAAATAATTTCTTTTTGTCCATATATGAAAAGTGCTGTGTGATGGTGTTAACTCCGTTATTTAAAATTGGAATGGCAGAGTTTCAATGGCCGGTTTAGAATCAGATATTTAAGTGCATGTTTTCTTTGGATTTAATTAAATCTCATCTTTTTTGACATTCAATGCTTGAAATTTCAAATTTGGAACTTCAATTAAATATCAAACACTTTTTCCCATTATATATATGTGGTGAATAAAATGTTTATTTATTGATAAAAATATTTAAAAGAATTGAGTTATTAAAGATAAAATTATCAAAATAAATGCATATTTCTAATTTTATGATATTTTTTTAATCTAAATATTTTAACTTATTAATGTTTGGTTATATTCATCTCTTAAGAGGCATTTGGTTTGTGAAATCTTATATTTTCGGTGATAAAGTAAAATTTCATAACGTGAATATCGTGTTTAGATTTCAAACATCATTTTGAGACGATAATCTCACGTTCTCAATAGTGTCAAGATTCCAGAATATATGGGGTAATTTTAATGTCATCTCTTCCTTAAATAATTTTACCTTCCGTGTGCAATCGTAAATAATATCTAAAATGACATAAAACAAAACTCATTTTTTTTTCAAAACAAAACCCAAAAATTCAAAATTCAAAACTAAAAGTTAATATGAAAATAATTGAGACTTGAATCAAATTATGATAGCTGGCTCAAAAAATATAAAAAACACAACTGCATTGAACCGATCTCACTCCAAATACTTAGTAATATGTTAAATAATCTTACATTTTGATAATCCTATATACCAGAAGTAATATTACATTCCATGAATTAAATATCCTTAGGTAGCACTTGGTATTATGAAAAGTACTCACTTTCCTGATAATTTAGTCAATTGGAAAGTGATTCTAACATTTGATATGTCAAACTTTCTTTACTTTCCTCGGAATATAACTTTCTCTTGGGAGTTACTTTCCCATAAACATGGCAATGTGATTCCCATAATAAAATGTGAGAATGTTATTTTTCCATGTAAATTGAAAAGTTAAAAAAACATTAAGACAAAATTAACCTATTTTATATTGGTTTAGGGTATTAGTCTATTAATAAATGTAAAAAAAAAAAGAAGCTATTACCTCATTCTTCCCACTTGATTTTCTTTATTACTTAACGAATTATTTGCAAGTAAGTTTTTTTTTCCTAGTTTTGTTTTTTTTCTCTCAACTACAAATTTGGTTTAACACTTGTATTTGTATCAAGTACTTATTATTTTTATTGTAGAATACGGGTAGAATAATTTAAAGATCATGGTTAGTCCTGAAATGGAAATGAAAAGGTAATGCCTTCGAAACTCTTAATGTTTGAAATTGTATGTTCGTGTAATGCTAAATAGTAAACCCGAATGAAAGGAATGAGAAAATGTAATGAAATTGTGATAATTGTGAAATAAAACATACGTGATTAATTATTGTAAACCTGATATCGTGAAATGTCCATGTAGACTAGTGTTGAACTCCGTAGATATAGTTGACATGCCATAGGAACCAGAACACTCCTATGATAATCGCGTTATTCGTGATATTGCACTTTGGTGCCTCTTGTCCTGTTAATGCGCTTTGGAGCCCATGTTTATAGCACTTATGTGCTCCATGTATTGTGATATGTTCCAGGTATCCATCTAGTTCAGCGTGTCTATCATGGGCTAAAAAGTCGTGGTAAGTGATTTCTAAAAAAAGTCGTGTTCATGTTAATCCTTGAATGATAAAATTAGTGAATCAAAGTATTAATGAATTTTGTAAATATGAAATAACCTATTGATTGTTAAGATATACTCATGAATTATAATAGTAACAATGTTTATCATAAACAAAAATCAAATAAATGGTGAGGTCTGAATTCACGGGTACTTACAAAGATTTCATGAACTTAACACGTAGGTGAAAGATCATATTGAAGTTCTCTTTCGAAGTAACAACCTTGACACATCTCATCAAATCATCAAGGCATGGGAGAACAAAGGTATGAAATAAATTTCCTGATATAGAGTATGACATGTACAAAGGTGAATTAATGAAGTAAGAAAGAAAGTGTCTAGTTATTCTAGTATTTGAGTTTAATGTGTTTTGAATGGTAAATATGAGGTATTACATAATTTATGAGCTTTGATTATTGATTGGAATGGACAATTTTGGTATGGTTTGGAGGTATTTGAAAATAGAATGTTTGGGTTCTCGATCCTAGGTCTCGATAAACACGAAATGTGTCTCAAGACACAATAGTTTCGTAGCTAAAAAGCTACAGTATTAAGGGCATATCCGAAACATATTGGACGTTGCCTCAAGACAAGATAACTTCAAAGCTAAAGTTCTATAGTAACATGACACTATTTCGAGACATATAGACCTAAAATTGAAATTTTTTAATTGGACCAAAAAAGACTTAAAACGAAATTGAGATGGAATTAAACTTTATTATTAGTCTAATTAAATTCTAGAAAGGGTAATGTGACCTTGATAATGGCCCAAATTATGAGTGTAGAGCCCAATTTTTACCCGGGCCCAATACCTCAAATTAACCAGTGAGCAAAAATCCAAATTAAACAGTCCATGGCCCATTTTTTTTAAATAGAGCCCAAACCTTAAACGAGGCCCAATAGCCCCCCCAAAAAATAAAGCAGAAAAACGAAAAACTCTAAAGCTTGATGCGTTGACGCCCACGCCCGCCGAGATCGTTTGTCCAAGAATCCTCGCGCTGCAGCGTGCGCACACGCGGCTCCACGTCAGAGACGTGATCCACCATATCTCTGCAAAATAGAAAAGCAGTTGTAGATTTTTAGGCTATAAAAAGCCAAATCAAATATGTAAAAGGGTTTTTTTTTTTTTTTAGGGAAAATGCAGTATACTCAATTTCGATATACCCAAACACAAGTAAAAACAAAAAGAGAGATCAGAAAGCAATTTTTGAAGGTGACCTCCAATTTCGATTCTTTTCAAATCTCAGATCCATTTTTGATTTGTTTTTCTTTTCCTTTTTGTTGCATGTGAAATAGAAGGAGAAGGTGTTAAAAACTCTTTCCGATTTTCACTGGTTAGCTCCGCTAACCTTTGAAAAACAAACAAAGGTTTTAAAACAGAAAAAGGGGAACGAGAAGGTCTTACCGTGAACTCTTCGACCGCCATCACCCGATTGCCTGCGATGGCCTGCTGCGATGAGGGGTTAGCTTTGAGCAGAGAGCATGGTGTGGCGTTTGGCTTGTTTTTTGGTTAAAATATTATGGAAAGAGAAAGTTTTTTCCCTTTAATCTGCAAAATGAAAGAAGGGGAAGGGAGTGGAAACAATGTTCTGTATCGCGTCATATATCTGCTTTGGTTTAAGATACATAGAATATTTTTGCATTCATATTGCATGACCGTTGTGGTCACACCCTTAAATTTGAGCGAGAAGCTATGCCTTCGTGAGGTTTTCACGTCCGCATGGGCTAGGGGACTGCTTTCGGGATACATCCGTACCTATGGTTCCGTGAGGTTTTCACCTCCGCATGGCCACAGGGAAATGCATTCCCCTGAACTGAACTCGATCCGTATGAGCCTATAATGGGTGAGGATTGAGGAATCTGTTGGTTCAGGTACCCTTCCTTTAGAACTAAACCACATGTAGAAAACCTAAGGGCCTACCTTAGGTAGAACCATGTCAACTCCTAGTGGTCACCCTGATAGGTTCTATGTTATTTATGTTTCTTGTGCTAACGGGTTTTCTTTTGTTTTGATTGCATTGCATTCACGTCATAGAAAAGAGGTGTTGATTTCAAATTCGATTACTAAATAGAAAAGTTGGTCATAAGAAAATGGATTTTTTGATAAAATGGACTATAATACGGTTGTCCGAATATAGTCCAAGTGAATACAACAAGGGAAGACTGATAGTCCGTGATGGAATACAAGACCTTATCACCCAGGGATTCAAGTTCACAAGACTATTCGAAGATTACTACGTCTCGGCATTCTTGAAGAAGCTAACAAGTGAACAGGAGTAGCGGTCCAGATCAAGCAAAAGGAGCTAGAGGAGGCATCTATTAGAAGTTTGCAAGACTTGACTTTTGCGAAGAAGGGATTCATGTTTTCACTTGGACTATGAGGACAAGGCCGTGTATGCGATCCGTTTTGTGTAAAGAAATTTATTTTCTAGTAAAGTTTTTCTAATGTAACTGAATTCAGAGTCAATGCTTCTCTTTCTTTGCATCCATGCATTTGCATTACATTGCATTATTTGCATTAGATTTTTACAAAATGACCCTAATTAGGTCAAATGTTTCAGTTAACTTGGAAAACATAGAACAAAGATTAGAAAGAATAGAGAAAATGCAAATATAGATGCAGGGGCAATTGACTGAAATTCAACAAGAAATGCAGGAGTTTCAAAGGACTATCATAGGCCAGCTAACCCAATTACTAGCTGGAGGAATTGGAAAAACGAGAGGCCTAGTAGTCAACAACGTGGATGATGAGGAAGACATCGTTTATGCCCCAAAAGGTGTCCCGACTCAACTAGATACTCATTCGCATAGGGATCCGTCATTATTGAACCCCGATGTCAAGCTGATACTTCGGCCTTGTTGAAGTTCCCAATGAGTTCAAATTTTGACCTGAATAATGATCAAACTAAACCAGTTTTTCTGGTAGAAACAAGAGAAAGAGGATAGTGGACCTCAAATGCCCTGAGAAAGAAGGAAAAGAGAACCGGTAGGTATAACAAAAGCCATTCGGAGCCAATTACAATGAATAAGCCAAGGATGGTAACTTCCAACGATCAGGTTTCTCCAAAGCAAAACTCTAAAAAACTCCAATTTACACCAATCCCGATAATGTATTAGGAGCTATATCAAAGTTTATTTGACGCGCATATGGTGTCTCCGTTTTATCTAAAACCGTTGTAACCCCTATATCCTAAATGGTACGACGCAAGCACTCAATGTGAATACCATGCGAGGATAGTCGGGCACCCGATAGAGAATTGTTTCCCTTTCAAAAAGCTAGTCGAAAGGCTTATTAAGGCGGGTGTTGTGAAATTCAACGACGCATCGAATTTAGGGCCCTAGTGCAAGGGTTAATGGATAACAAAGAGTTGGAGTTCTTTGACTCTCCCGACATATGCACCATAGGCGGAGCGTCGATAGAGAAAGAAGCCAAGGTCAAATGGGGATCAATGACTTTTCCTTATATATCCAATACATTCGTATAAGAAGAAATTGTCCATCTGGAACCGGTGAATATGAATAAAAAAACGGCTGAAGACATGATGAAAACCTTGAGCATCGATGCCTTGTTCAAAGAGGGATTGAATGAAGGAGACTTAGGGGGCATTCACCCCTACAAGCCTGGAAATGTTCTGAGCAACTGGACTGCGGAGGAAATTCCTGTAGTCTTTAGAGCTAGCACAAAGTAATGTTCAAAACACACTTGTTGTTTTAAGCCTAGAAACAATAAAAATCTGTTGTGAAATAGGCTCATGTTTAAACATCTTTATTTTCAATAAAAAATGCATTCTTATGTTTCATGCCGAGCAAATATTTTTCATTTTTTCCATGTCATACTATACATTCTTTTGTTTTTTTTTTTTGGATGTCTTTCATTTTTCATCATCCTAAGATTCGCTTATTCTTTAGAATTTGCCTTTTTACCTACAATAGGTACCCAGATATCAACGACATGAACAACTCTATTACTGACTCCCTTTTGAGTGAGATATGGGTCTAAAGGGATCTGAGGATTTTGAAAATGATGGAGATTGTAACTTATCTTTTGATTTGTTAAGGATGGTAGAAAAAAATGAAAATAGACTCTACCGTACGAAAGGTCAAGGGACATTGCGAGTCTAGGAAAGGAGTGAAGATTAAGGCCTTGCCCACCACAAAAACAAAGCGAGGCGTCATTGAGTTATTCCAAGAATTCAAAGTGGTCTTTGCATGATCGCATCAAGATATGCCTAGGCACGAGGAGGCTATGGAGTGTTCGAAAAGGCACATGCTAAGAGTTTCTCGATAGCCAGGTTAATTATAAGGTTCGGGTACTACTGGTCTACCACGAAAGGGAGATTGCAGCAGTTATGCCATAAACACCAAATTGAGGAAGATAAGACTTATGTGATTCCTCCTTCTTTTCCCTATACGGGGGCATAGATGATATGGGGACGATCTCATCAAAGGCATCTAGTCGGCACCGATTCATCTTCGTGATTGTCAATTACTCTGCTAAGAGGGTGAAGGTCAGTTCCTATGGCAAAGTTTCAAAGTCAACCGTCATCAAATTCAACTTTGATTTCAAATTCAAGTTCGAATTCAAAAAGAAAGAAAGAAAGAAAGAAACCATCCGAAAAAATTTTGAAAGATGATTGAAACTTGTAAAGATTGGCATATACTAGTTACTATTTACCCTCTATACTTCTCGAATGTTGGCCAGGACCTCTACCGGGGCAACATCTTTCTCGTTGGTTTATGGGATGGATACAGTCTTGCCCATCGAAGTTAAAATTCCTTATCTTCGGATTTTGTCAGAGCTGAAGTTGGATGAAGCGAAATGGGTTCAATCTCGGTATGATCAACCGAATCTGATCGAGGAAAAAAATTAAGAGTCATCCGTCATGGTCAAATGTACCAGAAGCGAATGATGCAGGCTTACAACAAAAAGTCCACCCCAGAGTGGTTCATGAAGGAGACTTGGTATTGAAAAGATCATCCCTATGCAAAAGTGCTTTAGAGGAAAGTGGATGCCTAATTGGGAAGGACCTTATGTTGAAAATAAGGCATTTTCTAGAAAAGCATTGATACTAGTCGAAATAGATGGCAAGAGTTAGCCAAACTCAATTAATGCAGACTTAGTTAAGAAACACGATGTTAAGGAGGAAGTAGGCCAAGGCGAAAACCTACAAAGGGCGCTTTGAGGTTTTTCAAAAAAAAAAACGGAGAGGCAAAGGTGAAAACCCACAAAGGGCGCTTTAAGACCTAAGGGGCTTTAAGTTGAAAACCCAAAAAGGGCGGCTCAAATTATGATCAAATCGTGATGGGGCATACAGTAGTTTCACTATACTTGAATTAACAATGAAGAAGTATGTTACATCTTGGGGCATCGATAAAGCACTCCAGATCTCTTAAACAAATATTGAGCTTAAATAGTCCTCAAGAAGTTTGAACAGAAAAGCTCAGGCTTCGATATCTGGGGCACCTAGTTTCCATCTTACCCATTTTGAATTTGCTCGTTTCAAAATACACTACCAATAAATTTTCTTCTGGATTGTATTTGCTATCTTATTTGTTTCGAGCTATGCTCTTAATTAACTTCTTTCTTGTCCATTATGTATGATTTTTTCCAAGCATTTCATATTGAAATAATGATTATTGAACTAATAATGCTTTCACAAAAGAAGTTTTGTGTATTACTCTGAAAGTCTCTAAATAATACAAGAATCTGAAACAGGACAATTATTTAGAACTCACCAGGTTTAGGGGGCTTGGAACCCCTGAAATAAGAGTCTAAGCAATGACGACATCTTCAGATTTTGTGTTAGAAGTATCAGCGGAATTAGAAGGCATACAACGATAATATTACCCTAACAAGAGACGAGCAATAATAACCCAAAAAGTTAAAAAAATTAGATTATACTCATTACATTTTGCATGCATCCATTCATTCCTAATACATATGGTTAGGAGCATTTTCATGAAATTCTAATCATTTGACATAAGCATAGACCCCATGAAATTAAATCTACAGGAAGGTTCCCCAGGGGATAATGTAGCAAAATTGATGGGAGTTACAGAAAATTACAGATCTTATCTCCACTGAGCAGGAGTGGAGCAGATAAGAAGACTGAAGCCCTATCTCCACTGAACAAGAGTGGAGCAGGCTAAAGATAGCAGATCTTATCTCCACTGAGCAGGAGTGGAGCAGATCGAAGATTATAGCCTTATCTTCACTGAGTAGGAGTGAAGCAAGCTAAAGATAGTAGATCTTATCTCTACTGAGCAGGAGTAGTGCAGATCGAGAATAGCAGATCTTATCTCCACTGAGCAGGAGTGGAGCAGATCGAAGATTATAGCCTTATCTTCACTGAGCAGGAGTGAAGCAGGCTAAAGATAGTAGATCTTATCTCTACTGAGCAGGAGTAGAGCAGATCGAAGAAGCAGATCTTATCTCCACTGAGTAGGAGTGGGGCAGATCAAAGATTATAGCCTTATCTTCACTGAGCAGGAGTGAAGCAGACTAAAGATAGTAGATCTTATCTCTACTGAGTAGGAGTAGAGCAGATCAAAAACAGCAGATCTTATCTCCACTGAGCAGGAGTGGAGCAGATCGAAGATTATAGCTTTATCTTCACTGAGCAGGAGTGAAGCAGACTAAAGATAGTAGATCTTATCTCTACTGAGCAGGAGTAGAGCAGATCGAAAACAGCAGATCTTATCCCCACTAAGCAGGAGTGGAGCAGATCGAAAATTATAGCCTTATATTCACTGAGCAGGAGTGAAGCAGACTAAAGATAGTAGATCTTATCTCTACTGAGCAAGAGCAGAGCAGATCGAAAATAGCAGATCTTATCTCCACTGAGCAGGAGTGGAGCAGATCGAAGATTATGGCCTTATCTTCACTGAACAGGAGTGGAGCAGGCTAAAGATAGTAGATCTTATCTCTACTGAGTAGGAGTGGAGCGGATCGAAAATGACGAATCTTATCTCCATGTATTGGCAATGGAGCAGACTGAAGTTTATAGCCTTATCTCCACTGAGTAGGAGTGGAGCAGGCTAAAGATGGCAGATCCTATCTCCACTGAGCAAGAGTGGGGCAGATCAAAAATGGTAGATTTTATCTCCATGTATCGACAATGGAGCAGATTTAAGCTACTAGCCTTATCTCCCCTAAGCAGGAGTGGAGCAGGCTAAAGATAGTAGATCTTATCTCCACTGAGCAGGAGTGGAGCAGGCTAAAGATAGTAGATCTTATCTCCACTGAGCAGGAGTGGAGCAGATCGAAGATTATAGATCTTATCTCTACTGAGCAAGAGTAGAGCAAATCGGAAGACGGATGCCTTATCTCCACTGAGCAGGAGTGGAGCAGGCTAAAGATAGCAGATCTTATCTCCACTGAGCAGGGGTGGAGCAGATCGAAGATTACAGATCTTATCTCTACTGTGCAGGAGTAGAGCAGATCAGAAGTTCATAGCCTTATCTTCACTGAGCAGGAGTGAAGTAGGCTGAAAGAAAGTAGATCTTATCTTCACTGAGCAGGAGTTAAGCAGATTGAAAAGCAGTAAGTCTTATCTCCATGTATCGGCAATGGAGCAGATTAAAGTTCATAGCCTTATCTTCACTGAGCAGGAGTGAAGTAGGCTGAAAGAAAGCAGATCTTATCTTTACTGAACAGGAGTGAAGCAGATCAAAAATTACAAGTCTTATCTCCATGTATCGGCAATGGAGCAGACTGAAGTTCATAGCCTTATCTTCACTGAGCAGGAGTGAAGCAGGCTGAAAGAAAGCAGATCTTATCTTCACTGAGCAGGAGTGAAGGAGATCAAAAATTACAAGTCTTATCTCCATGTATCGGCAATGGAGCAGACTAAAGAACCAGCCTAACCCCTAAACAGTAGGGTAACAGGCTAAAAGATAACAGATCTTATCTCCACTAAGCAGTAGAAGAACGGATCGGAACAAAATGCAGTAAGTTAAAGCAGGGCTACTTGAAGAAAGAATGCGTCACGAAATCGGGCCTCAGCAAGACCGGGTAAAATTGGTCCTCTTAAAATCTTTGTTCCATTCTCGTTACACGACAACGAGCAAAGAGGGGCAGCTGTAGAGCCCAATTTTTACCCGGGCCCAATACCTCAAATTAACCAGTGAGCAAAAATCCAAATTAAACAATCCATGACCCATTTTTTTTTAAATAGAGCCCAAACCTTAAACGAGGCCCAATAGCCCAAAAAAAATAAAGCAGAAAAACGAAAAACTCTAAAGCTTAATACGCCGCACGCCCCACGCCAGCGAGATTGGCCGTCCGAATCCTCTGCGCCCGCAGCGTGCGCTGCCACGGCTCCACGTCAGAGACGTGATCCACCATATCTCTGCAAAATAGAAAAGTAGTTGTAGATTTTTAGGCTATAAAAAGCAAAATCAAATATGTAAAAGGGGTTTTTTTTTTTTAGGGAAAATGCAGTATACTCAATTTCGATATACCCAAACACAAGTAAAAACAAAAAGAGAGATCAGAAAGCAATTTTTGAAGGTGACCTCCAATTTCAATTCTTTTCAAATCTCAGATCCATTTTGATTTGTTTTTCTTTTCCTTTTTGTTGCATGCGAAATAGAAGGAGAGTGTGTTAAAAACCCTTTCCGATTTTCACTGGTTAGCTCCGCTAACCTTCGAAAAACAAACAAAGGTTTTAAAACAGAAAAAGGGGAACGAGAAGGTCTTACCGTGGACTCTTCGACCGCCATCACTAGTGCCTTCGCGATGGCCCTGCTGCGATGAGGGGTTAGCCTGAGCAGAGAGCATGGTGTGGCGTTTGGCTTGTTTTTTGGTTAAAATATTATGGAAAGAGAAAGTTTTTTCCCTTTAATCTGCAAAATGAAAGAAGGGGAAGGGAGTGGAAACAATGTTCTGTTCTAATGTCTTTTACATTTTAATTGGTTTTTTAACTCACCCAACTATTGTCTTCTTATCATTAATGCTTTATTTTATTTTTTTCTCCACGTGCACATTGTCATTATGGCTAGTTTTTCATGCCATCATTTATATTATTTTTTTTGTATTGTTCCTATCACTTTCATTATTTTATTAATATCATTATATTTACTGCTGGTGTTGCTATGGTTGGGATATTAGTAATCTTTTAGTCTGTTTTGACTTTATTTTTACTATTGTCTATTTTATTATCACTCTATCTATTACTGTTATTTTTGTTTTACGTATATATTATTATTACTATGCTGTATTTATTATTATATTAACCACTATATTATTGCGTCTATATGTTATATTTATTACTAGTATTATATTTATTATTACATTTACGATTATTATATATTATCATATCTATTATTTTTACCCTATTTATAGTTACTATGTTTCTTTAATGTTATTACTACTATAGTTTTTTCATTTTAACTATTTTCCCTATTATTATGATATTCCTGTGTATTATTATTATCATGTTTATTATTCCCATTGTTATTATCCCTTATTATTATTGTGTTTACATTTCAATGTTTTTTCAAAACTCATAAAGCTTTTCACAAGGGTAATACTTCGTGTTTGGAAGTTCGAGAAATCGTGCCCAATCGTGCTGAGTTTCGATTTTTTTCGTTCATCTAGATCACTAAATACCCTTTAAAGATTTTGATCATGTTTTTTGAAAATAAGGCAATGTTTCGTGTTTGAAAGTTTGAGAGATTCGTGCCCAATCGTGCTGGGTCTCGATTTTCTATTCGTCCAAATGACCAAATATCCTTCAGAGGTTTTGATCGAGGTTCCTTAAATAAAGGTAATATTTCATGATTGGAAATTTAAGGAATTGTACCCAATCGTGCTGGGTTTCGGTTTTTTAATTTGGCCAAATCGTGAAATACCCTTTTCAAATTGCAACACATAAACTTTGGAAATCATGAAATGATCTTGGTATCAAGAGTTTGAAACATCGTGTCCTATCGTGCTGGATGTGGTATTTCGGCTTTTCGGAACAAGAGAGTTTTCGATATCCAACGCGAGTTATCCAAACATTTTTAGAGATTTACATTTTAAATTTTTTTTCTAATTTTCGATATTAAGGACATTAATCAATCAATACGGTACCAACTTTTGGGCGTTGCGAGGGTGCTAATCCTTCCTCGTGCGTAACTGACTCCCGAGCTCGTTTTCTTAAAATTCGTAGATCAAAATGTTTTCTAAAGTGACCCAATCGCACTTCAAAAAAAGATTGGTGGCGACTCCATTTTCCTTTTTTAAAGTCGGCTAGTTTTTCCAAACAAAAAAAATGGTTTCGACAATAAGTATTTGACATGACAAAGAAAGTTTAGTGCTAAATATAGCATTCATTACTCGAGTTTATTGAGAAAGCAATGTTACAAGACCTCTCTATAATCAATCCATTAAAAAGATGCCAAACTCATCTTACAAAATAACGGACGATAGTGGAAGAGAGAATATTCTTAATGGACTAATTATAGAGAGGTTATTAACTTTTAGCCAAAAGTAAAAAATATCACTTGTCAATCACTCAATAGAGTAATGTGTTACGTCAACAATCTATCAAAGGATAACAATAATTAATTTTAACAATTATTTTAATTAAAGTAATTAAATTGAGAAGAAAAATTAGAAAAACTAAAATAAGACAAATTTTATTTTAAAGTGATCAGGGTACAATTTACTTTTTTTTTAATTCGTTTAATAAGTAAACTTTAGAGTATTAATGTATTTTTAACCAAACTTCAGAGGAGTAAGTTAATGTTTTTCAAACCGCAGAAGTAAGTGAACTTTTATCCAACTTTATTAGTTTGAATACTTTTCTCTAATATTTAAATATAATTATATTTTTTGAAAAATATGTTTAAAAAATATTTAAAAAAACTTAAACTTAAAATTTCATCCATTATTTTAACTAGTGTATTTATAAATGTGGTGATTAATCTCCAACGAGTAAACTTAAAATAGGAGAAAAGGGAAAAGAAGATGCCGAATTTTGATGAACAAAATTCCATGAATCTACACCTTTTACCTCCCTACGAGACGTAGGCTTGCTTGGGGGTACAGCAAAATTCTTTTAGAGGATTAAATATATTTAGGCGGCAAAGTCCTAACAGTTTAACAAATCACATACTGCCACATCATTACATGCCTTCCCCGCGTAAATAAATTAAATGTTATAAAAAGGGAGACCAGGCAAACTTTATTGAAAGGATGGGCATAAGGTTCTGTCCACCCCTGACTAGCTTATCATAATATACTTGTTTTTAGATGGTATTTAATTTTCCTATTTCTTTTGGTTTTTATTCCAATTATTTCCCCCTATCTTGTTCTTAGAGAAATAAGGACCAAACATTTTCTCTTTCCGGTTCCCACTTCGTTGCACTGAAAGAAATATAAATAAATAAATGGACAAAATGAAGATAGTCTTACTTGTCTTCTATTTTCTTTTCTTTTTTAAATGAGAAATTATCATGTAAAAATATTGTTTTTAATTCATAATTATTCTTCATGTAAATATTTATAAACATTCATCGTAAATGTAAGACGTATTATACCCTCAATAAAAGCATGTTCAAATTTTGAAAATAACATTAATAAAAGGAGCATATAAAAACTTTGAATATGAACGATAAATGAATAAGGAAAATTAAAAATTCTTCATCTATACAAATACTACATTTAATATATAACATTGATATAAACTAGATTATGGCACATACCAACAATATGGGTGAAAAAAATTTATGTAATAGTTATATTTATAAAAAAAATAATATAAAGAATAAATTAAATTTGACTGTAATGATAAAATATAAATATTAAAAATTATAGAGATTTAGGTTCAAATTCTATTATGTACATTTATATTTCTATTTTCCTATATAAAAACACCCTCAAAATAATACTATTAATTTTACAAAGTTTGAGTATTTTCATCATTACTCAATAATAAGTTTAATATTAATAGGATAATGATTTTAGAAATCTTAACAAGTGTCTTAAAATGCTCATATTTATACTATGAATATATATAAAGTATTTTAACAAAATATTAATAATACTATTTAAAATTAAAAATAATTATAAATATCAAAATTTATTTATTAAAATAAAATTGTAGTATTAAATTTTTTATCAAATTAATAAATTATATTAATTCTTATCATATATTATTAAATATAAATATTCATGTTATAGTACTAAAAATTATAATATTTGAGATCAATATTTTAATTTTTTTAAATATTAAAATTAAAAATTATTACTATAATTCAATTTAGCTTTATTAGAGTTAATTTTTATTTAAAATTCATGTTGCTCATAAAAATAAATTTTTTGAAAATTGTATTATGCTTTTAAAAGGGAATACAATTTAAAAATGACTTATTTTCTGGACTAGTAAGTCATTAAATTATTTTCTATAAAATAAATATAAAAAATGCAAAAAAAAAAACATCTTCAACAAATTATTTTGTGAAACAAATTACATATCTAATTTGAAATTTCAGCATGATTGTACATAAAAAATATTTAATTTATTTTAGAAATTTTTTTAAGATTCCATAAGCAATATCATTAGGAAAATACAAATCTTGTAGAGTATATTAAAAATACGGGTCAAATTTTAATCCAACTTATAAATTAAAAAAATAAGTAATATTAATTTATTATACATGAATATTATTACAACACAAAAGTAGAGGATGATTAGTAAGGGTGGTTTACACAAAATAAGGTGCGAAGAGCAATTGCTTGTGGAAAGATAAGAAAGTTGATAGAAATTAGGCAGAATAAGGTCAAATATTTGAGTCTGCCTTTACTCGTTATCTAATGCGTATTTATAGAGGAAAGGAAGGCTAGTCATGGCCCCTATCCCTCGAGTTTAAGCGTCATACTGGGATGGCTGAGTGTCATCTTAGAGTGTTATAGAACTTGATCTGAATGGATCTGATGATGGAGCTATTGAATGTGATGGATTGATGAGTTTTTGTAAGATATTTCTTTATTATATCTTTTTAGATCGTGCGGGTTTTAAAATGGAGGTATTAGAACAAGAGTTTGAGGTTTCAAGAGAAAAAATTATCAACTACGATAGTCATGTAGTTGTATCAACGTGATCCAAATCAAGTTGTTTGAGCTGAAATTTTGTATTAATAATTTTTTAAAATTTAATATGAGTTGAATACGAAAGTATAACAAAAATGTTATATGTAAATATATTTATGCAGCTAATGCAATAATGCTTAGCCGTTAAGTATTCCTTCTAGTTGTACCTTAAATCACAAATTCCATCTCAATCATTCGAAGATTATACCATATGTGTGTTTCTCGAAAGTCCATCGGCCATGGATGAAAATCTTTCCTACCCTACCACAAACAGACTAAACAGATTTGGTCAAAGGGCAGAGACAAAAAAAAAAAAAAAAAGGAGAGGACAAAGAAATAAAGGGAAACCCCTGAAAATAAAAATACATCACAAACTTATAATTAGTGTTTCCCAACAAACGCTGTTCACGGACGTGCAGTATCATTAATAAGTATGGACAACACAAATTATATATTATTAAAATATCTAAATATGATTATATTACACATCAAAATATATGAATGGTTAGGTGTAATATTTACGTTGAAATAGAAAAGTATAACGATTTTGAATTTTAGAAATGATGTTATTTAAAAAAATAATTATAAATTTTGAATATAAATATTAAAATAAATACTGAAAAATTTATAGAGATCAAATGGTGAGTTCAATTTAATTTACACTGTGTACCTTCACTTAATTATAGTATATTAGACCTACAAAGAATATATATTAAGAGGTTGGTATACAATTTTCATATATATATATTAATACATGGTAAAATTTTATTACGATTATCTTTATTAATAATCATAACTCGAAGATAAGGAGTAAATAGGGGTCAAATTCGAATGACTAAAATTTTATCTGCCTAAAAGCTAATTTAATCTGTTGAACTTTTGAAACTCATTTTTAATATTTTTTTTTTATAATTTTAAATAATTTCACAATTAAAATTAAATACAAATTATTAATAAAAATGTAATACTAACTTTTAAGAATCTTGTTAAAGTTTAATCTAATCTTTTGCCATATCTAATGAGATGATCTGGATAACGTATAAAATTAGTGAATTAAGAAAAATACATGGCAAATTGCTTCATGTTTAAGGTCTAGTATAATCGATAAGGAAAATGTCCATTGAACTACAATGGAATGACAAGATTTATTATCCTGAAAAAAAAAAAAAAAGAACCCCTAAAATTTTGTACAAAAGCTTCATATTTATCCAAAACTAGGACAATAAATATGACATTTCAATGCTATTTTTGGAATGGTGTAAGCACAAGCAAACCCCCTCATTCCCGATATATAACACTTTATCTAGAAAATAAAAAGTAATTTCTTTTTCACGAAAAAAAAAGGGGGAAGGGTGTGATGAAGAAGGAAACGGAAAAAGCAAAAATTAAAAAAAAAAAAAAAGCACAAAAATATCATTTTAGACATTATGAAAAATATATATTTCAAACTCAACATATTAATTAGGGTAAACTACCCCATTAGTTACTCTAAATATGTGTTGTTCTTATTTTGGTCATTCCAAATTCTTTTTTGTTAATTTAGCTATCTCAAAATAGAAATTAATCAAATTGGTCACTTCATTGTTAAATAATAACAAAAGACTAATAGTGTATTTTTACGTTAGCCACTCTAAAATTAAGATAAATTAATAAGGGTTGTGCCTATTTTGGTCACCTAAAAATTTTTCATACGAATGCATCGTTATGCTTCCGTTACCATTTAACAAGTGAAGTGACCCATTTAATCAAATTTTATTTTAAGGTGATCAATTTAACAAAGAAAAAAGTTAGAATGATCAAAATAGAAATGATCTATTATTAGAGTGAATAATGATGTAATTTATCCTATATTTAGTACATATATAAATATTCATTTTGACATGATTGGAAAAATATAAAATAAGGGAGGTAGGATAAAGATTTTGACATCTAACCTTCTCTCATTATTATTTATCATTATGAAAAAAGAGAGAAGATTTTGGCATTAATTAGCCACAGAAACAAAAAGAAGAGGGAAAAGGAGAAAGGAAAAAGTATGCCAAAAAGAATAAATTTGGCTTTTTGGCTTTGCATTGCATGCATGGCTTTCCACATCTAGCAATGTTATTGGGAAAGCCAATTCTGCGAATGAGAAACAGCCACGTTTTCAAAATCCAGAGGGACACGTAAATGGCTAGGTTCTGTTTAGTTTCGGATGGCTTGAGCCAGGGGTTTCCGATTACTTGGTTCGTGGTCCAATTCCCAGCGCCCTTTTAGGCTCACTTTTTGCTGTGACTGTGCCCATCCCTCCCTCCCATGGTTTGATGGTGAGACCAGTGGTGCCTATGGCTTTGCTTTTTTTTTTTTTTTTTTTTCTAAATCATGGGAAGCCAACCACTTGAGTAATTGGTGGCCAGCCTAGCAGATTCTCCGTATATTCCCAACCCTACCCTTTCCAAATATATCTCACTTATTCAAAAAATAAAAGAAAATCAAATAAATGCTAGTTTATTATTGGTATATGAATTATGTCAATGAAAATTATTTGTACAAGTGTTTTTAAAAATCTTAATTTAAAAAAGTATTCAATAAGGCTGTAAAATAAAAAAAATAAAATGTTGATTTTTAATATGATATTGTAAAATAAAAATAAATCCTTATATAATATTTAAATTCATTAATGTTATGATATTTTAATAAAAATATAAAAGATCATTCATTGTAACACATTATTAATATTTTGATATATGCAATATAATTTTTAAATACTTAATAAACAATTAATATAAATTGTTTGTAAAGTTTAATTTAAATATATAAAATATATTTTAGACATTAAAATATAACTATTACAATTTTAAATATCTAATTTTATATATTTGGAATAAATTTTAATATGAAAATAATTGCATACATAATATAAACATTATATAAAATATATTGGATGATAAATAAGGGTTAAAAACATCATTTGACTCCCAAAGTGATTTTCACAACACAAAAGTTACAAATTTTAGTTTTTACATTTGAGGTCAAAAACACTTTTAACTTCCATCGTCCTACGTTACTTTTAATCCTAAAAACACTTTTAAAACACAATAGAAAACAAAGACTAAATCTCACAAGCTATAATATTGTTAAATTTAACATCAAATTCTACTTTTAGTAGCTTTACTATACTTAAATTCGTCATTGCACTTTCAAATACATAAGTAACGACGATGACTATTTTAATTAAAATGGCATAATAATTTTTTCTTAAAAATTAGTCCTTGTTGAACCTCTTTTTTAGAGGGAATAATTAACAATATTAATTATTAATATAATATTTTAATTTTAGGGGGGATTTAACCAAATATGAAAAAAAATTAAAAAATGGTAATAGGATGTGAAAGAAATGTAAACTAGGATTGGAGCGATGGGTTGTACTGTTGTGAGTGGTGGTTTCTTTTGGTTGTTTTCCTTTTCAGATATTGGGTACATGTGTCAAATTTAGGTTACGTACTTTTGGATTTGGTCATGCACGAGCTTAATCGAAGTGGAATATTCTTGTTTGTTTGTCTAAGTATGCTAAAAAAATAAAAGGTATAATTATCATCATCAAAGTTGTTAAAGGTTTATCCGCCAGTCTGTTTCCTACTTTCATTAGATTTTACGTTCGATTAATGTTCATTTTCACTTTTGGTGAATATAAGCATATTGATTCTCTCATAATTAAAACAAGAGAAAAAGGGGAATTGGAATTGGTTGGAGTAGTTTATTTTACTATTACAAAAATTCGATAAAAAAAGGTTAAAGAGGGTTACCATTAAAACAAATCTATCTTAAAACCACTCCTTTATTATGAAATCATTTCCCAATATTTGAAGGCGTAATATGCACGAGTGAAAAGTCTTTGACAAGAATCTTTCTTGCCATCATAAAATAAAACAAATTTAATTTAAGTGATGGTTAAATTAGCCGACCAAACCGAATAGAATTAGAGGAATATTATTATATATTAATTACTTTTTGTCTAGCATCCATGATTAGAAATTTCATTGCAAATATAATAATATTAATACCTGATTTACCACAAAAAGAGAAAAAAGCCAAAATCACTTAACTGTTTATTATAGAAACTTGATGTCCAAATTCCAGAAGCTCTTGCACATTAAGCATTAGCTTTATCACTGACAAATTATAATATACCCAATCCCAATCTGCATTCCTATCCATTTCTTTCGTGTCTTTAATGTGATTCTCATGCCCCCACCTTTTTACTCCATTCGTTGAGTTATTTATACTGGGGTTTTAATTCGGATACAAAAATAATAATAGTTTTTTTTAATAATAAAGTGAATTATGTTATCCACATTTTGAGATAAATTGCGGATTTTTCTTTTCTATTGGTAATAATAAATAGTGGATTCTTAATATGGCTATATATCAACAAGGAATTGTTTTATATATATATCCAGACAACATGTCTTTGTCAAATCTGTGAGAAATCTTTCCATTGATCCCTAACTCATGGCCTGAATGAGAACGTACGTTATCCAAAATCGCAAATGGCATGTGAATATGATGATCGAAATGTAGGGTTCTTTATTTTTATTTTTTTGGCCATAAATATACGTAACTTGTAAATATAAGCAAGGGACAATGAACCCCAAGACATGGCGAGAATGGTGGTGGTGGGAGCTGAGACAGGCAGCCGAGCACGGAGGCGAAGTGATTGGTTCGATGCTTGTCCACCCGCCGCTCCATCATTTCAACAGTGACGAGATTCGTTACAAGACGTCACTAGGTCTTTTATTGTTGTGTTGGGATTGTGGCTTGCGTTATAAGCATGCTCGGTGAAAATTTACGTCCTCATGTTCCATTCTTAGATTCTTTTTTTTTTTTTTTTCGTCTTTGAAAATAAAATAATATGGCTTAATATATGTTGGATTGGGTTTGGAAACTTTGATGTAATGGATCAATTTTGTCCACAATTTATTTGTGAAATTAGTTTCATTAAATTTCAAAATACCAAAGATATCTTAATTCTGCCCCCAAAAAAAAAAAAAAAAAAAAACATTCGGAGTTCTTAGATAGAACCGGCACATATTTGACTTGCTATTATTGAATTTAGAAATTATTTTTATCGAAAATTTAATGCTATTTATTGAATAAATATTTAACTTAAATGAATTAAATAAGTATCTATGGTATTCCGCAACCTCTTCTTTTAAATCTAAATTTTCGTAAACAAATTAAGTTATTTAGAAAACCAAACTGGAATTGCAGTCTCTACCTTAGGAAACAATCTCATAATCCAATCTTCAAGCCACAGCCATTGAGATTGAAAATCAGATTTTTTCAAAAAAAATAAAATAACGGTCACATGTGAAATTAAGTATTATATCAATTAAATAATATGATACATCGTCAAATTTAAAAATTTATGAACAAGATTAAAAAGATGACATGTAATTGTAGAGTATAATAATAAATATATAACACTGAAACACATGAAAATTTATTAAGTTACAAAAATATATAGTATATAGCAAAATAACAATGAGTGATGATAGTGAAATAAAAATAAAATGATTAATAAAGATAATGATTAGCTTAATTAATAAAATTAACCTTCGGAGTAAATTTGAAAATACCTGGAAACTTTTCCTATAAAAGTAAATTCAATGTGTTGTAATTGAAAGCAATTAATTGTTTGGGTAGAATATTGTCTGGATCAAAATCATTAAATAGTAATTTTTTTTATGTTTAATTTCAGATGAAGCCATAATTTCGAATTAGACCATTAAGAGGCCCGTTGTGGTTAACATGCAGAATTGGGTCTAGCACAAGCTTGCCCTACATACTGGCCCAAGTTAAATCTTGAGTTTATAACTTCAAATAGATTCGGACAAGAAAAATGGTCCAAAATCATACAAATATAGAAATACACTCGCAAATATAAAATCATACAAAAGAAAGTAAAAGGGATGAAAAAACAAAACAAAACAAATCCTTAACAAATGCACATGTGTATGATGAAACTCAAACATGGAAGAATCCAAATTATCGATACATTCTTAAATCTCTCCCCCCCAACTTAATTAATATGAGCCGACAGAGAAGACTTTAAACCATAGAGGGGAAAAGTCAGAATTCTTACCGTCTCAAGTTAATGAAACATGGTCATGGTTCTTGCATGAAGTCTGAATAAAGGCAACAATGTTATCTTATTGGAATGGTGATGGTGGAGCTTGTCTGGGACTAACACAAGCACGACCTAAAATTATCAACCATTGTTCGAGTTTGAATTTGATCTACTTCAATTCTAAACAATGCAAGCAACTAATCGAATCGATAAGATGAGGTTTCTTATCTACTAAATCCCAAAGCGCACATAGGTTTCGCGCATTTGTGGGCACCTCTCTTAGTATTCACAATTTATGCGGATAGGTTTCGCGCATTTGTGGGCACCTCTCTTAGTATTCACAATTTATGCGGATAGGCTTTACTTGCCTTTCTTCTTCTTTTTTTAATTTAATTTTTCTAAAAATTAGATATTAAATTTATTTTCGTGTTCCTTTAATCTTTGTGAACAATACGTACTAAAGCTCTGTTCGTTTAGTATTATTATTTTTTTAATTTTTATTAACCTCGATTTGTGCAATTGGGAGTTGGGACTAATATTAATGTTCTAAATTGATAAATTAAAGGCAACAAGATTTAGTCAAAAGACCAATAATGATGAGTCACCTTTTGGCTTTAATCATTTTCAACCACCCTCATCCCTACAAAGTAAAAGTTCCGACACGCTTGGATAGTTTATCAACTGGATTTAATTATATATTTATTAAGAAAGAATGGTATGAAATATTTATTAACATTGATTTAAATGAAAAAAATATTAATGATTAAATTAATAGGTGATTAACTCTCTTTTTTTATATATATAAATATGATTATGTAACCATAAATTAAATAAAAATGATATATATCATTTTCCATATTACCTAATTAATAAAGAGAGAAAGAAAGTCAAAGTCGTATGGGTTATGGAGTGGCCATCACAACACCAACGCCTGTCCCAATGGCCATGGATGACGTGCCAAACCTCGTTCCTTCCATTTAAGCCAGAGGCTGGGAGTAGTTTGTGTTTTTTATTGACTTTCTTGTTTCTAAACCTCGGGAATGGTCTAATTAATTCCTTCTTCTCTTCGCAATTGTGTGTTTTGACTTTTTATTTATTGACTTGGAAGTTGATCAGGTTGCATTGTATGTTGCCCACCTTTTTGTACTCTCAACTCAAGTATGTCAACTCTCTCTCCCCCACGCACTCAATTTATCTAGTCTTAGATCAGATGGATTCCAGGTAACATTTCTTTCCTTTCTCATATACTACTCTAGTTTCCTTTTTTATTCCAATTGAGATTTTCTTTTGGCCTGGGTTTGTTGGAATTAATAGGTTACAGAATAAAAAAGATGGATGAAATTGAGATTCCTACCCATTTTCTTTGTCCAATTTCTCTTCAGCTCATGAGAGACCCTGTTTCGATCTCAACTGGAATATCATACGATCGTGATAGTATAGAGAAATGGCTATATTCATGCAAGAACAAGGCATGTCCCGTTACCAAACAAGCCTTGCACGATTCTGGTCTAACCCCAAATCACACTCTTCGTCGCTTGATCCAAACATGGTGCACTCTCAATGTTTCCCATGGAATCCAAATAATCCCAGCACCCAACCCTCCCATCCATAACACCCAGATCGCCAAGCTCCTTAACGATGCCACGAAACTCCCTGAGACGAGATTCAAATGCCTTGCAACACTCAGATCAACCACGCTCGAAGAAGGTGAGAGAAACAGAAGCTGTATGGAAGCGTCTGGTGCAGTTGAATTCTTGGTATCAATCATCAAGAGAGATGACTCTACGTTACTTCAAGTGGAGAACAATAACGGGTCGGAATTCATAAAAGCTAGCGACGAAGCTTTGAGTATTTTTTATGATATCAAGGTCTCTAAAAGCTGTCTAAGGAGTATTATTAGCAACGATGAAGTATTTGTAGCGTACTTGGTGCAAGTCCTGGAAAACGGTAACCACAAATCTCGAACAAAGGCCACGATGATATTGAAAGATCTTTTTCAAGTGGCGGATCCAACCCAATTGATCAACGTTAAATCCGAATTATTCGCCCAACTCGTACGTGCTTTGAGCGACGAGATCTCGCAGCAAGCAACCAAGGCGGCATTGAAACTCCTTGTGGAGCTTTGTCCTTGGGGAAGGAACAGGATTAAAGCCGTCGAAGGTGGGGCGGTGTTCGTCTTGATTGAGCTTCTTCTCGGAACCTCCGAAACGAGGGCTTCGGAGCTCGCCTTGATCGTGTTGGGTCACCTTTGTGGTTGTGCGGAAGGGAGAGCCGAGCTTTTGAAGCACGGAGCGGGGCTAGCCATTGTGTCGAAGAAGATATTTAGGGTTTCACATGGGGCAAGCAACATGGCAGTGAGGATTATATCCTCAATTAGCAAGTTTTCAGCAACATCTAGGGTTCTTCAAGAAATGTTGGAAGTTGGGGTGGTGAGGAAGCTAATTTTGGTGGTGAAAGTTGATAGCAATAGCAAGAGAAAGGCGAAAGCAAGGGAAATGTTGAAATTGCACTCTAGGGTTTGGAGGAACCCTGCTTGTATTCCTTGTCATTTGTTTTCTTCTTATCCATCTTGAGATTGATTGATTGATGCCCTTTTTTAAGATGGATAAGACGAGGGCTTGAGTTCGGAACATTGGTGTTACCGAGGAAGGCGATTGCGGCCTTCGTGTCTCCGGCTGTGACCATATATTTCCTCTACTTCATCACAACACTTCATATCTCCTCAGTTCATTTTCTTCTTCTTGTTTCAATGGTTACTGGTATGTATTTTCTTCACAGGTCACAAATATGGACTTTATTATTACTATTTTTTCTGAGGCTTCTGGTTTCGAAGCCCAGTTTCTGCTATTGATTTCGTAAAGGGCTATAAACCCAAACTCTTTGCTTCCCTCCTGACTTGTTGTAAAAAGAAACTTTTTTGTGTTGAAAAATATTTTACAAGAGTATAATAAAATATTAAAAAAATATTTAGAAAAAAGTATATGATAATTTTTTTAAAAAAAATACACAGCTAAATTTTCAAATATTAACCCAATTTTAATATGCATAACAAGTAAAATAATATTAATAAATTTATTGATTGAATTGTTAAATCATTAATTGTAAAAAAAAAATTATGGAAATATATAAAACAATATTAAATTTACACAAGTATATGGTAGGTTTAAAGGGATGACAATGGTTTGGATCTTTATATTTGAGATGCTTCTTGGTAGTAAATTTTTGTTAATTTACCTTTTAAGGTTGTCATTCGGATCTCAAAGAGGAATTTCTAAAACTCATCTCCTTCATTGCTTTGGAAAATCAAATACAGCAATAACTGACATCTAACACACAATATTGCTTTAACCAACCATCATAAGTGGCAATCTATTCCTAAGCAAGTTATAATATCCAAGCAATTAATGTACCAGAGGTGTGGCTTAGAAGATAAAAGACAAACATCACAAGTTGTTCCTTCCCACCCAAATGCACAGCTATATCAAGTCCAATCATCTAACACTACTTACAAGTATATTTCATAACAAATTGATTATTTTTTCTTAAAAAAATAAGAAAAAAATCATTATTATTATCTGTGATGGACACTTTAATTCAAAGAATAAATTCATTGACTAATAAACCAAGTCAATAAGACGTGAGACCGAAACAAAAAATATTGACGAGGCAATGAAATAAATTAAATAAACATAAATGATCACTTACTTTAGGTTTTCATTTTTGGATAATAAAAAAAAAAAAAAGGAAAAAGTGACAGTGAATTTGGTTTGGGTTAAGTTGACAAAATTGACTAGTTTAAATTCCATTTCATCCTTTCTTAGATTACAAAAACCCTCGATGCCTTTCAGATATAATAGCTTTAATTTTAAAGGATTAGCTTAAGCCTAGTACTTCAGATGGCGTATTTCTTTTATACAAAACTGTGTATCGAAAATTTTTCCATACTAAACTGACGTATATTTTAACACTAAAAACTACTCACGTGACTAACCTAATATTAAGAGGTGTGTTCAGGTTTTTAGTAAGCAAACAATGAATTCTTTTACTTCCATGTAATAAAACCAGTGCTAAAATTATAATATAATAATTCTACCTGAGGCGATATAGCTTAATTACAATACAATTTTTTTTTCCAAATCGATTAAAATATTTGTTAGCCATATTTTTCAAATAGATGAACTAATTTTTTTTAATATTAAATGAACTGTTTTTTTTAATAAATAAATGAAAAACAAGAGTGCTTATTCAAACTTTCAAAGTTTGGTGTGTCCTAACCACGAAAATCACATGTCAATTTATACAAACCAGTTTGACTTCCTTTCATTGCTTTTAAGTATATCTTCCATCATCATTGATAAAGAGAAAGAAGATGTCGTCTAAGGCAAACCTCATTTCGTACTTTTTATGCCTTAATCTATATATATAGATGCATAGTATATGTTATGCATATAGCCAATGCTTATATATATACTCTATATATCCATGAAATATCATGTATTGAAACAAGTGTTGTTGCTTTAAAAATGAAAACCCCCAAAGACACTATAAATCAATACATATTCTAACAAATGAAATTTTAATTGATTATATTCACACCTGCTAACCAAGTTGTTTATCCACATATAAAATCTTTCAAATATCAATTCCCAAATGTATCAGCAAGATAATGATATACAATGCGCAATCTTACAAGTAATTTAATCCTAAACTATGCAAAAACATATATTAATGACCTTCATCATATATATATAAGTGTATTACCTATATATAAACTAACTAGATCTCCTTCTTCCTATAAAAGTAGAGCAAGCGTGATATAAATAGAAACTGAGACTCGGAAAGGATATTTGGTTGGTTCATGTTGTTGAGTCATGATTTAAACTCTACCCAAAGTGTTTTGGGGAAGGAAAAAGAAGTGAAATGCAATGGGGATATGGAGTTTGTAATTCAGGCCACAAAATCAGGCAACAAAGGCGCCGCAAATCTTTTCCTGCTTTGCATCTCCATGGTTTCATATGTGGTGGAATGAGAAGGTTGTGGTTGGGTGTTGATGGCGCAAAAGTCAGATTGGGTTGCTCCTTCTACATCATTAATATTCTGGTTTGGTACGAAGTTTTGGTGATTCCCGGAGAGAGAGAGGTTCTCACAATGGGGAAGGCCAAGGGTGAGGGAAACGCCACTATTTCCAGGAAATCCTGGTGGCAACTGTTGCCCATGGTTGAACCTCCCAACCTCTCGCATGGAACTGTAAACAGTCCCACTTAAATAGGGGTAACTGTGGTCTTTGAATAGCCTTTCATCACCGAACCTCATGTTGATTTCCCTCGTTTCACCTTGCTTCATCTCCATCTCCATTGGAAGGATGCCGAAAGCAGAATTCTGCAACTCATTCCTTGGCTTTTTCGGGCTCCTGTCGAGATCAGATGACCCAATGAGATTGAATGATGTTTGTTGCACAAGGGACCCTCCCATGGGAGATGTGGAGATTGTGGAGTTGGAAAATTGATCGGCATGGGAAGTAATACTATTATTGTTATTCTGGCTGATGGCTCTAGGCTTGGATTGAGCTTTAACTTGATCCATAGTCTGGCCACCTGAGCTAGACCCTAGCTCCATTTGCTGCTCATTTTTGTTAGCATTGATCTCTTCACTGCCATTAGTGTTCCTCTCTTGTTCCTTGATTTCCTCCATGTACATTTCTTCAACCATTGGCTTCCAGAGCCGAACTCGAGCATTTATAAACCAGTTCGACACCTATATTCCAATTATGTACCAACTACATCAGCTTTCATTTCTTCCCTATGAATACAAGATAAACAACAATGCATTGAAGTTGAAAGAGAGAGCAGCTTACCTGGCTTCTTGTAAGCCCTGTTTGTTTAGCAAGCATGTGTTTGTCTGAATCTTTAGGGTACCTGCAGTTAGAAAGTTGACGCATTTCGAATGAGATAATATCAATGTAGATATAGTCTAAGAAGGGGATTTATGGTTAAAAGAAAGAAGTACGTACGGATGAAGGAAATGCTCGAAAAGCCATGCACGAAGAACGCAAACAGCTCGTTCAGGCAATCCTCTTTGGGGTCTCCAAGCATTATGGTTTTGGATCATTCCCAACTGCTGCAGTGCGCGCTGTTGTCGAATCTGATTATCGACATATCTTAGTCTTGAACCCTCCATTTTAACACCTAAGCAATCCTCTTCCCCTAAACTCTTGTTTGTGGCTTTAATTTGACAAGATATTGCATCTTTAAGACAGCGGAACTGCATCGAAATTGTCTGCAAAGCAAGGGCGGTGTATGATTTCGCAGCACCCAACCCAGCTGCCTGCTCGAATGAAGCGACCACCATTTGCATTTGATGATGGTACTGCCTGTATCTTTGCTCCACCTTCAAGAAAAAAAAAGGTACAAATTTGCATGAAAATTCACCTTTAAAGTGCCCAAATATTTTCAACTAGAGGTACCACCGTTTGTCCTAAATCTAAATTTTGCAGGTAATGGACCCAGTCTAGTGACAGTCAGCTGACCTCTAGGCCAACCATGCAGGCCTAGACTGAATGAAGCAATAGAAACCATGGGATAAAAGCAAAAGAGAACACTGGCCACAGGTTTTGATGACAGGCTTAATGCTTTCGACTGCTTGATCATGACTAAGAGGGTCCCAAACTAACCAAATTCTATACACATTTATAATATCAAACAATATCTTGTCTGTTGAATATTAAGCACGGTAAGATTTTGAAATAATCAATTTAATATGATATTTGGTAAATATATTTCCATTAGAGGTAGGTAATACTGTTGCAGAATGACAATTCTTTCCCTGATGAATTCTGAGATATTAAAGAAAGCATTTTTTTCCCTTTCAAAATGTATAAATTAAATTTAAATATAAGTAAACCTCATCAAGCATGTTCACAAGTTTTGCCTTCTTCATCTGAAGTTCCTGTCTTTGTGCTGTGGTGAGCTCAGGTCCGGGTTCAACCCCATTTTCACCGGCAATTGAACCGTCTCCGTTCACAGCAGCCACCGGTTCTTTTTTGGCCGCCTTTGTCTTCTCCTTGGTCCCTCCAGACGGGTCAGTCTTTATCCCTTTCCCCGCATTAACAACTTCATCGAGGAGCTCTTGTACTGCTCTCAGGTATTTTGATCCCAAAACTACACTTTGGACCCTGGAAATCCCATTCGAAACTACAGAAACCGTCGACGGTGAACTCCCAGATATCCTCATATCATCTGCAGCTAGTGAAGTGGTTGGTGGAACAGCAACTTCAGGTTGTCCTTGGATAACTGTTTCGACGTTACTTGACCTGTAAGGCACCTGTTGGGATGATAGACTCAGGGACAAGCCTTGCCTCGGTGACACCCCCGACCGACGTAACCCCAACTGCGAAATAACGTCGAGGGGCCCACCCGAGTTACCTGCCGTAGCCACTGCAGACACGAGCTGAGGATGGCTGCTACTTACAGGCGATGAATTCTGTTGATCAATACTTGAGCCCCATAAATTATGGTGAACGCCGGAGACAAGGGGTGGTGGACGGTTGGGTTCATCCGAATTGGAAGGTCCGATGGATGGAGTTGGTGATGGGAGAGGCAGACCGAGGAAGTGGTTGTAGTTAGAAGGTGGCGCGTGGGGCAAGCTTATGGGGTTTAGCGAGTTGCCGGCGGGGTTCAAGAAGAACATGTTAGTGGCAGTCGCTGGTTGGTGTGTGTCAGAATAAGGTACGTAATTTGGGTTCATGAGATAGAGTGTTTGCATCCCATCAGACGCCGCAGGAGCAGCTTGGAATTCTGAGCTCCCATGAATGTACGTCGCCATGCTTGATCTAAAACCTCAAATAATTTTTTTTTTTTAAAAAACCCTCACTTGTTGCAGTGTATAGGAACTTCGTAAAGACAACAGCTTGACTTCAGTTCAGGTTAACAAATGAAACCACTACTTTCGATGTTCAATTCATTACACTCTGATGAGGTCGTGGTTTCTTTCTTTTCTGAACATGATCTGGAAAAAAAAAAGGGGGGTAAGAACCCACAACAAATATCTTAGCAAACAAACACGGTATCGATTTCATGAATCCAAACTCTATAATATAACATGGCAATTACTTTTAAAAAAAGAAAAAAAGAAAAAAAAAACTATTGTATGTTTCAAGAAAGTGAAGAAGGAGGAGGAAGGATGTGAATACAAAAGCTAAACGTGTAAAATATCGGAGAAAGTTGTTTATATTTAGACAGAGAAAGAGAGAGGGAGACAAAAGAAAATTATTGAGAAGACACAAAAAAGAAATCAAAGAAAAGAACAGGTTTCTGATAAAGAATAAAATAAAAAGAAAGGGCATGAAAAGAGATGGATTGTTGCAGAGACAGAGGCCAAGTACACAAATATATTCCCCGATCTAATTTTGCAGAGAGACAGGCCAAGTACATACGAGAGATGATCAACTGCATCTAACCGCAGATACGGACACGTTATGTCTGAATCTCTATCGTATAAGAAAAATCCTTTAATAGTTTTTTGCCCATCTTGTCTGACTCAACTTCTTTGCTTTTTTTTTTTTTTTTCCTTCCAGTTTTTCTCAACTCAAATGATTATAAATATATGATAATATAAACTAAAAACGAAGAGAAAGAGATGTGATTGCTGTCAACACTCGCGACTCTGAAGAAAAAAAAAATGATGCTCACTTTATTTCTTTTTCTTTTTCTATTTTTTTTTTCCTTTCGAAAACTATAGGATTTTCGTGCTTTCTCATTGGCGTTGATTTAAATAAGAAAAGAAAATAAATTCACTGTTGGATAAATTGCTTTTGCTTTTTGCACAGTCCCCCCCCTCCTTTTTTCTTAATCTTATCTTTAATACCCTGTTTAAACGTTAATGTCCGATTGATAGGACAAGAGATGAACTATTGGTAATTTTAAAATATTCAAATATATAATAATAAGTTTTATAAAATACGAAGGATCAGAAATAAATTCAACTGAGGGTGAATAAAAAATTAAAGTGGGGGCAATTTGTTTAGATTATATTATGTTATTTTTTTAATTATGCTCAAATATTTTTTATTTCTTTAACTAGAAAAATAATTGAAAAATCACGTGCAAGTGTTTTTCTTTTACGAATTACATAAACTGCGATGGAATGTTTTCTCCCCCTTCATAATAGTGACCAACACCTTTGGTGCTTTTTCTTTAAAAAAAGTTTTTTTCCAAATATCTTGTTGTCTTGCATTTGCTTTTTATTTCTTCTTTTCTTTATGATATATATATTTATATTGTGTGGTAGCAATGGGATGCAAAGAGGTAGAAGATAAAGCAGTTGAGAAACACACAATGAATCCACTCTCCAAAACACCCACCATTAAGAAAATATTGAGTACATATAATATTCCCCATCTAATATAAATTAGTTAACATCAAAAAGTATATATTGAATACACTAGTTAACAATTAATTGATAATTATCAATGTACTAAATTTTAATTTATTGTTTAATGTTGTAACCTTAAATGTAACCATGTTTAATTTATTGATAATTCATTCAAGGCATCATAATTGTATTTAAAGTCTTTTATATTTTATATAAATTTTGATAAATTAGTTTCTTTACTAGTACAGTCCAAGCTTGTACTACCTTCAATTTGTAGGAGAAAGGAATTACACATAGCACATAAGGATTTGTTTGATAATTATAATTGATTTAATTTTTTAAGTATGTTAGGTAAATCAAAATAAAAAGAAAACTATAAAAAAACATTAAATAATCTAATCATTTAATTTTAAGAAACATACCCAATAAATTTTATAAATTAAATACAATTGTTAATTTATCACACTTAAATCTTAATATTTAAGTGTTTATGAATTTATCATTTAAATTTATCACACTTAAATTTCAAGGATCTGGTGTTATCCTAACTCAATATTTTAGATCCAGTTAGCAACAATACATGCTTTCGGGGAGTTAGGCTCAAGCTGAAGTTCTGAGGTTAAAATAACAGATGGCTCAGATGCAAGCGAGCACAGTTGAGCAAATTGCTCAACTTAAAGCGGAGGCAGCAGCGAGGGAAGTAGAGCAGAGCAAAAAGTATGACGCATTCCAGCTACAGCTTCAAAATATGATGAAAATGTTTCAAAAGTCGCAAAATCCGCCGTCTTAGACATTTGTTTTCTTATTGTAAGAATATTTTTAACATTCTAAAATTTAACATTATTGTAAGAATATTTTGAATTATACTTCATTTATTAATTTATATCGTAAATATTTCGTTGAATTTGAAGTATCATTTAGATTTGTTGTATTTGGTTGGATTTTATGTTACAGAAGGGGTTGTATATGGATGAAAACGGGATGTTGCAAATCTGCCAAAGTTAGTGGCGTTTTTAAGAACGATACTTTTAACTGCGTTTGTGATAAAAGCGTTGCTAAAGGTACTGTTCTTTAGCAGCGTTTGTGATTAAAGCGCCTATAGGCTATGTTCTTTAACGGCGTTTTTTTCACATAAACGTCCCAAAATTTAGCAGCACTGTTTATAACTGCGTTTTTTGTGGCGCTTATAAAAACACTGCAAATAATTTTAGTGGCACTTACTAAAAAAACGCCGCTAAAAATTTATTTTGCTGTAAATCTATATAACCAAAACTTGAGCCCACACATTATTACCACGTGCATATTATGCTAATAATTCATATTAAATAGATGATTATAAATAGAAAACAATGAGGCATAAACAAATAATTTAATGATGAAATATTGTCTGTTCTTCCGAAAAGAGAAAAAAGATGAAATATTGTAATGCCTTTGTAAATTTAATTTCGTGGGTGAAAGAAGGATATAATGATGGGGGATGAAATAGGCAGCAGCCCTTGGGACAGATATAGTTAAGAACAAGGTAAAGGTTTTGACTTAGTTTTCATTCGATTCTGTCTATAGGTCCGCTGACCAAGTTGCTCTTCGATGTTCCAAGTTTTGTATACTGCCCCAACCTTACCTCTGCATTTTATATTTTTGGTAACACTAGAAAATATTAATTAATTAGTATATTTTGATTTATATATTGAAACTAAGGATCATAAAGTAAATACAATTTTTTTATTTATGTTAAATATATTAAATTGACAAAAAAATTATTGAAGATTATCATGTTTAATAATTTATTAAACAAAAATAAATGTGAAATTAAAACTTGATCAACTTACAAAATCATTTGATATGACATCGATTTTAATTTATTGATCAGAGACAAAATCACACGATGGACATTATCTATAATTTCATAATTTAATTTCTTCAAACTATAGAAACATTTGAATATTGCATTATCTAAGAAAAAAATATTTATTTTTATATGTTAATGTATTAATCATCAAATTTAAAAACCATTTAAAAAAATAAATAGCAATGACAGAAAACCATTTTTATTCAAGTCATCAAATGCCATTATTTTCTTTTTCTTTAATTGCCTTATGCCATTATTGAACAAAATGGCAACTTCCATTATGATGGCTACAAACACCATTTCTATCACGTAAAAAATGCTAATGCCATTTTTTCTCTATTAAAGAAGATGCCCTTTTACCCTTTTTAAACTACAAAACCAGTTATTAATTTTCTATTCTTTCTTAAAATGAAGAAACTGCCGAAGCAGTTAGTTCTTAGGAAGAAAATCTTTTTATTATTATTAATGTAAACTACCTAATGATAGCCTTTAATAATATTAATTGATTTCGGGTTTTAATCTATCGTGAGTTGACACGATTCAATATTTTCAATCATTATTATTTTATTTATTTTCAGTGAAGTTAAAAAATATTACAAATGAATAAAATAAAAAGAATATTTATTCTTCCTCACTAGTTTACCCTAATTATAATATTTTAAACGGACTTATTGTTTAAAAATTACGAGATGGCATAATAAATTTGTCTATTGAATTTATATATTAAAAACTTATATATTAAATATATATATAAATACATAATATTTTTAACACGTTTTTATTTTAAAAAGTAATATTTTAAACACATTTAAGAAATAAGTAAACTAAACATATTAAATATTTTTATCACACGCGTGAAACTACAAATTTAAAATATAAATATGTTTTTATAAAATAATATACAATAAATAATAAAACTTATGGTTTGAAAATAATTAATAATAACACATAAAATATATATGTTATTAAAATGAAAAAAATTAAATTATTTATTATGGTGTTGTCATCAATCTTAAGTCGGTATTAAATTAACTTATGACACCAAACTCAATCAAATATGTTATTAATATAATTTATTAATATATACAACTAAAGGGTGGTATATAGAGTGTGCATAATAAATTAAAATATAAAAAAATATTAAAATAAAACTTTAGTTAAATGATAAATTAAATATTTTATTAATGTAAATGGTATAAGTTCAAATCTCATCGTATACATATTTTAATTGATTTTTTTAAAAATGAACAAGTTAAAATATTATTTTTAAAATGAGCAAACTAAAATATTCTTGAATAATATTATTATTTTAATTATGAAAACTTATTTTCGTAATTTTCTTAATGAAGTTATTGTACAAATAACCCATGTTACAAGCTCAATTAAAAATTTTAGTAATAATATGGATACGCTTTAATGTGAAGGCCAAATTTAGGCAGATGTTTCACAAGTCAGCTGCTACGCTGCTTTTTTTTTTCCACTAAGAAAAGACTGCTACAAAAAATCAGCACGTAAAGAAAACGAAAAATAAACTTAAAATGAAAACAATATTTCACATCACACTTAACTCATCAATTGCATGATAAGAATCCACGATTATGCGACAAAAGCTAATATAAAAATAATAAGAATACATGAATATTATTTTTTTAAATATTACTTTTTATAGATTTACAAAATAATATTTTAAAGGAGAATTCTTGCTATTAGATTTAGTATCTGTAATTTTAATTTTTATAGTATTTGAATATTGAGTTTTTAATATTTATCTAAATGGTAGTATTTAAATTTATTATTTCAAATTTTATTACTAATAATGTAGTTTTTTTTAGCATTATGTGAAAATAATATGTTAACATAATATTATATATACGATAATATGTTTTTCATATAAGATTCTTGAAATAGAAATTTTTAACTTGTCAAAGTTAGTTGCTGTTATTTTATTAGGATTAAAATTTTAACTTGATTAGGATTGAAAAAATATCGGATTAAGATGATTAAATTAAATTAAATGGACTAAATCTAGAATTTATTTAAGGATGTAATTTTAAGGTTTTTTTTTTTTTTTAAATCAACAGAATTTTACTTATTTTAAATACGTTTATAACATCCAAAAATATACAACTATGATTTAAATATATGGATTATAAGATAAGTTAAGCAAGCAATCCGAAGTTGATCTTTACAAACTAAAGTCTCTTGATAAATTTTAGCCACATATTATTTGTTTTGAGCAGATTGAAGGTTTTTTTTTATTATTATAACTTTTTTATAAAATATCTTAATTTAATACTTATGTGATTTATACTAAAGCTTCTGCATGTTATGACTAATTTTTTTAATACTCATCATGTAATGTATATTTTTTGTGTAACCCATTAAATAACTAAACTAGGCATTAAATTCTCCAATAAAATAATTAAATTCACTCCATATTGTCTTTATCATGGTCGTTTAGACTTAGGGTTTAAATATTATTATAGTTTTTATTTTTATATTTTCGACTAACAAAAAGAAAAGCAAGTTAGAATAAAAGGTAATTATTTTTTTACATGCCTAAAATTATCTATAGTCTAATGCATTTCAACGCACTCGTACCCACGTTCTACTGTATTGATAACAATGCCCATATAATTGAAGGTAATTATTTGATACACAAGGGATGAAAATATTTAATTTTACAAGCTAAGTTTTAGATTTTTCATGTGTCTTATTCATTCTTTTTTTTTTTTTAATTTTCAAAATATAATTGAAGGATTTGTGGAGTTCAAAAGAATTTCACCACCAATGTACTAAAAAGTTATTTGAAAATGATTAAGGAAAACTAATAAAAAATGAATTTAATAAAACTCAATAAAGAGAGAGATGAAGCTTAATTTCAAATCCACTTGTTCTTGAAAGAAAAAAAGAATGCGAGGGATAGAAATATAAGATTTAAGGTAATAGGAGGAGCAATAGATAAAATGAAGGACCTATTTGAAATATTTTGAATGAAGATGTGAGGAAGATAAGAGGCAGTGGGGTTAATATTGAAACCGGGACGACAAGTGGGCTTTCACTTTAAATAATCATCATTAATACCATCATTAGTTAACAATCATATCTTATCAAAAGACTAATGAGAAGAGATTAAAATTGATTGAAGAGCAAGGTTACAAATGATTTTTCATTTCGATTGAAGAGCGATAGTGATGGGGCTTTTTATCATTCGGTTTTCATCAATTTTATCAATTTTATCTTCAGTTATTCAAATATTATTGTTTTACAAAATTGATTCATCTGATTTAATATTTATTTATAGCAAAAGATAGAGATAACTAAAGTAAGTCAATATGGTGTGCAATTAAATTATGGAACTGTGTCCACTATGATGGCACACAATTTCTTTTGACTTTATGCCCTACCTCCTTTAAATACATATTAATATAAAATCTTATTTTATACATCAAAATTTTAATCAATTTCTATATATATAAAGAACGTTCCCACTTTAATTTATTACTTAAAGGAAAAGTAATTTAACAGATATTATGTTTTGAGAAAATTATAATTTAAGAGTGATGTCAATCTCGTAGTACATTGCGTAATAATAATAATAATGTAAAAATGGATGTGACAGGAAGATTAGAGAAATAGAGATATCCATCCAATGCAGTTAGATATTGCTTTTGCATTTGCATTTGCATGTTAGACAATTTCATCATACATGCTTTAATTTCTCCACTGTGCTTCCGGTTTTGAATCATCTGTTGCCATGCCAAACCCTAAACCTAATTCCCTCCCTTACATATATATATATATATTCAAAGTCATCAATCCAATCCCCTGATTTTGCACTTCCCTTCCACCCCTCATTTTGCAACATCTCATTCCATTTTTCATTTTCATGGATTTATATTTAAATTTTGGTACGCAGGCTATAAATTTCTATCAGAAAAAAATCTAAACTTCAGTCACAAATATTTAATCTATGAATTTTCACTTTAAATCTTCACATTTTGAACGATTTCATTGATGAAGGCAACTTCTTTCACAGATGCTTCATCGTCGATTTGCAGTGTAATGGAAATGTTCCAATATATTACCCTAAAAACAAATGTACTTATATATAATAATAGAGTCAAATGACTATTTTTGAGGTTTGTCGCTCAAAATCAGGATTCAACCTCAGCACGACTCATCCCTTCCTTAAATACGATTGAAAGATGAAAAACGAAAACTGTTAATTTTTTTTTGACCAACATATTAAATGATGGAATTAGTTTAAAATATGCAGTTATATGTTCACTTCATCTATTATAGTTTTGAAATTTTAAATTATTGCATTCAACAACTTATGTTTATTTTTTTATACAGTAACAGAAGTGAGGATTGAATAACACGATTTAAACTCATACTAAACTAATATTTGAAAAAAAATTAACGACCATTTATTACATGTCAAGATAAAGATCCAAGGTTTTTAAATTATAACAAATTAGTTAAACATGTCATGTGAATTAAAAATATACTATATTTTAAATTAATGAAATAATATTTAATTAAATTTATCATAAAATAAATAATTTATCGAGTGTTACAAGAAATTTATATATATATTTTTTGTATTGACTAAATCTTATCTCGATTTAACAAGATATAAATTAGAACATGTTAAATTTTATTTATCTTCTTATTTTAAGAGTTTGGGAAAAACATATAAATAAATTTTTGGCAGTGTGAGAAAAAAATTTGTTGGTTTTGTTTATTTTTCTGTCGGTAAAAGAAAAAAAAAAACATTTTTGCTCATTTATCAACATTAATTTGATTTCTTTCCTGAATGATTAGAGTTAATAGACGGATATATGATCTATAAACACCCACGTAATACAAACGAACTTATTATTTATATAGCAAATAATAATAATAATCTAAACTAAGCAGTGGGACCCACGTGGCAGTCTCCTCCAGGCCTCCACACGAAAGCTAAAGAAAGGCCAAAACATGCGGGTCCAGTCACCGTACGATAATCATCTTGCACAAGCGTCGGCATCTGATCACATTTTCTCCACATATGGAGCCCACAATCTTTTTGATAAATGCTTAAAAAACAGCGTCATCTACACGCGTCTAATCGAGAGCACGCTCGCGTAAGTGCGGACCCACGCTATAGATTCTGGTATTCTCCCAATGAGGGGGGTCCAAAGCACCATCAATTAGAGGACCCCACGTGTCCAAAAATTTAATGGATTACCCAATTGGGAACTTGTGGGCCTTCCCAGTACAATAGTTTTTTCTATTGTGGATAGATAGATGGAGAGATTTATAATAAAATAACAATATTCTTGACGGAACCGTGTCGGCTGCTCTATTCGAACACGTGGCAACCTATGAGGTGTTTGATGATGGAGGTATAATCTTTTGTATTTTATGGTGACACATTGTAAAAGTCCATCATTTTCAGAAAATGATAGTTTAGCCAATTGATTTAAATTTCTTTGGAACTATGTACCCCCTATCTGTGGAAGTGTACCAAGGGATGGGAAGCAAACGCGTACGCTAGATTCGTAATTAAGGTAATGATTTAATAGTAAAGTTTGAGATTTTGAAGATTTCAATTTTAGGTTTGAATCTCTACACGGTTAGATATGGTCTATACAGTTATTATTTATATATATATACTTGGTTTAAATACAATTGTATTTTAACCGTGAAATCATTCATTTGTGTATTATAATGATTGATTTTGATTGTAATTATATGAATGTATTAATCGTAGAGTTGTCTATACGTTAGGTTATTCGTTCAAACTCGAATGTCCACTCGAAATTTGAGAGGATTTAGGCAAAAATATTTGACCCAAAAAATGAGTTTAGCAAAAGAAATTAGGCCACTTTATAATATGGGCTAGCAGGGGCGAAGCCAAAACAATTTTTTTGGGGGGCCGAATGAAATTTTAATGTTTTATAATTTATATTTTTACAATTTGTAAAGGATTAAATCAAATTTTTATAATTTTAGGGGGCCAAAGTGCAATTGTACCTTTACCAATTTAAAATTTTTTAAAAAATTTAAGGGCCTAAATAGCAATTTTACATTTTAGGAGGTCGGGGCCCATGCCAGCCCCCTGGCTTCGCCCCTGTGGGCTAGGCTCGGGTTTGAACATTCAAGGCTCGAGTCTAGCCTAACCTATTTTTAAGTTAGTAATGTTTTATGTTATGTTATATTATTTTTATTTATTATATAATTTATAATACATAAAATTAAATCTATAGTAGTATATCAAATTAAGGTGACTATATAACAAAATTTAATAAATAAAATATATATAAAATTAAATAAAAAATATATAAAATTATTAAATATTAATTAAAATTGTATATTTTATTTTTAAAAAATATAGGTGAGCATAAAATGAGATTGAATTAACCATTTACAAATATAAATAAGTTTAGACAAAAATTTAAGTCCCTGTTTCGGGTCAGACTAAGCTTAGATAAATATAAAGTATATTAGTATCATGCACAAACCCAAAATTAACCCATAAACACTTCTAATAGACTGTAATTATAATTTTATTTGTTCATGTAACTAATTAATTTTGATTGTAATTATATGATTTATTAACGATAATTGTAATTGTAATTAAAAAAACGTGTACGTCAAATTCATCCAAAAAGATAGCTTATTTATAGTTACATTTGGCCTGGTTTATTTATTTGAAAATTTTATTTTATTATATAGATATTTAAATATTAAAAATGTTATTTTATTTACTCAAATAGTAAATCACACTTCACCAAATGGGTTTGGATTGAAAATCGCTTGTCTCAATTCTCAAATCATATCCAAAAGATGAAAAATAAAATGAAGATAATTGCATGCGCCTGGTAATTAAGTGCCGATTCCAATTATATCTTCTCCGATTTTAAAGAGAGAAAGCAATGTGAAGGTGAAAGGATTAACATTTTCTAAACAAATCGCATTACTAAAAAAACTAATATTAGTATCAATTTTATCTTCTTCTTTTTCATACTGTTTTCTTTGTCTTTATTAATCGGTCAACATACTACCATTTAACATACTAATTTCATCCAATGAGATTTCGGTAGATTTGGTAAAGCTTTGTGGTCTTAAATTCATATATTCACTTTTCATATACATCATGTATAGATTGTCTCCAAATATATTTCAATATCCAATAATGGTTTAATTTAATTTTAGTTATTCAATTATGTATTGTTTTAGATTCGGTTGAATCCTTTATTGGATCATTTAGAACACAATAAGTGGCATAATTGGATAAGAACCCTCACTTACCTATAAATTTCCAACCTCAATAATCAACATAATAGGAGGATTCCGCTGCCTAATAAATTGAATCCTTTATCACCTCTATCTAAATCCCTCTACTTTTTTCGATTCTCAACCCTATAATGGGTGAATCGATTTCTTCGATTCCACCCTCTCATCTCCATTGATATTGTATATCAATAATTTGTAATTGTGATTTTACTTGTGTTTACAACTACTTAAAAAAACATTTAATTTCTATGCACGAAGATACTAATTTGTAATGGTTGCCATAAAATTTCAAAAATTTGAATATTTTAAAATTCATAAATTCCAAACTTCTTAAATTGTTTGCAGTGGTAGGAATTCAAACTCAATAAATTGCACTGTTCGGTAATAGTAATTAGATTATTGTAGGTGATTAAATTAGCAAAGGTGGGTTAATTTTAATTTAATAATTAAAATTGAAAACCCAATCATGTTTGCTGTGGTTCCAAAGTCTTTTCTAATGGCCCTCTGAAAAAAGCCAAGACTTTTATTATATTTTGGTCGCTTTCCAACTAATTAAGCGACAATCAGGCTCAAATTTCAAAGTTAGAGGGGAAAATTTTGATTTAGTTATCGTGAGTATATATTTTGGATATTATTTTACATATATATTTCTGGACTGTCGGAATTTATTTGGCGTAAACTTGGAATTTGATTGTCACAATCACACTCAACAACAAACATAAATGTTGTTTATTTGCAACTACTATTTGGGTTCAACCGAAACAAAGAAATATACAAGGGAGTCAAAAAGTACCTACTGATGAACTAGTGCAGAGATTATAATAAGAAATAACCAAGGTACATCATAGCTAAACTTAATTTGAATTCCCTTTATACGATAATATACATAGTAATTACGATGACCTTCTCGATGTATCTATGCATGCTTTTTTCCGACAATTTCCTATAGTTCTCTATAATAGAAAGTATTTTCTGTTTGCGAATTTCAAATCATGGAACATGTCTGGTGCCCCAAGCCATGCTGCTTTATACTGCTAATCAGAAATGATTATGATAATAATAATAAAAACCCTTATCTTATTACTTTTGAACTTTGATATTTTGTATGTGAAAAAGATTGAAAGGGAAGAAATTTATTTATTTATTTTTGACTAACATATGTTCTATGTTATTATTGGTAAATGGGTAAATCAATAAACTTACATGAAAGCTTCAATCAAAGCTTTTTCATCATTTCTATTCTCAAAAATAGTTTGTATGGTGAAAATTACATTTGTATTAAGTAAGATTAAAATGATTAAATCCTTTGATTGAAGCATCCCCATTTTTGAATTGGTTTAATCAGTATACATGAATTAAATCCTTGAATTGAAGCATAATAGTTGGGATGCATGCATCAAAGTATTGTTCTTCAGAATATAACATTAATCCCAGAATCTGATTTTGATAAGAAAGGAGTCGATGCTGAACAGCGAGCACTTTAGATCTTTTCCATTTCCCTTTATTCAACTTGCACTCTCTAACTTTCTTTAAAGACAAAACAAAGTCAAGTAATGACTTAGTCAAGATACAGGTTTATGAAGTTGTAAATTTAATATGGGAGAAAAAGGATGTACCAATTTTGTCTTGTCAATGAAAAGCCCTACCCCAACTTTTTCAAATTATCTATACCCATCTTTGCCGAATGTTGAGTAATTTGTCTCGTGTTATTAATTGGAGTATTTGAATATTTATACATGTTATTGTAATTTACAATATGACCTCACTATTTTGTCATGATTTCGTTCTTAGCACTGACATTCTGTGTGGGCTTTAGGCCTACTAGACACATGTTTCTAGCACGCAATCCTTTCTGTTCCTAGCACTGACATTCCATGTAGACTTTAAGCCTGTTGAACACGTGTTTCACCCTCGGTTGCCTGTGGAGTGTGTGGTCTCCTTTCTACGAGCTCCTTGAACGCATGTGCACTGAGACCGTGGCCTTCTACGTGCCATGCCTTGCAAGTTGGGTCCATGAACTCCCCTTATTGTCCTCTCGCGATTCGCTTCTCAATCAATCATCTAGTGGGATCTATCCGGGTTAGGGGTAGGTGACCCGGATCCTATCTAAGACTCGGGTTGGTGGTCACTGATGTGGAACACCACCAATAATATATTTTCTTTTCTTTTTTCTTTTCTGAATATAACAACAATATATCTATCAACTACTTACACCTATGAAAAACTAATATAATTTTTATAATATTTTTACGATTGATATTTTAATGTTTTAACCGTTGAATGTATAAATATAGTTGTTATGCATGTAAAATTTCAAATCAATCCAATATCTCTATCAAATAGATTTAAAATGTTATCTATATTAATATATATTTAATGATTAAAAACTTTTTCACATAAAATAAATAAATAAAAAATATTTACTTTAAACTTAACATGCATAATTTACATGAATAAAATATGAAATTCAACCGTTGAATTGTTAAAATACCAATCATAAACAAAGTTAAGAAGGGATGTATAATTTTACATTAATGTAAATATTTTACACCCGTGTAAATAGATTTTTTCTTTTTATAAACATATAAAATTTTAAAATTAAAATTTAATACATTTTATAAATTCCTTCCTTCCATCCATCCATCCATAGATACCAGGCTGTGCATAAACAGAGAAAGAGATGATTGGACCCCAAAAATACAAAAAGGGTGAAAGGGATGGGGCCTGGACAATAGCATGAGAGTTATGTCATGTCATCTATAAACTAATCAAGGTTTAAAGGCCACTTGGCCAACGTACATCTTAAGCTCCCTGACTTATTTTTAGATTTTATGACCATTCATCATGAAGATGAATAAAAAAAAGAGTTGATAATTAAATAAGTATTGGGATTGTTGCATTTGTACTTTCTACGTTGGCTTAGGAGGTTTGTTGATGTTTCGCAAAGTATAAACAAAATTTTAGATACAACATATAATTATTTATTCTCCTAAATTTTTTGATCTTCTTCGCTCCTGCGTTACTTAATTAATTCCATACGATCAAAGCTCTCAAAACTGCTCCACAAGATAATAAAATTCTTTAGGACCAGTTTATGAAAGTGACACAAAGTCATCGGTTGTCTCAATTGTCTCACTTATACTCCAACGTCTTCTTTATTCATTTCCCTTTTTATTTGTGTTATTGAATTCTCTGCTTTCTTCTACAATTTCTTTTAAAAAACAATGTTTTGGGGATTTAACTTGATTTTCAATTAAAACTATTAATTTACATCGTGCTTATCTATGGGTGGATTTAAATAGACAATTGGATATGGTGTGGTGCATTTAACTTATTTTTTATTTTTCGCTATAATATTGTTACAATATTTAATATCACAATTATTACTATTTTTATACTACCATCCAAACCCACGTAAATTAGGTTTTAAGTGCTATAAATTGCTGTCATGTTTTCCATTACCAATTTTATATGGATTGTGCTCATGTTCGTATATCTTCATGCTTTGTAAATGTTTTTCTTTTATATAAAATTTAATGATTGGTATTATCAAAAATTTAATAGGTATTTATACTATTAATAAAACCCTTGATTGAATAGGTGTCATAAGTTAACTGGGTATCAATTGGTTAAAAAATGATTAATATACTATTTTATTAAATGACTACTATTATTATTTTGATGGCATTTTTATCTTTTCATACTTTTATATAGTTTTCAAATAAAACAATGAAATTTAACATGTCTAGAAATTGAATTCATGTTTAATGAATTTATAAACAATTTATTTACCACTACATCAATAATAATTCTTTAAGTAAACTTAAAAAATATTAACTTTTAACATAAATGTTTTCTCTCACCAAATTTATATGTTATTTTTAAACGTTTTAAACGTACACCTTTGTTCTAGATATGTGATTTCTACACGCATCCACGTGTGGTAGAATTTTTAGTATATTTTATGTGTATATAAATTTGGACAATATACTAAAAAACCTTAAACTACTACATTTTATTTAAACAAACCATTAAACTATTTTTGTAGTTAAATAAACACTTAACCTGTGATTTTTACTCATACAAGCCATTGATTCTAATATTAAAGTAAGAATATTTTAAATTTTACGGTTTTATCTTAATTTTTTTTATTGATGTAGTAAAAATTATATGCACTTTAACATAGACATTAACATGAGATTTAAAAGAGTAAAATAAATTTTTAAAAGAGTGATTAAGTGTCATGTATATAATTTGTATTATCAAAATTGGAAGAATAATATATACGTTTAAATTTGCATCTTTTTAGTTATTGCAATAACAACGTTACCAATTAAGGTGATATATAATATCAGTTTGTTTGGTTGTCAGATCTAAGATATGGTCTTGCCTATCGAAATCCAATAAACAAAACAGAGCCCAATAATATAAGGCCTAGACTTCAATCTCTTTACTCTGGGCAACATTGGAGCCCCATATTTGGTCGACTTGTGATGGGAATTTCCTTTTTGAAGCGTAGTTTTTCTTTAGGCCCAACTTTATTATGCAAGTGGCCCCTACTGAACGATAAGTAAAAGTTATCAGTTCATTGATTTTATTCGAGTCCATTTACTTGCTATCATCACACTGTAGGGGTGAATTTTCTCGATTTATTTTTAATGTTTGATTGAGTAAATCATACTCTTCCTCTGCTCAAACATGAACCAATGGTTTAAAGAAGCAGAAAGAAAGGAGTTTTCTGAGTAAAAAAAATATATGTATATTTTAGTACCAGCAAGGTGAACAATATTATGCCTTCTGAATTGGAATCTTTTTAATCCATTTCCCCACATGAATTACTAACCTATACAAAGAAAAAAAGAACCCTGACAGATTAGGTGAAATTAATTAATCAAACCACAAATATACTTTGATCATTTGTATTGTGTGTGTGTGTGTCGAATATTAAAAACAACAACAACAACACAACTCTAAAATAATTACTTACAGTAATAACTTATTTTATTATTTAATAAAATATTTATTGAAAAAAATAAGAAAGCACAAAAAGAAGCAGTCTCACGTGTTTCCAACTAAGTGCTTTATTTTATTTTTATGGCATCCCCACCCATTTCAACATAATCAATCACAGCCATTGATGCTTTAGGATCAGGAAATTGGGTTGTTAATCAAAAGGTTGAGAAATCATCACGATATGGGGAAATTGAAGTCTTGTTCGGCCAAGCATTTCTTCCCAACTGGTCCAACAATCAAACTACCTACCCACCAATGTTCTGATTATGAATTAAGTAGTAGTACTTAATATTTTAATTAAACATTTAATAATAATTTTTTTTTAAAAAAAGCAACAGTATAGAATAGAAGCATTAAAAGTACACAACTCAAGGAGTAAATTTTTGAAAAAAAATAAATTTAATTTTTAAAGGAAAAGTTAAGACAATAACTGGCATGTCAGGCAAACAAAACATTAAAAAAAAAACAAAAGGGTCTTTTTATAAAGAGAGAAGTAGAACAAAACAGAAAACAACAAAAAAAAAAAAAAGTAATATAAAACCTTATCTTATGAAAGAAATTTTGTAATTTATTTTCTAAGATATTGGATTTGATTAAATAATTGAACTGTGGAAAGGAGTAGAAGAACCAAGAGAGGAATTATTTTGATAAAAAAGAAAAGAAATATAAAATAATGGAGGAACAATATTCAAAATATGACTGATGCCGGTCAGTTAAAGCAACGAGAAGTTTAATATGTTTAAAGTGGATGAAAAAATAGATTAATTTTATTATAGTTATAAAAGAAGAGAAATTCTTTAAAATTAGTATTTGGAGAGTGGAGGATGAAAGGTAATAATCATGATAAGTTATATTTTCAAGAGAATGTGAAGACCATTGAATCCAGCGGAGCCAAGCGTTTTGGTTTCCCAATGCTATCTTTTTTTTCTTTTTTAATTTTTAGGTTAATGTGAATTGTTATGGGCTCAACACAACGCTTGCTTCTAACTTTTAGGCTTATTGCTTATAATTATTTACCCTTCTTAATTACATTTGCTTTTGAGTTTTACTCAAATTTCTCACCATCTCTGCCCAATATAAACAATTAAATTAGTTATTTTTTGTTTGTTTCAACTTCTATTTTAGTTATTTATATTTGAAATGTTACGTTTTAGTTACAAATATTTTTGTTTTGTTACGACATGATCACTTACCTCTCAAATGATAGTTCGACGTAGTAGTTAAAATGAGTTTTAAATACCAACATGAATGTCCATCCAAACAAATTTATTTTTTTAATTAAATAAAATTAATTAATTGAATTTTCTAAATTGATTAAAAAAATATTAATTTGACTTCTTGAAATAATCAAAACTAATAGATCATATTAATCCTTGAACCTAAAAAAAAAAAACCATTAGTCTCATTTTTCTTTTAGTTTTCATTTCCATTTTGATTGAAAAAATATCCATTTTCATAGTTATCTTTGTTGAATCGAAATAATAAAAATCCAATTGAGTGCTTCATCAATCGGTTGAATTTTTTATTCAAAATAGATGTACAAATGATCAATTCAATAGATGGTCAAAACATGAATTACAGGAGGTAATGAGTTTTTTTGTTCTTTACCTAGGTTTTGAGTTTAGATATTATTTTTTTTTTGCAAAAATGTGATCCATATTATCATATTTTTCTGCATATATGCGGTCAAAAAGAATATGTTTCATCTTTGTTTATTTGTGTATTGTGGGCAACCATAATTTTCATAAATTGTAACAAAATATTTTTTTGAATAAAATCCAACTTTTGCTTCTTTTTAAATTGGATAAAATTGAATTTTATGGTAAAATTTTGTATTCTATTTTCATAGAAAAAATTAACTTTTCTCATATTAGCTGCATATCCACGTTAATATTTAAAATTTATTTTAACTGTCACGTTGGATTATCATTTGGGAGTTAACAAATTTTAACAATAAAATAATTATTTCGTAACAAAACTATAATATAAATGAATAAAATGTAATTTAAAGAAAACAAAAATGACTATTTTAGTAACTTATCCTATAAAAATATCTTAAATTTATAATATTTTAATTAAATATTATCACAAATATATAAAAATATAAAAATTAAAATATAAAAAAGTAACATCAAAATATTATGACAAATAGAGTACAATTCACAACGTATCAAGTAAATTCTTAAATAAGAGTACTAAGGTAATCAAAACTTAACCCTTTTTGGGTATGTACAGTAATTTCAGCTAACTCAGCCGATTTGTACAAACCATCCCCCCTTCTGCACTTTATCAGGAGAGAAGAGAAATAAAACCTGAAAGTGAACACTCACAAAACTGGGAAACCAAAAGCACATCCAAGTTTCAACTCAAAACAGCGACATTACTTCATTAAAGAAGAAAACAACGAAAGAAATCCCAAATTCTCTTTCAACTACTTCTTTGATTCTGTCTATTCTTTTGTTGTTTCTTTTGGCAGTGTAAAAGAATGGAGCAAATTTTAGCTATCTTCAAGCTTGAAGCTTGTGGAATCATCTAGGAACCACACCAACACCAACAACAAAAAAACTCTACTCATTTTTTGCTTTGTTCTTTTCTAGTTTTTCTTAAACACAAACAAAAGGTTGATGGGGAGGGGTTGCAGGAGGATGATAGCAGGGAATTTGGATCCAGAAAGAACAAGAAGTGGTGGGTTGAGAACCAAGCAAGCTGGGCGAGGCTCTTGCAGAGGAAGCTAGCTTTATTTTCTTTCCTTTTTTATGAATGTGAGATATTATAAAGACTGGATCTTCACTCGTTTTTTGTTGGTTGCATTGCCTGCAAATATCTATATATTTTGAGAAGTAAGAAAAAAAAATATGAGTGGTTTGTGGAAAGAAGCTTTGAAATCGCTCTGTGGGGTGACTCAGTGGTCTTATGCTGTCTTTTGGAAAATCGGCTGCCGGAATACTAAGTAAGTTTTCCTTCTTTCTTGTCTTTTTTTTTTTCTCTTGGGCCTGTTTGGTTGTGGAGAAAAATGGAGGAAAAAGAAGAGAAAGTTGGTATTTTTCTATACTGCTGTGCATGTTTTTGCTTTGGCCTATTACTCTAATACTTATGTGAAGTTTTACTTAATCTGACTCATGCCTGTATCTTTATTCTGAGCTTTTTAAACCAGTTGTAAAGTACTTTCTTTTTTCTCATGATGGGTGAAAAAAAACTGAACTTTTTCTTAACGATTTTCTTGGCAACCAAACAGATGAAATCCAGCTTAGATGAAAATCTTTATCTTGGGGTAGTACTTCCTTTGGTCTTGAGGTGCCAAACTTGTTTTTAGACATGTTAAAGTTTGATTGGTTCCACTCATCTTGTAATATATATATTAATTCGTAATCTGAAGCTGCTTTTTTGTTTTTGGAACTTCATGCTTTGGATTTTTCTGTTTTGTCGTAAAGAATCTTAATGAAAAAGTAGATTTGTAATTAAGTTTGACAAGATCACAAGAAACCCTTTTTTATTGGACCTGTCTATTGCTGAAAATTCCAATGATTCAATCTTTTGCTATCATTTGTTTGGATTCTGTGGCCATATTTTTACCTGTTCAAATATGGCAAAATTTCTATTTCTAATAGTGCCTGACTATAATCTCCATTAGTTGCTTTTTTTGTCATGGTCTGTTTGGCTTCTGGAGAAAATTTAGTGAGAAAAAAACAATGCTAGAAACTTACTTATTGCCCCCAATAGGACGAGATTTATCGGAAATTAATGAACTATCTGCATTTATTTTCTTTTGTCATCTCCTTTGAATATCAACAACCAAAAGCATGGTGTGGGGTTTATGGTTGAACTTTTGGCATTATTTGCCTAATGGAGTGTCTGTATTAAGAGTTTAATGATGATTGTGTATTTTACACTTTTGCAGGTTACTAATTTGGGAGGAATATTACTATGAATCTACGTTGTCAGGACTTCAGAACCCTGAATTGCCGTTTCGAGAGTGGGGCGAATGCTGTGGTTCAGACACTTCCTCTCAGCTTGGTTGCCAACCATGGGACAAAGTTGGTATGCTGATTAGCAAAATGATGAATAATCGCATTGTTATAGTTGGCCAAGGGTACACTTCTCTCCATTTTCCAATTTGCAGATTAATATATTATATTAAAGTCAATTTCCTTGTTTTTTGCAATTACGTGAGGCACTTTTTACTGTTGTTTTTCAGGTTAGTCGGCCGAGCTGCATTTACCGGGAATCATCAGTGGATTCTTGCAAACAGTTACATGACAGATTCTCAACCCCCAGAGGTACTACAAATTTAGCCTCTGAAAATTGGCCACAACAGAGAGTTCTATCTTGAATAAGAAGAAATGAGGATTGTTGCCTTATGTGACGACTGCATGTTTCTGCATGTACTAGTTTAATGAACATCCTAGTTAACATATGCACCAAATATTAAACTTGACAAACTTTGCATAACTTCAAGTTTTGTGGATGCTTCTAGGTTCTAAATGAGTTGCATCTCCAGTTTTCTGCCGGCATGCAGGTTTGATAACTTCTGCTCTTGCTTGTTATTTGCTTATTATCTCCTTGCTTCATTATTGAACTTTCTTCCGTTGCAGAGCGTTGCAGTTATTCCTGTTTTTCCTCATGGTGTTCTTCAGCTTGGGTCTTCCACAACTGTAAGTACTAATCTATGTTTGATTTTATTAAGCCAAAAATATGTTAGCCGCCTATAAGTTTAAGTAATTTTACCTGTCCTTCCAGATTATGGAGAATATGGGATTTGTGAACGAGGTAAAGAGCTTAATTCTGTGTTTGGGATGCATCCCTGGATCTCTTTTCTCTGACAGTTGTGGAACAAGTGAATGCGTTGAGAATATTGGGATCCCCATTTCTTTGGAAAAGCCCGTTTCAATGGATTCAGCTGGAATTTATTGGTCAACGAATTCCTCGATTTTAGTTACTGAAGGCTGCAACCAACAAAGCAATTCATCTCAGGCTTCGGGGATTATTGGTGAATCATCCTTCCCCACAAAACAGATTCAAGAAAACCAGACTTTGTGGCTGAACCCTCATGTTTCTTTTTGCAACTCGCAGTCCGAGTTCAATTGTCAGCCTGTAATTGGTCAATCAGCTGCCAGTCATAGCAACTTAAAATCAATGGAGAAACTGATTGTGTCGGATACTGGTCTGCAAAATCATGTTACCAACAGCACTAGTACATCTAGTAGTCAAAATAAACCAAAACCAATCCCGGACATTGTCCCAAGCTTGGAGAAAGTAGAAGATGTTACTTTATCCATCCCGGCCAATCAATTATCTAGCATTGCCATGTTTTCAGGAGTTTCTAATCAGGGGCATGATTCTGAGGATTCTAAGTGTAGTCGAGCTGATGTGGTTTCGAACAAAGAAAGTAAGGATAATGGTTTGTTTCAAACACCTAATATTCCATTGCTTCCCTTTGATGATGGCTTAACTTTTAGCGAGCAACTCCCAAGTAAAAGTTTCAGTACAAGATCACCGAGTTCTAAGTACGAATATGCATGTATCAAGCCGCCATCAGGGGATGACTTGTTTGATGTGTTGGGGGCTGATTTAAAGAGTAAACTACTCGATGGGAAATTGAATAATGCTCTTGCTCAGGGACCAGATACTAAGATGCAAAATATAGAAAAGGATACTTGGGTGTTTAGGGATATGCACAATGTGTATTCTGATACTTTTACAGCTAACGAAGGGATAACAGACCGGGGCACTCATTCTTCGGTGGTTACGGATCATCTTTTGGATGCTGTAGTTTCTAGTGCACAATCGACTGCAAAGCAGATATTAGATGATGATGAGTCTTGCAGGACAACATTGACTAATTTCAGTAACTCCTCGGTTCAATTCAGTTCTCCAACCTTTGCCCGGGTTAATATTTTCAATCAAGTGGAAAGGGAGTTACATGGCGGCCTTCCTAAGTCGTCGTTAAAAGGGGGAACTCCTCCATCTGGTTCTTTTCGATCTGGCTGTAGCAAGGATGATGCTGGGACTTGTTCTCAAACTACTACTCTTTATGGGTCTCAAATCAGTTCATTGGTTGAGCTGGGTCATACTACAAGGCACAATAGCAGTCTCTCGACCGCATATTCAAAGAGGAATGATGAAACAAGCAAACCGAATCGCAAAAGGCTAAAACCTGGAGAAAACCCTAGACCGAGGCCCAAAGATCGGCAGATGATACAAGATCGAGTGAAAGAGTTAAGAGAAATTGTACCGAATGGAGCCAAAGTAGTGCATCTTTAAACTATTGACATACCTACATCCTTCTTTAGTATGCTTTGGTGTAGTAAATAATTTTGTTAATGACCTCCCTTTAATGTGATTTAACAGTGTAGCATAGATGCTTTGCTAGAAAAGACAATCAAGCACATGCTTTTCATGCAAAGTGTAACAAAGCATGCAGACAAGCTAAAACACATGGGCGAGTCTAAGGTATGGATTTTATCTTTGCTTGTAGCCTAGTTTCTTTATTATCCAAGCCTTTAAGTAGTCAATAGATCAAATTCTATTGCTTATGGCAAAAGTCGAAATATTAGCAAAACTTGTTTGACCATTTATCCAAAGCAAGTGTTGAGTAGAATAGATATCACAGTGACATTTTGCACAAATGTTCGACTATAATCGGTTTAACGCTAAGATGTTACTCTTGTTTGAGTTTGCAGATTAAGGAGAACTTCAAGGGAGGAACAACATGGGCATTTGAGGTCGGGTCACGATCAATGATCTGCCCTATTATAGTTGAGGATCTGAATCCACCTCGTCAAATGCTTGTGGAGGTAGCAAGTCTTATACTTGTATCTGAAGTTGACTTACACATGATGTACCTTTTCTTGCTCCATCCGCGTGACTGCATTTATGTCCTGTGACAGATGCTTTGTGAGGAACAGGGTTTCTTTCTGGAAATAGCGGACTTAATCCGGGGAATGGGATTGACTATCTTGAAGGGAGTTATGGAAACTAGGAATGACAAGATATGGGCGCGTTTTGCGGTGGAGGTATCCAAAAGCTACTGAGTTTTAGGCATTAGTTGAAAATCTTATTCTATAGTTTAAGTTCATGCATATGCCGTTGATCAGGAAAGAAAACAATGCATTTAGAGTTTAGTCTGTACGCACACCAATAATGAAGAATTCTGATGTGTATTTTCTTCATAATGATTTGTTTCCACCTTGCAGTAAGATATTTCTTTAAAATAGATAGTTTGGTGTGCAGGCAAACAGGGATGTTACGAGGGTAGAGATATTTATGTCGCTTGTTCGCCTTTTGGAGCAAACGGTAAAGGGCAGTGCATCATTGGGCAATGGTTTGGATAGCAACAATATGATGGTTCAGCAATCATTTCCCCAAGCTGCCTCTATACCTGCAACCGGAACAGCCAGTAGCTTACAGTGAACCAGCTTATTGGCTGGTTTTCGGGTTTAGATGTGTTGAGAGCGAGCCCTAGCTTTGCTCGCCATGACTAACATACAGTTTGTGGATTTCGGTGGTTCCAATCTGACCCTTTTAATGTTTCATCTCCGGCTTGACTGACCACCGGGGATTCATTCATGGAGTGAAATTTTTCTTAAAACAACTTTCATATGACACTCTTTTTGAACATGGAGGGTTTTCTTTAAATGTTTTATAACTTGCTACAGTATCTGAAATTCTTACTTTCTGCTAATCTTATGTAATTTGCAGCATTATCCTTGCTGTTTAATGGCTTGTATGCTGGCCCCTGACCTTCAGTGTGAATTTGATATGAATATATCGGCTCTTCTAGTATCAACTGTAAATTATCACCCAAGCATTTTGACTTTGCCAACAAATTCAAGCGCCTTTTATCTATTTTTATAAGACACCAAGAAAGTAAAATCATGTCATAAACTTTTTTATTATTATACACTCAACCCTATACAATAACATCTCTTATTCAATATAATTTTAATTAAATTTTTAAAAACAAATAAACATAAACACTGAAACTTACTTAGGGCTTATTGTAATAAATTATATAAAATATTAAATGAATCAAAATATGACATAAAACATCACTTAAAAAATGTTGAAACATAATACAAAATATCTTTAATTTTTTTTTTTATCATGGGGAATTCTCCCAAAAGGACTCTTTTAAATTTAGGAAACACCTCAACCGAGTTTCAATATTTTTCAATCCAAAGATTAAAAGAAAGAAGAAACTAATAATGAATCTGGGGTAACTTTGAATGGGCTCTACATTTAAAAAAAATAATAATAATGATATGACAATGATTTATTGACATTATATATATATTCATAGCACCAAGTCATCAAAACATTTATTCTTATAACAAAATTAAATGTGAGATTTTCAACAATTTTAATTAAGGTTTAAGGTCTAGTTTTAGAGTAATAGTGAAGCACATGAATTGAATCGATTCTTGATGTTAGATCCAACTAAAACCCAACTCTTTTTTATTATCTGTTTTCTTTTATTTTAATCTGTTGTCTTCTCAACCAATGATTTAATTCCAGTTGTTTGAATGAACCCTACTCTGTTTTTTCTCTGTTTTCTTTTGAATAGTAATGTATTATTATTATTTTAGTAAAATAAATGGTTGTCTTTTGCAAATGAGTTTTTTGTTTCACTCTAAAGTAATCCTTGAGGGAACACAATAATTTAGTCTCTTTTTTTTTTTTTTAGAATAAAAAATTAAAAGGAAAAATCATTTTAAAAAAGAGAGTAGGATTAATAAATTCAAGGAGTTATAATTGTTGAAGAAGAGCATGTGAAAGTGAGTTCAGCCAGTAGCGAAACAGTTTTATTTTTAGGCAAATTGGACCACTCAACCCACGTTTATAATATCGCACACAATCTTTAACAGTAACATGCTTCCCTTTGGGTTTTAGCCCTTTAATGCTGCCTGTCCTCACTTTCTCTGTCAATGCCCTCTACTCCCCAAATCCTTCCTAACAAAAAACCAAAATCTCTTTATTATTATTATTATTATTATTATTATTATTATTATTATTATTTATACTATTATTAAAGTTTACCATTGATAACTGCAACTAAAACTACTAACAGATTAAATGCCTGTTAATATAAAAATCAAAGTAATTGTTCATTTGTACCGTTAAAATTTGGCGTAGTTAATAGAAGAATTAGGTATATATAAAAATTAATTTTTAATAATAGAAATCGATAAAAATTTTGATAGAAAGACTGTTTTGTTTTTTTATCTAACATATAAAAAATAATTTATCTATTTTTTTAATAGAAAAATAAAATGCAATTTAAATAGTAGAAAACCTTCAAACTCTAATAGTTGGGATGTTTGTTGAAGAGACGACCCTACTACCAATAATTTTAGGGGTAAGTTTTGGTACATTGATGAGGAGAAGTAAATGTTATATTAACCATTGGCTTCTTTTTGGGGGTATTTTCCCTTGGCCTTTTATTTCCCCCAATGGGAATGGTGTGGTTATGGTATCCAAGAGACTAATTCCCCACTTAGATCCTTTCCTTTTTTGCCTTTTTCACTTTTACTGTTTTATTACCAGCAATAATTCCATTTCCTAAATTTAATTATGTTGGTGGTGACATATCCCAATGTCATATGATCTGTGGGACTAACAATAGGATTAGACCTCAACTGAAACTTATGCATTGTATTAACCTCTTTTTAGATTTTTCCCCTCTTTAATTCATAACAAAATCTTCCCTGTTTCTCCAATAGTGCCAAACAAGAGTTTCACTTTAAATTCAATTACTCTCATAACCATCATTACACGAATCAAATAGAAATATGGATTTTGAAATCATAGTTAAATTTGTTCCCTTTAAAATAACACTTACTCCAAGAAGACATTTCATTGGTTAAATTTTGTAAATTGGAAATTTTCAGATAAATATCCAATATCCTATCTTCTTAAAAATAATATGATACCAATATAACATATTTTATAAATATATTAAAGTAATATAATAAATACTGCATTGTATAGTTAATGCACATGTTACATTCATTATAATAAATTTAGATTGTAGGATGATTTTTTTTTTTAATTTTAAACTGTTTATATACATTTTTTAAAAAATATTTTTTACATTTTTGTTAAACATTTAAAACAAATAAATCTAAACCTTAAACACATAAATGTTCCATAGAGTCAACATCCTGCTAGTAATTTTCTTTCACAACAAAAATTCACTAATATATCAAATTTTCAATCACAAGACAATACGCACACTAGCAACAATAATTTCAAAATAAAAATATTAAAATTTTAATCAATCCTAATTTCTTTAAGGGTTTATATTAATCAATTCTAATTCATTGGGGGATTTGTATTAATTAACCTCTAAAAATTATTACCCAATCACTATGTTAGGAATTTAATACAAAATCAACAATCCGAAAATTATTCAATAAAAAAAAACTAAATCTTGCATAAAAATTCTAATCTATCGGACTAGAAGTCATAATCCTAATTTTCAATAAAGCATGAAAAGAAAAGAAAGAGTTGTTACTAAAATGGGAGACCAACATGAAAGTATTGAATGGTTTAACATTTATCTTGTAAAAATTTTAGAGAGTAAGAGAATAAAAAAAATTAGACAAAAAGATGACGAATTTTAGAAAAAAAATAAAAAAAAAATTGGAGGCATTTGAATTTTAGTGACTAGGGAGAGATTCATTTATTTTTATATAAAATATTTTTTTTTTCAAAAAATTTGGTGTGATCAATTTTTTTCTGATTTAATACAACAATTATATAATAAAATTTTAAAAAAGAATCATAAGCACTATATTTTTGGGGTTCAATTGATCCCACAACCTTCAACATGACTTTACCACTGATAATTAAGTATCCACCACCTACAGGTATAACCGTGACTAATCTTCTTATCGTTATTCAAAAAAGTACACAAGTAATTATAAAATAAATTTCATTTTCATGAGCAAAAATAATTTATATGTAGAACATCACATTTAATTTTGACCCAATCATTTGTATTTATTTTATTTAAGTGCTCGCAAATCGCAATTAGTTGCTAACTTAATAAGACAACTAGCGAAGTAAAAATCAATAAATCAACTGAACAAAGACAGCTAAATACGTTCATTAGTTTTGGTCTACAAATCATTATTGGCAATAAAGTATCGTACTTAGCTCCTCTTTTGTTTATAGCTAAGTTAATAATAAAATGTGATCATAGCAAGAATAAAGACAACCATTTTATTAGGGAGCAAAAGTTTGTTCACTATAATTGGAGTCCTTTTATGAAAGTCATTTCGTATAGTAATTTTGTAACATAATTCAGAAATAATATGTTACTTGATTCATATATATTTATAGGAAATTAAATGAGAAGAGCTTTTAACAAATAATTATAACAATTTGATTTCTATTTGTTTATGTTGGATAATTAAGCTAATCAATTATTATCAACAAGTTTATTTATATTTAGTTAAAAATAAACTAATTCGTGAATCGTTTAAAATTTATTTAATAAACCATTTGGGACCCTATTTATTTTTATTATAATATAGTTAATAATTTTTTTATAAAAAAAGCAATTTATCTTTAAAATTAAAGATTATATATAAAAAATATTTTTTTAAAGTAGTTTTTTAGAGGGAGTTTTTTTTTTAAAAGGAAGGTTATAATAATTTTTTTAAAATATATAAATACTTTCCAAGCAATATTTATTAATTTTTAAAATGACTTTTTAGATTTTTTTCAATTAAATATTAGTATAAGATTAAATCAGAATTCAAAAGAAAACATATGTATCGTCCACACACAGTCGCCAAAAAGAAAAGAAAGGTGGTGGGGTCAGACGGGAAAGACACGACCCAAGATGTATGCGTCATTTCCCGTAGCAGCATGTGCGCATGTTAGCGAAGAGCAAGGTGGGGAATAATCCAGACCTGGCAGGAGCGGAGCGTGGGAGACAAACTGGGCCAATGGCAAGGCGCCATCTAAGACATCCATGTCAGTATTATTTAACATTGATTTCAAGGAAGGAAATTTATTCTCCTAAGAACCGGTGCATGTTAGTACTCTTACAAAGAGGGAGGGGAAAAGCTGCATCCTGCTCAAACAAAACAACGCTCCATCTTTCCATAATGATATATAACATTAAAAGCTTACCATTATTCTTTTATTTATTTAAAATAAGGTTTTGCAAGTCACTCTTATCTCCTGCTAACTTATTTAATACACTCACTAATCATTGCTTTGGATTTCTCGACTATTTCGGATGATGTAACTTTTTGCTGTTATTTTTTTAATTAAATTATTTTTATATTTATTTTAAGATTAATTATTTGAGTTCAGGATAATTTTTTATAGTGTAAACATAAATGTAATATACACTTTATTAATTAAATTTATGGTGTTCATGTATTGTTTACGAGAATAATGAAAATTTTAATCATTAGATAAAAAATAAATAGTTTTAAAGTTTAGATTTTGTATTTATACCGTATTAAAATAAAACCAACAGTATTCAATCTTTCCCTTCTTTTTTTTCACCATGTAATCGAAGTCTCAGGATAAATTCTTTTTATAATCTTTACTTTTATATTTTTTAAAAAAAATTAGAATAAAAAAAATAAGAGATTAGAGTTATTAAGATTAATCAATTTAAGTATTAGGTGTTTATTTTGAACTATTTATTTTGATATAATAATAAAATAATTTTAATTCTCATTATTCACATTTTAGAAGTTGTCACTGTAATATGTTATGAGCCATATAAATTATATATCCATAAAAAAAACAATGAAATTGAATACAAATAATTTTAAAAACGTAAACCTCATTTTTCTTGCTTTAAGAAATCCCAACAATATTTTTTTTTCATTTTTGTCTGTAAGGAAAAAAAGAAGAAGCCGAAAACATTAAAACTTTGTGCACTTCAGTTGTGGGCCTTCAATGCCAACTACATTAATTACTCCGGCCTCCCATTAAAATCCACTAAAAATATAAAATAAATATAATATATAAGCAAAACAGAAAATGTTATTCTATGGGTAAATTACACAAATAATTACTCAATTATAAAAAATTTTTATTTTAGGCACACAAAATAAGAAATTTTCAATTTAAGTATTCACGTTACATAGTTTGGTCATTTTAGTCACTCTCATTTAAATCACAAACGATAAATTGACATCGACACAATTACTCAATTATAATTTTTTTTATTTTAGGCACACAAAATAAGAAAATTTCAATTTAAGTATCCACGTTATATAGTTTGGTCATTTTAGTCACTCCCATTTAAATCACAAACGATAAGTTGACATCGATAAAATTTAGACCTCAACTTTTACAAATTATATCAATTTAGTCATGATTTTAAAAATTGAACTCTCAAAATTTATAAATATTCTCAATTTGATTCAAATTCTAAAAAGTTCAATGAAATATATAACACTACATAAATATTTTCAAAAAAATATAATAATAAATTTAAATTAATATTAATATAAATATTAAATAAAACAAAAAAAACTCTTCCCCACTCCTCCCCACATGAATTTGAGGGTGAAGACCTTTCGCTACGAAGATTCATGAATGTATTGAGAAAGCTATAGCTGTGGGTGGAGGGACCGGGGTGGGGAGGCCCGGTGGGGTTGGGGAGTTTTTTTTAAAATATTAATATACTTATTTTTATTTAATATTTAATAGTTAATATTAATATTAATATTAATATAAAATATAAATTTATTATTATATTTTTTAAAAAATATTTATTTATTTATATATATTTTTTGAATTTTTAAAAATTAAGATCAAATTGAAAATATTTATAAATTTTGAGAGTTAATTTTTTAAAATTATGATTAAATTGATATAATATGTAAAATTAAAGGTTAAAATTATTATTATATTAAATTTTTTAACTGTTACGTTAACTTGGTAATTGTGATTCTAATGAGATGACCAAAATAGCTGAATTATATACCGTAGGTACTTAAATTAAAAAAATTTTATTTTAAAGTGCCTGAAATAAAAAAAAATTATAATTGGATGGGTATATGTATAGTTTATCTTATTTTTATTTAGGTTAGGTATATTACAGCACTTTAATGTTTATTAAATTCAAAGGATTCCAAATCAATCCAACAAGCTCCACCACTCAGCCCACTTTCCCAAAATAAATAATTAACTAATGAGAGAGTTAATTAAGCTGTTCCTTTGGTTAACTATCTTGCTTAGTTACTTAACCACCTTTCTCTTACTCTACAAAATTCCTAACCGAAAAAAACAGCTTCAAATTTGTTCTCCTCTTGTTTCCTGCTATAGAATAGAAGTGAAGGAGAAAGCTTCAGAGAACTAAATAGCACTGGAAAATGTAGAAGAAGATTTCGATGTCTTTGAAGAATCATGATTTTCGTTTCTTTATTTCGTCTTGATTGCTCTTTTTGTTTGTTATTTTGATTTGGAAAAAGAAAAAGAACAAGAGTTAAAAGCAATGGAGTCTCGAATGGATCATTACGAGATAATGGAACAGATCGGCCGTGGTGCTTTCGGCGCTGCCATTCTCGTTCACCACAAATCCGAGAATAAGAAGTAATTTTCTAATTTCTCACTTTCTGGATTTTTAATAATGCGTTAAATTTTGTTTTTCTATAATTTCCAGGTATGTACTGAAGAAGATCAGATTGGCGAGGCAAACGGAGCGTTGCAGGAGATCGGCACATCAAGAAGTTAGTTTAATTTGTTTAACTAATTCAATCTGTAATGTTAGAAAGTTTACGTTTTCCAGTTTATAACTTTGTTTGACTTTTGTGGAATGTAGATGGCACTTATATCACGAGTCCAGCATCCTTACATTGTTGAATTTAAGGAAGCTTGGGTTGAGAAAGTAAGATACGATCATAGGATACTACTTTTTTTGTTAGGAATCTCGAGTCAAAATCTACTTTTACTTAATAGTTTTTTTTAATTTGTGACTGGCTTTATGTTGATTTTGAGTGTTTTTACTGTAATGCAGGGTTGCTATGTTTGCATTGTTACTGGATACTGTGAAGGTGGAGATATGTGAGTTTCCTAGCTTGTATGGTGAACTTTGGTTCAGAGCTTTTTGTTCTTCAATATCAGCAATTTTTGAAATGTGTCAATATTGTTCCTTTTTAACAGTGCTGAATTGATGAAAAAATCTAATGGGGTCTATTTCCCCGAGGAGGTAATCTAGTGCCTTGTTGATTTTACAAGTTATTTTCTTCGTGAGTTATGACTTGCAAGTTAACACCCATGACTGTAAACGTTGTGCAGAAACTCTGCAAGTGGTTTGCGCAGCTTCTTCTGGCTGTTGAATATCTGCATTCAAATTTTGTTTTGCATCGCGACCTAAAGGTATTGTTTTAAATTTAGACTAGCCTTTCTGGTATCATAATGATGTATGGGCTGACTTTGGCACTATATTTTTCAGTGTTCCAATATTTTTCTTACCAAAGATCAAGATGTCCGCCTTGGTGAGTTCGTCTTTTCCCTTTTCTTATTGTTTTTTACAGGTTCCCTCTCTCACGTTTCATCCTTGAGCTATATTAGATATCCTACCTAATTTCATATTGTTATCAACAATTTTATCCCTGGTCTGTACTGGTTTAGGGGATTTTGGACTTGCCAAGACTCTGAAGGCAGATGATTTGGCTTCCTCGGTATGTACCATGTAATAAAATAAATTTTTTATATGCTTTTTGTTTTTAATCTTTTTCATCCACCTCCAAGGATGGAACAGATTTTTGGGTTCATTTTTCTATATTAAGCATTTAAGCTTATGCTACTAAGCTTAAAAGTAGAGCTTTGTTAACATTTGTTTTCTGTTTGCTGATACCTCAATTTTCCCATACGTTCTATAGCAAAAATCTTGCATCGAACCATGGTCCTAATAAACTATCTAATTCATAAAATGCTCCAATTGTTGAGGAACTGATAGAATCAGAAATTAATATAATTTGGTGTGCCACAGCTTGCAAGATGATCATTATGATCAGAACAACCAAATGAACATAGATAATCACTTTTTTCTTCAAGGAAAGAATTAAAATGAAAAAAAATTGATTATTCTTTTTAGCTTACATTACAATTTAAGAGGAGGAGATGTCAATACTAAGACTCAAACTTTGGATCTTAAGGTGCTAACTCAGAGTTTCAATCACTTGCTTTTTTGAGTTATTAAAAAATAAAAAATTACAAAGAAATCAATTGTTAATTCTGGGATTGATGTTTCAGTTGCTGAAAAATTGAGAATACATACATGTATGCAACTTCCAGTTACCAAGCTTATATCTGACGGTTGGATAGATGTACTTTCGAATGGCAAGTATTATTATTATTATTGATAGTGGGTTGGGGAGGAATGTCTAGGGTTTGACATCACTACATCGATAGCTTAGGTGACATCACCTTGCATTAGTAGTTTAACATAAAAAAAAGAAGCTAAAAACTGCAAAAGGATATGCCATATTAGTAAGTGTACGAAGATGAACAGTATCTTTAGAGTTAGATTTGTACTCCTCAACCCCCAATACCTGATACTCGGAACGTTTGGACAAAAACCAGTGGGGAGGAGAGAGTTGAAACTTGCATCTTCAACCTCCAATTGTGGGGGTCATGACAATGACAACTAGTCTACAACCAGGCGTACTTAAGCCCTTTTATTGACGACCAACCATACTTGGACCATTTTCAGTGAAGACAAAATTTATATACATTTGATATCATTTTTTTTCATTTGTTTATTTATTTTTCCTTATATAAGAATATGCTAATTATTTGTAGTTTCAGTGCAATTTAATAGTTGTTTTATACATGGCTCAGGTAGTTGGAACTCCCTATTACATGTGTCCTGAACTGCTCGCAGATATTCCTTATGGTTTCAAGTCTGATATTTGGTCTCTGGGTATGTCTTTTCCTAAATATGTGTTTGACATGGGTAAATCTTTTTCTTTTTTAACCGCTTCTTGTTGAACAGGGTGCTGTATGTATGAGATGGCTGCTCATCGCCCTGCTTTTAAAGCATTTGTAAGAGTTCTCACATTTCTTTTGGTCGAATATGTTTCTTGTATTCTGGAATGGGTTTACATTAACCCTTCTTTTAGGTGTAATTATATCCATTTTGGCAAGTAGCGTGTATTTCATTTGATATTATATTAAAACAATAAAACTGTAAGAGTTCTAGTTTCTCCCTTTTATCTTGTTGTGGAATATTTACCATTAACAAATGTAGCAAAACTTTGTATCTGTTGTTTATCTTAATTAGGAACAAGCAGTAATCCTGTGCTAGGTTCATAACAGTTTCCAGGAATTAGTAAAAAAAAAAAAAAAAAAAAAAAAAAAAACAGTTTTCATGAATTCAATGCTCCTCTCTTTTAAACAGTGCTTTAAAGTGCTTATGGTTGTCAACTTGACTGGTTTAAAGTAATGTCCTCTCATTTGAGAGGTTTTCTGCAACTGCTAATTTTATGCTTCCACTAACCACGTAAATGATACAATTTTAATTTGAATAACTTTTATGAAACTTCTTGTTCTAGGACATGGCAGGGTTGATAAGCAAGATAAATCGCTCCTCTATTGGCCCTTTGCCTTCTTGTTATTCTCCATCTTTGTAAGTCTTAATGTTCATTTTAGAGCTCACCATTGTTTGTGTGCATGATGACCTGAGTATTCCGCATAATTTTTTATGCTCTACTAATGCTCTTATATCCTTGTCGGTTTTTCTTTTGCTTTTAATTATTCTTTCATATACCATGTTTGGACAAAGTTAAGGTCTCTAAATCCTCAGTACATGATAGTTAATTTGTTTAATGTTACACACACAGGAAAACACTTATCAAGGGCATGCTAAGAAAGAATCCAGAGCACCGACCAAGTGTAAGAGTTTTTTGTTTAAAGTCTAAGAATGCTTTTTCAGAAAACAGAAAGGTCTAAGAATTCTACATCTGCAACACTTCGAAGTAACAGTTTGAATTTTCATCTTGATTAGGCATCAGAGCTTTTGAAGCACCCTTATTTGCAGCCGTATGTTGATCAGTATCGTTCATCCTTCAGCTATCCTTCAACAAATTGCTCCTTGGCTAAGCATATTTCCACTGGTCGTGAATCTCGTGATAATAGGAAAAATATGGCCGAGAGTCAGAGCAGTAATAGCTCATGCAGTGATAAAGATAGTTTACTTTCAAGTGACAGAAACACTGCCACAATGGTTTCAAATAGCAATAGTAAGGCCACTGACAGAGATTCAATTTCTAATGATGAAGAAGGAAGCACTGAGCAGCACCTGCCAAGTAAAGAAGAGAATAGCCCCATTGTTTCCACTGGCAAACTTGATGAAAAAGTAATGACGAAACCTTCTTGTATGGAACAGGGATCTAACGTTCAATCAAAGCAACCAAAAACCATCAGAAGTATAATGATGGCTTTGAAAGAAGGGAAGGTAAGAGAAAGTGGTTCCCCAATGAGAGGCAGCCGTACAAAATCTGCAGGTGGATTGACTCAAAGAAATAATGTAGAGGCACCATCCAAAGTTCTCAAACCCCCTGCTCCCAGTCCGAGTTCAAAGTCTAATGCAGATACACCAACTGTTGCTTCAACAAAATTGCCATTAGATTCTGCAAAAAGGATACCAGGATCACACCATTTGAAGCACCAGGTATGGCTGCTTCCAGTAAGTGTTCCTATTTAAATCTATTATGTTATCAATATCCTCGCTTATTTTTCAAGATTCTGCTATCCAGTTACCTTTAATTGAATCCTCCCCAAAGGCCAAACCTAGACATGAAGGGATTCCTCAGCCTGCGCCTGGGACGCATGTTGCTGAAGATGTACTACCTTCTAAGCCTAGGCAAACAATTCCTCCTTCCAATGTTGCAAGAAGATCACCTATTACTGGAAGAATAAAACATGCTGAAAGTGATGTTTCTAATGGGGCAAGTAACGGACCAAAGTTAGGATATAGTGAGATAAACCAGGAGTGTGAGGTTATTCCTTGTCAAATGCTTAATGGTCGCATTGCAAATGCTTCTAGGGGTGTAAAACCAGAGGCTGAGATAGCTCTAATGGCAGGTAACAAGGGGGCTCAAACAGATAGCAGCAATTCTGCCTCATCTTCAATCTCAATTCAAGCATTTGAGGTATGTGATGATGCAACGGCCCCTTTCATCGAAATGACAGAACAGGTGCATGATCACGAGACAATCACCGACATGAAGAGCTTGGAATCATATCCACCATACAGCTCACCTGCTCTGAAATCAGACAAGCCTGAAGTTCTTTTGAGAGAAAGCCATGGGTATGACCATAAATCAATCATGTCTTCAACTGAAGAGTCTGGTCCAACCAAGGATCTTTTTCATTTTACTTCAGTTGATGCAAAAGTGAGTCTGAATGCCCCTGTGGACCTTCCAGGCGCGGTTTCAGAAGAAATATATGTTCATAAAGATGATTCCACTTCAAGCTGGACAATTAGCAGGCATGATGCTCCTTTAAGCGGAGTAAATAGAAGGGATGGTCTCCTTATAAGCGACACAAGTAGTAGGGGTAACACCTCAATAAGGAGGCCGAGTAGCGGTGATGATCCCCCTATAAGCATATTAAGCAGCTGGGATGATACCCCGATAAGCAGGTCAAGTAGCAGGGATACCCCTGTAAGGGGGCCAACTATTGAAGAAGATTTCCCCATTATCAGGTCAAGTATTAAGGACGAAACTGTGTCAAACGGACCTAGTAGCAGACTTGATATGATGCACCATTCAAATCTTTCTTCTGCATCCAGCAGCGATGACAAGTTCACTGTGATGGAACTTGTCTCATCAGTTGCAGGAAATATGCCTTGCAGTTCCCAACCAATTTCTTCTACCCAAAAGAACACACAGCCAGAGAAAAGAACAAATGAGCACAACCCAACAATTGAAAAACCAGCAGTGACCTCTCCTCCGGTTTTCGATGATGTTATACATGTTATAAGGCATAGTAGCTTCCGTGTTGGCAGTGAGCAACCGGGGATGGAAAAAGCGGAACCGGGTGTGGATGTTGGGAATTTCATAAATGTAGTGAAAGATGAATTGAACATGAGAAACGTGACTAGTCCAGTGACCCTTAAGTCACCAAGTTCAAAATCAATTGTTTCAGGTTATGGCGGTGTTAAGGAAGAAGATGTTAGGAACTCCAATTCCTCATCTCCAGAGTCTGGTTCAACAGAGGTGGTGAAGGAAGAGGAGACAGCAGAAAAAGAAACATTGGATGTCAAGTGTGATAGGCAAAGGGCAGAGGCACTTGAAGGCCTTCTAGAATTGTCTGCAGAGTTACTGCAAAATAACAGACTGGAAGAGCTGTCAGTTGTTTTGAAGCCATTTGGGAAAGACAAGGTGTCCCCAAGGGAGACAGCCATATGGTTGGCCAAGAGTATGAAAGGGTTGATGATTGAGGACTGTCGACGGAGTTCATGAATCATTCTTTTTTCTTTCCTTTTACATTTCAAGGCTGGCGGCCGGATCAATTGCAATTAAACGCACTCCAACAAATGGCAGGGCTGTTTCATGAATTACTGTTCCTGGGTAAGCATTTATTGCCTGGTTTATTCACATTGATGTCGTAAATTGTAAGTGTTGGCTTCTTAATTAACCATTCATATCTCCTTTCACCACTCCCCACATGTATTTCTGAAAAGAACAAATCAGATGCTGTGTTTTCACTTCAATTCTGTAATTCTTTGAGTGCATTTTATTGCTGCTGTTGTTGTACATAGTTGAAAATACGAACCAAGTAAACTTCTTCCTAGATACATATTATGGATATGCTATGTAGACTGCAATTGTTGGTTATGGTTTTTATTAGTTATCTGAACCCATACGATACGACACCGCAATCCGCAATTACCGTCAGTCAAATTTTATTCAACGGTAGAAAAAAGAGATGTAATATTCTGAAACTAAAATCTTAAAAAAAAAAAAAAAACATTATTGAAGGATAGAAAGGAGAGTCCAAGGAGTAGGATAAGTTAGGTCCAGGGTGTTTTTATTTTGATTATCAAATTACATAAACTTTCAATTTAATTGTTATATTTTGGTAATTCTTTATTAAATCATTAATGGGAATGATGATGTGGTATTTTTTTAATTATATAATAACACATTTGATTTTAAGAATTTATAAATTTTATAAATTTAATCTTGATTCTAAATATTTTAATAAATTTTAATCTTCTATAATTATAAATTTTATTAATTTGATCATCAAACTCATGTTCTATGAAAAGAAAAAACAGATAGGTTATAATCAAATATAAAACATCAATTATGATAAATATCAATAATGAAGAGAATCGAAAATAATGATTTTAACAAAACATCCTACCCACCTTTGTTATAAAATAGTTGTCAAAGATGTTTCTGTGATGGTTGTCTTTTAATTAACTCTATTTATTTGCATAATTTTAATAAATTAAATTTCATTTGACTGACTTCAATCAAGTACAGCTTTACATGAGTTTGGATTTAATCATGTTTTTTATTCTAGCGATAATTTGTTTTAAATTGACCCAATCATCTGTTAAAGTTGAAAAAGTTTTTTATCCTTGGGAACAAATTTGTAACACCCCTTACCCGTATTCAACGCCGGAATAGGGTACGAGGCATTATCGAAATTAAAAATTTATTTATCAGACATTTTATTTCATCTAGCATTTATATTTGAAATCAATCAAAATCAAATATATTGTCCCTTAAATATATTTATTTTTATCGACATGTCTTACTTGAATTTATTACTCGTTTCATCATACTTAATTACCTTGTTTTATCATATTAAAGATAATCACATATTTACATGTCATGATAAATATCATTCACTTGCCGTTTCTTCATAAACATAAAACAGTTAATTCATCATATCAATATTTCACGTACCATCAACTTATATTTCCTTATATCACATAATTAAGTTACACGAACTTACTTGGTTAAATTTGCAGAAATATCAAAATTCAGGGGCACTTTGGAAATTTTCTATTTTCATTGATTTTTCAGTCGATCTTAATCTAAATTAATAATTTCATTCAATTTTGCAATTTTAAATAATAAAATAATCCATTTCATGCAAATTGACCATTTCCACATTTTTTTACAAAATTAATCACAAAGTTTTACTTTTATTTAATTTAGTCCCTGAGCCTAAAACATTTCAAATTAGCCATACTACCTAAATATTCATACATATTTTCCTCCTCCTCCTCTCCATTCCACATCCTTAATGTATATAACATGCTATAAGTAACATTATCAATAATTTCATTAATTACTCATAAGTATATTCAAAACTGTCCATTTGAGTTATAGTCACTAAATTATTTATTTCCAGAGCTACAGAACTTCAAATGAAGAGCCGTTAATTTTTCTTCTTACCATAAAATTTTCAGAATTTTTGATTTAGCTAATTAGTACAGTTTATTCTTTAAAGTCACCCCTATTCTGCTGTCTGGCAGTTCCGACCCTTTTTCACTAAAAATTAATTATCTTTTTATATAGAATTCAGATGATGTTATAGTTTATTTCTTCTAAAACTATACTCATTAAGGAATCTAGCCATATAAATTATGTTCCCAAATTATTTTTATACAATTTTTGATGATTTTTCCAAGTCAGAACAGGGGATCTCGAAATGACTCTGAACCAGTCTTACCAAAATCTAAATATCTCAAAATACAGAATTTCTTTTCTTTCTCTGTTTATTTTTTATGAAAATAGACTCAATAAGATTTAATTTCATATCTCATTCAACTTCTAATTCCATTTCTACCATTTTTGGTGATTTTTCAAAGTTACCTTACTGCTGCTGTCCCAAAACTGTTTTTTTATAACTCATTTGAAAATTTAATCCTAATTAAGTTTACTTATTTTCTTAACTTAATTCATACTTTGTTTCTTCTTAAATTCCTTCCATATTCAACTTGACTATATAATATTCATATTAAAACTTTAATTTCTAATTTCTTCCAAATTAATCCCTCTAACACAGCTTATAGCATACTTTACATTTTAATCCTCTTACTAATTCTAACTTAAATTTCATTCAATTTAATCCCTGATTCATCTTTTTCTTCAACATCAACTACACTTGAAAACCTAAAAACTCTCAAAATATCAACTTAGTTTCATCAAAATCTTGCTTTAAAGCTTCTAAAACATCAAAATTAAGTAAAAAGGGCTAAATTAACTTACCTATCATCTTCCAAGCTTCAAACTTTCTATTTTTCCTTTTTCTTTCTTTCTCCCCTATTTCTTCTCTGTTTCGTCTTATTCTCTGGTTCTTTTCTGTTTCTCCCCCCTTTTTCCTTTTGTTTTTGTTTGTATATATATATAATAATATAATATAATAATATAATAATATACTTTAAAAAAAATCTCAGATTTTCATAATTAAACCGCCTCAACTTTATAAAATGGTATAATTGCCATTTTGGTTCTTCATAATTTCTTTTAATCTATAATTCAACTTTTACACCTTTTTCAATTTAGTCCTTTTCATTTAATTACATATCCAAACGTTAAAATTTCTCAACTAAACTTTAATAATAACTTAATGACACTCCATAAATATTTTTAGAAATATTTATGGCTCACTTTATGAATTCGAGGTCTCAATACCTCGTTTTTGGCCCAATTTTTCTAATTAATTCTTTTAGTTCACAAAATTCACTAATTTTAAAATATTTCTAAAATCACACTTAACTTATAATTATCGATTAACAAAGTTTTCTAACTTTTTCGTCAGATTTAGAAATCTCGAATCACTGTTCCGACACTATTGAAATTGGGCTGTTACAAAATTTATTTCATTGCAATTCAGTTTTGTTAGCAATCCAATTTTGGGAGAAAGAAATATGAAAGAGAATGCTTTTATAGAATGGACTCGGATGCTTTCATAGTAGTTTCCTGTGGATGAGAGGCCATAGGGAATTTCTGCTATTTCACCCCCACTTTTGGTCACTGTTTAGGTCTTTTGACTTTTTACCTTATTTATTTCCACCCTTTATTCTAATAATAAAATGTTTGCTTAGCCGACTTCTTGTTCTGGAAAGCTGCATGATCCCTGATGGAGCAAGTCTTGATCTCATTCATTTACTGTCGACCGCACTGAGGTACAATGGGAGTCGATAAGGGTTTTGGTGTCTTTTCTGCTTTGGCGAGCTTAGCGTTTGGACGGATTTGTTTCGTGGGTCATTCAATCCATTATGAAGTTCATGTGCTGGAACTGCCGTGGAATGGGAAACTCCGCGAAAATTAAGGAGTTTAAGCAACTTCTCGTTGCTAACAACCCTGATATTATCTTCCTCAATGAAACTAAAATTAAAGAGAATAATTTTCAAAGAGTTAAGAATAAACACAGGCTGCAGAATGGCTTAACTGTGAATTCTGAGGGTCGGAGTGGGGGACTGGCGCTATTGTGGAGAGAAGGGATGGACATCTCCATTCAAGGTTATTTCAAACACCATATAGACTCCATTGTCAAATTGGAGAATAATAAAAACGTGCAGGTTACGGGCTTTTATGGACATGCTAATCCGAACCTTAGAAGCAGTTCTTGGGATATATTGCGTAGGGTTGGGGACTAGGTTAGGGAAAATTAGGTTGTAGGGGGGACTTCAATGCTATTTTGAACGATGCTGAGAAAGAAGATGGTCGCATGGGGGGTAAGAGCGCAAATGAATGAGTTTAAAGAAGTTATGGATGACTTAGCGCTCGTGGATATCAAACCCGACAGTAGATGGTTTACTTGGGTTAATAATAGAAGTGGGGGCGGGTTGATAAAGGAAAGGATCGATATATTTCTTAGCTCGACTTCTTTGACTGAAAACTTTCCTTTCATTGTTACAAAGGTGGTGAGACAAACCCAGCCTGATCACGACGTTATTCTCTTAGACTTATGGGGACGTAAACCCAAAGACTACCAAAATGATCATAGATTCCGCTTCAAATTTGATTTGTGCTGCGCTGGTGACAGGGAAGCTAAAAATATTATAGGCAATGCTTGGAACAGGGTAGATTCAGAGTATGGGGACAAGCTTGAAAGGGTTAGATCGGTTTTGGGCCATTGGCAACGTAGGAAAGTTGGTAAAATAAAGAGTGAGATGCGAAGACTAGAGAAAAACATTGACCAGATCATTGACTTGACAAATAGTGGAGATAGTGTGAAGAACTTAAAGGAAACCTGAAAGCGGTTTGATTTTCTTTATGCTAGGGAAGAAAGCTATTGGGCTCAAAGGTCTCGATCAAAATGGCTCAGCGAGGGGGATCGAACCACTAGGTATTTTCATGCTAGAGCTACTGGTCGGTTTAAGAAGAATAGTATAGAAAAGCTCAAAGACACGGATGGAAACTGGGTGACAAATAGTAAGGAAATAAGTCAGGTGGCTAAAAATTACTTTTGGAGCTTGTTCCGGTCTAACGGTCATAGGGTTGATATACAAGAGATGGGGTATATTTAGGAGTGTGTGTCCAGGGAGACTAACGAGTGGCTTACTAGGGACTACACCGAGAATAAGATCTTTCAAGCCATCATGCAGATGGACCCTAATAAAGCGCCTGGTATTGACGGCCTCTCTGGAAATTTCTTCAAACATCATTGGGAGATCGTGGGAAGAGACACAATTAATTACTGTTTGGATGTTCTAAACGGGAACAAAAGTATTTCTAACCTAAATGAAACTATGATCATTCTAATTCCTAAAACTAGAGAACCGTGTGAATTGACTAATTTTTGTCCTATCAGTTTATGCAGGTTTGTCTACAAGATAGTTGCAAAGGTTTGCGCCAACCGCCTAAAAGTTGTTCTTCCTAGCTGCATTAGCCAAAATCAAAGTGCCTTTGTGCCGGGGAGGATGATTCATGATAATATCTTGATTGCTCATGAGCTCCTTCACTATCTACAAAGTTCTAAAAATGGACCTAACAAAAGGTTTGTTGTCAAGCTCGACATGAGCAAAGCGTACGACCGCATGGAGTGGGACTTCATTGAAACGATTATGACCAAAATGGGGTTTGACGTGAAGTGGATCGACAAAATTATGAATTGCGTTCGTTCGATTAAATATATGGTTAAATGCAATAATATTTTATCCGGTGTTATTATCCCCGAGAGGGGTCTCCGTCAAGGGGATCCCCTCTCCCCTTAGTTGTTCTTGTTCTGCATGGAAGCATTCTCGAGAATGCTTATCAAAGCTCAGGATAATAATTTCTTAAGAGGCATCCAAGCTAGTATAAATGGTCCTAGGATAAATCAATTATTCTTTGCTGACGATGCTCTTCTTTTCGTGAGAAATAGAAAGAGTGATGTTGAATTATTGGTCAATTTGTTTAACACTTTTTCTAATATTTCAGGTCAAAAGATTAACTTTGAAAAGTCAATGGTTCTCTTCATTCCCAATTCTCCTAGAGTTCAAAGAAATAATTTTAGCGATATGCTAGTCATGACGGTTGTGGAGAATTTGTACAACTACCTTGGCCTTCCCATCCCAATTGGTAAGAAAAAAACAGATGCTTTTAAAGATATTAACAACAGGCTGTCTTGCAGGATCAATAGCTGGACTAAGAGGCTGCTCTCCTTTGGTGGTAAAGGGGTCTTCATCAAAGCCGTCCTCCAATCCATACCAACATATACGCTGTCGATTTTCTTAGCTCCCAAAGGAGTGATCAAGGATATCCAAGCAAAGCTAAGCAAAACGTGGTGGACGGGAAAGGATAGAGGCAAATTCTGGACAATGCTCCCCTAGAAGACTCTGCGTAAACCGAAGGGTATGGGAGGTCTTGGTGTCAGAGATGTTCGACTTTTCAACTTGGCTCTTATCGGGCGCCAAGTATGGAGGCTCATAAACAACAAAGATACATTGTGTTTCAAAGTGCTGTCTTCGAAATACTTCCCGGACGGTAACATTTTTAAAGCCAAAAAAGTGGACAATGCATCCTTCACTTGTTCAAGCATTGCGGCAGCAGCTGAAGCTCTTAAAGACTGCTTTGGATGACAGGTTGAGAATGGTGACACGAATAATATTCGGACTGACAATTGGGGAATGGAGGGCCTCAATGGGGATGCTATTAGAGGGGACTGTCTCAACTCAAATGAAACGAGCGTGAAGGATCTATGGCTTGCGGACAGGAGAAGCTGGAATGCTAATAAAGTTAAAGATGTGTTTGGGCAAGATTGGGGTGAAAAGATTTGCAACGTGCCTATAGGAGAGGAGGGACAGGGAGATAAAATGGTTTGGTTTCATAACCCTCATGGGTGTTATACTACAAAAACTGCTTACTCTTGGCTGCTATTGAAAGAGATGGGGTATGGTCCTCACAAAATTTATTGGAAAGCTATTTGGAAGCTTGATACCTTACCTAAAATCTCCTAGCGTGTGGGGCACGAAATTCTCCCGACGAAAGCCAAAATTGCTTCCATTAGTCAAGGGGTGGATAAAAGTTGCCAAAGGTGCGGAGCTGAAGTCGAAACTCTGCTACATGCGCTTAAAGATTGCCCAACGTCGCATGCAGCTCTTTCCATGGGAGGGTGGTCCGAGAGCATGTTTTTGAAGGATTATGTTCACTGTATCGATTGGCTCGAAGACTTAATGCAGGCCCTTGATAAGAAAGCCATGGCTGACCTTATGGTTTTGTTATGGAACTGTTGGAACAACATAAATAACCTCATCTTCAGGGGAAAAGAAGAGACGGCTACGGTCATTTGGGAGAGGGCTAGAACACTAAGCGATGATTTTCGTATCTGTAATCTGTTGAAAGAACCATTGATATCTTCGAATGTTGAGGAGAAGAAATGGAAAAATCCACAGAAGGGATTTGTTAAAGTCAACTTTGATGCTACGGTGGGGATAAACAGTATGGGGCGATTGTAAGGGATGACGATGGATTTGTTTTGGGCGGTGGATGGGGCTTTATTGACACTAGAATGCCGGTGCATGTTGCTGAATGCGTGGCTTTTGAAAAGAGCATACAGCTGGCGACCCAACTGAACATTAAAGGAGACGTGATTTTTGAAACAGACCATGCGATTTTGGTCAACAAACTAAGGAATATTGGTACGGACGTTACTGTTGTTGGCGCACTAATCAAAAATTGTATAGCTATCTTTGATAGCTTTAATTTTGTCAGTTTAATTTGGACGAATAGGGATTGCAATAAAGTAGCAGATTTACTTTGTACTAAAATGTGTAGTGAGGAAAAAACGTGCTTTTTCAAAATGGATTATCCTAAAGAAATCCATAATGTTGTAATTAGTGATGTTTCGTAATAAATTGGTTTGACCCGTTGTGGTCCTTTTTATTCAAAAAAAAAAATTGTTTGCTTAGCCAAAAACCAAAAACCTCACCTGCATCAAATATCAAACCCAGGCTGTTTTAATGCCTAAAATAATAAAGGCAACCCATCCTCAAATATTATTATCACTGTAAATTACAAAATACTCCGAACATATCATTTGATTAAAACCCCATGCATATGTAGTGGGCACATTGGACAAACGATCGAGATGAGGACTCCCTTCTTTTCCTCATGAGTAGTTGGATCATCATTGATGTCAAACGCATATGCGTTTACCATTTACAATGCTACACTTTGGACTCGGCCCTGGCCTTGGCTTTGGGCTGCTATCCTTTCCTGCAGCACTCAAACCCCACTTTGTTTTAACACTCAGACACATGTACCATTAATCCTACTATCAAAATACTCAATCTAGCATTTAAATTAATCGCTTATTCAAATATAATCTTTACCCAAAACTTACAAATTGAATATATTTAGATATCCTTTTGCATCAACACGAAAACCAAATTCTTAATATAAAAAGATTACTATAAGTAATATATTAAAGATGCAATTTTAAGGGAATTCACTAACAAAATATCACAAAACACAAGGATGAAGATGCAATTTTAAAAGGATAAAAATTTTCTAAAAATTAATTAGTAAGCAATTTGATCTTACTTAGGGCAACTAGTGGTCGAGCTGAGGCAGGTGCAGTGAAAATAGCAAGACTGAAAAGCAAGAGAATGCAAGATATAAGAAATGCCTTCATTTTGGGCATCATTAATTTGGATTTTGTTTCCTTAATTTCCTTCTTTCGTTGTGTAAATAAAACATTCTTCCCTCCCCATTTTATAGGCAGTTCTAAATTCAGAGTTTCAAACTATGATGATATCATAATCTTGACTTTATCACCTTAATTTTATTTAAACACAAAAATCCTACTTTAATGTATGTCCTCAATCATAAAACTATTTGCATGTCACCGCACACATTTGACTCCACCAAGTTTTCAAATCTTATTCATTATAGAATGTTATCTTTTAGAATAAAAAATAAACATACACAAATATTATTATTTACCAATTTTTTTAACTTAATATCACTGTCAGTTTGAATAATACCTATGATTATAAAAAATAAATACATATATAAATGTCCTGCTAAAAATTGAATCAAATTTCATTGCTTCCATCTTTATCTATTCATTTGCATGCTTTTTTAATCCATTAAAATTTCTCTTTTGCGTTTCTGGTTTTCTTCTATCAAATATATTTCTTCATGACTTGGACGTCCAAGCCCTACATCGTTTTTCTATTCCTTTATTTGAATCTATCTTAAAATCGATTTAATATCTCATTTTGATATTAAATTAATTTTTCATTTTCAAATAATTAGTTTAATTTCTTTTAAGGTTAATATATTGTTTGATGCTTGAGTTTATATTTAATGTTCAATTTAGTATTTGAATTTTTATTACCCAAATTAAGTACTTATCAAATTGACCATTAAAGTCAAACACATGTACTAAATTAAGATAAATAAAAAAACTCAAGAAATTGAATATATTGATGTTCTACATATATTTAATTATCTATTTAAACGAAATCACTATCTATTTGCGTCAACAGAGCAATAGTAACTATAAATGACTATATTTAATACAAAACAAAAGGAAATATCCATTAATTAAAGAGTAAGAAAATAGAAAGATGAAAAGTTTGCGTCAAACTGGCCCTTGACACTTTCCATTGTACAAAATTTCTGAGTCAGTTTCAATAACACAAGATTGAAAACCATTTTGCTCTCACAGCAATAGCTTCAGCCTCAATTGGAGTATCAACTTGTCTAAAAACCAGCATACCCTGCAACAATCATTCCTCACAACAACCCCAATTCCTGCTCTTTCATTTAGTCCCCAGGCCCCATCACTATTAACCTTCACCACACCCTTTCTCCTCTCTTTTAACCAAATCTCATTTAACATACATCTGATTCCAAGTTATGAAATCACCCTTCAACCCCTTCAACTTTACACTTATTATTCGATAACCATGCAATAAAGAAATTTGCATTATAATGAATATGAATTTAATAAAAAAAAAATTTAACAGTGTTAATAATTAGACTTACATTCGAATAATAAAGGAGCTAAATTCTTTAAAATAAAAGTTTTTTTAAAAAAAAAACACTAAATTTCAAATATAAAGAGTATAGGGACTTAAAAAGCGGGTAAATAATTATGAGTAAAGTATATATTGGCCCTAGACGGCTTGCCGATGAAAGCAGCCCAAGCATAGTCCAAGACTACAATTCAATCTATGAAACCCAACAATCAGGATTGTCAAGATTCACATGGGGCTCCAATCATATCAACCTTGTTTCTAAAATGGTGTTTACTGTTGTGTTTTAAAAATATTTTTTAAATTAAATTATTCTTTTTAAGTTAAAAAGCAATTTAAATAGATAGCTGTTCTAGTTAGTTTGAAAATTTCAAATAATAAATATTTTATATTTTTCTATATAAAGTAATACATATATTATATTATATAAATTATATATTATTTACAAATTATTGTGGATAAATTTATTTACTATTAATTTCTAATGTCGTGTGTGTTGTATGTAATTTTGTGCATGTAATTTTTAATTAACTTTTAAATAACATATTTTTAATTATTGTTAAGTAAACTCTATAATGTTAATTTGAAAAAAAAATAAAAAATAAGGTAAAACAATATGCAATAATTATAATAATAGTACATGACAAGGAGCATGTATAAAAAAAAACAATTTTAAAGAGTGATTGCTTCACTTAGTATAAACAATTTATAAAAACATTTAAAAGATAATATCATAATATTATATTTATTTTATTATCAATTAAAATAATCTTCAATCACTTTTTTGCGCCAAATATGATTTGATATTCCCTCTTTAAATAATCATTGTTTTAATATCTATTTTTTATATATAATTCTAACATATTAATGCTAACAATTTTTATTTTTTATTGATATTTTTTCATAAAAATACTAAAAATTAATAAAATACAAACAAAATAACAAGACACCTCTAAAAACTTAAATAAAATAAACTATCAAATTTTTTTATATATAATATCTTAAACATTATGGTAATAATATTTTTTTTTTCATTTTAATTTCCCATTATCTAGAGTGAATTTTCCAGCCTTTTCTTTCTATTTCATGGATCCCTTATTCTCTAATCCATTTGCTTTTCCATCATCTACCTTTCTCTTTACGTCGAAAAGAATTGATGAATAATCTCGTCTTGTAATAGTTTTTAGATAATAATTTGATATCATACAATCACTTTTCAATAAATTTAGAGTTTTAATCTCAGCACATACTATTAATTAATTAATTTTATTATTGGATTCCAATCTCTGTTATAATCTAAACTTGCGAATCATACAATCAACTTATCCAAAAACAGATTGTTTCTAAAATTATTGATGCCAAAAGGGAATAACAGAATAAAGGAAAAGAAAGAACCTACTCTTTCAGTCTTTTGTCGTAGTAAGAGCTGAAAGCCACACATACTACCCAAAGCCATATTCTTGTATTTTATTGCTTAAGAAAAAGCATTGCATTGCACATTCTTTTCTACTTTTCACCAATGGGAATAAAATACCAAATAAAGCAAAGTAATGCATTGGAAAAGAATATCATATTAAGATAGTGGTCATCATCGCCACTCGGGTCTCAGTAAATTTGTAGCCTCATTTTTTAAATTTGGATTCAGTTTGAAATATGAATCTAAAATTTTATTTAAATTCGACTCGAATAAAAAGGTTAAAATTTGAGTTCGACTCAGTCCGCAGGTATTAGTTTTTTTTAGATAAAAACAAATTTAAAAAATATAATACATCAAATACACTAAAAATATTAAAATAAATATTTTTTATGCAACGTAGCAAGTAAATAACTCTAAAATAGTGTGATAAAATTAAGAATAAAACAAGAAGTATATAATATCCAAATAATTACAATAAAATATTAAGAATATAATAGCAGCGACAAAAAAGCAATAAAAGCAAATTTTTTTTTTTTTTGCAAATTCAATCTGAACCAGAAAAACTTACTTGAGACAGAAACTTATTTAGAATATGAACCTTAATTTTTTACCCAAACTTATTTTTAAGTTTATATTTTTCCCCGGACACATTCGCTTTTCAAGTAGGCTAGAGTTTTATATTAAGATTGATGGATTAATTATACTGTTTGCACAAAGGATACTTGGGAACCATATTTTCATATTGTTACCTATTGGCCTACATGTTTCCCTTTGACGTCAAGGCAAAACAAAAGATTTTCCACTTTTTTTTCTTTCTTTTTTTTTTTTAACTTATAAAACTATTTATCCTTCTTTTCTTTTTCTTTTCAACCACCATATTCTAAAAATTAATTTTTGGATTTTCCCAATATTAATCATTGATTTATATTTGATTCATAATTAATATATATTTAAAATGCAATAAACAATGTAATCTCATTTAAAGTTAAACTTATTTATATTTATTTTTGAATTTTTTTAGCTAAATAATAATATCTAATTCGTTAGTAATGTAAAATACTATTATTCCATCAAACATAATTAATCCTAATTTAATTTTATAAAATTAACAAATGATCCACATTATATATATTAAACACTTGATTAAATTGGTATTGATTAGTGTCATGAGTCAAATAGATATCAATTTAATTGAATAATTTTTATTTACAAAATAAATTATATGATTTTGAGAGTGATTTTATCATTTTTATATTTTATAAAAAAAATAGAAGAATATACATATTATAATAATAATTGAACCTAGTCCCCTATTCTTTTTAACATTTATAGTATATAAACTACTTTAATGTTTATTCATAATATCAGAGGGTTTTTTAGAATAATTTCATATTTATTATTAAAATTTCACAGTTTAAATACATACATGTGTTTTTTTTTTCTATATGCTCAATATTTTGCTTATGAATATCCTAAAAGTAGCTTTTAAAATTTTTTATATGTAATAATTTCTTCATTCAATATATAATGAATAATGAATAAATTTCTATCAATTATTGCATTGAATTTAATGTTATTACTGTAGCATGGCAGGTCCATATTATATTCTATGTCTTGGTTTATTTATTTATTTATTATGTAGTACATAATAAATTCATGTATTGTTTTATACAATATCATAATTATCTTTTATCATATAACGTATATAGCCAATATTTTTATTATTGTACGCCCATTTACAATTACGACTGTATCAAAAACCAAGCTATTCCAGCACCTGCAGTTTTGGTCCTTAGGGGGCAAACAATTTAATTCAATTACAATAGGCTTTTCCTGCAATCTCACTTCAACCACATGTGCACTTTGTAATTACTAATTACTCAGATTGTAACAGATAAAAGTAAATGGCAAACTCAGCTTTTTATTTAATTTGCTGCTCCTATCCAATAACCCTGTTTGGTGCATCATGCTTTTTTTCTTCTGCAACTGTATATATTACAAATATAAATGAATAACTACTTAACATAGAATAATCCTTAAGGAAAGAATGTAGGTTTAAATTTAAGAGATAACATTGTTAGAAAGGATAATCATAGATTGTAAAATAATTATGAAAGATATAAAAAGATTAGTACAAAAGCACAAAAAATGAAGAACGGGACAGAACTTATACATGGCATGTGTATATTGTGAGGTTAGAGATGTACACATCACAATTACGCATAATAAGTACTCAAAAACTAGGGACGAAATCAAGAATACGATATTGAGGGGTGAGAATAAAATTCTTGAAAGTTTAGAGGCTAAAAATAAAATAAAAACAAGTTTAAAAAGAAACTAAAAGTAGTATTCAAGTTGAGAATAATTAAAAATATGTAATTTTATTTAAACTTAATTGTAAAAATTTTGATATAAAATATATTTTAATAGAATCTAATTCTTGGAGAAGAATTTTAAAAGAAAAAATGAAATGATACAAACCATGGACACTTTTATTCTCCTCGTAGAAAAAGATTCAATTCAGGGTTTCAAACTTTGTCTACTGGGAATTTCTTTAAAAAGAAACTACATCTATTCGTAAGAAGGAATTCATGTAATAATTATGCTCAACCTTTGCTTCACATGTCAACCATTTTTTTGGGTTCTCCATAATTGTACTGTTTCTTTTCTTAGCATCACTTATTGGTTTCAAAGAAGAGTTAGACTTGACCAAAATTGGGAGGCAAGTATAGTGTAGTAAGATAAATATAATAAGCATCCCATTTAATATTGTTTTTGCTTACAAAAAGTGGACTTTCCCAGCAGGAATACACCCCAAGACAAGGTTGCACCAAACAAACACTCATTATGCACCACCCACCATCTCCCATTTTACATCATCCAATTCCCAATCATAAGCATACATCAACTACATTTCCACATCAATTTAAGTACCGAATGAATTAGATGATAATACTTTAATAAAAATAAAGTTATTGGCATTTATTTTTTAATAATACAATTATATGATTATACATATAAATATTAAATTGTTATAGTCAACTATGATCATTTTTAAATCAAGTACAAGCTCGAACTTATTTAAATATTTCTAAGACTTTATATATATTTTTTCATTTACAAGCTAAAAATCGGAACCTTACACATGCACATATCTCTATATATATCTTAAGTCATGCCTCAATTATTTTTTTCTCTTGCTATCACCCCCTAAACCTTTCCCATCTCTTTGTACTTTCTGAGCTAGAGACCTTGTCATCTCCACCAAAAGCAACGTCTGTGCACCACCATGTCGGCCAAGGACTGCGGCCACCACGATGACGAGGAACAGCTAGCCAAGCGCATAACGGTAGCCATTGTTGGGGTATTCGTCGTTGTGGGCATAGTTATTTTCCTCGTATGGGCCATTCTCCACCCCGACAAGCCTCGGTTCATCCTCCAAGATGTCACCATCTACGCTTTCAACCTCACAGCTCCGAACATGCTCACTTCCAACATGCAAATCACATTATCTTCCCGAAACCCCAACGACAGGGTCGGCATTTACTACCAAAAACTCGACATCTTCGCATCTTACCATAACCAGCAGATAACTTTACCCACACTGGTACCCAGAACATACCAGGGGCATCTCGACGTCACTGTTTGGTCCCCATTTTTGTACGGGAATGCAGTGCCAGTGGCTCCATTTCTGGAGGAAGGGTTGAGCCAGGACATGAATACCGGCATGGTGTTGCTGAACATCAAGGTTTACGGGCAACTGAAATGGAAGGTGGGGACTTGGATTTCGGGTCGGTATCAAATCAACGCCAATTGTCCGGCTTATATTTCCTTTACGGATCGAACTAAGGCGATCCAAGTTGGTTCGGCTATGAAGTATCAACTTGTGCAAACCTGCACTGTTGACGTTTCTCTTAACTAAGTTTATATTATTTTTCCATCCCAAAAAAATACTTGTGTCTTTATGACTTGGTTTTTAAATATAATAATTATATTATATTATATATTCAGTAGTTTTGCTAAGACGAAATTTCTTGGAAAATTTATGAAGGAGAAGATTTGTGTGCTTTTACTTTACATGTTTGTTTCTTTGATTCTTATATGTCAATCCATTTTTTAAATTTAAAAACTGCAATATTACTATTTTATTGTCATGTTCCATGCAAGCGCATGAATCAACTCAAGTAAAAATGGGGTAACTTAGTTCCTTAATTAGAATCACTTTGGGGGTAATTAGTTGAGCTTATGGTTAAGGACCAACTGGAGGTTCCATGAAAATATTGTGTAAAGTTTTTGTCAATATATACATGTTAGATGCAATTAATAAAGCTGATGGGTCACCACTCTCAGTGAAATCATGGGAATTGTTTTCTCCGGAAAGATCTAAGCCACAAAAAAAAAAAAAAAAAAAAAAAGAGAGAGAGAGAGAGAGAGAGATTGAGTAGGGAGAAATAAATGTAGTTTCCTTTTTCTAACACTTTAATAAAGTTGACCTTTGCTTTGTAAAAAAGGGTCGATTACTTCACCTGCTTACATATATTTGGAATTATTGGAGTTTGGTATGGTTGGAACTAGTCTTTATCGGGGAAGGGTAAAACTTTTAAATTAGTAAAGGTAAAATTTTACTTTGTTTTTCCTTAAAAATATAAAAATTTGATTTAATCCTTTACAAATTATAAATATATAAACTATAAAAAATTAAAATTTCATTCGGTCTGTCATAACCATTTTTTGATAAAACGGGAATGAGTCGCCACCGATCTTTGTTAGGTGTGATCAGATCACCTTTGTTTTAATAAAACATTTTGATTTACTAAAACAATATTTCATTGGTCTACGAAATTTGAGAAAACGGGTTCGGGAGTCGGTTACGTGCGAGGAAGGGTTAGCACCCTCGTCACGCCCAAAATTGGTACCCAAATTGATTAATTAATGTCCCCATGTCGAAAGTCTGAAAATTTTGAAAAGAATTTAAAGATCAACCTCTTTTTGAAATATTTTAGATTTTCTCGAACTCAATATCGAGATTTTCTTGTTCCGAAGGAATAAAACATCACATCCAGTACATAGGACACGATGACTTTAATCCTCGGATCCAAGATCATCTCTTAATCCCCGAGATTCATGCGTGAAACCATTGAAAGGACATTCGATCTTTGGCCAAGCGAGAGACCGGAAACCCAACACATAGGGCACGATCTCTCAAATTTCCAAACATAGAATATTGCCTTATTTTTTGGACTTTAAGCAACGTGTTAATTTCATAAAAGTGAATTTGTGACAGTAATCCGTATGACGATATTCCATTTACATTATTGAACATAGGCATTAAAAAACAATTATAATATGCTACCATTTAAGACAAGCACTGACAAGATAGTAATGAGAATGCGACAAATAATGATTCCTATACTAGAGCAATTACAAATATATACGACGAGGCATAGACGAATACAATAAACAATGAAGAAAGATAAACATATTTCATGCAAGTTTAAAATAATGATAAAAACATTCCTATGATATAAACAAAGTGAGTGATGTATATATAATGAAAATAATACATAATGGGTTTAAATAAAATACATAACGACATAGACTATATAAATAAAACATGTTTTTCAATATAAATGTAAACAAAATAGATCAGATATAAGTAAAAATTTTAGAAATAATACGTAATATGACATGACACTACATAAAATATAAATTTTAAGGAAAACCAAAGTAATATGTAAGAGGGATATCGAGATAAATAATAACAATAATAACAATACTAGATAGTAGTAATAAGAATAAAAATCGCAAATTAATTCAAAAAGGGATCTAATTGAAGGTAAAAAAGGAATTTTGGGGTCGATTTGAAGTAAAATAGGGGGAAGGATCTATTTGAATCGCGCGTGAGAGGAGGGAGACCAAAACGAAATTATTCCTTTCCCTATACGCCATGTTTTGGCGGGGACCAAGTTAAAACATAAACGAAATGATGGGGTAAAACTTTAAAAGAAGGAATACTATATTTGGCCGAGATCAGAAGCGCAGCAAAAGGGAGAGGGGTCATTGCGCAAATATCCCGTAAAGGGATATGCGCAGTCTCCCTCTTCATTAAACGGCGTCGCTTCACTAAGCACTTAAAACTAAATTTTCTGTTTTGAAATCCCCACTTCACGCTTCAAAGAAAAAAATCGGAGATCCCCCCTCCTCCAAACTCTCTGTTAGGGTTTTCCTAACTCCATTGCACCGTCGATCGAGTTTCCCCCCACCAGTCTTCGCGCCACCACGCCATATCCGGTGGCCAGTAGTGCGCGCAGATGGCTTCTAGCCCCGCTTCGGGTTTTATGCGAACTAAGCCCTAGATCCCCACGCTTCAGAGGAGAAAACCCCTTTTCGGGGTTTCGATTCGACTTTCGCGACAGAGGGGAAAGGGCCTCCGATGCGGCGTCCCAGAGTTAAGGTGAGAAGCCACAGAGTTGGAGCTTGAATTTTCTATTTCTTTTCGCGGTCGTAGAGAGTTCTGATGGAGGTATCCCGCTTTTTCTTTCTCGATTTCGTTCACGATAGTTCTTAAACGAATAAAATAAAAAAAGGCAGTAAAAAATAAGAAGAAATTTCAAAATCAACCTTAATACTTCTTGTTGTCTTTTGATTGCTAAAGGATTCGTATCTGTTTTGATTTCTGTTGGATTGAAAACAGGGCTACAAGAGTTCTTTTTTTTTTGTTCTTTTGTTTTTTTCCTTTCCCCTTTTTTACATTGATCTCCTTTTCTATAGTCGAACCCTACAACTTTCTTTTTTTCATTTGCTCCATGCTTCTCTGCTTTTGTTGCCTCCGTTGTCTGTCTTCGCGTGTTTCTTTGCAGGGTATGGCAAGGCGATGGTGGAGAAGGAGCATGCGGGGAGTGGCAGACGAGGTGCCTGGGGTGACAACGATCATCGGGGGGCGTGGCATAGGAACCGACGCTCGTGGGAATCTGGAGTGACGCGCGTGGGGGCAAACGAATCGTTGGTGGCGCCCAAGGTTTTTCCTAAGCTGCTGTTTTCTGACATTGGGCTGTGTGGATTGGGCCAGATTAGGGTGGTTGGGTTAACTGGGCTTCGGGTTTGGGCTAGTTGATTGGGTCACTTGTATTTAACTTGTAATTGGTTTGAGCTATTTGTAAAGATGGGCTCTTGTTTGTTGGGTCATAAAATTTGGGCTTGTAAAAAAAAAACTGTTAAGATGGACTGTTCAATGGTTTTGTTTTATATTTTGGTTTAGATCTGGTTAATTGGTAAGCTAAATGATATGGACTTTTATAATAGTATTTTGGTCTTTTTTTCTTTTTTGGTTTCGTTTTGGGCTAAATGGGCCCGGGTAAAAAATTGGTTATTACAGCTGCCCCTCTTTGCTCATTGTCGTGAAACGAGAATAGAGCAAAGACAAAAGAAGAACCAATTTTGCCCGTCCTTGGCTAAGCCTTAACTTATTGGTCCTCGTCTTCCTCAAACATCTTCAAACTCTGTTGCTTTGATCCATTCTGCCACTGCTTCTGCAAGAAATGACCCGTAGCTTCAATTCACCTTTCCTCAACCTTTGTTCATTCTTTAACTTGCTCCAATATGACTTCACGATATGAAGAGAGTTGTAGCTTCAATCTACTAACCGCTCCACTGGGGCTTTGAGCAAATAAACTTGAACTTTTCGAACTGCCTTTTTATTCTAGCAATATGAGTTGACCTTTTCCTTCTTTCTTTCTCTCCCCTTTTTTTTTTGAGAAACAGCAATTGAAAAACAGAATTTAAAAGACGAAAATTTAAATACCTTGGCGTGTGACGAGGCTCAACTCACCTCTCGCATGACAAATTGATTTAACAGAAATTTGAAGACAGAAATTAAATACCTCGGCGTGTCCCGAGGCTCAACTCACCTCTCGTATTATGAGTTGATTTTTGAACAGAAAAATTTAAAGACAGAAATTAAATACCTCGGCGTGTCCCGAGGCCCAACTCACCTCTCGTACTATGAATTGATTTTTGAACAGAAAAATTTAAAGACAGAAATTAAATACCTCGACGTGTTCCGAGGCCCAACTCACCTCTCGTACTATGAGTTGATTTTTGAACAGAAAAATTTAAAGACAGAAATTAAATACCTCGGCGTGTCCCGAGGCCCAACTCACCTCTCGTACTATGAGTTGATTTTTGAACAGAAATTTAAAGACAGAAATTAAATACCTCGGCGTGCCCGAGGCTCAACTCACCTCACGTATTATGAGTTGATTTTTGAAATGTAAATTTAAAGACAGAATTAAAATACCTCGGCGTGTCACGAGGCCCAACTCACCTCTCGTATTATGAGTTGATTTTGAACAGGAATTTAAAGACAGAAATTAAATACCTCGGCATGTCCCGAGGCCCAACTCACCTCTCGTGTTATGAATTGACTTTTTGAACAGAAATTTAAAGACAGAAATTAAATACCTCGGCGTGTCCCGAGGCCCAACTCACCTCTCGTATTATGAGTTGACTTTTTGAACAGAAATTTAAAGACAGAAATTAAATACCTCGGCGTGCCCCGAGGCTCAATTCACCTCACGTATTATGAGTTGATTTTTGAACAGAAATTTAAAGACAGAAATTAAATACCTCGGCGTGCCCCGAGGCTCAACTCACCTCACGTATTATGAGTTGATTTTTGAATAGAAATTTAAAGACAGGAATTAAAAATACCTCGGCGTGCCGCGAGGCCCAACTCACCTCTCGTATAATGAGTTGATTTTGAACAGGAATTTAAAGACAGAAATTAAATACCTCGGCGTGTCCCGAGGCCCAACTCACCTCTCGTATTATGAGTTGATTTTAATAGAAATTGAAAATGTGTCGTCTGGTGGAACTCGGATGTCTTCCTTCTCTTTGGTTCGGTACAATCATCGTCAAAGCTTCTTGCTTTACTGGTGCCCCTGTATGCGTTATGCATGATGTTGTCATGATATGCACGTGTTGGCCTTAAATGCTTTTATGCCTACATGGTTATGCTATTTTATTTGTCAGGTGTCTCTTCTTGTTATGACTTTCGTGATAACTTGTACTCATTGCTTCGATTCTTGATTTTTCTTTTTGGTTTTGTTCTCGCTCTCAAGTTTTTTCCTTTTTTTTTGAGTGGTCTGCATCTCTCGTATGTCACCCATTTTTCCCTTTTGTTTGAACTTTTGTCTTTGCTTTGGGGCTCTTATACTTACCAGGTTCTCATCCAGGTAATGCTCAACGTTTCTTTTGTTTAGAGTATGTAATTTCATTATTTACCATTTAAATGAACCAAACACGAGATGCATGAGAATGGCCAAGTAGGTACGAAAGAAATACCTTACGTTTGTATTTATTTCAAAGTAACGAGCACAGAAAATTGACAAAAAATAATTCGATAGGGAGAACATTATAAAAAGGAAAGCAGGTTCGATGGTCACAAATGCTCTAGATATCCAACACGTAAACTTCTCCATGTTCCTTCATCCTGAATCTTTTCTGAGTGAAGCTTTTTGTGTAGAAAATTCTGAGCTTCTGAGTCTGCTTCAAATATTATAATCTCGCCTTTTGACTTCCTATTCGAATCTTGCCGTTTAGGTCCGAATTTCTTCACTAGGATGCCTTTTCAGGTTTTCATCCCAGTTTTGTTTATCAGGGCGTCCTTTTCGGGTTTTCATTCTGATTTTTTTTTTTTAGGCATAGTACTTCTTCACGTTGTCTGAGTTTACTGGATTTGGGACCTCTTTACCATCCATCTCAGTGAGAATCAAAGCCCCACCTGAGAAGGCCTTTTTTACGACATATGGTCCTTCCCAATTCGGTGCCCATTTTCCTCGAAAGTCCTTTTGTATTGGGAGAATCTTTCTCAGCACGAGCTCTCCTTCGCGAAATTCCCTTGGCCGTACCTTCTTGTCATGGGCTGTAATTATTCTTTTCTGGTACATCTGTCCGTAACAGATTACTTTTAAGCGTTTTTCTTCGATCAGATTCAGTTGGTCATATCGAGCTTGCACCCATTCTGATTCTTCTAGTTTTGACTCCATTAAGACTCGTAAAGAGGGGATCTCAACTTCGATGAGCAGTACGGCTTCCATTCCATAGACTAGGGAGAAAGGAGTTGCCCCTGTAGAGGTCCGAACACATGTGCGATATGCATATAGGGCAAACGGGAGCTTCTCGTGCCAGTCTTCATATGTCTCTGTCATCTTTCCAATAATCCTCTTAATGTTTTTGTTGGCAGCTTCTACTACTCTATTCATCTTTGGCGATAGGGTGAGAAATTATGATGCTTTATTTGAAATTGTTCGCATACTTCATTCATCATCTTGTTGTTAAGATTCAAGGCATTATCTGAGATGATTTTCTTTGGTAAATCGTATCGACATATGATCTCCTTTTTTAAGAACTTGCAAACTGCGACCTTTGTCACATTAGCAAACGAAGCGGCTTCTACCCATTTCGTGAAATAGTCTATGACCACAAAAATGAATCGATGTCCATTAGAAGCTTTTGGGGAAATTGGTCCTATAACATCCACGCCTCATATAGAAAAAGGCCACGGAAAAGTCATAACATGAAGGGGCGAAGGTGCTGCATGAATTTTATCGCCGTAAATTTGACATTTGTGACACTTTCGTGCATAATTGATGCAGTCGCTTTCCATCACCAACCAGTAATAACCGAGTCTCCTGATTTTCCTGGCCATAGTGAAACCATTAGCATGCGTTCCACAAATTCCTTCATGGACCTCTTCAAGTATCTTTCTGGCTTTAATATCATCCACGCACCTCAGAAGCACTTGATCTTTTCCTCTTTTGTATAGGATGTCTCCATCAAGAACAAATCCCGCTGCCATTCTTCTGATTGTTCTTTTGTCATTCTTATTTACTTACTCGGGATATCTTTGATTCTTGACATATTCTAAGATATCATGGAACCATGGCAGTCCATCTGTCTCTTTTTCAATGCTAAAATAATACGCCGGGGCTTCGTATATGCTCATCTGGAGAGGTATTATTTCTGCTTCTCGGTTTGCTTTGAACATCGAAGCCAAAGTGGCCAGAGCATCAGCCAATTGGTTTTCTTCTCGTGGAAAGCAATTAAAGGTCACTTCCTGGAATTCTTTGACCAAATCCTCAACAAGGTCGTGGTATTTGACCAACTTCTAGTCTCTTACTTCCCAATCTCCATGGATTTGGTAGATCACCAATACCGAATCCCCGGATACCTTTAGGACTTTGATGTTTCGTTCGATAGCTGCGCAAAGTCACATGATGCAAGCCTCGTATTCCGCTATGTTATTGGTGCAGAAGAAATTTAATCTGGCAGTGAATGGATAGTGATTCCCTTCAGGTGACACTAAGACTGCTCCAATCCCATGCCCCAATGCATTTGATGCCCCATCAAAGCTCATCTTCCATGACTCCTATTTTGACGATTCACATTCTGTTTCTGTGACGCACATCAAGTCTTCATCCGGGAAGTCAAATCTTAATGGCTCGTATTCTTCTGTAGTTCGGGCTGCTAGGAAGTCGACTATCGCGCTCCCTTTTATCAACTTCTGGCTCACGTAGATGATCTCGTACTCCGATAGTAAGATCTGCCATCGTGCCATTCTTCCTGAGAGTGCAGGTGATTCTATCATGTACTTTATTGGGTCTAGCTTTGAGATTAGCCACGTCGTATGATACAACATATATTGTCCGAGCTTCAAGTCGCTTGCACGGAGCAGCACAAATGTAAATTTTTCAATTGACGGCTATTTTGCTTCATACTCTGTGAACTTCTTGCTGAGGTAATAGATTGCCTTCTCTTTTCTTCCCGACTCATCATGTTGCCCCAACACACAACCCATTGAATTTTCGAACACAGTCAGATACAATATTAGCAGTCTCCCGGGAGTTGGCGGTACTAGTACCGGAGGGCTAGACAAATATTGTTTTATCTTGTCGAAAGCAGCTTGGCATTCTTCGTTCCATTCCCCAGGATTGTATTTTCGCAGGAGTCGAAAAATTGGGTCGCATTGGTTGGTAAGCTGAGCAATAAACCGAGCGATGTAGTTTAATTTTCCTAGGAACCCTCTGACTTCCTTTTGTGTCCGCGGAGGTGGGAATTCTTGTATGGCCTTTATCTTGTCTGGATCAACTTCGATACCTCTCTCGCTGACGATGAAGCCCAGTAATTTCCCCGAGATTGCTCCAAATGTGCACTTAGCTGGGTTAAGCTTCAGCTGGAATTTTCTCAGTCTTTCGAACAATTTCCTGAGTTTCCAACATGTTCTTTTTCCCCTCGAGATTTGGCGATCATATCGTCGACATAAACTTCTATCTCTTTATGCACCATGTCGTGGAACAGCATCACCATTGCCCTCTGATATGTTGCCCCGGTATTTTTTAATCCGAACGGCAACATCTTGTAACAGAATGTTCCCCACATCGTCACGAATGTAGTTTTTTCCATATCCTCGGGAGCCATCTTTATCTGATTATAACCCGAGAACCCGTCCATGAAAGAAAATAATGAATGTTTTACCGTATTATCCACCAATGTATCGATGTGCGGTAAGAGGAAATTATCTTTGGGGCTTGCTCGATTCAGATCGCGATAGTCTACACACATTCGCACCTTACCGTCTTTCTTTGGCACCGGGACTATATTAGCCACCCATTCCGGATATTTGGCGACTTGTAAGAAGCCGGCATCGAACTATTTTTTGACCTCTTCTTTTATCTTTAAGAGCATTTGGGTCTCATTCGCTTAGCTTCTCACTGGATAGGCTTGCATTCGCTTCAGCGGTGGGAGCCTATGGACCACTACATCCTCACTCAATCCTGGCATGTCTTGATATGACCACGCAAATACATCTTTGTATTCGTGAAGCAGGGTGATCAATTCATGTTTGGTGTGCTCTGAGATGGAGGTCCCAATTTTCACTTATTGCCTCTTTTCTTCGTTGCCCAGGTTCACCGTCTCAACAGATTCTTGGTGGGGGAGTATTTGTTTATCTTCCTGTTCTATCATCCTTAGCAAGTCAGGGGTGGAGACATAATCTTCAGCATTCTCGTCAGCTTCGGATTCTTCTAAACAAACAGCTTGCTCAAAGTTGATTCTAGGATTAGTAACGGGATTGTTCACGTCGTCGATATCTGAGCACCTGAAAGGTAAATGGAAAAGAAACTATAGAGGAACATCGAGGTACTGGAACCTACAAATGTGATTCTATGGTATGACATGAAATATATGTAAAGACAGGCTACGAGAAGAGGGAATAAATATGAGGCCAATGAGAATGAGAGACAATGACAAAATGCATCTTTATTGATTGTTCATTTAAATGCTAAACAACCAACACAAACTCTTATAACAGATTCCCCTACAACTTAGAGGTATACAGGAATTTGTCATTAAGGATTACTTTGGAGGGGCCCTAGAAACTACAAGGAGATCCTCAACGGTCCAATTGTTCAAAACAAATCCAAGAGGACCAGGGCATATCTTTGAAATACCTTCCATCGTATCGTCTGTTTCGTCGATGACGTTTATGTTGAAGTTCTAAAAATCCCTTTCAACCAATAGCAGAGTGTTTCATGAATCATCTCCCTCTGGGTACATCGTTCCCGCGGACGTAAAAGTTTTTGAAAAGGGCAGGTACGTCATGGGCTCCCATTCTACCTCCCGACCTGAGGCTCTTGCAATCCTCTTTCCCTGATCTTTCTGCAACTGTTTCCTTCTTTGTCGTCCATCAGGTTTGAACCCTAAGCCGTATTGAGCCTTGTGGTGCACAGGGTTTAACGCTCTAGCTATCCCTTGTTGGTGTCTTCCTAAACCCTTCCCTACCCGGGCAACTTTTCCTACAGTCAACTTGACTCCAATCTTGGTGTTTATTGACAGCTTGGGTGTGGGAGCCCTATCTTCTTCGGCGACAACTGTAGCGTTGATAAATTTGAAGGAACGGAAGGAGTATTCTAGCGCATCTCTGTTTGCCTCGATGTAGGGTGCATCGGTAGATAGTGATGCGACGATGTCTTCTTCACCAGTGATCGTGATCAGGCGGTTATCCATAATAAACTTTATTTTCTGATGGAGAGATGAAGGGATTGCACCAGCGGAATGGATCCAGGGCCTTCCTAAAAGGCAATTGTATGAAGGTGCAATGTCCATAACTTGGAACTCGACATTGTATGTGCACGGGCCCACCTCCGGAGGAATCTCGATCTTTCACATGACTTCCCGCCGTGTTCTATCAAATGCCCTTACCGCGGAATGACAAGGTCTCAGGTAAGACATGTGGACTGGCATCTTAGACAGTGTAGCTAACGGCATAACATTGAGCGCCGAACCATTGTCAATAAGCACATGCGGTATTATATAGCCTTTACAACCAGTCGTAATGTGCAATGCTTTAACAGAGCCCCTACCGTTTGGTGGTATTTCATCATCACTGAAGGAGATGAAATTATCTGCCTTTAAATTGTTCACCCACCTATCAAGTTTCTCAACGGGTACATCGCTTGGCACATATTCTTGATTTAACACTTTTAGTAAAGCGTTTCGATGTGGCTCTGAGTTCAGCAACAGGGATAATACTGAGATTTTTGCCGGTTGTTTGTTTAGTTGCTCCACGATATTATATTCGCTGTGCTTAATAAACTTTAAGAATTCTTGTGCTTCATCCTCATTCACGGGCCTCTTGGCTTCTTGTTCAGATTGTATTTCAACTTCACCCTCGGCCTCGTGTATTGGTGCATTCCCTTTCTGACTCGTGCCATCGGCTTTCTTCTTTGTCTCAACCCTCTCAGGGGAATAGCACCTCCCACTGCGGGTAAAATGCCCCACCTCGCTGACGTTTCTAGTTGTAGCTTCGGGTGTGATGATGTTGACACCGTATTTCTATGGTACTGCTTTGTCATCCTTGTAAGAGAAAGGAGCCGGTACTTTGATTATCATCTTTGGTTCGGCTTCCTTTTTCTTGACCTCATAATATATCACCAGAGGCCGATCGGTGCTATAAGGGATGGCTGGTGGTTGATCATCGGAGGCGCATACTTCTTTTTCCTCAGTCTCGTTTGTTTTATCAAAGATTTGGACCTCCTTGCTGTTCATCATGTTCTGAAGTAAGTCTTTGAATTTCCCACAAGACTGGATGTTGTGCCCTTCTATGCCATGGAAGACACAAAAATTCAGACCCCTCGTTTCCTTCTTGGAACTTTTCTCGAACAGGCCCTTCTCAGTCATTATTTCCCATATTTTGCTTAGAGGTGTCTTTATCTCGGAGACACAACTTTTGGCTTGCTGTCTGTCTTTTAGTGTCACCGCACTCACATTCCTTTCGGTATGGCTGGGGAGTGGATTTCCTGCCATGTTACTAATACCATCAAATCGTAAAATGCCCGCATCAATAAGACCTTGAACCCTTTTCTTGAATGCTAGACAATTTTTCGTAGAATACCCTTGGTTTCCAGCATGGTACATACAATGGGCATTAGGATCATACCATTTTGGGTATGGAGGTTTCAAGGGTACCATGTAGTGAGGGGATATCAGTTGTTTTTCTAGTAATTTCGGGCATAGCTCTCCATACGACACAGGGATAGGGGTAAACTGAGGTCTTTCAGGATTGGGTTTTATTGGTCTTGATTCGTTTTTGGGCTGACTTGGGGTAGGCATGGTATTTGGCGGGAATATGGTGAATGGTCTTTGGTTATCGGCGGCATAGATGGGGTAAGGGGGTGCTTGATAGTAGGGGCTTTGTGGAGGAAAATAGAAGTTTGGTGGTGGCCGAAACTGAGGTCGTGATTGGGTTGGGTATGAATTGGTAGTATAGTGGCTCCCAGTCCCCACCATATGGGTTTCAGGATCTTTTTTCTTTGCAGGTACTGGCCTTTTCAAACTTTCAGGACCCTCCATCCTTCCACTCTTGATGCCGTTTTCGATGAGTTCGCCAGAAATTACGATGTCAGCGAAGTCTTTTGTGGCATTCCTCACCAGTTTGTCGTAGAATTGCGCCTTCAAGGTATTGATAAAGAGGATCGTTACCTCACTTTTAGTTAGTGGGGACTCGCCTTGGACAGAGAGGTCCCTCCATCTCTGAGCGTATTGTCTGAAGGTCTCCGTTGGCTTCTTTTCCAACATTTGTAGCGTCAACCGATCGGGAGCCACATCAGAAACATGCTTATATTGTTCACAGAACGCAGTTGCTAGGTCCTTCCATGACCGGATCCTTTCTGTGCTGAGTTGATCATACCACCGGAGGGCTGATCCGATCAAGCTTTCCTAGAAGCAGTGTATTAACAGCTTGTCCTCATTCAGGTGTCCAGCTATCTTTTGACAGAACATGATAAGATGTGCCTTTGAACATCTCGTTCCCTCATACTTTTCGAAATCTGGCGTTTTAAACTTTGGAGCGAGAACGGATCGGGCACGGATCGAGCTCTTTGGCGCCTAGTGCAGAGAAGACTCCAGTACCTTCCACCACCTTGAGTCTTTCTTCCAAGATCCTATACTTTTCCTCAGCATCATGATCGTCCCTCTTTAGCCTAGCTATTTCTATCAGATCATCTAAATCCGGAATAATCGGGTTAGCAGAATTATCTCCAGAGTTTGATACGTAAACACCTTGCCCCAGATGAGTTGGTGGTATGGGTCGTTGCTCTAGGCCTACCGGGTTCTCTTGAGGATATCCTCTTTGCATTTGCATGAGCATGGGGTGGTGTGAAACACGAGGGTAGAGCGGATCCGATTAACTCTCGGATGGGTTTCAGAATGTCGGGACTCGCGCATGAGTCCTTTTCCTTTAGCCAGAGCTGTCAACATCTCCATCACTTTAGCCATTTGATCCTTATGCTCTAGTGATTCCTCGCGGAATCTCATCATCAGGTCCCTTGCTTCTTCTTTGTGACACGGCTAAGCATTTTTTGCACTCTTCTTTGGATTCTTTCTATTCTCTCGATCCTCTCATTGAGTTGGCGTCAAGGCCCAGCTCTAGTTCTTAGACGTGTCCTATAGGGATGATGTGATTCTAGATTCGTAATGTCGTAGCTGCGGATTATACGATTTCGGCTTTAGTAAATGATTATGGCGATGTGATGTTTAATGTATGAAATGTAATGCAAATGCATGGTATGAATGCAAAAAGGTGTTGATTTAATTCAATTCCATTAGATAAACTTTACTAGAAAACAAATTTCCTTTCATAGAGCGGACGATTACATATACGACCTTGCCCTAATGCCTAAATCCTTAACTTTCCTAAGAAGCCAAGCTAGACTTTGGCCTCGTCCGATCTTGACTCACACATCAAAGCTTAACGCATCAGCCCGAACCGCCAAGGCTTGCAAATGATCGGCCACCTCTAGGATTTGAGCCACACGCTTTCGCCCATTACATAATCTCTGTTTTACGATCGTCGCCCTGGGAATGGTGGGGCTGCTCCTTCCAATGTTCATTGTTTGCTTCAAGAGCCCAACTCGGTTTTTTGCTATCTTGTAATGCGATCTCGAGCTCCCCTATCCTTCCTCTCATCTCCTCGATTTTGTTACGACCGCTCTTAATTCGACTCATCGAGTTACGACTACGGTGCAGACAGCGATGATTTTCTAATTCGCGCTACTTGGCGCGCAAACTCTTTTTTTTCGCTTTGGCTTTCTAATGAGTTCTTTTTCAAAGCATCCTCTCGTGCTTGAGCATCCCGAAATTTCCTCTCCCACCGATCGGCTTTGGACTTTTCTTCTTTAACTTCCACGTCGCCATTGCTTCGACGTTTTGCCCAAACCAGTAGATTCGATGGACATGCGTAGCTTCTTATAATCTGCTTTTAAGCTATCCAAATCCTCTTGACCTTATTCTTTCCTCTTTTCAATTTCTCAGCCTCGAACTTGTGGACGTCGACATCTAACCCCAACTGCATCTTTTCCTCTTCTAGTTGCTCTATTCTTTTACCCAATTCCCGCTCTTCCTCTGAAATCTTGCTTGATAATTTCTAATTGAGGACGGGATTACTTGCATTGCTTCTTCTATTGGTCGAGCACTTTCTTGGTTTGGCCTTGGGACATTGTCGTTGATTCTTTTGCCCCGCCATCGGTCGTACTCGGGGGTCGTCATTGGCCCCATGGCGAGTTTCTTCATTTTCGGGTTTGGGTCCATGCATCTGATATCTCGTGAACTCTCTTCTTATAGTTGTCATCCTTGTATGAAAATTCACATTGGGCTAATCCATGTGTTGCAGGTATGAACTGCCTCAATCGATACTGCCTCATCACTAGTAACAGGGCATACCCCACAGCTCCCCATATTCCGAGTAAAGGAACCCAGTCGAACCTTCCACACCGATACAAGATCTCGTCAGTGATCATCCACGGAGCCTTCCATTCTACATCCTTGACTTGCAGATTTTGGAGAATCGCCATCCATTTCTCTCCAGATAGATCATCCCGCCTTGGTGCACTCGCTAATTCCTCTAGAGGAGAGTAATTCTCAAAAAAGACTTTGCATGAGACCTTTTCTCTCTTCCAGAAATGGCAATGAAACCAAGATAACAACAACTATGCACAACCCACGAATCTCCCTTCGCCCGTCCTTCGGTAAGCGTTCAATGACCTGAAGGTTTCGGCTAAAATTGCGGGGACAGGCGTGACTCCCTTATCAAGTTTATCAAATAGGTCTGAAACCGCATTCTCTATATGCCCTAACGCCTTGGGAAAGGTGACTAAACCATAGATGCTTAGAGCGAAGACGTCGACCCTCTTCTTCTTATCCGGATGCGCCAAGATCAAATCCCTCAAGTATTTCCAAGGAATGCACTTACAATCTCCCTTTTGCTTGATCCAGGCCGTAATCCATTGCTCGCTCATTCCTGTAATGTTCATTAGCCTCTTTGAGAACGCTGGTACATTTGCAAACCTTGAATACGCCTTATCAATTTGAATTCTCGGGCATCGAATCAAAGCGGTGTACTCATCTATGGTAGGCACCAAATCCACCTCTCCGAAAGTGAAGCAACTGTAGGCGGGGTTCCAAAACTGGGTAATAGCTCGGAGTAGGTACTCGTCTACCTTGATATCCAGCAGATAGTGCAAATCACTGTAATTATAGTGGAACAGTTGTTTGTCCTCATTCCCTCACAAGTTCCATATTTCCTTCAATTCTCGCAGGTCATTTTGAGCTGCACTAATACGAGTGAAATCCCATAACTCTGATTCATACCCCACTGCCAGACTATCTCCTTTTTCTTGCTGTGCCCTCTTGGACCATACCTGGACGGCCGCATTATCCTCCACTCTATCGAGAAACCCCTTTTCCATGTTAAGCTTTTCTATCTAGTAACCGAATGTGGATCAACACCCTTTTTTTATGGTGAAATGCCATGCAATGAAAGCAAAACACAACAGGTTAGTATCAGGTACAAAAAGAACTTAAAATAAATAGGAAATAATCAAAACTCCTATTTAAGGTAGCAACTAGGGTTTTACGGCTCTATCTACAAATCTGCTCTTAGGTCTCTTTATATGTGGTTCGGTTCTAAAGCAAAGGGTACTGAACAGCCAGATTTCTCGATCTTCACCCATTATAGGCTCATATAGACCGAGTTCGATTCGAGAGGAATACATTTCCCTATGGTTTTGCATGGAGATAAAAATCTCACGAAGACATAGTATGCGGATGTATCCCGAAAGTGATCCACTATCTTGCACAGAGGTAAAAACCTCACGAAAGAGTAGCTTCTCACTCCCACTTAAGGGCGTGACCGCAATGGTCATGCAATGTAATGCCAAAGTATTTCACGAGACTCGACGCTGTAGCACAAGCAAATGCATCAAAGAAAAATACGATTTTTCAAAACAATTTTCCAAATTTTCGACAAAAGGGACAAAAATCAATCAATTTATGGCCTGACTCTCGGCTCCCCAGCGGAGTCGCCAAGCTGTCATAACCATTTTTTGACAAAACGGGAATGAGTCACCACCGATCTTTTATTAGGTGTGATCAGATCACCTTTGTTTTAATAAAACATTTTGATTTACTAAAATAATATTTTATTGGTCTACGAAATTTGAGAAAACGGGTTCGGGAGTCGGTTACGTGCGAGGAAGGGTTAGCACCCTCGTCACGCCCAAAATTGGTACCCAAATTGATTAATTAATGTCCCCATGTCGAAAGTCTGAAAATTTTGAAAAGAATTTAAAGATCAACCTCTTTTTGAAATATTTTAGATTTTCTCGAACTCAATATCGAGATTTTCTTATTCCGAAGGAATAAAACATCACATCCAGTACATAGGACACGATGACTTTAATCCTCGGATCCAAGATCATCTCTTAATCCCCGAGATTCATGCGTGAAACCATCGAAAGGACATTCGATCTTTGGCCAAGCGAGAGAACCGAAACCCAACACATAGGGCACGATCTCTCAAATTTCCAAATATAGAATATTGCCTTATTTTTTGGACTTTAAGCAACGTGCTAATTTCATAAAAGTGTATTTGTGACAGTAATCCATATGACGATATTGTATTTACATTATTGAACATAGGCATTAAAAAACAATTATAATATGCTACCATTTAAGACAAGCACTGACAAGATAGTAATGAGAATGCAACAAATAATGATTCCTGTACTAGAGCAATTACAAATATATACGACGAGGCATCGTCAAATACAATAAACAATGAAGAAAGATAAACATATTTCATGCAAGTTTAAAATAATGATAAAAACATTCCTATGATATAAACAAAGTGAGTGATGTATATATAATGAAAATAATACATAATGGGTTTAAATAAAATACATAACGACATAGACTATATAAATAAAACATGTTTTTCAATATAAATGTAAACAGAATAGATCAGATATAAGTAAAAATTTTAGAAATAATACGTAATATGACATGACACTACATAAAATATAAATTTTAAGGAAAACCAAAGTAATATGTAAGAGGGATATCGAGATAAACAATAACAATAATAATAATAATAATACTAGATAGTAGTAATAAGAATAAAAATCGCAAATTAATTCAAAAAGGGATCTAATTGAAGGTAAAAAAGGAATTTTGGGGTCGATTTGAAGTAAAATAGGGGGAAGGATCTATTTGAATCGCGCGTGAGAGGAGGGAGACCAAAACGAAATTATTCTTTTCCCTATACGCTACGTTTTGGCGGGGACCAAGTTAAAACATAAACGAAATGATGGGGTAAAACTTTAAAAGAAGGAATACTACATTTGGCCGAGATCAGAAGCGCAGCAAAAGGGAGAGGGGTCATTGCGCAGTCTCCCTCTTCATTAAATGGCGTCGCTTCACTAAGCACTTAAAACTAAATTTTCTGTTTTGAAATCCCCACTTCACGCTTCAAAGAAAAAAATCGGAGATCCCCCCTCCTCCAAACGCTCTGTTAGGGTTTTCCTAACTCCATTGCGTCGTCGATCGAGTTTCCCCCCACCGGTCTTCGCGCCACCACGCCATATCCGGTGGCCAGTAGTGCGCGCAGATGGCTTCTAGCCCCGCTTCGGGTTTCATGCGAACCAAGCCCTAGATCCCCACGCTTCAGAGGAGAAAACCCCTTTTTGGGGTTTCGATTCGACTTTCGCGACAGAGGGGAAAGGGCCTCCGACGCGGCGTCCTAGAGTTAAGGTGAGAAGCCCTAGAGTTCAGGCTTGAATTTTCTATTTCTTTCGCGGTCGTAGAGTTCTGATGGTGGTATCCCCGTTTTTCTTTCTCGATTTCGTTCACGATAGTTCTTAAACGAATAAAATAAAAAAAGGCAGTAAAAAATAAGAAGAAATTTCGAAATCAACCTTAATACTTCTTGTAGTCTTTTGATTGCTAAAGGATTCGTATCTGTTTTGATTTCTGTTGGATTGAAAACAGGGCTACAAGAGTTCTTTTTTTTTTGTTCTTTTGTTTTTTTCCTTTCCCCTTTTTTACATTGATCTCCTTTTCTATAGTCGAACCCTACAACTTTCTTTTTTTCATTTGCTCCATGCTTCTCTGCTTTTGTTGCCTCCATTGTCTGTATTCGCGTGTTTCTTTGCAGGGTATGGCAAGGCGATGGTGGAGAAGGAGCATGCGGGGAGTGGCAGACGAGGTGCCTGGGGTGACCACGATCATCGGGGGGCGTGGCATAGGAACCGACGCTCGTGGGAATCTGGAGTGACGCGCGTGGGGGCAAACGAATCGTTGGTGGCGCCCAAGGTTTTTCCTAAGCTGCTGTTTTCTGACATTGGGCTGTGTGGATTGGGCCAGATTAGGGTGGTTGGGTTAACTGGGCGTCGGGTTTGGGCTAGTTGATTGGGTCACTTGGATTTAACTTGTAATTGGTTTGAGCTATTTGTAAAGATGGGCTCTTGTTTGTTGGGTCATAAAATTTGGGCTTGTAAAAAAAAAAACTGTTAAGATGGACTGTTCAATGGTTTTGTTTTATATTTTGGTTTAGGTCTGGTTAATTGGTAGGCTAAATGATATGGACTTTTATAATAGTATTTTGGTCTTTTTTTCTTTTTTGGTTTCGTTTTGGGCTAAATGGGCCCGGGCAAAAAATTGGTTATTACACGGTCCCCCTAAAAAATTGTTCTGACTTTGCTCCTGCCACATCTACCTTGCTTTATATATATTCAACAAAATTAAATTTTAATAACTTAAATTAATTATACGTTATTCATAAATTCATTTCTATACAATAATGGGATTTAACTCTTTTTCGTAAAACTCTTTTGGTAATGTAAATGAAACTCTTAGAAATAAAACAAATATTGTCTTGAGACAAAAAAAAAATACCATTCACCAAAATTGGGCCAACAATAAATCAATTATTAGCTTTGTATAGAAGGAAGAGATAAGATTGAGGATTCAAATTCCTATTATGGTAGCAAAATATAAGAAAATCCCCATAATAGATGCTACGTTGTGCACTAATGTACAAGAAAAGGTATGGGCTTTATGTTAAAAATTGCTTTGCAGAGAGTGATGTAGATTGTAGATAAAGTTGTATCCCAACTCTATCTACACCTCTGCTATAAGTAAGACTCCCTCAAATGACTGTTCAAGTTTACTGCTCACAAATAATAATAATAATAATAATAATAAAATTACATACTTTTACATGACTCTTAAAGGAACCCAAAGTCTTAGAGAAGGCTAATGAAAATCAGTTGAATCGTGTGCGTCTTCATACAAATTCCTCACTTATATTATTCTATTTTAAAGTTTGATGGTAAGTTTTTGAAAGTATGATATCACGTTTCAACCAAAATGAGCCCTCCCGAGAAGAAAACAAAAATGGTGAAATAGTAACTGCATGACATAACTAATTCGGTTGGAAAGTAAGTAGCGTAAATGGCCTTTAATCTCACCATGCTACAACACAATGCACTTTATCATTTTATATTTTCCTCACCATTGGACCCACTTCCACTTTGGATACTTTCATATGAATCAATATAAATTTGTCACCTCTACATGATTCGGACCCGCTCTAAAATATTTTTTAGCCGGGTTTAACAAGTTGAAGTTGAATCTGAAAAATAAGTTTAAATTTTATTAATTTTGACTCAAATTATGAATACTAAATTTAAGTCTAATCTAGCTCGTATTAAATTTTTTATATAAAAAGTTAAAAATCTATATAATACATCAAAAATATTAAAAACATTAAAATAAATATTTCCAACCAATTAAAAAAATTAAAAAAATCTTAATACTTAAATAGCACTAAGATAGATGTAACTTAACAAGCAAATGCCTTTAAAATAGTAGCAAAATTAACAATAAAATAAGATTTACATAATATTTAAATAATAACAACAAAATAGTAGCAACATAATAGTGAAATGACAACAAAATAGTGAAAAAATAACAGCAAAACAATAGTTTTTTTTTTTTTTTTTGCAAATTCAGGTGGAGCAAAAAATTTTAACTGAGATGCTCGATCCATTTTCTAAATAAGCTTCTTCATTTTTTTTTTGTCTAAACCCATATTTTTTCTTAAATTTTTCCATTTTTCAAGCGGGAATTCGGAACTAGCCATGCACACCATATCTATCTTAAAATAGGTTTATTTATTTATATAATGATTAATAAAAATTGATATCCGTAGAAATTCAAGAATAAAATTTCTTATTATTCCCAAATTACAAGTAAATTAAAGCAGTGAGTTTTGAAATTGGAGATGTGGGTTGGTTTTAAACTAGACATAGTTGAGCTAAGCCCAAACACTTGACCGATGATAACCAAAGCAAAGCCCAGTCCAAACAAAGCCTGTTTTCAGTGTCGTTTAGGAATCATGATAGATAAATCAGAGGTTATTTGATGAATTATTTGGTTCAAAACTGTGAAGAAGATCAGCACATGCATGAGCAGTGCAAAAGATAAATTAGAAACAGGAATTTTCTGCAGAATCTCCAAATATAATATCAGATTAGATTAATGATGAGAAAGGAAAGGGTGAGATTTATAAGTCATAAAAGATGCAATTTCACAAATGAGCTAATCCTAGCAGCTTAGGCGAATCTAGGGTGCTGGGCTGGTCCCCAAAAATAAATTCCCCAACATTTTTAATCATGTTTTATATATTATTAAGTTAATTAAGCACCTCTATTTCAACAGAAAATTTTTGGATTTAACTTATCATCCCACTCCTTCATTGTAGCAAATGCAACGGCGCAATTGCAGGATCTGTCAGTATTGGGTTGGCAATTATGTCCATTTTGACATCACCAGCACTTAAAAAGGCCTAATTAGAAATTTAACCATCCACTTGATCACATCTTGTTTTACATATTCCAATATACTCTCGAATAATATGATCACCCTTGATTTAATAATTTTATTCTTTTTTACCATAATGGTAGTATTTCCATCAAATCATCAACAAATGTGCCTTCGCTGCAGGGTATAAAATATTCTACAAGGTAACTTTGTTTAGTATAATTATTAAATGATTCTTTTGTTCAATGGATCATAATTTCCTTTCATGATGGCTGTTGAAATCTTTAATCAGGAAATAGTTGGATTTTTCTCATTTTCCAGTTAAGTTTCTTACTCCTTACATTCTCTTGTATATATAAAAAGTAAAACTTACTTGAAAAGATGAATTAGTAGTAAATGATACGTAAGATGATATATTTACAAAGACCGTTAGATAAGCTGCTACCGACGGACATAGCTAAGATGTAGAGTAGCCCAACCCTTGACTCTTGCCTGAATTTCCTCCAAAAGAGAACCACAATCATTAATAGACAACTTCCTAGAAACCAGGGGCACACCCAACTACCTTACAAGCAGCCTTCCCAACTTAAAACCAGTGACCCTTTGCACGGTTACCAGATCATCCTTAGCCATACCGGCAACAAAGATCTCAGTCTTAGAAACATTAAGTTGCAAACTAGAAAAATAGTACAACTCTTGAAGGATGCACCAAATACCAGATAACTGAATCAACTGTGCCCTTTGCAAAAATAAGAAGATCATCAGCAAATTAAAGGTGAGTAAGATGGAACTTGAAAACTCCTTGCATCGCTGCCCTATTCAACAGTTTTGAAAGAATATATATAACGATAACAAAAAGGTAGGGAGAAAGAGGATCTACCTGTTTTATTCCCCTAGCACCTCTAAAAAACCCAACAATGCCTCCATTTACGGAAATAGAAAACCTGGGAGTAATACTACAAGCTGAAATCCACTAAACAAATTGACCGGGAAAACCCATGTTCCTTAATATAGCAAGAAGAAAAGCAACTCACTAAATCAAAAGCTTTTTGCAAGTCCACTTTGATGGCGCACGTAGGAGAAATATGCCTCCTACCTTTAACAAATGCACTGACTACTAGAAATAATAGCAGAGAGGTATGGAGTGATCCTCCGAACCAAAATCTTAGAGATGCATTTATAAACAACAGAACAACAGGAGATAGGCCTATATTCCTTGATATGGCTAGGATTAGCACAGTTAGGAATAAGGGTAAAAGTGGTTGCATTAAAAGCTCCCAACAGCTTTGAAGAAATAAAGAAAAACTTCACAGCATCAACAAAATCATCTGCCACGATATTCCAAGCTGCCTTGAAGAAAAAAGCTGTGTAACCATCAGGTCCCGTCATTACCTTGATCAAAGATAGCTTGTTTAATTTCATCCCTCGTAACAGACCGAACCATATCATTTTGTGCTTCCTCTGAACAAATCACTAAGAAGCAGATCGGTACAACCCACAACCTTAGCATCAGCACAACCAAGCAGATTTTGATAAAACTGAATAAGCTCAACCTCAATTTGTTCCGGCGTGTCCAACTTGGCACCCTTATCATCAACCAAAGCACGAATAGTATGCTTGTTCTTTGTAACTGCAACAGCATTATGGAAAAACTTAGTGCTGTGGTCCCCTTCCTGCAGCCACTGGACTCTTGCCTTTTGCCGATAAAAATCTCTCTTTAGCATCCTGCAACCCTTTCACCTCAGCTTGCACTCTTTCAATTTGCCCCTGACAGTCGAGGTTATAGTCACACCTTAAGCTAGCAATTTGTAACTCTTCAAGCTCAGCCCTCTTTTTTCGCACCCGATCAGAAATATCTCCAAAAGCCTCAGAATTCAAAGCCTTTAAACTCCTTTTTAACCTCTTCAGCTTAAGAAATAATTTCATCATAGGATCACCATCAACCTCATCATGCCAAGACTCAGCAACAATACTCATAAAATCACTATGCTTAACCCAAAAATTTGAAAGGCTTAATCAGCCAAACAAGAGCATTCACAGCAGTAAACCCTCCTTTCCACACTATCATTACTAGCAGTAAGAAAGAAGTCAGAATTTTGAAACTCCAATCTACAAAAAAATACTTTTGACTAGTAGTCACAAATCCATCCGAAACAATATGATTCTTGAAATAATCCAAATAATTCCAGCCACTGAAATGTTTCCCCAAGATAGCCAATGCATTAGTCTCCTTAACCCTTGTTTCAAGCAAATAAAGAACTTCAACATGCCATTTATTAATCCTATTAACATGTTTGCCATTTATTAATCCTATTAACATGTTTTTAATCCTCTTATGTTCCAAAAAACAATTATCATACGGAAGTAAAATCTAATTCATCCTCTACTTCTTTTCCCGTTATATATGAAAGTGATGAGCTAGAAACCATAAATAATTAGGGAAGCTGGAGACCAAACAACAGATACAATGGCTAACGTTTCCTTCCACCTCAACTGCTTATAGTTTAAGCTAACTTCACTTTATTTGCTTAATCTAATCATTTTTAAATTTGACATTTTATAGGTTTGGAATCCTATCCTTTTTCTCCTTTATCTGACCTAGTTTTTAAAATTACTTACATTTTTGTTATATACAACCACAAATCGTATCAATTCTAGATATTATAAAGGTATAATCACAACTTTATCTCTTCTTTTTATTTTTTTTAATTAATTTGAACTTAAACCTTCAAATTTTATTCAATTTTTAAAGTTTTAGCACAAATTACTAATTTCCTTAAAATTTTTAACTTGTTCTCGTAAAAAATTAATTTAACTAATATTTGATGATTAAAAATTAAAAGTGACGAAAATTTAAAAACAATTGACAAGGACTCTTATAAATTTCGAAACAGATTATGGTACAAGTGACTGTTATTAATATATTATTATGATTTGCAAAATTGGAGTGCAGCAGCAATTATTGAACGTTAAGTCCCTTTTCGGTTTTTGTTTGCTTTTAGAAACAAAACAAAAACCCAAAAAAACGAAAGGTTTTTGAAGAAAAAAGGAGTCAAATTTTGCCAAAATATATAAAACATAAAAGTTTATGCTTTGTTTCTTTTAGTAAAACAAAAATGCAATACAGTGTGCCCCAATACCCCCCAAAATGGACAAGTATTTATTCAAAAATGCAATAAAGATTTGAAGCAGTCCATTTTTAAATAAAATTTCAATCATCCCAACATTTCAATTTTTATTAAAAAATTATGTAAACTCTAAATCTTACACATGTAAAATAGGCTCTTTTTACATCAATAACTTTATATTTTTAATTAATTATGAAAATGACTTGAAAAAAAAATTATATATGAAAATAACTCGTTTGTTATAGTAAAAGTTAGTGTTGTCTGACCAACAGACGGCACCGTCCCCTTTTTCCCTTAATCATTACTCAATCTATCATTTTTTTTAAACTTTTTTGATGTTGACATTGTGTCAGGCAACACCTGTATATATTTTTTGAAATACTTGTGAAAAATATGGATATTTATGGTGAAGAAAAAAAAAAAGAAAAACAATATTTTTTAATGGGTATCGTCGGTTTGTCAGGGGCATCGATCAAATTTCTTTTTTTTTTTTATAAAAAAGAAATTTTTGTCAATGAAAAAAATAATTTTTTTTGTGTTGCCATGCTGTCAAGCGGCACCACCCACTATATATACCTCATCTCCGGTGCAAAATTTGTATATGTTGAAGTGTTTAGTTTTTTTGTTGAAGGGGAGATAAAAAGGAAGAAAGATTTGTGACTAGTAGTAGGGGATAAAATTGGAAAAAAAATTTAGTGTTCAATACAAGTGGGGAAAACAGAAAAAAAAATTGATTCTTTTTGGTGTTCGGTGTTTCAAATTGAGGGAGAAAGATTTATTTATGTTGGTGTTTTAGGGAGAAATTGTGATAATTTTAATATATATTTGAGTTCACGGTGATGCGGTGGCGCTTAAAGACCTACACATTTTATTTGCCGTGTGAAAAGTGCATCATCACCTTAGAAGATATCACATTGCAACTCAGACTCCAAATTGATCGTGGTTATGCAGTCACGTGTTCAAACTTGCGCAAGAAAAGCCTCACCAATTGACAATGGTTATGTGATCAAGTTTAATATCACTAGAAGATGATGCTTTATAAACCCATATAAGTTTGAGAGCATAATCATATGGAAAAGATGAGTTTAATTAAGTTTTTTTCTCCATCAAAGTAGTATTTTTAATCTTATTGTCCAAAACTTACGTGGAGGTGGGGACAAAAAGATCGACGGCGAGGGAAATGACAGTGACAATAGAAACAAAGCTGAAATGCGACTCGAGATGGTAACAGTTGTAATTATTATAGCGGTGCATGAAAGGAAGGGTAGAGTGAGAAAAAAAAAACTACAAAAAAAAGAGAGGAAAATATGGGGAGCCCGTGGCCGCCAATTGTATTTAGTATCACTATCATACAAGTTAAAATGATAATAGGGATCATCATATTTTGATTCATTATTTATGTAATTATTATTACGATAATTATAAAAAAAAACTTTCCGGATCATTCAAAAAAAGAATGATCGTTGTTATGCACAAAAATTTATTTTCGTATCAAAATATATGGAATACCAGTCCTGACTGTCCAGTAAAATAACACTATCACTACTATCAAGCTAAAAACTTTTTCACTATTACTAATATCAAGTTAAAATTATATTAATAGGTGAAAAATATTTTAACGGGTATTCACGGTGGGAAAAAAACGGTTTAAGAAAAACGTTGAGAGTGGAATAAAAAAAAAGAAAGCTGAAAAAAAATAACTGAAAAAAATTGAAAGAAAAAAATAAATGGTGAGGGGAGTTCGTGACCATTCGGTCACGTTGGCAATAGGGTGTCAGTCCAGTGTTGCCTAGCAGCACCCATTAGGCATTGGAACTTCAACAAGTAGTGGAAAATTCTTTTCTTGGGTTGAGTTCGTCATCTAGACCAGAAGAAGGCAACGTTTGCAAGTGAACACAATACCTGGCACGTACTCCTGCATCGCGGCTAACCACCCTTAAAATTTATTGTACTACACACCACAATCTTCGTACAACTGCTCATTGGTCATCGGTTTAGCCCATCATGCTTTCTTGTACGACACTCTATACTAAAACCGACCTTGCATGTCGACAATAAGGACCAATACAGGAATGGTTGTCATGTCTTTTACTAGAGGCATGATGTAGTTACAAATTGTTTTCGCATCAAGTTTGTTATAGTCTTGCATCGTATGTGCCGTAGTGAAGGTATGAGACCCTTCAAATCTTCAAATTTCCCACAATTGTGACCTTTGAATAAATGCAGCTCGTACCCGCCAATTGCACTCTTCTGCAAACCTTTAACACTCCCCAACATATAATGTCGATGTAGATTTAATGACTTTTTAGCCCACCGACACCTTTATGCTATATCGCTTGATGGAAACTACACAATTCTCCTCCTTCACGAATTGTTGGCCTACATACAACTTTTCCAATTCAGAATCTATAACTAACCAATGAGAAGGTATTATATCTGGTAATCAAGGAACTTGGATAGATGCGCTGCATCGAGATCTACACTCAATATATGGGTCCTAAGGTCATTGCGTATGACAATGCCACGACTTGAGTTCTCGATACATTCTCACCCTCATCCGTGCCTTCATCATCAATAGCTTTTATTTAAAAAAAAATAGTAGCTCCTACATGTAATAGCCCATTTATGCCCGGGCTTAAAACAAACAAACCAGAATAAAAATAATAATAATAAAATAATAAATGTCCAGTTTATTTGTTACAGTCCAATACAAACCCAAAAAACAATTAAACAGCCTCATACATTACAGCAGCCCAAAACAGATTACATAACCCACTAACCCAATACCTAAAATAACCTGCTCGTGGCCCATTACATCCCAGTCTTAAGACCCAGACCCAATTACACCCTAACTACCCATAACCCAACAGACCCAAAACTAAGCTGGCCCAAGTGGCCCAAATGGCTTGCGGACGCAGGAAACCCTAGGTTTCCACTGCGTCGAAAGCGCCCCAGCAAGCAGCCCTTCCTCACACCGCATTCAGCGCACAAATGGGGGCTCCGTCACGAGATTCTCGTCATTCTCCTGCACAAAAAAGGAAAAGACAGTAGCAAAACATGGCAAAACGGGACAAAGTATTTTTATTCCCTTTTTATTTTTATTTTGAGGGCTATAAAGCCCTACAAAAATCTATAAAAATGAGAGAGACAGAGAGCATACAAAAATACAGAGAATATACAAGTAATAAAAAATAGAGGTGATTTCTGATTTATTTTTCATTTCGTGTAAATTTGTTATTCGTGTGAATTATTTTTATACCACCTACAACGAAGCAAACGAGTTTATAAAAGAAAAGGGCGAAGTTTCTTACCTTTGGGCCACCGTAGGCGACGGCGCGTGAGGCGTGTGTGCGATGATAGCCGGAGGTCGAATGACCTGTGAGGCCAGAGCAAATTCTTTGGGCCTCTGCCTATTTTTTTTTAAATGGGTGTTTAAAATGAATTTGATGCTGATTTTTTTAGTTTTTATAGTGTATTCATACAACGTCGTTTTGGTATGGTCTGTTAGTGACCAAAACGGCGTCGTTTAATAAGCCGTGACCTGTGCGTTGACCCGACCCAGGAAGGATCCGCGTGTTGTTGTTTAAGGGTCTAATTGCCCTATAGGCCCCTACGCATTTTTGCAAATTTACAATTATGTCCGAATAGCATTTTTTTTATTTTCAGTTTAGCCTTAAAACTTACATTCTGTTGCAATTTGATCTTCGGGCTACTTAAAGGGCCAAAATCAGGCCGTTTTGAAAATTTGGCATAATTGCCATATTAATCCCTGCAGTGTGACGTGCGTTTTGATTTAGTCATTTTATATCTATTTTTATTGCTATTTAATCCCTAATTATTTGCTTATTCTTTTTTTAAACCCTTTTTTTATTTTATTTCAATTCTTAAATTATTCTAACATTACATTAAATAAATTCATTTTTTTTTGTATTACTATTTTTATATATATTTTTATATACATTAATTTATTGATAATAATTTTTATGGATTGTTTATTTTATATACATATCGTTTATATATATTAGATTATTACTAGCTATTATTCATAATTAAGTTATTTTATTAAGTTTAATATTATTTTAATATCACATATTATTTTAAAAATACGTACATTAATTGTCATATTATATTTTTATCCTATATATTATACATTATTATATTATATTTTATATGTAACCTTTAAATTGTTTTATATTGTATATTATTTTATAATTTGTAAATTTGTTATATGTTGTATATTTTTAAAAATTTTGTATTATTATATTATATATTATTTCTAAATTTATATTTTGTATAAAATTTATTTATGTTATATAACATATGTTATTTATATGGTTTATATGAAATATATTCATATTAGATTATTATATCATAAATATAATTTTATTTAAAGTTATATATTACTTTTTATTTAACAATATATTTTACTTTTTTATGAATATATGTATATTATTTTTAACTACTCCATATCATTTTTGCATATTAATTCATTTTTTTATAATTCATATTTTTTATTATTCCACATCATTTATTTAAAGCCATATGTCTCTTAATTTACAATATCTATTATAAATTCATTCTATGTTGTTGTTTTATCTTACATGCACGTAAAGCTTTATATTTATTTATTTTTGTTATTTATTGCGTTATATTTTATATTTGTTTATCTTTTTATTTCATTCGTCTATCATTTTTTTTATATTCTGCTTTAGAATAATCATTCTATTGTCTGTATCACTTATTATTTCGTATTATTATTCTTTAATTATCTATTAGTAGTAATTGTTAATGAGATTTGTAGTTATGATAAATTGCTATTTAGTATGTATGTCGTAACGTATCAATGTAATAATATTACTCAAACCATTATTTTATAAAAACTTCTTTTGAATTGACGCATTTTATTCAAATAGTTTTAAAAAAATACGGTGATATTTAATATTTGAGGACTTCGGGAAAAATTGTACTCTAACTCACTGGGTTTCGATTTTTATCGTTGAACTTAAAATATTAAGTATCCCTTTTCTTTTAAAATTGAAATTTATAAATTTCTAAATCAAAACTTATTCTTGGAAATTCAAAACGTTATATCCTAACTTATTGGATATGATGTTGTGTCTCGAGATAAGAATTTTCTAAATAAAGGTGAGCCTAGTTTCGAAGCCATGAGATGTTATATGTGAGCCTAGTTTCGAAGCCATGAAATGTTATATCCTAACTTACTGGGTATAACATTCTATTTTTTTGAGATAGATAAGTCTTGGTTTTCTTTCTAATAAAAGGATCATATTTTAAAATTTTTCAAATTTTCAACATTAAGACATGATTTCATCGATTAGGTATCAACTTTTGGGTGTTATGAGGGTGCTAACCCTTCCTCATACGTAACCGACTCCCGAACCCGTTTTCTTGTATTTCGTGGACCAAAATCAATGTTTTATTTGTTTACAAAGTGATCCAATCACCCCTAAGTAAAAAGGGATTGGTGGAGACTCCATTTCCGTTTTTTTAAAGTCGATTCCCGTTTTTACCAAAACTTAAAAATGGTTTCGACACTACAAAATTAAATATAATTACATACAAATACTTACAAACTAACATTATGAACTCCAATTTGATTTTTAAATAACTTGCTCAAATTTTTCTTCTTCTTTGTTTTTTTTCCCTTCCTACTAAACACATATCTTCATTCTTTTTCTTTTTCTTTTTTTTTCTCTCTCTTAAATAAAACCAAAAATTTCAACAAAATCCAAAACATCAACAGATACAGTCTTTTGGCTGAGCTAGGTTTATATACTTTGGGTGGCGGGACCACCAGTGCCACATGACACAATGGTGACATCGCTAATAATTTTTTCCAATCTTTGCACAGCTATTCCCCCCCCCCCAAAAAAAAAACTGGTGTCTCCTGACACACTGGCCACACCCATTAATTTTTTCTTGACATTCTACCCCCGGTGTCGCTGGATAGCATGGCGGCAACAACTAGAAAATTATATTTTTTAAACAAAATCACTGGTGTCACCTGACACATCAACAACACCCATTAAAAAAATTCCTTGACAACCATCGATACCGTTTGACACGGCGGTGACATTTTTTTCCTTTTTTTGTCACTGATAGAATTTTAAAAAAAAAAATACACTAGTGACACCAAAAAAATATTTTTTTTAAAATGATAATTGTGTAATGATTAAAGGAAAATGGGGTGGTGCCACCGATTGGTCAGGCACTGGCTTCCATAGTAGCAAATGAGTCATTTTCATATATAATTTTTTAAGGTTATTTTCGTAATTAATTTTAAGATTATTTTTATAAAATGTAATAATTGAGTAAAATTATCAAAAATACCGATTTTAAGAAAAATGATCAGATTAGGCCGATTTTTTTGAAAAATTAAGAGATTAGGCCGAAAAAAAAAAGTGCTTCTAGCTGGAAGCATTTTTAGAATATTGGTAGGGAAACCCCCGATCAGTTTTAGTAACCACCTTAAATTGACAAGATTTCATGATTTATTGGGCATTAGGAGACCCCCGATGATCATAATGATGTATGCCCGGAAGTGTTGTTATTTTTCAATTTCACTCAATTCCGCATTGAGCCCACCAAAATTTCTTTTCAACCAATTCATATCTATCCTGGCTCCATAAATCATGTCTGGAGCTCTCCGTAAAAGTTGCTCGCATACATCACTCCAATCTAGTGCGACAACTGACCGATTTATCGGCCCATCCATCGGTAACCCGAATTGTAACTGCATGTTCTCGAGTGTGATAGTACACTCGCTGCATAGAAGATGGAATGTGTGTCTTGAGTCTCCACCTTTCCACCAACGCGCTTACAAGTGTGAAGTCCAATTTACACCCTTTACCCATAAGGGCCACCTGCAAAAATCCCGCATCTCTTAAGTATGGTCCAATTAAGGACAATGGAGAAGCAGGTAAATTACGAATATAGGTTTCCAAAATTCGATCTTCCGACTATATAAAAAATATAAAATATTAAATTTTAGTATAATTAGAAAATATTTAAATTAAATTAAATTAAATGTAGTAAAAAAAATTCTTATTATTTGCAATTGATCGACCGAAATGTATTGTCATTCAAATGAATTAGAGATTTTGTCAGTATTAATTTCAATAAATACGAAATAATTTGTAATAAAAATAATTTAAAAAATATTAATACAATTTTAATAAAAAAAGAGTCGAGAGAGAAATAAAAATTGAGTGAGAAATTAAGAGGAAATTTGAAAGAGATTTGAGAATGCAAAAGAGAGATGGTTGAGATTGAATGGAAAAATGAACGGTAGTAGGGGTTTATATATAAAAAATGGTAGTCACTAGTAGGGGTTAAGTGTTCTAGTGGAAATTGTTTATAAAAATGGGCTTAATTTAATAAATATTTTTTATAAAAAGAGGTAATTATATTTTGTAGTTTACCCTTAATAATTAGTATGTTAGAAAAAGTAATGAATGAAAAATGATGAATCGGACCCAACACAGACTATGAGCCATCTTTTATCATTTCAACATCAAAGTGCCTTTATTTAAAAATGAACCACTTACAATAATTAGCTATCATGTATCCTACACTCTCAACATTATCATGATATGAAGATAAGTAAAAAATGACAAAAGAACATAGTTGAAATGTAAAATATTCCCCAACTCTAATTTTCTTCCCCCATTTTCCCAAGAAACAAACAATTATTCTCTTAGTCTTACTTCCCACCACCGCCATTCCCAAAAATTGAAAAAAAAGAAAAAGAAAATACATTTAAGGATCAAATATGGACCATATAGATGATTTGTTTTACTATATACATAACTGTGGTTTTAACCCTAATCTTTGGTTCCTCAAATCATATTCCACGTAATAATTCTGCATCTGAAAACTCCCCAATACTATAGCTGGTCCGCTATGCCCCACTACAGCCTTTCCTCCACCGACACCGCCATCTGTCACCACCGTCAAGCACGCCACCCCTTCTCCAACCACCGCGAAATAATTCTCCAGCGGCAGTGCTATCTCAGCGCCGCCTTTGAAATGCAACCTCAACTCGGGTAACTCCACCGGTTTCCCCATATCCTTCACATCGAAACAAGGTCTCAACCCTGTTAATACCTCAACTTCACGAGCTCTACTGTAGTTCTTAACTTGCTTCACAAATTCTACAGCTAAGGGCTCGAATATCTCACGAGCCATGAACGTGAAAGTCGAACCAGAATCCACGATGGTACCACCATTACCATTTTTTCCAGGCGAGAGAAACTTGCGGGGAACCTTAACGCGGCGCCCACCTACTGTTATCTTCCTTAAACCAACGTAGTAATAAACTTGGAAAGCTTCTTTGCCACGGACAATGGGGTTTTTAATAAACGGTGTGTAGATTAAACCATTGGTTTTCCGATCCAAATCGGAGGTGCTATCAAGTATCAAAGTGCTGCTACTAGGACAGTCATCGAAGCGGCGAGAGATGAGACAGTAAGAGAATTTGTGTAGCTTAAGTTGAGTGGGCAAAGAAGGAAGGCCACGGCCGAAGCCGGCAATGCCGGCGGGTTGTCGGGAAGAGAAAATGGAGCATCCGACTAAGAAATTGGACACAGTTCTATCACCGAGATTCAGGGTTTCCGATAATGCAACCCCGGCAGTGGTTCCCGTGCCATAGAGGAGGAAGTAAGGGGGACATGCTTCAGTGCAGTTTTGGGGGGTGAGGCTGTTTTGGCATTCATCGCATTGGGTTTTGTTGGTGTGGTGGACCCATGAACACTTGGGGTTTCGGCAGCCGACGAGTCTGGAAGATGAAGATAGTTTAGGGATGAAGGAGGGGATAGTAACGTTTTGGTCGGAGGAAGGAGAAAAGGAGCAGTTTTTGCAGACATAGCGATGGGTACAAGGGAACCAAACGAAGTCACTGCCGGTGTCCATGACGAAAGGGAGGATTTGAGGTGGAGTGCCAAAGCTGAGAGAAATGGAGTAGCCTCCATAGCTGTGGGAAAAGAGTGGGGTGGTGGCGGTGGCGTTTCTGGTGGCAGTGGCGGTGATTTGGGGGTTTTTGAGGTGATGGGCTCTGGCTAAAGAGGAAGAGGCAAGGTAGCTGAGGATCTGGTACGGATCTCGAGATGGGTCATTGGCATCGAAATGTGTGAGTGTTAGTGGTAAATGCAAAGCAAAGGCGATGGCGGGGAAAATACAGAGCAAAAGAGATACGAAGCAGAGGACACGAGAAGACATGGTTTACTTGTTTTTTCTTTTTTGGCAGCAAAAAAGAGAGATTATTGTTGAAGATTCTTTTATTGGAGGGAGAGATGAGATGAGATGGCTTTTAATAATATAAGAAAGCTTGATGGCGTTAGGTTTGGGTGTTAAATTTTGGCTCAACTATGTGCGAGAGTTTGATGAAATAGGAACCGTGGAAGAACAGTGCATTGAATATCATGGGTGCATGTGCTGCGGCAAGTGATAGCGAAATTGAAAGCTCAGAACAATCTTGTGAAGAATGTCACGCTGGCTTTAGCTGTCTTTTTATTCACTCTCGACCTCTGTGTATATAAATACATGTACACATATTGTGTGCAACCCAAGCACGTGGTTGAACTTATATTTGTCACTTCCTTAAATATAAGACGAAATATTTATACGACACTAATATGACTATAATTAAGAAGAACATGTTATGTTATCATAATATATACCATTACTTTAAATTTTAAATACCATAATTAAATCGTTAACAAACCACCTGTAAATACACAAATCGCAAAATCTAGCCACTATCCCCCAAATAAGCCTCAACTTGGAGCCTTTGTCATAAATTAAAATCTTCTTTTTTCCTAACTAAAATTAAGATGGCACCAACCCAATTAGTTGATATAATCACCTTAAATTACGCCAAAATTCCAACTTTGAGATTTACAATGCAATTTTCACTTTGTATAAGAAGGAATTAGATAAAATGGGAAGTTTTCTTGAACTTGTTTCTAAATATGTAATATACAAACAGCAGCAACAAGGATTGAAGTCTTGGGATTTTAGTCTCTTCCCAATGTAATTTGACTGCTTGTAAATCCATCTTTGGAGAGAGGTAACTAACCAGATCATTGCTGTTTAGCCCTCTTGCGTGGTAGAAAACGTTCTCTACCTGCAGTAACTGTATCTTCAGGTCTTTTATGATGGTCACGCTTGGGTTGATCGACTGATATTTGTTTCTCCAAAGGGCTTTCTTGCACTGCTGTGTCCGGAAGTGTATCAATGGTAATATTTGGCCTAGAATCTTGGAAGCGGGACTCATGGTTTTGTGGACAACTTGTTTCATCCTGGTTCCAATCAGTCATCCTAGAAGACTCCAGAGCATTTGAGTCAGGCAACGGCTCAACGCTGTTGGACACATCTATCTCCTTCTCATCTTTCTTCTCACTCTTCCTTAATTCAGTATTAATTTCTGGGTTCTTTTGCATGGCCTCATTCGCCCCAAATGCAACCATTTTTACCAAGGTTGAAGTAAAAATCACTCAAGTCCCTCTTCCTGGTAACCTTTAAAACAACAAAATGACCATCCATCAGGCAAGTTAAAACATCAGTAATCGACAACTAGAACTTTGAAAAATGAATATCACAAAAATCATTGATGCCAAAGAACAAACACTCTTTTAATTATTATTATTTATACACAGACACGAGGGCCAAAATGTAAATCATGTGGATCAAGCTTTGATTTCTTTCATTGAGTCAACTGTGAAAACTGCGAACTTTATTATCCTTTAAAGAATTAGCATTCTAACCGGTGGATGCACATGAACAACATTTTCACTCATGAACTTCAAGTTAAAAATTAAAAAAAGAAAAAGAAAAAAGACATTAACCCTTTAAGCTAGTGCTGACTGCATTTTTGCTTGTTCTAGATTAACAAAATAAGTTAAACGTGTCTAAAGAAAGTCTTGAAATTCACTCTTTAACCATCAATTAATGTTTTCACCTTTTGAGTTCAATGTTACAATAAAATATACCAGCATAAAAATATATAAAATAATGGAAAAAGTTTTTCAACCTAACTAATTCGATGGCCCTAGCAAAGAAAGCAATTTGAATGAATAAAGGCTCTAATATTTTACCAGATGAATTTATGGTAATATATGATAGAAAACCAGCACTGGCATGTAAGGTAAAAAGGTGAAGATTAAAACAGTTAGATTGGAGTTGAACCAAGGTAAATAGTGATACTAGCAAGATGTAACAAATATATGAATGATAAAATTAAACACACACGTAGGCAAACAAAATAACATCTAAAGTGTGGTAAGTACTATAAAAGGTTTCATATTTTGACATGCATTGAAAGAGGAACACTTGAAATGCGAGGATAGAATGAGGTAAATGCTGGCATGAGGGAATCTATTTTCTTCGTAGTCATGGATGTATGGAGAAACAATATGACAGAGAAGTAGAAGGAAAGCATCACATAGCTAGAATTGTTCAAGAACACTAGACCTGTAAAGAAACCTGAATTCACCTTTCTTGATCATAAAGGAAGAACAAAGAATCTAAACCGTGAATTCCAGTAAATATTGCAATTCACACTCACTAAGCATATGGACAGTAGGACACCTGTCTGATTAATTAACATTCAAGTTGTACTAACTACAAGAGAAAAACAATTTCCTAAAAATGATATTACCCTAGCAAAGTCAGAGTAACACCATTATATGATCTGGAAAAGAAAAAACCAAATTAAAGCTATATCTGTTCCATAGTAAGGAATAAGCTTCAAACCTGTAACTCTCAGAACAGTCGGGCACTTGCTCAGGATGCTTATGAGAGGAAAATGAGATGTAAAACAGTATAAACAGTTTATCACTTCAGCAATTATTTAGCTTATCAATTGGTGTCAAAATATCATCTGGTAGAACTTTTCTAGATCATTGGAAACTACCGTGAAAATAAGATGCCAAAAAAGAAAAAAACTAGACCTGAAGCTTCTGTTTCAAAGAAATACGCCCATTAGCAAAAGCACCTAAAATAACTTATTAATGCAATACACATGAATCAACAGATCTAGAACTACAACAGTTACGCTACACACCGCCAAATTTGTTAACACTTCAGTACCCAGATCTAGAAGTGACAAGTAACATTAGATGAAGCTGAAGGAAAGGCTCAACTTACATCATATTTCTCCTCTCGAAGTTGAGGTAAGCGCTCCTCTTCCATCCATTTAGCCTGCTCAGCAAGTTTTTTCTTGTAGGCACTGGTCACAAACTTATCTTTGTCTGCATAAAGGTGATCCTCTTTACTTCTCTCTTTCACAAGCTTCCTCTCATACACTATCTCCTGCTCCCACTTTCGTTGCTCCACTTTTTTAACTAAATTATGAAAATATTTTGGCTGCAATACTAGCAAGCGTTCTCATCAGTGATTAATCCTACATTATATTTTAAGCAATTAATTGTACAAATTTATGTCTGTTATGTTGATATAAAGATTTACATAAGAAGTCAAGTAAATAAAAGTAATAATTAAGGTTATTACAATCGAATAATCCTAGAAACTAGAGGGAAATTTCAAATTTGTTAGAAAAATTACCTTTCGCTCCTCGCGATCTTGAATGCGGAGACGAACAACCTTCTTTGTCATCTCATCTAAACTCCATCGTAATCAAACACCAACGGGTCTTCCTCTAGCGCTTTCTTATGTTGCTCCTCAATCTTTGAAGAGAAAGTAAAAGATACAAAAGTCAGTTAAGTTATAGATATAGCTCTAATGAAATAGGGGGAAAAGGGAAGTCAGGTGAATCTCACATCCTTGAGTGATTTGTTCTTCCTAGCTTGCCGGGAAAGCTCTCTCCACGTCGTCGCCGGAAACCGAAAGGGCGGGGGAGCAGCGGCCTTGCCGCCGGCTTTTTCTGCTGAGACGGGACAACTTTGGATCCTAAAGTTAGCCGGGAGTTCTATTTCTTAATCTACCTATATAATATTTAAAAGGGTAAAAGAACCTGCTCCTATCAATTCTGATATTGACTAAATTAGTCCCTCTAAAAAAAAGTTAGAGCAATTTAATCCTTACCAATTTCGAAAGTAAGGACAATCAATCACAATGTGAATATGTTTCATCAATTGTTTAGCCCTTAAAATTTACACATTCTATTAATTTAGTTTTAATTTAATAAATTTAGTTTACAACATTTACACAATATATAAAAATATTAAGGGGAAAGTTGTTATTATATCAATCAAAACAATTGGTGGAAAGCATTAATGTGTAATTAATTATCTATGGTTGCTCATTTTCTAATTTGAGAGGGATTAAATTGCTTCAACTTTTTTTAACATAAACTAAATTTTTCGATATCAAAATTGAGAGGAATTGAAACGGTGTTCTTACCTATTTAAAAGGTGAATATTTATGAAAGGTCACTCTATTATAATTACCGGATTAAATTAACCGCTTCACTATTAAATATATCAATTTAATGTTTTTGTATTATTAAAAAAATCAAGTAAGGATAAATTTCAATAGAAGTATCATTTATTGTTTAAACAAATATCATTTAATGTTTAATTGAAGTTTTAAATACTTCGAATTACTTTATTTTAGATAAAAACAACTTATTTAATTCACTTCAGAATTAATATATAATCAAATTAAATATAAGTTTAAAATATTTAATTTTTATTTTATTAAAATATAATTTAATATTACAACAATTGAAGACAATTTTAAGCATTATTTTGGAATGAATTTTTTTTAATATTAATAAGTATTTTTAGGGATTAGTGTAATTTTCTATAAATATATGGGATTTGCTGACTGTACCATAATATATCATTAATCAAAAAATAAATATATTTATATGAAGAATTAATTTGTAATTACTTTTCTTTTTTTGAAAAAAAAAACAACTTTGGATTCTCACTGTTACAACTAACAAAGTGAGATCCAATTGGTTAATTAACTTAACCTTTTTTTAATGAATTTGTTACATTATTTTAAAAGTTAAATTCTACAATTCTGTTTTTTATTTCGTTAAACCGATTTAATAAAATGTGTTTTTATTTTTTAGAGGACGTAATTTGGAAAAAAAAATTATTAAAAGTAATTATTTATATATATAAATATATATAAGCATTAATAAATAATTACTATTTGAAGAAATTAAATTACATAAAATTGCAGGACTCCCAATAGATATACATAATTAATTAATTGAACTTTTTTTATACACATAATGAATTAAAATATTTTATATTCCTAAATTAAAAGATTTTATCAGATTACAAGGAAATTTAAAACACTGGAATTCAGAGTCTTTAACCGATAGACGTCGTCTAGAAAATCTCTTATGAATATACTTAAAATCATAAAAAGATTTTATTGAATTTTCTCTTAATTATCACTATAATAATCATCAAGTTTCACAGCATTCACCTTAAAAAGTTTCAATCTAAATCGGTTTGGAGTAAAGAGCTACAAAAGCAAAATCCTAATCCAATAGCTTTTTAAGGAAGAAATCAAATTACAATATGTGTCTTCCTTTTGATTTAGGATTGTCATTTATTTTATACAAATCATCAAAAGAATCATTGATTCGATCTAGAAAAAAACCATTTGTTTCGTCATACACATCGTTGAAAGATTTATTGATTCCATCGAAGAAAAAGTCATTAATTTCGTACACATCATTGAAAGATTTATTGATTCCATCGAGTAATATGTCGAGAGAGTTTAGTTGTCGAAGGCTGAAAAATTCCAACCCTTACCCAAAAAGATTAACGGTTCAAGCACCCGAGATTCCGTTGACCAACATAAAAGAAATTTTAGATTATTTGCAGCCACTTGAATCAAATTCCAAGGGAAAGCGGTGTTGTTGACACATTGGGGATGAGATGAAATCTTAAATCCATGCTTCGTTTGGGTTTATTAGAAGGAATATAATCAACAAGATTGCTGCTGGTTTGGATGAATTTCATGCTGAAAATACAAGGTTAGATTCAAATATCATTTAAATTTTCAGAATGTATTAGTTGTTTAATTTTTGTTTTAGTTGGAAATTAAAGGAAAATAATGTGTTTTTTCAGATTAAGTTTTTTAATAGGAAGATTAAGGTAGTAGTGATGTCAGATTTTCGAACTTTATATCAATATAAAAAGTTATGGATGTTGTTTGGATTTTACCAGAAATTTTTGCTTTAAAGATTACAAAAATTGCTTTTAAGATATTAAAAACACAAGTGGAGTAAATTTCAATGTAGTGTCAAATTGTTATCCAACCATTGTATTTTCTAAATTAAAAGAAAATCATAAACCAAGAAATAGTTAATAGATGAGATATCTTGGAACCAGAGGTCCATTGCTTTGTTTTCTTATCACATTGTGATATGTTCAATTAATTATATTGTAGTGAATAATTTTTTAAAGTGAAATAGGTCGCTTATATTTAGTGGGTACGCCATTGTAGGCCTTGCATTCTGGCATGGTGTTGATAAATGCATTCGCTGCTGATTTTTTTTATTTATGAGTGGATGTTTTTACCTAGGACCAACAACCTGCTTTATTGTTTCTGAGGAGACAGTGTCTAGGTATAAAAATATTATGGTCCCACAATTCGATATATTCAGCCATGCCACTCAACTGTAGCAAAATATTTTAGAGGCACTCTAACGTGATTTTGTTTGTACTTCAATATTTGAGGCACAATTTTCTTTTAGTAGGAATAGTAATCATTACGTTACTTCAATTGTTTTAATGGAACCTGGTTGATGTATTGATATTTGGATGTATTTAAGCCCAATTTGAATGCCCGTACGATGTTTTCTTCCTTGTTCAAGCTATTCAACCAAAAAATATATGATTTTTCTTCACATATGGACTTAAAAATGATAAATGATACGACGGTCATGATTGTGGGAGTAGTCATTCACCAATTTTAATGTGTTTTGGTTTTCAATATTCAATAGTGGCTCTTATAGTTAAATTGTGTATAAATTGATCTATCTAATTGTAGCAGCGTCATTGCCATTTTTCGAACTTTTGTTAAATTAAAAATATTAATGTACAAATAATTAACATAAAAAGTAATAAAACAATAAATGGATAATTAACATACAAATAAACTATCATTCAAATAATTTATTATTTCTCTAATATATGAATTTATTTACTATAAATAAAATGACTAAACTAATAAAAGATACAGTCCCAATTAATAATCTAATCATTAAATATATTAAATAACAACATATAACAATTAAAAGGAATTTCCTCAGGTTAATTGATGAAATTAAGAGAGAAACATAAGGAAGGTTAGTAATTGCGAGAGAAAAAAAGAGGACGTACGAGGGAAAGATAAAAATTGTTATTTAATTAAAATTTAAAAATAACATAATTTTACTTTTTTAACCCTTGGATTTCAATGGTAACGAAAATAGAAATTTAAATTAAAATATATTTTTTTAATAAGAGAGAAATTATGGTATATAAAGATTAAGACCTAATGTTAATACGAGTAATTAAATTGAATTTCTTCATAAAAATAATTCCCTTAATCGACTTAAGTTCGACTCGGTTACTTTAATCGATTTTCAATTTAACCAAACTAAAATGATAAATGTTAAAGATTTTTTAGTTTTAAGTGTCATATGCACTCTCACATATAAATTGGATTTAAGCTTCTTCTTTTTCTATTCCATTGAGCTTCTGTACATATATAATATTTATTATTAATAGTTTTGGGTAAGTGACTAATTTAGTTAATTAATTATTTTTTAGCTAAACTAATTGATAATTGGAATTTTAAAATTTTGATTTCTAACTGAATTAATTTCAATGATTGAATGATTAACGTACTTAATTTGATTTGATCGATTAAATATTTAATTTTAACTAAACTTTCATATTTTTAGATGTTATTTAAAATTTCATTTCAACAGATTTATTTTCATTATACCACAAACTCATCTGAATGAAAATATTTTAGATATATATTATTACCATAATTAAAAAAAATATGTATATCCCATGTAAGGATGACAAAATCCAAACCTCCCGTGGATTCCGGACTGGTCCACTCTGGATGGAGCGGATTTTTTTTATTTGAAAAGTAGATATAGGGCAGAGTCGGGTGAATATTTTCTTTTAGACATTAGGTATGGAATGACTTTGGTAATGACTTGCCCCATTCCACTATATAAAATTATCCTTTTGTTTTTTTATATATAAACTAGTAAAAGGAAAAAATGTAATACAGAAAATTCATATATTTTATGTTTAAATATTTTTTAAATATTATGTTTAAATATTTATTTAATTTTAAAAAATTAAAAATAACTAGTAAAAATTAGATTGAAGTGGGATGGGGTGAATCAAGATAAATACATCTACAGAAATGACATTAATTTTTAAGATTATATAGATCAGTGCAAATTCGAAGAAAAAATATCATCGACTTTAAAGAGGATTGCAAAAATATGCAACAAACTGTACCTGTATCTTATATTATGGTCCTCAAAACAAAATGCAGATATGATTTTATTATAAAACCTTAAATTAAACTAAGCAAACAAGTAAACAAAAATAGCCTGTTCTATGGAAAGAAAGAAAAAAAAGCCTAGATAAATATAGAGGAATTGTAGACCTACTTTTTTTTCCTTTCAGTTGCTTGCCTTTTTGGCGTTATGTTGGCTAAAAAGATCAAGCAAGACGGTGCTCTTGCATTTGGGGCACTTAGGATCCACTTCCGATAGCATAACATACATGAGACATCGAGGACATCCCACCAGCACCATCGACATTCCTTCAGGGCTACTGGGATATGGCATCATCGTCGTCGAGTCATCGGTCGGCTCCGAAGACACACATGAGCTTCCGGGTGACGAAGAAACGGATGTGTTTGGCGACACAATAACTTGTTGGTTAGCCGACCTAGGTGGTGATAACTCGAGCTTTAATTCCACTTTTGGAGTGTTTGTTCTTCGACTCATTATGTTTTCAATCTCCTACAATTATAATCGTGTATTTTACCTGTTTGATAATTGTTCGCGTCCAAAAAGAAAAAAAAGAAACACTATCAGTTGAGAATCAATGAAACAGTCGTCTGAAAATTAGAAAGAAAAAGGAAATGGAGAAAAAACGGAACGAAGCATAAATATAAATTCACCTTTTGGAAAACTGTAGATAACAAATTGAAGGGTTTAGAAACAGGGATGGATTCAGCTAAAAATATGGGATAGGGGAAGTGAAAGAAAATGAAGGTTGGGATTTGGATTCCCTGGAAACTAGTCCAATAATATAACATCAATTTTTTAAATAAAGTTTGGGTTTGTCGAGCAGATTGATTTTGGGACCGCTCTTTAGTTATAGAGTTTAGACCTTTACATATGCAATGATTTTCGGGGATGATGATAGCCAGGCATCAGATTTGATTTTCTTTATTTCTTATTTTCATCGTGGGTAGGAGAGTTTAAAACATGAATATGTTACAAATTTAAAAATAAAAAGTAAATTATTAGTAAATTTATCTTTTTGTCGTTTAATTTTATAAAGTCATTGAATTATTTAATTTTTTTAAGTTATTAGATTGTTAAAATCGTTATCGTATGGTCATTTTTTTTCATATTGTTTGCACCAATCAAAAGTTATTCTTCTCCTTATCTTACACAACTCTTTTTCTTTTTCATGAAAAAGCTTTGAATTTCACGAATATACAAATTAAAATTCAAACAATTTTCTTCTTTGATTTCTGACATTTACCGTTAGATTGATTTGGATTTAAGGTATGTTCTTTTGCTCGTTAATTGGTATTGATCTACTATACTAGTCATCAAATTGTCGCTTGAGGTCTGCTACCCTAAGTTAAAAGAAAAAGAAAAAAAACTTGACAATCCAATAACTTAAATAAAAAATTTCAAATAATTTAGTGATTTAACTGAAAACTTTCGAATAGTTAGAAACAAATTTGTAACTTAAATGGTGCAACAAGAAGATTCAAATGAGTAGTTTAAAATTTGTCCTAATTTATCATATACCAATTTAAGTTTATGATTAAGTTGGTACACAGTTAAGGAATGAAATTATTATTATTTATTTAAAAAATAATAAATAATATTATGAAGATATTTTTTATATTAAAAAATTTCAATAAATGCAAACTGAATGGTAAAATACTAAATCTAAAGATGATTATAGGAAGTAACAGAGAATTAAAAGGTGAAAAAAAATATAGAATACTAGGGTGATGAAGATTGTGAATTGGTTCCATGAATTAAATTAATAAAGAAAAAACATTTTAAAAATAGAAAAGGGCAGAGATGTTGGGTGGGGAGTCACTAAATATTGCCTTAAATAAGGACCGGAGGAGCTGGTTTCAGTAATTTTCATTGCAATAATAATTTCCAGCTTTATATTGATTTTACAATGCCTTTATCACCATTTCCAACTTCAATTTCAGCTGCTGGATTAAACAAACATACTACTACTATAATTTCATGCTTTAATTTTACAGATGATCATAATTATTTCCTTTTTAAAATAATATTAATTTCTAAACTAAGTCAATTTATCCTTATAATTGTTTGCATCTATCCCATTATTTAAGTTTTTTATCAACCAAATTTTAACTCTGATTGAAAAATATTAAAAAAAAATCATTTTTTCTATTTCTTCATCGGTTTACATTTTAGAATATAGATTTAATACCTCAATTTTCTTTAATCGGATCTTGACTTACTCATCATTATTTTTTTAACGATAATATATATTTAACTTGGTAGGTTTGCTGAGATCAAATTTTCTATGATTCCCACATTTATAAATGTAATATTAGTTGAAAAAGATGTGGCAAATCACGAAATTCTACCGTTTCTTAAAACCTTAGTCTAAAACTTTTAACTGGAATTTAGTCATCTCCCTTGAAATTATATACATTTAATTTATTTCATTAGGTGAATTAAAATTGTTAGGTAAAGCTCCAAAAATATTGATGTTATTCATAATGATGCTCCCGAATTGTGTAAACCCACTAAATAATATATGTATATATATATAATAAAAAAAAATGTACAAATATTCTTCATAATAATAAAAAAGAGCAAAAATATAGTTTATTTTTTTACATATTAATTTAATGTGATGAAATTTAATTCAACTCAAACTTTGGAACACTTGATCCTCTATATATATTTACGTACCAATGTAAAGCCCTTTAATTAATCCAAAAAAAAAAAAAAAGAGCTTACCATTAATTTATCTGAAGGATTTTTCTTCTCTCTTTATTCTTTTAATTTTCAATTGCCTGCTATAGATTCATATTTTCCATGTTAATATTCAATTTCAATAGAGAAGAATATGGACCAATTAGAATTTTGACTAGCTTTCAACATTCAAAACTTGGAATTAATTATCATTAATGTAGGTTGATTGAATGAAAATGTGGCTTATGATTTTCCTGTGTTCTCAATGCAATTTTTCTTTCTTTAAAAAAAAAAAAAAGAAAAAAGGTAAATTAGTAAGATGATTTGTTTGAGATAAGTTGCTATCATGAATTGATATATAGCTATTCATCCACGGGTTGATTAGTCTACCAATATAAGCAATGTTTGAAAGCCTCCCCATTTGAATATGACGAAGAACCGTGTTTAAATTCCATGTGAATGTATTAAATTTTAGCTAACAGAGTCACAAGCATTACTATCATGCACTAATAGCAATCCGGTCATCATTGTTAATCTATTTCGTTTATATAATAAAATAAAATGACCAAAATATACAATAGAGAACTCAGTTAATGCACATTTTTGGACCTCTTAATCTTCATCCAGATTGTTACATAGTTGAATGAGAGTTTATGAGAATGATTAGATTAGATGCATTATAATCATGCTTCATGCAAATGGACAAAATAAATTTGGAACACCCTAAGAAAATTGCTCATAGCATCATAAAGAATCACATCCATTCTCTGTTAAGTTCAGAGTTCTAAGTTTGGAACTACATCTTATGCAAATTCCCCTAATTTCCAACATGTAATAACACCAGATGATTAGTTAGCGTCAAAGCAGCTAAGTCAAAGAACTGTAGTCATTTAAAAATTATGATGGACAATCTATATTGTTCAAAGCTTCACTGCTTCATTTTAATAGAGGTGGATAGGATAAGAGGGGTTGAAAGAAGCCATATAACTTACAACTTCAAACTTGCACTTGCACGAGTAAACAAGCATTTTACAAACACCAACACACCGCAATCGCAACATATGTTTTGAGATATCATAGTCTAGTCCTCCAAGATTTGCTGCCTCTCGAGCTCAAGAACATGTTCAGTTAAATGGCTTATAGTGTCATTTGTCTTGTTATTGCCCTTGCACTGCAAAAGTTGCTGCTGAAGGCTCCGCACAAGTTCCTGAAGTCTCTGAATGTTCTTCTCTTGTGATAAGATGATCTGCAACAAGTGAAAGATTAGAAGTTAATCACAAGTAGAATAGCCGGCAAAAGATATGTATCATACCAAAAATATTTCATTATAATTTGCCTTTTCCCAGTAGCATATTGTAAAGGAAATAGCAATGCTCATTCATGGATAAGTGAATATGTGGGACTAGAACACCATAATTAGTTTCAAAACGAAATCAAGACTATCCAACAGATGCGACAATAGGTAAAAGCAAGAATCATTTTATCAACAGAAATGGAACGTGCTATGTCACATTTATGGCTTTTCCTCAATGAAAAGCTTCCCATAACAACTATGTCGAGCTTTGAAGGTAAAACCTGTGTAAAATGCCAGGTTAATCACTAAACATTTCAGGTCCTCTTGAGGAAAAGATGTAAACCTCAGCAGGAAAACAAGAAACATCAGCAATATTTCCAACAATTTATTTACTATAATAGCTGTTAAAGCCCATTAACAAGAAGTATCAGTAAACTGTCTGGATATAATGGATCATATGATCTTGAACATAAATCCTGAATATAAAGATAAAACTCAAAGAAACAAAGTGAAATGTTGTAGAAAAGAAATTGCTAAATAGGGATGGAAAAACTTTATATTTTACAAGAACTAACCTCCTACACTAGAATAAACCAACATCAGCAAGCTGATAAGAAAATGAATACAGAAAAAAGGTTTTGGAATTAAGCATATAGTAAAAACTACACATATATTACACCAATATAAAATGTGTACATTTGAAAGCAACTAATGTCATTATTCAACTGTTTTCTATCAACAACACATAAAGTTCAAAATTTCACTTACGAACTAGAAAAATGTAAGAACTTGTTACCTTTTCCTTCACAGCTTCTTCCCTTCTGGAAATTTGTTGCTGCTTCAGAGTAACACTAGGGGTCATGTCAAAGTCGACAATTTGATGTCTCCACTCAAACTGGGAGGTCATTATGAGTATAAGCAATAGGAAAACAAGTAACATGGGTCTTGAAATCGCCATGTAACTCCCTATAAAACCTGTAATAATTAAAGGAGAAGAAAAACTCACATTCAGATTTCGTTAAAACCATATCATAAACACCCCTTCAATTAAGTGACAGTGGGAATACCGAAAATTCAACGATCTATAGTTTGTTCAATCTAAGCACTTGATAAATCATGAGATGGATATTTATATAGAATACGCAGTAATTTCATAATAAACTAAACCCTAACACCTAAAAATTACCTAAAAAGCAACTCTTAACGGTCAATTTCAGCTCAAAACCTCAACTTTCTGCTTGGTTGCTGAGAAATTTAAGGACAGGACAACTCAAGCAAAAGAAGAAATTCCACTTCTACTTTTTCTATCATCCATATTAGCAAAGGGAAGTGAAAAGTAATCATTTATAAGAAACTCCAAGTAGCATAAAAAAAGAAACCTTCTCAGTAAACGGCATTTCGCTTTTCCTGAATTTCCTTAACAACAAAAAGAGAAACCTAACTTTAGTATCGTCGATGAAAATACGCGACTAATTGAAAAAGAAACAAGAAGTGAGAACAACTTACAAATTAAAGAGGATAAGAAAACCCTAAATCCATGACGGATCAGCATTCCTCCTGTGGAAGTTTAAGTGATATATGAAGGATCAACACATTTTTTTTTTCTTCTTTTTGAGTTTGATTTTCCTTTTTCCTAGTAAAGAATAAAGCAACTGTTAATGGCGCAAAATTAGAATTCCATAAAGAACGAAAAAAGTTTCCGTTAATTTTAGTGTTTCTTATATCACTATTGTAAAGCACTAATATTAAGATATCAAAATTTTTTATTTTAAGCTCTTAAAATAAAAAATTTTGTAATTTTAGCACTCAAATTACATAATTCTTTCTTTTTTGTTACTCCCATTAAAAAATTTAACTGAAATATGATATGATTTACCTATATAAAAATAGAAACAAAATAATAGAAAGGTTAATATACAATGTTAGTCCCTGTACTTGTAAGAATTTGAGATTTGGTCCTATACTTCAAAAAAAGTTAAAAAATCAATTCTGTTAAATTTTCAATTTAAAAATCCTAGTTCAATTATTATCATCGTTAGTAATGATAGTTTCTATTAGAATTTGTTAATTTAACATCTTTATTTTCTATCAATCATACGCTACGCCATATGAGAATAATTTAATCAAAATTTTAAGTTGACAAATTTTGACAGAAAACACTTATGATTTTAATAATTGAAATGAGATTTTTTAATTACAAATTGAATCTTAATTTTTAACCTTTTTTACGTACAAAGACTAAATCTCTAATTTTGTCAAAGTATAAGGACTAATAACAAATTTTAACCTAATAGAAAATACTAAATTTGGGCCAAATCTCTCAGGCCCACCTTTACATACTTTTAATTAATTATTAGATTTCGGCAAACTAATTATGGAGGTGAAAAGAAAATTTTAATATCAAAATAATATTTATAAAAGAAAATTTAAGAATTGAATTTACAAGCTACACATAAATAAACTTTCATTAAGTCTCAAATTCAAAATTAATCCATAGATATTTAATTTTTTATTACTTTATTTAAAAAAATCATATAAAAGAACTCCATTGAAGTATGTCTATATCGGATGAAAATCCATTGCCCCTTATTTGTGCCATTCTGTGTGCCGCTCCGATCATGGTTTTACATGTGGATTATATTAATATTTCATTAATTATTAATTTATATTTGTTTTTTTTTTAAATGTTTAACATTACCGATAGACGTTTCTTAACTATAAATAGGAGGATTGTGCGTTGAAATCCACATCCTGCTTTATTGACAATAATGTTTATGCCAATCAAACTAAGATTCAATATGCAAAATTGTTCAAAAAATTGAAGAGGAATTTATTAGGCAAAAAAGTTGTTAGATTTAATCTGATCTCTTTTGATTACTGTTTAGATAGTTAGGTTTAAATCTCTTTTCATTAAATTTTTAGATTACTGATTTGTAGGCTCCAGATGTTTGTTCATATTTCAAGAAGATGGAGAAGTAAGAGACATATTTGAAATGCATTGATCTTCAATATAAAAGTTTCTTTTGGTATCTTGCTTCCTGTTTTGCTGATGATGCCATTTTAATTGAAGGTGGCTGTCATGCAGATTAATGATTCTTGTTGCAAACAAAACCATGAGTTTGTTGGAGCTTCAAATAGGATTGACAAGTCTTCTTGTATGAATACCAGACTCATCTTTTTATGACTATTTTCAATAATATGAGTAGACCTGTTTCTGTTACTTTGGTTCTTTGCTTTTCCTGTCTTTGTTCATCATCTCTAATAACATTTCCCAAGGTTCTTCACAAAAGTGTCCGAGTTTTTCTGTTATCATAGCAGATAACATTTACTACAAGCAAAAAGTAAACTTTACCTTGACAGGATACCAGCTCTCTGTGCGTAAGCCATCTAACAAAATTGAGTAAATTGTTGAATTTGTAATTTGACCACAACAAAGAGTTGTTGTACATTCGAGAGCCGCTCACCATAAGTCAATCAGTTCTCCATCTTTTGAACTATGAACAAACATGGTGAGCTTTCAAATGAGCAATACCAAAACAAGTCAATTATTTCTCTATCAAAAGAGATCAGATTACAGAAAATGGAAAAATACCAAAACTTGAACATTGTTGGGACAGGATGATTCTTGATTTTTGGATGACGAATCAAACCCAGAAAAAGAAGTTTGAAAATAATTTTTTTGGCGAAGAGAAAGAAATCGCACCATCCTCTTTTGCTCTTCGAATTTGTAGGCAACTTATAATAAAATATTAATATAATCCACATGTCGAATCATGATTGGAGGGGCACACATAGGGGCAGGGGATTTTTATCCAGTTTTTATATATATATATATTTAAAAAATATGTATCTGCAAAATTAAATCTCCGTAATCGAATTATGTGTCAAAATTGAAACTTTTAGAACATAAAAGATGGAGGAAATATTAGATGATGCATAAGATTCAATGTCACAAGTTGTTCAACAAAGTAGCATATACCTGAAGATTTTTACAGGCTTGGAACCCTCCTAATAAAACAATAAGAAACAAAGCCACCAAAGTAAGGATGACAAAAGTTGCATAAATGAAGCGGAGATTGGCAGTCGACGGTGAAAACAAAGATAACAACCATTTTGGTGAGTCCCCAGACTTGGGAGATGTTAGTTTCTCAATTGACATCTCCCCAACACCCCGTTCTAACTCTGTCGATGCTTTTGCAGCCACCACATAGTCTGCCGCTTTAGGCTTCCTCAATTTGATTCTCCGGTTTGCCGTGCCCTGTAAATGGGCTACATGGGCTTCATTCTCTTTCCTTGGCTGCTCACGTCTCCTCTGACCCGCGTCTGAACTGCTCGCAATCCTAGGCGAGATATCTGGTCTAGCTGACAAGGGCGTTTCATCAAGCTTGATTATATCATCTTTCAGTATCTCAGCAAAGTAATCTTCTTCAGCATCGGAATCCTGGAATTTTAAGCAAAAACATATCAGAATCCCGGGGGGTTTCCACAATCAAAAGTACGAAATTGAGTTCATATGCATGAATACTATGTGGTACCAGGATAACTTCTTATGAACAAACCTTCTGAGGTGTAGAAGAGTCTGTTGGTCCGACTTCATTGGAAAGTTTTTGCTCGGATTCGGATGCGGAATCGAATTGCTCAATAGAATGAGAATCGTAACTACTAGTACCCTTCTTCAAATAGGCTTTGTCCCCTTTGTAAGTGCCAATCTGGTCAGCACCACCATTTGAGGTAGCACAGTTGCTGTCATGCATAGGTGACAGCTGCGGTGCATTCCGAGGAGCCCGGCTTGATGTGTTATTCAGACGAAACTCACTATTCTTCCTGAGGCGGCAAACAACTAGGGAATCCTACAAATTCACAAAGCAAATGTCACAAATAATTTCAAGATCAATTGATGACTAATATCTTTCCATCAAAAACCCCATAATAGCAATTGAAATCAACCCAGAACTGCATGCATCATGAACTGCATAGATATAAGCATATTGCTTGACTACAAATATGAACTTACGACATATTTCTCTCTGATACTAGTGCCAACCATTGTCTTCGAGTTAATTACCCTTTCTTGTTAATAGATTTTCCGACTAGTCTATTCGCACAGTTTCCTATTCGAAACAGCTAGTAAATTTTGCTGTATTCGGGAAGAAAAAATGCTTCAGTAGGATAGGTTCTACAGCTTCTAAAACATATACTAGCAATTTTTGTTCATGCCTTGTAACTATGTTTGTTCATTTAACTCGTCATTTTCTCTTAAGTACACACATCTATGTCTGACAAATCCAAACATGAGCATAGGGTCTTCCAAATATATGAAAAGATAGAACAAAAATGCAACATCTTGAGTAAATACCCTTGGATTGGAACCATCATACATCTAATAATTATGAAGATAAATCACCTGGGACTTCCCATTCATACAATATTCATGCATGATCCATTCTGTTCTTTCCCCTTTTGGTGCACGACCTGTGTGGAACACTAGAGTTCTTTTCGTACCAATCACGTTAGAACCCGTCTTGACATTACGTTCTTTCCCTGTGGCTTTCCAGTAACCCTGTTCGGTTGCGCGTCTACTTTGTGAACCGTTTGGATACTTCCTCCCACGAGCACAGAAGAAGAACCACTCGTTATCCGACTTTATGACTGATTTGTCTGGATAGAGAAAAACTACCAAAAATTAGTGACAACAACCTAAGGAAAAAAGAGATCTGGAAATAAAAGAACTCTACCGGAATGTAAACAATTATCTGCAGCATGCAAAAGACAATCCAGATGCTAATTGTGTAATTGCACAACAGAAACACAGCCGGATAGTGGGCAACTTAGATATCCAAATACGTAACCCAATGAAGACATTTTACCTAAAATTAGGTAATTAAGACACCATTCTCCAGACAAAAGTAGAAAACATCCTACACTTAACAGCTGCTAGCCTTCTTTGCAATTAACCAATCTCTATATCGAAGCGCAAATTAAGGTTCCATTCTTCCTGCTACATCAATTTTATTTGTGTTTTAATCAATTAATGGAAGTAATTTGAGAAATTTCAGTACATCAATCAATCCAAACATTAACGAAGAAAAAAAAGTACACTGTGCATAACTAAAAAGAAACGTTTGAACTTCTCTACATGAAGTAAAACAGGATATGAGAAACAATACAAGTTTACAACAGACTCGTATCATAATATTGGTGAGGCATCAATAAAACTCTCTCAAATTTTACGGCCACACATGATCTAAATTAGATGACAACTTGGGCCACCTTGAATTCTAATTTTGAAAACAGTGATTTTCAACTGCTAGGAAGATAAGGTGATAGTCACAGAAAGCACTCAATTCATTAGGTAAACCTCTCAAAAGTCAAAACACAGGTTTCAACGCCAGGGCTAAATTGTTTCCACACTACTTTCTACCCTATAGGTTTCATTAAACTTATGCAAAGCCATATTTTCTAAAGAACTAAAAACTTAAAAACCAGAAACAGTAGCATTGCTAATTTGGCATCAATATTCAATTTCTCTCTCTGTCTCTCTTTTGTTTTTTACTCTGTTCCTAATTGAAAAGACAAATTAGCTCAACTACAAATTATAGGTTTACCTTTTCCTTGTTTTGCATTATGTTTTAAAAGAAAGAGAAAAGCAGCAAAATGACAAACGCATAAGTTTTTCAGTATCAGCTCAAATCATGTCTGGGTTTCTACAGAAGGAAATAGCTTTAAAAAGCAAAATTAACAGTATTAGAGTACTGCAGTTTTCAAACATCTTCATCAACATACAAGCTTCACCGCAAGGGGCAAAGAAGAGCAGGAATCTGTAAGACTGCAATATGTGTGTGATTCTAAAGTTGTGTGAAGTAAGGAAGCAAACCTGGTAAGTCCCAAGGCTCATATCTACAAATTTCAATCTCAGGAATGACCTCAACACACTTCTCATAGCCCTCCAGCTTCTTTGTCAAGTAGTAAGAAATCAATTCAACATCAGTTGGTGAAAATCTAAACCCTGGAAACATTGAAGAAGCTTCTATAGACATCTGGGTTTCTCTTGAAACTCCTTCACCTGCCATCACCCTACCTATACTAACTTATCCTTCTCCTCCCTTTCTTTTTTTGTTCTTTCTTTTTTCACTTCTGTGTTTGGCGTTTACGTTAAAACATTAAATGGAGCAAATTTTTATTTTCTTTTAAAAAGGTCTTGTTTCTTGGACTTGTTCTTGTAAGTCCTGTTGAGTTGAGTAGGACGTTGTTGTTTTTGGGTTTCTTTTGCTTTTTTTTTGCTTTTGGTTTGGATAACTTTCGGCTTTCAATGAAAAATAAAGAGTAAGTTCGGAGAGGTGGTGTGCTGTCTGTGCTTTGCCTTTGCCTTTTTGGGGGGTTTGGAGGGTTTAAGGGTCTCTGAGTGTGGTGGGATGGAAGTGAGAGAAATGTCTGATTGTAGCAAATGTGAAACTTGGGGCCGAAGTGAAAGCCACGTTCGACAGTTGGTACGGACGGCGGTCGTCACATGACATCCCACGTGGTTTTGGACTCATTCAATTTCCATTACTTTTTCCGCCTTTATATAATGTTTTTTATTTTAAATCTCCATAAAAAAAAGTTTAATTTTTACTAAATTTCATTATTTTTAATATAAGAATCATATATATAAGTTACGAAATTATATGGGAAAAAATAGATAATATATTGAAATTTTTATATAAAAATTTAAAGAAAAGAATAATTACGAATTTTAAATATAAATATAATATATATAATAATATAACAGCAAATAAAGCAGTAAATGAGATTCTTTTTACTGCTCACACAATCCTTAACAATTAAGTAGTAAGTAGTGTGATGAAAAGGATTGAATTATTTTTTATATGCCCGAAGTTAAAAGATTCTTCATAACATAGTGTAACTTAAGAAGTAGATGTTATATCTAAAGTGGAGTCATTTGCAAAACAACAATTTGAAATGGGTGTGTAGGCTGGATATCGGCAGGATCCAAGCTGTCCCCAAAAACAGTTTTGCAGAAATTACTCGCCATTGATTTAGTCAACTGTCACATTTCGGCTCCTAAAACCTGCCCACTTGCCTACTTGCCACCCTCGTAAAACGTGACTTTATTCAATATCAATTTTATTAATTTTATTATTAAAATTGAATAACTTAAACTAAAATAATAAAAGAAATTTCAAGATTGATGGTGTTGTCTTAATTTTTATTTTGATTGAAATGAAAAAGTCGAGGGTCTAGAAATTTTGTGAGTTGTATGGATTAAATTGTAATCTTAATTTTATTTTTTTAAAATTTTAAATAAATAATATAAATTAGAAATTCATATTGTAAAAGTTATAATTTTTTTTTAGAAAAAGTAACAGAAAATTACATTAACTTAAGAATCAAGAGGTTCCCTTTGGAAGTTTTTCAATATTACCAAATTTTTCTCTCTATAAAAAGTCATTTTAGCTATGCAATTAACATCCTTATTACTTTCTCTAGAAACATATTGTGAAAATCAATTTCCAACCTTCTTCAACATCTAATGAATCTCCTTGATCAATACAGATATTGAGGATGTCATGGAACAATCTTCAATAGCCTTCGCTACTTCTATGCTATCGGTCTAAATCAAAATTTTCTCAAAATTCCTACCCAGCATAATATTCTAACCACCCAAAGTTCCCCATCATTCAGCATAAAAAACTGAACACTTTCCCAAGCACCAATTATATCCTAAAATCCACTTTCTTCCTTGATCACGCAAAACTCCTCCTAAAGCAGCATTATCAAAATTCACTTTAATAGCACCATCAGTATTTAACTGAACCCAATTATTCATCCGAAGGATTACAGTTCTAACCTGTTGCCACTTGATTGATCCTTCCTTATGAAAGGAAACATATTGTTTAACCTAACTAAATGAAACTTTGACAACCTCACTCGCACTCCATTGCTTACCTTGAAAAACAAAGGGATTATTGTTCTTCCAAATGCGCCACGCAATAAAGCCGAAAAGACTAGGCCACTCCACATCACTCAACACCAAACTATGTTGATTCTGTAGGCTAGTTCTGAGCCATTTGTTTAAGCTACTATAAATAAACCAACCTTTTATCTCCAATGGAATTATCTGTCCCCAAACTTTTTTTACCACAAAATAATCTTTGATAGCGTGTAGAATGTCTTTTGAATCATGTCCATATAATGCACAACAACAATCAATCCCGATCCCATGCCTCACATGTTCCATTTATGTGAATAACTTTTGTTTAAAATCATAAATTTAAACATAAGTATGTGCTTAAAAATAACATATAATAAACAACGAAGCCTATGGTTTGAAGCTAATTAATCGTAATAATATATAAAATTGATAACATAAATACATCAAATTATCAATACTAAATCCACTACAATTATTTATCATGATGTTGTAATCAATTGTGAGTTTGTGTCAAATTGACATGTGACACCAACTTAATTAATAACATTATACATATATACAAATGGAGATAATAAATTGTGCATATTGAAATATAATGTATGTAGAGTCCAATTTTGCAGCCCATAGCCCATTATACCAATTGACCAAAAGAAAAACAAACAGACTAAAAAAGGTCCAAATGTCCATTACAACAAAATTTCAGCCCAAAATCCAACAGACCATGCTAGCCCAAAACATAAAACAAAAAAGCGAAACCCTAATGACCATTGTGCATGACCTCCAAGTGACCTTCACACTCACGCATCCGGCCACAACGCCACCACCCCGCGACGTACGCCACTCCACTATGCCACATCAGTATCGTGCTCTACTACGCACCTACAAATGTGCAAACAAATAGTTGTAAAACGGGCTATAAAAGCCAAAATAAATATTGTAAAAGGGGTTTTTTTTTTTTAAAGGATATACATACGAATATAAGGAAGACGATTTTTTTTTCAGAAAAAAAACAGTACAAGCACAGAATCAAAGGCAAAGGTCCATTTTTTTTCTTTTTCGGCTTTCCTTTTTTCAAATATTTTCGTATTTTACTTTATTTTTATTCACTATATATATGCAAAAATACACTTACATAAGGAAAAAGGGAGATTTTACCTATTTCGGCGGCCGACGATTGGTGGGAGAAGGTCGGAGCTTGGGGAGGCCTGGAGAAACCGGAGAGGGAGAGAGTCTGTTCTTTTTCTTTTTTTTTGAAACAGGGGTGAAAATGAAAGAAAGGTGTGGTCTTTTGGGTTTTAAAAAATTAAAAGGAAGTGATGACTTTTAAAAGGGGTGGGCCCCGTGCAATTACTTGCTTTTGCAGGTGAATATGCGCATATTTTCCCTTGATGAGGAAATTGCGCAATAGGTCCTCCTTCTACGCGCGCCTGTTTAATTGCATCCCCCCTTTAGTTTTTTCATTTTTTTAATTTTTCCCTTGGATTTTGTTTGCGTTTTCAATTTGATCCGCACTCACCGTTACAGGAGGGGGTTTATTGCTACTTTGGTCCCCTCGGTCTTGCGCGCGTTTTAATCCTGTCCTCCCCTCTTATTTTATTTCTGATTTTACCCCAAAGTCTCTGTTTTCTATCCGATTTAATCCTTTTTCACTATTTTGCTATTCTACTATTAAAATTAGTTTTTTTTATCTTTAGTACTACTAATTTTTTTTATTTTTTTATGTATTATTATTATACTTACCTTTTTTATATTATATTTTTCTTACTATTACCTTTTTATTAGCGTTTTTTTTAATGTTATTTTTATGATTATTATTACATAGTATTATTATATCTTTATCTTTATTATTTAGGACTATTACTACTATACTATACTCATTATTATTCATCATTATATTATTCTATTACTAATATTTTTCTTTATTTTTATACTATTATATCTATTTATATGTTATGGTTTACTTTAATTGTTTTATCGTATATTATTATTATATATTGTTCTTTTATATCTACTATTTTTATTATTGTCAGCATACCTTTATTTCTTTTATTACTATCTCTTATTAATGTTAATATTATCACCATTTTACATGTCAATATTTTTGTCTTTATGTTTTTTAAAAAAATTCACAAAAAAAAGGGGTTTTCACAAAGGTAATATTTCGTGTTTGGAAGTCCGAAAAATTGTGCCCAATCGTGCTGGGTTTCTATTTTTCGTTCTTCTAGATCACTAAATATCCTTTAAAGATTTCAATCGTGTTTTTTGAAAATAAGGCAATGTTTCGTGTTTGGAAGTTCGAGAAATTCGTGCACAATCGTGCTGGGTTTCGATTTTCAGTTCATTTAAACAACTAGATATCCTTCACAGATTTTTTCATCGTATTTCTTAAATAAAGGCAATATTTCATGATTGGAAATCCAAGGGATCGTACCTAATCGTGCTGGGTTTCGATTTTTAATTTAGCCAAATAGTGAAATACCCTTTTTAAATTGCAATACATGAATTTTGGAAATCAGAAATGATCTTGGTATCGAAGGTTTGGAGCATCGCGTCCTATCGTGCTGGATGTGGTATTTCAACTTTTCGGAACAAGAGAGTTTTGATATCCAATGCGAGTTATCCCAACATTTTTAAATATTCATATTTTAAATTTTTTTTCCTAATTTTCGATATTAAAGACATTAATCAACAATACTGTAAAAATTTTTGGGCGTTGCGAGGGTGCTAATCCTTCCTCGTGCGTAACCGACTCCCGAGCCTATTTTCTTAAAATTCGTAGACCAAAATGTTTTTAAAGTGACCCAATCGCACTTCAAAAAAGATTGGTGGCAACTCTGTTTTTCTTTTTAAAGTCGGCCCGTTTTCCAAACAAAAAAATGATTTCGACAGCTTGGCGACTCCACTGGGGACCAATAAGAGAGTCAAGCCATAAAATTGGTTGATTATTGTCCTTTTTATCGAAAATAATTTCTTTTATTTACATTTACATGAGTTTGTGTTGCGTCATATATCTAATTTGGTTTGAGACACATAGAATATTTTTGCATTCATATTGCATGACCGTTGTGGTCACACCCTTAAGTGGGAGCGAGAAGCTACGCCTTTGTGAGGTTTTCACCTTCACATGGGCTAGGGGACTGCTTCCGGAGTACATCCTACCTATGGTTCCGTGAGGTTTTCACCTCCGTATGGCCATAGGGAAATGTATTCCCCTGAACTGAACTCGATCCGTATGAGCCTATAATGGGTGAGGATTGAGGAATCTGCTAGTTCGGGTACCCTTTCTTTAGAACTAAACCACATATAGTGAACCTTAAGAGCCCACCCTAGGTAGAGCCATGCTAAACCTTAGTGGCTACCTATGTAGTGGTTTGACATTTTTTTTACTTGCTTTGGTTACTTTTATGCGATACTAACTTGTTTTATTTTGGTCATATTTGCATGTCATTTCATACTTAAAAGGCGTTGATTCCTATTTTAATTACTAAGTTAGAAGGCTTGTTATGGAGAACGGATTCCTTGATAAAGTAGAGGATAATGCGCCATGCGTATATGGTCAGAGAAGACACAGCTTGAGAAGGGGTATAGTCTAACCGAGGGGTATATATCAGAATTATTGGACTTCACTCGCATCAGTGTGACACAGAATGAGCTCCAAGAGTTAAGAGATATATGGCCCTGTTAGAATGAAGCAACTAAGCAACTTTTCTACCTTAATTATGGTGATCTACCCTACTTACTGGACATCAGAGTTGACAAACACTTATTTCGGGCTATGACTCAGTATTGGAATTCCGCTTATAGCTGTTTTACATTTGGGGAAGTGGATTTGGTGCCTACAGATGGAATACACGGCTTTGCTTCAGAAGCAAAGGGTTCAGGTTGACAAAGTTTATTTCAGGGCCGCTAATGCACCAACTTTTGTAAAGAAGCTGATGAGTATTACTGGGATGAGTGAATAGTGGGTCGCGACACGAATTCAACAAAAAGGTGAAGAGAAATGCATTCCTTGGGGGAGCTTGAGGGAGCTGATTATGGCACATCCAGATGCCAAGAGGAAAGTTGACATGTTCGCCCTAAGTATCTACGGCTTGGTAATTTTCCCCAAAGCTCTGAGACATATAGATGAAGCGGTTACTGACTTGTTCGATCGACTTGACAAGGGGGTTACGCCAGTACCAGCGATTCTTGCCGAAACATTTAGATCTTTGAACTCTTGCTGGAGAGCAGGTGAGGGTAGATTCATAGGCTGCGCGCAACTATTGTTGGTGTAGTTCTATAGCCATTTCTGGAAAGTAGATAGAGCTTCTTGTCGGGTTTTTTTTACGAAGTACTCCCTATTAAAGGAGTTGGCGGCCGCACCCAGGAGAGATGACATATCAGAAGAGAACTGGATCGCGCTTCTTCAGAATCTTCAGGAAAAGGATGTGGAATGGAGAGCACCTTGGTTCGTTCCTAATGAAATTCTCTACCGGTGTGGGAGTTATGGTTGGGTTCCTCTGTTAGGAATCTGGGGAGCCGTTGGGTATGCTCTTTTGCTCGTGCTAAGGCAATACCAATCGAGACAGTTTATACCGGTAACGCATGGGCTAGCTCAGTTTGAATTCTCTTATAGTGGGAATAATTATAAGAAAATAGTTCGAGAAGTTTCTGATGTATGGAAGCAGATTCACCGAATGAAAAGAGTTGCTATGGGTCCAATGGCAACCCTCGAATATAATACATGGCGGAGTAGGAGATTAAACGATAATATCTCCGGGCCGACACAGGATGCTGCTCGATCGATAGAGGAATACCTGCAAGTAGTCCCTTCTGAGTTGGAGATCATGAAGCAGGATTTTGAAAGTAAAAATTCAGAGCTAGGGAAAAAGATAGAACAACTAGAAGAGGAAGAAACGAATTTGAGGTTAGATATTGATATCCAGAAATCAGAGGCTGAGAAGCTGCGGAAAGGAAAAAAGAAGGCCGAAGAAGATTTGGATAGCTTGAAGACCGATTACAAAAAGTTACATCTATCGATGAGGACTGCTGAGCTGGGTAAAATCTCGGAACAATGGGGTCAAGAAGTTCAGGAGGAGAAGGCCAAGGTTGATCAGTGGAATAAGAGGTTCCATGAGGCTCAGGCACAAAAGGATACTCTGAGAAAGACTGTAGGTGAGAGCCAAAGTGAGAAGCTCGAGTAACAGAACTAGAAAGGGCATTGTCTCGAAGTCGTACCTCTACGGTGAAATTGGAATCAAGCCTAAATCAGATTGAAGAGTTGAAAGGAAATGTGGTAACACTTGAAACGGTCTTGCAAAATAGTGAGCTCCGGATCCAACTATTAGAGGCAAACAACGAGCGACGGGAAGAACAACTTCAACGTTCTCAGAACCAAATCAGAGACAGAGACTACCTTATGGGGGAAGCCGTGATTCAGATACGAGAAGTGGCTGAACATTTACAAGCCTTAATTGTTCGGTGATGTGTTAAGTGTAGTATATGAGTCAGAGTCAAATAGGGGCCGAGAATTAGCCTCACTTCTTGAGAAAGTTAAAACTTTGGGCATAAGGGCTAGGTCGTATATGTGACTCTGTTTTATGTAAAGGATATTGTTTTTTAAATAAGTTTTCTATAAGAAATTGAACCAGAATTGACGTCTTTTTGCATTCATTCATTTACATTGCATTGTATGCATTGGCATTGCATCACATCATGAGCATTAAAATATCACAAAAGAGCCCTATTAACTAAACATCATATTATAGTTATCCTGGAACACCATTACTACACACGAAGGAAAACAAAAACCATGGATCAAAGGTTGGAAAGGTTGGAGCAGATGCAGAAAGAGATACAAGACCGATTCTGCAGACTCAGATGCAAGAGCAGTTGGCCAAAATCCAACAAGATGTGAGGGATCAAATGCTGGAATCCCAGAGAAGTATGATGAGCCAGTTAACGCTGTTGTTGACTGGAGCACAGGATAAAGGAAAAGGCCTTATAGCCAATGCCGGGGATGAAAATAAAAATTCTGCTTATCCGCCAGGCCTAGCCCCTGTAAATTCTCAAGTGCAACCTCCGAGAATGTCTGTTAATATCAGACCTCAGTATCAAACTGGTGCCTCAAAGCCGGAAAACTTCTAGACAGGCTCGAGCTCTAACCCTGGAGACAATTTGCCAAAGATCATGGTCCCGGATTTTGACGATGTAGTAGAGGGGGAGAAAGCAAAGGCGGAGTTCCCAAAGGAGTTTGAGGATCGCTACAAATGGCTGGAGGAGAAGTTTAAAGCATTGGAAAGTGCTGATTACCAATGCGAGGTGGGTGCTAGGAAGCTAAGTCTAGTCCCAAATTTGGTACTTCCTCCGAAGTTCAAGATGCCAGAATTTGAAAAGTACAACGGGACCAGTTGCCCTGAGGCCCATATTACCATGTTCTATCGGAGAATGAAGGGATATGTCAACAACGACCAGTTGTTTGTTCACTGTTTCCAGGATAGTTTGACTGGGGCTGCAGCAAAATGGTACAACCAACTGAGTTGTACGCAAATCAGATCGTGGAAGGACTTTTAGCATGTGCCTTCATGAAGCATTATGGCCACATAATCGATATGGCCGCTGATAGAATCACGCTGCAAAATATGGAAAAAAAGCCAGGTGAGAGTTTTAGGAAATATGCCCAGAGGTGGAGGGAAGTCGCCACACAAGTCCAACCACCGTTGCTGGAGAAGGAAATGACCATGCTGTTTGTTAATACCCTAAGAGCACCTTTTATCAACCATATGTTGGGGAGTGCCACCAAGAGCTTCGCAGACATAGTGATGTCTGGCGAAATGATAGAGAACGCGATAAGGTGTGGGAAAATTGAAGCTGGAGAGAGCATGAGAAAAACGGCACCAAAGAAAAGGGAGAATGAAGTGGGTAGTGTAAGCTCAAATTATCCAAAACCCATTACTATTAATCAACCAAGAGCGGTCACCACGGGCCAGCAGGCCCCATCAAGACAAGAGCCTAACATGAGGCAGAAGACCGAGAAGTTGCAGTTTACTCCCATACCTGTGACGTATAGGGAGTTGTATAAAACTTTGTTCGATGCGCACCCCGTAGCCCCATTCTACTTGAAGCCTTTGCAACCTCCGTATCCCAAGTGGTATGACACAAACGCTCAATGTGAATACCATGCGGATGTAGTAGGTCACTCGATAGAAAATTGTACTTCATTCAAAAGGTTAGTTGAAAGACTTATCAAGGCGGGAGTGGTAGAGTTCAATGACGCTCCTGGGGGAGGAAATCCGTTACCCAATCATACGGATAAGGGGGTAAACGCGGTACTTGAGAATAGGGGGAGGAGAACCAAACAGGAAGTTGCTGAGGTGAGAACCCCATTGAGGGAAGTTTGGAAAGTAATGCAGAAAATAGGGTTAGTTCTGCAGGAGAATGTGAACCGATCTCGAGATGTAAGGAACTACTGTAAGTTCCATGACAAGGAAGGCCATGAGATCCAGCAGTGCAACAAATTCAGAACCTTAGTACAAGGGTTAATGGATAATAAAGAGCTGGAGTTCTTTGACTTTTCCAAAGAGATAGATGTATGCGCCACAGGGGGGTCTGCAGAAAGGATCCCTAAAGTCAATCACCCAATAGTGGTTGTCACACGGCTAAGGGTCGATGAGGCAGGAGTGAGAATGACACCGAGGGTCGAAATTGAAAAACCCGTGACTTCTCCTTATAAGGAAACACTGAGGATTGTAATCAGAAAACCCGTAACTTCTCCTTATAAGGATACGCCGAGGATTGTAATTCAGAAACCCGTGACTTTTCCTTATAAAGATGACAAGAGGGTACCTTGGAATTACAATTGCACTGTGACAGTTTTTGGGAAAGAGAATTTGGCCAGCACACCCGACCCAGAAGCTGAGTCCTTTATGATGAGAAGGGGGGACGAGAAGGCAGGACCACTAGTTAATGAACCAAGAATGAGAGGATGAGGCGGGGAGTTTTGAAGTTCTGAAAGCCACGATGAGTACAAGTGTTGTGGAGAAGCGATTACACAAGCGGCACGCGCATCGTGATCGCCTTATCGCTAAACTCAGAAAGACACCGTAATGCGCTAATGAAAGCGTTTAACTAGATTTATGTTACTGATGACATTTTGATAAATAAGCTGGACCGTCTGGTAAATAACATAAGCGCAGATAATTTCATCTCGTTTAGTGATGATGAAATACCGCCAGGGGGCATGGGATCTACTAAAGCTTTGCACATCACTACCCGATGCAAAGGGTATACACTGTCAGGGGTATTAATTGACAACGGATCGGCATTAAACGTTTTGCCCCTATCTACACTGGACAGGTTACCTGTAGACAGCTCTCACATGAAAACTTGCCAAAATATAGTGAGAGCCTTTGATGGCACTGTGAGAAAAGTGATGGGGAGAATCGAGATACCCCTCCTAATTGGGCCAAACACGTACGAGGTAGATTTCCTCGTGATGGACATCAAGCCTTCTTATAATTACTTGTTGGGGAGGCCGTGGATCCACTCAGCGAGAGCTGTACCATTGTCATTGCACCAAAAGTTAAAGTTGGTGACAGAGGGCCGGTTGATAACTATAAACGCAGAGGAGGATATCATCACGTCTGTTACTAGTAATGCACCGTACATAGAGAATGATGCAGAGGCTATAGAGTGCTCCTTCAGGTCATTAGAGTTTATAAATATGACTTTCATCAGTGAAGGTGGCAAGGTCCCGGTGCCAAAAATCTCTGAAGCCACAAGGATGGGCCTACGGCTAACGGTAGGAAAATGAGTATTGCCTGGAAGGGGACTCAGAAAATACCTTCAGGGCCCGGTTAGAGTGCCAGGATTGGTTGACAAACATGATCGCTTTGGTCTGGGGTATAGGTCAGATACCAGACAGAGAAAGGAGGAGCTGGAAAGGAAACGTGAGAGACGGAGGGCACGATTGAATGGTGCTGAGATCACATGGGGTTCGGTGACTTTTCCCCATATATCTAATACATTCGTGTCTGGAGGAATTATTCATTCAGGGTTAGAGATTGTGAATAGAGAAACGGCTGAAGACATAATAAGAACTTTGAACATCAATGCTGTGTCTGAAGGGAGTTCGAGGAGAGGAAACTTGGCGGGTATTCGCCCTACGAACTGGAAGTACGGACAACCGGATCATGCGGAAGAAATTCCTGTAGTTTTTAGGACTAAAACAGAGTAATGTTCAAAACACACTTGTTGTTTCAAGCCTAGGGAACAATGAGAATCTTTTGTAAAGTATGCTCATGTTTAAGCATCTTTACTTTCAATAAAAGCGCATTTTTCTTTCATACCGTGCAGTTATTCTTTTGTTTCTATTCTTTCCATTCATAATCATAACGCATAAATAAGTCAGTCTTAAATTTATTTTCATTGAATATTCTTTCATACTTACCATAGATCCCTAGATATCGATGTTATGAACAACGCTGTTACGGACCCAGAATTTCCTGATGAGCAAGACATGTACCTAGAAGAACCTTAGGACTTTACAGATGGCGGAAATTATATTATATCCCCAGATTTGTTAAGGATGGTAGAGCAGGAAGAAAAGTTGATTCTGCCTCACAAAGAGACAATTGAGAATGTGACTCTGGAGGAAGGGAAAGAGGTGAAAATTGGAACCCTCATCACCAGGGAAACAAGGCAGGACCTCATCAGACTTCTGTTAGAGTTTAAAGATGTCTTTGCGTGGTCGTATCAGGACATGCCTGGGTTAAACCCTGATATTGCGGTACATCGTATCCCCATAAAGGAAGATTGCAAGCCAGTCCAACAGAAGCTCCGAAGGATGAGACCTGATGTTGTGGTGAAAATCAGAGAGGAGGTCAAGAAGCAGTTTGACGCTGGGTTCTTACGAGTTGTAAATTACTCAGAATGGGTGGCCAACGTTGTCCCCGTCCCTAAGAAAGATGGGAAAGTATGAATGTGCGTCGACTACAGAGACCTAAACAAGGCCAGCCCAAAAGACAACTTATCACTGCCTCACATTGACACTTTGGTGGATAACACGGCAGGTTTTTCATTCTTCTTATTCATGGACGATTTCTCAGGATACAATCAAATAAAGATGCATCCTGAGGACATGGTAAAGACTACCTTCATAACCTTATGGGGAACTTTTTGTTACCAAGTGATGACATTTGGGTTAAAGAATGCGGGGGCAACATATCAAAGGGCTATGGTAAACTTGTTTCACGACATGATGCACAAGGAGATTGAGGTTTACGTCGACGATATGATTGCAAAGTCTCGAACGGAAGGGGAGCATGTGCAAGTTTTGAGGAAACTATTCTTGAGGTTGAGGAAATTTCAGCTGAAACTCAATCCAGTTAAGTGTACTTTAGGGGCTCGATCAGGGAAGCTACTTGGTTTCGTGGTCAGTGAAAAAGGAATCGAAGTAGATCCGGATAAAGTTAAGGCCGTGTAAAAGTTGCCTCCGCAGCGCACTCAAAATGAAGTCCGAGGCTTTCTAGGAAGACTAAATTACATCGCTCGATTCATCTCGCAATTGACTGAGAAGTGCGATCCCATATTTCGTCTTCTTAATAAACACAATCCAGGCATTTGGGACGATGAATGCCAGAAGGCATTTGACAAGATTAAACAGTACTTGTCTAATACTCAAAGGTGCTAATCCGCTTGATCTGACAGCACCATTGATTCTATATCTAATGGTATTCGATAATTCAATGGGATGTGTGCTAGGCCAACACGACGAGACAGGGAAGAAAGAGAGGGCGATATACTACCTCAGTAAGAAATTTACCGAGTGTGAAATGAGATACTCGCCAATTGAGAAACTGTATTGTGCATTGGTCTGGACAACTTGGAGGTTAAGGCAATACATGTTATGCCATACGACTTGGTTAATCTCCAAGCTAGACCTGCTTAAATACATGATGGAGTCGACCGCTTTGAATGGAAGAATGGCCCGATGGCAAATTTTGCTCTCCGAGTTTGACATAGTCTACGTGAACCAGAAGGCTGTGAAGGGGAGTGCAATAGCTGATTTTCTAGCCAGCAGGGCGCTAGACGACTACGAACCCCTGAATTTTGATTTTTCCAATGAGGATTTGATATTTGTAGCGACAATTGAAGAAAATATCTCAGAAGATCGTCCCTGGAAGTTGAACTTTGACGGAGCATCAAATGCCGTTGGTAATGGAGTTGGAGCAATCCTGATATCCCCGAATAGAGACCATTATCCATTCACTTCCAAGTTGGATTTTGACTGCACGAACAATATGGCAGAATACGAAGCATGCATCCTGGGAATTCGAGCAGCCATAGACTGCAAAGTCAAGTCGCTAGAAGTATATGGAGATTCCGCGCTGGTAATCTATCAGCTCAAAGGTGAATAGGAAACAAGAGATCCCAAATTGATCAGCTACCGAAAGTTAGTTCTGGAACTAATTGAGGAGTTTGATGATATCATATTCTTTTACCTCCCGCGTGATGAAAACCAGATGGCTGATGCCTTGGCCACCCTAGCTTCTATGATCAGAGTAAACGAGCAAGAGGGTATAAAGCCCATCTAGATTAGTATCTATGAGACTCCGGCTCACTGCTGCAATATCAGTGAAGAAGAGGAGAAAGATGATCATCTTTGGTATCAGGATATTCTGCGATATGTAAGGAGTCGTGAATATCCTAATCAAGCAACAGAAAATGACAGGAGAACATTGAGAAGACTGGCCAATGACTTTGTCTTAGACGGGGAGATCCTGTATAAAAAGAGGAAAGATCATGAGTTGTTAAGATGTGTCGATGTTGTTGAGGCTAGGAAAATCCTGGAAGAAGTCCATGAAGGTGTCTGTGGGACGCATGCCAACGGGTTTACAATGGCCAGACAAATCATGAGATTTGGGTATTACTGGTCCACAATGGAAGGAGATTGTATTCGTTACGCCAAGAAATGCCACAAGTGCCAGATTTATGGAGATAAGATACATGTGCCTCCTTCACCTCTTCATGTTATGACTTCCCAATGGCCTTTCTCAATGTGGGGCATGAACGTCATTGGACCAATCTCACCGAAGGCTTCTAATGGACATCGATTCGTCTTCGTGGTCATTGATTACTTCACCAAATGGGTAGAGGCGACTTCATATGCTAATGTCACGGCGGCGCGATTAGTAAGTTTTGAAGAAAGAGATCATATGTCGCTACGGTATGCCGAAAGGATCGTGTCCGACAATGCACTAAACTTGAACAACGAATGCGATAGCGAGAAGTGCAATGATCGATTCAACATTAAGCACCATAACTCGTCGCCATATTCTCCGAAAATGAATGGAGCAGTTGAGGCGGCTAATAAAAATATCAAGAAAATTGTGGGGAAAATGGCTGAGACTTATAAGGATTGGCATGAAAAGTTACCGCTTGCCCTCTACGCCTATCGAACATCGGTTAGAACCTCTACCGGGGCAACTTCTTTCTCGTTGGTTTATGGGATGGAGGCAATCTTGCCTATTGAAGTTGAAATCCCTTCACTCCGGGTTTTGTCAGAGCTGAAGTTGGACGAGGCAGAATGGGTTCAATCTCGATATGATCAACTAAATCCAATTGAGGAAAAGAGGCTAAAAGCCATTCGCCATGGTCAGTTGTACCAGAGGCGGATGATGCGGGCTTACAATAAGAAGGTCCGCCCCAGAGTATTCCATGAAGGAGATTTGGTGTTGAAACAATTCCTCCCTATGCAAAAAGACTTCAGGGGAAAGTGGATGCCTAATTGGGAAGGACCTTATGTTGTAAAGAAGGCCTTTTCTGGAGGAGCTTTAATACTAGCCGAGATGGACGGTAAAAGTCTGCCAAATCTAATTAATGCAGACTCAGTCAACAAGTACTTCGCATGAAAATGGGCCTAGGCAAAAACCCGCAAAGGGCGTCTTGAGTTCAAAAAAAAAAAGGGGGGGGAGGCCAAGGCGAAAACCCGTAAAGGGCGCTTTGAGACCAATGGGGCTTTGAGTCGAAAACCTGAAAAGGGCGGCTCAGATTATGACCAACTCGTGATGGGGCACACAGTAGTTTCGCCACGCCGGAATTAGCAGTGAGGAGGTATGTTACGTTTTGGGGCATTGACAGAGTACCACGATTCTCCTAGACACATGTTGAGTTCAGAATGGTCTTCAAGAAGTACGTACAGAGAAGCTCGGGCTATGATATCTGGGGCATCAATTCCACTCTTATTCATTTTGTACCTTAGCAAAATTTACTGCCTTTGTTCAATTCATTCTTCACGGGTTTTGTCCCGAATTCCAGTTTCATTCATCCTCTACAATCTTTTTCCAAGCATTTCATATTGAAGTAATGATTCTTGAACAAATAATGCTTTCACAAAAGAAGTTTAGTGTATTACTCGAAAGTCTATAAATAAATACAAGAATCAAGTAGGACAATTATTTGGAACTAACTTGATTTAAAGGGTTGAATACTTGAAATAAGAGTCTAGCGGTGACGATGTATTCGATTTTGTGTTAGAAGTATCGTGAGAACAAAAAGCCATATTAGCGGGAATATTGCCTAGCAAGCAAGCGAGCAATAATAACTCAAAAGTTAAAAAAATTGGATCATACCAATGACATTTTGCATGCATCTATTCATTCGCAATACATTGGTTAGGAGCATCTTTCAATCATGACATCCTAAATCATTTGACATAAGCATAGACCCCATGAAATCAATTCTATAGGTAGGTTCCCCAGAGAACAATGTAGCGAAATTAATGGGAGTCACAGAAGAATGTAGATCTTATATCTACTGAGCAGGAGTAGAGTAGATCGAAGACAGTAAGCCTTAACCCCCTAAGCAGTAGGGTAACAGGCTGAAAATAGCAGATCGTATCTCTACTGAGCAGGAGTAGAGCAGATCGAAAATGGCAGATCTTATCTCTACTGAGCAGGAGTGGAGCAGATCAAAGATCAAAGCTTTATCTCTACTGAGCAGGAGTGGAGCAGGCTAAAGATAGTAGATCCTATCTCCACTGAGCAGGAGTGGAGCGGATTGAAGACAACAGATCTTATCTCTACTGAGCAGGAATAGAGCAGATCGAAAACGGCAGATCTTATCTCCACTGAGCAGGAGTGGAGCAGATCAAAGATCATAGCCTTATCTCCACCGAACAGGAGTGGAACAGGCTAAAAATAACAGATCTTATCTCTACTGAGCAGGAGTAGAGCAGATCGAAAGACTAAAGCCTTATCTCTACTGAGCAGGCTAAAGATAGTAGATCCTATCTCCACTGAGCAGGAGTGGAGCGGATTGAATACAACAGATCTTATCTCTACTGAGCAGGAGTAGAGCAGATCAGAAGAAAAGCCTTACCTCCGGCGAGCGAGAGTGGAGCGAGCCAAAGATCTGAGATCTTATCTCTCACCGAGAAGGAGTAGAGCGATTGAAGACAACAGATCTTATCTCTACCGAAAGGGGAGTAGAAGCGGATCGGAAGATCAAGCCTTATCTCCACAGAGAGGAGTGGAGCGAAAGCTAAAGATAGCGAGATCTTATCTCCACCGAAAGAGGAGTGGAGTAGATCGAAGACAGGAGATCTTATCTCTACGAAAGCGGGAGTAGAAGCGGATCGAAGGACTGAAGCCTTATCTCCACTGAGCAGGAGTGGAGCAGACTAAAAATAGTAGATCTTATTTCCACTGAGTAGAAGTGAAGCAGATCAAAGATAACAGATCCAATCTCCACTGAGCAGTAGTGGAGTAGATCAAAACAAAATTCCTATATACCCGAAGATGCAATGGGTTAAAGCAAGGCTACATCAAGTCAGGACTCAGCAATACAGGGCAAAATTGGTCCTTTTAAAGTCTTTGCTCCATTCTCGTTACACGACAACGAGCAAAGAGGGGCAGCTGTAGAGTCCAATTTTGCAGCCCAGAGCCCATTATACCAATTGACCAAAAGAAAAACAAACAGACTAAAAAAGGTCCAAATGTCCATTATAATAAAATTTCAGCCCAAAATCCAACAAAACATGCTAGCCCAAAACATAAAACAAAAAGCAGAAACCCTAACAGCCATTGTGCCGCAGCCTCCAAGTGACATTCACACTCACGCATCCGGCCACAACGCCACCACCCCGCGACGTGCGCCACTCCACTATGCCACATCAGTATCGTGCTCTACCACGCACCTACAAATGTGCAAACAAATAGTTGTAAAACGGGTTATAAAAGCCAAAATAAATATTGTAAAAGGGGGTTTTTTTTTAAAAGGATATACATACGAATATAAGGAAGACGATTTTTTTTCAGAAAAAAACAGTACAAGCACAGAATCAAAGGCAAAGGTCCATTTTTTTTCTTTTTCGGCTTTCCTTTTTTCAAATATTTTCGTATTTTACTTTATTTTTATTCACTATATATATGTAAAAATACATTTACATAAGGAAAAAGGGAGATTTTACCTATTTCGGCGGCCGACGATTGGTGGGAGAAGGTCGGAGCTTGGGGAGGCCTGGAGAAACCGGAGAGGGAGAGAGTCTGTTCTTTTTTTTTATTTATTTTTGAAACAGGGGTGAAAATGAAGGAAATGTGTGGTCTTTTGGGTTTTAAAAGATTAAAAGGAAGTGATGACTTTTAAAAGGGCTGGGTCCCGCACAATTACTTGCTTTTGCAGGTGAATATGCGCATTTTTTCCCTCGATGGGGAAATTTCGCGATAGGTCCTCCTTCTACGTGCGCCTGTTTAATTGCATCCCCCCTTTAGTTTTTTCGTTTTTTTAATTTTTCCCTTGGATTTTGTTTGCGTTTTCAATTTGATCCGCACTTAGGTGCACTGTTACAGGGGGGTTTATTGCTACTTTGGTCCCCTCGGTCTTGCGCGCGTTTTAGTCCGGTCCTCCCCTCTTATTTTATTTCTGATTTTACCCCAAAGTCTCTGTTTTCTATCTGATTTAATCCTTTTTCACTATTTTGCTATTCTACTATTAAAATTAGTTTTTTTTATCTTTAGTACTACTAAATTTTTTATTTTTTTATGTATTATTATACTTACTTTTTTTATATTATATTTTTCTTACTATTACCTTCTTATTAGCGTTTTTTTTAATGTTATTTTTATGATTATCATATAGTATTATTATATCTTTATCTTTATTATTTAGGACTATTACTACTATACTATACTCATTATTATTCATCATTATATTATTCTATTACTAATATTTTTCTTTATTTTTATACTATTATATCTATTTATATGTTATGGTTTACTTTAATTGTTTTATCGTATATTATTATATATTGTTCTTTTATATCTACTATTTTTATTATTGTCAGCATACCTTTATTTCTTTTATTACTATCTCTTATTAATGTTAATATTATCACCGTGTTTACATGTCAATATTTTTGTCTTTATGTTTTTTAAAAAAATTCACAAAAAAGGGGTTTTCACAAAGGTAATATTTAGTGTTTGGAAGTCCGAAAAATTGTGCCCAATCGTGCTGGGTTTCTATTTTTCATTCGTCTAGATCACTAAATATCCTTTAAAGATTTCAATCGTGTTTTTTGAAAATAAGGCAATGTTTCGTGTTTGGAAGTTCGAGAAATTCGTGCACAATCGTGCTGGGTTTCGATTTTCTGTTCATTTAAACAACTAGATATCCTTCACAGATTTTTTCATCGTATTTCTTAAATAAAGGCAATATTTCATGATTGGAAACCCAAGGGATCGTACCCAATCGTGCTGGGTTTCGGTTTTTAATTTAGCCAAATAGTGAAATACCCTTTTTAAATTGCAATACATGAATTTTGGAAATTAGAAATGATCTTGGTATCGAAGGTTTGGAGCATCGCGTCCTATCGTCTTTGGATGTGGTATTTCAACTTTTTGAACAAGAGAGTTTTGATATCCAATGCGAGTTATCCCAACATTTTTAAAGATTCATATTTTAAATTTTTTTTTTCCTAATTTTCGATATTAAAGACATTAATCAACCAATACGGTACCAATTTTTGGGCGTTGCGAGGGTGCTAATCCTTCGTCGTGCGTAACCGACTCCCGAGCCTGTTTTCTTAAAATTCGTAGACCAAAATGTTTTTAAAGTGACCCAATCGCACTTCAAAAAAGATTGGTTGCGACTCCGTTTTTCTTTTTAAAGTCGGCCCGTTTTCCAAACAAAAAAATGGTTTCGACAATGTATAAAAAACATTAAATTAAAACTTTGGTTGAGTGATAAATTTAAAATTTTACTAATTAAATTGGTACAAATTCAAATCTTATTATATACACATTTCTACTGGTTTTAAAAAATATATTTTTAATTGGTTTTAAATTTAATTTTTTTAATATTTAAACAAATTTAATTTAAACATTACATGTTTTAATTGGTTGATTAATTTAATTGGTTCAATATTATATATTTTCTTGCAATATAAGAAAATAATATATATTTTTAATTGGTTGAATATTTTTCTTAAAAAAAAAAAGTGATTTATGTGGTAACGGATTTTTATAGGTTTAATATTTGAATTGGTTCAACATTTGGTCAATGAGTTTAAATATTACATATTTTTCTTAATGCATAAAGAAAGTAAAAAATTTCCTAAAAAATCAAAGTCAATATATGCATATTTAAAATTTTTCAACATTTCCCTTTAAAACAATAATGGACATAATAATGCTTTTTTCCTTAATTTTAGAAATATGTATTTTGATTGATTTTATTTTATTCATATATTAATATGAATTTTTCACTAGTTTTGAAGAATTGGATGTTGATTAAAATGAGATTTTTTTTTTTTAATGGAATCCAATTTAAATCAATGGTTGTTATTGGAAGATAGAAAAGAGATTATTTCCTCCATCGGATTAGAACACGTCATTAATTGAAAAACTATGTTAGTGACTTGGAACTAATTGATCCGGTTAACGAAGAGAGAGAAGATTTGCCTTCCCTGAAAAAGAAAGTGCACTTTCCCTAAACTGCCAGGAAGGATGTTCTTGGAATTTATGGTTTTGAACTGTTTTATTAATTAAAATGAAAAAGAAAAAAAGAAAGAAAGAAAATGTGAGAAAAGTTCAAACTGTAATTAGATATGAGAAATCGTAATGTTGCATATTATGCGAAAGATGTTGGTTCCCACGAACGTAAGTGAAGGGTTAGGAATGGCAGGCAACAATGAAATGAACACGAAACAGTACGGTTGTCAACGAAGAAACAAAAGATGAAAAAACAGTTATGGTGGATGAAAGAGAGGAGTGAGAAACGTTGAGAAATTTGTTTATTAAAAGCACCATTTTTTTTAAGTTCCGACCAATGGACTGTTGTAGTTATACAAGAATTGACCCTTGTTTATTAAACAACCTTTGGATGGGTTAGCATGGAATGAACATCACTTCAATGATGTTCAGCAAATGCATGTTGTTCTAATAATTCAAGATGAGTCTTGCAAGAATAACATCCTGAAGGCCGGCCTGGAGAAAGAAGAGGACAATGTTGAGTTATGATACAACCCATGTGAGCTGTTGGATTTCTTGTCAAAATGCATGTTGGAAAGACATTCAAATCAACACTATCTGATGGGGATTAACTCACATGGATGATGTCGACTTGGTATGTATTTTATATAGAATACCAACTAACATGTTGGAAATAATTGACAAATAAAACATACAGTATTCTTTCTTTTCTTTTCTTTTTCTGTCAATTTCTTGGAGTATTATATAATGGTTAGTCTTAATCCTGTCTCAAATCATTAACTTATTCTGTCTAAATAAGTTCTCATTTGAGTCGTCATTTTTCATAATTGAGTCGTGGTTTGGTCATCGTTGTTGTACTTTGAGAGTCGGAATTTGAACCAAAATTAAAATTAAGATTTTGCCAAACTGTGAACTCGTACCACTAATTTGTATCCATAAATTATATCAAATTCATAGTCTGGTTTTTTGGAAGCTTGGCAATTGATGAACATAAACAAAGTAGTTAACAAAGCTAATGATGAAAAAAAATAATAACAAAGCTGCCTCTTTTCTTAGCTTATTGAAGTTCGGCCTTCACCTCGAGTGCTTACTACCTTAGGTTGCTTCAAATCATCACCCTTCAACACCGTTGAACCATTGCTGCAAGGCTCCTGGAAATGCATGGATTGGCTCCATTGCCGGGTCGGACTCGAAAAGCCTCCAATGGGTGCTATTTTGTTGCTAGATAATATGTGATCTCTAAGACTCTTCACTGATTTATATCTTTTTATTTCATCTTCATAATCCCAGCCTGCAGAGTCTGAACTTCCTCTTTCTAAGCAAATACTTCCCCATGAAAGTTTTTCTGATCGAGATTTCGTACCCTTATTTTCTTTTCTGATGGTAGGAATCCTCTTTGATTCACCTTCAACACGATTTCCACAAGCATAACTCCACTTGTAGCTCTTGTCATTGTTGTCCATGTTTAATTCAATGGAGTGAAGAGCACTATCAGCTGAATCATCAGCTTCACATTCTTCTCCATTCACCATAACTTCACCTTTATCCACATCTTTCTTGGCTGCTTGACAGTTCCCAAAATTGATATTCTTCAAATAAGCTTCGAGCTCTTTTATTCTCTGCAGATTCGGGGAACCATTGCCGTTTTCTCCATCGATTTTGGTTCCTAGGTATGTCTCGAGTTCATTTCTCAACTTCTCGACAACAGCATTCTTCTCCTCGAAATGATGTTTAGCCTCGGAAAGCTTCATCTGAACTCGCTCCTCTCGTAAAACATCGGCAAAATGAAGCATTTCCCGTTCCTTCTCCACTTCTTCCCTCACTTTAGCTGTCTCTCTTTTCAGTTCTTCAGCTGTGGCTCGATCTTCTCCCATACCTTTAGCTAACTGATCACAGACTTGCTCCAATATTTCCTTTGCCCTCTTCTCACTCTTGAGCTCTTTCGTTGCCTTTGACAGAGATGCATTTGTATCTGCCAATTCTTTTCCGAGCTTCTTGTTCAATCTCTCTGTTTGCCTCCGGAGTTTCTTCTCCACCTCGAGCTCTTCCGCTACGCATGCTATGGCATCACGGATTCTCTCACGCTCCTTTCTCTTCCAGGCTGCTTTTTCTTCTGCAAAACACCTCATTAGGTACTCTGTTTCATCACAATTAGATCGTCGCTCACGGATCAACTGATCAACTTCGACGCGAGCTCGATCAAGTTCAACACGTAGGGCAGATATAAGGGACATGCTGGATGAATTTCGCTCTTCGAGTCCGCATACATGATTCAAAACTTTCAAGAGTTCTTTCGAAGTGGCAAGGCTATTTCGAACATCCTTTAAACGAGTTCCGATCCCAGTTATGCATCCGTCATGATCATTACCTCTAGAATGAGTTTCAATCTGCAACATTAAGGATTCGACTCCACGTTTAAAGCAGTAAATTCTCAAGTGAAAAAACGACTGTTGGTTAGCAATTCAAAAACCTTAAGAACCACATCTAATACAAATATCTTGTTGAAAATGAAATGGCGGGTATTTCTTTGCAGATGTCATTATCAAGGTTTTATTAAAATTTTACCCAGTTCTAAAATATGAATTCCCAGCAACAAATATTGAAGAAAGACTCATTTAGAGGGGAAGAAAAATAAAAAAGGACATGTAGTTGCTGAAAATGACACCTAAGAATCCCTCACTGAAAGAGAAAAGGGGGACTAAAAATTAAGCGCAAAGGAAAAAGATTTTCAAAATTGTTCCATTACCTCCATTAGACTGGCATTGCCAACAGAGTCCAAATCAGTTAATTGAAGCTTTGGAGAAACAACTGAAGATCTCCTCTTATGAGCTTTGATTCTGGGTCGGTCCATTTTCTGTAAAATTCAAAACTTTCAGTAAGGATTTTTAGGGGGCAAAGGTCATCGAAATCTTGAAATTTAGAAAAAGCAAAAGAATCCCACCTCTGAAATAGGAGTATAAGTGGGATCAGACAAACTGAGCGGCAAACTATGAGGCATTTTGGCAACTATGGGCGGTTTTCTCCTCCTATATTTCTTCTCCAAATCTTCCATAGCTTTTGGGGAAGGGATTTTATTACTCTCCCACAAAGTGGCGGCAAGTTTTCTAGCGGAAACTGAGCCTTCTTTGGTTTTAGAAACATTCTTTGGTGAAACTTTGGAGGGAAATTCAACACTTGGGATTGCTAAAGACGGTGACTTGGTTGTAGCCGTTATCCATGTAGGAACAGGGGTGGTTGATCCAGCTCTTTTTTGCACCAAAATTGCACGCTTGAATCTGTATTTTTGGATCAACGATGACGATGAAGATGATGAGCAACCTCGTTTCCTAATCTTACACACCCTTTTACCTTTCCCCTCCACGTTTTGGTGTGGTTGCCATGACATTGTAAGTTATATATATATATGATTCTCGCAAGAATTTCGCCTCAAAATCTCAAACTTGAAGACCCAATGTAAAGACTTTAAAGTATTTGCAAACCAAATATACTAGAAATAATGGCAGAGGATCTCATAGGAATTTTGAGCAAAGAATAAAGATTTGAGGATCTTTGTTTTGATTTTTAAAACGATGGAAAGTTTTAAACATGACAAGTAGAGGGAGCGAAAAAAGATGATGAAAGAAAGCAATGAGCATGGTTTGCTTTAGTGGCAAGTCCTCAACTTATTGCCTTGAATTCATCAAAGAAAGCAAAGAAAGCGGACAATCAAAGATTTTTCTTCTCCTTAAGGATTTTTACAGATCAAAAGACACAAACATCAGGAAAAAAAAAACAAAAACAAAATGCGATTGTTGAAAGATTTGAAAGAGAGAAAGACTTTGCTTTTCAAGTAAATTTGTTTTTGTCTTTTTGGCTTTCGTTCAGAAAACTTAAGAGGGAAAGGAAGGAAGAGAAAATAGTGAGAAAAGGAGAACGTGGTGAGAAAGGGTTGGGTGCATTGAGTAAATAAACGTTGAAAATCTCAACTTTTTCTATTTATTTTCGACCCCCCTAATAATAATATCACCCCAATTTTTATTTTAATTTTTTTGCTCATTCATTACTATCAATTTATTTTTCATTTTTTTATGTTTTTTATTCAAGTACTATTATTTTTAGCTTAATAATTGTTATTTGGTCGGATGTATTTGATAAAGATGTATATTTTAATACTTCAAAGTAATTATGTTAATTTTATTAACATTTAATTCGAATTTTAAAGTTGATTTGGTGGAAGTTATTGCTGATATTATTATATTTGATTTTTTATGATTTTGTTAAAATAATAAATTTAGTGTTAATTGTGAATTTATTTAAATTTTCATTTAATTTATTAACTACAATTGGATGAAATTATTTGAATTCAAGTTTTAGGGTCAATTTAATGAATATTGTTAGCTAATTATGAATTTTTCACCAAATCAACTTTAAAACACAAATTAAAAACTAAAAAGTTAATATTATTTGCTTGAGGTGGTACCAAAATGTATAACTTTTGTCATATGCATGTATCACATTTGACCAAAAATAACACATGTATTACATTAGAAAAAAGTGTCAAACTTAAGTACCAGATTATATATTAAGCCTTAATTTTTATTAGAAAAATTATGTGATAGGTCCTTATACTCTTAACGAAATTGGAATTTAATCTCTTTACTTTTATTTCTAGGAATTTAATCTATCTATTTTTCAAATTTTAAATTTTAGGTCCAGTTGTTAAGGCTATTAAAATTATTTTATTAAATTTAAGTTCATTACAACATCATTTTGAATATTTTTTACAATTAATTTAAAAAAATCAAGATTTTTCAAATAATATAATTACATTTTGCACTTAATTTAGTAGTTAATGTTTTGAATTTTTTAATTTATCAAATAATATCTAATAGGAAAAAGATATAGCGGAAATCACTATGGATGGGGGAAATGAAATTTTGAATTATGTGACATTGTATTTATGAGAAAATATTAGTACAGGTTTTTAGATTTCATAAGTATGGTTGGAGGTTTATAAGTGTCTTATAAAATATAATAAAATATTTTAAAAATAAATATTTTAAAACACATAAAGCAATTTTTTAAGATTATTTATAGAATAAAAAAATATATTGTCAGTGTACTAAAATATATAAAAGGAAATTAAAATTAAAAACTAATTTTATTTCCATGTTTCTTTTCTGATAACATGTGGTTTTCAAAATGAATTTTGAAATTTTTTTACACAATGCATGAATTTTGAAATTTAAATGAGTTTTTATTTATAGTTTCTGAAGACATTCAAAATTTCAATTATTTGAGTAAATGTATTTCAAATTAAAAATATGATTTAAAAGCACCCCATTTATTAATAGTAACTTTGAATCAAACTTTGTCAAAAAAAAAAAAAAAACTTTGAATCAAACATAGAATCTATAATAATAATAATAATAATAATGTTGTATGAATTTATAACAACCACAAATTCACAATGAATGTCGTTAGTTTTTGCAGAATTCTTTATAATTAAGAGGCATAATTGCATAATCACTCTCAATGTTTCGGGGTTTTTTTACATTAGCCCTTACATTTTCTTTTGTTGCAATGTCACCTGCAACGTTGCAAAAGGTTTTAAGTAAGGTTAAAATTGACGAAACCGTAAGTCAATGGACAACTTTTTTGTGCCACGTGGCATGACACTTTTTGGCTAAAAAGTACTTTTGAGCAAATTTTAAAATTTTCTGCTTTTGCTTTTAGTTAAAAAATATGTTAAAAACATTTTTAAAAAGTTTAAAAACATCTTATTTAGTCATATTTTTATCTTAAAAATATTTTTTGTTTCAAAAGTGCTTTTTAGAAGCAATAATAAATTGATTTTTAGTTGATGACATGGTTTATGTGGTATTTTAGGTTAAAATTTATTTAAAAAAATCAAAATAAATAGAAACTTTAAAAAAGCAATAAAGTATTTATATAAATTCAAAAAATTAAATGTAAAAAAATTAAAAATCTTATATAAAATTTACAAAATTTTTAAAAAAAGCTTAAATTTATAAAAATAAATTTTAAAAATATTACAATAAAAAAGTCACACCAGTATTGACATGTCATGCCACGTCAGAGAAAATGTTGATATCTAAGATTGCAACAAAAAAAACATTAAGAGCTGATATGAAAAAACCCTGAAACATTGAGGGTGCGTTTTGCAATTCTGCCTATTACCCTACCCCCCCTCCCAAAAAAAAAAAAAAAAAAGATGATCAAAGTATGCGTTGAATGTTGAAATTTTGACTTTTTTAGTATGCATCAAGTATTAATGCTTGTCAAGTATATACTGCATTCGCAAAATGTTTAAATTGAGGATAAATTTAAAATTTTTAGTTTAATATACAATTTAATATTTAAACTTTGTTCTGGTGTATTTATTAATATAATTTTTTTATTATATTTTAAATATATACATGATATTTTAGTTTCGATTCAATTATATAAATTTTAAAAAATAAATACATCAATTTATATTATATTAGATAAATATAATTATTTATTGATAAAATATGTAAATTTAAAATAATACTATACTGATAATTGTGTTAAAATAAAAGTTGATATCTAAAATTCTATATTGGAATAGAACTTTGTGTAATTTTGAGGTTTGTCCCAATATAAAAAAGAGTGAGAATGGATTTTAAGAAAAAAAAACATGAAAGTAGGTGAAATTTCGTATTAAATTACATTGATATGTAAAATGGAGATTTAAAACAACCTAACTGGTAAATGCTAAAATGGAAAGTGAAACAATTGGAGGGATTATTTTGAAAGCAATTGGAGGCATTGAGGAGAAAAGAATTGGGATAAATGGGTTCATGGGAAAAGTATAAAATAGAAGAAGGGGCAGTTTGGAAATAGAGAAAAGTTGAGAGCAATAATTGTGGACCACACATCCCTAACTGTACCAGTCAATCAATGAGTGAATAAAAATGAAAATTGTGAAATGCATTGGAAGGAGAGGTATGGGCCATGACTGAGGCCGCAGGGACCCTACTAACGGCTCAAATTGTTTTTAATTTTCGTTTTCTTTCTCTCAACACAGAAAAAAGAATATCTCAAACAATATGCGATAGGTTGATGGTTATGATATTCATCATTTGAATCACATTAATATTATTATTAGGAGTTTCAGGGTAGGTTTGGATAGGCGATTGAGTGCGGTACGGTGCGTTTAGCTTATTTTTTGTCTCACGCTATAGTATTGTTACAGTATCTAATCTCACCACACTGCTATTTTTACACTAACCACAGGTAAACGCACCGCCAATCTAAACTCACTTTCAGTAAATAACAAAACCCCATCTTACAATATGCGATAGGTTTATGGTTATGATATTCATCATTTGAATCACATTAATACTATTATTAGGAGTTTCAGGGTGGGTTTGGATAGGCGATTGAGTGCGGTACGGTGCGTTTAGCTTATTTTTTGTCTCACGCTATAGTATTATTACAGTATCTAATCTCACCACCACTACTATTTTTACACTAATCACAGGTAAACGCACCGCTAATTCAAACTCACTTTCAGTAAATAACAAAACCCCATCTTTTGGGCCCATAATTTAATACAATGAAGTAAATATTTTGGGTTTGATTTCTTTTATTTTCTTTTTGTGAGGTGATAAAATTAATATTTTTATACTATTAGTAGTAACTTTTCATGGAACTGTAATAACGAGAAGAACAACCATAATGGCGCAAATTGAAGGGTAAAAGACAAAGTGAGGGTTGAGTATGGATGCCATCCAAAGTGGGTAAGGAGGAAAGATGGCGTTGTGTTGTGTCTGTTTATTTTTGACGCAAGCATCGCTGTTCTCGAGGTCTACTCTGATACGTTTCCAGGATCGGATATTCAACGGCTACTTTTAACTGAAATTTTATTATTTTGCCTACCCTTATAACATTTAGAGTAACATCACAACCAACCTCTTCAATTCTGCGCTATTTATCTATTTTATATCCATTTCTTTATATGCTTTGATGATTCATCAATCCAGTTCTCATTTTTTTATTTATTATTATTATTTTTGAGTAAAAAACATTTTTATATAAAATATATATGAGAATTGAATTTAAAATATAATATTTTTAATGTTTAATTTTACCACTTCAATTAAAGTTTGGTTTGATTTTAATGTCATCTTTTTATAAACTACTTCATCATTATAACTTAATTTTTATAAATAAATTTCTAAAAAATCTACCTAAATATTTAAAAGTTTTAATTAAGCTACTTATACAACTTTTCGTAATTAAAAACAGGTTCACCTTATTCATTTCTATTTTTCAATGCTCTATTAATTTTCAAAATATAAAAATTTATATAAAAATATTATTTTTCCACCCAAGGTGTGGTGTAACAAATTCTAATGGACCTGTGATGCCGTGTTAAATATTTATTATCATTTTTTAAACACATTTATTATATGGTTTTTTAATTTAAAAATAAAAATATTCTTATAATTTTATTTTTTTAAAATTGAATTTGTGTTCCATTAAGTGGTATAAAATTAAATTTAGTTAACTTTTATTTAAGTATAAATTGATGGCTTATTCGAGGGTGCTCTAAAAAAAAGTTATCCACCTATTTTTGATATCTACTAAAAAAGTCATCGTGAGTGTCGCAATATTTTTATACTAACAATAAATTTTTTTAGTGAATTGGTAGATGGGTAATACGAACTAACAAATTAAAATTATATATAAATTTTAATTTTGTGTATTTTTATACATAAAATTATTATTTAATTTAATTTTTAAGAATTACTAACAATATTATCAAATTAGCACCACTTTACATACACAAACTATTATTTTAATCTAATATGAAAATAAATGTACGTATCTATTTATTTGAATGTTTACAATTAGATCAAAACCAAAATTTCATATATGCATATGAACCGCAATTCAAGTCTCATGTATATAATTGTCCCAAATCAAAGTTCTTATATCAAAGCGCACAATAAAATAAAATTGATGTATAAATTTGATATTTATTCCAATATCATACTGACAATAATAGCATATTAAATAAAATCATTGATAATTTTTCATTTCTTTTAAATAATACTTTGGATATAAATGTGTATTGTGCAGAATAATTTTAGAAACATATCTCTAAGACGCTTATTAATAAAATTTATATATATATATATAACAACACTTGCTTAATTAATACATTTTAATATCAATTTCAAAAGACGATGAAATAAAATGATGAACATGAAAAAATAAATCATTTTGAAATTGACATTAAAAATCAAATCCAACCATAAAAGGGAAAAAAAAAAGAACAAAAAGAAGGTAGTTAAGACTTGGGTTGAGATTAATATAATTTTACATGATGGAAAGGAAGGCAAAGAGAACAATTGTTTTAAAGAAAGAGAGGGGAAGGGGAGATTGAAAAGGAAAAAAGAACCCACAAAATATGAGCTAAGAAAAGATTACAAATAAAGATAAAGAAGAAGGAGATTAGTATTTGAAGTAATCCTCATTCCTTCCTTTGAACCCAATTTGTCCAAAAGTGAGAGTGACGAACAGTCCTAGGTGCCATAATACCAACCACAACCTGCTCATTTGATCAAAACCCCAACAAATAAACATTTGTTAATTTTACTCATAAAAATATATTATTATACAAAAACAGATCATTGCGTATTTTGTTTTTGAATCTGGTGACCCGAATTCATAACGTTGTGGGATGGCTTTCCTGCCAACAAATTTATTTTATTTTATAATATTGCTACACTGAGCTGCCAGGTTGGGCTTTAAAATTCGACAAAACTATGCATTTGGGTATTAACTATTTTACTTATGGGTTAGAATTGGGCGTAAATAAGATCTAACTATTAATAGAAAACCCATCCGTAGAAAGCCCATTAAAATATTTTGTAGCAAGAATTCACTTATTTATATAATCTTTTACAAGCTAATAATTTATATATATTAACATATTTTTGTAATGTTATATGGCATTTTAATTATTTTTATACTATATTTTTTTTCGTGTCTAATATTATCGAGGTGAGGGAGATAAAAATAATAATAAAGTAATTAGTGATGGTTACCAGAATTGAGAGGTAAGAGGCGGAGGTGTAGGGAAGTGAGCGAGCTCAGTTCCAATGCTTTCAAAGAAAAGGCCAGTCAAGCTCTTCCCATCGATGGCCGGTATGCTAGATGGTGCTATCCACCCAATCAGTCCAAATCCTATCACGTTAAAGTCCCTTCGTAGCCAGTCTCTCTCGAAGCTTCCCCCATGTTCAAACATCAAATTACCGCCATTAATTTTAAATAAATAATCCAAAACTAACCAAAATTACTTACCAAGTAAACTTGCCCCCACAAGCACCAGCCAACCTCAAAGGGTTCCTAGCCGTCACCCCAGATTTCAAAAACCCTGCAAAGTACTTTTTCACTAAATCAAAACGGTTTCTCTAAATATTCATGTTTAGTGTTAAAATGTTAATTAATTTCATACATGCTAACTCGTAATGTGCGTTTTACAGCCTAAGCGAATGTGGGTACGAACCTGAAGAGAGGCGGGTTTTCATCGGCGGGGATGACATAGAGGTGGCGGTGCCACCGAGACCAACGACGGTTGATGGGCTTGCAAAAGTGGCTGCCATATTTTGGCGTATGGTTGAGGGCTAATGACAGATTGGTGGGTGGCTAGACTTGTGTGCTTGAAATGAGAGACGAAGATTTTTCTTTATGGAAAGCAAGAAGATTGCGTGGATTAGATATTGGTCAATAGTTTAGAGACACGTTGGAGTTGAGTGGATAAAGTGGGGTCTGCCATTGCTTTGTTGGCTCATGATAATACCATGAAATGGATTTCGCTTTGATATTCCTATCAATTTTCTTATGCCGTATATTTACTTTCGGATTTTTCTGTTCTTTTTCTATAATCTATCATTTACTCATTGATTTTACTTCTTTTTCTGATTTCTAAATTTGTTTCTATAATCGTTTTAAATTTTGGGAGTTTTTTTTTTTACCTCATTTCATTGAACGTGTCACTAAAATTATTTAAGTTATTACCAGAATTTTTTTAATATATATAAAATCTTAAAAAACAATAAATTATTTAAAATTTTAAACCTTTTAAGTGATAATACAACACAATTTCAAAATGTTACATTTAGTAATCTAGATTCAAAGACCAATTTAAAAAAAAACACAAAAAAAATTAAAAATTAAACTGAAAAAATTACTAAATTTAAAAACTAAATGTTAGTTTATTTTTTCTTCTAGAATTATTATTTAATAAATTTAAATTTTCAACTTAAAAAATTATAATTTATTAGTTTTAATTAAATATATAATTTTATTATGGATTAAAGTTTGATACATGGGATATAGGATTACTCATAACTCTTTTTCAATCATTAAATAGAAAGATAAATGTATTTCAACGTGCTTGTGTCACAGGCCGCGGATCAAAACTCGTGACTATTGCGCACAAAACATTTTATAGAGGTCAACTTATTAAATGGAGCTCATTTGACCCACACGAATTGGCCCAATTCGTGGAACTCATGGTTCTTCCGGTTCAATCAAATAAATTATTAAAAAAATATAAAAATAAAAAATATATATTTTAAAAATAGAAAAATTATTTTAATTATTATTTTTTAGCTTGGTTCAATCAGTCTGTATCAGTTTATGGGTCAACTGGTGTAACGACCCGAAATCCGTGGGCACCAGAAAAAAAAATGTGTTATCGGGCCTCCGTCTTAGTAAATCGAGTTAGTAAATAATCATTAGGAGTAATTATGAGTCTAGTAGTGTGTTTAATTAGATTTTTATTTAGTGAATTTAGCTTAATTGAGAGAAATTAGGAAAAAGGATCAAATTGAATAAAGAGTAAAAGTTTAATTATAGATTAAAAGAAATTATAAAGGACCAAAATGGCAATTATGCCATTTAGCATAAGTTGAGGCGGCATAAGCTTAAAAAAAAATCTGAGATTTTATGTGTTAAAATATATTATTAATACTATTAAATAATTATATTAATATTATATTATATTATATAATAAAGTAAATAGTATAGAAGAAATAGGAAAAGAAACAGGGAGAGAACAGAGAAACATTCGAAACAAGCAGGAAAGAAGAAGAAAAAGAAGGAAAAAGGAAAAACTAAAGATTTAAGGTTTGAGGTTTTAAAAGGTAAGTCAATTTAGTCATTTTCTCTTAATTTTGATGTTTTAGAAGCTTTAAAGCAAGATTTTGATGAAACTAAGTTGGTATTTTGAGAGTTTTTAGGTTTTTAAATATAGTTTATGTTGAAGAAAAGATGAATTATGGATTAAATTAGATGAAATCTAAGTTAGAATTAGTAAAAGGATTAAATTGCAAGGTAAGCTATAAGTTTTCTACTATAGGGATTAATTTGGAAGAAGTTATAAATTAGGGTTTTATTATGAAAATTATATAATCAAGTTGAATATGGAAGGAATTTAAGTAGAATCAAGCATGAATTAAGTTAAGAAAATAACTAGGATTTAATTGTAAAATAAGTCATAAGAAAACAGATTTAGGACAGCAGCAGTAGAGTAAATTTGAAAATTCACCAAAAATCGTAGATGTGGAATTAGAAGTTGGATGAGATATGAAATTAAAGCTTATTGAGTCTATTTTCATATGAAAGAAGCAGAGAAAGCAAATAAGTTCTGTATTGTGAGATATTTAAATTTTAGTGAAACTGGTTCAGGGTAATTTCGAGATCCCCTGTTCTGACTTGTAAAAATCATTAAAAATTGTATAAAAATGATTTTGGAACATAATTTATATGGTTAGATTCCTGAATGAGTCTAGTTTCAAATGAGCTAAACAAGGAGGCCATCTAAATTCTGTACAAAGAGTAATTTAATTCGTAGTGAAGAGAGGTCAGAGCAGTTGGACAGTGAAACAGGGGAAACTTTAAGAATAATCTGGTATTGATTGGCCATACCAAAAATTCTGAAAAATTTACAGTAAAAAGATATATACGAGTCTAGTTTCGGGGAAAATTTACGGATCTTAATTTGGAGTTCCGTAGCTCCAGATATAGATGATTTAGTGACAATGACTCAGGTAGACAGCCTAGAAAGAACTTATGAGTAAATAATAGAATTGTGTATAAAAGATGTGGAATGAAGAGGAAGAGTAGAAATTGAATAAAATTCAATTATTTATTTTAATTTAATGTTGTAATTAATAATGTAAATTATTATTATTATTTTAAGTAGCTAACAAGGAAAAAGAGGCATCGGCATCCAAGGGAAAAGAAAAGATCATTGAGGAGTAAACGTGCATTTCGGGTTTGTATTACTATAATTCAAACTATTTATTTATTCATTAAATGTTAGATTAATTTATGAATATGGTAAGTAAATTATAAGGTAAGTGTTTTTATTGAATTGAATGGAAATTGAGTTGAATGATGAATATGTATTGAAATTGAATTGTATGTGGTTTGAAATGGAAAAGTGTAATTGATATTGAAATTGAATTTGTTATGAAAATGAAAATGAAATTGAGAACTGAATACCCTATTAACTAGTCGGGCTGAGTCGGATATAATTGGCATGCCATAGGATTTGGAAGAGTACGGATTTATCGGCTTTTGCCGATCGTGCACTTTATGTGTCGTAAATCGTGCACTTTATGTGTCGTATTTTAGGCACCTCGTGTGTGTCGTACTGTGCACCTCGTGTGTCGCGTTTCGTGCACTTATGTGCCAGATATCTTGTCGTACTATATGTACCGCTTTAGGCACAATGTGCCGTCTTGGTGTGTTTGGGTTGGAATCCGTGTATCCAATTAAAGTCCGAAGTGCATTAATAGGGGTAAATAAAGAAAAGGTTAAATTGAATAAAATGAAATGGTTGAGCCATTGGAAGAAATGCGAAAATAGAACATGAACTGAAAAATGTGATTGGAATATGAGTATGAGAATAGAAAGTATGAACCATTGGTTCAAGAAATGGATAGTGGCTCAACATGATTGTGTATTATTTCAATTGTTAAATGGCTATAGTTGAATTGTATGAATATATTGAGAAGGACAAACTTATATGAAAGTTATGTTTGAATTGGTTTAATTAAATTAAAGTTATATGAATTAATGATATGATTATTATGTTTATAATTTGAATTATGGTAATACCATCGAGTACATGTATATACTCGCATGCGGTTGTTTCCGTATGCGCAGTTGTTAGAAGTCAAACATCGAACCAAAGATCCGAAGCGGACCGACTTCAGCAAACTTTTGGTGATGTATACTTCCTTTTCATAATGTGGCATGTACGTAGGTTTTGTATAAAGGTTATTATATTTTGAATGTAAATGGTTAAAAATGTTAGTAGTACAAGTTTAAGAATTATAATGAAAGAAGTATATTTATTTTAATCTAACTAATATTTTGATAAATTTAAGTTGATATTATATTGATTGAGTTTGATTAGAAGGTATTTGGAATAGAAAATAAATTTATCAAATGAATTGGTTGAATTGGTTATGATTGAAATGAATATGGTTTAATTTACAGGGGGTTTTATATAATAATAAGTAAAATTTCACGAAATTTATATTAAACAAAATTTATATTCGTAAATTGTCCGATATGTCCTAGTAATGCCTCAGAACCTGTCCGACGATGGTTCGGGGTTAGGGGTGTTACAATTATTGGTATCAGAGCTATCAGGTTTAGTCGATTCTCGGGCTAAATCGGGCTCGAAAGTGAGTCTAGAAGTACATGCCACTGTTGAGTCGAAGCTGAGTCGGGTTTTTGGATGCTGATATATATTTATTTGATTTTGTTTTATAGATAAAATGTCAGACGAAAGAATGTATGATGTTGAACAGGAAATGCATACTGGAAATCGAGAAATTGAAGAAACTGAATCTGTTACACCTACTGCAAATCCATTAGATAATCAACCTCCTAATGTAGGAAGAGGAAGAGATAACTCACAACTGTTAAGAGCTATAGCCGATGCATTACAACATGTAGCGAAATCAGACTCTGCATTACATCGGTACCTCTTGTTAGGACGGCCCCGATTAAAGAGTTAAGAAAATATGGTGCCACGGAGTTTTCGGGACTAAGAGGTCTTGATCCGCTTCATCTGCTTGAGAATTGGATAGAATCAACAAAAAGAGTTTTGCAACAATTAGATTGCACCCAGGAGAATTTGATATGTCTTTGTATCATTATTACAAGGGAAGCGTATCTCGGTGGGAATCTGTTGTTAGACATTTACCTGGGATGATCGGGTAACACGGGATTTGTTTCAAAAAGAATTTCAAAAGAAGTATATTGGGGAAATGTATATTGAAGAGAAAAAGCAAGAGTTTTTAATGTTGAAACAGGAAATATGTCGGTATTGGATTATGATCGAGAGTTTACTAGATTGAGCGGTATGCCTCGAATATATTCCAACAGAGGTGATAGTTATAAGCGGTTTTACTGGGATTAAGAGATGAAATAAAACTACAATTAGTGTCCCGTAATTCATCGAATTTGTTGATTTGATCGAACGGGCCAAAATGATAGAGCAAGTCTTGGGACTAGACAAAAAGTCGAAAGCAGGTGGATTGACCAGAAGCGAATAGGAGCAACTAGTTCAAATCCACTACCAAAAGACCTAAAGAATTTAGAGGTGGTTGGAGACCTAGTTTTAGATCCGATCGAGGGGATATAAGCCGAGAAAAGCAGATTGACGGTATCTCACCGGTAGTGTAAGAGGTCCACCCAGGATACGTAAATTTCAGAATGTGGATATTGTGGCAAGAAACATTTAGGTGAATGTTGGAAAGTAACCGGAGGTCGCTTAGTTATGGTCGGTGAGAGCATTTTGTTAGAGATTGTCCAAAGAATAAAAATAGTACACCTACCACATCTCAGAGATCACATCTCAGAGATCAGTATCGACTGCCAGAGGTAGAGGAATGTCTAGAGGAGGTTTTGTGTCGAGGAGAGGGGAGCTAGTAGAGGCGGTGATATAGCTACACAGTGATCGGAGGCTAGAGCACCACCCAGAGCATACGTAGTTCGGACCGTGAAGAAGGCAATGCTCACGATGTGGTGACAGTATATTTTTATTGTATTACGAGCCTATTTATGCTTTAATTGACCCGGGTTCATCACATTCATATATTAATTTAAAATTAGTTGAATCGGGAAGTTAGAATCAAATGTCTAGAGTTTTCATAGAGGTGTCTAGCCCTTTGGGACAAAAAGCGGTGTTAGTAGACAGAGTATGCCTAGGAGGTGCCCATTAATAATACATGATAAAATGTTTCTGTGATTTTCTTGATCATGCCTTTTGGCGATTTTGATATCATTTTGGGTATGGATTGGTTATCCGAACATGGGGTAGTTTTGGATTGCTATAAAAAGAGGTTTAGTATTTAGGCGAAGAAGGAGATAGAATTGAAGTGAATGGCATCCGTACGGTGGTTCGACACGTATCATTTCAAGCTATAAAAGCTAACAAATTATTACTGACAAGGTTGTTCAGCGTATTTAGCATATGTTATTAATTCGATTCGGTGGGAAGCCAATGCGGCCAGATTAGATCAGTATGCGAATTTCGGATGTATTTCGGAAGAACTACGGGTTTACCACCGATAGAGAGGTTGAATTTGCTATTGAGGTGTATCCAGCACAAAGCACCAATTTCTATACCTCCGCAGAATGTCGCCTATTGAATTGAAAGAGTTGAAGGTGCGAAGCACAGGATTTATTAGATCGAGGATTTATCCGACCGAGTATTTCACCTTGGGAGCTCCGGTATTGTTTGTTAAAAAGAAAGATGGTTCTATGCGGTTGTGCATTGATTATCGGCTTGATTGAACAAAGTGACAATCAAGAACCGGTATCCTTTGCCTCGTATAGGCGACTTGTTTGATCACTTAAGGGAGCTTCGTATTTTCTAAAATTGATTTGAGATCCGGGTATTATCGGTGAAGGTGAAGGAAAGTGATGTGCCTAAGACGCGCTTCCGTACTCGTTATGGCCATTATGAATTTTTGGTAATGTCGTTTGGATTGACCAATGCTCCACCGCTTTTATGGATTTGATGAATCGCATTTTCAGCCGTATCTAGATCGGTTTGTGGTGGTTTTTATTGATGATATATTGGTATATTCAAAAACAGAGGCGAGAACATGATCGGCATCTTGAAAGGTTTTACTGATTCTCGGGAAAAACAGGTTGTATGGGAAATTAAGTAAATGTGAATTCGTTGTCCAAGTGGTATTTTTAGGACATGTGGTATCTGCTTGATGGGATTAGAGTTGACTGAAGAAGATCGAAGCAATTGTTCGATGGAAAGCGCAAAAAGAATGTAACCGAGAGTACGTAGTTTTCTCGGTTTGTTTGGATATTATCGAAGATTTGTAAATGGATTCTCGAAAATAGCAATGCCGATGACTAAACTACTACTGGAAGAATGTTCCTTTATCCGGGATGATCAGTGCGAGAATAGTTTTGAGACTTTGAAGCAAATGTTGATGAGAGACACAGGTATTAACATTACAGTCGGGAAAGATTTTATTGTGTACTGATGATGCTTCTTTGAGTGGTTTGGGTTGTGTATTGATGCAAAATGGAAAGGTTATTGCATATGCATCTAGACGATTGAAGCCGCATGAACGTAATTACCCGACACACACGACTTGGAGCTAGTCTGCAGTAATTTTTGCTTTAAAGATTTGGAGACATTATCTTTATGGCGAGAAATGTTACATTTACAGATCATAAAAGTCTCAAATATCCACACATCACGTAAATATTTAAATTTAAGGCAAAGACGGTGGATCGAGCTTCTAAAAGATTATGATTGTGTTATAGATTATCATCGGGAAAAGCAAATGTGGTAGGCGATGCATTGAGCGGGAAAGCTGCGATTGAATTTACGAGCAATGTTTGCTCGGCTCGATGTTAATGATGATGGAAGCTTGTTAATTTGAGTTAAAGGTTAAGCCGATGATGTTAGATCGATTAGAGCGACTCGGATGGAAGATGTCAAATTATTAAAGAAAAGAGAAATGGTTGAGAATGGTACGATCGAGAATTTTAGTATCGATGAACATAATTGTTTGAGGTTTCAAAATCGGATTTGTGTTCCAACTATACGAATTAAAGAAGATGATTCTTCAAGAAGCACACAATGGTACTTTTACGTTGCATCGGGAGGAACAAAAATGTATCGTAATTTAAGGGAGCACTATTGGTGGCCGGGAATGAAGAAAGATATAGTTGAATATGTCGGTAAATGTTTGACTTGCCAACGAGTAAAGCGAGAACATCAGTGCAATCGGCTGTGGTTACTCCAGTCATTATTAGTATTCTGAATGGAAATGGGATAGTATTACTATGGATTTTGTTACGGGTTGCCATCGTCAGAGAGCAAAAAGAATGCCATTTGGGTGATAGTTGATCGACTTACTAAGTCCGCTCATTTCATAGTAGTCGGGGTGATTGGTCTTTCTGTGAAGCTTGTGAAGTATATATCCAAGAAATTGTGAGATCGCATGGCATTACAAAGATCTATAATTTCCGATCGAGATCCACGATTTACATCGAGATTTTGGAAGCGATTACATGATTCTTTAGGTACTCGGCTTAATTTTAGTAATCGCATTTCATCCACAAAGCGACGGACAATCGTAAGCGGGTAATTCAAATTTTAGAAGACATGCTTCGGGCTTGCATTATTGACTTTGAATCAAAGTTGGGAACGATACTTGCCATTAGTGAATTTGTTTATAATAATAGTTATCAATCTAGTATTCAAATGGCTCCATATGAAGCATTATATGGTCGAAGATGTCGATCACCAGGTATGTTGGATGAGTTGAATGAGAAAAATATTGTTGGACCGGAATTAATTCGGGAGAGCGAAGAAGTAGTTAAAAGATCAAAGACAAAGTTGAAAGTAGCTTTTTGATGGACAAAAGTCTTATGCAGAGATCTGAGCGACGGGATATAGAATATTACGTGGGTGATAAAGTGTTTTTAAAAGTATCGCCTTGGAAGAAAGTTTTAAGATTTGGTCGCAAAGGAAAATTAAGTCCTCGTTACATTGGGTAGTATGAAGTAACCGAAAGAATCGGACCGGTTGCCTATCGATTAGCTTTACCTCGGAATTACTGAGAAAATTCATGATGTTTTTCATGTTTCTATGTTACGAAGGTATCGATCGGATCCATCTCATATTATTTTCATCAAGACATTGAGATTAGACCGGATTTGTCATATGAGGAAGAACTAGGTTCAAATACTAGCTCGAGAAGTGAAAGAATTAAGAAACAAACGAGTCCCTTTGGTAAAAGTATTGTGGAGAAGCCATAGTGTGGAAGAAGCAACTTGGGAACCGGAAGAAACTATGAGAGCACACAGATCCTCACCTATTCTCGGTAAATTCGAGGACGAAATTTATTAAGGGGAGAAATGTAACGACCGAAAAACTGTGGGCACGTAAAAAAATGTGTTATCGGGCCTCCGTCTTAGTAAATCGAGTTAGTAAATAATCATTAGGAGTAATTATGAGTCTAGTAGTGTGTTTAATTAGATTTTTATTTAGTGAATTTAGCTTAATTGAGAGAAATTAGGAAAAAGGATCAAATTGAATAAAGAGTAAAAGTTTAATTATAGATTAAAAGAAATTATAAAGGACCAAAATGGCAATTATGCCATTTAGCATAAGTTGTGGCATAAGCTTAAAAAAATCTGAGATTTTATGTGTTAAAATATATTATTAATACTATTAAATAATTATATTAATATTATATTATATTATATAATAAAGTAAATAGTATAGAAGAAATAGGAAAAGAAACAGGGAGAGAACAGAGAAACATTCGAAACAAGCAGGAAAGAAGAAGAAAAAGAAGGAAAAAGGAAAAACTAAAGATTTAAGGTTTGAGGTTTTAAAAGGTAAGTCAATTTAGTCATTTTCTCTTAATTTTGATGTTTTAGAAGCTTTAAAGCAAGATTTTGATGAAACTAAGTTGGTATTTTGAGAGTTTTTAGGTTTTTAAATATAGTTTATGTTGAAGAAAAGATGAATTATGGATTAAATTAGATGAAATCTAAGTTAGAATTAGTAAAAGGATTAAATTGCAAGGTAAGCTATAAGTTTTCTACTATAGGGATTAATTTGGAAGAAGTTATAAATTAGGGTTTTATTATGAAAATTATATAATCAAGTTGAATATGGAAGGAATTTAAGTAGAATCAAGCATGAATTAAGTTAAGAAAATAACTAGGATTTAATTGTAAAATAAGTCATAAGAAAACAGATTTAGGACAGCAGCAGTAGAGTAAATTTGAAAATTCACCAAAAATCGTAGATGTGGAATTAGAAGTTGGATGAGATATGAAATTAAAGCTTATTGAGTCTATTTTCATATGAAAGAAGCAGAGAAAGCAAATAAGTTCTGTATTGTGAGATATTTAAATTTTAGTGAAACTGGTTCAGGGTAATTTCGAGATCCCCTGTTCTGACTTGTAAAAATCATTAAAAATTGTATAAAAATGATTTTGGAACATAATTTATATGATTAGATTCCTGAATGAGTCTAGTTTCAAATGAGCTAAACAAGGAGGCCATCTAAATTCTGTACAAAGAGTAATTTAATCTGTAGTGAAGAGAGGTCAGAGCAGTTGGACAGTGAAACAGGGGAAACTTTAAGAATAATCTGGTATTGATTGGCCATACCAAAAATTCTGAAAAATTTACAGTAAAAAGATATACGAGTCTAGTTTCGGGGAAAATTTACGGATCTTAATTTGGAGTTCCGTAGCTCCAGATATAGATGATTTAGTGACAATGACTCAGGTAGACAGCCTAGAAAGAACTTATGAGTAAATAATAGAATTGTGTATAAAAGATGTGGAATGAAGAGGAAGTGTAGAAATTGAATAAAATTCAATTATTTATTTTAATTTAATGTTGTAATTAATAATGTAAATTATTATTATTTATTTTTCGTAGCTAACAAGGAAAAAGAGGCATCGGCATCCAAGGGAAAAGAAAAGATCGAGGAGTAAACGCGTGCATTTCGGGTTTGTATTACTATAATTCAAACTATTTATTTATTCATTAAATGTTAGATTAATTTATGAATATGGTAAGTAAATTATAAGGTAAGTGTTTTTATTGAATTGAATGGAAATTGAGTTGAATGATGAATATGTATTGAAATTGAATTGTATGTGGTTTGAAATGGAAAAGTGTAATTGATATTGAAATTGAATTTGTTATGAAAATGAAAATGAAATTGAGAACTGAATACCCTATTAACTAGTCGGGCTGAGTCGGATATAATTGGCATGCCATAGGATTTGGAAGAGTACGGGATTTATCGGCTTTGCCGATCAGGCACTTTATGTGTCGTAAATCAGGCACTTTATGTGTCGTATTTTAGGCACCTCGTGTGTCGTACCAGGCACCTCGTGTGTCGTTTCAGGCACTTATGTGCCGTATACTGATCAGGTACTATGTACCGTTTTAGGCACAATGTGCCGTACTGGTGTGTTTGGGTTGGAATCCGTGTATCCGTTAAAGTCCGAGTCTGTTAATAGGGGTAAATAAAGAAAAGGTTAAATTGAATAAAATGAAATGGTTGAGCCATTGGAAGAAATGCGAAAATAGAACATGAACTGAAAAATGTGATTGGAATATGAGTATGAGAATAGAAAGTATGAACCATTGGTTCAAGAAATGGATAGTGGCTCAACATGATTGTGTATTATTTCAATTGTTAAATGGCTATAGTTGAATTGTATGAATATATTGAGAAGGACAAACTTATATGAAAGTTATGTTTGAATTGGTTTAGTTAAATTAAAGTTATATGAATTAATGATATGATTATTATGTTTATAATTTGAATTATGGTAATACCACTGAGTACATGTATACTCGTGTCTGCGGTTGTTTCCGTGCGCGCAGTTGTAGAAGTCAACATCGAACCAAAGATCCAGAAGCCAGACCCGACTTCAGCAAACTTTTGGTGATGTATACTTTCTTTTCATAATGTGGCATGTACGTAGGTTTTGTATAAAGGTTATTATGTTTTGAATGTAAATGGTTAAAAATGTTAGTAGTACAAGTTTAAGAATTATAATGAAAGAAGTATATTTATTTTAATCTAACTAATATTTTGATAAATTTAAGTTGATATTATATTGATTGAGTTTGATTAGAAGGTATTTGGAATAGAAAATAAATTTATCAAATGAATTGGTTGAATTGGTTATGATTGAAATGAATATGGTTTAATTTACATGGGGTTTTATATAATAATAAGCGAAATCTTTGCGAAATTTATATTAAACAAAATTTATATTCGTAAATTGTCCGATATGTCCCAGTAATGCCTCGTAACCTGTTCCGATGACGGTTCGGGGTTAGGGTGTTACAATTATTGGTATCGAGCTATCGAGTTTAGTCGATTCTCGGGCTAAATCGGGCTCGAAAGTGAGTCTAGAAGTACATGCCCTTTGTTGAGTCGAAAGTGAGTCGGGTTTTTGGATTTGATATATATTTATTTGATTTTGTTTTATAGATAAAATGTCAGACGAAAGAATGTATGATGTTGAATAGGAAATGCATACTGGAAATCGAGAAATTGAAGAAACTGAATCTGTTACACCTACTGCAAATCCATTAGATAATCAACCTCCTAATGTAGGAAGAGGAAGAGATAACTCACAAGCAAGTTAAGAGCTATAGCCGATGCATTACAACATGTAGCGGAAACTGTACCTGCTATTACATCAGTACCTACTGTTAGACGGGCCCCGATTAAAGAGTTAAGAAAATATGGTGCCACGGAGTTTTCGGGACTAAGAGGTCTTGATCCGTCTCATCGCGAGAATTGGATAGAATCAACAAAAAGAGTTTTGCAACAATTAGATTGCACCCCCCGGGAGAATTTGATATGTGCTGTATCATTGTTACAAGGGGAAGCGTATCTCTGGTGGGAATCTGTTGTTAGACATTTACCGGATGATCAGGTAACCTGGGATTTGTTTCAAAAAGAATTTCAAAAAAAGAAGTATATTGGGGAAATGTATATTGAAGAGAAAAAGCAAGAGTTTTTAATGTTGAAACACAGGAAATATGTCGATATTGGATTATGATCGAGAGTTTACTAGATTGAGCGGTATGCCTCAGAATATATTCCAACAGAGGTGATAGTTATAAACGGTTTTTTCTGAGGATTAAGAGATGAAATAAAACTACAATTAGTGTCCCAATGTAATCATCGAATTTGTTGATTTGATCGAGCGGGCCAAAATGATAGAGCAAGTCTTGGGACTAGACAAAAAGTCAGAAACAGGTGGATTGACCAGGAAACGAATAGGAGCAACTAGTTCAAATCCACTACCAAAAAGACCTAAAGAATTTAGAGGTGGTTGGAGACCTAGTTTTAGATCCGATCGAGGGGATATAAGCGAGAAAAAGGCACGACGGTATCTCTTGGTAGTGTAAAGAGGTCCACCTGAGGATACGAAATTTCAGAATGTGGATATTGTGGCAAGAAACATTTAGGTGAATGTTGGAAAGTAACCTGAGAAATTTGCCTTAGTTATGGTCGGTAGAGCATTTTGTTAGAGATTGTCCAAAGAATAAAAATAGTACACCTACCACATCTCGAGAGATCGATGTCATCGCCAGAGGTAGAGGAATGTCTAGAGGAGGTTTTGTGTCGAGGAGAGGGGGAGCTAGTAGAGGCAGTGATATAGCTACACAACAGTCAGAGGCTAGAGCACCAGCCAGAGCATACGTAGTTCGGACCCGTGAAGAAGGCAATGCTCACGATGTGGTGACAGTATATTTTTATTGTATTCGAGCCTATTTATGCTTTAATTGACCGGGTTCATCACATTCATATATTAATTTAAAATTAGTTGAATCGGGAAGTTAGAATCTGAAATGTCTAGAGTTTTCATAGAGGTGTCTAGCCCTTTGGGACAAAGCAGTGTTAGTAGACGAGTATCATCTAGGAGGTGCCCATTAATAATACATGATAAAATGTTTTCGTGGATTTCTTGATCATGCCTTTTGGCGATTTTGATATCATTTTGGGTATGGATTGGTTATCCGAACATGGGGTAGTTTTGGATTGCTATAAAAAGAGGTTTAGTATTTAGACAGAAGAAGGAGATAGAATTGAAGTGAATGGCATCCGTACCAGTGGTTCGACACGTATCATTTCAGCTATAAAAGCTAACAAATTATTACAAGCAAGGTTGTTCAAAGCGTATTTGGCATATGTTATTAATTCGATTCGATTGGGAAGCCAATGCAAACAGATTAGGGATCAGTATGCGAATTTCGGATGTATTTCGGAAGAACTACTGGGTTTACCACGATAGAGAGGTTGAATTTGCTATTGAGGTGTATCCAGTACAAAGACCAATTTCTATACCTCCGCATCGAATGTCGCCATCGAATTGAAAGAGTTGAAGGTGCGATTCTGAGATTTATTAGATCGAGGATTTATCCGACCGAGTATTTCACCTTTGGGAGCTCGGTATTGTTTGTTAAAAAGAAAGATGGTTCTATGCGGTTGTGCATTGATTATCGATGATTGAACAAAGTGACAATCAAGAACCAGTATCCTTTGCCTCAGATAGACGACTTGTTTGATCACCTTAAGGAGCTTCAGTATTTTCTAAAATTGATTTGAGATCCGGGTATTATCGGTGAAGGTGAAGGAAAGTGATGTGCCTAAGAGGCGCTTCCGTACTCGTTATGGCCATTATGAATTTTTGGTAATGTCGTTTGGATTGACCAATGCTCCACCGCTTTTATGGATTTGATGAATCGCATTTTCCAGCCGTATCTAGATCGGTTTGTGGTGGTTTTTATTGATGATATATTGGTATATTCAAAAACAGAGGCGAACATGATCAAGATCTTCGAAAGGTTTTCTGATTCTGCGGGAAAACGGTTGTATGGGAAATTAAGTAAATGTGAATTTCGTTGTCCAAGTGGTATTTTTAGGACATGTGGTATCTGTGATGGGATTAGAGTTGACTGAAGAAGATCGAAGCAATTGTTGATGGAAAGCGCCAAAAAGAATGTGTCTGAGGCACGTAGTTTTCGGTTTAATTTGGATATTATCGAAGATTTGTAAATGGATTCTCGAAAATAGCAATGCCGGATGACTAAACTACTACGAGAAGAATGTTCCTTTTATCCGGGATGATCGGTGCGTAATAGTTTTGAGACTTTGAAGCAAATGTTGATGAGACACTACAGTATTAACATTACCGCAGTCGGGGAAAGATTTTATTGTGTCTGATGATGCTTCTTTGAGTGGTTTGGGTTGTGTATTGATGCAAAATGGAAAGGTTATTGCATATGCATCTAGGCGATTGAAGCCGCATGAACGTAATTACCCGACACACGACTTGGAGCTAGCTGCAGATAATTTTTGCTTTAAAGATTTGGAGACATTATCTTTATGGCGAGAAATGTTACATTTACACAGATCATAAAAGTCTCAAATATCTGCTTCATCACGAAATATTTAAATTTAAGGCAAAGACGGTGGATCGAGCTTCTAAAAGATTATGATTGTGTTATAGATTATCATCCAGAAAAGCAAATGTGGTAGTCGATGCATTGAGCAGAAAGTCTGCGATTGAATTACGAGCAATGTTTGCTCGGCTCGGTGTTAATGATGATGGAAGCTTGTTAATTGAGTTAAAGGTTAAGCCGATGATGTTAGATCGATTAGAGCAAATTTCGGATGGAAGATGTCAAATTATTAAAGAAAAGAGAAATGGTTCAGAATGGTACAGTCGAGAATTTTAGTATCGATGAACATAATTGTTTGAGGTTTCAAAATCGGATTTGTGTTCCAACTACTTCTGAATTAAAGAAGATGATTCTTCAAGAAGCACACAATGGTACTTTTACGTTGCATCCGGGAGGAACAAAAATGTATCGTAATTTAAGGGAGCACTATTGGTGGCCAGGAATGAAGAAAGATATAGTTGAATATGTCAATAAATGTTTGACTTGCCAACGAGTAAAGCGAGAACATCAGTGCCGGCTGTGGTTACTCGATCTATTAGTATTCCTGAATGGAAATGGGATAGTATTACTATGGATTTTGTTACGGGGTTGCCACTGTCAGAGAGCAAAAAGAATGCCATTTGGGTGATAGTTGATCGACTTACTAAGTCTGCTCATTTCATAGTAGTCAGGACTGATTGGTCTTCTACGTAAGCTTCTTTGAAGTATATATCCAAGAAATTGTGAGACTGCATGGCATTACAGCATCTATAATTTCCGACCGAGATCCACGATTTACATCGAGATTTTGGAAGCAGTTACATGATTCTTTAGGTACTCGGCTTAATTTTAGTACTGCATTTCATCCACAAACCGACGGACAATCGAGCGGGTAATTCAAATTTTAGAAGACATGCTTGGGCTTGCATTATTGACTTTGAATCGGGTTGGGAACGATACTTGCCATTAGCTGAATTTGTTTATAATAATAGTTATCAATCTAGTATTCAAATGGCTCCATATGAAGCATTATATGGTCGAAGATGTCGATCACCGGTATGTTGGATGAGTTGAATGAGAAAAATATTGTTGGACCGGAATTAATTCGGAGACAGAAGAAGTAGTTAAAAAGATCAAAGACAGTTGAAAGTAGCTTTTGTGGACAAAAGTCTTATGCAGATCCAAGCGACGGGATATAGAATATTTCGTGGGTGATAAAGTGTTTTTAAAAGTATCGCCTTGGAAGAAAGTTTTAAGATTTGGTCGCAAAGGAAAATTAAGTCCTCGTTACATTGGGCCGTATGAAGTAACTGAAAGAATCGGACCGGTTGCCTATCGATTAGCTTTACCTCTGGAATTACAGAAAATTCATGATGTTTTTCATGTTTCTATGTTACGAAGGTATCGATCGGATCCATCTCATATTATTTCATCAAGACATTGAGATTAGACCGGATTTGTCATATGAGGAAGAACCGGTTCAAATACTAGCTCGAGAAGTGAAAGAATTAAGAAACAAACGAGTCCCTTTGGTAAAAGTATTATGGAGAAGCCATAGTGTGGAAGAAGCAACTTGGGAACCGGAAGAAACTATGAGAGCACAGTATCCTCACCTATTCTCAGGTAAATTTCGAGGACGAAATTTATTAAGGGGGGAGAAATGTAACGACCAAACAGTGGGCACGTAAAAAAATGTGTTATCGGGCCTCCGTCTTAGTAAATCGAGTTAGTAAATAATCATTAGGAGTAATTATGAGTCTAGTAGTGTGTTTAATTAGATTTTTATTTAGTGAATTTAGCTTAATTGAGAGAAATTAGGAAAAAGGATCAAATTGAATAAAGAGTAAAAGTTTAATTATAGATTAAAAGAAATTATAAAGGACCAAAATGGTAATTATGCCATTTAGCATAAGTTGAGGCGGCATAAGCTTAAAAAAAAATCTGAGATTTTATGTGTTAAAATATATTATTAATACTATTAAATAATTATATTAATATTATATTATATTATATAATAAAGTAAATAGTATAAAAGAAATAGGAAAAGAAACAGGGAGAGAACAGAGAAACATTGAAACAAGCAGGAAAGAAGAAGAAAAAGAAGGAAAAAGGAAAACTAAAGATTTAAGGTTTGAGGTTTTAAAAGGTAAGTCAATTTAGTCATTTTCTCTTAATTTTGATGTTTTAGAAGCTTTAAAGCAAGATTTTGATGAAACTAAGTTGGTATTTTGAGAGTTGGTATTTTGAGAGTTTTTAGGTTTTTAAATATAGTTTATGTTGAAGAAAAAGATGAATTATGGATTAAATTAGATGAAATCTAAGTTAGAATTAGTAAAAGGATTAAATTGCAAGGTAAGCTATAAGTTTTCTACTTTAGGGATTAATTTGGAAGAAGTTATAAATTAGGGTTTTATTATGAAAATTATATAATCAAGTTGAATATGGAAGGAATTTAAGTAGAATCAAGCATGAATTAAGTTAAGAAAATAACTAGGATTTAATTGTAAAATAAGTCATAAGAAAACAGATTTAGGACAGCAGCAGTAGAGTAAATTTGAAAATTCACCAAAAATCGTAGATGTGGAATTAGAAGTTGGATGAGATATGAAATTAAAGCTTATTGAGTCTATTTTCATATGAAAGAAGCAGAGAAAGCAAATAAGTTCTGTATTGTGAGATATTTAAATTTTAGTGAAACTGGTTCAGGGTAATTTCGAGATCCCCTGTTCTGACTTGTAAAAATCATTAAAAATTGTATAAAAATGATTTTGGAACATAATTTATATGGTTAGATTCCTGAATGAGTCTAGTTTCAAATGAGCTAAACAAGGAGGCCATCTAAATTCTGTACAAAGAGTAATTTAATTCGTAGTGAAGAGAGGTCAGAGCAGTTGGACAGTGAAACAGGGGAAACTTTAAGAATAATCTGGTATTGATTGGCCATACCAAAAATTCTGAAAAATTTACAGTAAAAAGATATACGAGTCTAGTTTCGGGGAAAATTTACGGATCTTAATTTGGAGTTCCGTAGCTCCAGATATAGATGATTTAGTGACAATGACTCAGGTAGACAGCCTAGAAAGAACTTATGAGTAAATAATAGAATTGTGTATAAAAGATGTGGAATGAAGAGGAAGTGTAGAAATTGAATAAAATTCAATTATTTATTTTAATTTAATGTTGTAATTAATAATGTAAATTATTATTATTATTTTCGTAGCTAACAAGGAAAAAGAGGCATCGGCATCCAAGGGAAAAGAAAAGATCATTCGAGGAGTAAACGTGCATTTCGGGTTTGTATTACTATAATTCAAACTATTTATTTATTCATTAAATGTTAGATTAATTTATGAATATGGTAAGTAAATTATAAGGTAAGTGTTTTTATTGAATTGAATGGAAATTGAGTTGAATGATGAATATGTATTGAAATTGAATTGTATGTGGTTTGAAATGGAAAAGTGTAATTGATATTGAAATTGAATTTGTTATGAAAATGAAAATGAAATTGAGCTGAATACCCTATTAACTAGTCGGGCTGAGTCGGATATAATTGGCATGCCATAGGATTTGGAAGAGTACAGGATTTATCGGCTTTGCCGATCGGGCACTTTATGTGTCGTAAATCGTGCACTTTATGTGTCGTATTTTAGGCACCTCGTGTGTCGTATCGTGCACCTCGTGTGTCGCTTCGTGCACTTATGTGCCAGATAATCGATCAGTACTATGTACCGTTTTAGGCACAATGTGCCGATCGGTGTGTTTGGGTTGGAAACGTGTATCCGTTAAAGTCCGAGTCATAATAGGGGTAAATAAAGAAAAGGTTAAATTGAATAAAATGAAATGGTTGAGCCATTGGAAGAAATGCGAAAATAGAACATGAACTGAAAAATGTGATTGGAATATGAGTATGAGAATAGAAAGTATGAACCATTGGTTCAAGAAATGGATAGTGGCTCAACATGATTGTGTATTATTTCAATTGTTAAATGGCTATAGTTGAATTGTATGAATATATTGAGAAGGACAAACTTATATGAAAGTTATGTTTGAATTGGTTTAGTTAAATTAAAGTTATATGAATTAATGATATGATTATTATGTTTATAATTTGAATTATGGTAATACCATCGAGTACATGTATACTCAAATGCACGGTTGTTTAAGTGCGCAGTTGTAGAAGTCAACATCTTGAACCAAAGATCCAGAAGCGGACCGACTTCAAAGAAACTTTTGGTGATGTATACTTCCTTTTCATAATGTGGCATGTACGTAGGTTTTGTATAAAGGTTATTATGTTTTGAATGTAAATGGTTAAAAATGTTAGTAGTACAAGTTTAAGAATTATAATGAAAGAAGTATATTTATTTTAATCTAACTAATATTTTGATAAATTTAAGTTGATATTATATTGATTGAGTTTGATTAGAAGGTATTTGGAATAGAAAATAAATTTATCAAATGAATTGGTTGAATTGGTTATGATTGAAATGAATATGGTTTAATTTCTGAGGGGTTTTATATAATAATAAGCGTAAATCTTTGCGAAATTTATATTAAACAAAATTTATATTCGTAAATTGTCTGATATGTCCGGTAATGCCTCGTAACCCTGTTCCGACGACGGTTCGGGGTTAGGGGTGTTACAACTGGTTCAACAACTATCTCTGGATTAGTATCCCAACCAGTCTAATTGATCGTTTCGGTCTAATTCTGAAAACATCAATTCTAATCGAGGAAATAACTTTTTCGATCTCATCATGTCGAGCGAGCAAGCAAGCAATGAAGTTCAAAAAAAAAATGATTACCATCATCTCAATATAAAGAGGGTGGATTTTGAGCATCGTTTGTATTAACATATTTATAAAAGAATAAAAAAATAGAAAAAAATAAACACAGAAATAATGTTAAAAAAATATAAAATAAAAGAATTAAAAATATTATTATTTAAGTTTATATGATGTGACAAATTATTATTTGCTAGAATGTTTTTAACGGATATAATATTTTTTAGTAAAATGGATAACAAAACAATTATTTAAATACCACTTGTGATAAAAAATGTTTAGATACTAAAATAGAAAAAAAAATGAATTTAACTATTTGACTAAAGGAAATATCAGTTTAAAGAAAAATAATTTGAGTATCATTTATAACAAAAAAAATAGATACCAAAATAAATAAATAAAAGATACGATTCAAATGCCCATTTCTAATAACAACACAAAAATAAACGTAAATAATTCCGTGTAAGGTTGGGAAATGGCAACAGCGAAGGTAGACTAACACAGGCAAAATAGCGGGCAGAAAACTAATTAATTCGGCCGACTCTTTTTTGGGGTACGTAAGGAAGGCCGACTTATAATTACATACAACCATTTGCCCACGTCTTGCAATTAATAGTCACTAGCCTTAAAACCCCGTGTCTGATTTCTTTCAATTAAGCTTTAATTAATTAAATATAATATCAACATTGAATTAATTTTGTTAAATAATAATTAATTGCTTAAAAGTTTTACTTTTAAATGTAATGAAAATTTTAGTTTATTAATTATGAAATTGAAGTTATGATAATTGTTTAAAATTAAAATGACTTAGGTAAATCGAGGATGGATATTAAAGTGATGGGTATACGTAAATACACATTCTAATCTTTTCCAGGCACCATTTAAAAGCAAAATCAAGATTAAAACATTTTTCCCAAATGAATCGAATATAGACCCTAAATCAACACACTAATGGAGGTGCTAATTAAATACGTTTAAACCTAAATAAAAACAATTAATAAATTTATTTAATGGGTGATTAATTTATCCACATTTTGTGGAGTTTTTAGACCAGGATTGAAAATGTTATAAATGTTTAGTTTAATTTTATATTATTTTATAAGATACATGTCATGTTCTTAATCTATTTACAAAATTTGAAAAACCTCACGATATATTTTTATTTCATTAATAAATAAACATAACTTTAAGATTAACATGAAAAAAATTGTTAAAATATAGCATAGAAGTAGCATGAGTAAAACGTTAACACATAAATGGTAAAAATTCAACAAACCAAAACATGATATTATATAAGAAATTATTCTAGAATCATTAGAGTGATATGTGTTTCATTAATACATAAAATTATTTGAGGTAGAATTATAGTTAACCATTAAATTTGATGAACTAAAACATCAAGATAATTTGATTTTTCTATATTGACATATTTTTTTATAGATACAAAAATATTAATTTATAATGATAAATTTTTAATTCAGTATATCTATTAAGTAATCGAATGAATATATATAGTTTAATTTTTATTAAAGTAAATAACTTAATCGCTTTAAATTGAGTAATTAAATTTTAGATTCATAAATTTTGATTTTAAAAGTAAATAACTTTTAAATTAGCATAAGGTGTTAATTCAATTCATTTATATTCTAGATATTTTTTGGACAATGCAAGAGACTAAATTTATTCATGTTTTGTACAATAACAATTATTGTTAAACAATTATGCATATTAAATATATTTAGAATTCTTTTGATGTTATTTTTCCGAGACAAACCTAATAATCATTATGATCTATTATAAAATATCTCAATTTCTACTGCATAAAATGCTTCTCTCTTATCTCACATTTCTCAGTTTTCCAAAACATATAAAACTAAAATATAAGAACTTGTTTTCGTATCTTTTAGGATTAACTACTTTGTTGGTTACTCGACTTTTTGGGTACATTTATTTTAGTCATTCAAATAAAAATACTTATAATTTAGTTACCATTATTAGAAATATTTTTCATTTTAGTCACCTAACCATTAAGTCTTTGCACACCAAATCCCAGTATAAAATACTTCTTTTACCGAGTCAAACTTCTCTATATATCAATATTTTCATTTTTATTTTATGTTGGGTCATATTTCATTCATCTTCTTCTACCCTTCCCTGCCCCTGCTTCCAACGTACAGCACCTATAAGACACAATATAGGTTCTAACATATAGATATTAGCTATTGCGCAAAGTACAGCAACAATGGTCGTCTAAATCATAAACATTTGAAGTCATACCTGCAGGTGTTGATTTTAATAAAACCTCTTTGGTTTTGGCACAAGGCTGCCTTGGACGGTTTCTCCCCTGATGTTTGTTGCCAGTGGAGAGCAAATACATCTTTCATGCAGAGTTCCAGATATTTGCCAAAGGCCGCGAGCAGCTCCCCCTCGAATTTCCAATTCGACTTATGATTGCTTTTCCTTTTGAGTTGAAAGAGAATCATATCGAAGTCCACTTCGTCATTTGAGACATCTTCTTGTCTGCTATGAGCATCTTTGCAATCGGAATGTTCTTGTAACTCGCTACAACTATCCTCACAATACTTGCTACAACTATAGTCACAATCGGTAGTGTCAGAGTCCTCAACAAAACCGTTAAGGCTATCACTTTCACTTTCATTGTCTGATCCATCTCGTTTGAACCGTCATCGTTACCATCCTCGATTATAGGGGTTTGTTTGCGAAATTTACTTTCACCGTTCTTCGAGGCTTTTTTTTTTTTTTTCTCCTTTATATTGCCTAAGCTGCTTTTGAGAGAATTAAGAAAGCATTCATCTCCCTCAGGCTTCTTGTTATTGTTTAACACATGAATTATAGATCATTTAGCATGTTGGTTGTAATTTATTTTGGGATTTGAAAATTTTATGTTTTAATAAGCTTTTTTAATAAAATTTAGATTTTTTGGGATTTGAAATTTTCTGGGTGTTAGAAGCAGGGAGGGGGGGATTAGTTAGGGAAAGAAGAAGATGAATGATGAAATATGACCCAAAATAAAACAAAAAGAAAAATGAAAGAAAATTTTGATTGGTGGAGAATTTTGACTTGGTCAAAAAAAATTTTATAGTAGGATTTGGTGTGCCAAGTCAAACTAATTAATTTATCCTATTTTTAACATATATGTGGATAGCGGTAGTTACTTAAAAAAAAAAAAAAACTTTATGATATCATTGTTTTTTCTTATAATTTAAGTGTTAAAATATTTTTGTTTAAAAAAAAGAACCCTGAAAGAAAAGAATAAGGCTCCCATTGCACCATTGTGTCAAATTCCACCAAACATAATTGATGAGGATGGAGTCAAGTAAAATTCAAATAAAAGTAATTTTTTTTGGAACAAAAACAGCCCAAAAGACTTCACTTTCATTTATAACATCTTGAATAACAAGACCATGAAGCTCCCTAAGATAGTTCACATCAAAAGTCCATGTGCAATTATTTTTTGAATAAAAGTAATTTATTCCACATTAATAGGGGAACCAACAATACAGCCGATGCCTTTGCCAAAATGGGACTCGATGGTAATTTCCCTACCCGCATTCTTGAAATGGCCCCTCCTGAGACTGTTAGTTATTTTGCTCTTCACAAAGAATAATGTAACATTACTCTCCCACTGGATTAGCTTATTAAGGCTATTTGAGCCGCTTATTCATAACAATAATTATCTATTTAATCAGACTCCAAATATTTTTATTACTTATTTATATGATACTTACAAATTATATCAAAATAAAATGATGGAATTACCGCCCATGTCCATTTGACCCTTAAACAAATTTTATTAAGAGCGAGGGTAACATTGGAAAAATGAACCACCAAAACGCTCCACAGGCGGCGAATATCGAGAAGACGCAAATTAAGTCCAAAACTCTATCCTTTCTCGTGTTCCTTTCTTGCCTCGCCCTTTTCTTTGCCATGAACTCTTCGTACTTCTCTTTCTCTCCCTTTCCCTTCCAACTTCTGCGGCTCCCCATAACCCTTTCCAAAATTACCAAACTCTCCACCCCATTCACTCCTTTCCCATCCATATCCTCCATCCTCATACACACTTCCCTCACGCGCATCTCCTCTCCTTCTCCTTTTTCCCCGCACGTGACCACTACCCCACACGCCACCAACTCTCTCGACGATCCCCACTCTTCATCTCCCTCCATCACCCTCCCATATCGCACCTGTACATCACCTGTCAGCCAGTGTCGTTCCACCGAAACCGCTCTCTTACTAGACATGTTAACCGCTTTTTCCCGGGTCGGGTCCACAACGATCCAACTCAAACTCAAGTTCTCCTCCAAATGTTTCAGCCACGTGTCATCGTTAGAACTACCGTATTTTATTGGTGACCTTGTAGCCGGATTGTCCACGCCAAGCAAATTCAGCCGAAAGGGTGTGGACAAGAACCAGCTGCTGGACGTCTCCATTTCTACGACTTTCGAATAAATGGGGTTTCCATGATAGTAAATATCAACGGCTGAGATTAATTCTGTTGCCAGAGCCAAAGAGCTCCTGACGTTAGGCTTCGGTGGTTGGAGATTAGGAAACGGAAATGATTCGGAGAAGAAGGAGCGGTGACCGGAAGGGAACGTGGAGATGACTTGTTTCAGACGTGGGTGATCGAGAGAAGGCCACGTGGAACAACAAATGTCACGCCAGAGATTTTCTTCTGTAGATAGGGAACGTAAATAAGAGGAAACACAGGCGGTGGAAGCCAGGTCGGGACCATCCAGCCGCGTGAGGATGAGAGCTCGGATTATATCTGGATGAAGGGTGGTGATTATTCCATCGCCGCCTTTAGCAATGGAAGATGAAGGCGGAGGAGATGCCATTGGGTTGGGTCTCTTTCAGAGCGAAGCTTTTGTGGTCTCGTATCTTTCGGAAAACATTCCGTGCTTTAAAAGACCCAAGATGGGCAAACGGCCAAACTTGGTCCTAAATGCTAACTGTAGACTCTAACTAACGAATTAATTTAAAAATACTTTACAATATGTATAAAATTAATAATTATCATTTTAAAATTGGAGAAAAAATCGATTCACTCTTAACATTCTTTAAATAAAAAGGATCAAAATCATGTTTCAACCAACTAAATCCACTCTTATATGTTAAATTTATTACTTTTACATTAATTAAAAAAACAGTATCCTTTATAATGCCTAAATTGTACCTAAACTAACAAAAAATATTTAATAAACTTCCAAGTCTTCAATAGTCCAACCCTTGTATCACTTAATCAATACAGATTTGACACGTGTACAAGTATTAGACAAATGAGTTGCATGAGGTTAACCTCTAACAAACCAAAGTTAGAGGCTTTTTTTTCTTTTCTTCTGAAGGACAAAATTTTATATTTTTAAAAAATATAAATTTCTAAAATTTAACTTTCATTTGGGGAGGAGGCTAAGAAAACAGACCCCAGTAAAAAATTTTAATGCTATATCAATATAAAAAATTTTAATATATTTGAGGTGTTGGGGATGAGCAAAAAGTTTGAACTATATTTGGGGCATGAATGCCAAGCCCAAGCCTAGCCATATGGTCTGGTATTACATTTGCACATTCTTTTAGCGGATCTACCATTGTCGACTTCAAATTTGGTGAATCTAACGCAATTCCGTCTCCGCACTTCAAAAATGCATATTTATTTTATCTTAATTACGATATTTTACAAATAAAAAAAAATGGTTTTCATGTTACATTACTGAAATTTTACCACCTAAATAATCATTTGTCATTGGCGTGCTCTATATTTGCCCACTTGTAAAACTTTTTATTAATTATTATTAGATTTTAGTAGGCGAGTAAAAAATTAGGTAAAATATATATTTTTAAAAAAATATTTGGATAAACTATCTGTTTAGTCACTCAAGTTTATTCACGTTCTTATTTTCGTTACTTATTTAAAAAATTATTATTTTAATCACTCATGTTAGATAAGCTGTCAATTTTAAATCACTCCCGTTAAATAAGTTGTCAATTTTTGTTACTCAAAAATGGGTTTGATCACTAAAGATAATTGTCGTAACTATTTTTTTGACAAAACGGTAATCGACTTGGGTTTTGAAAATAAAAAAAAAGGGAGTCGCCACCAATCTTTTATTAGGTGTGATCGGGTCACCTTTGTTTTAATAAAACATTTTAATTTACTAAAACGACATTTTTTTGGTCTACGAAATTTGAGAAAACGGGTTCGGGAGTCGGTTACGTGCGAGGAAGGGTTAGCACCCTCGTCACGCCCAAAATTGGTACCCAAATTGATTAGTTAATGTCCTAATGTCGAAAGTTTGAAAATTTTAAAAGAATTTAAAAATTTGACCTCTTTTGGAAACATTTGAATTTTCTCGAATTGAATATTAAGATTTTCTCACTCCAAAGGAATAAAATATCACATCCAGTACGTTAGGACACGATAATTTGAATCCTCAAATTCAAGATCATCTCATAATCCCCGAGTCTCATGCGTTAAAAAATATCAAAAGGATATTCAAGTATTTAGCCAAACGAAATAACCGAAACCCAACACATAGGGCACAACTTCTCGAGTTCCCAAACATAGAACATTGCCTATTTTTTTTTTTAAAAAAACTTTTGCTTTTAGGTAAAATTGATAAACGTATTTGAAAATTATACATGTTTTGTAATTTGGACTTTAAAGAAACCTTATTTAAATCGTGAATGGAGTTGTGCTCGACGAATAACGGTAATGTAACACGAGTTGGGCACAATGATAATATAATACGTGTAGTATATAACATTAGTATCGTTAATCTAAAATATTAATATGCGTGAATAATAATAACAATATGAAACGCGGATAATGTGCTAAAACGAATGTTACAAATAAATTAATGATAATGATAAAAACAATAATATGGAGAGTGATGAGATGAAAGTAATATATTAATAATAATAGCGTAAATAATAATAACTCATTGATAAAGAATAATGATAGTAATAATAAAAGGAATAAATATATAGTAATAAATTGGGTGGTAGTAAAATAATAGTGATAGCAAACATGATAGTGATAACAACGATAGTAATGATTAAGATGAAATAATAGTGATAAATAATAAGAATAAAATAATGATAATAAGTGACAAAAAAATAATACATTACTAATATCAATAACAATGCAGGTAATAATAAGGTGACAAATGTAGTAATAATAATCAAGTGAAAAAGGACAACAATAATGCAATGATAGTAGTGGAAAATATAATAAATAATAACAGAAAGGGAATAAGACATAAAAATATGATGCTAATGTTGCTGTTAATAATAATAATATTATAATTTCAAAAATAAACGAAGAAGGACCAAGTTGAAATCAGAATAAAATTGAGGGGTTGAAATCATAATAAAAAAATAAAAGGTGTGGACTTAAATAGGACGCGCGCAAAGTAAAGAGGGTCGGGCGAGTAAATTTTTCAGGCCCTGATGCGCATCGTTTCAAATGGCCGGGCGCGGATCAAATTAACAATGAGATGAAAATCATGGGGTAAAATTAAGAATTAAAAAAAGTGCAATTAGATGCAATTGAAGTGTGGTGCGAAAAGGGAGGGACTGGTCGCGCAAATATCCCCTAAAAAGGGTATGCATAGTCTCTGGGAGCCCTAGAAGCGCCGCTTCATTGATTACTTAAACCAAAAAAATAAATTTTTGTTCTTTAATGCTTCTGAACACCAAAATCAAAGCCCCCCACCATTTCTTTCGAATATTAAAAAACTCTCCCTCTCCCCATTTCGTCTTCCGATCGATCGGGCTCCCCAGGCCGTTCACCGCGCCACCACGGGTTGGTGGCCAGCAACGCTCGAGACGACGGGCTTCAACCCTGCCTTCGAAGCCTCAACAGAATCCTCTCTTGGCGCCTGAAATGAGGGAAGAAGGCTTTCGGCGCCCCTCCACGACCGAGCTCTGTCAACGAAACGGCAGACTCCCGACGCTGCGATCGTAGGGGTCCCAGGTAAGCTCTTCCTTCTTTATTGTTTTCGATCGTTTATAGAATATTAAAAATAAATAAAACCAAAGGTAAATAATAAAAAAATAGACAATCCGTGAAAAAAGGGTTAAATCAGAGTCAATCTTTCAAGTTTTTTTTGTTATTTTTTGATTTTCTGTATGGGTTTTCTTGTCGTTGTTTGTAAGAAATTTTGAACTAAAAAAGAATCGAAAGAAAAATAAGGAGAAGTCGGAGTAGCAATGAATAGTAAAGAACCAATTTCAACCTTCAATTCTCTGGTTTTCTTTTTATTTCTTGGTATTCGTAATCTGTAAAAAACGACAGTTTCCCCCCCATTACAAGGTTTTTTCCTCAGTTTTTATAATTGATTTCCCTAAGCATCAGTTTCTGTTTTTTTAATTCATATTTGCTACTTTGTCGCTTTCTTTCTTGCTGCTTGTGCCGTTGCATGCTTCTCTTTCCCTTGCAGGTGATGGGCGCGACATGAAAATGTGCTAGTGGCCGGTCAGAGGCGTGCGGGTGTCGCCCGAGGCTTGCGTGGAGAGGTGCTGGTGAGAGTGGCCACCGAAAGGTCATCAGAAGATTCTGGGATCCTGTCCTGTTCGGGCCATTTGGGCCGCATAAATGGCCCTGAAATTGGGTCTATTGTAGTTGGTAATTTGGGCGTTGTAAAAATTGTTAAAGTAGACTGTTGAACAGACTTTTTGTTATTGTGTTTTTAATGTGCTAGTTTTAATATCGGGCCCGGGCAAAATATGGTTATTACAGCTACCCCTCTTTGCTCATTGTCGTGAAATGAGGATAGAGCAAAGACAATAGAAGAACCAATTTTGCCCGGTCTTGGTCAAACCTCGACTTGTTGGTCCTCGTCTTCCCCAAAAATCTTTAAAATTTACTGTAACCTGTTGCTTCGATCCGTTCTGCTATTTCCAAGAGATACAACTTGTAGCTTCAATTCGCTTTTCTTCAATCTCGTTTATTTTTTAACTTGCTCTAATATAACTTCACGACACAAAGAGATTTGTAGCCTCAATCTACCAACCGCTCCACTGGGACTTTGAGGAGATAAATCTGAACTTTTCAAACTGCTTCCTTATTCTCGCAACATGAACTGACTTTTTTTTTCCCTTTTTTTTTTGAAAAACGGAAATTGAAAAACAGAAATTGGAAATAGAAATTGAAAATACCTCAGTGTGTGTGACCCGAGGCCCAACTCATCTTTTACATTACGAGTTGATTTTAACAGAAATTGAAAGACAGAAATTAAAAATACATCAGCGTGTCCCAAGGCTCAACTCACCTCTCGTATTATGAGTTGATTTTTGAACAGAAATTGAAAGACAGAAATTAAAAATACCTCGGCGTGTCCCGAGGCTTAACTCACCTCTGTGTTATGAGTTGATTTTTGAACAGCAATTTAAAGACAAAAATTAAATACCACGGTGTGTCCCGAGGCTCAACTCGCCTCTCGTGTTATGAGTTGATTTTTGAACAGAAATTTAAAGACAGAAATTAAATACCTTAGCGTGTCCTGAGGCTCAACTCACCTCTCGTGTTATGAGTTAATTTTTAAACAGAAATTTAAAGACAGAAATTAAATACCTCGGCGTGTCCCGAGGCTCAACTCACCTCTCGTGTTATGAGTTGATTTTTGAACAGAAATTTAAAGACAGAAATTAAATACCTCGGCGTGTCCTGAGGCTCAACTCACCTCTCGTGTTATGAGTTGATTTTTGACAGAAATTAAATACCTTAGCGTGTCCTGAGGCTCAACTCACCTCTCGTGTTATGAGTTAATTTTTAAACAGAAATTTAAAGACAGAAATTAAATACCTCGGCGTGTCCCGAGGCTCAACTCACCTCTCGTGTTATGAGTTGATTTTTGAATAGAAATTTAAAGACAGAAATTAAATACCTCCGCGTGTCCCGAGGCTCAACTCACCTCTCGTGTTATGAGTTGATTTTTGAATAGAAATTTAAAGACAGAAATTAAATACCTTCGCGTGTCCCGAGGCTCAACTCACCTCTCGTGTTATGAGATGATTTTTGAACAGAAATTTAAAGACAGAAATTAAATACCTCGGCGTGTCCCAAGGCTCAACTCACCTCTCGTATTATGAGTTGATTTTTGAACAGAAATTGAAAAGCAACAATTACAAATACCTCGGTCTGCTTCACTTAGGAAGGCAAGATCTGCTATGCTCGATCAGCTTCACTTAGGAAGGCAAGATCTGTTATCTTCGATCAGCTTCGCTTAGGAAGGCAAGATCTGCTATCTTCGATCTGCTTCGCTTAGGAAGGCAAGATCTGCTATCTTCGATCTGCTTCGCTTAGGAAGGCAAGATCTGCTATCATCGATCTGCTTCGCTTAGGAAGGCAAGATCTGTTATCTTCGATCAGCTTCGCTTAGGAAGGCAAGATCTCTTGTACTATGAGCTGATCAGAATTTTAAAACATACCATCTGGTGGAACTCGGATGTCTTCTTTTTCCTCGATTTGGTACAACTATCATCAGAGTTTCTCGCTTTATGGGTGTACCTGTAATGTTATCGTGATATACGCATGTTTGTCTTAAATGCTTTTATGCCTACATAATTATGCCATGCGCCTTGGGTTTGATTGTCATGCATCTCTTTTTCGTCACGAATTTCACGATGACCTGTATTCATTGCTTCGATTCTTGACTTTCCTTTCATGTTTCGTACCCGTCCTCGAGTTTTATGAGTGATCTGCATTTCTCGTATATCACCCTTTTGCCCCGCTGTAGCTTCAAGGTTCATTTCATTGTGACCTGGGGGTATAGGATTTGAATATCCCCTACTCATCCCACTGCGACTCTAAAACATAGGATCTGTCTCTTATTCAGCCCACCTTCTTGTTATTCAAAGGTACAGGATCTGTATCAGCTTCCTTCTAATGATCACTCTTTAGGTGACCCAACCAGATGTATATGCGTGATGCTCGCATGAATGCAGAATGTCATTTCCTTTCGAGAATGATTCTGGTTTTGCACTTGGGTTAACAATGCCCATTTTTCGTCAGGATTGTGTCACTGATGCGGTACCTTGTCATTTTGTTCAATCACTTTAATTTGGACTCAGATATTTCCAACCCTTAAGCTCGGTGAATCTTAAGCAATAATATTATTTCAGAATCCTGTATTGTTTAGAGGTTTCCAGAGTAATATGCGAAACTCCTTTCATGAAAGTATTATTAGTCCAATAATCGTTATTTCAATGCAAAATGCTCAAAAGGGACCATAATGATGGACGGAATGGGAATTTATAGCTCGAATCAAACAAGTTAATCAAAGCTAGCACTTGTAATAAGAAGTAAATTTATTTAGAGTGTATTTTGAAAAGACAAAGATAGCAGACTCAAAATGGGTAACATGGAAACTAGGTGCCCCAGATATCGCAGCTTGAGCTTCTCTATTCAAACTTCTTGAGGACCGTTCTAAACTCAATATGTGTTTAGGGGATCCGGAGTACTTTGTCGATGCCCCAAGGCGCAACATTCCTCTTTATTGTTACTTCAAGCGTAGCAAGACTACTGTATGCCCCATTTTCATCAAAATTTGAGCTACCCTTTTCGGGTTTTCAACTCAAACCCACTTTTGGTCTTAAAGCGCCCTTTGCGGGTTTTCACTTTGGTCTCTCCTTTTCTTCTTTTTTCTTTCCTCTCATTCTTTTTTGTTTTTTATTTTGTTTTTCGTTGTTTTTTTTTCACCGGATTGGGCAGGTCTTTATCGTCTATCTCAGACAATATCCTTGTTTCCCTAAAACGGGCCTTCTTTGCTGCCTAAGGTCTTTCCCGGCTTGGCATCTTCTTTCTTTTGACGTCTCTTTTGCATGAGAGAATTTTTCTTTCAAAGCCCCATCATGAAATTTTCTAAGGCGATCCTTTTTGTTGTAAACTCGCTTCTTTTGATCGTGACAGATATCTCTCAACATTTTCTTTTCAAATTCACTTGATCACATCGGGATTGGATCCATTCCAGCTTATCCAATTTTGGCTCGGCCTGCGCCTAGGGATAAGAGAATTTTGACTTCACTAGGCAAAACCTAATGAGGAAAGCGCTATCCCAGCAGAGGTCCTAGCCAAAGTTTAATGATCATAAAAGGGTAAACATAACTTCTGTACGCCAACATTCACAAGTTTAGGTCATCTTCCTAACAATCTTTGTTTTGTTGCCCCCTTTTTTTTTAGGCTATGACGTGGCACTTGATCTTTAAAAAGACCGCAAACTTTTGACATTGTGCGGTTAAATATGATCTTTTCGCCCTTTTTGTTAATATTTTTCTTTTTTCTTTTTTGGCTAATGACTATCGACTTTGTAATATTGGCATATGAAGCGACCCTCACCCTCTTAGTGAAGAGATCGACATCCACAAAAATGAATCGATGTTGACCAGAAACTTTTGAGGAGGTTGGCTTGATAAAGTTCATCCCCCACGTGTAGAAAAAAATGGAGGAGACACGTAAGTCTTATCTTCCTCAATTTGGGCATTTGATGCAATTTTCCTTTCTGGGAATACCAGTAGCTCGAACCTCTTAATTGGCTTAGTCAGGGTAAAACCATTGGCATGTGATCTTCAAATATCCTTACGGACTTCTTCTATGACTTCCTTAGCTTTGACAGCATACTCGTGCCTTAGTAGTCCCGGTGTGATCATACGAAAATATCTTTGAACTCTTGGAGATAACTCAATGATTCCTTGCCTTGTCCTGCGGCAAGTTAAGCTTCCATCTTCATATCATTCATTAGTTCGTATTGTCCGCCGACACTTCGTAGGGTAGGATCTGTCATTCTTAACAAGTTCAGAAATAAGTTGCAATCTCTGTCATCTTCCAAGTTCTTAGATCCCTCTAGACACATATCTCTCTAAAAGGGAGTCGGTAACAGTGTCGCTCATGTCATTGATATCTTAGGACCCCATTGTGGGTGTGAAGGTAGAAAATCCAAAGAATAAATGATTCTAAGGATGATTATTCGTACGATGTGGTCATGAATAAAAATGCAAAAACGTACAGAATAAAATGTTAATGTTTACTTAGGACAATGCATTTGATTGAAATAAAAATTCCGGACACAAGCCTATCTCACAAAAGAACTCTTATTGCCTCTAGGCTTAAGGTAACGAGCGTGTTTTAAATATTACTCTAGATTAGCTAAAATACAGGGATCCCTTCGCAGTCTCATTGTTCAAAACAAACCTGGGAGGACAAGGGCGTATCATTGAAACTTCTTTAATTGCATCATCCCTTTTGTCACTGCGCTTACGTTCCTTTCAAGGTAGTTAGGGAATGGATTTCCAACCGTATTACCAGTACGTCAAATCGTAAAATCCCTGCATCAATAAGACCTTGAACCCTTCTCTTAAATACTAGACAATTTTCTGTAGAATGCCCCTGGTTCCCAGCGTGATACATGCAACTAGTATTAGGATCATACCATTTCGGGTATGGGGCTTCAATGGTGCCATATAATATGGCGATATTAATTATTTTTCCAACAATTTTAGGCACAGTTCTCCGTACGACACAGGGATAGGGGTGAGTCGAGGTTTTTTAGGATTGGGTCTCGTCGGTCTTTGTTCGTTTTTGAGTTGGTTTGGAGCAGGCGTGTTACTAGGTGGGAACACGGTGAGTGGTCTTTGGTCATCCCTACTCGTACTACCCACTTCATTTTCCCCCTTTTTTAGGGGCCTTCAATGTCCGCTCCCTCCTTTCTTTCGCCTCTGCTTGGGCCATTGGTTTAGCCCGACCCTCCTCAGGGTTAAAACATGAGCCCGTCGAGAAGTCTAGCGGGGTCGAGGTATTAGTCTGATATTGGAGCCTGATGGTGATGGGTCCCCCATGCGACCGCGCGTCTGGTTGAGTTGGGATATTTATCGGGGAATAGACAATTTCTTCATATTCCTCCATATTGTCAACCACTTGGCCCCTCCTTGTTTCAAATCCTCCCGTTAATAGCTGGGTTAGATGGCATATCATATTCTCTTGAAACTCTCGCATTTGCTCTCGCATCTCTCGTTGAATTCTGGTTGATTGCTCTTGCATCTGTTGTTGAATTCTGGTTGATCGCTCTTGCATCTGTTGTTGAATTCTGATCAATTGTTCTTGGATCAATATTTGTCTTTCCTCTAATCTTTCCAATCTTTGTTCCATGTTTTCTAGGTTAACGAAACAATTTCACCTAATTAGAGTCTTTCTACAAATTCTAATGCATGTGATACGATGTAATGTAAATGCATGAAATACAATGCAAATGCATAGGATGAATGCAAAAAGAAAGAGAGGCGTTGATCATGATTTCAATTCCATTAGAAGAACTTTTCCAGGAAATACGTTTCTTTACATTAAAACGGATTGCATAGACGGCCATGTCCGCATAGTCTAGGTGAAAACACCAATCCTCTCTTTCGTGTCGGGAGTTTGTGATTGTGTCCCATGAACTTTCTTAATAGACGTCTCTTCTAACTCCTTGTCGCTTGGTCCAGGTCGTACCTCGTCATTTGCTTAACCTCCGCGATACTCGTAATCCTCCAATGACTCCTGAACAATCCTTGTCGGCTTGAACCTTCAGGTAAATCCTCTTCTTCGTATCCGGATATTTATGGATGTGTCCTTTGAACTTTCTCAATAGAAGTCTCTTCTAGCTCTTTGTTGCTTGGTCTAGGTCGATCTTCTGATGACCCCCAAACAATCTTTGTAGGCTTTGAATCTTCGGGCAAGACCTACTTTCGTTGTTACCTAGACTATGTTCGGACGACCGTATTATAATCCACTTCATCAAGTAACACATTTCCTTATGACAAACTCTCCTATTCAGCAATTGAATATGAATCAACACCCTCTTTCTATGATGATGCAATGTAATGCAAATGCATGGATGCAAAGAGGCACCGATTTAGATTCAACTTCATTTAGAAAACTTTTCAGAAAACAAAGCCCTTTACATAAAATAGATTATAAATACGGCTTCGCTTCTAGAGCAACGAAGCTGATTCTTGACCCCTGTCTGATACCAGCTTGTACTTCACACTTAGTATGTCGGCCCGAACTGCCAAAGTTTACAAATATTCGGCCACCTCTCGGATTTGAGTTGTAGCTTCGCCCGTAAGGTAGTCGCAGTCCCTGACTTGACTCTGAGAATGATGAAGTCGTTCCTTCCCACACCCCTCATTTGCTTCAAGAAGCTCATACCTTAAGTTTACTACGTACTCCAACTCTTCTATTTTTCCCTTCATTGCTTCAATTTTCTCTAAACTGACTCTCAACTCAGCCACAGAATTGCGATTTCTATACTGATAAAGTGTTTTTTCAAGCTCTACTGCTCTAGCATTTAATTTCTCTTTGTCGCTTTGGGCCTCTGTTAGGCCTGTTTCTATAGCCTCTCTCTGAGCCTGAGCCTCTTGGAATTTTCTCTTCCATTGATTGGCCTTGAGATGTTATTGTTGATTCTTCTACTGATCCATCTGTTATATTTGGGAGTAGTATTTGATCCTACGATCAACCTTTCATTCGGTAAACTTGGTTCAAACGGTAGAAATTTCTTTGACTCTTTTCTCGTAGTTTTCTCCTTTATACAGGAACTCACATTGTGCTAGGCCACTTGTTGCTGATATAAATTGCCTCGACCCGTACTGTCTTAACACCAGTAAATGAGCATAACTAGTGGCTCCCTAAATTCCGAGTAGAGGGACCCAGTCGAAAATCAAAACAAAATTTCGTCGGGTAAAAACAAGGAGCTCTCCATTCGATATCCGTCTCCTGAAGATTCTGAAGAAGTGCTATCTAATTCTCTTCTGATACGACATTTCTTCTTGGCACTTCTGTTGTCTCTTTCAACGGGGAATAGTCTCTTCTTGACACTTCTACTATCTCTTTCAACGTGGAATAATCATCTATAAAGATTCGACAAGAAACTTCATCCACCTTCCAAAAGTAGCTGTGAAACCAAACCATTAACAGTTGCGCACAACCCGCAAACCTGCCTTCTCCGGATCTTCTACATGCATTCAATTATCTGAAAACCTCAGCCAAGATTGCAAGAACTGGTATAACTCCCCAACTGAGTCGGTCGAAGAAATCTGTGATAGCTTCCTCTACATGTCCTAATGCTCTAGGGAATAATATTAACCCGTAGATGCTTAGCGCAAAAACGTCAACTCTTTTACTTATATCAAGATGGGTTGAAATCAAATCTCTCAAGTTCTTCCATAGGATGCACTTACGCTTACCCTTTGCTTGGTCCTGGTTGTGATTCATTACTCACTCATTCCTGTAATGCCCATAGGCCGCTCTCAAATAGATTCTATCAACCTGAGTTATCGGGAAATGCAGTAGACTGTGTATCCTCCTATGGTGGGTACCAAATCCACTTTTCCAAAAGTGAAGCAATTATACGCGGGGTTCTAAAACTGAGTGATAACTCAGAATAACTGTTCATCTACCTTGACGTCGAGCAAGTGCGGTAAATCTCTATAACTATGGCAGAATGAACAATTGGTCTCATCATTTCGTTGATCCCACATAGCTTTTAACTCGTGAAGATTATTGTGCGCCACACTAATACGAGTGTAGTCCCATAATTCTGACACATGTCCGACCGCTAGACTATCTCCCTTTTCTAGTTGTGTTGTCTCTGACCAAATTCAAATAGCCGCATTATCTTCCACTTCATCAAGACAGTTGTTTTCCATGGCAAACTTTCTATTTTAGCAATTGAACCCAAATCAGTGCCTCTTAAATATGAAAAATGCATGCAATGCAATCAAAATGAGAGAAAACACGTTAGTGTAAGAGAAATAAACAAACACAAAACAAACGTCAGTGCAGGAGAAATGACGAACATAAAACACCTATCGAGGTGACCTCTAGGGGTTTAGCGTGGCTCTATCTAGGGTAAGCTCTTAAGGCTCGCTATATGAGGTTTGGTTCTAAAGTAAGAGTACCCGAACTAACAGATTCCTCGATCCTCACCCATTATAAGCTTATATAGATCGAGTTCAGTTCAGGGGAATACATTTCCCTATGGCTGCACGGAGATAAAAATCTCACGAAGACATAGGTATGGATGTATCCCAGAAGCGATCCACTATCTTGCACGGAGGTAAAAACCTCACGAAAGAGTAGCTTCTCACTCCCACTTAAGAGGGTATGACCACAACGGTCATGCAGTGCAATGCCAAAGTATTTTATAAGACTCAACATTATTGGAATCATAATATTAGCAAATACGTCAAAAGAAACATGATTTTTTTAAAATAAATTTCCAATTTTTTGACAAAAGGACAAAGAATAATCAATTTTACGGCCTGACTCTCGACAGGTCCGCAGTAGAGTCGCCAAGCTGTCGTAACCATTTTTTTGACAAAATAGGAATCGACTTGGGTTTTGAAAATAAAAAAAAGGGAGTTGCCACCAATCTTTTATTAGGTGTGATCGGGTCACCTTTATTTTAATAAAACATTTTAATTTACTAAAACGACATTTTTTTTGTCTACGAAATTTGAGAAAACGGGTTCGGGAGTCGGTTACGTGCGAGGAAGGGTTAGCACCCTCGTCACGCCCAAAATTGGTACCCAAATTGATTAGTTAATGTCCTAATGTCGAAAGTTTAAAAATTTTAAAAGAATTTAAAAATTTGATCTCTTTTGGAAACATTTGAATTTTCTCGAATTGAATATTAGGATTTTCTCGCTCTAAATGAATAAAATATCACATCCAGTACGTTAGGACACGATAATTTGAATCCTCAAATTCAAGATCATCTCATAATCCCCGAGTCTCATGCGTTAAAAAAATATCAAAAGGATATTCAAATATTTAGCCAAACGAAATAACCGAAACCCAACACATAGGGCACGACTTCTCGAGTTCCCAAACATAGAACATTGCCTATTTTTTTTAAAAAAAACTTTTGCTTTTGGGTAAAATTGATAAACGTATGTGAAAATTATACATGTTTGGTAATTTGGACTTTAAAGAAACCTTATTTAAATCGTGAATGGGGTTGTGCTCGACGAATAACGGTAATGTAACACGAGTTGGGCACAATGATAATATAATACGTGTAGTATATAACATTAGTATCGTTAATCTAAAATATTAATATGCGTGAATAATAATAACAATATGAAACGAGGATAATGTGCTAAAACGAATGTTACAAATAAATTAATGATAATGGTAAAAACGATAATATGGAGAGTGATGAGATGAAAGTAATATATTAATAATAATAATAGCGTAAATAATAATAACTCATTGATAAAGAATAATGATAGTAATAATAAAAGGAATAAATATATAGTAATAAATTGGGTGGTAGTAAAATAATAGTGATAGCAAACATGATAGTGATAACAACGATAGTAATGATTAAGATGAAATAATAGTGATAAATAATAAGAATAAAATAATGATAATAAGTGACAAAAAAATAATACATTACTAATATCAATAACAATGCAGGTAATAATAAGGTGACAAACGTAGTAATAATAATCAAGTGAAAAAGGACAACAATAATGCAATGATAGTAGTGGAAAATATAATAAATAGTTGCAGAAAGGGAATAAGACATAAAAATATGATGATAATGTTGCTGTTAATAATAATATTATTATAATTTCAAAAATAAACGAAAAAGGACCAAGTTGAAATCAGAATAAAATTGAGGGGTTGAAATCAGAATAAAAAAAAAAGGTGTGGACTTAAATAGGACGCGCGCAATGTAAAGAGGGCCGGGCGAGTAAATTTTCCAGGCCCTGATGCGCATCGTTTCAAATGGCCGGGCGCGGATCAAATTAACAATGAGATGAAAATCATGGGGTAAAATTAAGAATTAAAAAAAGTGCAATTAGATGCAATTGAAGTGTGGTGCGAAAAGGGAGGGACTGGTCGCGCAAATATCCCCTAGAAAGGGTATACATAGTCTCTGGGAGCCCTAGAAGCACCGCTTCATTGATTACTTAAACCAAAAAAATAAATTTTTGTTCTTTAATGCTTCTGAACACCAAAATCAAAGCCCCCCCTCACCATTTCTTTCGAATATTAAAAAACTCTCCCTCTCCCCATTTCGTCTTCCGATCGATCGGGCTCCCCAGGCCGTTCACCGCGCCACCGCGCCACCACAGGTTAGTGGCCAGCAACGCTCGAGACGACGGGCTTCAACCCTGCCTTCGAAGCCTCAACAGAATCCTCTCTTGGCGCCTGAAACAAGGGAAGAAGGCTTTCGGCACACCTCCACGATCGAAGCTCATCAACGAAGCGGCGGACTCGACAGCGCGGCAAGTGGGGTTCCAGGTAAGCTCTTCCTTCTTTATTGTTTTCGATTGTTTATAGAATATTGAAAATAAATAAAACCGAAGGTAAATAATAAAAAAATAGACGATCCGTGAAAAAAGGGTTAAATCAGAGTCAATCTTTCAAGTTTTTTTTTTTTTGTTATTTTTCGATTTCTCTGTATGGGTTTTCTTGTCGTTGTTTGTAAGAAATTTTGAACTAAAAAAGAATCGAAAGAAAAATGAGGAGAAGTCGGAGTAGCAATGAATAGTAAAGAACCAATTTCAACCTTCAATTCTCTGGTTTTCTTTTTATTTCTTAGTGTTCGTAATCTATAAAAAACGAAAGTTCCCCCCCCATTACAAGGTTTTTTCCTCAGTTTTTATAAATAATTTCCCCAAGCATCAATTTCTATTTTTTTAATTCATTTTTGCTACTTTGTCGCTTTCTTTCTTGCTGGTTGTGCCGTTGCATGCTTCTCTTTCCCTTGCAGGTGATGGGCGCGACATGCGAAAGTGTGCTAGTGGCCGGTCAGAGGCGTGCGGGGTGTCGTCCGAGGCTTGCGTGGAGAGGTCTTTGGTGAGTGGCCACCAGAAAGGTCATCGAAGAAGATGCAGGATCTGTCTGTTCGGGCCATTTGGGCCGCATAAATGGGCCTGAAATTGGGTCTATTGTAGTTGGTAATTTGGGTTTTGTAAAAATTGTTAAAGTGGACTGTTGAACAGACTTTTTGTTATTGTGTTTTTAATGTGCTGGTTTTAATATCGGGCCCGGGCAAAATATGGTTATTACAATAATGTTGACGTGATTTAGTATAACAACAAATTTAGTCCCCAGTGTTTATCCATTTTAATAGTTTAATCCTAATTTTGAAAAAATAAATTTAACCCTTAATATTTACATATTATACCAACTTATTTATGATTCTAAAAATTAAGAAAATATAAATTTAAAAATATAAAAATTCAAACTTATTAAAATTTATAAATATTTAAAATATAAAAAAATATAAATTATATTTAACGATGATTAAAGTTTAATATATTTTAGCACCTTCAATCCCCACTTTTCAATTTCTTCTTCCTCAATCAAGGCTAATTTTTCTTCCTCGTTCCTCAAATATTTCTTTTTATATTTTCCCCTTTTGATTTTAGTTCCTCAAATCAGTTACTTAATTTTCAAGAATAAAAAAAAAGTCTCATATCCTATCTAATTTGTTTGAATTAATTCATAATTTACAACTTTTTAGCTTGAGGTTAAAGAGAATTATCAGAGCGCGAAAAGGTGAGAAGTAAAAACAAGGAATGACAATAAAAAGATGGTGGAGTGAGATGGTTAGATTGCAAAGTAAACAAGATAATGTTATTCTTTTATTAACTCGATGGGGAAAATTAAATCTTTGTCATTTTAACAAATGCTGGGTGTGTATTTGTTTTAAGTGATTTGTAGTGGAATTTGATTTTATATTTAGCAGCATTATCTAATTAATTGTCTTTCAAATTCTAAAAATTTAGAAATCTTGTTATTATTTTTATTTGAGTAAATAATCTAAATTGACAATGAAAAATTAATCTATTTTTACAATGGAAAATTGAAGTCAAACTTATATAAGCTCACGATGATAAGCACATAAAATATTTAAAAGAAATAGGAAGAAAAATTAGAGTTGATTGAGAAATACGAGAAGGAAAAGTGTGGACTTTGGGAGAAGGAATGTGTGAAAATATATTAAATTTTAACAAAATTTAAATATATTTTTATAATTTTTTGAGTATTTTCTATATTTTTTATATTTTTTGAAATTTTATTTCTATTTTCTTAATTTTTAGAATCATGACTGATTTGATATAACGGGTAAATATTAAGGATTAAACTTGTTATTTTTCAATCAGGATTAAATTAATAAAATTGATAAATATTGAAGGATAAATTTATTGTTATACTAGGTTAGGATAAATCCATATTTATTATTATTTGAACAAAAAGAGCGTTTCAGTCATTTCCCAACTTTATTGTTCTTTGTACACATCTATATATTAAAGGTTTTTAATGAAATTGAGATGTTGGGCTAAATTTGGATTTATTGAACTTCAGTCCCCATCCTATCAAATTGATCAATGAATTAAAAATCCATTTTTAAGGATATGCCATTGTGTTACGTACTGGTTAATATATCTAAGTCCAATTCTTTATTTTATATGTTTTAGATATGCAATTTTTTTAATATTTATTTAAATAATATAATTATTTATTAGAAATTCTGTCATATGCATAAAAAACCACGTATTTAGAGCACAAAAATGTAATAAATTAATAAAATGTATGGTTTGAAACAAATTAATAATACTAATACATGAAATACAAACGATATTAAAATAAAAAAATTAAATTATATTTATGAGTAAAATGGAACTTAAACATATAAATATATCAGATTAATAATACTAAATGAATACAAGTGTTTATCATGGTGTTGTCATTAATTTTGATTTTGTGTTGAGTTAATTTGTGATATCAACTTAATCAACAAGTTTATTTAATAGAATATACACAATTGATGAATGTAAGAAATTGTGCATAATAAAATTTAAATTTATAAAAAAATAGTAAAATAAACTTTTAATTGAATGTTAACTTTATGGTTTTATTAATGCAATTTACTTTGGTTCAAATTAGAGATGTTTATGGGTCAGGTCGAGCAGGGCTTAGACATGATATTAATCTACTTTAGGCTTACCTAAGCTTAGTCTGACATAAAATATGAGCTTAAATTTTTTTCTAAAACTTGCTCATATTTGTAATTAGTTAACATAAGCCTATTTTAGACGTCGCTTAAATTATTTTTTTAAAAAAATTAAAATATATTTATATTATTTTTAATTTAATATTTAATAATTTCATATAGTTTTATTTATTAATTTTTTTATATATAGTGATCTTAACATTTTTGAATGTTTAGATTATAGTAGTAGTATTATTGATATAATTTTTATGGGTTATAAACTATATATATAAAAATAACATAATATAAAATCTTACAAATTTAAAAATAGGTTGAGCCGAGTTTAAACTTTCAATATTCAACCTTAAACTTAATCTATATTTTAAACCAATTTATTTTTTTATTTATACTCATTTTTAAAATTTAATATTTTTGTCAAAATTCTTCTAAATGTTGAATGTAACTTTTGACTTCAACGAGCACTGAAAGTAGAAAAATTTGTGCCCACTAATTTAAAATTAACGTGGAATAAATTTGGTAATTAACTCTTTATACAATGTCTTCTTGCTAAACCAAGAAAAAAAAGAGAGAAAAAAAGTGAACTGAAGTGGTTCTTGAATAGAAAAAGAGTGGTCCCCCTCAATCATTAAAAAAAGAAAAACACAAATCTATCACTCATCTCAGGCAATCATTGGAGTGATTTGAAGAAAAACAAAATTGTCATTAGAACTAATTTCCAGTGTACGGTTATCAACAAAGATCCAAACGCTTGGGAGGTATATATGATTTGGAAGAAGTATTTTTATGGCTACTCCCCATGGAAACATCAAAAGTGAAGAAATATGGCCAACAACAAAGAAGATAATTGACAAGCCATTATAATAAACTGTAAGAGAAAAGCCTAAAGTTTCTCAGCACTCAAATCCCATAAAAGAAAAGACATTTTATCTTGTTTTCTGAAAATCCTAGATGAGAATTTTGAAATGCTCAAAAGCAAAGGTAGGAGAACAGAAAAGAAATCAGAGATTAAAAAATATATTTTATTTTTACAAAAGCTTATGCTAGTTTGCAAGTCCTTTGTCTTACTCAGCCTTCATCTTTTGCTGAAGGTGTAATGGTGATGGGCATGACTACATTCTGGGAAGGTAGCAACCAGTAATTTCTTTTTATGGTTTTAACAAGAGATAATAGATGGGTCAATGTCATATTTTTCAAAAATCTTCCGCCTCGTCTTTGTGTCCTTATCTATGCCCTTCCAATATTAAAGTCACACGTGGAACAAATAATTTTAATAACTACAGAAGTCGGAAATTTAACGTTTTCCTTTTGTTCCCTTTTTAGTAGCATCCCTTCAGTTTTTCCCTCACACAAAAAACCAAATATGTACTAGAAGTGACAATTTTATTAAACAATTTTTATGAGACAATTTTATGAACCATAAAATAAATAAATGTTGTGTCTTTTTGAATGGTTGATTTATATTTATATATAAGGCATGATTGGTTGATGTAATATAGAGATAATTAGGCGCCATGCATGATGAAACATTATCTTCAAAGAATTATAAGTATTTTAGATACTCCTCAAAAAATTATAGTGACGGACACTCATAAAAGACGAACTTTTAGAAAACTTGCCGGGTTAGTAGCGAACGAGCCTACGTGTCAAGCCAACAGCGATGTTTTATATTATTTGTATAACAATAACAGAACTATAATCTGAAGATCCAAAGAGCAAAAGACCAAGACTACTGTAAGAGGTTTTGGATATATGCCCTCAGAGTTAATACTCAGTAGGCTTTATCATCCATTATTCAAAGATGAAAAGTATTTACTACAACGATTAAGATGCCTGCATGCAACAAAGGAAGCATCCCTAAACAGCGAAGAAGCGACGACTGATTACATTATTTCAACATCCCATCCATCATATATGATATATGATTACAGTAATGTAAGCTCATCAAGGGTACTCTTACAGACGCCAGAGTAAGAGACTTTACAGTCTTGAATCCCTTGGGGCGTGGGATTTCCTTTTTTATAGCATAAGCGAAGCTCAAGCAGGATCTTTGCTCCCTTTCCGCCTTTCTTTGTGCGGCATGCAATCTCAGGTGTTCCATTTACTGCCGCTTTTACTTTCTTTACTATCTCTTCTACTTTGTAAGTCACTCCGCGTTCAAGTTTAAATGCTGCATTGCATTCGCATTTCCATATATATATATCAGCAAGATTTAATTCATGGGGTATATGTATTTATGTTGGTCAGCGTTCAAGTATAAATTAAGTAATTAAAGTGACCTTGAACAAAGTTATTCCTGAGATTAATGGCAGATTTGAAGTAGTCAAGAGGTTTGTCACCGTAATCAGAACACATTCCATGCTTTGTCCATTCATTGCTCCAGAATGTTTGGCTTGTCTTAAGAGATGATGTGTTCTTTAGGTCTGGCCACGCTTGCATTAGCTGCTGCACCAAGTTCCCGGTTTGCAGGATAACCTAGTTTCAATTAACCAATCCAAGATGATACGGCATAAGCAAAACTACTATAGTAAATCCATTCTATAAATCAAATAAAACAGAAGAAGATGCATACGGGGAGTTGATCTGCACGTGTGGGTGTCAAAGTGGTGCAGGATTTGTTCTTTGCGTATGCAGGTACTCCTTTGTCATTGCTGAGTTGCGGCCATAAACCATGGATGGTGAACTCAGCTGGGATATCTCCCACACATTTCAAACTGGAATCACATGAAGCAGGTGGTCATTGTAGACTGAATTTGTAGAAGGCGAACGTAGTATTGGGGTCTGTTGGACCAAGGATGCGCCCACCGCTTAGTCGTCGCTCCTGCACCCTTACTGCTTCTACTGCGCCACAGCTGATTTCCACTAACAGACAAGCCACCATCAAACCACCCACCGCCATCATTTTATTACAATGCTTCTTCATCTTTCCTAAATTCCAGTGTTGCTTGCTCCTTCACTCCCTGCCTATTTATAAAGTTTAGATAATATTCTTACAATTATTTTAGTTACCATTTTCTTAAGATTTTGTATTTGTTGTACAAAATTTAGTGAATCTTATTATAATGTGATAATAATATGACAAATTACTTTAAAAAATTAATAAAAATAAATATGTTAACTATTTTTTTCTTTCTGGAACTATAACATCTTTTATTAAAAATTTATAATTTTTGGTTGTAGCCCAATCGGTAGGGTAAAAATCCAGAAAATACAAAAAAAAAATAAAAATTACCGGAAAGGATAGGGTTGAAAAATATTGACCGGAAAGGGCAATTTCCCCCAAAAACGCGTCCCGTCGGTAGCGTTTTTGAGGAACACGACCAAAAGCGCGCCCCTGGGAGCGCTTTTAGGGCCTTTTTTCCCAAAACGGCACTGACGTGGAAAGAAAATGGGCTATAGCAAGTGGGAAGAAAATGGCACCAAAATTAGGCACAGAAAGTTGATGTGATGTGAAAATTGGTATGGGGTAATTGCAATATTGGTCCCTATCTGAATAGGTACTTTGTAAGATTGATCCCTAAACCTCAATTATAAATAGGCCTAACCATTTCTCATTTTCTTCATCCCACAATTTGCCATTCTCTACTTAAGGCATTGTTCTCTCTCCTATTTGTAAATTTTCACTTGTATTTTTGGAGTGAAATATATTTGTTAGTGCTTCGAAGGCGTAGGCAAAATTTTCGAACCTCGTTAAAATTCTCGGTGTTCATTATTATTTATTTTTCATATCTTGTGAGTGTGATCGTAGTTATTTATTGTGCTATTAAATTACGATTGAGGATATTCAGCTAGGAAAGATCCGTACTTAAGTGATCCTTGTGATCCACCTCTCTTTCGGGAATTGAACTTAGTGTAATTTTTGAGATGATAATTATACTCTTTTACACCGAATCCACTTGCAATGAGTGAGCGTATTAATCTTTGTTATTTACTACGATGGTGAAGTGCGTGACAACGAAAATGGTGTTGTTTTCTTATCGGAGAACACGGTAGCGATTGAGTTTTAATCGAACGTCGATTTGGTAGAACTTCGTAAAAGAATTAGGCGTAAAATATTGGAACAACGCTAATGAAAGTTGATCTATTAAGTATAGATTTTGCGCGGCGGTTGATCCGGTGAGATATGACTCATTCGACATCAAAGGTCCTCGGAGCCTTGAGGCAATGGTGGAGACTCATCTTGCGGTGGTTCACCCTATATCGAGGTATATGTAGAATTTTCATCTCCAAGTGATCGATTGCGACCTCAACATCTAGTATCGTTCGAGGGGAATACACGACCCCAAGTCGACACTGCGTAAGTGGGAGGCAAAACACGAAGTGCCGTGTGCGGTGGTAGTATGGAAAACATAACCCCGCACGACACTCGGTTGGTGGATGGGACATGCATATTCATCATTCGACGTCGGATGACGAAATACGTATTGGGGGCGTCATCAACTTCTAGTGGATGGCAATCCACATACGATTGGGATCGTTACGAAAGATGTTTAAGGAGGATGATGTATTACCGACGACATCCACCGATGGGGCCCTCGTTATTACAAGCGACATCCACCGGTGAGAGGCCCTCGTTTGTTGCGAGTTATGGAGGATCGGACGATGAATCCGATGTGGATCCACCCCGGAGCCGAGGGCGATGGTGCGAAGTTGGATTATTTTCGAACGGAGCCCGTTCCAATTGTACTGAAGATGTTGAGGCGTTTCGGGACGAAGAAGAAGAAGATCCGCTTATTCGGGGCATACTCACCTCCAAGCGCACATGCATAATGTCGATTTATCTCAAGATGATGCATTGGAGTTTCTGAACTACCACACCGACGCGTGACCGTACAAATTCTTTGTTGGATTCGGAGCAATTAGAAGTTGGTAACCGTTTTCCAACAAGAATACTTTTCTTCTTTGCATTGAAACAATACAAAGATCGGGAATAGTGGTTAACTACACTATGGTTAAATCAAAGCTCGATAGATGCGAGGCAAAGTGTGCGGTGCAAGAGCGGCACATGTTCATGGAAAATCATGGCGTCGTTGAGAAAAGGGGCGGTGTGGGAGGTGAAAAAGTACAAAGGTCCGCATACATGTCTTACCAGTGCAGTACCACTATGTGTTCAATGATTTGAATAACACTAATATTATGTAATGTTGCATTATTTAACGTACTTCATTGTGAGTGTAACGAGAAGATCATCCGAGGATGGATTCGGACATGTTGGTCGATTTAATAATCTCGACGGTGAAGGCCGATCCCGTAACTACGATTGCCCGGCTTAATTGGCAATATTCGTAGCCAAATGGGGTACACGCCTTCTTACGAGAAAGGCTTGGATAGCAAGCTGAAGGCGTTGGAAAAATTGCCTGCGGTCGGTGGGGCGTTTCATATAATGAAGTGTGGCGGTGGTGTCAGTCTTTGGAGAGGTATGTCCCGTGCAAAGACAACAGACCTTGAAAGCGGGGCGGCGTACTTACAACGATCGTCGCGCTCCGTGGATGCGCGCAGTGTTCAAGCGTGCATTACGGACATTTAAGCAATGCCGAGATGCTTTTACATACTGCAAGCCATTGGTACAAATTGACGGTACCTTCATGTATGGTAGATATACGCATCGGCTATTGCTAGCCGTGGCACAAGATGACTGTGGGAGAATCCTTCCGATTGCGTTCGCAATAACACCGGGGGAATCAGCTGATGATCGGGACTTCTTCCTATCTAGGTTAAGGAGGCATGTTTGCCCCCAACCTGACATATGCGATATATCGGATCGGGGCCCTGGAATACTTGCGGCAATAGAACGCCAGGGAAGCATGTGGCATCGCACACACCATCGATATTGCCTGAGGCATGTCGCATTCAACTACTATGGGCAACATCGATCTAAAAGAGAGAAACGGTAAGTGATCGATATGGGTATGTAATATTCGCTATCAACGTATATTAGCAGGGTATGAGATCAATAAAGACCGTTTTCACGAGATCTTTGGCGATTTGCGCCGATAACGCAGAAGGGCGCAAGCTACTGTGCAATATTCCTTTCGAACAGTGGACACAAGCATATGACGGCGGCCTACTATATGGGCATATGACCACAAACCTTGCCGAATGCATAAATTCTATTCTGGAAGGAACCCGTCATCTGCCGATTCAGCGGTTATCACGAGAGACATATTTTGGTTAGCGGCACTATTTAGAAGAGAGCGGCGAGTTATAGAGGCAAATGGAAAGAGGCCATGTATGGAGCCGAAGGTCTTGCAACAAATTAATCGTGGGAAGGCGCGTGCGAATACTATGCACGGTATGTCATGACCGCGGCGACAACCTATGGTTTCGTGTCACGGAGTTTGACAGACCCAACCAAGGTATTGTTGGCGGGCATTATCGTGTACACTTGACAAATAGGACATGCGATCGTGGATATTTGATGCACTTCGTTACCCATGTGCTCATGTACTTGCGGCTTGTCGAATCTCCGTATTGATCCCATGAGCTATGTCGGCGAAGTGTACAAATTAGAAAACATGTACAACGTGTGGAGACACGTATTCCCCACGATCCCGGATGAACGTAAGTGGCCATCGGTATCGCGTGCACCGTATAAGTTCGCTGCGGATAGAGAATTGAGGCGTAAACCAAAAGGTCGACCTTCCTCGACTAGAATACGCAACAATATGGATATCCGAGAACCGACCAACCAAAGTCGTGATGCGGATGGTGTAGGAACCCGGGCCATACATCTCGCTCGTGTCCAAATCGGAATAGTTGACCGTGTTATTAGCTTGTTTGTCTCTTGCTGGCTATGTAATTTCTGTTTTTTTTGGAGTAAAACGGTTAACTTTTGTACAATAACTCAAATTTATTAACTATAAAATAATTAAACCATTTCTATTTTATTAAATATATTAAAACTAAATTCAAAAAAATTAAATTACAAAAGAAATAACATTAAACTCAATTTTATTAAATATAAAAAAATTATATTGTAAAAAACTAAATTATCAAAGAACACTTCTTATTTTAGTGAAGAGGACTAAATTAAAAAAATAAAAAATAAAAAATAATTTTTTATTTTATTAAAAAATTCAAATTAAATTACATCCAAAAAAAAATAAACAACTTTTGATATTAAAATTAAATTACAAACACAAATAAAAAAACAACTTTTTTTATTCAAAAAATAAAAAATTTATTACAATTTAAAAAATAAAAAAGCCCATCCTAATCAATGTTGATGCCGGTGGGAACTAGTGCCACAGTCGGGCGGTCGGCGGTTACGCGCTGGATTCCTCTTTCTTCTAGCTTCCGGCGGGGGTCGTAGAACCTCAGACGGGGAATCGGGTTCTTCCGGCAGTGGGTCTGGTTCTAGGTGTTGCGATGATGACCCACCTTGATAAAATGATGACCTCGAAGGTGTTTGCATAAACCACGGCGGGGGTGACTGCATCCCGTACGGTGAAGGAGCCTGGTGGAAACTACTGCTCCCCGACGGCGCCTCTTGTAATCCCGCACCCGAAGTCGGCCTCACGATCGGCTGGCCAACGGGAGTTGTTAAGAACGGACTCGAACCCGGCCATGCATTCCAACCTGGGGTGGGACTAGGAAAAGGAAACATATATGGGTTAGGAGGATACATATAAGGGCGAATGCTTTTGGCATAAAGCGTGGATCTTTGTGATGTCGGTGTTGTCGGTGAACGGATGGGCCCGGTGATTGTGTAGGCGCCGTTGATGGGGCCGGTGGATCGATGTGTAAGTCTTTGTTGATGGGGGTGATCGTGTGTAGGCGCGCTGTTGATGGGCCCGTTTCATTACCCATTCTCCTTGGATGTAAAGGGCCCCGACGTTCCGCCGCTCGCGAATTAGCCGCGCCGCTTTCTTCATCCGACAACAGATATGGCTTGCCATGGATTCTAAAACCATGGCATGTACTCTCAAGCACGCACGCTAACTCGGGAACTATGATCGGTTCCGGTTAGGTAAAAAAAGTAATACCGGTTCTCCCACGCCTCGATATGTTTCGACCAAAATCTTGGCCAATCAGGTGTCTTCGCTGCCGTAAGTCCACTTTGTGCTCATCATCGAGCACCTCGAGGCGAGAATCGGTTGTCGGCATCCAAATTGCCGCAGAACCCGATCCGGTGGTGCATCTCCACGGTTGAGTAGGTGATTAGCGGGACCTTAATGTGCCAAGCTGTTCGGATTTTAGAGAAACTCCTCCGAATTATCGCCCGAATTTCGGGATCCTCAAATGCGGTGTCCATTGAAACTATATTAACATTACCAAATTATTAGTTATATACATAATACTAGACACTACATACGAAATACTAAATTATAATAACGAAATTCGACACTTACTTTTGATTCCGCCGTTGTTCCAATAGAGCCGTATATCCTCAAAGCGAGTTAGGTATTCCAACATGATTGCTCCTCGGATGGTTCCACCTAATTAAATAAACTTTTAGCATGCAATTATACTATAAATCTACGACATAATTGTAAAATATAATATTAAATTTACCTCGTTATCAGTGGGAATGAATATGGCTGGTCGAGTCGAGGACGTAAAAATGGAAATCGAAACCATGCCCATGACTGCAGTAGTGATAGGCAACCTCTGATTTTTGCTTTACTCGGCAGCGCGCGCCCGCACATCTCCGGTATAACCTCGATAAGACGGCGGACCCCAACTCAATTCACCGGGTGCTCTCAAATCAACAAGTTTCGTGGAGCCATCTTAGGTGGACGAGGTTTCTAGAGAGGTCCGGCATCAGATAGCCTCCAATTATCTGAAGTATGTATGCCCGCGCATACCGTATTCTTTCTTCTTCAGTCGAACCTTCATTCGGCTGCGGGAATGCGTCTCGTAACCAAGTCATATCGATCCGAGCTCCGTGAATTTTATCCGGAATGGCACCTAGAAGCTCGTAGCATACGGCCATCCAATCGAGAGATGTTACGGACCCGGTGACTACCGACCCGTCCACCGGTAATCCCAATTGTAACTGCACATCTTCCAAGGTGATGGTACACTCTCCGCATGGCAAATGGAAAGTATGCGTCTCGGGTCTCCACCTCTCTATCAACGCTACCGATCAAAGCGGCTCCAACTTGAACCACGGCCTATCGTGGCCACGTGCCAAAAACCCGCTTCCGCGGGTAATTCTCGATCAATGGCGATGGGGACGGGCATGTTGCGAATATAACATTGCAACACCCGATCTACAAATGATGTTTAAAAATTATAAAATTATAAAATTCTAAATTAATTAAAATTGCATAATTAAAAAAATTTAATAATATTGAAAAATTAACATTCAAACTTACCATTTTCTTTTCTTTGGACGGCAATGTGGTTGTTGTTCTAAGCGACATAATTCCCGACCATTGTACTCAGATAAAGAATTTAAAAATTTTCCAAAAAATAGATATATTAAAAAAATTATAAAGGGCTTTTTATAAATAGTAAAGGACTATTTTGAAATTTGAGCGTAAATTTGAAGGACTTTGAGAGAAACTTGAGAGAAAATTGAGAGAAAATTGAGAAAGGATTGAATTGTGAAAAAAATGAAGGTTGGGGGATATTTATAGTTTTTTTCAGATCGTTAGGGCCAACGGTCAAAAAAATTTGATTGAATGCTTGCTAAAGTTAAAGCGCGTCCCGGAGCGCTTTTAGGCGTGTTCTCAAAAACGCTACCGTGAGACGCGTTTTTGGGGGGAAATTGCCCTTTCCGGTTAATATTTTTCAACCCTATCCTTTCCGGTAATTTTTATTTTTTTTCGGTATTTTCTAGATTTTTACCCCAATCGGTATGGTACACTTTTAACGGTTTCGTTATTGATGGGCCTATATACTGTACATTTAAAAAAAATCATAAAAAAGTCTGCCGTATGGCACGTACTCTCTGTCTGCCTTCTGGCAAGAATCTTTTTGCTCTTTTCTCTTTTGTCTCTTATTTTCCATCTTCTAGTTGACCTTTTATTTTGAGTGTTTTAGTGCCAAAAGCTTTATCAATGGAGGAGGATTTGGCGAATCTAAGTCTTGTAGATGATGAGGAGGAAGCTTTTCACGAAGAAGAAACAGTGATAGAAAAATCTTATCACTTTTGTTTGGTGGGACGTTGTTTAACGGACAGTGTTGTTCACTTCCCTGCACTTCGGAATACTATGGCAGATCTATGGCATCCCATAGGTGGTATCTGCATAACAGATCTTGGAGAGAAGCGGTACCTATTCCAATTTTTCCATGATGTCGACATGCAAAGAGTACTTGCTGGTACCCCATGGTTTTTTAACAATCATTTGCTCATCCTTCAACGAATCCCCAATGGTGAAAATCCGCTAACGATGCCAGTACATTTTACCGAATTTTGGATCCAAGTGCATGAGTTACCCCCCGGCTTGATGTCTGAAACAATGGCCAAACAGTTTGGGAATTTTTGTGGCAGTTTTATTGATTATGATACTTCAGCTTTTTCTACGGGTATGAAGCATTTCATGCGAATAAGAGTCCTTTTAGATACCCGAGCCCCTTTGAAGCGGAAGAAGAAAATCCAGATTGGTACCTCGACAACTGTCTATGCTCGATTTAAGTATGAAAAATTGAGTTTGTTTTGTTTCATCTGTGGCAGATTAGGACATGGAGAAAGTTTCTGCCCCTACCGATTGCGTATTGATCCTGCCAACATCGTGTTCGGATGGGATCTCACATTACGGGCTGAACCTCGCCGGAGACGACCAGGGGTTAGCAGATGGCTACGGGAGGCTGATGGATCGCAGGTGATGGTTGATAATTTGGAAAGTAGTAAATGGGGTCCTTCATCTAAGGAAGGAAAAGATTTGCGCATTAAGGACAACGATTATGGTAATATGTCTGAAAATCCTAATTACAAATCAGCAGGATTTAATGGGCAGATCCTTCATAATGGGCAAATCAAGGAGGGAATTTCGGGACGAATGGGTTTAATCAGGGAGGAAATCAGGGATGACTTAATGACCTTGGTAGTGGATGAAGAAGCAGGACCCACTTACCATATCGGAAGGAAAGAAAAAAACGGCGTCGGTTGGAAAGTCAAACAGATATGATGGTGGCCACCGTCGGGGATGGGTCTTTAATTTTATCGGCTAGCTCTGGTGCTCAGAGCGGCCGAGAACAATAAAAATTTTTTAATTTGGAACGTTCGTGGTTTGGGGAGACCGCGAACGATTAATAAAGGCTCAAAAACAAACTACGGGCCATCAATCCCCGAATTTTGTTTCTAATTGAAACAAAATTGAGTGCGAAGAAAATGGAGAAGGTTAGAATGAAATGCGGTTTTGAAAACGGAATTGACATAGGTGCAATGGGTTCTAGAGGAGGATTGTCGTTGGGCTGGAGAGGAAATTCTTTGATTAGCCTAAAAAGTTTCTCCTCCTATCATATTGATGTTGAAGTCCAAGATAATGAATGTGGCACAAAATGGCGCTTAACGGGGTTTTATGGTAAACCGGAGGAACGTGAACGAAGAGAATCTTGGAATTTGCTTAGACAGCTCAACACTGATCAAAGTATTCCTTGGGTTGTCATAGGAGATTTTAACGAGATCACTAATTCTTTTGAGAATAAAGGGGGACGACAGCGATCAAACAAACAAATGAAGGACTTTCGAACTGCTTTAGAAGATTGTAAGCTTATCGATCTCAGGTTTAGAGGGCGTTGGTTCACTTGGGAGAGAGGCAGACAAAGGTCTACCAATATCAGAGAACGACTTGACCGGGGCGTTGCTACATTACAGTGGGTTGAGCTTTTCTCAGATTATCAGGTAGAGCATTTAAGTCATTCTTTTTCAGACCACTGTCCAGTTCTTTTGGATACTCTTGGAAGAGAAAGGGATAGTCTCGGGAATATGAAACATGAATTTCGGTTTGAGGCCAAATGGTGTCTCGATAGTACTTTTGAAGAATTGGTCAAAAACTGGTGGATCGAATCTGATGGCTCTTTACCGGATAAGCTAGCGTATATGGGGTTGAAAATGCAGAAATGGAGTAAAGATAGAAACAAAGAGGATAAGAGAACTCGGGTTGCCTTGGAGGCTAGGTTGAACTGTCTCTACAATGAAGATGCTTCAGATGACAACTTAGCTGAGATTGCAGAAATCCAATTGGGGCTTAACTTAGAGGCTGATAAGGAGGAAGTCTACTGGGAACAAAGGGCTCGTGTGAATTGGCTCCAACATGGAGACCGTAATACTAGTTTCTTTCATAAGATGGCAGGGCAGCGAAATTTACGTGGCAGGGTGCTAGACTTGGAGGATGAGTTGGGAAACCGAACGTCCAATAGGGATGAGATGATTAAAATTGCCTCGCGCTATTTCGAAAACCTTTTTTCAGCCTCGGCAGGCGAGCCGGATGAGCATATCTTTGGTCTAGTGAAAAGGAGGGTTACTACCAGTATGAATGAGAGGCTTGCCGGGAAGCGGTTCTGAGAAGAAGAGGTTTTTCAAGCGGTTAAAGAGATGCCCTCTAAAAGCCCGGGGTTGTGGGTATCTTTCATTGTTTTCTTCCAAAAAATCGGCATCTAGTGGGAGACGACATTTCTAATTACTGTTTAGCAATTTTAAATGGCCAGTCAGAGGTGGGGGTCATTAATAAAACTCGAATTGTGCTAATACCCAAGGTGGATAAGCCGAAAACCATGTCCCAGTTTAGACCCATAAGCCTTTGTAATGTTTTATATAAAATTATTGCAAAGGTTTTGGTTAATCGTATGAGCAGCATTCTAGGAGATTGCATTAATGAAGCCCAAGGGGCGTTTATACCTGGAAGACTCATTTCTGATAACGTTTTGATTGCTTATGAGATTCTTCACTCTCTAAAGATGAAAAAACGGGGTAAGAAAGGAAATTTTGCTCTGAAACTTGATATGAGCAAAGCTTATGACCGGGTTGAATGGGACTTCCTTGCAGAAATGATGAATTCTATGGGGTTTCACAATGATTGGATCGTAATTATCATGAGGTGTGTCTGCTCAGTTTCTTACTCTGTTAGTCTTAATGGATTGAATGGTGACTGGTTTTATCCGTCACGTGGGCTAAGACAAGGAGACCCGCTTAGTCCCTATTTATTTTTGATTTGTGCGCGGAGGATTTTCTAGTCTTCTCGAAGATCTCAAGCTAAAAGGATCTATGGAGGAGTGCGCCTATTGGTAGGGAAAGACTCTCTATTAACCATTTGTTTTTTGCAGACGACTGCATTCTCTTTGGCGACGCATCTTTGGAAGGGGCGAATGTGGTTCATGAAGTTATCAAAGAATATGAGCGAGCTGCAGGACAACGGGTTAATTATGATAAATCCTTGATCTATTTTGGTGCTAATGTCGCCCGAGTTCGAGAGAGGAGATTACAGGATGTTGGGGTTCGACCGGCCTCTAACCCGTAAAACTACCTAGGGTTACCTATGATGGTGGGCGGCGAAAAAGACTGGGCTTTTAATTCGTTCATCGATGAGTTCGGGAAAAGAATAGAGGGCTGAGTCTTATTTATCTTTCTATGGGCGGAAAGGAAGTGTTTATTAAGTCGGTGTTACAGGCCACTCCTCTCTATGCGATGCAGTGCTTCCTTTTTCCGAAAAAGCTTTGCGAAAAGCTTGAAATCATTATGAACCGATTTTGGTGGACTAGTAACAAAACATTGAGAGGAATCCATTGGTGTTGTTGGGATAAACTCTGTTTACCGAAATGTGCCGGTGGGATGGGCTTTAAAAATTTGTTTTTGTTCAACAAGGCGTTGCTTGCTAAACAGGTGTGGCGCATTATCACTCACCCTCATTGTTTATTAGCCAGAGTGTTAAAAGCCAGGTATTTTCCGTTCACCGACGTGTTAAATGCTAATGTTGGTTCTTACCCTTCGTTTACCTGGCGCAGCATCTGCAATGCTAGGGAGGTTATCGCGGAAGGGATGATTTGGCGTGTGGGTTCAGGAGCACAGATAAACATCTGGAATGACCCTTGGATTCCTGGAATAGAGAACAACAGAATTTCAGGGCATGACATTGATTCAAAGTGGTGTCTGATCAATCAACTATTGGAGACCGATAAATGTACGGAATAGGAACTCTGGGTGAACTTTTGATGAAGGCACGACTTCCAGAATTCTTTCCATTCCGATTTCAGCTGACAGTGAAGATGATATTCTAGTGTGGAAATATGAGGGCTCCGGGGAGTACACTGTTCGAAGTGGATACAGAGCTCTTAACTCTATCCTAGTGCATTCTAACAGGTACAAAGCAGAGGAGGATTACTCAGAGTTTTACAAAGCCCTCTGGTTTCTAAACATCCCAAGTAAAATAAAAATTCATAACTGGAGACTGGTAAGCAACATGCTTCCCCATTATAGCAATTTGTCCAAAAGAAAATTAACAGGGGAACTGATCTATCCTTTATGCAAAGAAGCGACGGAGGATTCGTGTCATCTGATGTGGAATTGCAATTTGTTACGAGGAGTATGGACGCATTTCTTTGTGTCCCTTTTTTCGGACATAGGTGAACCTCGACCCAGGAAGAATTTCTCCAGTTATTTGTTCTTTCTTTGAAGAACAAAAAGAAAAATTATTGCCATATCTACATGGAGTCTTTGGCATCGTAGAAAGCAGACTAATTCATGAGGGATTAAGTTTGATTTGCAAGAAGTTAGGTTTCATTAGGGGCTATATTTCGTAAAAGCAGATATAGTGCGACAAAATTTACATCTACAAGTTAAACCAAATTCGGCAGATTATGGAGGCCTCAGGAGGATGGTGTTATTAAAATCAACTTGATGCATCATACCAAAGTAAGGAGAAACTAGCTATAACTGCACTTATCGCTAGAAATGAATCAGGAATTATTTTAGGAGCGGAGACTTATCTGGTCGAGGATGCTGTGGACCCGTTTGTTGCCGAAGCCCGAGCATGCGAAAAGAGTCATCTTTTTTGCGAAAGCCGGAGATATTGCGAGTGATAGTAGAAGGTGATGCACTGTCGGTCATCAAATGCATTAAGCGGGGGAAAAAGGACAAATCGTTACTCAGATCAATAACCCAGAAAATTAATCATTTAGGCCAAAATTTTCAAGAAATTTCTTACCGTTATGTGCCTCGTTCAGCCAACGGAGTGGCCCATATGCTTTGGCGATCGAAGGAGAAGAAGTAGTTTCTCTAGGTATTGAGCGACGATCTTCCGAGAATCGGTGACGATGCTATGCGGTGAAGGAATCAAGGGTTACGGGCCTTTGAAGGGGTTTTTCGTGAGACTTTGTTCTTGGAGAAGGTTCCGGAATCTCAGACGCTATTAAGCGTTGAACAAAGAAGGTGAAGCTTTTTCTTTTTTCAGATTTCCTACTCTTAGTGAGAGAGCTTTGGCTGATGATTCATCTTCCTGAAGATGAAGGGATTGGGCTCTTTTCTTTGCTTCATTTATTAGCTTTTATTTCTTCAACGTTTTCTATTATTTATTTATTTGGTTGTAGTGGACAGATTTTCCTTTTCCGTTTGGCCTTTCGGCTACTGCAGTTTGCTTTGTAGGTTTTTTCAGATACAATTGATTGTATGGTAGTTTTGTGAGCCTGAATCTATAAAAATCAGTCTGTTATTCAAAAAAAAAAAAAAAAAAATCATAAAAATAGACAAATTATTCACAAACAACACCACCTTGGCCATTATTATTTCTCTTGACCAATTTGGCATTTTCTCTATGATTTATCGTGTTTTTGGTAACGTGAAACATGTGCGTTTTATTCTAATGACAGACGACCATACAAATTTATATTCGAAATTACAGAAAAATTGTCGTCCTTTCAGATTCAACACCTTAAATATATAGGTAAATATACAGATAGGTATTTGATTCATTTCCCATCTTTAGCATCTCTATGTCTTTTGTTTTTAGCTTCAGAGTCATTCTCCTAAATATGTTTTTTTCTTTATTATTTCTATTTTATTAATTTACGTTAATTTTCTGGAATTATCGAGAAATCTATGCATAGTAGTCCCCCAAAATTTCTTCTACTAGAATTGGAGAAATTGATGGATGGTTTTATGCCAGCAAATCAATGTCTTTTAAGAATTTATCTAGGTTTTGCTAGATATGTCTTAAATGGTTGTGAAATCATGGGCATTCTTTTTTCTTTTGTTAATTGCACTAAAAGATTAATCTTCAATGAGTTACTATATTCTTTTATCAGCTTACTTATCAATTTAAATATTAAATGTCCATTTAAATATAACCTGGAGAATATATTTAAAATATAGATTTTTGGGTTAATTCAATTAAATATCTCTAAATTATTAGTTAAAATTTAACTTAGTCTTTACGCTTTAAGATTTTTAATTGAGTTATTAAGTCGTTCCATTAATTTAATCATCGTGACATTAAATATTAGTTTGAATTTGACATGGAACATATTTAAAATATACTAATCAAATTGTAAGTATGTGTGTACTTATCAGATGAACAACTTGGATATAAAAATATATAATATCAATAAAATTTAAGAGGATTATTTCTTTTTTTTTCCCTATGCACACATAATTATTCATATAATAATTCAACATCGCATCATATTTGAACACCCAAACTTACTTAATATTAATATAATTATATTTATTTAATATTAATATAAAATTTTGAAAATATTTGTACATTTTTATATATTTTTTAGAACTTTTAAAAAATAGGATAAATTAAATTATTTTTAAATATTGAAGGTTGATTTTTTTAAATTATAACAATTGATATAATATATAAAAATTGATGATTAAATTTATTATTATACTAATTTTTTAAATTGCCACGTGTAAATTTTCTTTCTATATATAATTAAATGACTATATATGTAATTTACCTTAACAAAAATACAATATTTCTTGATTTTCCTTAATACTGTAGTTCATACACAAAGAGATCAATTTCAAAATTAGAAAACTTCAATTCGTTTCAATAAAATGGAGGGCGTGGATACCTTGAGTTGAACCAGTAAGAATACATTTTTTTAAAAGAAAAGTAAATATATTTGAAAATTGTGTTCAATACATTTGAATTCTCAAGATCCTCCAAATATATTAAAAACCTAATATAAATAACATGGCAATGCACAACAAAATTCAAGCTACAATAGGACAAAAAGGTTAGTATAATTATGAAATGTATTTTTCCTGCTGCTCCTGAAGAATTTTTGCAGAAGACTTGGCATCTATGTATAGCTTGCTTACTTCCTCTAGATCAGCCTATAAATAAGTCAAATGAAAACACATTTATTTCTTCCAGTAACTGTACTTTGCAAACAATCATGAAGGTGAAGAACAGTTGCATTCTATATTTAATTACCTTGCAAATGCCGTCCCGTCCGTTCATTTTTGCCACGATACTTGCGGGCGATAACAACTGAACTGCATGCCTGAAGAAACAGAAACATTTAAGTATATGCTTAAGATAGTGGACTGCCACTGATATTAGAGCACAAGGTAGAATTTAAGCCTGACCTTAATGATGTGCTTTGTCCAATCTCTCCTAGCAGTGCTAGACTCTCTTCATCCACGACCAATTCTTCCACCTGTGCACGGATTGCTAAAATCTGCAGACCATAATAAGTAAAAATATAGTCATGCTGTCATCCGATGCACACTACAAGTAACAATGTTATGCTAACAATAAAGCGCATATAAACAGACAGGCCTTTAACCTGTATCATTTCAGAAGGACCGTAAATCTGTGTACGGATGATCACCAATCTGTCTAATAAGTCAACAGGTATGCCATGAGGACTATTCATATCAGTTCCCCTGCAAAACAGACATCCATTTTACACAGACTAGAACAAAATAAGCAATGGATATGAAATGCGAATTTATGATATCAGGTGAAACTTATATAGAAAATATAACTCAGGCCCAAAACAAAAAAATTTAAAATTCATCTTGCAGAAGAGGTCTAATATATTCAGATTCTCAAGTTGCATTGCATGCCTGGAAAATCAACATGTAAAACTAAGCTAGCCCTCTAAAAGCTGCCGATATTTCAAAAATTCTGACAAAATCAATTTCACTTACCTTACATTACAAATGCCTCTATTTGTAGCGAAAATTACTATTGGAGATAGTGAGCTCTCTAAAGCACGATTCAAGTATGAAAAGCACTCCATGTCCAGCATATGCACCTGCTAACCATGATTTAGAGAACATAAACATGCATGATGTGTAAAATGCTTTGAGCATGTGCACAGGTCAAGACCTAAGAAGTATCTTAGATATACATTTGTTTGCATGCTTATTCGCATAGAAACATACATCGAATCCATGCATATAAAGGACGTATATCGTATGCTAAAACAGCTCAACTAAAGAAAAGGACAATACCTCATCAATGAATAGAACTCCTGGTACAAGCTCTGCAACACCTTCATCAATATACCGGTTAACTACCTGTCACAAACAACATTAATTCAATTAAAAGGCATGCCATCTTTCTAACAAACAATTGAACATAGCAATTGAAGTCAATCCCACATCATAAGCCTGTTTCCAAATTGAACAGGAAGTCCATCTGACTCTAAAAGTTTAACCGTGTACTATATTGGTAGCTTCTAGGGAGCTGATCATAACAGGATTCATACTAATAGTAGGATTAAACCAGAGATTAGCTGATAAGACTTCAGCTCTTAAACTGAAGATTCCAAGTAATACTATTAATGTATTGGCCAGAGAAATCACAGCAATGGTAAAACAATACTGCCGATTGTCCATAAAAATCGTCATAAAATGGACCTCAAATTTGTTTGGAAAATAATACCTTGTTTATTTCTTGTCGTAATTTGTCAGTGATTTCAGTCTTCCTGGGCTTCATCATCTGACCCATTAGAGACAATATGTCCTGCCCCCCTTGTGGCCGTGCATTGGCAGCATCCAGATCATGGAGTGTTACATCCTAGTGATGAAGAAGATACAAAAGAAAATTTTCTTATGATTTGCAGCATGGGTCCCAAAACAATTAAATTTAGAACCAAAAAGAGGCAAAGACGCCTGACAGAACCGCCTTTTTAACAAATCAGCCAAATGTAGAAGGCATCAAATTTTTAAATATTTTTTCCTTTCCTTTTAATCGAGTTATTACAGACTTAAGCAGATCAACAGTTCATAACAGACATCCTTGGTGAGAAATTATAGAAAGCAAATATTCACTTCTCAAATGCAATGAAGATTTCATAATGTTTGTACCACGATGCACAAAATAATATTGGTCCTTTAATGTTTACAAGCAGAAGCTTTTACCAAATTAGACAAATGTTCATGGGCTGTCCATGCCCATGAATATAAGAAACATAAGTAGAAAGAAGCAATTATAAGCGCAAATAGGAATATACAACAGCATGATGGCATGGGGAACACATAGAAGCCTGAGGTCAATGGAGACAAACCTGTACTATTTCCTTCTTTTTGTGAACCTCTCCTTTGGGAAGTGGAACATACTCTTCTGCTTCAAGGTCAAACTCTGTCGCAAAAGCATCACTTCTGCCCACCCTTTTGACTGCTCCACTATTAGCTTCAATATATATAACATCTCCAACAGCTACCTGCCAGTCATATTAGAAATCTCATTAGATATGAAACTAAAGGCAAAACCCTTACAGATAAGACCTAAATGTTTGAAAGTCACTAGAGGAAGGAGGTGAATAACTTAACATTATATGGTGCCTCATACAGTTTACAAAAAGCCATAATACCAAAAGCTTTTAACAATATATTTTTTTCCCAGTAACAAAGCAGAGAAACTAACGACCTTACCTTTTCCTTAATCAAGGCATCATAAATTGTAGGGTCTAGCTTCAGTTGTTTTGTCCCTTTAACAGTTTTCAATCCAATAATTACATGGCTAATGCTTTTACCATAACCACCTGTTACGCTCTCTGTTTCTTCAGGAGAGAGTTCAGTAACCTGAAACAAGACCAACCAGGCATCAGGCTCTGCAGCTATCCTGACAATCCATAGAGAAACCAATCACCTAAAACGAGGGACAAATAGATATAGTCAGCTGTAACTTGCCTCTCCTTCATAGACCTCTTTATTTTCCTTTATACGTAGACCAATAGCCCGTCGGAAATTTTCCATCAAAACCTCGGTTTTCTTTACTTCTGATGAGTATACTTCAGATCCAACCATTGGACAGAACGGAACCTGCAAATAAGGAAGAGGAATGCATATATACCAAACATGAAAATCCCTCTGAGAAACTTGAATTCTAGTAAAGTAATAATGAAAAATGTTAAAGGAGATTTGAGAAAAAACAGGGAAAAGAAATGAAACCTTGCTCCCAAGCTCTTGGGAAATTCCAAGTGCCAACGCTGTTTTTCCAGTACCAGGAGGCCCAGCCAACAGAAGTGCACGGCCAGCCATCTTCTTCTGCCTTATCATGTCCACCACAAGACCAGCAGCTTCTCTTGCCTCTGCTTGCCCCACAAAACCTGCAGCTAAAGGAATTGCATTTCCAGTGGCCTGGCAACAAAAAAAAAAGGAAAAGTCCATAAAAGTATAATTCTGGTTAAAAAGGAGAGGCATATAAATAGCATTTCGCTAGTAAAACAGTAAGTGAATAAAAGAGAAAGATATGGTAGAGGATGTTATCCAATTAGTGTATTTCTTTTCATAGCGAAAATACATGGATAAAACCCATCTATCAAAAATTTACAATGTACGGAATATGTATATCTCATAACTTGATAACAGCCCTTGCCTTCGACACATTGCCATTCTTTCCGATTTCCGTAGTCCAATTTAATTCATGTAGAATACATAATCATCTCCAATTTGAAAATTAAATGAAACGTGAACTATATTTTTATTCGCTTTAAAACTAATAACATAGCAAAATCAGAACCTAAAATCTAAACAAAAAGCAAACTTTAAGCTTAAAACCCTAGTCCCAGAAAGCTTTTTAAGGAAAAAGTGAACTTCCCATGGCCTAAAACAAAAACACAACTTCAGAATGGTCACAGCTACAACATTACTACTTGCAGAAACAAACGAGAACATAAAGCAATTAAGCTAAAAAAGGAAACAAAAAAGAGAGATTACATCGAGACCAAGGCCTTTGATGTGAGTGTGAGTCGCGATTCTTTGCTTTTTAGCCGTTGATTGAACCTCTTCGATCTTCATTTTATCCATATATTTCCCTTCTGTTTTTGTTTTCCGGCGGAGAAAAAGGGCGAGGCTTTTCTTAAACCCTACTGCAGCTTTCGTGAATTTGAAATTTGGATCCTCTGCCTTCTCGACCTAACTCCTTCTTATGCTCCCTCTTTTTTAACGCGCCACGTGGATTTTGCTTTCCTTGAATCTTTTTAATTTTTATCAATATTTTCCTTCGACCTTTAATTATATAAAAAACACAATGATACTATAATTTTTTACCTCTTGCTAATCAGCTTTATTTTAGTAATTGTATTTTTTTTTGTTGGTTTTGGTATTTGAATTTGATAATTAAATTAATTTTGATCTTTAAATTTGATTCTGTCAAGATTTGATAATATAATTAGTGTATTTGAAACATGATTAGATTAGTTGGTTAAACTAATTAAATCGAGAATAGATTAATATATTGATCCAAACAAAAGAATGAATTGGAAACCGTTCGAAATCATAAAAATAAAAAACTGAAATAAAAATTTATAGTTGAACAATTGAACTGATTTAATATTTTTTTATAAAATTTTAATTAATTATTTAATTATTATCGGTCTAACAGTTAAACCGATAAAACTGATTAAATCGAGAATCAATAGTCTAATCAATTCAATCGCTAGTCTGATTATTAGAATACTATATGTGACACATAATATTATATCATGTCCAAAAATTATTTATTTAATTTAAGAACTAAAAATTCTATTATAAAAAATAATTGGAAAGATTATTCTCTCCTTGATAAATACTTTTATTTAACGAACAGTTGGGTTACAAACAATACAAGCAGGGAGGCTTGGATTCACTGTCCATTGGACCGAATACAACAACACTGCAAGATCGTCCGAAATGAGGAAATTAGAGTATAAAAATTAAATCTATATAGGAGAGGGACTAATAATAAATTTTCACCTTCTTTTTACGTATTTTAACAAATAAAAAGAGCGTGTGAAAGTAAACCTTATTTAACGGCGAGTAGCCGGTGCTGTTAAAGTGGGGGAAAATATTCTTTAAAATAAAAGGATAACGTATTTTCCAGTTCTAAATGCGTGGCGGCAGTGTAGATATTTCTGCGTTTGCCACCAAATTCACCAAAAGAAGCCATCCCCAATGGACACTCTTTCAGGGTTTGCTTTCATCACCAACTGCAACACTTCTTCATGTACAAGATTCTCTCTCCTTCCTCCTCATCAAAGACCACCACTTTCCAGAAGAAACCCCACTGTCTATGTCTTGAAAACAAGCTCTTCTTCAGGTAACATTTTCACCCATCACATTACACTTTGGATTTTGAGTTTCATGGTTATTTGGGTTCATTTTTGATACGGGTTTCTTTTCAAGTTCAAGTATGCTTTTTTTCCCCCGGGGGGAGGGGTTGAGGAGGGTTTATCATCTTGTGGTAAATTAAAGATGAATGTTTTCATGGATCAACTACCTTTTACTTTATGATGAATTTTATTGTTAGATCATAATAGTAATGGGTACTAATTGCATTAAATTGTATCTAATTCCGCGTGCTGCAATTTCTTTATCATTCTGTCTTTGAATCATTCATATAAATAAGTGAATTCTTCTACTAGGGAATCCCCACCATTGTGTTTCAGCTTAGAGGTTAAGATTTTAGTGTTTGAGTTATAATGATAATATTTATATGACTGTGAATAGCTGATAGATGGTCATTTAAATTTCTATCCTTTTTTTTTTATTATAAAATTGTCAGTGAGTGAATCTGTAGAAGAGAACGTTCTGGAGATGTTCTTCAAGGATAGAGAAGTAAATGGAGATTTTGTCTCCAAAGTTTCGGACATGCTATGGCAGAGAGAGGTTCTGAAAGTTGTTGATACCGATGCCAGTGAACCAGCTGGCACTGCTGAGCAATCACAGCAGGTACGAATATAGTGTTCTCTTTGCTTTCTATTGCTGACATGATTTTAGTTAAACATGTTGGTATGCCCATGCAATTATAGTGAATCTTCAACTCCCTTAGCGGAACCTCTTCTTTGTTACTGTTTATCAGTCTCATATAAGAGGGTTGACTTGCTTTTTCTTGGGAGGAGGAGAGAGGGGATTTCTTTTCCTTGTGTGTAGTCTCTCCATGGTTGCTTATTTTCTACATATTGTTTCATTAATGAAGCCATTCAATTCACTCATGCTTTTGATCCTAAATATGTGTAGGTCATTGAAAGTGATGATGATAGTGGGTTTTTGAAGCTGTCAAGAACTCAAGAATGGTTATTAGGTGACAATTCTGCACCAAGGAATAAGAAAGCCATTGCCAAGGTCTGCTTTTTTATTCTCCCCTGTCCCCGGTTATCATTTTGCCCTATGCTGTCCATGTTGGTAGCTCTATGCTTAAATATATTAAAATGCACTGTCAAAGTGACACACACGTGTCAATAAGGGACTATTGCTTGGCCAAACCTAATCAAGTGGTTCAGAAACATGTTAACCAGGTGACTCTCAGGTATCATGTATAGGGCAGAATCCAATGGATTAAAGGCCTATATGTTTTGTCAGACATGGCCAAATTTTAAAATTGAAAAGATAAAATTCACAACATTTATTAGCTTAGGAAAAAAGACTTGTCAGCCTGTTGAAACAGATCAATCATTTTTGTTATTAATCCTTGTGTATGAACAGGTGTTGCAGGATGACAGTGAAAGAAGGAAGAAACTGAATCTTCTAAAATATGAAGCTGTATGCTACTCATCAGAATTCTCAGTTAGTTGTAGGGCTTTATTTTTCTATATTAAGTTATTTCAGTAATGCGTCAAGGACTGGAAAACTGGAAAGATGTTTTAGTTGCAAACCATGAATAAGTCCTGCATTAGACAATTGTTAATTTTTTTGAAAGATGCTAATTGTTTGTCATTTAATCTTGCAGCTCAAGAGGGAATTAACACTTTTATCAGTTGGAATTGGGACAGCATGCAGTGGATACTGTTTGATAGTGTTATCATTTCAGGTAAAATAAATATTCACCAAAACCCGTTGTGCTGTGGGGTGTGATGTATTAAATTGATGATATGTATATTCTTTCAGCACATTCTTTATCAGTTGTGCCCTGCATTGGCCATACTTCCTTTCCTTCTATGTCTAGGAGATATGGCTTCTACAGGGGAAAAAGGAGATTTTTAGAAATTTTTACATGTATTATTATTGGTTCCCATAGAACTAAGTTTTAATATTGTGCAGGCTGCTGTTAGTTATGCAATTGGGGTTCTTTTCAGGTTAGTTGCTACATTTCTAAATTAGGTTATTTCTGTTGAATTAACTTTAATGAGTTAAATAGGTAATTAGTCAAGGTTTAAGCCCCCATCTTTCTACATGTGTACTTAGCAGATATGTATATTTGGACTGAAAAAGTACCATTCTCATCTTATTCAGAGAAGAAAACATCACATACATGATTCATCCACTGGAGTAACAGGTGGATGCTTTAATCTGAAGCACAGTGGCTTTATCCCTACTGAAATCATCAGGGGCCTAATAAAATTGTTATCCTCAAAAGTCAGTTTTACATGGAGTTCAACTTTATTGACTTGGAAAAGCCGATTAGTGTCTGTTGATGATATCTTTTAATTAATCAGAATTTTAGTGAGCTCAACTTATGGACAAATGTTGCTCGTATGCTAATTTCTTGAGCAAAGGAAGAAGAGAGATACTGTATCATTATTGTTTTTGTCACCCTTGTTAGTCTTTTAACCTAGTTCATTTTCTCAACAGTTGCTTATACCTCCAGCTCTTATATCAACATGCGGACGGCCTATCAGAGGAAATGGTTCCTCAGATTTTCAAGCAAAAGAAATCGAAGAAGTATCTCTACAAACTCTTTTTTTTAATTTCTCTTTTCATAGTAGTTGTAAGTGAATCCTTTGTTCTCTTTGCTTGCCTTCAACAATATTCGTTTTCTTAATTTCAGAATAGGAATAAGAAGTGAGGACTTGCAAGACTTCTTTGAGAGAACAATTAAGGGTAGTGGCATTGCTCTTTCTTCTCCCAGACTAGTGATCCCAGCTGCCGTATATGGATTGTGGATCGTGTCGCACAAATTTTTGGCCAATGATTTCTTTGATTTCCAGGTAGCTTTTAGATGTTTTTCTTTTTATATAATAATAAGCTGACGTGCAATGTCCTGCCTACAGTTATTGCTTATGTTGCTCCGACTCTCCAAAGACCTTTCAAATGCATGGAAAAAGAAAAATTAAACATAACACTTACACTTGAGTCCGAATAACATAGGATAATGGCCCGTTTGTGAAATCCGAAAACAGTCGTGAACTTTGAAACATGGCGACAAGTACTTTGTATTGTCATTTATGGTTTTTGGTGCTTGTTCTTCGCAGCTTGTGCCTGCAATGCTTGGGATGTTTGCATATAAGGCAGCTGCTCTTGTTCAAGTATACAGAGACAACGAAGACCTGCAGTTTGTCTTTCCAGAAAACGAGGAACAGTCAAATAAATGAGTCTCCAATTTTTTGCGTGTTTTGATCCAATACTTCCAACACTACCTGGTTGGTGCCATACAGTCTGGAATTCGACCACCTTTTGATGATTCAAACAAGAAAACCATCCAAACAACTTAATAATTCAGTTTCTACATCCATGGGCTGGTTAGAGCGGATTGCGGTCGATGAATACTGGATTGCTAGCAAAGTCTTCAATGTCCATTCAACCGTATTGATGCTTTATTGTGTATATTTTCTAAGTTCCAAGAATGAATATGATGCTCAAAATCCATGCATTTTTGTAATGTGATTCATTTTGATGTTGAGCTTTTCATGATCAGTTGGCGTTTGGTCATTTTGTCGAATAAAAAATGTAGGGTAAACTCCATTTATCTTGGATTCTTTTTTCAATTTTTTAAAATATTTTTATTGGACATATATTCGAGATGTATGACATTTTTAAATGAAATATTTATATTTAGCACCTGAGCATTGTAAATAATTCAAATTTAAAATTAATAGCCGGTTTGATTTGTTAAGTGTAATAAAATGAGGAAATGCCTATTTATCAGATAGTAATAAAATCGCTATAAGCATCAGTGATAAAATATCGCTTGTCTTTAGTGAAAGGAAAAATACCTAACTTTATTTTTTTTGAAGATATATCAAAGTTAATTAATATAATCATAATTTTCAATTTTTATAAAACTGAATATTGTTTTATAAAATGAATATATTTGAAAGAAATTGAAAAATGGAATTATTTTAAAAAATCAAATTATATATTTTATAAAATAAAGAAGAAAGAAAACATATTAGTTAAAAAACATGCTAGAAGTAGGGAGAATTAAAAAAAAAAAAAAACTATGGTAGTGAAAGTTGAAATAGGGTTAATATTTGATATAATATCTCTAATTTTTTAAAAGAATATCTATGAAAATTTTAATTTCACAAATAAGTTTAAATAATATCATATTTTTAATTTCTTTAAAAACCTTAATTTTTATTATTTTATTACACTTCAAAGAGGTATGAATCACACATTTAATTGGGGAAGTGCTTGAAACAAATTCCATTGAAAGTTACCATTTCAAGTGTAAAAACTTCCCCCAAATCAAGAAAAAGCTTAAAACTTGAAATGTTTTTCCCCACAAAATTGAGGAAAACTTAAGTATTTAGTTATTTTCACAAATAAATAAGCGAGTAATGTTTTTTTAAAGAAAAATAAGTGATTAGTGTTAATTAACTTACTCAGAAGTCTCCTACAATGTTAGTATTCTTAATTTCCTACAAACGAAGCATAATTGTTATTTTTTATTTTGTTGAATTAATAACTTCAACTCTTTTTTTTTACTGAAAGAAAAGGAAATTACTTTCCATTTTCTGATTATTATTTAATTAATCACTTAAGTAATAAACACTTGAATCACATAAAAGTCCAAGCTAATCTGACAAACTGCATGTTGGAAATGGAATCAGCTCCACCCCATTAAACAATTACTGAATCCAAATTTCTCTTTTCCACTCTCTCCATACCCTAGATCCAATCTCTCCTCCCATGGCGCTCTACAAGAACTCCGGTGGTCACCGGGGGATGCAAGAATCGATGTACTCAGTGATCGCTCTAGTCTTCATTTTAGTAGCTTGCGTCGAACTGTGCGATGCGGCCGCCGCCATCGACGTTTACCGTCTAATCCAATACGACATGTCCAGTTCTGCTTACGGATCTCGCTTCGCGGCTCTCAACCACCACGCCGCCTCCTTGCATTTCCCTCCTGGCGCCGATCTTTCCAGAGCCGTCCTCATCATCCCTCTCCGCGAACTGAACATCACTTTTGTTCGAGGTTCACTTTCATTTCAACAATTTAATTTCTACTCTTGTGTTTTTAGTCTTCTTCAGATTAGTTAAACTTTTTACTTTTGGTGTTTGGCAGAATATATCAATCAGAAAAAGCCGTTAGGAGGGTTGCTATTTTTGCTTCCTGACATATTTAGCTTTGAAAATGGAGGGAATAAACAAGTTCATGAAAAGGAACAACTGAAAAATCTACTGGCAGAGCTGGAACAGTTACTTATACATGCAAATATACCCGTGAGTGTAACAGAGATTATATTTCTTAGGGTTAAATTTTGTCTTTATGCAAAATTATTACTTGCCACTATATGCCTGCATAAGTTTCCATGTTATTTAGTTTTTTGGTAAATACTATGCCTTGAGACTGAAGCTTCCTTATTTGCCAAGCTAATTTTGTTTAAGATCTGAGTTCTTTAACTTGACTGTTTACAAGGATTAGATTTTTTCGGTTGGAGTGTTATTTTGTCTCCGTTGATTGAGACTGAATCAAGTGTAATGTTTTTCCTTAGCTTAACAATTATAATGCATTGTTATTAACCTATACCAGCATTTTCATCATAATTGAAATTGATTTTGACCTTGTTTGCTTATTGTTTTTAACACTATCCAATTATTTTAACATCATTCCATAATCCTGCCAGTCTAAAAGACTTGGATTCCTGTTTCTTGCTCCATGCTTCCATCTTAAGCAGATACCTGTTGTTGACTAGTTTTCATATCAACTAATTGTTTAATTGGAAAATGACATAAACTTTGAAATTTCTTCCTAAAACATGCCTGATATATGTAACTCCAAGATCAATGCTTATTCATATGAGCGAACTTTTTTCTATTGCTATTCTAGCATCATTGGTAAGCTTTTTCTAAAAATTAATCATACTGTGATATATGCTTAAGTCTCATACTCGTTGGTTTCCTGAAGGACATTATCATCTTATGTTCCAGTAGTGTTATCAGCTAGGGCTGACATCTGTCCTTTAGTTCTCAGTGTTCACTTTTTGTGCTCTGTGTGAAAATGATTTTTAGAATTAAATCCAAGTTAATGTTGTTCTTGTGACTCCAAATGAAACCTTTGTTACTTCTCATTTAAGGTAGGAAAATTACAAGAAAAGAGAAAACTTTGCTACTTCTCAACTCTTGATTTTTTTTTTAATGTCCTTTTTATGCTATAGTTGTAACTTTATTGTGGGGATCTTGTGCTGCAGTATCCTGTTTATTTCGCTTTTGAGAATGATGAAATTGATACTGTCTTGGCGGATATCAAGAAGAATGATGCGATTGGTCAACCTGCTACTGCAACTACTGGAGGGTCAGTTCATAGTTTTTTGGCTTAAAATTGATACTATATATCCAATTGTTGTATAGGGATGCTCGTTTGATGTCAGGGAACAGATCCAGCATGAACTCTTACCTTTTTCAACGAGGGATAAAATATATTACCTGTTTTTCTTGTTTTAGTTCTCAAAATATTGTTGAATGATCATTTTCCAGCTTGAGGCCCAAATAAGCGGTTCACTTATTTTATTCATTTACATTTCTACTTTAATCTTACACCATTTTTGCTTATTTATGTCTTTGTTATTCATTTACCTTGGTTGTAAATTTATATGTAAATAAGTAAATATGGCTCCATCTCTATTGTGATGTGTTTTTAGTTGGTTCTTGTGTATTCTCTAGTTCATTTTGTTGTTGAAATTGGTAAGAATCCATGTTTAATCCAACTCATCTTGTGAAAAATTCAGATACAAGCTTGTTATCCCAACACCTGAACCGAAGAAAGTTGCATCTCCCACCATCACGAATATTCAGGTGTGTGTCAAATTTTATTTTATTTTTTTTGTAACTTTTCTAAATGAAAAAAAGAGTTGCAACTGATTGCATAGTAGAGAAAAATCACATGGCTGCTTCTTGCATACAGTAATAATGAGACACATGTAGCATATGGAAGGCAGCCACCTGGTTTTGCTTTTATCATATGAAAGAATACTAGTTATGTTTTAAAAGAAAGAACCTTATTGCCTTCTGACCTGGGAACAACAAAATATATATCATTGCTTCTTTAAAGTTACATAACTTCATTTCAGTTGTTGCTCACTCCATCTTCATATCAGATGTTTGTCTTGTAAGATATTTTGGCGTCAGATATTGGTATGTTTAATTTTTCTTGAGCTAGTTTTATTGCGTGTATAATCTGGGGAATCTTGAATATGCATTAATGGTTGTTTTCTGGAAGAAGTTTTCACTCTGGTTTCTGCTGTGGTAACAGGGGTGGTTGTCTGGCTTGAAAGCTGATGGGGATACAAATCAACTTCCAACGATTGCTATTGTGGCATCTTATGATACTTTTGGGGCTGCTCCTGTATGTATTTTATTAATTTCCAGTAGAGAAAATCAGCTTCAATTATCCAAATGAAGGCACCATAATTTTTTTTAAACATGTAGGCATTATCAGTGGGAAGTGACAGCAATGGGAGTGGCGTTGTAGCGCTTCTTGAAATAGCTAGGTTATTTTCTCTTCTGTACTCAAATCCTAAGACAAGAGGAAGGTACAATTTACTTTTTGGCCTGACATCTGGTGGACCATATAACTACAATGGAACTCAGAAGGTAATTCATTTTCATTGATGAACTGAATTTTTATCATCTCTTTCAGTGGCTTGTATATCTTTCTGATTAGTTACTTTTGTCATTGTTTTGGTTGCTTTGGTCATATAATTATCATATTTTGTGCAGTGGCTTCGGAGTTTTGATCAACGTTTACGCGAGAGTATTGACTATGCTATTTGTTTAAATAGTATTGGTTCTTGGGATAATGAAATGTGGATTCATGTGTCTAAGCCTCCAGAGAATGCCTACATTAAGCAAATTTTTGAGGTAAGCGGGTAACAATTAGAATAATAGGTCTTGAATGCATTATATGATGTCTTCTTCCATTGGCAAGAATCTGATAAGTGGTGTTATTGAAGGGTTTCTCTAATGTGGCAGAGGAGTTGGATATCAAAGTTGGCTTGAGGCACAAGAAAATAAACATCTCCAATCCTCGAGTAAGTTAATATATGTATATGTTTCAATGTTTGAACTATCTTCTGTCACCAGTTTCTGAAATTAAGAACATATCCTATGCTTTGATAGAATATTATTACAATCAACTTCATCATGAGGAACTTATGAAACTTCAATTTCATGTATCTATGAATGAATTTATTTTTGTGGTTTTCCAAAATTGCAGCAGTAACCCCCCCCTTATGATCCTGTGGCCTATCTTGCACATAAAATCTTTTCTAGAAAATGGTTAACTCATACTTGAAATATATCTGTTAAATCTGAACTTTTTGCTATCTTTAATGAAATATGATTTTACCAAATGACATCACACATGAAGGTGCATTACATCTATTTATGAGAACATTTATGGATAGATGTAAGAATGCTCTGCTCTTGCATTTCTGCTGTTTAGATCAGGTAATAAAGCGGTTAAGCTGCTGTAGGTAGCTTGGGAGCATGAACAGTTCTCAAGGCTGAGAGTTACTGCTGCCACTCTTTCTGAAATTTCGACTGCTCCTGAACTCCTACAAGGCACTGGAGGTCTGTTTGATAGCAGGTAATATTTTCAAAGTTAAGCCCTTATTATCAAATTTTCAGTTTGTGTCTGTGTGTTTGAGACTAGTTGCTGAGAGCTTGACTATTTTGCAGACAATTTGTGAATGAAACTGCAATCACTAGGGGTGTAAAGTTAGTTGCTGAAAGTCTTGCGGTAAGATCAAATGATCTGCAAGTATATATTTGATTTCGTGTTCTTATTGCCATTCTTGATAAGATTGTGCTTGCAATACATAACCCCTTGCCCCTCCTGTTTGTATGAGTTAGCATAAAGAAATGGAAATCTATCTTGCAATATTTATGAGAACCTGGTACCTCTTGGAAGGGAATGTGTAGACTGTGGACCAATGACATCTTTGTCTGGTCTCTACCAAAGCAATGCTAAGTGAGAGAATGACATGAATATTTATCATGTGATGCTCTTGTGTGGAATGTACTACTGGATATGCATGTGTAAGCATAGAAGTGAAAATTTCTCCCGCTGCATGTTATTACCTAGGATAAATTAATTACAATTCTCACTGGAGGAAAATTATAGCATTACATGTATGCCGATGATTGTTGTGATTTAGTCCTTTGGACATTTGAGGCAAAGGCCCTGCCCTTGTAGGATGGAATTGGGGGAATGTCTGGGAACATGTGTTGAAAGTATGATATAGACCGTGCTTTTGCTGGTCAATTTCTGGATACAGTACAATGGTATATGATCCATGCAAACCAACCAATTACTCTGCTAGAGCTTTATCTTGATCATTGCTTTTCTATTGTTTTATACGCATAGTAAGAGTATTTAGATAGTTGCCAACTTGTGTGCAAAGACTTTAAGTTTTAATCATTTGCTTGTGCATGAATACATACTTTTTATTTTAAAATTGTCATCACTTTTTGCAGAGGCATATCTATGGCCACCATGGAAAAAATGTCCAAATTTTTGCAGATGGCGGTAGTTTGGCTGTAAATCCTGCTTATATACAATCTTGGCTGGATCTTTTATCACAAAGACCTCGTGTGGCTCCATTTCTTTCAAAGAATGACCGTTTTGTCATGGCTTTGAAGAAGGTTTATCTCCTGTTCCTTTTCTTGATCTTCTCCTTTATGTTTCAGTTTCTTTCTTTAAGATGATGATTTGCGCTTTAAGAATTGAGTTGCTTTTCTTCAGAGTTGAATTAGGTTTAAAGAATCAAATATATGATATTTAAGATACGGGGATTGTCAAATGTCTTGGATAACTGCTCTTCCAATTGGAAGTTTGATGAAAGAAATACTTTGCTTCTATGAAAGAAAGTTGCATGTACCATTACAAAGCAAACGTAAAGGAAAAAAAGTATGTGTATTTCATTCCAGCTTGCATCACTTCAAAACTTGTACTCTCTTTTACCAACCACATAAACTTCCAAGTATCATTATCAGTAAATATAACAGAACAATCTTTTGGATAAAGATTTATGGTAAATGGTGAAAACACTAGAATGACTTGCCACGTACTTTCAGTTCTGATTGCTGTTCGTCTCACTCTATTGCAGGAATTAGCTGATCATACCGATGAAGTGAACATGCAACATGAGGTTTTTGAAGGGGTATTCACTTTCTATGATTCAACTAGTGCCAGACTTAACATCTATCAGGTATTTACTATTGTTTGAATTAACTTTTTTTTTTTTTTGTGTGCGCGCGCGCACATGTGCAAGGATGATGAATGCATTAGACGACTGACAGATTGGTTTGGACATATATAGACAGAATTAATTTATGTTTACCATTGCCCATTCAAATAATGACAGGTGTAATCGTGGTGTTGCAGGTTGCTAGTGTAACATTCGACTTGCTGTTACTTCTCGTGTTGGGATCATATTTGATAGTGCTCTTCAGTTTTCTTGTCATCACAACTAGGGTGTCTCTTTATTCACTATTAACCAGTTGTTTTAAATCGCTAAACATTCACCTTTTATTTGCTGTGTTTAGGATATTTAAGAAAAAACTAATTTAATGACGATGCTTTTCTACAGGGTCTTGATGATCTAATCAGTTTATTTCGCCGGCCCCCTTCTCGAAAGGTGAAAACAGCTTGATCGCATAAGCAGAAGATTATATGCGGATGCATTTTGTACGAAATGTTCTCTAATGTAAACTTAAAACCAAATATCCCACGAGGTTCCTTGGTTTTCACTTGTTTTCTTCTCCTTTTTAGTTTTAGTATGACCGGGGACCATTTTAAATGAGATCAATTTTAGGTGCGAGAAAATTTTTGCTCAATCCACCCAGGATTGTATTGTATTGTATTGTTGGTTTTCTAGAATAATACGTAGGGGGGTATCCGCACATTTTTAATTACACGACATGGCATGTATGTTGATCTTAGATTCGTGTCCAGAAGACAGAATAACTAATAAACAAATAAATAAAAAACTGAAAATTAAATAAAAAAACCAACCGACCTTCTAGCCCAATCAAAATCTTATTGCCTTATCAGGTCATTCATTTCTGTCTTTTCAGCAATAAAGACGACTTCCATTTTCGAGAAAGGCTATAATGCTTCTCCATTACACTTCATTGTGACCGTTTGAAATACCTTTCTCTGTGTCTTTACTCTCCTGTTGCTCAATCTGGTTCTCTCTCGCTATCACTCCTGGCCTGGCCTTCTGCAAAGTCTGGAACCCTATGAAGCAGGTAAAACCCCTCTTTTCTTCTCAGTGATTTGCGCTAAATTGTTTGCTGATCTTGGGGTAAATTCATATGTCAAACTCCTGTTTCTGGATTTCATGCTACGAATATCATATATGTATGGGCTTATCTGCGATTTATCATGATCTGTGTTTTGACATTTTTTTATAATTGTTAATGAGTCCCCTTCGATGATAATGCCCTCTTCTTTCATGTTGAGTGCGATTTGGGTCACTCGCCTACAAGCAAGTGCTTCAGCCGCAAACGCTGTATGAACCCCTTTGTGGATGTCTGCACTTGAAAGGAGAATATTTCCCCTGCTATCGCGAACTACCACTCCAGACGCTGAAACCTTACCCTTCTCATCAAAAGCCCCATCAAAGTTGATCTTGAGTGTGCTACCAGGTGGGTTTCTCCATTTTCTGTTCACACTTGAGTTTTTGGAAATATTTGTTCTGACTCCTTCTAGATCTTGAATATAACTATGAATAAATCTGACGACCTCTTGGCTTGATCTATTTGATTTGTCATGGATACATGAATTTCTATCGCCCCAAATACTCTAAAGAGCTATGCAGAAAGTTCTACATTTCTCCAGTGACAGAGAAGCCACTGCCATGGTAAGCCAGTCGCTAAACTCGGCATTTGTAAAACCTGTTAAGTCCAACTCTGATAACATTCGCCATACCTCTACTGAAATAGGGCAATCACGAAAGAGGTGGTTCAGCATCTCATTGTCGCCACCACACCGAGGACACAATCTGTTGTTCACCAGTCTCCAATTATACATGTTCACCTTATTAGCAATGTAATTCCACGAGATTTTCCAGATGAAAATTTTTATTTTTGAGGGTATTTCAGTTTGCCATAATTTCCTGTAAAAATCCCTATAGATATTATGTAAAGCATAAGCTGTATGATCCAAGCTCTGTAATAGTTTATAGGAACTTTTTACTGAGAAAACACCCGTCGGTTCGCCAGTCCAAGCTAAAAAGTCCTCATGGGGTTCCATCGACAAAGGTATTCAAAGGATCAATTCTGCGACATCTTCTGGAAAGGTATTGACAATCAGCTCCTTATTCCATTCTCTTTCATTACTGCTAATAAGGCCTGCTACTTATCGCATTGCAAATTACCAAATCTGGACAATAATCTGCCATTAGCATAATCTGGAATCCAAATATCTTAACTAATTGAACTATTCGTACCCGTGCCCACCTTCCACATCAGCCCTTTTTCTAATGTATCCTGGGTTACCCAAATACTGCGCCATATATACGAACACGAACTCTCCAGTCTTGATTGTAAGAAATTATTATTTGGAAAATATTTGGCTTTGAAAACTCGTGCTACTAATGAATTCGGGAAATTTAATAATCTTCACCCTTGTTTTTCTAAGAGGGAAATATTAAATTGCGCGATCCTTGGAAAGCCTAAACCCCTTTTTTCTTTGGTTCTGCACAATAACCTCCATTGGCACCAGTGTATACCCCTTTTACCTGGTCCCTTCTGCCACCAAAATCTTGCAAGGATACTTTCTATCCTTTCACATAAGGCTCTAGGAAAAAGAAAGCAAGACATAGCAAAAGTAGGAATTGTCTGAAGTATAGATTTGATGAAAACTTTTTTCCCCCCTTGAGACAAAAGTCTGGAACTCTAGCTCTCTATACGCGAAGCGATTCTGCCAACCAGATTTTGAAAAGCTTCCTTTTTTCGTCTACCCACCATATTAGGCAGGCCCAAGTACTTCTCTGGGCTTGACAAGCTCCTGACTCCCAGTAGTGACAAAACTGTTGCTTTTGATTCCTCAGTTGTATTTGTGCTGTAATAAATTGTGGATTTGTCAAAGTTGACACACTTTCATAAACCTTCAATATATCTTTGAGAACCATTGCCCCTTTTTTTTTTGCTTCACCGAACATCATACAATCATCTGCAAATAACAGATGGGAAATTTCTGGCCCTTTCCTGCTTGCCTTCGCCCCTCTAATCAACTCATTCTTCTTCGCTGTCCGCATTAAGGCTGAGAGCCCCTCACTACAAATAAGAAACAGAAAAGGACTCAACGGGTCACCTTACCTTAACCCCCTAGATGGTTTAAAAGTTCTGCCTCTACTGCCATTGATGATTACTGTATAAGAGACACTAGCAATGCACTTCATTATTGTAACAGCCTAAATTTGGGTCTAGTCGAAATAGTAGTTTCGGGACCACAAATCCGATGAGTAAAATTATATTTTTATTATATTTTTATGGTCTACAATTTTAAGGAAAGATTTCGTAAAAATTTTGTTCAAAAATTTCGACGTTTGGGCACTCAATTTAGTCAAAAGGACTAAATTATAAATGGTGCAAAAGTTGAGTTCTACATGTTAGAAGTGTCCAATTCTATGAAATTTTAAATTGGAGGTCCTTAAATGGAAATTAGACCATTGGTTAAATTGTTGGACAAAATGGACATTAGATAAGTGAAATGAGATATTTTTAAGTTACGGGCATTTTGGTAAATTGGTAATTAAATTAATTAAAAACAAAATTAAAATGCCAAATTTGTCCATGTTCTTCATATGGACGAAATTTACCAGGGGAAGACATGGCTAGGGTCTTCTAAACTTTCCAAGCTCATGGTAAGTCTGTTCTAGCCCCGTTTTTCAAGCTATTTACGATTTTGGAGTTCCGGTAACTCGATTTAGCTTATGCTACCAATAATTCATGCTAAGGTTCATCTTTAGAAAATTACCCATAGGTGAAAAGTGTGTATTTAGATGTTTTATGATAGAATATGAAGGCTGAAATTATGTTAAACAACTTTTACTAAGCGATTTTACATAAAAACGAGTAAAACGTCATAATTGGTAAAAATACCTATTGTTCATAAGTACATGTTAGAGTGAGAATTTGTTGTCATAGAAGGGAAAAATGATCAGCATGTTATAAAACATATGAATAAGGGCTGAATTTTAATTTTCGAGTATTGGGGCAAAAGTGTAAATATGTAAAAGTTTAGGGGTAAAATTGTAATTTTGAAAAAATTGAGTTAGGGACTGTTTTGAATAGTACATTAATTAAATAAGTGAAATGTGATGTTTTAGACCCTGAGAAAATAAGATTTGGACCTAGAACGTGAGGAAAATCGAAAATCGGGAAAGTTGGTAAAATGGTCGTTTTGGTATCGAGGTAAGTTCGTATGTTAATAAGCATTAAATTTAATATGTTTAAATGTTTAACTGATACCATGTGTTATTTTGTATGTTATTATTGGATCATGAATAATATAAAAATTACGAGATTGTATTGAAAGATCAAATTAAGAGAAATGCAGGGCGGAGTATGATCGAATTTCGACATGTGATGAATTGATAGTAAAGACCATGGTTGGACCATGGCAATATGTGTGCCAGTGTAAGACCATGTCTGGGACATGGCATCGGCCATGATATGAGAGCCAGTGTAAGACCATGTCTGGGACATAGCATCGGCCAGGATATGAGAGCCAGTGTAAGACCATGTCTGGGACATGGCATCGGCATTGATATGTGTGCTAGAGTAAGACCATGTCTGGGACATGGCATCGGCCACGATATGAAAGCTAGCGTAAGACCATGTCTGGGACATGGCACTGGTACAATACATCATGTAGGAGTTTTTCCCGAGTATCCATCCTTAGTATCCCAAGAGTTTCAATGGGAAAATCCAAAGATGATATCAAAGAAATGACAAGGTATGATCATGTTGAAAGAGTACAGGTATGTACGCAAAATTCATGAGTACTAAATTTCGATGTATATGGAACATTTGGTAAGAATGTAAATGAGTAAGTCATACCTATGAAAATGATCTTGTGATGACCTTGTGACGATAGGTCTATACTTATGATGTATAAATAGGTGATAAATTTGATTTATGACTATGTGTGAGGCTTTTAGGCCAGATTAAATCGTGACATGATAAGTTTAAGTTTTGTTGTTGATGTATAGGTTAAAGGGGAAAATGAATGGCATGTAAATATTCGATAATGGCTAGCTATTGGAATGGCTAGTTAAAGGATATGTTTTGGGGTTATGTATGATTAAATGGATGTTAATACAAAGCAATCATGAAAGAGTAAAATTTACAATAAAAACTATTTTGGACAAAAAGAGTTGGCGTGAATTTGAAAAATCACCAAAAATAGTAGAAATTGAATTATAAGTTGGATGAGATATTGATTTAAAGCTTATTATTTTCATATAAAAGAAACAGAGAAAACAATGGATTTTTATATTTTAGGATATTTAAATTCTTGTGAGATTGGTTCAGAATGATTATGTGATCCCCTGTTCTGACTTGGAAAAATCATTAAAAATTGTATAAAAATAATTATGGGATAAAAGTTATATGCTTGAAATCCTTAATGAGTATAGTTTCAAATGAAACAAATTATAACCTCATTTGAATTCTGTACAGGGAGAAAATTGATTCGTAGTGAAAAGTGGTCAGAATAGTCTAATAGTGAAACAGGGGAAATTTTAATGAATAAACTGTACTAATTGGCTTAGCCAAAAATTCTGGAAATTTTATGGTATAAAGATATATGAGTCTAGTTTTAGGGAAAATTATCGGTTTTAAATTTGGAGCTCTGTAGCTCAAGAAATAAATAATTTAGTGACAGCGATTCAAGTAGACAGATTAATGTGAACATGAGTAATAAGGTATAAGCATGTGATTTAATGTTTGTATCAAATTGAGAACTTGTTGTGAGGATTTGTCATGTTGAGGCTTTGATAAGGCTACAAATGAGTAAGTTGGGAAAGTAAGAACTTAGCATTATTTATGCAAGTTATGACAGCTTAGTAGTAAGCTAAATTCATTGCTAATGCTTATTATTTTTACATGTGAACTTACTAAGCTTTATAAGCTTACCCCCTTTTCTTTCCTATGTTACAGAGTCCTACTAAACAAGCTCGGGTTGGAGGTCGTCGGAGATTGCTTCACACTATCAAGCTATCTATGGGTATCTTTATTTATAAATGATTTAAACCATGGCATGTATAGTGGCTTGACTAAGTCATTATGTATATGTGTTAATTAATTTGACCAAATGTATTGTTTAGTCTGGTAATGTCTCGTACTCGGTTCCGACATAGGATACGGGTAAGGGGTGTTACATTTAGTGGTATCAGAGCTATGGTTTAGTCGGTTCTCGAATTACCATAGTGAGTATGAGAGTCTAGCTATACATGCCATAATGAGATGTGATAGTGTGACGACTCCGACCGATGTAAATTATTTTATTAGACAGAGATCGCACTTCAACCGAGCTAACTTTGATAGTGCAAGCGATTGTGTTTATGATGAGTTGAGACTCGTAAAAGTAAGAATAATAGTTTATGATGTTTATGTGATGATATATAAATTGTGGATAGGAATTTCTTCTGAAATATGAAAGATGAGATGAAAGGAAAGTCTATACTATGATAAGTGTCCATGTTTGATTGGCATTTGTATGATGCTATGAGTATAACTTGTGAAATTAAGTGAATGTTATGAGTAATTTTACTTGAGGTTTATGAATGAAAGTATAAGTGCACTTGTTTGTATAAGATGATAGTAAGGTTGTCTAAAATGAGTATGCAAGTTAAGTTACTTGAAACAAAATATATATTGATGAGTGTTAAGTTATATGCATGAACATATATAAGAGGCAAGTCAGAGGCATTTCAACTTCACCCCCTTCTAATAAGGTATGTTATAAAGAAATTTAATGAAATTCAGATCGAATGGGTTTACAATTGGAAGACTAAAGAGTTGAGTTGTAGATTAACTAACAACGTGATCAGAGTTGAGAATGGTTTAGTAAATGAACATAGTTGCAGAAAAGATGTCAGATTAATATGAAGATCATTCGGATTCCAAAATGTTATAGTTAAAGAAAGGTCAGGCTTAGTTAATTAACTCATCCAAGGATGAGACCTAAAGTATGTGATTGCCGGAATTTATTTCTGTTTGCAATTGGAATAATATCAGATTAGTAAAGACAGGATTAGTTAGTGCAATCATGATCGAGATGTATTAGTGACTGAATGCAGTGTTTATGGTTAAGAAATTACAGCAATCTCTTCCGACTATTATATGTGTTTATTTACTCCCAGAGGTGTATATATATCTCTACAAGATTTTGAATGAAATTCCTATAGTATGAGAATGTCAGCTAAATTTACAAGTACATGAAAGCATTGTAGTCTATTTGAGTTGTGATCAAAATTGCTCTTTCTTTTACGGCTTTCGCATCATCATACACAGATAGAAAGTTGACGGTAAGGTCCGTATGATGTTAGTGTCTTGTTTTACTAGCTATTGCTCAATGAAAATAAAGGAAGATTGTGTGGCTTTTGTTAAGATTATTTTCAGTGCTTATGAGTTTTTTTTTGTGTAGCTCCATGTTATGAGTTTTTGTTATTTCTGTTTCCTTAATAAATTAGTGTTCAAAGAATCAGCCATAGATATCAGTAGGAAATGTTCTATTGATGAAAATGGTTTCTTCTTATTATTAAAATGCTTAGGATGATTATAAGTTTTGACTTGATGGCGAGAGCACTTTGATACAGTTACCAGAGGTATAAAAATTGTGCTTTTGTATTGGTTGTTATGGAAATTTGTATTTAAATTTCTCCGATAATCGAGACGTTTTGTTTTCAGTCGGGACATTATCTACTAAAGTAATTGAGAAGTTAGTCTTATTATGGCACTATGATTTTTAAGCTGTATGAGTATTGTGGCATCAGTATAGTTAAGTGCTTCGACGAGTAACAGTTAAAGTAAATTCTGCTATAAGTTTAATCTTTCTCTAGATTTGAGAAGAAATTGAAGTTGGCAAAGTGTGAATGATAGGAAGTTCAACTTAGACCTGTGTATTGATTTTCACTTTTCAAATGATCTTGATATATATATCAGCAAGTTAAAGACATAATATTGTGATGTCTAGCACAATGATAATTATCTGCTTATTTGAGAAGTACTGAGAGATGGATGATACTCGAGGCGATTACATTAGTAAGGGTATGAAATGTTATGTACGGACTTTGAACTTGATGTCAAAACTTTTAATGGGTAAGAGTATTGAACTTAGATGTGTGTCAAGTGCTTCTGAAAGTATTTCATTACAGAGAATTTTTTTTATTTGGACAAGTGGTAGTAAGTTCATATGGCTGAAAATTAATGATTGAATGTTAATTTCATGAATTATACAATGTATGATGAGATATATGTATTGATGAATTGAGAATAAAGCAACAATGCGAAAACCAAATAAAATGATCAAATTCAATGAACAACGGATTTGAGTACTTCTGATCAGTGACAAGTGTGGCGAAAAGTGGTAGCTTCGGCTACCTGATCAGTGAAAAGTGGTAGCTCCGGCTACCTGATCAGTGAATAGTGCTAGCTTCGGCTACAAGTGACAAGTGATAAGTGGTAGCTTTAGCTACGCTTATCTGATCAGTGATAAGTGATCATACATAAAACCATAGTTATACTATGGCAAAGTGGAAGTGAAGTACTCAATTTTCCGTAACCGTTCCCTAATTTGATTAAGGATGTAAGTGACAAAAGGGCCCAAAAGAGTTAAAGTAAATGTTTTGGGCATACGAATATGAACCTGGTACTTCTGACTCTGTATTTAGATGTTGATATGTCGACAGAATTAAGTTGAATGTTAAGTGTATTCAGGATTAACGATATCAGTGATAATATTAGAATGATAATAAGGCAGAACTATTGTGAATTTCATATCAGGTTTCCCTCAATCATCAGATCAAGAGAAATGCTAGTGACGGAATTAGTATAATAATTTCAATATGTATCGATTCATTATTTGTGTAATTGATCGAGTTATATTGAGATTTAGATCGATGACAGCGTGTTTCTAAAAGTATCGTCTTAAAAAGGGTTATTTAGTGATGTTGGAAATTGTGCGAAAGATATTCAATTTCATTCCGGTAAGATTTTCAGGGACGAAAATCCTAAAAAGGGGGAAGAGTTGTAATGTGACCTAAATTTGGGTCTAGTCGAAATAGTGGTTTCGAGACCACAAATCCGACGAGTAAAATTATATTTTTATTATATTTTTATGGTCTACAATTTTACGGAAAGATTTCGTAAAAATTTCGTTCAAAAATTTCGACGTTTGGGCACTCAATTTAGTCAAAAGGACTAAATTATAAATAGTGCAAAAGTTGAGTTCTACATGTTAGAAGTGTCCAATTTCTATGAAATTTTAAATTGGAGGTCCTTAAATGGAAATTAGACCATTGGTTAAATTGTTGGACAAAATGGATTTTAGATAAGTGAAATGAGATATTTTTAAGTTAGGGGCATTTTGGTAAATTGGTAATTAAATGAATTAAAAACAAAATTAAAATGCCAAATTTGTCCATGTTCTTCATATGGACGAAATTTACCAGGGGAAGACATGGCTAGGGTCTTCTAAACTTTCCAAGCTCATGGTAAGTCTGTTCTAGCCCCGTTTTTCAAGCTATTTACGATTTTGGAGTCCTGGTAACTCGATTTAGCTTATGCTACCAATAATTCATGCTAAGGTTCATCTTTAGAAAATTACCCATAAGTGAAAAGTGTATATTTAGATGTTTTATGATAGAATATGAAGGATGAAATTATGTTAAACAACTTTTACTAAGCGATTTTACATAAAAACGAGTAAAACGTCATAATTGGTAAAAATACCTATTGTTCATAAGTACATGTTAGAGTGAGAATTTGATGTTGTCATAGAAGAGAAAAATGATCAGCATGTTATAAAACATATGAATAAGGGCTGAATTTTAATTTTCGAGTATTGGGGCAAAAGTGTAAATATATAAAAGTTTGGGGGCAAAATTGTAATTTTGAAAAAATTGAGTTAGGGACTGTTTTGAATAGTACATTAATTAAATAAGTGAAATGTGATGTTTTAGACCCCGAGAAAATAAGATTTGGACCTAGAACGTGAGGAAAATCGAAAATCGGGAAAGTTGGTAAAATGGTCGTTTTGGTATCAAGGTAAGTTCGTATGTTAATAAGCATTAAATTTAATATGTTTAAATGTTTAACTGATACCATGTGTTATTTTGTATGTTATTATTGGATCATGAATAATATAAAAATTACGAGATTGTATTGAAAGATCAAATTAAGAGAAATGCAGTATGAGTATGATCGAATTTCGACATGTGATGAATTGATAGTAAAGACCATGGTTGGACCATGGCAATATGTGTGCGATGTAAGACCATGTGCCTGGGACATGGCATCGCCATGATATGAGAGCGAGTGTAAGACCATGTCTGGGACATAGCATCGGCCAGGATATGAGAGCCAGTGTAAGACCATGTCTGGGACATGGCATCGGCATTGATATGTGTGCTAGAGTAAGACCATGTCTGGGACATGGCATCGGCCACGATATGAAAGCTAGCGTAAGACCATGTCTGGGACATGGCAATGGTACAATACATCATGTAGGAGTTTTTCCGAGTATCCATCCTTAGTATCCCAAGAGTTTCAATGGGAAAATCCAAAGATGATATCAAAGAAATGACAAGGTATGATCATGTTGAAAGAGTACAGGTATGTACGCAAAATTCATGAGTACTAAATTTCGATGTATATGGAACATTTGGTAAGAATGTAAATGAGTAAGTCATACCTATGAAAATGATCTTGTGATGACCTTGTGACGATAGGTCTATACTTATGATGTATAAATAGGTGATAAATTTGATTTATGACTATGTGTGAGGCTTTTAGGCCAGATTAAATCGTGAGATGATAAGTTTAAGTTTTGTTGTTGATGTATAGGTTAAAGGGGAAAATGAATGGCATGTAAATATTCGATAATGGCTAGCTATTGGAATGGCTAGTTAAAGGATATGTTTTGGGGTTATGTATGATTAAATGGATGTTAATACAAAGCAATCATGAAAGAGTAAAATTTACAATAAAAGCTATTTTGGACAACAAAGAGTGGCGTGAATTTGAAAAATCACCAAAAATAGTAGAAATTGAATTATAAGTTGGATGAGATATTGATTTAAAGCTTATGAATAGGGAAGGTGGTGAATGCTACCCAATGGAAATAGATTCGACCATTTATCGTTTTCCACTCCTCTATCTAATCTTTCTCGGATATTTGTCTCTAGAAGATTCCCCCTTTCCCATGTATACCAAACTCCCGAATATCCAATGTCCATCAAATTACATTCTTCTAAAGTATCTCTGAAGACCTCCATTCTCTTTTGATCCCTCGGAAGCCCCTCCTTTTTTTCAAATGAATACATAATCTCATTGAAATCTCCAGCTTCCAACCACGGATAATTACCTTCTTGGCTTAACCTTCTAAGTAAATTCCACACCACATTTTGATCTCGCAGATATGGTGAGCCATACAAGCCCGTAAACCGCCATTCCTCCTGAATACCGTCTTCTTTGACCAAAACATCTAAATGCCATTTGGAGAAGCTCCTCAAAGTGACCACAATGTCGTCTTTCCAGCCTAGGCATAGCCCTCCACGAGTCTCTTCAACCTCCACCTCAATACCATTGAGCAAACCACAACTCTTCCTAACCTTTTCCATTCGCTTTTTATCTAGCTTTGTCTCCATTAAGAAGACCATTCGGGGATTTTGTTGCTTAATTAAATGCCGCAACCTCCTCACTGCTTGTGGACTCCCCAACCCACGAACATTCTAACTCAAGCTTTTCATTGTTGTCGGTCAGCTGACATGCTGTCAGCCGCCGATCCTAAATGATTTGTAGCAAAATTCTAAATTCCATCTACACACATACTTTCTGCACTCTCAACTGGTCTCGTGCTTAGATCACCATTTTTCAATTTTTTCGCTCCAACTGCACTTTCCTCATCCATGTTTTCTTGCCCAGACTCATCTCCTAACCCTTTCCTTTTAACTCCAGCATTTGCGAACTTTCGATGATCTGAATGATTCGTTGACAGTATCCTCTTCCAAGTGGACTTCTTTAGTTCTGTCAGACTGCTCTCCCCTTTATTATTATTCACCTCCAACATGCTTAACTCCACCTCCTCTCTACTTACCACCTGCTCCTTCAATCCCTCTTCCCAACTAGCAAGAATCTTTCCCCCTAATAAAATACCCTTCGCAACAATTGAATCAGCATCTTCTTTCCCATCTTGCTCTGTTGAAATCCCAGTATAAGTACGCTGTAAGCTTAACTTCTTAACAAAAGACTTAAACTTGAGACTCTCCTTTCCAACTACTTTTGATTCAGCTTTTAAAGCTATTGTATAAGGAGGATCTTCTCTGACTTTTTCTTTTTCTGCAGGGTTTATCATCAAGCAGTCATTGATGCTGCGATCCAGTCTCCCACATCCAAAACAAAAAATTGGGAGTTTTTCAAATTTAAAAGGAATCCATGACTTAATATTATTTTCGCTGGACACAAAAATACCTCTTCTAAGGGGTTTTTGAACATCCAAATTAACCCTAAGACTGCAAATATCATTATTAATCTCAGATCTAAGAACACCCCCAAATGTACTCCCAATAGCATGCATCAAATCTTTCTTATCATACTCTGGTGGACATGGTCCAATCTCAATCCAATAAGGCGATGAAATAAGCCTAATCTGGTCCCGTTCTACTGGATTCAATAATCTATCAAAAAGAATAAGATACTTACGAAAAAGCCAGGGTCGCCCTTCCATGATTAGCTCCAGATCTTCCTCTAAATCAAAGATGATTAAGAACAAATTCTGCCCAACAACCTGTATATCAAACTTCTTCTTGGTCTTCCATATACTTTTTAATTGTGCCCTAAAACTCTCTGAATTAAAGGATTTCTTCGTCCAAACCGTGCATATCAAAGTCGGCTTTACACTCGGCATCACCATTGATCTTTTGATTGATAATTGAATAAGTTCTTCTGCTAACAATGAGATCTCTTCATTGCTCTCCCTCTCCAATCCACCACTCTCTTCCATCCCAAGCCACAGCAGTATTCTGTTTTCTCTATGACTCTTTTAGAGAGCACTCTTAGTCTTCAAGGGTCCTCTAGATACCTTTTCGAGGTTATTGTTTACTTGTACATTTTACATAATTCCATAGTTCTATTTTTTTTTCTTAAATGAAAAAAAAAAATCAATGTCGCTCAATCTTTTCAAGATTGCCTAATTAATCTCCTAACATCTTTATCCCACAATTCCAAAAAGAGATACGCAAACGCAAGTTGAGATGCGACAATTTTCGTAAATATGAAATTTCATACATGCATTTAGATTTTGTTAGCATTTTCATAAATCATTAATATTATTGCTATTATAAGATCCTTGTACATTCACATATTTTATACATTAATAATTATGTCTGTTTATTATAAAATAAATAAATGTGTTTATTTTTTAAAATATGTATTATTGAATTAAAATTAAAATTTTTTATAAAAAATTTATGGGTAACCGATAAAAATTAAAGTTTCCAAATTTATATTGAATAAAAAATTATATATAAAATTGATACTTATTTCGAAAACTAATAAGGAAACTAAGGCATAGTAATCCAATTAATGATCAACCAGTCCATTTGTTCAATAAAAAGATTTCGATAGGCACATGTAATGAATTTGATTGAGAAAGTGACATATTGTATAATAGAAAGCACCAATGTATATATATATATTTTTTGTTAAATATCTCAAATCATATTTATATATATATCTCCATAAGTGTAAATATATATGTCTATTACTTTACTCAATGGATAAAGGATCTAATTGATAGAGGAAGCATCATAAAGATCAATTAGTGAGGATTTAGAAAGAAAAAAAGTTGAAGAATATCCAATATCTTGGGGCATGTTCCATGGCCATGCTTTAAAGAGAAAAAAAAAAAAGAAAAGAGAGAGGTAAAAAGCATATGCTTGAGGAATTAGAGAAAACCCATGAATTTGTAGTATACTATAAACTGCTATATGCTAGTATTAAACAAGAAACAAAGATATTACATCAAACTCACCACTTTTAATTAATACACATAATTAATAGAAATTACATAAAATCTTACGAGTCTGCACTCACAAACTATATTAGATATATAGCAGCGAAGAACTATATAAATATATATATCACACGTCTTTCTCTCAAATACTTATGACATTAATTACTGCTATTACACTATCTCTAAGCCACTGAGCTAGTCATCAAGGGATACCGATGATGGGGAAGAAAGGAACATAATAGCTGGATGGTGCAAGTCCCCACTCCGGGGGTAGTGGCAGATCGACGGTCTTGGATGAACCGATCCCCTTTTGAGCTCCACATGATTTAGCATCAATGGATGCCAAAGGGCATGAAGTGGAGAAAGCCAGTGGAGTGGAGAGGGTGTAAGTGTTGGGTTGATGTCCCACCTTGACAACCTTGGACACCAGGTTTTTCTTCTTACTGTATAGCTGGTTTGGTCCACCTAGGAGCTTGGCAAGGCAGTTAGTGTTTGAGATGCCTGATGGAAGCTGGACCTTGAAAGAACCATTTTCTTCAGTGGTTGCAGTGGCTAGTTTCTTCACTTTCTCACACTTCACTGCAACTTGGATGCCTGCAATTATAAAGCCTATACGATTAAGTAGTAGGACAACATTTAAAAAACAACTCAAAAAGAGGGAAAATTAGAGGGAACCTGAGAAGTCATAATTATGAGGGCAGTCGAAGCAGGAGATTTTGGCATTGAGATGTTGGCCATTTGAGAGTTGAACCCTAGTAAGAGCCACTAGGAACAGCACTAGTGCAGAAATCATCCCTAAAGGAAGTGCCATTTTAATTTTCGTAAGCCAACACAATGTCAAGTGTGTTTTTCTTTTGAGTATGAAGAATTATGGGAGAGGGCATATATTGTTGCTTATAAATGCAAGGGGGGGAATTAGCTAAGACCGTATTTAATGAAAGGAAACCAAAGGCTGAGTTGGTAGTTGGTGCTAATTTACTGCAGTAACGAACTAACACGAGAACCCCCTTATCTTGTTTTTTCTTCTTCCACAGTGACATGTGTAAATTTAGACCAACTTTAAGCCTATCTATACCTATTTTCTAAGAACAACAACAATAATAACTGTGACAAACTAACTCTCACAAATGATGTTTCTCGTGAATACTCAAAATTCCAAACATTTTAGACAAACGTTATCATTTCTCGACCCACCATCAAAAAAGTAGATTTCATAAACATAATAAAGATTATAAATGTGTAAAAAAAAAAAAAAAAAAACATAAACACCAACATCAAGTGTAGTCAATATGTTTGGTTAATCGTATGTGTTGTATATTATATTTATTTTCATAACCTAATGATGAAAGAAGGTGGGTACATGGATAGTGTGGGTCCTTAATCTGAAGTTTTTGTTACCGATGGATGTTTCTAAGCATATGTTAGTATATAGGGGGTGAAATACTTGGTTATGAATTTGTGTTGCTATATGGAATCAATACAACCACATTCTGAAGCTGTTAATAGATTTGGGGTACTTAAGAATTGACATGTATTTGTGTGTTTCTCTTTCGGTGCATTATTAGAAGATCTGGTGAGGTCTCGTTGCCCTAAGAAAGTGGCTACACTTAAATCCATCCTTCTCATCTATTTAATGTCCCACTTGAAAAACTAAATTTGAGAAATCAATCATCACCATTTACTATCAACTGGAGTTATGCATTTCCAATACTTATCATCTAAGACTTGGCAGACATTTTTTAAGGTGATGTTCACAAAAAGAAAGTTAAATTAAAGTATTAATTTTTAAAGGGATCAAAAAATAAATTTTCTATTTATTAAATGGCCAAAAATTACAATTTAATGATAGAGAAAAGATTGTAAATTTGATAATTGAATTCCAAATTTTTTTAGGAGTAATTGTATAGCCTCTATATTCATTTTAAAACCTTGGAACTTGTCACACATTTAACATCGAACAACCAAAACAAAGAATTTAATAGAACCAACAACTATAAATATTGCCAGTTTTGCCACTCAATTTGCAAGCACAACTTGTTTCACTGTGACTCTGATTGAACCTTAAACGGAAGAGATGAAATTTAAAAGTTGAAGTTTTAGTCAGTAGGGATGCTTTGATTTAGTTTTTTTAGATTTTTCCTTTTCTTCGTAATAATTTGATTCAATTTCTTATTTTTATATTTTCTTTTTGGGCTTATTTTGACAAAATAAATTATAGGTTTTGGATATTATTTTGTAAAATTTTCAAGCCTTTTCTTGAATATTTCTAAAAAATATTAGTAAATAAAAATAATCTTTATATAAAAAAATTTAAGCTATTTTTACTAATTTAAATATAAAATATTTATTTTTATATTATTAAAAAATAAAATTCAATTCGATTCAAATTGAGTAAATTATAATTTTTAACCAAAAACTATCCAAACTGAATAATTCAGATTAATTTTCGATTTCTCAAAATGTATTGATATTTAAAAATATGAGAAATTAACCCAATTGAAAAGATTATAAAATTTATTAGATGATGATGACCCAAATGGGATATACAAATGTAAATATATAGGATGGGACTACAAAGTTTTTGTGACATTTAATAAAGCCGTACAATGGTAGGTAGGTTTTTTGTATAGCACCTTAATTGCCAATAAATGAAAAAGATGGGAAGAAATGTAAAACCCTAATTTCAGCTTTTAGCTTAGCCCAGGGCCAGGGGCGAAGAGATTTAACGCTCATTAATGTAGTCTATATTTTTCAACCTTGAGTTTCGTTTTTCAACATCAAAATAAGTCAACATTATTATCAAAGATCTAACGTTTCGAGATTCATAATATATAATACATCTTTGAAGGAGGAGTCATTTTCAAAATGTAACATTATGTTTACAATTTCAATATTAAAATATTAATTATATCTGGATTTTCTTTTTATTTTTAAAAGTGTTTGTTCTGTACATTTTGTTTGTTTAATTCCAATTTAGTTTAGAATAAGGTCTATAAAAAATTAGAATATGCATTTTGAAACTCAATAGCTTTTAGCTTTACATGGCAAAACCTAATCATTGAATATATAGAGCTAGATTTGGAATTTTTGGATGGAAGAGGGGCCAAGGCAATTGGGAACCCTGCCTCTGAATAAATGGGATAGGGTACCTCTGCCCTGCAATTCCACACTTTCTGATTCTAATAAATATTATTGACCAACATTTATTTATTTATGTTTTTACAATTTTTTTATAGGTTAAATAAGATTATGGGTTAGAGTTATTGATTGAGTCTTAATTCGATTCGCATGAGTATTGTTATCAATGTAAGAGAACACGAGCTCGAGTGCGTTGAAACGCATTATCCTTCTATTTATGAATTGAGGAGAAGTTACGAGTAATTCTAAGGATAGTAGTAGTACGAATTAGACCATTTCAATTGGAAGAAGAGGTAGAGCCCCAAGAGTCCACCAATCTAAATCTATTTCATGCACATTAATTACCCGCTTCTCCGAAAATAGATTATAAACTTGAAAATCCAACACCAAATGAATATATGTCTGGTACAATAGAGTGAAAAGAAAAGAAAAACGCTGGCGAGTTTCAATTCCATAAAGAAAAAAGCGCTTTACTAGTAACTTTTTCTGGATTGTCATGAGAAAATAAAAAAGCAGAGCTGAGCATTGCATAACTTCTACTGTCATAAATATGTAGACTCTCCAACTACTAATATTTAGGTTAATAAATTTATTAACATAATGGTAAATATTAAAAATGGAAGTTATTATTTTAATAAATTTAATTCATTATCCTGGATAATTCTCAATAAAAATTTTAAAAAACATAATTCTAGTATTTTACCTTTTGTAACTAAATATATAAAATTATTAACTTAGCATACACATTGGGTTCCGTCATTCATATGAATAATCTCTCCAGCTAATATCAAAGACATTTAAAGTATATATGCTTAACTTATCACTACATTAATTTGCTTGCAAATATTGATTTCCATTTTTACAAAAATGATACTACTTTCACTTAATTTCTAATTTGAGTTTTAGACTTATTCTTTCGGGCTTGTACATATATAATTATTTATTGTCCCTTGAAATTTTTTTTTCTCAGCTCAAATATGAAACTTTCACGTCCTAATTACTTAGTACCTTATTTCTTAAATTTCAACACAAAAAAGTTGATGGATTTTTAATTCCAACGTAACTACTAAGATAGTGTAGATGAGAAAGCATTAATATGAGTTAATGACCTCTCCATGAATAAAAATACAAGGAGCTAAGCGGCTGTGGAGTGGAAGCTTGGTTGAGCTAGTTGTATCTCAAGTAGATTCTCAAAAAATTGCCCTATATTCAAACATTCACTAGACTGAACAAAAAATAAAAAAAAGGTTATTATTGCCAAATTGTCACTTATAGTACATTATTTGAGTGTGAATGTTATGATGCATAGGTATTGTTCACATCAGTTGGGACAATAAAATCTGAAGTGATGTCTGCATCTCCAGCTAATGCAATATAGGCAATAAAAGCAATTGAAGAACTTGAGGGTGGAAGCCATGGTTGAAACTTTGATGTACATATGTCACTCTTTAACTTCAAGACTGAATGTGCCGGATGAGGCATTTATGTGGTATGTATAGAGTTATGTTTACGCCATTGGTGGAGGCCATTTTCTAATGGTGCCTGCTTTTGTACTAGTAGTTGTTGGAACTTCGGAATGTCCTTTGTCTTGTCTAAGGCATTGTTCCTCATCACCCACAAAGCAGTTAAATAAGCTAAACACCTTGTGCACATTGAAGTTGTTTTCAGATTTAAGTTGCCTTGTTCGCGAGATCCAAATTAATGCAAATACGTAACAACATGCAAATGAGCGAGATTAAAGTTTGCTAGCTTTGTTAATCTTAAATTCTCTCTTCTTAATTCAACCAGGCATGGAATAATGTTGGGTGAAAAAAATAATATTAACATCATTGAGTTCTCACTTATGTTAACTTGAATTCGAGTGTGAATATCGAAAATGGATATGCATTCCATGCAATTATATTCAATTTTTTTTAAGTATTTAGTGACTCTTTTTGAGTTATTATAAAATTATACTCTCATATCCATATTTAAATATATGTTAAATACAAATATCATATTCAATAAGCCTAAACAAAATAAATTTTCGCCTATCATGCTTAATTTGCAAATAAATAAAGTTGTGTTTCTTGTAACATTAAGTGAATAATTTGATCTTCTAATATACAAACATTAAGTTTAGTTCAAAATGTGAGAAACTTTTAGAGAGGAACAGTTGTCTATGTGTGGATATTTATATTCAGACACATATTTAAATATTGAGTTACGAGGTGATTCTAATTTAAATATATAAAAGAATCCAAAATGTCTGAATATATGCATGTAAACATATACGTAGTTACCCCCGTCTTGTACTTAGTATTATGCCCATGCAAATTCAGCGGACAAATAGAGTCTTGGGAAGTGACAGTTCCTGCATTTCCACTCCCAAAAGCAGATACCGCCAAAGCTGGCTTATTTGCATCAACATTGTACTGAAAGTGGACTAGTCCCTTGGGGAAGACGAACATGTCACCAGCTTGTAACGACTGCGTGAAAAGCTTGTTGGTTGTGTCCACGAAACCGGGTACCAGGCTTCCGGCGACAAGGAAAAGGAGCTCGGCGGTCGGGGATGGGTGTGGGGAGGGTTGGTTGAAACAGCTGGGAATTGAAGAACAACATACGAAACACTGTGCCCATTTAGTGCTGGGAATTCCGCCATGCTTGCTTTCAAGATTGTAAATTTAGTGGGGAAGTCTTCACCGACGAGGACTCGCATTCCGGTGAATGTAAAGAAGTTTCCATCGGCATTGTTTACATCTTGTGGACTAAAAAATCAGAGGTGATGTCTGCATCTCCGGAAAGGACAATTTGAAGCTTGCGCAATGGTAAACGAAGATAACATGACGAAAAGGACTTTCAGGCTGACTATTCTTGAGGCCATGGTCGAAAAAAATCCTGGTCTGTATAGTACTTTTCAATTAACACCAAATGTGCTGGTGAGTTGCTTCAACTTCTTGAGAAGGCTTTATTTATAGATTTGTGTGTACGTGATTTCTTGAGAAGGCATGTACGCATGTCAGGTTATTTGTCTGGTCCAGATTAGGTGAGATTGGTTTTTACAGAATAACTCATTACAAGTGGAACTCGATCATGTTATTTGATTAAAATAAAATAGTACCGTTGAACACAACAAGGACCAAGAACATAAAAACAGCATTCAACCAAGAATAATAAATAAAGAACATATATAAAGAAAAGAAACAAAAAATCAGAGACAAATCAACCAAAAAGGAAGGTAGAGCGGGGTTTGTTTTTGAAATGGCATGATTCCCTAATCTCCCCTTGTGAATCTGTAAGAACATCAACAGCTCCCAACTTAACCATTGCCTGCCCGAACCTGGCAAGGAAGTCACTGCCGTTGGCTAAACTGGCGACTGTGTTATTGGTCAAAGGGTCCAAGGCTAACGCTTGATCAATCTGAAGAATTCCTCTCCCTAGCCTTATTTGCTTGTAGAAGGAGTTGTCCACAATGAATGTACTCCTAAGATTCTGGTCAAGACTTACAGGGATTCTGTCGGCTGGTGAGTTTCGCGGACAGATTAATCTTAGTTTCATAACTAATAATGGATCCATAGTCGGGTCTGGTTTCCCTGTGTTGTTGAAATCGTAAAGACGGTCTTGAAACAAAGAACAATTTGTAAACCCAATTGTGTGACCACCTACATGCCATCAAGTTACAAATTAGAATTAACACATACCGAACAATATTTAAAGAATGCAGTAAGTTCAAGTAAAAGAAAGAACATATATATACCAAGAAGTAAAACCATATCTGTAAGACCAATCCCTTTTTTGGAAAATGCATCAGCAGATTGAGAAACTGAAAATCTTGGAGAAGGGAGATCTACATTCGAAACCAAAGACACGAAACCATCTCTTCTTCCCGTTTGAACCTCGTATCGCCCTCCTCCACTCTGCACCAAAACAAACCAAACTTATCATCAAATTGTTTAGGAATTTTGGAAAGAAATTAAAGATGTTATTAACTTGTTACCAATTGTACAGCATCTCTAGCAGCAATGGCAATGATATCAGCACAAGAAACAACTCCTGCACAGGCTTCTTCAAGTAATCCCTTCGCTTCATCAATTACATCATAACCACTGACACTTAGATTCGGTGGCGCACTTTTCTCACTGGAGTCGCCGTCTAGCAGAATCGATGCATCACATCCCTTTCAATTACACAAAATTCAACTGTTTCAAACCCATTTTCTTAGCAAATAAAAAAGAAAGAAAGAAAATTTATGCAGTTATATATATATATAAATGTGGTTGCTTACGTTGACAAAGCAATCATGGAAAAATAAACGAATGAGACTAGCTGCGACTCTTGGTTTGTCGTTGAATCTTCGTTTAACTACTGAAGCAACAATGGCCTCAACATCTTGTGAATTACATTTACCCTTGTAAAATCCTTGTTGAAGAGAAGCGTCACATTGGCCTGTGAAATTCACAAGGATGAAACTAAATGCTAGAGAAAACGCAGCTGCTACCACTGCTGCTGATATCTTCATTTTCTTTTCCTTCTTCTTCTGTGAATTTCCAAATGCAGATGAGATGAAGATATCCATTTTTATAAATAGGAATCGAAACTGGCCTCTAATTCTACAGGAAATTTAATGGAGGGCACGACTGCCTTCAAGGAGCGGCCAGCTTAGCTTAGTTCCGATTTGTTGTCTTTATAAACGTGCACGCATGTTTCCTTTAACCAAAACATGCAAAATGGCGTTCCATGGAGTTGAACAAAATCCGGCAGTTTCAACATTAGAGATTCCATTGGAAAGAGTTGCTTTTTTTGGAAATTTTCAACGCCGGCATATTTTTAAAAGGTGCATATCCAGTATGTCGAAGCCATTTTTTGACAAAACGGGAATCAACCTTGGTTTTGAAAATAAATAAAACAGGAGTCGCCATCGACCTTTTATTAGGTGTGATCGGATCACCTTTGTTTTAATAAAACGTTTTGATTTACTAAAACAGTGTTTTTGGTCTGCGAAATTTGAGAAAACGGGTTCGGGAGTCGGTTACGTGCGAGGAAGGGTTAGCACCCTCGTCACGCCCAAAATTGGTACCAAATTGATTAATTAATGTCTAATGTCGAAAGTTGAGAATTTTAAAAAGAATTTTAAAAATATGATCCCTTTAAAAATATTTGGATTTTTTCCGAATTGAATATCAAGATTTTCTCGTTCCGGAGGAATAAAATATCACATCCAATACTTTAGGACACGACGATTTAAATCCTTGAATCCAAGATCTTCTCGTGGTTTTTTTCAAATTAAACATTAAGATTTTCTCGTTCCGAAGGAATGAAGTATCGCATTCAATACTTTAGAACACGATAATTTAAATCTCGAATCCAAGATTATCTCATGATTTTTCAAATTGAATACCAAAACTTTCTCATTCCGAAGGGATAAAAAATCACATCCAATGCTTTAGGACACGATAGTTTAAACCCTCGAATCCGAGATGAATATCGCTTTATTTTGAAAACCTTAAATGAAGTGTTAGTTTTGCAAAAGTGTATTCTTAACAAAAATCCGTGGGACGACATTGTATTCACATTATCGAACATACATATTGAGAACAATTATGATATGCTAACATTTAATATAAGCAAGGAAGAAATAATAACGAGAGATGCGACGAATAAGAATTCCTATGCTAGGGCAATTACTAGTGTTCGATGGGGTATAGACAAATACAATAAACAATGGAAAAGTGTAAACATATTCCATGCAAATTTAAATAATGGGGTATAGACAAATACAATAAACAATGGAAAAGTGTAAACATATTCCATGCAAATTTAAATAATGAAAAGAGACATTCATATGATATAGACAATGTAAACAATGTATAAAATAAAATAATATATAGTGACTTCAAATAAATATATACAAAACTACATATAAAAAAAAAGTATAGACAGAAATATGTTGTATAACATAAATAAATTTTAGCTGAAAATAATATACAATATAATACGATATAATGTACAGTTTTAAAAATATAATGTATAAAAAATTTTAATGAAACAATTTTGAGCTAAATAGAAGTAATAAAAAATAATTAAGAAATACATATATATTTATACCTTTAATACACTAATATATAAATAATAAATAACATGGACAATTTAATGTAACATAAAATAATAAAATAAAATAAAAGTCAGTAATAGTAATGGCAAGTGATAAGCGAATAATAATATACACTTATATATATAAAAATAATATAATAGTAGTAACAATAATAACAAAAATACTAATAATACAAAATATGTACAATATAATAATATAAATATAGCAATAATAATGATGATAACACTATAATTATGAAAATAAACAAATAAGGACTAATCTGAATTAGAATAAAATTAAAACGCTGAAATCGCAATAAGTAAAAATAAAAGAAATGGGGTATAGATTTAAATGGAAGGTGTGCAAAATAAAAAGGACCGAACAGGTAAAATTCCCAGGCTTAGATGCTCGTCCATGGGTCAAGGATCCAATTGAAAACCCCAGAGATTAAAGGAAAATTACAGTAAAAGGAAAAATAACAAAAAGGTGATTGAATGGTATTTGCAAAAGGATGGGGACCGATCGCGCAATTATCCCTTTTGAGGATATGCGCATATTCCCTTTAGCATACAGCGCCATTTCATTAAAACCAAAAAAAGAATTACTTTATTCCTTAATACTCCAGAACAAAAAATCAACCCCCAACCATTTCTTTCAAAAAAACAAATAGAAACCATCTTTCTCTTCATTTCTGTTCGGCGTTTGGACTTCCACCGCCGCTCGTCGCGCTCTGAGGATCAGGTATGGTCTCCTCGCTCCTTTTCTTTCGAGTTAGTTTATGAATTTTTTTAAATAATAACAGAAAAATAAAGATACAAAAAAAGGATAGTAATAGTAATAGCAAAATAAAAATCCGAATCAATCTTTGAGCTTTTCTTCTGTTTCTTATTTGGATTTGAAACACTGTTTTTTTAATCAAGAATCCCCTTTTTAGCCCCAAAAACCCGAGAGGAGAGACCCTCTGCTTTGGGTTTCGGCTTGGCCCTGATGACGAAGAGGGGGGGCTTCAACGACGAGCTTCCGGAGTTCAGGTAAGGCCTTTCTCCCTTCTCTTTCATTTTTTTATTGGTTTTTGTATTTGGTTTCAAAAAAATCGTAAATAAAAATAAACAAAGGGGAAAGAACAGCGTTAAATAAAAGAGACAACAAATTAAAACTCAACCTTCTAAGATTTCTTTTTTTATTTCGCTTCCTGAGAGTTTGTAGAAAAGAAAAGAGAGCCTACAAACGTTTCAACTTCGGTTTTTATAACCGATTTTTACATATATGTTTTTGTTTGTTTTTGCTCTGTTTTCTATTTCTTTTTTTTTTTGTCGTTTTCCTCTTGCCTTGGTTGTTGCATGTCTTTGCTTCTCTGTGCAGGTGTTAGCAGCGTGCGAGCGTCGACCGAGGCGTGATGGGTGTTGGTAGAAGCGTGATGGGTGCTGGTGGTGGCTGACATGGTTGGCGTGGTACCCACGCGAGGGGATGGGCAATGGCAGAAGCGGCACAAGAGGGGGGGAACCCTAGGGTTCCCTGATTCTGCTTAGTCCTTGGGCCATATTGGGCTGTCTAGGTCTTGGGCCATTTCGGGCCTATTTAGTTGGGCTTGATTTTATTTTGTAAATGGATTGTTGTTTTGGACTTCATTGATGGTCTTTTGATTTGTATTTCTATTTTTGTTTTTTGCTTCTTATATTGGTATTGGGCACCGGGTTTTGTAATTAGGCCGGGCAAAAATTGGTTATTACAGCTGCCCCTCTTTGCTCATTGTCGTGAAACGAGAATAGAACAAAGACAATAAAAGATCCAATTTTGCCCGGGCTTAGCTAAGCCTTGACTTCTTGATCCGCGTCTTCTTCAAACAGCTTCAAACTTCATTGTAACTCCTTGCTTTGATCCATTCTACTGGAGGTTTGGGGTGATAAGAATTCAGAAAGAAGAGATCCGTAACTTTGATCTTCTCACTAAAACCTCTCGGAAATAGGAGGTGATAAGAATTCAGAAAGAAGAGATCCGTAACTTTGATCTTCTCGTTAAAACTTCTCGGAAGGTGATAGGAATTCAGAAAGAAGAGATCCGCAACTTTGATCTTCTCGCTGAAACTTCTCGGAAATAGCAGGTGATAAGAATTCAGAAAGAAGAGATCCGCAACTTTGATCTTCTCGCTGAAACTTCTCAAAAATAGCAGGTGATAAGAATTCAGAAAGAAGAGATCCGCAACTTAGATCTTTTCGCTGAAACTTCTCGAAAATAGCAGGTGATAAGAATTCAGAAAGAAGAGATCCGCAACTTTGATCTTCTCGCTGAAACTTCTCGAAAATAAGAGTCGATAAGAATTGTATGTTTCCAATTTGCTCCTGTAACTTCAGGACTGCCAGATCTGCTATTTTTGGTTTGTTCCACTCAGGCAGGCAAGATCTTTGAGTTCACCATTATTGTGACAATGCCCCCTAGGGGACTTGTGCTGTAAAATCAGTTTTGTGTCCATGTTTATGCCAGATGGTTAAGATGCAATGATCAGAATGAATCTAGTACTCTTAACTAAATGTGTATGAATGAATGCATGAGACTGACCCTTGTTACTGTTTGGGTTGTCATTGCACGTAGTTCAACAAGGTTCTATCACCGATGCATTACGATGCTCTCTCGTTCAGCCGGTATTTTTGACAAAAACCCCAAATAAGCAGCCGTATTCTACTCGCTGTAATTTTGGAGTCCCTTTCTGGGACATAAAGTTTATACCTCCTACTGCAACTTCAGGAGAATAACATTTGGTTTCTTCCAACCATCTTGCTTCGACTCTGAGGTATGGTATCATGATTTCATTGTGTACCCGGGTCGGCATCGCTCGTTATTTGTCAAGGTCGTATCATCGACGAAATTTCTTATCTTTGTTCAACCAATAAAATGTTCAAAAGGATAATCATTTTCCTCCAACATTTCCAAACCTTAGACTGAATGAGCTCTGAACAATAGTCATGTTTCAGGTCCTTGTATTATTCAGAGGCTTTCAGAGTAATGCGTGAAACTTCTTTTATGAAAGTACTATTAGTCCTCAAATCGTTATTTCGATGCAAAATGCCCGAAAAAGATTGTAACAATGAACAAGAAGGGAATTGATTGGGGGAATAGCTCGAAACAAACAAGTTTGATCAAGGCTAGCAAATACAATTTGGGTGTGAATTAAAATGGGTAAAATGAAAGCTAGGTGCCCCAGATATCGCAGCCCGAGCTCCTCTGTTCCAACTTCTTGAGGACCATTTTAAGCTCAATATGTGTTTAGGGGATCAGGAGTACTTTGTCGATGCCCCGAGATGTAACATACGTCTTCATTGTTATTTCAGCGTAGCGAGACTACTGCAGGCCCCATTTTCTTTTTCTATTTTTTTTTTTAATTTGAGCTGCCCTTTTTGGGTTTTCAACTCAAAACCCCTTTGGTCTCAAAGCGCCCTTTGCAAGTTTTCGCCTTGACCTCTTGTAACAACCCGATTTTGGGCTTAGTTAGAACAGTGGTTTCGGGACCACAATTCGACATTGAAAATTTTATTTTATTATTATTTTAATATTTACAACACGATATTAGAGTTGTGTGAAATTTTCGTAAAGAAGTTTTATCGTTTAAGTGGTTAATTCGGTAAAAAGGATTAAATTGCGTAAAGCGTAAAAGTTGGGTTCTATAAGTTAAAAGTGTCAAATAGCTATAGAACAATAAAGCAAAGGTCCTTATATGATAATTAATCCAATTGTGAGTTAGTGGATGATATTTGGTTTGGCATTTGTGTAAATTTGATTATTTTTAAAGGTTAATTTAGTAAAAAGGCAAATAATGATAATAAAATATAATAAAACCAAATTTTATCTTTCTATTCATTATCTTCCACCTAAAATGAGAAAGATGAACAGCCATGAAAGCTTCAAGCATTCGGCCAAGCTTCTTAGCTTATTGGTAAGCTCGTTTTTGTTTGGTTTTTAATAATTTTTACGTTTTTGAGATCGTTGCTAAGTTATCTTCAAAACCCATGCTTGAATTTTTGATTTTGGTGGATATTTTGAATTATGCCATTGTTGAAAGCTTGTGTATTTTGATATTTGATGGTAGATTATGCATGTTTATGAGTAGAGGGTTTAATGGTAGATTATGCATGTTTATGAGTAGAGGGACGATTTTTACTAAGTGATTTTCGGTGAAAACGAGTAAAACGAGTTAATCGGTAAAAGTTGTTATTGTTCATAAGTATGTGTTATAGTAAGAATTTGAAGTTGCTATAGAAGGGAAAAATGTTCAGCATGTCATAAAACATAAGAAAAAGGAATAAATTTTAATTTTCGAGCCTAGAGGCAAAATCGTAATTATGTAAAAGTTTAGGGGCAAAATTGTAATTTTGCCAAAATTTGAGTTAGGGACTGTTTTGAGTAGTATATTAATTAAATAAGTGAAATGTGATGTTTTAGATCCCGAAAAACGAGATTTGGAAGTAGAACTGGAGGAAAATTGAAAATCGAGAAAGTTGGTAAAATGGTCGTTTTGGCATTCGAGGTAAGTTCGTGTGTTAATAATAATGCAACATTGTGCTTGAATTGTAATTTTCTATTGATATGGCATAAATTGTATGATTTAATATGTTTAGGAGAAGTTGATGTATGATACGGAAAATGTGATGTTTGTTGTGTTATGTGAAATTGAATGTTAAATTAATATTACATGGGTTGTATGAGTTGCTACACGGCTGTACCTGACGAGATTTCGGCAAGTAAGTTCATATGGTTGAATTTACATATTTATTGATGAATGATTGAATGATATAATATGTTGTTAAATATGAATTTGCTGTGAAATTGTGAAAATTATGATAAAATGAAAGAATAAAAGTGGTAATTCAAATTAGGAAAAACACAGAATTGAGTACGTTCGTATCGTGACATGTGATGAATTGACGGATAAGACCATGGTTAATCCATGGCAAAGTGTGAAATGTAGGTATGGTATCATCCATACTGAGTTAAGAAATGTAGGTATGGTATCATCCATACTGAGTTGTGAAATGTAGGTATGGTATCATCCATACTGAGTTGTGAAATGTAGGTATGGTATTAACCATACTGAGTTAAGAAATGTAGGTATGGTATTAACCATACTGAGTTAAGAAATGTAGGTATGGTATTTCCATACTGAGTTGTGAAATATAGGTATGGTATTTCAATGAGGAAAACCATACTGAGTTGTGAAACGTGGCACTGAGCAACGACGTACTCAAATTCGTAAGACGTTTCCTAATTTGATAATAAGTAATACAAAAAGGAGTGAATCAAATGAAAGAGATTGAGTGATTGTTAATGTTGAGCTCAATTATGTGTACAAGAGAGTTATGAAATGGTTTTGGTCACATGTATAGTACTAAGTGCAGGCTACTATATGTATCAGATAGCTTCCACTACAAGGGTGGTACCATGTGTAGGCCACCGTGTATCTGTTATCATTACGATGAGTTCAACGGAAAATTGACTAAGAGAAACTACATGTGATTGTGTGATGACTAAGTGTAATTGAAAATGATCATGTTATGAATAAATGCAAGTGTGAATGTGACCAATTGAGAAATGTGGCAAATGTATATATGAACAATATGTTCAATATGTAATCGGAAATTGGAAAGATTGGTATAAGCAAGTGATGAACACAATTAAAGTGAAAGAGAGCAAACATTTACAATAGAACTGCTTTGGGCAGTAGCAGTGATGTAAATTTGAAAAATCACCAAAAATAGTAGAAATTGAATTATAAGTTGGATGAGATATTGATTTAAAGCTTTTTGAGTTTATTTTTATATAAAAGAAATATAGCAAACAAATGATTTTTATATTTTGAGATATTTGAATTTCTGTGAGATTGATTTAGAATGATTACGTGATCCCCTGTTTTAAATTTGAAAAATCATTAAAATTTGTACAAAAATAATTACGAGATATAATTTATATGCCTGAAATCTTGAATGAGTCTAGTTTCAAATGAACAAAACAAGGAGGCCATATAAATTCTGTACAAAGAGAAAATTGATTTATAGTGAAGAGAGGTCAGAATAGTTGAATAGTGAAACAGGGGAAACTTTAATGAATAAACTGTACTAATTGGCTAAGCCAAAAATTTTGAAAATATTATGGTAAGAAGATAAATGAGTGTAGTTTCAGAAAAAATTAACGGATCTTAATTTGGAGTTCCATAGCTCCAGATATAAATTATTTAATGACTATGACTTGAGAAAATAGCTTACCTAGAATTTGAATAAATAGAAAGAATATGAAAATAGCATGTTATCGTATTGCTTATTATTTTCATGCGGGCTTACTAAGCGTAAAGCTTACTCCCTCCTTTTCATTTCTTTTAGTTTTTCCAAGTCAGCTCAGGGTTGGAGATCGTCGAAGGCAGCATTACAATATCGAACCATTATCCTAGGAGTATTGGCATGTATAGGGTTTTAGTTTTTCTATGACGGATGTTGTTGTGATTAGCCAAATGTATTGGCTTATATTGATTTGTTAATTACAGCCATGAGATGTGGCTTATAATGATTTTGGCTTGTAAGCCTATCTGTCTATGGTATATGTTAATGTCTTACTATGTGGTATAAATGATTAAATAGATGACAATGTCAAATGCATATGTTTGAAAAGTTTTAAATTTTGGGCAAAATTTGGTAACTCGGTTTTGTATGATTGTGAATTTTAAGTCTGATAATGTCTCAAACCCTATTCTAGTTTGGATACGGGTGAGAGGTGTTACACCTCTCCTCTTTCTTTCTTCCTTTTTTGCTAATTTTTTTTTTAACTTGAATTCTCCAAATTGGGCAAGTCTCTACCATCCATTTTGGTCAATATACATGCTTCCCCAGAACAGACCTTCTTCGCTTCATGAGGTCCTTCCTAGTTCGGCACCCGCTTTCTTCCGAAGTCCCTTTTGCATGAAAAATCTTTTTCCAAGCCCTATCGTGAAATTCTCTAGGGTGAATCATTTTTGTTACTATCTCGCACCATCTGATCGTGACAGATAACTTTCTCCTCAAATTCACCTGATCGTATTAGATTGGATCTGTTTTGCCTCATCTAATTTCAAGTTCAACAACATTTCGACTCCAATTGGCAAAATCAGTAAGAAATATGTTGCCCCGATGAAGTTCCTGTTGCCCCGATGAAGGTTCTAGCCGACGCTCTAAAAACATAGAGGGTAAATGGTGGCTTCTCTATGCCAACCTTTACAAGTCTCAGTCAATTTCTGAATGATTTTTGGTTGTCTTTGCTACACTGGTAAGGTGCCTGATTCTGATGTTTTTTTCCTGGCGTTCTTCATTGCCACTTTTGTTTTTTGTTTTTTTTGCCTTTTTGCTTTTTGTTTTTTGTTTTTTGTTTTTCTATTTTTTTGTTTTTTTTTTGCGCATTTGATCTTAGATTTGACGACTGCCGACTTTGTAACTTTGGCATATGAAGCAACCTTCACCCTCTTAGTGAAGTATTTGATAACCACGAAGATGTATTAGTATTGGCTGGATACCTTTGACGAGATTGGTCCCGTAACATCTATGCCCCTCTCATATAGAGGAGGCGCATAAGTCTTGACTTCCTTGATTTGGCGTTTGATGTAACTTTCCTTTCTGGGTAGACCAGTAGCTCGAACTTCTTGATTACCCTGGCCGTTGTAGAACTATCAACATGGGTTCCAAGTTTGGCAACATCCCAACGTTTCAGTAGTCTGGCGTGTCTTGATATGATCGTGTAAAAATATCTTGGAATTCTTGAAAATAGCTCATTGATGTCTCGCCTTATTTCTGTGGTGGATTAAGCTTTTTCTTAAGCTTACAACGTCCACTGACCCTTTTTGCAAGGTAGAGTCTATTTTCGCTTATTCTACCATCCTTAACAAATCAAAAGATAAGTTACAATCTCTATCATCTTCAAAGTCTTGAGATCCCTTAGACCCATATTTCACTAAAAAGAGAGCCAATAAAAGCGTCGCTCGTGTCATTGATATCTGGGGACCCATCGTGGGTGTAAAGGTAGAAAATCTAAAGAATAAATTATTCTAAAGATGCTTATTTATATGATGTGGGCATGAATGAAAAAATAAAAATGTAAAGCACGAAAATATTTACTTAGAAAGATGCATTTCATTAAAATAACAATTCTTGGACACAAGCCCATTTCACAAAAGATTCTTATTGCTCTTAGGCTTTTAGAGTAATTTGCACGTTTGGACATTACTCTGAGTTAGCTCTAAAAATACACGTCTTTTCTATATCCCTATTGTTCAAAACACTCCCAGGTTTATTTGGCGTGTCATCCAGCTTTACAACACCCATGCCAATGAATCTTTCCACTAATTTCTTGAAAGCTAGGCAATTTTCTATCGAATGCCCTGTAACCCCAACGTGGCACTCACACTGGGAATTTGGGTCATACCATTTTGGATATGGAGATTGCATCAGTTTCGGGTAGCGAGAAGCCACCACATGTGCATCAAATAAAACCTGATAGAGCTCCTTGTATGTCATCGAGATGGGTGTGAATTGGAGCCTTCCCGTGTTAGGCTCTGGGTTGGAATCTTGTCTAAAGGGACCTTGGTAACTGGTAGTCACCGTCCTTGGCTGTCTTATCGCTATTAGTTCTGAAGAGCTCTCGTCGTGCTTACTCGTACTACCCACTTCCTTTTCCTTCTTCTTCAGGGTCTTCAATGTCCGTTCCCTCCTTTCTTTTGCCTCTGCCCGAACAACCGGTTTGGCTCGATCATCCTTAGGGTTAAAACATGAGCCTATTGGGAAGTTTGACAGGGTTGAGGTATTGGTCTTACGTTGGGGTTCGATAATGATGGGTACCCTTTGCGACTGCGTGTCTGGTTTAGTCGGGATATTCCTCGGGGAATAAACAATTTGTTCATCATCATCCGCACTGCTGACTACTGGGGCACTTCTTTTTTCAAGTAGTTGGGTTAACCGGCGCATCATTTTCATTTGATCTTGCATATCCTGCTGAATTTTGGCCAACTGTTCTTGCATCAATATTTGCCTTTGCTCAAATCTCTCCAACTTTTGTTCCATATCTTCTAGGTTAACTGGAATAATTTTACCTAATTAGGGTTTTTCTACGAGTTTTGATGCATGCAATATGATGTAATACCAATGCATGAAATGCAATGCAAAATGCATGAAATGAATGCAAAAAGAAAGAGAGGCATTGATTATGAATTCAATTCCTATAAGAACTTGTCTAGAAAATACGTTCCCTTAATAAAATGGACCGCATATACGGCCTCTTCTTCATAGTCTAGGTGAAACACCGATCCTCTTCTTCGTACCCGAATATTATGGTCGTGTCCCGCCTCTTCTAGCTCTTTGTTTGCTTGATCCAGGTTGTTCTTCATCACTCACTTACCTTTTGCGATGCTCATAATCTTCTGATGACTCCTGAACTCATAATCTTCTGATGACTTCTGAACAATCCTTGTCGGCTTGAATCTTCAGACAAATCCCCTTCTTTGTATTCGGATGTTATGGTTATGTCCCGTAAACTTCCTTAGTAGACGTCTCTTCCAGCTCTTTGTTGCTTGATCTAGGTCATACCTCATCACCCATTTATCCTCTGTGATGCCCATAATCTTTAGATGGTTTCCCAACAATCCTTGTCGGTTTGAATCTTCAAGTATTGTCTTGTCTCGTTGTTTACCTAGGCCATGTTCAGACGACCGTATCGTATTCCACTTTATCAAGTAACACATTTTCTTGTGACAAATTCTTCCATTTAGCAATCAAACGTGAATCAACACCTCCTTTCTAAGATGATGTAATGTAATGCCAATGCATGGAATGAATGCAAAAAGAAAGAGAGGCGCTGATTATGAATTCAATTCCATTAGAAGAACTTTTCTAGAAAATAAAGCTCTTTACATAAAACGGATTACATATATGGTTCTGTCCTCATAGTCCAAGTAAGACACCAATCCCTTCATTTGTGACCGGATATCGTGGCCATATCTTGTGTGCTTTCTTCATAGATGCCTCTTCTAGCTCTTTGTGGCTTGGTTCGGGCCGTATCTCTTCACTCATCTATCCTCTGTGATCATTCATAAGCTCCTTTAAAAAGTTTGGGGGTGACGACTCTTGAATAATCTTTGTTGGCTTGAATCATTGAGCAAAGTCTTGTATTCTTCTGTGGACTATCAGCCTTCTCTCGTTGTTTATTTGGACTATATTTGGGCCACCATATTATAATCCATTTTATCAAGAAATTTAGTTCCTTGTGACAAACTCCTCTATTTAGCAATCGAATATTAATCAGCACCTTCTTTCTATGATGATGCAATGCAATGCAAACAAAAGAAAACACGTTAGCACAGGAGTAATAAACAGAGTACCTATCCGGGTGATCACTAGGGTTTGACGTGGCTCTACCTAGGGTGGGTTCTTAAAGTTGGCTATATGAGGTTTGGTTCTAAAGAAAGGTATCCGAACCAGCAGATTCCTCGATCTTCACCCATTATAGGCTCATATGGATCGAGTTTAGTTCAGGGGGACACATTTCCCTATGGCTACACGGAAATGAAAATTTCACGAAGACATAGGTACGGATGTATCCCAAAAGCGATCCACTATCTTGTACGGAGGCGAAAACCTCACGAAAGAGTAGCTTCTCACTCCCACTTAAAGGTGCGACCACGATGGTCATGCCATATGATGTGCAAAAAATAAATTAAGGGTGATGAGAAAGTCATTCGATCAAAATAAAACAAGTATGATTCCAAACACAGCTTAAAGCAAGCAAGAAATAAATCACCTACTCAGGTAACCGCTAGGATTTGGCGTGCTCTACCTAGGTTAGGCTCCTAGGTTTCTCTATATGCGGTTTGTTCTAAGGTAAAGGTACCTGAACCAGCAGATTCCTTGGTCCTCACCCATTATAGGCTCATATGGACCAAGTTCAGTTCAGGAGAATACATTTCCCTATGGCTGCACGGAGATAAAAATCTCACGAAGACATAAGTACGGATGTATCCCGAAAGTGATCCACTATCTTGCACGGAGGTAAAAACCTCACAAAAGAGTAGCTTCTCACTCCCACTTAAGGGTGTGACCGCAATGGTCATGCAGTGCAATGCCAAAGTATTTTATAAGACTCAACATTATTGGAACCATAATATCAGCAAGTGCATTGAAAGAGACGTGATTTTTTCAAAATAAATTTCCAAATTTCGACAAAAGGACAAAGAATAATCAATTTTACGGCCTGACTCTCTTATTTTGATCCCCAGTGGAGTCGCCAAGCTGTCGAAGCCATTTTTTGACAAAACGGGAAACGACCTTGGTTTTGAAAATAAATAAAACGGGAGTCGCCACCAACCTTTTATTAGGTGTAATCGGATCACCTTTGTTTTAATAAAACGTTTTGATTTACTAAAACAGTGTTTTTGGTCCGCGAAATTTGAGAAAGCGGGTTCGAGTCGAACACGTGCGAGGAAGGGTTAGCACCCTCGTCACGCCCGAAATTGGTACCAAATTGATTAATTAATGTCTAATGTCGAAAGTTGAGAATTTTAAAAAAAAATTTAAAAATATGATCCCTTTAAAAATATTTGGATTTTTTCCAAATTGAATATCAAGATTTTCTCGTTCCGGAGGAATAAAATATCACATCCAATACTTTAGGACACGACGATTTAAATCCTTGAATCCAAGATCTTCTCGTGGTTTTTTCAAATTAAACATTAAGATTTTCTCGTTCCAAAGGAATGAAGTATCGCATTCAATACTTTAGAACACGATAATTTAAATCTCGAATCCAAGATTATCTCATGATTTTTCAAATTGAATACCAAAACTTTCTCATTCCGAAGGGATAAAAAATCACATCCAATACTTTAGGACACGATAGTTTAAACCCTCGAATCAGAGATGAATATCGCTTTATTTTGAAAACCTTAAAAGAAGTGTTAGTTTTGCAAAAGTGTATTCTTAACAAAAATCTGTGGGACGACATTGTATTCACATTATCGAACATACATATTGAGAACAATTATGATATGCTAACATTTAATATAAGCAAGGAAGAAATAATAACGAGAGATGCGACGAATAAGAATTCCTATGCTAGGGCAATTACTAGTGTTCGATGGGGTATAGACAAATACAATAAACAATGGAAAAGTGTAAACATATCCCATGCAAATTTAAATAATGAAAAGAGACATTCATATGATATAGACAATGTAAACAATGTATAAAATAAAATAATATATAGTGACTTCAAATAAATATATACAAAACTACATATAAAAAAAAGTATAGACAGAAATATATTGTATAACATAAATAAATTTTAGCTGAAAATAATATACAATATAATACGATATAATGTACAGTTTTAAATATATAATGTATAAAAAATTTTAATGAAACAATTTTGAGCTAAATAGAAGTAATAAATAATAATTAAGAAATACATATATATTTATACCTTTAATACACTAATATATAAATAATAAATAACATGGACAATTTAATGTAACATAAAATAATAAAATAAAATAAAAATCAGTAATAGTAATGGCAAGTGATAAGCGAATAATAATATACACTTATATATATAAAAATAATATAATAGTAGTAACAATAATAACAAAAATACTAATAATACAAAATATGTACAATATAATAATATAAATATAGCAATAATAATGATGATGATAACACTATAATTATGAAAATAAATAAATAAGGACTAAGCTGAATTAGAATAAAATTAAAACGCTGAAATCGCAATAAGTAAAAATAAAAGAAATGGGGTATGGATTTAAATGGAAGGTGTGCAAAACAAAAAGGACCGAACAGGTAAAATTCCCAGGCTTAGATGCTCATCCATGGGTCAAGGATCCAATTGAAAACCCTGAGAGATTAAAGGAAAAATTCTGTAAAAAGGAAAAATAACAAAAAGGCTAATTGAATGGCGCTGCAAAAGGATGGGGACCGATCGCGAAATTATCCCTTTTGAGGATATGCGCATATTCCCTTTAGCATACAGCGCCATTTCATTAAAACCAAAAAAAAAATTACTTTATTCCTTAATGCTCCAGAACAAAAAATCAACCCCCAACCATTTCTTTCAAAAAAAACAAAAAGAAACTCTCTTTCTCTTCATTTCTGTCCGGCGTTTGGACTTCCACCGCCGCTCGTCGCGCTCTGAGGATCAGGTATGGTCTCCTCGCTCCTTTTCTTTCGAGTTAGTTTATGAATTTTTTTTAAATAATAACAGAAAAATAAAGATACAAAAAAAGGATAGTAATAGTAATAGCAAAATAAAAATCCGAATCAATCTTTGAGCTTTTCTTCTGTTTCTTATTTGGATTTGAAACCACTGTTTTTTTAATCAAGAATCCCCTTTTTAGCCCCGAAAACCCGAGAGGAGAGACCCTCTGCTTTGGGTTTTGGCTTGGCCCCGATGACGAAGAGGGGGGGCTTCAACGACGAGCTTCCGGAGTTCAGGTAAGGCCTTTCTCCCTTCTCTTTCGTTTTTTTATTGGTTTTTGTATTTGGTTTCAAAAAACAGTAAATAAAAATAAACAAAGGGGAAAGAACTCTAACACCCCTAACCCCGAACCATCGCCGGAACAGGGTTACGAGGCATTACCGGGCATATCAGACAATTTGCAAATAATTCTAAAAAAATAACATTTATAGTATAATTATAATAACTGATCCCTATTATGAACTTTCAAAGTCTAAAGTCTGTACTAAAAGTGAAATGGGACTCGTTTAAGTATTTCAGAATATATTTTGTTTAATATAAAGTAATTAGGAAAAAGGACTAAAGTGAATAAAGGGTAAAAGTTGAATTGTAGATTAAAAGAAAATAAAAAGGACTAAAATGGCAAATAGACCATTTAGCATATTTGAGGCGGCATAAACATAAAAATCTAAGATTTTTATGTCTTAAAATATATTATTATTAGTTAACTTTATTAATATAATATTATATTATATAATAAAGTAAATAGAATAAAAGAAATAAGAAAAGAAACAAAACAAAGAAACAGAAAAAAAGAAACAGAGAGCATACGAAACAGGGGAAAGGAAAGAAAGAAAAGAAAAAGGAAAAACTAGGGATTTAAAGCTTGAAGTTTAAATTGGTAAGTCAATCAAGTCCTATTCTCTTAATTTTGATGTTTTAGAAGCTTTAAAGTAAGATTTTGATGAAACTAAGTTGATATTTTGAGAGTTTTTAGGTTTTTAAGTATAGTTGATATTGAAGAAAAAGATGAATTATGGATTAAATTAAATGAAATCTAAGTTAGAATTAGTAAAAGGATTGAATTGTAAGGTAAGCTATAAGTTTTCTACTATAGGGATTAATTTGGAAGAAATTATAAATTAGGGTTTTATTATGAAAATTATATAATCAAGTTGAATATGGAAGGAATTTAAGTAGAATCAAAGCATGAATTAAATTAAGAAAATAAGTAAACTTAACTAGGATTTAATTGCAAAATAAGTCATAAGAAAACAGATTTTGGACAGCAGCAGAAGAGTAACTTTGAAAAATCACCAAAAATGGTAGAAATGGAAGTAGAAGTTGAGTGAGATATGAAATTAAATCTTATTGAGTCTATTTTCATATAAAAGAAACAGAGAAAGTAAAGGAATTCTGTACTTTGAGATATTTAGAGTTTTGTGAGACTGGTTCAGAGTGATTTTGAGATCCCCTGTGTTGACTTGGAAAAATCATTAAAAATTGTACAAATATAATTGTGGGACATAATTTATATGGTTAGATTCCTTAATGAGTCTATTTTTATAAGAAACAAACTAGAACATCATCTGAATTCTGTATAAAGATATAATTAAATCTTAGCAAAGAGTGGTCGGAACTGTCAGACAACAGAATAGGGGTGATTTCAAAGAATAAACTGTACTTATTGGCTAAATCAAAAATTCTGAAAATTTTATGGCAAGAATATATGTGAGTCTAGTTTCATAGAAAATTTACGGATCTTAATTCAAAATTTTGTAATTCAAGATATAGATAATTTAGTGACAATGACTCAGGTAGACAGCTTTGAAAGAACTTATAAGTAAATAATAGAATTGTGTATAAAGGATGTGGAATGAAGAGGAAGAGTAGAAATTGAATAAAATTCAATTATTTATTGTAATTTAATGTTGTAATTAATAATGTAAATTATTATTATTTTCGTAGCTAAAAAGGAACTCGAGGCATCAACCCACAAAGGAAAGGAGAAGGTTACCGAGGAATAATCAAGCAAATTCGGGTTTGTATTACTATAATTCAAACTATTTATTTATTCATTAAATGTTAAATTAATTTATGTATATGGTAAGTAAATTATAAGGTAAGTGTTTTTATTGAATTGAATGGAAATTGAGTTGAATGATGAATATGTATTGAAATTGAATTGTATCTGGATTGAAATGGAAAAGTGTAATTGATATTGAAATTGAATTTGTTATGGAAATGAAAATGAAATTGAGAACTGAAATACCCTATTAACTAGTCGGGCTGAGTCGGATATAATTGGCATGCCATAGGATTTGGAAGAGTACGGGATTTATCGACTTTGCCGATCAGGCACTTTATGTGTCGTAAATCAAGCACTTTATGTGTCATATTTTAGGCACCTCGTGTGTCGTATCGCACCTCGTGTGTCGTTTTGTGCACTTATGTGTCGATATCTCGATCAGTACTATGTACCGTTTTAGGCACAATGTGCCGTACTGGTGTGTTTGGGTTGGAATCCGTATATCCGTTAAAGTCCAAGTCTGTTAATAGGGGTTAAATTGAATAAAATGAAATGGTTGAGCCATTGGAAGAAATGCCAAAATAGAACATGAACTGAAAAATGTGATTGGAATATGAGTATGAGAATGGAAAGTATGAACCATCGGTTCAAGAAATGGATAGTGGCTCAACATGATTGTGTATTATTTCAATTGTTGAATAGCTAAAATTGAATTGTATGAATATATTGAGAAAGACAAACTTATATGAATGTTATGTTTGAATTGGTTTAGTAAAATTAAAGTTATATGATTTAATGATATGATTATTATGTTTATAATTTGAATTATGGTAATACCACTGAGTATATGTATACTCACACACGCGGTTGTTAAGTCGCGCGCAGTTGTAGAAGTCAAACATGAACCAAAGATCCAAGAAGCGGACCCAACTTCAGCAAACTTTTGGTGATGTAAATTTCCTTTTGATAATGTGGCATGTACGTAGGTTGTGTATAAAGGTTATTATGTTTTGAATGTAAATGGTTAAAAATGTTAGTATTACAAGTTTAAGAATTATAATGAAAGAAGTATATTTATTTTAATCTAACTAATATTTTGATAAATTTAAGTTGATATTATATTGATTGAGTTTGATTAGAAGGTATTTAGAATAGAAAATGAATATATGAAATGAATTGGTTGAATTGGTTATGATTGAAATGAATACGGTTTAATTTACAGGGGGTTTTATATGATAATAAGCAAAAATGCTGCCGAAATTTATATTAAACAAAATATATTCTGAAATATTTAAACGAGTCCCATTTCACTTTTAATACAGACTTTAGACTTTGAAAGTTCATAATAGGGATCAGTTATTAAAATTATACTATGAATGTTAATTTTTTTTAGAATTATTTGCAAATTGTCTGATATGTCCGGTAATGCCTCGTAACCCTATTCCGGCGATGGTTCGGGGTTAGGGGTGTTACAAGAACAGCGTTAAATAAAAGAGACAACAAATTAAAACTCAACCTTCTAAGATTTCTTTTTTTATTTCGCTTCCTGAGAGTTCGTAGAAAAAAAAAGAGAGCCTACAAACGTTTCAACTTCGGTTTTTATAACCGATTTTTACATATATGTTTTTGTTTGTTTTTGCTCTGTTTTCTATTTCTTTTTTTTTTTGTCGTTTTCCTCTTGCCTTGGTGTTTGCATGTCTTTGCTTCTCGTGCGTGGTGTTAGCGGCGTGCGGCGTCGACCGAGGCGTGATGGGTGTTGGCAGAAGCGTGATGGGTGCTGGTGGTGGCCGACATGGTTGGCGTGGTACCCACGCGAGGGGATGGGCAATGGCAGAAGCGGCGCAAGAGGGGGGAAACCCTAGGGTTCCCTGATTCTGCTTAGTCCTTGGGCCATATTGGGCTGTCTAGGTCTTGGGCCATTTCGGGCCTATTTAGTTGGGCTCGATTTTATTTTGTAAATGGATTGTTGTTTTGGACTTCATTGATGGTCTTTTGATTTATATTTCTATTTTTGTTTTTTGCTTCTTATATTGGTATTGGGCCCCGGGTTTTATAATTGGGCCGGGCAAAAATTGATTATTACACAGTACATACAACGACCCTATTTATGTGAAAATTAATAGAATAATTCATTGAACTTCAAATATTTATTTCGTCCATTTTAACATCGAGCCTTCAATCAAACAAAAAATGATGATTAATTTTATTAGGGTTTAATGATTAGGTGAAATTGTTTGATGCTTACCTGATTGGAATGGATGATCATTTAATTTTAGTTTAGGATTTTTTACATTTAGGCCTAAAACAATTGGGTGGACCCACGTAAAAGGGTAATGGTTTGGGATTTGGATCAAATTGAAAAATGGATATATGTTAGGTGAGATTGAACTTTGCATACATAAAATACACAAGATTATATATTGGGAAAGAAATCAAATCAGATTACGTGTTAATCAACAAATGATTAAATCAAGTAAGTTTGACGGATGCTTCTTGATACCGCATTTCTTTTCATATATTTTTAATTACAAAAATATGTTGGATTAATTACCATATATAATTCAATTAATACAATGCATAATAGATAAAGTATAGATTTTTTTTAAAGGACAGGTGTCAATGTAAGAACCTTTTGGACATCAAGTTAATTGCACCAAATATCTTCAAATTATGACTATCATTTTAAATTGATCTTTAAACTTTAAAATATTCTAATTAGATCCTCAAACTATCGATGTTATATCAATAAAGTTTTTTTGTTACTAAAATTGTTAATTTAACCGATCAATGAGACATTAGATCTTATGTGACATAAGTTAAAATGAAAATTTTAAAGAAAAGTTTGACATAACATCAATAGTTTGGGGATGTAATTAGAATGTTTTGAAGTTTAGGAACTAATTTAGAATAAAAGTAATAGTTAGCGTAATTAACTCTTCTTTTTATCTATAGCTGTATAGATTAGTTGAGTTTTAAATAGGCTAAATGCTATAATTGGGGCCAAACCTTTTAGGAGTTGCTCACATAAGGATCAAATCTTTCCAAATGGTCTACTTACCCTTTATACAAGTGCTCAAATGAAGGTCAAATCTTTCAAAACGGTCAAATAAAGATCTAACCTTTTTGAAAGTGTACAAATAAGGATCAAACATTTTCAAAAGTGCTCAAATAAGGGTTTCTCAAATATTATATATCATGTTTCAAATTATATTCTAATTGCTTTCTTTTCTTTTTAAGCAATATTTAATGTGTTTTTATCCTAAACTCGTTAACATTTACCTAATTTTTCTACAAATTGGGTCTAAAATACATGGAAAGCCCTTATTTGAGTGCTTTTGTAAATGTTAAACTCTTATTTAACTTTTTAGAAGGTTTAGTTCTTGTGAGTAATCTCTAAAAGGTTGAGCCATAATTAGAGCATTTACCCTTTTAAATAAATATATTTGTAATTTAAGTACTAATTTGACAATAAAAAAATATTTTTTTAATCTAAATTTAATTATAAAATATTAATAGTATATTAATAAATTTAAAATACTTTAATATTTTTGGAATAGTGATCTGGACTTATTGGTTAACCCTAGGCACAACCTGTACTTGGGCAAGAAATTAATTTTTTTTCAAATATTAATATCAGATAAATTAGGTTAAATGCTTAAATTAAGGCCCAGTCTTTTAGGAGTTGTTTATGTCAGGGTTAAACTTTTCAAAATACACATATAATAGCTTAATTAACTTTTATAAAAATGTTTAAATAAAGACTTTTCACGCCAATTCAGCTCAATTTAAGTAAAAACAGGTGAAGTCTATCGTATTCATAATAAAATTCATGGCATTTGAATCAAAATTTACTTGAAAATAAAAGAAAATTAATAAAAACATAATTTAAGGCATAATATACGATATTTGAGAAACATTTATTAATGCATTTTTTAAAAGTTTTAACCCTTATTTAAACACTTAAAAAGATTTATCTGAGTACTTTTGCATATATTAAATCCTTATGTAAGATTGGGGCTTCTGTGAGCAGTCATAAACTCCAATTTAAACATTTAACGGATAAATTAATAAACACTCTGGAAGGCCACCACATCCGGTGCTTGTAGGGACGTAAGCACTCAATAATCGGGGTTGTGTCCAGTTTTTGAAAATAATCCATGCACAGTCCCGAATTTGATTTCACCTAATCCAACAATCTGGTTTTACTGTCTATATAAAATATGATCAAATTTAAATAAAAATAATTGTTATTATTTAATTTTAAATGTGAACAGACCATCTGCTCCATAAACAACAGTAATTGTAACTCCTTTTATATTATATCATCTCATGTTTTTTCAATCAGATTAAAATTTAATATTTTAATCATTATTTTTGGATACCCTTATCATTGGTAAAGAAAACATTCATAATCGTGTATAAGAAAATATCAGTGATCATACCAGCAGCTGGTATCTCAATTTTTACTTAATGGTATAATTTCGATTATGTAGTAACGCTCAAATCTCAATTATTCAATTTAATCTTTATTTGACTTTTCTCCAAAGTTTAACATTTAATTCAAATTATTTTAATACAATCTTTCTTTCTTTTTCTTTCTTTTTTTTAATTTTGACTCCAAACTCTATCGCATAATCTTTTACTTGGCTCTTACTCATGGTTTAGCACCCTGGATTGCATTTCCTCAGGCTATCTATTCGTTTGCCTTCTTTCGCACCCTTCTTTCATTTTTTAAAATTTATTCTCAGATTATTTAATTCATCCCATCAATTTGTTCTCGGTGTTTCGAGAAGGTGCGGGGACGGATTAGTATTAACTTTTGAAAATAAATTATATTAGTATCTACATATCAAAATGATTTTTAGAAAGAATCTACCACATCCATGTACTCGGTTTTTTTTACTTTTTGTTTTTTTTATCAAATCAATTTACTAACCTTTTAACTTTAGAATGATAGTTTGATATTAGTTTTGAGGATTTTTCTGAGTTGCAAGCCTGGGTTCAACCGCAGGAGAATGATAGTTTGATAGCGCGGTTTTGTATTGAGGAATTTAAGCGAGCTGTTTTTGAGATGAATCCGGACAAGGCCCCAAGGCTAGAAGGGATGAACGTGGCATTTTGTTAGAGATGTTGGCCGACGATTGGTTCTGATGTGTTCAGTCAGTGTTGTGCTTGGCTAGAGACGTGTGACTTTCCTGCTTCAGTTAATAACTCTATTAGTTTTGATCCTGAAGATTGTTAACGCAAGTAACATGAAAGATTCGCGCCCTATAGCTTTGTGCAATGTTTTGTATAAAGTCTTGGCCAAGGTTCTGGCAAATCGGCTGAAGGGTTTGCTCGCTCGGGTAATTTCAGCAATGCAGTCAACTTTTGTGCCAGGTCGACTAACGACTGATAATATTTTAGTTGCCCCAGAATTTATTTATCATATGAAGAACAAGGGATGGGGTCGTGTAGGAGAGCATGCTTTGAAGATCGATATTAGTAAGGCCTATGACATTGTGGATTGGAATTTTTTGCTGTTTATGTTAGCTAAGCTGGGGTTCCATGACAATTGGCTGGAGCTTGGGCCGATTTGTCCGAAACGGGGTTTAAGGCCAGAGGACCCGTTATCCCCGTACCTATTTATTATTTTCACCGAGGGTCTGAGTTTCTTGTTACGACAGGCGGAGCTGAAAGGAGACCTTCATGGGTTACATGTCTGTCGGAGCAGTCTGGCAGTTTCTCATTTGTTCTTCGCTGATGATAGTTTCTTTTTTTTCGTGCTACTGTTCAAGAGAGTGAGTGTATAAAACGTATCCTGGCTACTTATGAGTCCGCTTCTGGTCAAGCCATCAATTTTAATAAGTCGGGTATCATGTTTTCTTCTAATACTAAGTTGCCTGATCCTTTGGCTGTGTGTGCTGTTTTGGGTGTTACTGCTTCCATTGACCATGGGCGTTATTTGGGGCTTCCATCGCTGGTTGGGCGAAATAAGAAGCAAATATTTTCATTTGTTCGCGAGAGATCAAGAAAATTTTCAGTTGGAAGAACAAATTGCTGTTGGTGTTTTGGCAAGGCTGAGCAAGCTGAGTAGAAAGCTTGTACAACAAGCCTCGTTACTTGGTGAAGAAACAAAAGTAGTAATTTGCTAAGAAAACAAGAACTGAAATGAGAAACAAGAAAGATGGAGCATATATGAATGAAATCTGATATTTTTCATCAACAACAACTTTGGCATATTGCCATTACATATATCAGTCATTGGCAAAGCAAATCAAAGCAAGTTTTCACCTAATACTTACCTAATACCACTAGTTATACTTTGAAACAAGTAAAACTTAACTTGCATACATAAACAAAGCTGATTTATCAGCTCAATTACCACCTAATTACATCAAATTTTATACCAACTAAGTTCAAATCAAACTAAGTTACAAAATATGAACTTGGAGTAACAAAACAAGTTGAACTTGGAAAATATTAGTAAGCTTCAACTGCTGCAAGCTTGGCTCGACTGCATGTAGTGCTCCTTGCTGCATGGGCTGCATGGAAGGCCATCTTCTAACACTCCTCCTTGGTCTCCATGCTGCAGACTCCTAACTCCTTCTTTAGTTTAATAAACCTTGTTATATTCAGGGCCTTTGTGAAGATATCAGCAATCTGTTTCTCAAAATTGCAATGAATCAGCTCCACTTCTCGAGCTTGTTCCATCTCCCTTACTATATGTAGCTTGATGCTAAAGTGCTTGGTTCTACCATGGAAGACAAGGTTCTTTGCAATTGCAATAGCAGACTTGTTATCACAAAAGATCTCTGTTGCTGCCCCTTGATGTAAATTCAAATCAGCTAGGATTTTTCTTAGCCAAATGGCCTAATTAACAGCATTTGCAGTTGCAACATACTCAGCTTCTGCTGTTGATTGAGCTACTATCGATTACTTCTTTGAGCACCAACAAAACATTGCTGAACCAAGTGTAAATGCATAACCAGAAGTACTCTTCATGTCATCTTTTGAACCAGCCCTGTCACTATCAGTGTAGCCTATCAGTTTCAGATTTTCAGCTTTGCTAAACTGTAATCCATAGCTCAAGGTGCCTTTGATGTACCGGAGCACTCTTTTTGCTGCTTGAAGATGCTGCTTGTTGCAGCAATGCATGAACCTCGATAGTATACTCACATCAAACATAATATCTGGTCTGGTTGCTATCAAATACAATAAGCATCCAACTAGACTTCTATAGGCAGATTCATCTACTCGTTCATAGTCCTCTTGGCTTGACAGCTTCATTCCAACAGCCATAGGTGTGCTGGTTGGCTTGCATTTCTCCATAGAGAATTTGTTTAAGATTTTTGCAGCAAAAGTCTTCTGTCCTAAAAAGATTCCACTTTGAGTTTGCAACACTTCCATTCCATGGAAATATGTCATTTGCCCCAAGTCATACATTTCAAACATACTCTTTATTTTGGCCTTGAAATCAGTCAATATGATCTGATATCCTCCTGTCACTAAGAGGTCATCAACATAGAGGGACACAATAAGTTGTGTTTCAGCTTGTTCCTTTTTGACATACAGTGTTGGCTCACTAATGCTTCTCTCAAATCCCAATCTAACCAGGTAGCTATCAATCCTAGCATACCATGCTCTAGGAGCTGTTTTAGGCCATATAAGGCCTTTTTAAGCTGTACACCATGTGTTCTTTTCCTGGCACAACAAAACCTTGAGGCTGTTCAATATAGATTTCTTCTTCAAGGAGGCCATTGAGAAATGCAGATTTCACATCTAGTTGATGAATCATCCACTCCCTTTGTGCAATCAAAGCAACTAACAACCTGATTGTGTCTAGCCTAGCTACTGGTGCAAAAGTCTCCATGTAGTCCAGACCATATCTTTGACTGAACCCCTTGACAACAAGCCTAGCTTTCAGCTTGTTTAAACTACCATCTGTATTTTGTTTGGCAAGATAGACCCATTTAACACCAATGATCTTTCTGTTGGCAGGCCTTTCTTGTAGCTCCCATGTCTGATTCTTTTGAATCATCTTGATTTCATCAACCATGGCTTGCTTCCACCCTGCATGTGCTTCAGCTTCTTCAAAACTGGTTGGCTCTACTATGGTCATTTGTGTCCTTTCATAGATCTTAGCCAAAGGTCTGGTACCTCTGATTAGGACATCATCAATGTCCATTTCTAGACCAACATGATCAACTTCAGGCTGATTTGCCATCAACTCCTCAGAAGAAGCCTCTGGTTCATTTCTATCCCAATTCTAACATGCTTTTTCATCGAAGATCACATCTCTACTCACTTGAATCTTGTTTGTTGAAGGATCCAAGATCCTATAGCCCTTTTTAATTGAGCTGTAGCCTACTAGAACACCAGGTTGAGCCCTTTTTGACAGCATATCCCTTTTCACAGATGGCACATGAGCTTAGCATAGGCAGCCAAAGATCTTCAGATGAGCCAAAGATGGCTTGAACCCGAACTAGGCCTCAAATGGAGTTTTGTGAGCCAAAGCCGTAGTTAGGAGCCTGTTTTGAATATACACAGTAGTGTTAACTACTTCAGCCCACAGGGTTTTGGGCATATTTTTCTCAAACAAGAGGCACCTGGCCATATCTATTAAACTCCTATTCTTTCCTTCACTGACCCCATTTTGCTGAGGTGTATAGACATTAGTCAGTTGATGTTTGATGCCAGCATCAGTGCAAAGAGCTTGGAACTAAGCTGAGGTATACTCAGCTCCATTGTCTGACCTGATAGTCTTGAGTTTGCAGCCTATTTCTGTTTCAGCTGCAGCTTTAAACTTCAAGAACACTTGAGCTACCTCAGACTTATGTTTTAAAAAAATAAATCCAACAATATCTTGTATGATCATCAATAAAGAGAATGAAGTACTTATTTCCATTCAGTGATTCTGATCTCATAGGTCCACACACATTAGTGTGTACCAGCTACAATTTCTCTGTGGCTCTCCAGGTCTTGTTGGTTGGGAATAGAAGTCTGGCCTATTTTTCAAGTTGACAAACTTCACAAACCTCATCATGTTCAACCGAGTTGGTGAAGTTTTCAACCAATTCTTCACTGACCAATTGAGCCATTGATCTGAAATTGGCATGACCAAGCCTTTGGTGCCAAAGCTTGGATTCTTCAGCAGAGGCAACACAAGCTGAGTGTGAGTTACTTGGCCAGTTGACTTCAAAGCATTTATCAGTCATTGTGACTGACATGAGGCTTGATCCACCTGGATTAGCAATTTGGCACTCCTTAGCCTTGAACACAACTGAATAACCTTTCTCCAGCCGTTGAGCTATGCTAAGAAGGTTTCTGTCAATTTTAGGTACTAGTAGCACATTTGAGATGAGCTTGTTACCTGTGGAAGTGCATATCAACACATCTCCTTTGCCTTCAGCTTTAATAAACTGACCATTGCCAACTTTTACTTTGGTTTTGTAACTTGTGTCCAATGTTTTGAAAATGGTTGCATCTGGTGACATGTGATTAGTGCAGCCACTGTCCAATAGCCATCCTTTTGAGCCTTTCTTCTGATCAGCTGAGCATGACACAGAAAAGACCTGCTCCTCATAGTCACTGTTGTCTTCAGCTACTCGAGCTTCAACATTTTTTTGTTGTGCTTGATTCTACCTAGGTCTGCCTTTGTTTTTGCAGACCCTTTCAACATGCCCCTTTTTCTTGCAATTGACATGTTGCATCTGGTCTAAACCAGCATCTATCTTCAGGATAACTTAGTCTTTTGTCTTGCCTGTAGAGGTGATCGCCCCTTCTTGCAGTATCAAGCTTAGGCCTGTTTTTCCATTTCTTTTTACCTTTATAGGCATTGGTGCTCGAAGCAGCCTTGGCCTTGGCATGAAAATCACCTTCTTGATACTCCTCCATCCTGCTTGCTCTCCTTTGCTCCTAAGTATTGATAAACCGTAAATATAACATATTTTAATCCCATATTTATTATGCTTTTTGAAGATTTAAGCCTGGTTTTATATAAAAATGTGCTTTTAATCCTTTCTTTTCATGTCTTATACCCAGGAAAGCACTCGAGGATGAAAAGAACATAAAACGGGCCTAAAACAAAGTAAATGGGCCTTTCCACGAAATCGACACGGCCTGGGTCAAAGACCACACGGTCGTGTCTCGATGAACACCTGGAGCACGGCCTCATCACCACCGCACACTGCCGTGCCAAAGCAGAAATCCGAACATGGTCAGGTCTCGATTTGCACGGGCGTGTGACATGGTTGTGCCTCTGTCGCTGAAAAGTGTAATTTCAGTCGAAAAAGGATACTTCGAGAGAAAGAATCGTATTCCAAGAGCCTATAAATATACCCCAAGTACCACCTTTGAGGGGGATCGAAAGCGAGGCTGAGAAGCGAGGCCGAGAAGGTCAGAGTTAGGAATTAACGTGAGGATAGCCAGTTGATCCATCCCAAGAAGCCGGAATTATACTCAAGACGGCAGAATTCTCCTTCAATTCCTTCAGGGAGTTTTAGAATTTTCTTATGTTTTGTTTTATCTTTTCTCTTGAGATGTTTTCTTGTTTAGTTATGAACTAAACCCTTCAGATACATGAAGGGGATGAAACTCAGATGAATCTTTTTATTTGATCTTTAAGTTATATGATAATTACTTGGTTTGTTCTTAATTATGTTGTTTAATTCAAATCTAATGTGCTTAGGTGGAGGAGGAATAGACCCTGGCTAAGAGTAGATCTAACATAATTAAGCGGAGTTGATCGGGCGCCTAGAGATAGGGTTACGAGATTTTGCTGGATTAGGGTGAAACCTAATAGAGGAGTCCATTGATCGATTTACTGCTTTCCTAAAGGGTTATTATAAGCGAACGAGAGTTCCACTAATTAACCTAGGATTAGAAGTTATTCGCTTCGAGAGAGGGTTTAACATAGGTTAGGGAGTCTCACGGATCAAGCTAAGTAAAAGAAATCATATAATTTAAAGGTTAATTAATAAGTGAAGTCTAGGTGGATTCTTCCTGAGGGTATTGTCGCAATCAACTGAGTTTTTCTTCAAAGTTATTTTCCTATTCATCTTTTTGTCTTTATGTCCTTAGTTTAGTTTTCGTCAAAAGCAACTTCACTCTAATTTTAAGACTAAATAATAAAAAGAAGGTTAGTATTAGTACTTTTAGTTCCTTTGGGTTCAATATTCGGTCTTGCTTAAGCTATACTACTGTTCGATAGGTACACTTGCTTTACAATCATTGTCAGAGTTAGCCTCCAGGTTTGATCATTCTTTTATAAATATTTAAAACTCTGATTTTACAGCGATCAAGCATAAAGGGCATTGATGAGCTCAGTTAGGGAGATGCTTGCATGGTTTCTCGAATCCTCAAGAGATGAGATTTTTGCTTCATATCTTTCAGGAAATGTTGAGAGCACCTTCTCCATGATTCTTGCCTCACTGGATTGTTCTTCTAGCAACCTTATGCTGTTGACCACAGCCATGATTTTATCTGAGTACTGCTTCACTGTCTCTTCTTCCTTCATCTTTAGATTTTCAAAATCTCTTCTCAAGTTTAACAGCTGCTGCTGCCTTGTCCTCTCTGTGCTTAGAACTCCTCCTTGAGCTTGTCCCAAGCTTGTTTTGGAGTTTCACAAGCCATGATTCTGGTGAAGATAACATCAGACACAGTTCTGAATACAAGACATGGTTTTATGCCTCTTAGTCTTCTCATCTGCGTGCTGCCTGATTTGAGTCACTGTGGGATTAGCTCTGAGTGGAGCTGGCTCAGTATCAGTATTAACAACTTCCCACAGATCAAAGGCCTGCAGGTAAGTCCTCATCTTAACTATCCATATGTGGAACCCTTCACCATTAAAGACTGGTAGTGCTGCTGGAGAAAATCCTGAAGAAGCCATTCAAGTTAAGGTTTAGCTGCAACAGGTCCTCTAAGACAAAAGCTCTAGATACCAATTGTTGGTGTTTTGGCAAGGCTGAGCAAGCTGAGTAGAAAGCTTGTACAACAAGCCTCGTTGCTTGGTAAAGAAACAAAAGTAGTAATTTACTAAGAAAATAAGAACTGAAACGAGAAACAAGAAAGATGGAACATATATGAATGAAATCTGATATTTTTCATCGACAACTTTAGCATACTGCCATTACATATATCAGTCATTGGCAAAGCAAGTCAAAGCAAGTTTTCATCTAATACTTACCTAATACCACTAGTTATACTTTGAAACGAGTAAAACTTAACTTGCACACATAAACAAAGTTGATTTATCATCTCAATCTGATTTATCATCTCAATCACCACCTAATTACATCAAATTTTATACCAACTAAGTTCAAATCAAACTAAGTTACAAAATATGAACTTGGAGTAACAAAACAAGTTGAACTTGGACAACATCAGTAAGCTTCAGCTGCTGCAAGCTTGGCTCGACTGCATGTAGTGCTCCTTGTTGCATGGGCTGCATGGAAGGCCATCTTCTAACAATTGCTTTTGAAGCCAGGTAAGGAAATAGTCTTGAAAACAGTAGCCAGGCTTTACCGGCCTATTGTATGAGTGTGTTCCTTCTCCCTTCTAACACATGTGATGCACTCCATAAAATGATGAATTTTTTTTGTGGGGTTCGGGGAGTAATGAGCGCATGAAACTTCATTGGGCATCTTGAGAGAATCTATGTGTTCCGAAACAATTTGATAGTTTGGGTTTCCATAACTTGCACTGGTTTAATCTTGCTATGGTTGCTAAGCAGGGTTGGCGGTTTATTTCCAGTTCAAACTCTCTTCCGGCTCGGGTTTTCATGGCTAAATATTTTCCACAGTGTGACTTTCTAGATGTAGAAGAAAGGAGTAATCCTTCGCTCATTTGGAAGAGTATTATTGCAACCAAAAATTTTCTTTTGAAAGGGGTTCGATGACATATTGCTGACAGAAATTCGATTGTTGTTTTTAAAGATCCTAGGCTTAGGGGTGCTAATAATTTCTCTGTCGATTCAATTCCACTCGAAAGAATGGAAGAATCAAAGGTCTATGATTTGTTTAGCGTTGATGGGTTGTCATAGGATCGGAATCTTATTGATGGTGTGCTATCTTCAAGTGATGCGGCTCGTGTATATCAGCAACCTATTGTGCAAAACAAAGTTACGGATAGCCTCGTTTGGCATTTTACTACTGACAGGGTGTACTCTGTTAAGACAGGGAATCGACTTGCTGTGGGTAGTGATCATAGTTATCTTAGTCGTTTTGTGGAGGGCCCTTGGTCTCGTATTTGGAAAAAGTCAGCTGCTCTTGAAAATTAACTTCACTTGCCGATGTTTGAAGGGTTTTCTCCTATGCGAAGCTCGTCTGAGATGACCAAAAGCGGCAAACGCTTGGTGTTTAATAGGTTTTGATATCGTAAACTCCACTGTTCCGTTGTTTATTGAGCACCTTTTATCATTGCATAATAATACTATGGACAAAGGGCTTGCTATTATGTAGAGTTTGTGGTTCCACCGAAATCTGTTCTGTGTTAAAGATAAGGATATATCTGCAAGAAATATTGTATATTTTGCTTTTAGGTTGCATTTGGTATGATAGAAACTGATGACTTTTTCGAGAATTTAATTAATTGAGAAGTAATTCAAAAGTTTGGTAACTCTGTTTTTACCTTGTAACTTAATTTTTTATTGAAAGTTAACTTTTTCACGAGTATGGCAATTAAAAAGTGAAAAAGTTAACTAGATTAAAAAGTTAAAAAAATATTGAGATATAATTAACTATATTTTATATTGGTTTAAAGTATTGGTCTATTAATAAAGGTAAAAAAAAAATGATATTGCCTCTTTCCTCTCACTTCATTTTCTCCATTACTTCAACTTATTTTTTAGAATTCTTTTTTCTAATTTTATTTTTATATGTATATTTAATCATTTATATAGTATACAATTTACATGTTATCTTTATTTTCTATTGTTTTTCTCTCTTTTCTTTTTGGTATATTAACTGAAAATTAAATTTTATTATAGTTTTTTTTGACTATTTACAAGAAAAAAAGGAAACAAAAATTAAGGTTTAAGTTTAACTTACTTATTTAATCATAACTTTTTTATATAATTTACTTTTAAATTATTTATAATTTTGGTCAAACAATACTTGGGATCTTTTTTTTTAATATTCCTATGTATTAGCTTTTAGCTAAAATAAAATATAATTTTAAATATATTTTAAATTTATTTCAAAATAATTTTATATATGTATTATTATATTTAAAAATATATATGCAAGACAAATTTAAAACAATTTTACTTTTAATTAAAACTATAAATTAAAATATAGTTTAAAAATTATCAATTAAATTTTTTTATTGAATATTTAATTAAAATATTTTTTAAAAATAATTTTTATTAAAAATATATAATCTTTTATTTAATAAAGATAAATTCATAAATTATTATTACATTTTTTGGAAAGTGGCAGGAATCATATTTCGAGTTCCATTAGAGGAAAGCACCAAACCCTAGCTTAATATGTTACAGGAATGGGCAGATTCGCAGATTGTTTTTGCTGCTATTGGTGGAACGAATGGAGGTGCTGCCGCAGATGATCGTTGTTGGATAAGGCCGACTGTGGGGTGGATTAAATGTTTCGTCGATGCTTCTATCTTTTAAGAACGACAAGCGACAGGCTGGGCGGCTGTCATTAGGAATGCTGCGAGGCTTTATTGAGCTGCTGAACAAGACGTGAGATTTGTGCTCCCTACGGTCATGTTGCCCAATAGTTTTATTACCGTTATCACCGTGATGATAGTGCGTCGGTGGTGGCTCCGCCTTGAGGTTCGGTGGTTGGTGGTTCCCTTACTCCGTCAGCCTATGCACCGAATGCACCTAGTTTTGAGAGAGCCGAATATCCCTCTCGACAAATGCGGTTTTCCCCCCTCTAATCACCAAAGTTTTGATCAAAATCTGGCTTATAATGGTCAAAATTATGGTGGCCAAAATTGCATCCCACCTGGCCCCTATTACATCGGTCAAAATTTGGATTATAGTGGTCAAAATTATAATGCTCCTTTTGGTCATCAATTTACTTCAAATGGCCGACGTCAGCAAGTTCCCTTGGGCGTCACACCTGGCCCCTACAATCAAGACTTTGGATTTCAAAATGGGCCTCACGCACATGCTAATATTGGTGGGTCTCATGCATGTGGATTTAATGGGCCAAAAAGGGTGAATTTTCATTAGCCAAATGATATGTTTGGGCAAGGACGTTCAAATCCTATTCAGCCCATTACCAATTGTGTCCAAGTAGGATCTCTATTGGGCTGTGGTCAACCAGTTGACCCATTTCATGGTGAAGGCATGTTCCTTGGAAAATCAAACCGCGTACTCGTGTGTATTCTGGGTCAGACCCGTGTATTGGTCTTCCTCGGATTGGTGATTTGCATGCGTCTGATTATTCGGACTCTTCTGGCTCACATGTCAACACTGTTCAGCTTAGGTCTACTGGTTGAGGCACAGATTCATATATACCCATGCCGGCTAGGTCTGCATCATGGTACCCCGACTCAGGTGCTATCAATCATGTCTCTCGTGATACATTGGCTTTGAATGACGTCACACCATACCTAGGTACGTCCTCTCTCTTAATGGGTGACGGGACTCCGGCTCAAATATCATCTATTAGTAATGGTATTTTCCATACACGTTCTAAATTACTTCGGTTATTTCATATTTTATGTGTGCCGAAAATACGAAAAAATTTATTGCGTGTGTCCCAGTTTGCCACTGATAATAATGTGTATTTTGAGTTTCACCCAACATACTGTGTACTTAAGGACATCGTGACCCGGGACACTCTGTTGAATGGCCACTGATAAACCGTAAAAGTAACATATTTTAATCCCATATTTAGCATACTTTTGGATGATTTATCCCTTGATTTATGTAAAAATGAGCTCTTAATCCTTTCTTTTCATGTCTTATACTCAGGAAAGCACCCGAGGATAGAAAGAACGAGAAACGAGCCTGAAATTGACCAAATTGGGCCAAAGAAGAAATCAACACGGCCTGGACTTAAGCCCACACGACCGTGCCTTATTGAGCAACTAGAATACGGCCTGACCATGATTCACACAGCCGTCTCTCATTAAAGAAATCTAAACAAGGCCTGACCACGATTCACACAGGCGTGTGCCATGGTCGTGTCCCTGTCGTGGAGAAGAGCAATTCTACTCGTAAAAGAATACTTAGGGGCAAAGAAACCTATTTCAAAAGCCTATATAAACCCCCTAAGTATAACTGGAAAAGGGAGTGCGGCAGAAGCCAGAAGGGGCGGTTAGCTAGGCCAATGAGTCGAGCTGAAAAGGTCAGATTTGTGGGAAATCACTCGAAGATAGCCAATTAATCCATCTCAAGAAGCCGGAGTTATACTCAAAATGGCGAATCTCTCCTTCAATTCCTTCAGGGAGTTTTAGGGATTTCTTATATTTTGTTTTATCTTTTCTTCTGTGATGTTTTCTTTTATAGTTATGAACTAAACCCTTGAGATACCTGAAGGGGATGAAACCTAAGACAGATCTTGTTATTGTTTTCTGAACTATATGATAAATACTTGATTTGTTCTTAATTATGTGTTCTTAATTCTTGTGTTAATATTTTCGAGATATTGATTCAAGTATGATGTACTTAGGTAGAGGAGCAAAAGTCCCTGCTTAAGAGTAGATCTAGCATAATTAAGCGGAGTTAATCGCACGCCTAGAGCTAGGGTGACGAGATTTTGCCGGATCAGGGTGAAACCTAATATGGGAGTCCATAGATTGAGTTAATGCGATTCTAGGAGTTTTAATTAGAAAGAGATTTCAATTAATCAACCTAGGGTTAGACGTTATTCGCCTCGAGAGAGGGTTTAATATAAATTAGGGAATCTTATGGATCAATTCAAGTGAATAAATCGTCTGGTTTAGTGTTAGATAACAAATGAAGTCTAGGTGGATTCTTCTTAAGGGTATCGTCTTAATCAACTGAGTTTTTCCAACTGCATTTCCCCAATTCATTCTTTTTGTCTTTGCGTCTTTAGCTTAGTAGTAGTAGATTTAGATTAGATTAAAACAACTTCACTTATTTTAGGCTAGATAATAAAAAGAAAGTTAGTATTAGTACTTTTAGTTCCTTTGGGTTCGACAATTCGATCTTGCCTAAGCTATACTACTATTCGATAGGTGCACTTGCCTTAAGTCATTGTCAGAGTTAGTTCCAAGTTTTATCATTCTCATTTATAAATTTTAAGACTCGACAGCCACGATCAGCCACATTCGTGACAGGTTATACCGATTGTCACTGTCAGCTGTCTCTCAACAGTTTGTTTGAGCCTCGGTTGTTGCATCTGCTGATTTTCAAAATAAGCCAAATAAAGGTGATACATTTTCCTTGTGGCACAAATGTCTTGGCCACTCATCTGCTACTGTTGTTAAAACTGTTTTAGACAAATGTAATATTGTATCACAAATGAATTGCCTTGAAAATATATGTACGGCATGTCAAAAAGGGAAGTTGCATAAGTTGCCATTTCGACTATCCACTACTGAATATAGTAATCCGTTTGACTTGGTTGTGTCTGATCTTTGGGGACCTGCATCTGTTACTTGTGGGAATAATTGGTACTATATAGAGTTTGTCGATGTGTGCACTCGATTCACGTGGGTTTATCTACTTCGTTAAAAGTCTCAGGCAGTAAAATGTTTTGTTCAATTTCAACAACTTATTAAGACTCAGTTTGGAAAGGCTATTAAATGTTTCAGAGTGATTGAGGCGGAGAGTATCGGGCTTTCACCTCTATTCTAGCTTCTCAAGGTATCATTCATCGGCTGTTGTGTTGCCATACTTCAGAACAGAACGGGATGGCTGAGCACAAACATCGTCACATTGTTGACATGGGCATCACTCTTCTGGATCAAGCCGGTCTCTCTATGGACTACTGGGGATATGCATTTTTTCTGTGTCGTTCATCTCATCAATAGGCTTCCAACATCCGTTCTGAAAGGACAAACTCCGTATCGGGCTCTCTATGGAACTGAACCCACTTATGATCATCTGAGGGTTTTGGGGTGTTGTTGTTTTCCTTATCTACGTCTTTTTTAGACAAATAAGTTGGATTTTCGGTCTCAACCGTCTGTCTTTTTGGGCTATAGTCCTCAACACAAGGGATATCAATGCCTTTTACCTGGTGGTAAGATTATTATCTCTCGACATGTCATTTTTGATGAAAACAAGTTTCTGAATTCCGAACTCACTGGAAAGGAAATTGTTGTTGACCACACACAACCGGTTTCGACTTATGTTCCACTTGTACAGACCTGTCCTGTGGCACCGTCCGTTGCTCCACCTCCTACTTCATGTTCTCAACACGCTGATTCCTCGTAAAGATTTCTGTTGGTTGAAGCTCGACCTGAAGTTGGATCTAATCCAGAGCCAACGTTGTTAAATGAGAGTGGTAGCTCTGAACATTCTCCAACCGCTGAGGTCTCTCCTACTATTCAGGCACCAGTAGTACCTATATCTAATGATCATCCGATGGTAACACGTTCGAAGGCCGATATATTCAAACCCAAAGCTATGACTGCTGAAGCTGAAGAACCTTTCATAATTGAGGAAGCATTTTCTCATTCAGAATGGTGTGATGCTGCTCAAGCCGAGTAAGATACTCTTATTTGGAATGCTACGTGGGATCTTGTCCCACTACCATCAAATTGCAAAATTATTGGGTGTAAATAGATTTTCAAAATCAAGCGGAATCCAGATGGTTCAATTGCTCGTAAGGCTCGGTTGGTTGCAAAAGGTTGTTCTCAAATCCCTAGGTGTGATTTCAAGGAAACATTTAGTCCAATGGTGAAACCTGCTACTATTCGAGTTATTCTCTCCATTGTTGTTTTAAGAGGGTGGTAGCTTCGCCAAGTTGATGTCAACAATGCCTTCTTAAATGGTGATTTGGACACTGAAGTGTTTATGCAACAACCTCCGGGGGATGTTAAGTGTGATTCCGATGGTAAAACACTTGTGTATCGTCTAAAGAAAGCCCTGTATGGTCTTTGATCGGTGGTGGGAAAGTCTTAAAATTTATATAATGAATGATTGAGCCTAGAAGCTAACTATCACCACAATTGAGGCAAGCGTACCTATCGAACAATAGTATAGTTTAGTGACAAGACCGGAATGTCGAACCTAAGGGAACCAAAAGTACTAATACTAACTTTCTTTTTATTATTTAGCATAAGAATTAAAGGAATTGTTGTTTAATCTAAAATTAACTAACTACTAAGCTAAGGATGCTAAGACACAGAGAATGAATTGGGGAAAATACTTTTGGGAAAAACCAATTGATTAGGACAATACCCGAGGAAGAATCCACCTAGACTTTACTTGTTATCCAACTCTGAACCAGACGATTTATTCACTTGACTTGATCCGTAGGATTCCCTAATTTATATTAGTACCTATTTCGAGGCTACTAACGTCTAACCCTAGGTTGATTAATTGAAATCTCTTTCTAATTAAAACCCCTAGAATTACATTAACTCGATTTATGGACTCTCATATTAGGTTTGACCCTAATATGGCATCCTATTTCTAGGGTTACGATCAACTCCGCTTAACTATGCTAGATCTACTCTTAAACAGGGACTTTTGCTCCACTACCTAAGCACATTAATACTTGAATCAATACCCTGAAATATCAAAGCAAGAATTAAGAACACATAATTAAGAAAAAATTAAGTATCTATCATATAGTTCAGAAAACAATAACAAGATCCGTCTTAGGTTTCATCCCCCTCAGGTATTTGAGAGGTTTAGTTCATAATTATAAAAGAATACATCTTAGAAGAAAATTGATAAACCGTAAAATGAACATATTTTAATCTCATATTTAGCATACTTTTGGATGATTTAAGCCTTGAATTAAGAGAATAGGTGCTTCTAATTCTTTAATTTCATGTTTTATACTCAGGAGAGCACCAGAGGATGAAAAGAACGAGAAACGGGCTTAAAAAGGACCAAATGGGTCATATCATGAAATCGACACGACCTAGGCCCAAGCCACACGGCCGTGCCTCCTTAACAGACCCAAACACGACCTGAAGTTGATTCACATGGGCATGCTACACGGGCGTGTCCCTGAAGTGACAAAGAAGAGTTTCACTCGGATTAGGATACTTAGAAGCAAAGAAAGCCATTCCAAAAGCCTATATAAACACCCTAGAGGCCAACCTTCAGTGGGGAGTCCAGCGAGGCGTCTAGATAGGCCAAGGAGCCGAGCAAGAGAGGCCAGAATTGTGGAATTTACTCGAAGAAATCCAGTTGATTCATCTCAAGAAGCCGGAGTTATACTCAATACGGAGGATTTCTCCTTCAATTTCTTCAGGGGGTTTTAGGGTTTTCTTATGTTTTGTTTTATCTTTTCTTTTGAGATGAATCCTTTTACGATTATGAACTAAACCCTCAGATACCTGAGAGAGATGAAACCTAGATGAATCTTGTTATCGTTTGCTGAACTATATGATAAATACTTGATTTATTCTTAACTATGTGTTCTTAATTCTTGTGTTGATATTTCCGGGATATTGATTCAAGAACTGATGTGCTTAGGTAGAGGAGGAATAGACCCTACCTAATAGTAGATCCAACATAGTTGAGCGAAGTTGTTCGCGCGCCTAGGGATAGGGTGACGAAAATCTGCCGGATTAGGGTCAAACCTAATATGGGAGTCCATAGATCGAGTTAATGCAATTCTAGGGATTTTAATTAGAAAGAGATTTCAATTAATCAAGTTAGGGTTAGACGTTAGTTGCCTCGAGAGAGGAATTAATATACATTAGGGAATCCTACGGATCAAGTCAAGTGAATAAATCGTCTGGTTCAGAGTTAGATAACAAGTGAAGTCTAGGTGGATTCTTCCTCGGGTATTGTCTTAATCAATTAGTTTTTCCCAAAGTTATTTTCCCCAATTATTCTCTTTGTCTTTGCATCTTTAGCTTAGTTGTTAGTTAATTTTAGATTAGATAAAAATTCCTCTAATTCTTAGGCTAAATAATAAAAAGAAAGTTAGTATTAGTACTTTTGGTTCCTTTGGGTTCGACAATCTGGTCTTGCCGCTAAGCTATACTACTATTTAATAAGTGCACTTGCCTCAAGTCGTTGTCATAGTTAGTTTCTAGGCTCGGTCATTCTTTTTATAAATTTCTAAGACCTTGACAAACGATCAAAAATATAAAACAAAACATAAGAAAAACCCTAAAACCCCCTGAAGGAAATTGAAGGGAAGATCTTCCGTCTTGAGTATGATTCCGGCTTCTTGAGATGGATCAGCTGGCTGTCTTCGAGTAAATCCCACAATTCGGCCTCTCTAGCTTGGCTCCTCGGCCTACCTGAACTCCCTCTTGAAGGTTGGCCTCTAGGGTGTTTATATAGGCTTTTGGAATGTCTTTCTTTGCCTCTAAGTACCCTATTCCGAATAGAATTAAAACAGGTCACGTCAAGGACACGCCCGTGTGGCACGGCCGTGTGAATCGAATCCAGGCGGTGGTCGGGTCTGTTAAGGAGGCACGGCTGTGTGGCTTAGGCCCAGGCCGTGTGAATTTCGTGCTTTGGCCCATTTTCTCTGTTTTTGGCCCGTTTCTCGTTCTTTTCATCCTTTGAGGCTCTCTTAAGTATAAAACATGAAATTAAAGTATTAGGAGCACCAAATTCCACAATTCAAGGAATAAATCATCCAAAAGTATGCTAAATGTGAGATTAAAATATGTACATAATATGGTTTATCATTCTTCATTAGGCTCCACGTGCGTGGTTTGAGAAACTTAAAAAATTTATCATTTCTATTGGGTTCGTCGGTCCAAGTCTGATGCTTCATTGTTTACCCGAATCCAATCTGAATCTGTTCTCTATGTACTTGTCTATGTTGATGACATTATCATCACTGGAAGCCTGACCACTACAATCGATTGGTGTGTTATGGTGTTGAATGATGAGTTTTCGCTAAAGGATATGGGTGATCTTCACTATTTTCTTGGGATAAAAGTTACTCGAGTTTTCGGCTCTCTTCATCTCTGCTAGAAGAAATATGTTCGTGACATTCTTGCTCGTTGTTCGTTGACTAATGCAAAGAGTGTTCATACATCGATGGTTAGCTCATCTACTCTGTTGAAAAATGATGGTGAGTGCTTAAAGGACCCAACGGAGTACAGGAGTCTTGCTAGGGCACTTCAGTATACTGTTCTTACTCGACCCGATATTGCGTATGCTATAAATCAGATTTGTCAATTCATGCACAATCCTACTACTGTTCATATCGTCGCACTAAAACGCATTCTGCGGTATCTGTGTGGTACTCTTGATTTTGGGATTGTTTTTCGTCCATCTGCTTATCTCTCTTTGCTCGACTATGCTGATGCCAAATGGGGTTTGGATTTTGACGATAGATGGTCGACCTCCGGCTATTGTGTTTACTTGGGTCATACTCCTATTTTTTGGTGTTCTAAAAAGCAGCAAGTAGTTTCGCGTTCTACGGCTGAAGCAGAGTATAGAAGTCTTGTGGCGGTTACCAGTGAAGTCACTTGGTTGTTGTCATTGTTTCAAGAGTTACACATTCAGTCTGCTGATACACCTATTGTGTGGTATGATAATTCTAGTGCCGTTGCGGTTGCAACTAACCCTGTTTTACACTCAAAGTTTAAGCATGTTGAGTTGGATTTGTTTTTTGTGCGCGAGAAAGTTGCGAATGGGTCTATTTTCGTAGGTGAAGTTCTCGCGTGTGATCAAGTGGCTGATATTTTCACCAAGCTGTTGTCAGTGACCTCCTTTGCTCGGTTTAGGAATTTTCTTCGGGTCGTACCTATAGGGAAGATGGATGAATGTTAAGAGTCTGTTAAGTTTATTAGAAGCTGTTATACCAACTAACAATCTGCTGTTGAACAACATTCTTAGTTTGTTAGCCATCTTGAAATCCATAAGTGTAGCCTCTATTGTACAGAGACAGTAGAAATTTATTCAATAACAGAAAGATTATTTTCAGCCTGTGATAATGTTTTAGTTTACCTAAATCCTTTCAAGTCGGATTGTTTAAACATAGTAAAGGCCATGGTGGAGGACTCCATGATATTTTGAAATTTGGTTTAATAATTCAATATTACGGTATGTTAAAGGTTCAATTTCAATCTATATCCTTCGGTTGAATTCAACGGTCGGCGAATAAAGTGGCTCATATGTTAGTAAAATAAGCTTTAGCTCATGCGGATTACACTTGTTGGGATTCTTTTTCCACATTCATTTCTCGTATTTTAATTTCAAATATTGATTATGATATTTTCAATACGAGTTTAGATTTTAGAAATATATATTAACTCGATAAAATGATCTATATTTTAGTCTAACTTTATTTTTTTTAGCTTTATAAAATTTCTATTTAAAAAAACAACAACTTTAGAATAGAGATTGAGACTCGTATATTATACATGATTTGAAAGATCTAGATATGGTTGACACGAATGCGGTTATTATTTAAATACTATACATTCTCTTTTGGGTATAAAACAAGAAAGTTGAATACGCAAGGTCGGTTTTCAAAGATAAGTACAAGTCTGACTTGACTTGATTTCTTGAGATCAGGCCAACCTTATTATATAATTCAAGGGGCTTTTCTTTTATGCTTTGCTTGATTAAATGGCAACTCGGGCTAAGCATGCACTGACGATTGTGGGTGGCGAATAGGATAAAGACGAAGAAGAATAATATATCCAACTTTTCATAAAGGTAAAAATGATGCTTTCTTCTGGTAAACTAGTGGCTGATTTATTCTACGCAAACCGACCGAAAACTACTTGACGCATATATATATATATATATATATTCGATGAAACATATAAATTTGCAGCGATTCAGATGCATTGGTTTCATTTGGTAGAGTAGTTATGATGGTGATGGAAACTGGCTTCAACCACCTGAGATTCCCAGCAACTGTGCTCTTTTTGCTGCTCTTCCTTCACCATCACCTTCACCTTCTTCTTGCACTTCCTCTAAATTCCATGGTTGCACATGGTATGACTGTTCAGTTGCTTTAGTTTTCATATCCAGTTTGTTTTTCCTGCTTTCATTCTGTTTCACTAGGAATTTATTTAGGTTACTGTTTTTGGTTATAAATTTATCAATTTAATAAGATAATGTCCTTTTAATTAATTTCATGCTTTTTTTTATTTTCTTTATTATAAAATAAGATAATCATGAATTATTTTTTCTTTTACCTTCATAATTAAAATAAAATTCAGATTTAAAATTTCAAAATTAAAAATAAATTATGTTACTTCATTTATAATTTAATCTACATATAAATATTTAGCCTAACTTTCAATATGTTTGATGAATGGTTCAAAATATGAAACTAGAACTTTTCATTGAAGAAATTAAAAAGAAAATCTTTAATTAATTTATTGTCTCTCCAATAAAGTAAATATTCCTTGCAGTCTAGTGTAGCATGGCATTTGCAACATTTTATGTGCATTTGTTTCTTTATTTCTGATGTATAAAGCAACTTTACACAGTGTTTTTAAATATTTTTTATAAAGTTAAGATTAAATTAAATAAAAATTTTATCCGATAATTCTTATTAAAAAATTTGTATTAGTAACTAATTGAACTTTAGTTCGGTTGGTATTGATATTATTGTTAGTGTAAGAGGATATGAGTTCAAGTGTGTTTATTCTCTTAAGTTGAAGGAGAGTTATGAATAATTTTAGCTATTATATTAAAAAAATTATATTATTAACTATGTTGAATTTTAGAATAATGGGAGAGTATTGCATTTTTGCAGACCTCAATCATGAAAAACAAAATAGTAAAGAGGCAATGGAGGTAAAGCAATTTTCAATCTCGGATGAAGCGATCAAAGTTGTAAAAAAGCGGGGTGGTGGGGCAGCAGCTGGTGCCCATGGTGGAGGAGAACATGGCAATGCAGGTAATGGTGGTGGGGATAATGGCAGAGGATCAGGAGGGCAGATTCCGGTTTATGCTGCCGGTGCCGGGAACCATAACCGTGATCATCTACACCATGGGTCTACGAGTGGCACCGTGAACTACATTGGCACGAGTTGCTTGCCTTTAATACTGTTTTTGTTTTTTTATTTGTTTGTTGTATGTAACATGTATTTAGTTTGATTAGTATTGTTATTATTGCAAATACAAAAATACGTGGGTTTAAGCGTGTTGAAGTGAATTTATCTTCTTATTGAATAGTTAAAGAGGGGTTATATCTTATGCATTGTATAAAAAAAACGATTTGATGATTTTTTCTTCTAGTTAATGAATTAGGTGAATATTTACATGTATTTGTACAGAATGTATATTATATTTTATTTCGTTGGACAAAAAAAAGTATATCATATTTGAAGTTATCTATACTATTATTTAATACTTGACTAAGTTTGTGTCACGAGTCAATTGGACATCAATATCTTTCCACAATTAAAATAAGTAAAATCATTTGGGAGTAATTTAATCTTTTTATTTTAATAAAAACCAATAAAAATATGCATATGTTGATATTTGAACCCGTACCAATTATATTATTAAAATTTTAAATTTACCATTCAATTAAAATTTCCTTTAAATATTTTTTATACGTTTTTATTTTAATATGCACGATTTATTATATTCATCAATTATATTTATTAATAATGTATTTGATTGAGTTGATGTCATAAGTTAACTCGATACAGAGTTGAGATTGTATATATATTAATTTCATTTGTTATTATTAATTAGTTTCAAACTATGTATTTCATTATTTATTATATGTTGCTTTTAAAACACATTATGTTCTAAACTTGTGGATTCTACATGAGTGATAAGATTTATAATATAATATAATTTTCCTAATTCTTGATTCAGAGTCAAACTTTATATGCTATGAATTTTCTTTTAACAATTTATTATGTAATGAGACATTGGCTCAATTGGCAAAAGTGGAGGTCCTGAGTATTAAGTACTTAAGTTTGAGATTTACTATGCACAGATATATGTGTAAAGCTCTGAGTCTCGTTGTGTGCAATTACTTTAAGTGAGTTTTAGTCCAATCAATTTGTTGGCTTTAATCTAAACTGTATCAATTCAATTCTATATTATGACCACTAAACAATTTATTTATAAGTTTGATACTCGTAACTATTGAAATCGATATTTATACATTTCTTACACTAAAAAATTAGAGTTAATTGGAAGGAACCGAATTTTTGTTTTAAGCTAATGTTAATCCTAGTATCAAACCTAAAGCAAAACGATTTAGAGAGTAAAAGTCGAATTATTTTATCAAAAGGTATGAAAATGAAAAATAAACCAAGGTAACTAACACAAAATATAAACAACTAAAATCCAAGCATAAAGGTATGTCAACAGCTGTGAACAAAAGCACCAGCAGAGCAGAGCATATCATCGTTACCCTGATCACTAGGTTTAATATATAGAAACAATAAAATATTTTCTGTACAAAATTTGGGGATTTAAGTTGATCCAATCCGTACTGTAGCAATAGTCAAAATACAACTTCTACACAAATCTATGGATGATATGGATTTGTCTGGGACTCTCTATGGAATCAAAAATCCGCTTCTTCAACCAAACGGCCCGATCGTTTCCTCCCTGCCTAGCAACCAAACTGAAACCGGGCCCACTACCTGCAAGTCCTATATATTATAACTGCTGCCTATACAATAACACCCAGCAACCACGTCTTGCTATTTTCCACAACATTCCAATTTCTTACTCATTCACCGCTTCAGCTGCTCGGTAAGCAATTGCTTTATGTTTGTCATTTAATCTCACAAGTTGTTTCATTCTTGGTTTTAGTCGTTATTACCTTGCTTTAGGATTCAATGAAATGAATAGAAAACTGGAAACGGAAAAGAAAGTCTGGGTTTTAGTTTAAGATGATTATAGATGATATATTGGGTATTAAGAACATGTTTGACTTCCGCTCTTACATGGTTTACTCACTGAGCTCTTTGAAGTCTTTAGAGTTTTCTTTTTTATAGGACATGATGTTGATATTTGATAGCCTTAATTTGAAGCTGATATGAGTTTCAAGTTTTATGAATCCGGGTTTTGTGGTTTGAAGTTGACCATGTTCTGTCCTTGCTTTGAAAGCAATTGACTAGGCTTGATGGTTACCTGATTGATGGTTTCTGGTACGGTGGTTGTAGATATTATAGTCAACTACTATGGCAACCAGGATGGGCTTTAGATACATATCTCGCAGGTTCTTGACTAGTGGGACTGGGAAGATACTCAGTGAGGAGGAAAGGGCTGCAGAAAATGTTTTCATCAAGGTTGTTTTATTCATTTATCAGTAGCTCATAAATATCATTGTTTTGCTCTCTTCCTCATGTTCTTCTTTCACCAAAATATCCTACACCATGACTATTTGCTTTGGTTTTCTATGTTGTGACTGGTTATTACTGGACTAACAAAAAACTTGTATTATTGCAGAAAATGGAGCAAGAGAGATTGGAGAAACTTGCTCGCAAGGTATGCTTACATTGTTGTGTTATATTATCTTGACCTGAATTTTGTGGGTTATGGATTAGATGCTTAGGAGGGTTCTTACTGTTTTTATTGCAACAAAATATTTTTCAACGGCTAACATACATGCACAAATACTTGCCACTATGCCTTTCCCATCGACTGCCTTATGCTTCATTTTGTCTACTTCACTCTGTTTGCTCAAGTTGAATGCTGTTGGTGGCTTTGCTCCATGTCATGAAATGTATAATGTTTACATATGTGCTGTAGCTGTCCAATTAGTAGTGAATTCTCCGTGGAATAGTGTTTGGACTTGTTCATTGTGGTAATTTTTTGCTAAGTTATGCTGATTTACAAGGTCATGTGATAGTTTAATGACTGAGGTGTTTGTTAATCCTTTCCCTTTTTTGATCATGATAATCTGCCATGTGCAAACTACAAAATTCAAGCTCTATCTGTAACAAATAGTGGTTAACTATTTGACAAATTGTTGAAATATTCAGGGACCCAAACCAGAGAAGCCTGATGCAGGTTCAGGGGGTAGTGTGACCGATGCTAAACTTAGTAGCTCTACCTCAACAACAGGAGCATTTACTGAGAAACTGTCAACTGACAGGTATCGGACCTATGCAGTTTCTGCTGGTGTTTTCACATTTGGCTGTGGTCTGGGATGGTATCTCAGTTCTAAAGAAAAAAATCAAGAAGTGCACGTCTGAGGTTCAATGCAATTAGATTTGGGAAGTTGAACATGCCATGTATAGTTTTCCCCATGCCCTGTCACGTAGGGGAGTTGAAAAATAAACCATATGTTTGTAAATAGTTTATGCTGTTTCCTGATCTGATAACAGCTGTATTTTATTCAATACTTAGTAAAAAAAAAAAAAAAAAAATCCAGGCAGTGGGCTTTCTAAATGGATTTTGATGTTTTTTAGGCATCCATTTTTACATTTAGCGTATAGCTATCTTTGTTGTGATAAGATAATGGAAACATTGATAGGAACTAGAAAATATGTTGTGGTATTAAACTATTATTAACATGATTAGCCTTTGTTCATGGTCAATATTTTGATAAATAACATAATAAACTATATTTTCCTATGAAACAGGAGGTGATGTTAAACTATTGTTAAGGTAAACAGCTTCTGGTAAGGTACTATTAGAGGTAACAAAATAAACCCCGAATTCAAAAAAACTCGACCCGAAGCTGCTCGCTTGCCATCACTAGTAATCTTTCTTAAACAAAGGAAAATAGCTCCTTAATAAGTGATAAATCACTGTCGAACATCCAGAGATAGCTTTCAGGATCACCCCATAATCCAGGGATACAGTTACTGTCTACTAAACTCAAAAAAGGTTACTGTCTACTGATTGGCATTTAAATTGGAGTTAATTTTGACTGTGTCTATTATATGTTATTTTCTCTTACAAGAACAATTTACTTACCTGGGCTTCCTTTTCTTTCTAAATGCTTGCTTTCAGGATGCAGGAACCTGCTGAAGAGTTGGTAAAGATCTTGGATTCTAAAGGAAATCTCATGTCCTTGATGAAACAGGTTTGTGGAAAAGTGAATGCTTCATCAATTCAATATGATATAATTTGTTCATATGAAAGCGTAAATGTAAAGAACTGCGATCCATGATTGTACAGAAGGTTAACCAAACCACTCATCACACCGAAAAGATACATTAAACGATTCACAAGTTCCAAACTGAACAGATGCACAGTAATTATTCAAAGTATCTTAGGCCCCAAATGATGTTAGAGTATCATTCAACGCCATGCTTCAACACGTTCTATCTTTGAATCTATGCAGCTTAAATTGCTTATTCCTTTGGTCTTCCCATCAAGGTTGGTTATCTGAGGTACAGATTTCTGCCCGCTGATTTTGTCAGTTTCCTTCTTGAGACTTGAATTACTTGATTGACCAATATTGTTCTCTCCAGTATTAGCCAGAGTACCAGGCTTCAGACAGTTGGCTACGATGGCATCTGTTTCGTTCATGAAGGTTTCAACCGCAGCTGCAGTCTCATCTGAATGATCCGCATTAGGGACTAGACCTTTGACAGTCGGTGTTGAACTGTGATCTTCATTTTTCATCTCATTGTTTAGACTATATTTCCTGAAACTTTCACTTAAAGGTTCTTCAGCTATGAAGGACAGCTCTTTCTCTTCATTATCCTTTCCAGTATCTTGAATGCAGGAGATCGAAGGGCTCTGATCTCCATTATCATCAAAAGGCTCCAAATGGACAGCCGCAGCTGGCTCGACCACTGAATCCTCTCTTTCTCGCAGGGTCCTTACGATAAGTGTCTTGAGGAAGTTCATCACTTGGACCGCATACATCAGTGCATTCAAGGGATCTGCCATCTGCAACCAAAATAAGCAATAAGCAGCAGCCAGCAGTCAGCACAATATATGCAAGTATGCATGTATGTGTGTGAAGACTAAAAGAAGCTCACCTGAGTCATGTTTGGTGCAAAAACCATAGCAATATTACGTGCGTTCATCTTGTTTAGATGTTGTTGTTGAACGACATCAGCCATGAGATTGATGGCCCAGTCGAGTAGAGCAAATTCTGTTGGGGGTATAAATCTTGCAAGCTCAGCACACTGCTCTTCAGTCTGGCATTCCATTACTTGCTCAGGAGATAAAGAATCCAAAACTCCTCTTGGAAGTTCTCTGAACCAAGCCTAAGCATAATCGACAGCAAATTAGTATATTAGGGTTTGAAGAACATGAAAGTAACTTCAAAAAGCATGGCCATTTCTCCTCAGATGCATGTGGATTTGCAAGTGGGATTGAAGTGCCATTTTCGTACCTTGATTAATCCTGCCAAACAATGTACGTCAATACCTTCTGGAACCACTCCGCCATTCAGTTGCTCTCTAACATATTCCTCCTGACTGTTTTCTGCATTAATTCGAAAAATCCCTTCTGCCTGCATGTATGAAGTCTATGGTAAGGACTCGGGGCTGAAAACTTAGAAACCTTTTTGAGAATTTCCAGTCATATAGATAAGAGAGAATGTTGAAGAATTGGATGTCCTCCTATGTTGAGCAATAGCAAAGAGAAGATGAAGTATGAAAATAAGAAAGAAAACCTGCAAGCCTCCTTGAGCATACAGACGTCTTTGCATTAGCAAAAGTATTGTTGGAACGATGTTCCCTCTGGAGTCATACGACAACTGCATGGATTCTGTGGAAACTCCAAAAACAGTTGTACTGCAAAAAGAAGGAACAAAAACATGAATTAAGAGATATCCTGATCTCGGGTGTCTGTCTTTTTGTTTGTTTGGGGGGGGGGGGGGGGGGGAGGTTTCCATTCTCTACATGCCATGAATGCCCCACAAGGCTACATGAAGAAACACTAAATGGAACTTCCAGTTTCATAACAATTGAATTTGAATATTCAATATATGGTGCGCAGATAGAGTTTCCGCGCAGCATCAGTGGAATATTGAACCCTTTTAACGCATCATACAATCAATTGTAACTAGGCCTTTTTTTACCCCAAAGATAGCCGTGAAAATCATCTATTCCCATTGGCCATAAATTTACCTAATCTTTTACTGCAGATTTTCCTTCTAGATTGATCTTGAATATGTAACTTTGAGAGAAGACACCAGAAAGGAAAAAAAAAAAAACACGAGAGAATCATCAAGAACTATAGGAAATGATTTCACCAGCAAAGCTTGAAAACAGCGACTACAATGATGGGAAATGGAATGGCAGAGAAAATTTTGTTCTCTTATAGCTCACCTAGTCACTTGACTTCTTCCACCACCAAATGCTATAATAGCTAAAAGTAGGAGGCCATAAATGTCTATGGGTCTAACAGGGTACACAATAAGAAAGCCCTCAACGCAATGGCATTTCGAATTTTGGTACCCATTAGAAAATAAGAGGCATTTGGAGAACAAATTGCATTCATTGATGAGGAAAAGTTGGGGCTCTGTTAATAGAAACAGAAGCTTCTGATTAGTTAACTTTCCAGAAGAAACTCAAATGCTCCTTTTATAGACATTCCAAGTCAAGCCATACCTAGTATACGTGTTTTAAAATTCTCATATCACATATAGCCGATGGAATTCCTTATCTATATTATATCCTCCAAGAAAAGCATATGGTGAAAGCACAGAGCAAAGCTTATTAAGCAAAAAAAAGATGGAACAACATAACCGTGTCTCTTTCCAGATACATGCATTTACCTAAGCATTTCTAAGAAATTTATAAGCCAATACAGCAGCATTGCATAAAGCATCTGAAGAAGAAATGATAAAAGGCCCAAGGTACTATGAGAACACGAACTTTAGACACATCTATAAACATAAATGAAACCATCAGCTAGTAGGATGTAGAGAAAGGGGAAAAGACAAAACCTTGCACTAGGAGCTCTTCTGGGGACTTCAGGCTCAAACTCAACAGGCAAACCCAAGAAGCCATTGAACCTATCAAAAGTAACATGTGCTACATGTCTGACATTGGTTGGCCAACCGATCTCCATAGCACAAAGCTCTCTTCTTTCCATACTCTTACAAGCAGCCAATGATTTCCTGAAAAGGGTCACAACCAAAGCCAACAAAGACAACTCTTCTTCCTCTTCCTCGTCCTCGTCCTCGTCCTCTTCCTCTCCTTCTCCTTCTGGGTCACTGCTTGTTATAGCATTGACAAAGTCATTTCTTTCCCCATGAGCGCAGGTTAAGGATGTCTGCGGTGCATAGGATAAAACAGGTTTAGAAGAGGAAGTGTTAGTGCTTTGAGGTGAAGGGAAATGAAGGACATCGGTCATGGTTGGCAATGACAGTTATGCTTATTTGGAATATTAAAAAAAAAAATAGAGAAAAAGAAAAATGATTTTGTTTTTTGTTTTAGAATCAGATAGCGAAGGGAGAGAAGGTGGAGTTGGATTGAAGTAAAAGGGTGGTTTCAAACGTGAGAATCATTAACTGAAATTCACAAATAAAATATTATAGTATTAGAAGTTTTCTTCCCTCCTCTTTTGGGTGTTTGGTTTATGGGATTTTGGAGCGTTAAAGAAGCCAAATTTGGTGGGAAATGAAGGAAAAAAATAAATAATGATTACAAAAATGGCAGCTTGAGGTAGAAGAAGAAGAAATTTCCTTTCTTTACAGGAAAAAATCCTATGTTTAAAAGAATGTATATTGTGCAACTTAAAAGGCTGATTTATGGGCTGATTTATTGCCTTGATTTACTTGATTAAATAATTACCTGAAAATTGAATTCTAATAATAATGGCCGGTAAAATCTCTGATTTATTGGCTTTTGAGATTAATGAACTGGTGGGGAAAGATTAAAACAACATCTTATTCTACAATGTAACAACGACATTGAATTATTGAATGTGTGCATCACTTCAGCATATTTTAGTGTTAGCATTTATTTCTTGTGGATTTATATGCTTATTTTCATTATTTGTGTTAGATTTAAACATTTTCTTTTAAACATTTTAACAAATTTATGTTTTTTTTGGTCATTTATATTATAAATGGAAGTGGTAGTATTACATTTTGGCTACCATATGATTCTTTTATTTAATAATAAAACTTTGTTTTTAACTTAACTTTATTATTTTAAATTTTTTTTATAATTTAAATCTGATGGATTCGGTTAAATCCATGAATAGTAAAATCTCATTAAAAATCGAAAATTCTATCTTTAAAATAAATAGATCATATGTGTTTTTATGTAAATAGAAAGCTGATTGTGGGACGAAAATAAAAATATATGAAATTTTTCAATTTTAAAATTCAATTGAGAGTAAGGTTTAATCAATTAATTTTATTGCACTGTGATTTTATTTTTATTTAAAAAGAAAAAAGAAAAGAGTTGGAGTGTCTTATTCAAAATGCTTATTAGAATAAGTTGAGAGTGATATACTTTCAAATTTAATTTAACGGTGGCTTTCAATTTCAACTATCAACTAGTCAACCTACTTTTGATGCCTCTTATTTCATTTTTTCATCTTGTGTATGTTTCGATCTTCAATTTAATATTTACCTACCAATGGGATATTGACATTTACCATTTCATATTCACCAAATATATTAAAAGCCTTTTTACAGCTAGATTAAGGGTGTAAAGGGTAAATATAGTAATTTTGTTATATCCTTAGGAGTCAATTTAATGATTAAGATTTATATATTTTTATTTTGTAGGTTGATTTTTTTAAGGATATTTGGTAGGTTGATCGTTAGAACAAGATTTTATACCGGCATACGCATATTCGTAAGATTTTTATTTTTTTGAAAAGAGATTTTTTTTTTAAATTTATTTTATAAATGAGATTATATAATTTGAAAAAAAAAATATTTGTTGTAAGCAGTGAAAGTTCATCTATATAATAAAAGTTTCAGCCTCAATAATATTTAATACAATGAGGAAATTAACTTCAGATAATCTAAAACAATGAGCAAAAATCAATAAAGAAATCAAGTATTCACCAAACTAGATAAGACGACGACAATATCAATTTTAAAACTACTTGCAAAAATAAGAAAATTTATTTATTTGTTGTATATGTCAATTTTATTAACTGAAAATTACAATAGTGTAAAGAAAGATTAACTAACGGATAAATTATTATTAAGTTAAAAATTCAAGTGCCATTTTTTATGGGATTGTCTCATAATCATATGACTCTCATCAATTCCATTTCAACTTGTTTCTTCAATATATATATATATTAATATAAATATAAATGATAAGTAAGAAATCATAAATAAGTAATTATTCATATAATATAAATAAAAAAATCCATTAATAAGAAATTAAATAACTGTATTTATGATTTTTTTAAAGCAGTTAATGATATGATATAATATTATTTTTAAATAACCGAATTACTATTATAACTTTATAGTTTTTTTTATGATTTTTATTTTTTATGTATTTTTTAATTCACACCAATTCAATAAAAATATTTATACTACTATAGAAAAATAAAACAGAGATATAGATTTTAATACATTTATACTAATATTTAAAATTTTTATTAAATTAATTTCTGACGTTCAAAAGATCATATTTTTCTTCTTTTAGAAAATATACTAGCCACTTAATTTTTTTAGTCTAAACCTTTGCTTTTAGCAACAATAAAATAAACGAATAATAAATTTATTTAAAAGTCTATAGAACAAAAGAGGGAGGAGGAAATAATAAATAAAATTTTATACAAACCTACATATGAATCATCTACACTCTCTCTTTTTTTATTAATTAAATTTTGAAAAAATTCCACCTTATATAAAATATCATGAACAATTATTATAAGTTGAGTTGCTTTTTCAAAAAAAATAGAGAATGATGAGCAACATCAGTCTTTAAGTTGATCACGGCTTCTTCAATAATATTTTCAAATTTTTCTTTTGTTTTTAATTTCAACCCACCGTAATGTTTGTCCACACATTCATGTTTTTGTTTTGTCCATTTTTTTGTGTTTTTTTTAATAATTTTCTCTAGTGATTTTAATTTTAGTTTTCAATTTCTACTCACGTTTTTAGCATGCATGATATATCAAAGTAAAACTATTCTTAAAAAAAAAAAAAACTTATCACGATAAAGCACAATGATGATATTTACAAAATTGTATTTTTGAGATGTGGAGAAGGATAAGCCATTTGAAACTTAGCATTTTATGTATTATTGATGCGGTGGGTCACTTAATAATGTTCTCTTGGTTGATCAGAGTTCATCATCGGCTAGGTTTGATGATGGTAGAGTTAGGATAGAATGTTTAACGTTTTGATTAATGTGATACATCTTTGGTTTGTTTCTAAATTCTTCGAGTATTGTGGTCACTATCAAATTATCTTTCTCCCCTTTAAGGATTATTGATTATTTTGCAAATATGACATTTGAGCATCAGTTTATGTTGTATTATTTATCATCTGTATCATGTGTCAAAATATTTGTATTTTTATCTTTCATGGTTCCTATTAATAAAAGTAATTGCTTAAAAAAATTAAAATTGATATTACTCTTAAATCCACTCTTAACTTAGTGGATAATTTACCAAAAGCTTTTTATTACAAAGCGATAAAGTGTTATTTTAAGGATAATTTTATATTTTCATTAAAAATTAAAAAATATTTATAAATGATAAAACTAAAACTTATTATTTTTAATAAATCAATTTTTTATTATTTCCATCAAAATCATATTTAATTATTATATTAAAAATTTTAAATTTATTACATAAATTTTTTACCTGTAATATTGTTATATATTTTTTTATCGACATGTCATACGAGTTGAAATGCAAAAGGCTATTAATTAAGCGTGCTTGCCACCATTTGGCTTTAAGTTTGACGCGTGACAGATTATACCCTAATTTTATGGATTAGTGTTTAATTAATGATGCCATGCCATCCCTTTAATTGATTTTGACACCACCTACTTGCCTAAACATGGTGGATTAGATTACTACCTGCTCAAAATAATAATTAGAAATCTAAAACTGTAATTTTCGGTATTTTTAGTAATAAATAAAATAAATAAAGAGAAAAAAAAAAAGAAAAGAAGCAAATAGCGAGAGAAAATGGGAGATAAAAAAATAGTATTTTTATTGACCAATATGAATATTTATAATATTTTTTCAAAGTCTATATTCATAGATATAAGAAGTATACATAATATAAAATTCTAGTTTTAATAAACATTAAAACCCTAAAATACATTAAACTTATATTAATTTTGATGGATATTCACTTAATAATAAAATATTCATAATAAAATTATATTCTTCGTTATATTACCTATGATTTATTTTTAGTTTTATAAATAAATTTAATAAATTATCACATATATTATTTATCTTTTAATACATTAATTTTTTTTATTTTTAAAATAAGAACTCTAAATTATTGTAAACAACAGAAAACAAAAAAGCAAAAATAGGAAAAATTAAAAAGAATGTATGAGGCGAATTAGTGTTTGTCGAGCTAGAAAATCCAACAACCTCGAAGTTGCTTTTGAAAATTTAATCGGTAACAACATTATTTATTTCTTTTAAATTTTGATAGTAAGTAAATTAATATTTTTAATAAAAATTGATTTTATTTAATCTCTATCAAATTAAAAATTGATAAACTAAAAAATAATTAATTAAGAAATTAATATTTTTAAATAATCATACATAATTATGGATATAATAAAAAAATAAATTATTAGTGTTTACATATTTTATTAATTTGATCTTGATTTAAAAAAAATTAAAAATATATAAAATTTTAAAATTATAGGAAAAATTCAAAAAGCGTATATTAAAAAAAACTTAAAATTCAAAAAGCGTATATTAAAAAAACTTTACTTTTAAATATATATATATAATCATAATATATAAACTTTGAGGCAATTTATTAATAAAATTTAAAAAAATAAAGAAAAAGCACATGTTATTGATGTCTCTTTTCACAAAGCATTTATATAGTATAGGATAAGGTAGGAAGGGTTAATGGAAGCAAATCTGATTGCTACTTTATGACTTCCTTTCTCTTTTTCATACCTTATATCTTACATCATAGTAATTTTAAATATGATACATCAAAATATTTCACATCTCAAAATTGCATAATACAGTTAGGAAAAACAATGTTATTAAGAAAGGTCGGGTTCTTAATAAAACCATTAAACATTGTGGTGAATGTTTTAAGACTGTTAAAAATACCAAGGTCTCTCTTTTAGATTCGTTGAATTCTATGATGACTTTAATAAATTCCCAAATTGATACCAGGCCTAATAAAGTTGTGACGGTTCCAGATAGCAAATATTGTAGTACTAGAACTGCTTCAAAGCAATAGAATTGAAATGATAACTTAGTTATTTTTCCAAGTAGTTTTATTACAATGTCTTTTTCATTCAAAAATAAAAATAAAATCAATATTTTATAACTTTGGAGTTTTTTTTTTCTTTTTTTTTTAAGGAAATCTCCAAGTTTTCATTAATTAATTTTGCAGTTCCTTTGTTTCTTAATTTAAAATAATTTATATTTAAAGTGATTGAAGCAAATCAAAGTGTTTGCTTAATAATGGGATCATTACCCTTTAGAGACTGTTAAGAAGAAGCGAGTTTATTATGTTGTTTAGTTCTTAGTTAAACAAAAGTTGAAGACTCATAGTCAGTCAATTTCCATATAATGTTAACCTTTTAAGCAAGCAAGCAAAGCAACTTTTAAGAATATATAATGAGCAGAAAAATACCCACCAACTCATTGGAAAGCTACTTCGCTTTCAACTCACCATCACTTCATTTCTCATCTAAATCTGGTTTGTTATATTGCCATTGGTTCTCGTATTAGCTAAACAAATCCAATGGAGGGCCACTATTTTGGAGCTTTACTATTTGATTATACCTTTTACTGCTTATCTAAACCTCAAGAGTTTTTTCTTCTTCTTTTTTTAAATCAAGCTGGTTGGACTTTCCTATGCATGCATCACTCTATGTATTTCTTATTTGGTTATGCAGGAAGGAGCACAGGAGCCATCACTTCAATACATTCCATTTTCTCAGTTCAGATCTTAAATAAAGTCATTTATAATTTGAGCCCTCTTCTAATTAAGATTTTAATAGTTATTATATTTTAAAATTTTAATTAACATATATGAATATTAATATATAATATTTTTATGTCACTTTTCGGATTAATGAATATAAACTATTTAGCTGCATCAACATAAAATTGATATATAGGTTGTAATCACCAAGTTTTGCCCGGCCCCATACAGACGAGGCCTATCACGAAAACAAAACCAATAAAAAATATATAAAAGGGGTCCAATATTGGCAGTCCCAGATTACATGGCCCAAAATACCAACCCGGGGCCCAATACCAAAGAAGCAAAAAAATAAAACTAAGCAGAAATACAAATTAAAAGACCATCAATGAAGTCCAAAACAACAGTCCGTTTACAAAAAAAAATCAAGCCCAAACTTAAACCCTTACAAACTAAATAACCCAATTTTACAGTGGCCCAACAGCCCACAAAACCTTAAAACTTTCAGAACCCTAGCCCCTAGTCACCCCAGCCGCCTGCGCCGCCGGCCTTTGGCCTCCCACGTGGATGCCGCGCGCGTCGATTCCCGCGGACACCATGCGCACCGCTTCAGATCCGCACGCCTCTCGCGTGCGCTCCACGCGCGCGCCTCGAACCCCTCGCGTGGTCCCCCGTGCCCTCGAACGTTGATTCCCACTCCTGCACTTCCAACGGTTTCAACGCCCATGCGCCTCGGCCCCCGTCTCCACCAGCGCCTCGCCCATCACCTGCAAACAACACCAAACGCAGAAACAACAAGAAGGCAGAGAAATATGGAACAAAACAGTAAAAAATGTTAGGAAGATAGTGAGTTTTTCGGCTATAAAGCCATAAGAAAACGATGTAATAGAGGTTCGAAAAAAGTAGAGACCAGTAGCGAAAATAAAAGAAACTACTACGAAAAGTAAAAAAGGTGCGAGGTTGTCTTTCAGTCCTTCTCTGTTTATTTTCTTTGGTTTAATACCGTTTTGGCTTTTCATATTTTCTCTCGTACTAATTTCAAAATCTAAAAAATCAACAACAAAACGAATAAAAAGAGAAGGGGTCATACCTGATTCTCGGAGCGCGTCGTCGGGGCTTCGTACCCGTCGTCGAAACTAGATCGAGAGCCGAAAAATGGGATTTCTTCCCTTGGGTTTTTGGGGTTTCAAAAGGGGTTCGGAAAAGGACCAAAAGGTCTGATTCGGGGCACCACCGGCCACCGATACGGTGGTGGCGTGGTGGTGCGACAAAAGGCTGAGGGGAGGCCGATCGTCGGACGAATGAGAGGGAGAGAAGACAGGAGAGTTTTTTGTGTTTTTTGAAGACGAGAGGTCTGCAAATGAAACAAAAAAGGAAAATTCGGGCTTTTAAAGGAACCCGTGTGACCCGACCCGTCTGCCAAGGGATCCGCGCGCTTCTTCATAAAATGGAGTATTTGCGCTTTGGGTCCCTCTCCATTTACGCACGTTATAAAGAAGCCCCAACCTATTTCTTATTTCGGCCTTTAATCTGACCTTCCTCTCGATTTAGTCCCCTCACATCCACTTGTTAATTTAACCAATTTTGTTATTATCAGTACCATTATTAACATTATTATTGCATTAGTATTATACTATCACTGTCATATTATTGTTGTTCGATTGCGCATACATTCTCAGTTATTATTATCGCATTATCATGTTGTTACTATCATCATCATATTATCGTTATTATATTGTGCATATAGTTTCTATTATTATTATTATTACTACGTTATTATCTTTATTATTATATTGTTAACATTATATCATTATTACTACTATATTTATATTAGTACATTGTGTAGATTCTGTACCCTTATTATTATTATATTCACTATTATCTTCACTTTATTACCATTCATCGCTATTATGCGTTATCATTATATGTATTATATGCATTATATGTGTTACCATTATCGTATTCCTGTACATATTTTATTAGTACCTAACTAATTTTATTATTATAACTATATCTATATTATCTTGTCACGTGCGTGTTGTACTATTTTTAATATTTTATTTTATCCCTTTGTTTTCGTTTTTATATTTTGTGATTATCTTTATCCGCGCCATTTTATGTGAATCGATATTTTTAGATGGTCTTGGATTCGAAAATTTAAAATATCGTGCCCTAAAGCATTGGATGTGGTATTTTATCTTTTTGGAATAAGAAGATCCTCATTTTCAATTCAAAAACTACGAGATGATCTCCAAATCGAGGACTTAAACTATTATGTCCTAAAGCATTGGATGTAATATTTTAGTCCCTTGGGAACGAGAAAGTCTCAATTTGTACTTTGGAAAACTATGAGAGGATCTCAGGATCGAGGATTTAAACTATCGTGTCCTAAAGTATTGGATGCGACACTTTATTTCTTCGAATCGAGAAAATCTCGATTTAATTCAAGAAAACACAAACGTTTCCAAAAGAAATCAAAATTTTAAATTCTTTCAAAATTTCAAACTTTCGACATTAGGACATTTATTAATCAATTTGGTACCAATTTTGGGCGTGACGAGGGTGCTAACCCTTCCTTGCACGTAACCGACTCCCGAACTCATTTTCTCAAATTTTCGTAGACCAAAAACACTGTTTTAGTAAATCAAAAATGTTTTATTAAAACAAAGGTGATCCGATCACACCTAATAAGAGATCGGTGGCGACTCCCGTTTTTCATTTTCAAACCCAAGAGTCGATTCCCGTTTTGTCAAAAAAAATGGTTACGACTTAGGTTGTCGATGTATATCACTGTGTTTAGAAGGAAACTAATTTTTTTCCCTCGATTATGTTTGTATTTTTTTTTTGAAAGGAGATATGAAATTGTTGAAGTAGAGCTAAAAGTGGATCTGATAGATTTACGGATAAATCTCAAAATTATAGATGAGTTATGATTTAATATGCAATTGTATATATGAATTTTGATTTTTGTATAATTTTTATACATAGAATTTTGTTTTGATCCAATTATTGTAAATTATTAACACAATTATTCATATAACATCATTTTATATTTATAAATTGCTTGCGTAAATAAATATATTTATCCAATATAAAAATAAATTAATGTATTTATTTCTTTACATATGCATGATTAAATCAAAATTAAAATTTCACGTGTATAATTACACCAAATTAAAATTCATATATATAATTACACATTAAATCAAAATTCATATATAACTTTTAGATTTATCCTAGATTTACCAATTTGTATCGTATATATCTTGTTTGAAATTTCTATCTTTTTGTCATCAAAATATTAATTTAAGATTTTTTTCATGAAATAATAAATTAAATTTAAAAATAAACCAAGCTTATCCTTTACGAATGATAAAAATGTGGCAACTGGCGATTGGGTAGAGCACAAAATATGGCGTCATTATAAGCACGATACTTTGGTATATTTTATTAGATTATATAAAGATATTTTGATTTGTCATTATGTTACTATTCCGCCATATATATGCATTCACGTTCATGTTGAAATAGATTGCAAAACAATCAAAAGATTTGCATATATTGATTCATAATTTTATTGTATTGGATAAAACTGCAGATGATAAAGTAAAAATGTTTAGTCTTTGTATACACTATCATGCATTAATTTGTACAAATAAATATAAATAATTAAATTAATTATTAGCAGTACGTTATTAACAGGACATATTAAATATAACTAAAAATTTATGTAAGTTTTGAACAAAAAACATTTTAAATATGCTTTTTTTTAAAGAATTTCTTTTAAATGTGCTTTTCTAAAATTTTATCCATTTTTTTTATTTATAAAATGAGTTACCTATGAATTTAGTTAAATTTGAAGTCTTTATAACATTAAAGTCCATGGGGGATTAACTTTTTGGATTTGTAGTTGTGATTATTTTTTCGACAATGTTATCTTTTAAGTTTAGACTATGCAATGCGGCTGACCATTATATTCAACACTTATTAATTATATTATCATATTATTGACACATTTGGTTATCAATATAATAACATGAGGAAAAAAATATTTAATACATATGTTAAAATAGTTAGATATGTCGATTGAGTTTTAATTTAATTGACATCGATATTATTATTAATACAAAAAACGTGAATTCAAACATATTGAAACGTTTTATAAAAAATAAAATAAAGACGTTTTATAAAAAATAAAATAAAGAATAACTCTTATAAAAAATAAAGCCTGTTTAAAATTTAAGAATTGTAATTATTTTGATGCTAAACTAAACGGAGCATTATTAGTTCCTTATAGTTTATTATAAAATAATAAACAGGATTAAGAGCAGCAGTAAATGTAATGGGAGTTGTCGATGTTTTATAATTAAGCATCAAGCACGTGAAATGTTTCATGCAATAAAGTGAGTCAATGCCCACCCAATCAACTATAAATATGACCCAAAATCCCCCTCATTCTTTGCCAACCATTGCCTTAATTTGCTTTACTTGGTGTCTAGTAATTCAATAGTTTGCATTATTGCTGTTTCAATGGCAAACACCAAGGAAGTCATGCGTCCATTAGTCAACTTTCCTGAAGACTTATGGTGTGATCGTTTCTTATCTCTTCCATTCAACAAGTCGGTAATTATAATTATTGTATTACCATTTTCCTATTGTATCCTTTTTTTACAGGATTTGAGTATCTTCTTTCAAGTTGAGTGAGGGTTGTGGTTAACTTAATAATGTCTTGTTTTATCATTTTGTTTCATATATAGGAATTCGAATCATACACTGAACAAGTGGAAGCAATGAAAGAAACAGTGAAAGACATGCTTGTGGTTTCTACAACAGATCCAATAGAGAAAATGCATTTGATTAATTCTCTATGTCGCCTCGGAGTTTCATACCATTTTGAGAATGAGATCAAAGAGCAACTAAATCATCTTTTCATCACATTACCTAAACTCCTCGATGATAACGACTATGACTTGCATATAGTTGCTTTAGTATTTCAAGTTTTCAGGTTCAATGGTTACAAATTGCCTTGTGGTAAGTACAATATAAAATGCATGCAAATTGATGCCCAAGTTATTGATATAGTGAAATATGCGATTTGGCTTTGCAGATTTGAGATTTAAACCTTATCCCTTCCGGCCTTTTGGATATAAGAATAGATGATTGATAAGTGGATATTAAAATATTACAGGTGTTTTTAGCAAATTCCAAGTTGGTGATGGTAAATTTAAGGAACAAGTGATGGGCGATGTGAAGGGAATGGTAAGCTTATATGAAGCGAGCCATTTCAGAACGAATGGAGAAGTAATTCTAGATGAAGCCCTTGATTTTACAACCAAGCACTTAAGGTCACTGGCAAACCAATCATCAACAAGTCCTCATCTTAGAGAATACATTGAAAATGCCTTGTTTCGGCCGTACCACCATAGCATGCAAAGACTTGAAGCAAAGCTCTACATCTCTTTCTACGAAACAGATGAATCCAGGAACGATATATTACTCAACTTTGCAAAATATGACTTCATGAGGGTACAGTTGCTGCTTCAACAGGAGCTAACAGTCCTCTCCAGGTGACGACCAATTCGACTATCCATAATCTTCCAATTTCTAAAGTAAAAAGATATTATGCACTTAATCACATTTGAAATCATGTTTTCTAAATTATATATATATATTTGACATGCACGATAGTTATGAGTTAAGATTGATGAAAAATTAGCGTTATATGCTTTGAAGGACAATTCACGTCTTAATTAAGTTTCTGAAATTATATATAATTTATTTGCAGGTGGTACAAAGAACAAGACCTGAAATCAAAGTTTCCTTATGCAAGGCATAGAGTGGTGGAAGCGTTCTTCTATGCGCTTGGTATATATTTTGAACCACGTTATGCTGCTGGGCGCAGCATACTCGTTAAACAAACATGTCTCATAGGTCTCATAGATGATGCCTACGAGGCCTACGGTTTATATGAAGAACTTCAGTGTTTCACAAATGCTATCCAAAGGTTTGTCTTATTAATTTATTTGCTTTCTTTTTCTAGTGGAAAAGATGTTCATATGTATATATACACACACTTAAATTGATTGCTTGGACGTAGATGAAGATTTTTAATTGCACTAATGAGATTAAAATACTTAATCAATATTTAAAATATAAAAACATAAAAATTTGAATCACATGATAGTGTAGATGTTTTTTTTCTTTTTAAATAAAAGTATTGTAAAACATTTGCCTTCATATTCAGATTTGATATTAGTTCCATGGATGAGCTGCCCACTGAAAACCAAAAAAAATTATATGAGACACTTGTACATGTCGTTGGTGAAGCAGAGTACCTGGTCCAAAAGGAAGAAAGATCTTATGCCATCCCTTACAACAAAGATGAGGTAATATTAATTTAAATATGTTGAAATGAATAAAAACTTTGTTTATTTATAATTTAAATAATAGATTTGACCTCAGCCCATCAACCGGGACAAAAGATCAACTATGAAGAATCAGCTCTAATGAAATGTTTAAGGTTTCCATTAAGAAAAAAAAAAAGAAATTTGACGTCAACCCGAACATAAATTTATGCGTGATTGATTAGTGGAAGAAATACGTGAAAGCGGAGCAAGTTGAGTGTCGGCGGAAGCATGAAAATGATGTCCCAACATTTGATGAGTATATGGAAACCGGTATGTATACGTGTGCAGCCCGTTTAGCTATGACTCAGATCTTAATAGGAATGGAAGAAGCCGACCAAAATGCATTCCATTGGATTTTAAACAGCAACAACAAGTTCCTAAAAGCTCTCCAAATTTGCACTCGACTCTACAATGACATCGTCACTAACGAGGTAATGATACATCACCAACATATTGATGTATGTATTTTTAGATTTGAATTTGAATTAAAAAATATGGAATATTATGGAAGGATGAGGAGAAGAGGGGATTCAAGACGGCATCCATGTGCTACATGAAGCAGTATAACGTTTCAAGAAAAGAAGCGATTGAAGCTTTCCAAGCCAAAATTGGGGATGCATGGAAAGACATCAACGAGGGTTGCATGAGGCCAACGGTGGGTGTCCCCATGCAAGTGGTGAGGGCAACACTTAACTACCAACGCCTTCTGGATTTGGCATACAGAGACAATGATGGTTACACCATGCCCAACATTTCTTTCCAACAACTAGTCACCAAAGTGCTTATTCAACCAATTCCCCTTGATTAACAAATAACGTATTGCAAACAATAACAAATAAATAACGTATGCCATGTTCTACTTTATACTTTATGCATTAATAATTTATAGACTTCGTCCTGTTCACAGTTGGAAGAAAATTATGAAATGAGGGATTAAGATGTACGTATCTACATGGTTTTATTTATAAATAAAATTATAACTTGTGTTTTATGCATATATATACACACACGCGTGTGAATGATATATGAATTATATATGGATAGTCTCTATACTTTAACAAAATTTTAGATTTATTCGATGTACTTAAAAAATTAGAAATTAATTCCTCTAACTGTTTGATTTAAAAATTTCAATTCAATAATTAAAAGTATAAGTATTTTCTGTCAAAATTTGTCCATTTGGCATATGAATTAAGTTATCCTAATATGACATGTCATGATTGACAGAAAATAAATATGTTAAGTTAAAAAATTTTAATGGAAACTACTACGGCGATAATGATTGGACTATGATTATAGAATTGAAAAAGTAAGAGCTTGAATTTTTATTTTTATTTTTTACTTTTAAAGTATAGGGACTAAATGTCAAATTCTATAGAAAGATAGGGACTAATAGCATATTTTATCCTTTTTGTTAGTAAGCTCCACCGGGGTCGAATGAACAAAAAAAAAAAAAAAAATTGCGAGCAACACTTACGGACTCCTTTGACGCCTAAAAGGCACTTGTCACTCGTCGATCAAAGCATATTCACAATTGAGCATCAAACATAACAAAGCAGAGAGCAAGGACTAACTCAATTTAAAATCAAACCTTACCTCCATAAGCAAACAAGTAGTAAGCTCTGTGAAACACAGCCGCTGATAATTTTGAGATTGAAGGTGAGGTGATAATGGATGAGTTTGGATGGAGATGGAAGCATGATCCCATTTACTTCCCTTTTCTGTCTATGGTAACATTCCTGTTTTTTCAGATATTCTGCTTTGAGAGTTAGGGTTGCTTTGTGTTGTGAATTTACCACTGAATTTTGTTTCTTCCATTATTTGGATGTTTGTGTGACGATTTGGCTCGAGTGATTGAAATGTTTCAATAATAAAAAAATTCACTCAAATCATTTAATCCAATTAATCGGTTAAATAAATTAAATCGGGTTTAACCTGTTTATAGTAAGAGGGTTTGTAAGAAAAAAATATTATAAAATGTATGTTGTTATATTATTTATCAATTATTCACTATATATTTTGGCAAAAAATTTATAATATGGAAAAGTTATGTAAAAGATATATTTATTAAAGTGTATATAAAAATTAAATGAAATTTTAATTAAATTAATAAAATAAAAAAAAATTAAATTAATAAAATAAAAATAAAAAATTATAAGTTTAAATATTAGTATATTAGTATGCGTGAGTTTTTATTGATTTTATATGAAAATGAAACAGACAAAAGAAAATAAACTCTTAAAATTATATAATTTAATTTGTAAAAGAAAATTTAAATAGCATAATCATAAATTGGTATTAAAGGGTTGATATTTCAAAAGCGAATATTTAAGGATTGTTAATGTAATAATCTTTATTTTGTAATTTTTTTGCATTTCGTAGTTCAATTTTATAAAAATTTTATTTTAGTTATCTATTTAATTTTTGTATTTTTTTAGTCCTCAAGCTTGTATTTTTTGTCGAATCACCCAAAAATAGATGGAAAAGTTAATGTTTGTTAACTTTGTTGATGCGGTATACACATGTATTGCCAAGTGAATGACATGTAAGCATTTATGTATTTTTAAAATTTTAAAAACATTAAAAATTATTAAAAAATTTTAATTTTTTAAAATCAATTAAATGCTAATATGCTATGTCATGTCAGGAAAGTTAACAAACATTAATTTTTTCATCTATTTTGGGCGATTTGACAAAAAATCTAACTTCAAAGACTAAAATAGGTGAAAATTTAAATGAATGGATAAAATGACTTTTTTTTTTGTAAAAGTGGAATACCAAAAAAGTCATTAGACCATTTTTTACATTTACAATTAAAAAAAAATTAAATATATGTTTTATAATTACATATGTCTAAGGACTAGACTACCCGCCTAAGTTTGAAATGTAAGAAGGTTCGAACAGATATTTATAACTTAAAAAATAGACTTGAAAAAAATATAGACCCATGTTCTAAATAAATCGAGCCTTGGGTAGAATTTTTTAAACCCGACTGGGTGCATATATTATATTTATAAAATTTTGAATTAAATTAAAGCGGTTTGAATTCGTTTGTTTTAATGTTCATGTTTTCACAACATCTTTAAATTTTTGTTTTATATATTTGGCAGATATTTAAGCACTAGTTAAAGATAAAATTCATTTTTTTTTGTATTTGATTAATTACATTACATATTCTAATAATAGTTTATAATTTAAAATATATATATCTATAATTTTTTAATATATAAAAACCAATTAAACCTAAAAATTACTAAGTATAGAGAGAAATTTGATTGAGATGGAAACTTAATTCAATAAATTTATATAAAAATATTTAAAATTATTAATAGGTTTATAAAAATTGATTGAGAGAAATTTGTGCATTTCAAGTTTTTTAAAAATAATAATTTATTGTCCAATCGAATTGAGTTAAACTCAAATGATATATTTAAATAAAGTTAAGTTTGAACGAAATGTTAAATCTATATTTCAAATTGAATTAAAAAAATATATGTAAAAATTTATTGTTTAAGCCTGATCTAGACCTGACCCCAATCAGAGTAAATAAATTAACCAATAAAAACTCAAAAACAAATTAAAAATAGGAGTAAATTCTTTACAGGAAAAGAAGAAGCAAAAAAAATCCTCCACGTCATTAACAAAATCCAACGTGGTATATTCTAAGTTTCGATCTCCTCGAGTACTAAGTTCTGCTAACATAGACGCACGCCCAGCACTGCTTCACCCTCTTACTAGCTTAGCCTACAGCCCTACACCAGCAAAAAGAATCACATTACTTTCTGAGAAACACGAAGAAGGAAAACTATGGCCGTTCGTGCGACGGTGTCGAGGTTCCCGATTGATCCCGACTCCCAAGAAGCTTCCGGCGTTCCGTGGGATTTAACAGTAACACCGTTTGCCGCAAAAGATGAGAACGATCAAGCGCCGGCATATGGATTGGACGGACATCTTTTGCCTCGATGCGAGAATTGCTATGCTTACTTCAACACTTATTGTGAACTCGACCAATGGGCCTGGAATTGTTCTCTTTGCGGCACACTCAACGGTCTTTCAGCTCAAGCCATTTCCAGATACTCTCATCCTCAGTAGTGTGCCGAAATGATGTCGTCCTTTATCGATCTCGAGTTGTCTTGTAAGTGTAATTTGGTTGCTGAGAGGAAAATGAGGAAGAAAGTGGGGCATACTGAACTGAAAATTTTATTTTTCTTATTTCTATGTAGTGGGAGGATCGGAGGACCAAATGTTGCACGCTCGTCCGGTGTACGTTGCTGCCGTTGATTTGTCGTGTGAGATACTTGGTTACTTTACTAGAAACATTTTGGCGTTATTAATTTTAATTTTTTTTATACATGGCAATTATATTTATTTGAGTTTCAGTTAGATTTATAATTGGTACTGAATTCTAGGGCAAAATTGGATCTTTTAGTTGAGATTGCAGTTTTTTTTTTTCTTCATGCAATTTTTTGTTTGGATGAAATTTCGTGAGTTTTATAATCTTGAATGATAAAAGTATTGCTTTTAAACTATTATAGTTAAGACTCAAGACCAATTTAGGACGAGAAAAATTCCAGATTTCTTATTCTGGTTCTTGACCCTTATACTTCACATGCGGAGTCCATGCATTACAGTAGTAATTATGAATATTAGGATATTGAGTAGTTATGACAGTTTAGTAAGATCACCATTTTGCTATCTCTTTTATTTTGCATTTGATGTGTGAGAAAAATGTGTGAAAAATATGTGTTTATATAGCTCGTAGAAGGATGTTCAGAAGGAAAAAAAAGTTATAGAGTTAGTACCATAGTTTGACTTTAGCTCAGGTGTTCCCTTAATGTTTTGGCAGTTGTAATGCATGATCATCACCTCTTTATGTTCATGTTTCTAGATTTCAACCTACATAAACGGGGCAAGCTTAGCCATCCTTATCACAGGTTATAATACTATTTCTTTTCTATCTGCAGCTTCAGAAGAATTTTTGGAGCTTACTAAAAGTGCATTGCAGGCAGCATTGGAAGGTTCTTTTTTGGTGGATAAAATGATTCATTGATTCTGTTTCTCCTGCTTTTTTCCCCTTTGAAGGTTGATTCTTTTCTTCATATTCTTTTCTATTGCAGCTCTTGCACCTGGGTCACTTTTTGGCCTAGTGACTTTCAGCCACAAAATAGGGTTATATGATGTTCAAGGACCTATATCTGTTGTAAAAAATGTTTTTGTCCATCAGGATACAGAGGGCATCTTACCAATCGAGCTTGAAGATGTCATGCCTTTGTTACAATTTTTGGCTCCAGTATGTATTCTTAATTTCTAGATTCCTTCATTTTTCTCCTCAGCCATTGCCTTAGGTTGAACATACGTTGTGTTTTGATTCGCTGAATGGGATACTGAGGAAATGGAATGGTTATTTTGTAAGAATAGAATTAGGAAGGGACCATGCATGTGTTTGTATGTCGTATAACCTTTGCTGTTTGAGTCTTTCACTTAGAATAGTGTTGTTTATCCTCATTTATACTAATCAAATCATGTAATTTTGCCATCACTATGTACTAGTCTTCTAAAATCAAAAACCTATGCAGGTTGAAACTTGTAAGGATCGTATTACATCAGCACTTGAAACTCTCAGACCAATTACTTCATGGGAGAGAACCCCTGGGGCAGGTCAAGTGTTAGATGGTGTGTTGATGGGTGGTCGTGGTTTTGGTGCAGCAATGGAAGCACTTTGCAATTACCTTGGATCAGAATATGGAAATACATTTGCATTAGGTGTGAGAGAAACCATAAAATTTTTCTGATTTGCAGGCGCCTTTAATCTCATTTATTCTTTTCATCACATATGTCTAAAAAATGCGGTACATGCTATTGTCTTCTCTGAACGCAACTGCAGCTAGAGTCTTTGCCTTTCTCTCTGGACCTCCCGATTATGGACCTGGGCAACTAGATACAAGAAGGTATGGTGAGCAATATGCTAGTAAAGGAGAAGATGCAGACTGTGCTTTGCTTCCTGAGCAGACACCGTTCTACAAAGATCTGGTATCTTTCATCTGAATTTTGTATTATCTCATCTTAGTCATGTGGATTGGGAAAATGTAGCATTGACAAATGTTACAGGCTGCTGTGGCTGTTCAAGCAGGTGTATGCGTGGACATTTTTGCTGTTACAAATGAGTATACAGATTTGGCATCTCTTAAATTTCTTAGCATAGAAAGTGGTGGCTCTTTGTTCTTATATGCAAATACAGATGATTCAACACTTCCTCAGGACATGTTAGTGCTATAAGTTCCTCTAATTTATTCTTTTTTAAAGATGACAAATTATATGTTTATATGGATACTTCATATCTACTTGAGTTAGTTATATGGATATTCCATTTGAGTTCTGTTATTGATCTTACTTTGTAGGTACCGAATGCTAAGTCGACCATATGCTTTTAATTGCGTACTAAGATTGAGGACATCTACTGAATTCAAGCCTGGCCATTCTGTAAGTTTTCCTCTTTCTACTTTCAAATTTTCTTACTGGGGAAATATCATCTAATAATTTTTTATTTCTCACTTCTTTCAATCCCTCCTTTTGCAGTATGGTCACTTCTTCTCAGATCCACAATATGAAAATGTTCAGCACATCATTTGTTGTGATTCTTTTGCAACATATGCTTATGATTTTGATCTCGCTAATAATGTTGGATTTTCCAGGTATTAATTACTCATTACAATTTCTTTCTTTGGCTGCCACAGTCAATATATTTTTTATTGTGGAATCTGATGGACATACATTCTGGACTATTTTGCTCTAGAATGCAGGGACTTCATCTGACATAGAATCTTATAGCTTAGTATTCTACTTTCTTTGAGTTCTTTTGATTCAATAAAATATATTCATTATGCTCAGATTTGTAATATGTAAATTGTTACAGATTATACAATGTTATTATGATTATATATTTTTTTCTCATTGTATTAGTTTCTTGCCTGCACCAGATGGGCCCACCTAAATGCTTGAAACATACTCCCTTTAAGTGTTTTGTGGTTGTGCTACCTTTTTTTGTTGATAGCAATTTGTGGAGCGTTACTGTAATACTATTTAGATATTTTAATCTCCTTTTTCCTTTGCAGACATTCTTCTGAACTACCTATAGTGCAGATTGCATTTCAGTACACTGTTGTTGTGCCCCCTGAGGAACTCTCAAGTTTAGGATTGGTGTCTTCTAGTAGGTATATTGGATAATCTGTTCTTAAATTACTCTTGCCAGATTTGAGCTTTACAATCAAACTGTGAACTGTTTCATTCCTGATGACATGGATATAGGCTCATCTGCATGATCAAGGACTGAGACTGGTTTATTATCATTCATATTAAATCTTCTTGAAGTCCAAATTATTAACCATAGTCGACATATTTTCTAGTGGGAGCTATTTTTGGGCTTAACTTGATATGATATATTTTTATTCAGAGACAAGCATTCTCTTAAACGACGAATTAGAATACGAACCCTGCAGTATGGAACAGCTCAAAATCTTAATGACCTTTATGATAGTGTTGATCCTGAACCGGTTCTATCTTTACTTGTTCACAAGGTCTGCCTTCTTTCTTTCCATCTCTTCCAGACGTGTATGCTTATGCATTTTATTTCCAAGTACCATCTCTAATTATTTATGTACATAATGTTCTAAAGATTATATTAGCCTCTTTGGAGCAAGGAGTTAGAGAGGGCAGGATGTTGCTTCACGATTGGCTAGTAATCCTCACAGCTAAATATAATGAAGCTTTTAAACATATCCAATACAAGAATGGAAGTAGTTCAATCACTGCTCAGATGGATGTTACATTCTCACAATGCCCACAACTGCAACCTTTGCCTCGCTTGGTTTTTTGCCTTGCTTAGAAATCCCCTTCTGCGCTTCCATGAAGAAGGTGTTCACCCTGACTACCGGATTTACCTGCAATGTCTTTTCAGGTATATGCCCTTCACTGCATCCACTTTCAATCGTTCTGTTGAATCTTTTGGAGGCACAAGCTTTTGAGCCTTTAAATTCACTTAACTAGTGGAAGATTTAGTCTTGAACCTATCTTTAGTATCAATATCATACTGTAAACTCATCCTAGCAGATTACTTGGGAGTTTCACTGACCTCATGTTTTAATGTTCGTCCTTGTTAATTTATATTTGATTATCGCATAAAAATCTTATGGATTTTATCCCGATAATTAACAATGAAATATTCTCCCATATACCTGGTGCAGTGCACTGGAACCAAGTTCTCTTCACCGTGCCATCTACCCAATGCTAACATCATATTCGACACCAGATAAACAAGCTTATCCTCGGCACGCACTCAGTCGTGGTGCTTTGATTTCGAGCGGGAGTCCAATATTTTTCCTTGATGCATTTACAACTCTAATTGTCTTCTACTCATCTACCGCAGACCCTAGCCTTCCTTTTCCTCCACCCCATGACTGTAAGTTCTTTTATCATTTGTTAGTGCTTTCCCACTTGCTTAGAAGTTGATTCTTAAGAGTTGAACTGGAAGTTTATCAGCTGTGATTTCTTCTGAGGCAAATAATTCTTATCAGGTTTGTTGCGGTCTACGATTAACAAACTGAAACAAGACCGCTGTGTTACACCCAAACTTGTTTTTATCTGGGGAGGGCAGGATGATGCCACAGTGTTTGAGAACTATCTTATCGAGGAGCAGGATGTGGATGGAAGTGGCCTAACCAGTGTCATGGGCTTTGTTTCCTTCCTTGAAGATATCCCCCAAAGCGTGTTGGAGTACATGAAATAGAAGATTTTGAACCGGTTCTGTAATTTGATCCCAGTGCAAATAGAAATATACATTTGGCTAGAGGCAGATGAAGCAGCGGACAAGGAATGGCTAAATGCCGAAATGGACTTTTTTTGTAGTTCAGCTCTCTTTGGTTAAAGAAGATAGAGGTGTCTCGCACACCATTTTTGAAATGAGCGGTTGTTGTCATTGTTTATACAGGTATGTTCATTTTTTTCTTCAAAGTCCTCGTTTTCATGCTCTAATACCTATCGAATATAGGTGTCAACATGAGTACTTAACAAAAAGTCTGGGTTACATGGATCATTGTACTTATTCCCTTGTTCATTTACCAAATTCCAGTACTCCCCAAACCAAATGGTTGGAGTTGGCATTAGAGTTTAATTTTTAAAACATAGATAGATGTAGGCATTGAGAAACCATTTTTTTGGTTAGAACATCAAATACATATGAACCAAGCGGTGGTAGTTGGTGTGGCATTTTTGTTCATGTTGATTGAGAATCAAAGGCAATTGGAGTTTTTAATTTGTAATTTCCATGGAACCCCCGCTTCAAATTTCTAGTGAACTGTTTGTATTCTTTGTAAGTAGGATATTGGATTATTGGATTAGATATTGTATTAAAAATGACACTATAAATATAAGAATATGTAAAAATCTATAATTACAAATTGCAAATGTATCTGAACTTGTACAGAATCTACGTATAAAGTTGCATGAAGACAATATGTACACATAATTTGTCAAATATTCTATAAATAAAATTTATACAATTTTCTCTTTTAAGTATGGAAATCTGAATGATTTAAGATATGCGATTGCATATTAAATCTTGGTTCAAATTTACAAATCAATTAATAAACTTTTACATGTTTTATTGTTTTATGCGTGAAAAGTTCCAGTTGTTAGAATCTTATCTCTGAAATTTTTGACCAAAAAGAAGATTCCGCTTATAGTAAATATGAATAATTTCTCAAAGTTCTCAACCGCTAAAATCCCTTTAGTGTTATGGGTTATTATCAAGAGGAGATCGTATTTCGACTCTAACATTAAAAATATATGATTAAATTAAACATTAACAATTACATATTTTTATTTTTTAAAAAATAATATTCTTCTTTCAAAAAAAAATTTAATAATGTCACACATGTAATCAATTATTTTGTTTATTTTACAAAAGCAGCTTAAACAAATTCATACGTGAGACTGAACCAACGAAAACCGGACGCTGGACTAATCGGCCTTAAAAAGAGAGAAAAAAACAAACAAACAAACAAACAAACGGCCTTTCCAATTATTTCAATTGCATCCATAAAGCTCAGGCCTTTTCTCTTTCAACTATCGAAGGTTTCTTACTTTCTTAGATATTTTTCCCTCCATCTACTGCTCTGGTATTTTTTCTCTCTCCAAACCCATTTATTGAACTGTTCCTATTTTTTGCTTCTTTCTCGACATAAATAATGTTTCCATTTTGGGTTTATCTTTTTCGCTCTTTTCGTTTAATGCATGACCGATTATATTGTTGAACTCCAATGGCGTTATCAATATTTTGAACTTTTAGTGGGATAAAGTGTTCTATATTCGATTAATTTAATATTTTGGTTGTTTAAAATTTTTTCTCAAAATGAGGAATTCTGCATATTACGTGTAAAAAGAACTGGGTTTACTTGCAAAAGAGTTTGTTAGTTGAGGCTTTGTATCCATTTACATTCTTTTCTACAAAGATCTGTTGAAATATGCAACAATTTTTCTTCAAATGACAGTTTTTGCTGGGGAAGAGAATGTATGTAGGGCTATGTTCTTAATTAGCATACTGGAAACAGATTCTTAGATTTCAGTTTTGTTTATTTTGCCCTCTTCTATTTTGTTCAGAAATTCACTTTTTTTTCTTGAATTCAGTAAGAGTACTGTAATAAATAAATAGATAAATCAGTGATTAAAGGCACCGCTTACATGACCCATTATCTGTTTCCTGGTAACCTTGAAGAGTGGGAGTTGGTGTTTCTTCAGTTTGTTGAATGGCATCCCCTCTATTTTTGTTGAGTTATGAATAGGTGTTGATTTTGTGGGTCAAAACATGGAAATATGGACCACGAGCTGTCGGGTTGTCTTATGGCCATGTGAAGATGATTTGTAAATTGGGTGTCAGAAGCCTAAAATATTGTTTAATGCAACATTTTGATACTAGTTTTTTTGTGTCAAGGCAGAATTACATTCTAGAGAATAAGTATGAACCATCATAGACCTTTTGAATAGACTGTGGCGTCTTAGTTATAATCGGAGTGGAAGAATGGTGTATTTTATTCCGGAACTTTTATTACTTTTGGTCCATGGTCAATGTTGTTTTACTACAGTATGTTTGGGGTTGATAGTTTAGCTCATCAAAAAGGAGATTGAAATCTTAAGACTTGTTAGAGAGACCCAAATCCCTTCATGGTTTTTTTATAGAAATTCTACTTATTCTAGAAACCAATAAAACTACTGAAATAGAAGCACAACATTAACTAAGGAAAGAAATAAAATCACAACCTAAGCCTTAATTAGAGAATCAAAATTAGCAGCCTTTCCTAACATAGATGCACCCCATAACATGTTGCTTGATTTTCCTTTGCAAGTTAACCTCTTCTTTTTTTATTTTGTATATCGGAATGAATCATGTCTGCTTATATATTTTGGTTTTGTTTTGTCATTTTACTCTACATTTTTATTGAAGCTGGATTAAGCTTAAATATGTCAATATTTTATTTTTGGACAGCAGTCCTGTCACTCTTTTTCTGATTTGAGCAAGTTCATTCTTTGATAGCTTGCACCACTTCTGAAGCCTCTTAATTATCTTTCTGAAATTTCTTTTGCCTTCCTTTTGAAATATACTGCTTAATTATTCCTTTGGTGAAAATCTTTTAACCTAGCAACTACCTTTGAGACACGGATTCAATTGAGATACATTATCTGATACTCCTTGTAGCTATCATTTTTCTCCCCTCAGTATATGTATACTTCTTTCCTTAAATTCCTCTAGCCTCTGTGCCTTCTTCTGAATTGCCTTGCAAGCCTGTTTAAGTAGATTCATATGATGCCAAAGCCTAAGGCACTTTCCACTGCTCAGTCAATGGAATCAAAAGGACCAAGTGAGCCCGAACAGCTTGTTGAGTCTGATGAGAGGGTTGATCTTGATGAAGACAGTGATCCTGAGGAGACCATGGAAGAAGAGGTGGAGTATGAAGAAGTGGAGGTAGAAGAAGAAGGAGAGGAAGAAATAGAAGAGGAAGTGGAAGAAGAAGAAGAAGAAGAGGAAGAAGAAGAAGACCTGGATGTTGAAAACGCCAATGGGGCTGATGTTTTTGAGACTAAAGTTGAAGATGGAGATGAAAAGAGGAAGCATGCTGAGCTTCTTGCTCGTCCTCCTCATGGTTCTGAAGTTTATATCGGAGGCATTCCACATGACGTTTCTCAGGAGGATTTGAAAGGCTTTTGTGAATCTGTTGGAGTAGTTACTGAGGTGCTTTTTTATGCTATTTGTGAAGAATATTTAGTTTTTTTCTTGATATAAAGACTTACATATCATACTCTATGGCAACAGGTTCGCATTATGAAAGGTAAAGATTCAACTGAAAACAAGGGATTTGCATTTGTGACCTTTAGAAGTGTAGAATTGGCCTCTAAAGCCATTGACGAGCTAAATAATGCGGATTTTAAGGTGACAAGTCTTCTTGTACATTATGTATATGCTAACATTGTCCAAACTAAAAGTGCTGCATAGCCCTCTTAACCTGAAAGGAACTTACAGATTATTAGCTGTGATATTAACTGTAAAATCAGAGATGAGTAACAATCTCTTATGTTGCACGCATGCTATTTTCGCTCTGTTTCTGATAAGTTTTATATTTTCCAATTATGTTTCTCTGGTTGCTAATATCTCTCACAGGGTAGAAAAATTAAATGTTCAATGTCCCAGTCAAAGAATCGATTGTTTATTGGTAATATACCTAGAAGCTGGAAAGAGGAACACCTAAGGAAGGCTTTGTCGGAGGTTGGACCCGGAGTTACTGGTTTGGAATTGGTAAAGGTTAGTTTAATGAACTTGTGTTTTTCTATGGAAGGCTACTGTTTTCTGTTGGTCTCAAAAGGGCTGTTTAGTGGTAATGTATCCTGGCGTATCCATTTTTGTGCTTTCAGGATATGAAGAACTTAAGTAATAACAGGGGCTTTGCCTTTGTTGAGTATTATAACAATGCATGTGCTGAGTATTCAAGGCAGAGGATGATGAACCAAGAATTCAGGCTTGGTGATAATGCTCCAAATGTGAGCTGGGCTGATCCCAAAAATGCCGATTCTTCTGCTGCTTCTCAGGTATCATTAAGTTGCTCTGTTTCCCTTCCTGGCTTCCTTCAGTCTTCTTTTCAAGTTTACGAATCCATCCATGTCTCACTGGGTACCATTTTATTCCATATTCCACTCTTTTAAGTTTGAAGCAGACACGCTTGCATTTTTGCATATCATGTGCATTGTTAACTTAGAAACATCTCATATAAAGTAATCACCTTCTCTATTAGTTCTTCCTAACTGAGGGCCATTGGCCGTTTCTTTCTGTGCAAGGAGAAAAGGTGTGTGTTTGTTAGGGGAGGCATGGGGAAAATTGACTAAATAGTTGTTTATCTCATATCTTTTGCTAGAGGTGAGCGATGGCAGTTGGCACAAATTAGGTTACTTCATTTTGACCTGGATTTCATGGGTTCAAATAACAGAAACAGCCTCTTCACAAGTGACTGTAAGCTGTGTACATTTGGCCCTCTCCAAACCCCATAATGCAGGACTCTCTCACACTGGGCTGTCCCTTGTCTTTGATAGCTTTAAAAACTGTTAATTTCTTTGTCCTGTTCTATGTCATTGCATGATCATTTCCTATGCCAAGTATTTCCTCCACATAGGTGAATCACTTTTCCTTTCTGGTGGTCATTACCTTGATTGGAATTTATTTTTTTGTGTCTTCCTAATCATATTTAGGAATTGTTAATCTGAAGTTAGCCTACCTTAAGCAGGTGAAAGCAATTTATGTAAAGAACTTGCCAAAGGATGTCACACAAGATCAGTTAAAGAAGCTATTTGAACATCATGGAAAGATCACGAAAGTGGTTCTACCTCCTGCAAAACCTGGACAAGAGAGAAATAGAATTGCTTTTGTTCATTTTGCAGAGAGAACTTGTGCCATGAAAGCTCTGAACGACTCAGAAAAATATGAACTGGATGGTGATTACTGAATTCTTATCCTTTTCGCACTTGTATTTTCTAAATCTAATCTTGAGTTTTATTATTCTGTTTTTCAGGTCAAGTTGTGGAATGTTCTCTTGCAAAGCCACTAACAGATCAAAAGACTCCTGGGGGTTCAAGTTCTCAGAATTCACGTTTTCTTCCTAATTATCCACCTCACGTTGGGTATGGTCTTGTCGGTGGTGCCTATGGTACTCTAGGTCCAGGATATGGTGTTGCAGGCCTTGCACAGGTGAGAGATTTTTCTCTGCATGTACCAATGCATGTATGACTGCTTCTATATCTTCATTATTTTTTCTCAATACCCTGCATGTGATAATTAATTTTCATTTTCAACCTCTGCATTTGACCCATGCATGTCGATTATATCCTTGTTAGTTATTCAATCTTGCCCCGTGGCTTATCACTGTGTTTTTTTTTTGTTTTTTTTTTTTGCCATGCTTCTGTCTGAACCCAATCTTTATCTAGTTTAGTTTAGAAGAATCATCATCATTACAGCAGTCTCAGTGAAGTAGGTTCTTTGGATGATATATTGGATGTGGTCCTACATTTGGCATTTATTGTTAAAAGCTCTATGTTTTTGAAGTCTTGATCTTGTTTTAGATTGGTTTTGCTTTTGTATACAAGGGTTTCTGCCCCCAGAGAGAAAATACATTTAAAAATCTTTACCTGCATCTTGTTTCCAATTGAATGGCTATAATTGCTTGAAGAAATGGGGAAAGAGTTAGATTGACCTTTTACCTCCAATTCCCACATGATGGATGTCTTTAATTGTTTTCATGTTAATTTCATCGTTGAACATAGTTATAGATGTAATGAACAGCGTGTTTTGTGGTGCCTGCAAGATCAACACAATATTAGATAATAGAATGCTCTCAATCTCCTTAGCATCATTATGTTTACTCGTTTCATGAGGTACCAAGATTTAATCTGATATAAGAATTTATGTCACCTACAGCCATTAATCTATGGAAGTGGACCAAGTCCAACTGGCATGTCAATGATGCCAATGCTTCTACCTGATGGCCGCATTGGATATGTGCTGTAAGTTCAATATCACTGTTTTCTTTTCAATATTATGAACTTTTAAAAGCTATTTCCATAAAATGTTTGGTCAATGTCATATAAAATGACCATGAGTGGACTTGCCTATTGGTTTCTGAAAGCGAAGAGCCAATTGGCAATGGATTTGTAATTGTTGAGGAACATACCTAGATTGAATTGGTTAGCATTTTCTTTAGGGGTCTTTAACTGATGCAGGGAACATTGATGAAAATGAAAAAGAAAAAGAAAATTCCAATGTAAAAGAACTAAACACTTTCTTTGTCTCATCTGAATGTCAAAACATGATTTATCATAATCGGTAAACAGAAAAGGAGTTTTATTTCCTTTCTTCTGGTTTTTTGTTCTCTTTGTTTTTTGGTAATTTTCATGCCGGAAAAGATTATACGTCAGTGACATTCTATTGTTGTAATCTTATAGTAGGATATACCTAATGATTTTAAACCATTTATCGTCCTATTAACGCAGGCAACAACCAGAAGCTCAACTTCGAAGCCCACCTCCACATCAGAGAAATAGTAAAGATAGTGGGAGTTCAAACAGGGGAAAACACAGCAATGACGGCCGGTGGTATCGCCCCTATTGAGTGCTTATTATATTAGGTTGTTTCTGTGGTAGATGGAGGGTGTATTTAAGCATTATCCGGCAGTGATCAGTGACTGTTATAAACCAAACTATGATTGTCAATGAAAAAAATATACTTCATTTGATGATTCTGTCATATTTGGGATCTTTATTAATGAGTCAAGCAAGAACATTTAGCTCTGAGGCTTAATATTTTATTCTAATATAGTAATTATGTTATTTTTTGTGCAATCTGGTACCGTATTTAATAAAAATTAAATGTTTTGGTATCCAAATATAATGGAACTAATAATTTTTAGTATTCAATTGGAGATTTTAAGGTTGATTTGAAGAAAATTAATTGTTAATATTATTAACTAATTATGAATTTTTCATTATATATAACTTAAATTCAAATTAAACATTAAAAAATTAACTTGGTTATGTGTAATTTTTATCAAATAGTGTACCATAAACTTAAATTCCAAGTTATGTATTAAGATTATATTTTTGCCCTTAAAGAATTGGGTTTAATTTGAGAGTACCAAACGAACCATGAAATCCATTGAAGTTAGCTAAGGTAACTCAAAAAGAGAAAGGTTGCGATCCAAACATGGATTTACAGCAATCTCAAAGGGAAATGAAAAATATATGGAAACACTTAATGGGGATTACAATTCCCATTTTACCAACAATATTATTCTTGATTAATCACTCACTTCCATGATTTTCCTCTTCTTCTTCATTATCTTCTTCTTCGTCTTGTTCTTGTTCTTCTTCGACTTGTTCTTCTTCTTTATGATTATCCTCTTTCTTTTGCTTGGTTTTTGTTCCATTTTTGGCAGACGAATCCTCTATTTTCCTCCTCTTTTTGACCTCATTTTCCTTGGCTGCTCCACCCTTTTTCCCAGCATTCTTCTTCCTGAACTCTGCAACAAATTAATAAAACCCAACCCACCCATCAATCGTTTCCCATTGTTCATTTACCCTAAACCCCAAACAAAATCATTTCCAGAGAAACTAACCAGCAAGCGAAGCCCTCAGAGGTTTAACAAATTCCGAGAATTCAATTTCTTCAAGTGCTTTAAACACATCCTCCGCATTCATTGTTTGCCTCTTCGATTCCTTGCATATGTCATTTGCCCTGCCAACACATAATCAAATCAAATAAATTCACCAGAAAGGTTTTTCTGTTGTTGTTATAAACCCTAAATCAATCATCAAACATTTTGGGCATTTTATTTTAAAACTTACGTAGCGGAAAGGTAATGGATGAAGATGCGAGCGCTTTCGGTGAAAGCGAGGTGGGCGTCTTTGTGAACGTTAAAGTCGTAATCCGGTGAACACTCAGAGAGCTTCTCCTTCACCACCCGTCGCACGATCGCCTTCGGCAGCTCTTCCGCCTCCGATACCACTTTCTCCATTTCCCTCTCTCTTTTTCTTTTTTTCTCTTTCCTTTCCCCAAGAAAATTTGGTTTTGGGGGCAAATTGTTTGCAATTTGCAAAGCCAGTGCCAATTGACAGAGAAAAAAAAGAGGGTTTTGGTTCCCGCCATTGCTTTCAGGCATTTTAGGCTGTTGTTAATGGATCCAACCCACTTTACTCTGGCCTGCTCCTTGGGTTAGCCCCCGCAGTTTTTTTATTAATTACTTAAATTTTTACTTTTATCAAATTACTCATTTCAATTTTTAAAATCCGAATACAAATATAATATAATCATAACACATATTTAAGAAAATAAAGTAAAGTGTATTTTACATTAATCAAGACTCAAACTTACATATCACCACATATATATGAGTGTCCAATTTAAATACACAAAATTTAAGATTTTAATTATAATTTAATTTGTCCCTAATTCATTAGTCATCTCAGCTTAAAAAAAAAAAAAGTCTATCTCAATATGGAATATTTACATTTAGTTTGTAAAAGAAGATTATGAATATTTTATGGAGAATTTAGATTTATTTTGAGAGTCAAAATGACACATTTCACAAGAAAAATGTTTGTAATTTCCAAGAGGCGAGGCATGATCACAAATCTAGGATCGGTCCATGTGAAATTAATTACCCAATGTAATAATATCTCCCGTTTTAGAACTTTGCAAAACTACTGCTTTAAATATTAAAACAAAACAATCCTTACTTGGTGCTTATAAACAAACATCAGTACTGTATTATCAACTTTTTGCATTTAATTACTCAATTATTACTATAATGGTATATGAATCACATCCATTCCATTTATCATTTTAAAAAATAAAAAATAAAAAACTTTCTTTTTGCATTACATTAGTGATGTCTTAATTATACTTTTTCCTTTCTACGTATATTACCCTAATCAATACATTAATTAAAAATTCCCATAAAAACTCCCCTTCTTTTTAAGTATACCTTCAATAACGTGATTAATTTAACATCGTTATCACCAAAATAGTAAAATCTCGAGCATTTGATTTTGCTTGGATTGGCTCAAGGATTTGGGATTCAACCCTTGGAGATAGGGACTTCATAACCACGACATTTTATTAAATATAATAATTCTCAATTTTTATCATTTTAATATAATATGATTTTATATTCAATCTTAACTAATTCATTATTTGCTTTTAGTTATTAAAAAATTAAAAATAACCCATCATCCACCCATGTATACATACGAATTGCATTGCTTTCTTATTTTTGTATCGTATTGAAAATACGAAGGAAAAAAGAAGAAGGGAAAAACAAACTTTACAACCAAATAGTGTATTCAATTAAACTTGGACCCAGATAAGGAATTGTGAACTTTAACTCTCTCTCCATCAAGTACATAATTTAGGAATTTTTAATTACTAATGTACAGAGTGAAAAAAAAAAAAGTATCAGATTAAGTGAAGACAATAAAGTTCTTAATGTTGCTTATATAACGATACTAAATACAATCTATTTTGGTATACAACAATATTTCCAACCACTTTAGTGTAGACAACAACATCAAAACCATTTTTTTTATTAAGAATTTTTGTTAAAGAATCTATATATATTTGACTTAAATTCAACTATCAACTGTTAGTGATTTTCTCTGTCTTGGCAATAGTCTCCTGGAAACTACTCATCCCCTGCTGGCAAATCAACCAACCAACCATCAATCATATGTTAAAATGAAAAGGAAAAAAACAAACATCAAATCAAAAGTTTTTGTTGTTTACAATAATTCAGTTATTGTCTCATCATGGATCTTTTGTCTTTAGGATGTAGATTGATGTTGTTTCAGTATCATAATTTTTACATGATCTCTGCAGAACAAAAGCATAATTTATGTCTTTTCGATTGCAAATTCTAAACATTGACAACATGGATGCGTGATTAATGTTGACAGAAGGCTAAATCTAGTTTCGTTCTACCTCTATCAGATATAACACACACACACACATATATATATCTGACATGAGAAAAAGAAGAAAAATTACGGGAGTGTAACATTAAATTTTCAGGTCGGCTAAACAATTGTATTTGAACATTTTCAGGTAAGATTGTCCAACCAAACCAAGGATCAAAAGTTTGATGTTGTTGCCAGGTTGGTCGGTAGGTTGAATGGTCAAAAAAATGGATCCATCTGTCCATCTTATCCATTGGCTACGCTGATGCAAGATTTACATAATTCAAAAAGGCGTGGTCCATGAAGTTGAAAACCACCACGCTACGTCTATTTTATTTGATGATCACTGTTAAAACAAATTTATCTTCAAACATCTATTTTATATTTCTTAATCTAACCTAACAATGTAGTACAGTAATTATGTGATTTGGAATGTTTCATATGAGAGCTTAAATGAATCCTAATTTTTGCCTTGTATGAAAAGACCCACAATTTGATTGAAAATGGCATGGATTTAGACACTGATACAAACAAAAGCTGATGCCATTATTTCTCCTTTTGGGAAAAAAAGTAGAGAGAAACAGACAATGAAGAAATCGTGTTTAGAGATAGAGCTCAACCGCCTCAGATTTTAAATTTTGGATGTTTTCTGGTGAGAAAAAGGAAGGGGAAAAAAATAAAGGGGATAATGTGAGTAATGGCTGGCTGCCACTAAAACTTTATTATAGCTGAAAACAAAGGAGTTTGCTACCATATTGATTCACATGCATGATTTAAACCTTCGCAACTTGACATAAGAAAGATGGAGACCCATTACCATATTATAAATGAACAATATATATGTTTGTGCGTGTGTTAGGAATTGGAGTATTTCACACCAGCCGGTTGGTGCATATGTGGAGCTGACACCACTATCTAAAGGGGTCTTGTTTATGGTTACCATGGGGGTTGAAACCTTACAAGAAAATGCTTCCAAATTCTTTTCTTTAATCTTTGGACACAACCCTGAAATCTAAATACTTAAACTTCAACTACCCCAAATCCCAAGTGTGATGAGTTCTCAAAGGGTTAGAAAGAGGGTCAACAGCATGAAAAACACAAACTTTGCCAGCACATCATATGAGGACGCTGTTGCGGTCCAAGTTCATGAAAGAGACATGAGTTGGCAGAAATCAACTAATACAAGGCCTAGACTCTAGCGCAGCGTACAACCATCCATCCATCCATTCTCACATGGAATGGATCATAGAGTCATGGCCTCACATGTATGTGCACATGGATCACATTGCTACTTAAAGAAATAGGGATGAATAACATTAATAATTATTAATTAACGTGTGCTGTAACAGTTAAAAAAGGCTTTGAATATCTCACCTGAAAGTTTCATCTTCTCTGCAATTTGAATTACCACCAGCAATACTGTTTTCCCTTAGGGATACCCTATTAACTAGCCAAATTCACACCTTTTCAAGAGGAGATTAAGTATGCTATAGCCAAGACCAGAAGAAGGCAGATAGAGAATCCCTGCAAAAAAAGAAAAAGGAAAGAAAGATCAAAGTTAAAAGAGATTTAATGGAGATGTCATCATTTAAATAACGTGCTCTAGTTATTGTCAAACCAAGAAATGCTTTCCTTACATTATTTGTGGTAGCTGATGAATATATCAACTCAGGAAGATAACCCTGAACTCCAATGTTATAAACTGGGGTACCATCAGGATAGAAGAGGCCATAGTTCCTCTCTGATGTTGGACCAGGCTTTTGATTCTCATTGAAAAGAGCAAACACATATATGTCAATTGGGACATTGGGTTTTGCCGGTGTGCCTTGTTTCTCTTCTATCCTTCTTAATAAATTACCGTTGTACAACCCAGCATTCTCTGTTGTAGCTCCTACTTCATTTTCATCCCCTCTGGAAGGCCAACCTGTCTCGGAAATCCGGACTTCAATATCCGTATGCCCCATTGCTTTGATAGCTGAATAAACAGCATCAATTTGAGCAAACAGCATATTATCATATTTCAGATTGGTATTTGGATCCATTGTCCCTTGGTTCGGTTGGAAAAGCACATAGTTTAATGGCACCTCATTTGGTTTATCCTTGTAGGCGAAATACGGATACGCATTGATCAAGAATGGCGACTTGACCTGAGCATGAAAGGTCAAAATACCATGTAGATATTCTCCGAGATCTTGCCTAAAAGCCCCGGCCGAAGGAGGGAACGACACGCTTAAGATATCGAGCGAATGCGCGGTAGTAACGGTTACTTGTTTATCAAGGCCAAGATTAACAAGGGTATTATAAACTGTTTGCATTGCTGGAAGGAGATTAGACCATAGCTGATAATCATAGGTTTTGTAGACCTCATTCCCCACAGTGATGCAAGTGATCTTGGTGCGAGTAAGGTAGGGTTGAACTCGCTGTTGAATCCAGTTTTGGGCTTTTATAGGATCAGTCATGTTTTGAAGGTACTCATTCCCTAATCCAATAATGAATTCAACATTTGTGTTGGCGAAAGCAAGAAGAACATTTGGATCTGCATCATAGAGTTTAACTCTGCTAATATTGAGGGATCTGAGGAGGTATGAGACACGGGCTGGAGATGGAAGATTGTTTGCAATTTGGCCATAGTTGATTCCAACTTCAAGACCAAGGGTTTGTACTGATGAATCTGGAAACCAGAGAAATAAAAGTGAATCAAAAGGTACTACAAAGATAAAGGAAACTTCAAATTTTGAAAAAGAAAAAAGAATACCCAGAAAGAAATAGAAGAAATGGGTAAGAAATGAGTAATTAAAAAAAAAAGTAAGAAATTAGTATCAAGTTAAAAGAATATGATAATTCATTTAAAAATAAGTGAAGACGGCTGAAATAAAATTTTCAAATTAAAAAGAAAATCCCATCCAACTCATGCATTAAAGCGTAGTTTATTGGAATGGAAACATTTATTACCTGTAAATGATCACTTCTTATATGCAAATGAATTGCACTAAGCTCAAACAATAATTAAAGAAACAATCATGCATGATTTATTTTGCATGAAAATTGAAAAAAATAAAATTTAAGATATTGAGATGTCATGATTTTGAAACTGAAAACAGAAACTTGGTTTTCATTCCTCTGTAAACGAAAAAGATAATGGCCATAAACTTAAGAGCTAAACCAAAAAAAAAGAACTCTGAAACATTAACAAAAGCTCTCCACCATATTTTAAAAAAAAAAAAAAAAAGAGAAAATGAAATCGGACAACAATTGGAAGTTGAAATTTGAAGAATAATAGAGACCTGAGAAACTGAGAAGAACCAAAAGCAGTGTAAAGAGAAGAGAAGAAGAGGCAGCCATAACTAATCAAATCTTGGCTTAAACCAAGACCTTAGCCGACACTTTCAGTGACGACGTATCATCCGCCACTAAAACGCTCTCGCTCGCTCTCCCTCTGTTTCTGTTTATAAATGCATAATCCTCTCTGTTCAATCTGTTTCACCAACGTACTCTGTTTTCCTAATAAGAAAACGTGAAATCCAAATCTGCTGCTCCCCATTCCATATCCCTACCAGTGCCCCATCTGTCAAAACAAGCCACGTGTCAATTTTATGCTTCATTTACGTTAACGCAATGATGGAAATATAATTACGAATACATATAAAAATATATATCTTTTTAGTCGTATTTAGTTGAAAGACTATACTTATATGATAATTTTTTACCTCGTATTTAATAGTATAATTATATAATTATATCATTTTAGATTTTAAAATATTAATTATTACAAAAAAAAAAACATCAGAAGCACTTGAGAAAAAATTGAGTAATAAAATTTTAAATTGTATGTAATAAGTTAGTTTAAAAAATTTGACAATACAATTAATAATAAAATTAACTAGAAAAAGAAATATTTTATACAATTTACTTGCATTTAATAATAATAAAATTTGTTTGCTCTAGAATTTTATATTTGATGGTCACTAAACAATTATAAATAATTAATAATAGATATTAGTAATTTAGTTAAAGATTTATCTGTCAAAATAAAAACTTATTATAGTTAATAAAAAATTTAGATTATTTTAATAATATTATAGCATATACTTATATTTTAGAAAATCAAGTATTAAAATATATCCTAAGATTAAAATACTATTATTATATAAAAATAAAAATTTTATATTTAAATCATGTACAAATATTTTTGGAAATGCATAATTAATTAGATTTGAAAGTAATTATTTATAATTATTTATTTAATTACTTTAATTCTTACTCTTCCCTATATATTCGAAAGTGTCATTGAGATTTTCTAATTAAATTAAACTCAATAAATTTCACTAATTGTAATTGTTACTAAAATATATCCAATATATAATTACAAATAATTATACTTAAATTAAAAAAATAGTTTAATTTTTTTAAAGCGTACGCTTACGGAAATTTTAATAAATGATATTTTTACCCAATCCGTTTTATCTTTTATAACTTTTTAAAATATTTTATTTATTATATTTTTGTACACGTGAGTAACAATTCTGTTTTAATATTTCACCCTATCATATAAAAGATAAATAATTGTTGTTTCGTACCAAAAAGAAAAAGATAATTGTTGTTAGTTTTTAAAGTGGAATACTTTTTGTAAAGGAAGAGTGTAGTTATTTATTTAATTTTTTTAATTTTTCAATGTATATATTAGAGCGAGTCCAATAATTAATTTTTCGTATTTTGTAGGTTTATTAATTGATAGATACTAATCACGAGTTTTAAAACTACTTTATACCAAAATCAATGATCAAACTTTCCACCATTAATTAAGGTAAAAAAAATTTACCATTTCACTTAACTCCCATAAATTTTTTTATTTTTATTTTTTAGTTATATTCCAAGTGGGTTAATTTAGTTACTGATTGCATGGCAAAAATGTACAAGAAATGGGAGCCCTGAGTTGCAGCAGTTCGAGATCCTTTATCCCCTGATTAATTTTTGCTAACACTTGCTCTCTTTTATTCTTAAAAAAAAAATCATATTTTTTATATTTTTATTTTTAACTGAATTGATATTCCTCTCCATTAATCCAATTAACAGTTTAAATATGATAAATTTTAACACTTACAGATTTTTTTTAGGGGTAATAGACTGTTGGCAGATTTCAGTATTTATATTTAAAGGACAATGATTTAATGCATTGACACTGAAAGTTTTAATTTCAATATTGGGTTAGGAAATCACCATCTATCTATAATTGATGTTTAATAAATAAAAAAACATATGATAATTTTTTTATTTTATTTATAAAGTTATATTATTTTTTAATCTTAGTGTATTGAATAATAATCTATATTTAAATATATTAGTATTGTGACACTGAAAAATAAGAATGACATAAAATTTAAGCAATAGATTATTTTTCGAAAAGATAAGTTTTATTGATAATGTAATAAAAAAAAAGGGTATATGAAAAAGAGAGAGACAATTATTGATAAAATTTGTACACAGTTATGGGTTTTAATTTACTACAATATTTGTGTATACTTAATTATCATGAAATTTATATTAATATAAATATTTACAATAACCTCTGAAAATATATTACAAGAAAAAGTGAAGCAACGTAAAGCGGATATAAATATTATAAAAGCAAATGTTTTTAATGTCCGCAAACAATTGAGTGAAGATAAATTATGTAAATGGTGAGATTTGTTTAAACAAAATAACAATATAAATGGCACGTGACTTTTGTTTTGGGATACGAGGCGCCTTTGGAGTTTGGATAAAAAAAAGGGCACCTATTTTTTTAATAATAATAAAATTTTAGGGGGTTTTAGTGGGTAGTAGATTCCAATTCCCGTACACGCATTACCGACATATCTACTTGATTTTACATATTTATCCCTCTTCTTATATTTTTTAAAAATTACAAAATGGCATCAGCTAGCTGTTCTGGTCTATATAGGGGATTAAATTAGTATTGGCTTCACTTCTCTTAGGTATAATAACTAGAGAGGTCTGTATTTATTTTATTTTAAATATTTTTTATATCAATTTTTTTTATGTCTTATTACTATTCAGACTGTCATAATGAAAGATGATATGTATTAAAATGTACTTAAACTTATGTCATATTAATTATTACAATAACAATATCAATTGAATTAAAGTTCAATTGATATTTTTATATCTATTTTTTTGTATAAAGTATACTTCTACACATAACCCCCCTCTCATTGTTTTTAGAATTGGATCAAATCAAGTAATAAGATTAAGAACCGATTGGGGAAGTAGTTCAAAAAAATGGTGTTGGATGGGTTAAATTGCAAATCAATACTAAGTAATTAAACTAAACTAAAATATCAATTGAGCCAATAGTTGAATTGATTTTCTATTTTTTAATTTTTTTTAAAAATCTTTTTATCCTTTCTTAATCTCCTAGTTCAATTTTAAAAAACTTTGCACTCCCTTCTTTTTAAATAGGAAAAAAATACATATTTTGATACACTCGTATCTATGCATACATGATTGTTATATTTAATATTTTTAATTTTTTAAAATTAAGTAAATATTTACACATAATTCTTAAAAAAATATTTAAACATAAAATATATATTTTTATATTATATTATTATCTTTTTATCTTTTTAATAATTTATATATACAAAAATAAAATGAAAATTTGATATAATAGAATAGTTCAAGACAAAACAAATAATAATCATAATTATTTCATATCCACTATAAAAAAAGTTCACCAACCTTGTGATACATCCACTTTTCAAAATAAAATAAAAAATACTTTAAATCGAACCAAATCAATTTAAAATTCATCCAATTTTGTAACCTCTGATACATATTCATTACATTATTTTGAAGCTAATATAAATTACTAAATATTGTGTTTTTCAAATACATTGAGGAATTAAGTAAATTAGCCGGAACTGAATGAAATTTGATACAGCAGCCGTATGCTTTATTTGAGCTTCAAAAGTCAAAAAGTATCAAAATAATAATATAATGATGCGTTTACGTGTAAAACTTAACTGGTACGAGTATTCATATTACAAGCACACAAATCACAATCTCCCTGTTTTAGTTATTATGTATTATTCTTCTCTACACGATCATACAAAAACAGTGCTACCTTTATATATTTAAAAGAAATCAAGACTGGGAATATTAATGTCTCACGTTCTTGCTAATTAATGAACAGTTTATTTTACTAATGAATAAAGTTATTAACATAAATATAAAAAAACAGATCCAATCAGACCCACACACGTGGCAGATCATGTACAGGTGTCAGATAGGGAATCTTTCATTGGATTGGAGGAGATTGGCTGGCAAACAGCAAAAAAAAAAAAAAAAAAAAAAAGGAGGAAAAGTGACATTTCCCAGGGGTCTAAAAAGTGATACGGGCAAGGCAGGCTAGCAAGGTCGGACTCGGATTTGAAAACCAAATTGTTCGATTACCCTTGCTTTTGTAAAACATTTTCAAAATAAAATATTACTTGTGCTGACGCGAATCTAAGTAGAGCGCACGCGTTAACCACCGCCATCCTCAAGCTGGTCGGCTGACACCTAAGCATTTGCACGTGTCCATTTTGTTTCCTTGTTTTTCTCCAAAATTACCCTTCACATTAGAAGGTTTTCTTTTTGCCCTTCTTTATTTTTAACATATTAATTTATTCTAAAAAAAATGTTTTATTTTTCTAATTTCACAATAACTTTAAAAATATTTATTGATAGCAAGACATTGTTTAATTATTATTCTGTCCCTTTACTTAAAAACAAGCGAATATTAAAATACATTCCTAAAAAACATGATCAAAACACGGACTACTTAATTAACTTTGAATTTTTAGAATTTTATGGAAAACACAAGAGAAAAAGTGTTTCTATCCCTTAATCATTTCTCAGTAAGATAGTTTTTATATTATCCAAAATAAAAAGTGAAAAAGGTGATATAAATTAATTTGAGGATTCTATTTATAACGTCATATTTACCTCTTTCCATGAATTAATTTTGGATTGAAATATTTAACATAGAATCCCTATTCATCTCTTTTCTGCTGCAGAAGATGTAAGAAATCTGATATGGCTAAATTCTAAAAAAGATGGAATTATTTTGTTTAATTATTTAAACAAGTTGAAATTATTTTATACATTATTCTTTAATCTTGTATTATTAGGTGATCTGAACCCCTAAAGTTAAGCCTTTTTTCAAGACTTTGGATGAAACAAATTTTATATATGAATCAATATAACAATGCTAAAAATGACATTATTGTAGCTACACCATATTTCACCTAAGAAAAAGACACTTATATATTTTTGCTGTTGAAAAGCCTAAGGTATAGCCAACTTTTTCCTTTTCTTTCCTAGATATACACTTTTTAGTACCAGATTCATAGTAAATTAGACGATACCATTTCATTAAAAAATATTTTTATTTTTTGATTTATTAAAAATTAAAAATATAAATTATTATTATTAAAAATGTGTAATTAGTATATCAAAATAAATCTAAATTTTTTTATACGAGAAATTGATAGAAGATAAAAGTGGAAATAAAATGGTATGACCCACATTCAAAAAGAAAAAAGTGTGCTTAGCTCACTCATTGTGAGAGAAAGTGATAAGTCGTCAATTCCCGTCGTTCATAATACTTTTCATTGAGCACTCATTTGATTCTAAGTCCATCATCCACTTTCCTTCACTTTCTTTTATGTTGCTTTGTATGTAATTTTTCAATCCATTTTGTTTAGAAAAGGGCAAGACTTAAATTAAGTATCCAAATGTGAATTATCAATAGCCAATAGGTGTTATTTTCAAGTGTCATAAATGTTATATATTTATAAAAAAAAATAACATATTAATAATTTAATTATCTATACATTCTAGATATATATTTTTAGGAGAAACAAAGAGCATTAATCGAAAACAATGAAATCATACAAACTCTATTAGTAAATCGCCATCTAATTGTAAAATCTCTTGCACTGAAATTAGAGGATCCTCAAAAAGCTAACATTTCGCCATTCAATCAGCAGCCATATTTTGAGATATAAGAATGTGATGAACTCTTGTCTTCCAATTCCTCTTAAAGTAAATATTAATTAAACATAATTCAACTAGGTTACTACTGGTAGCACTACCTGTAAGAACGGACTGTACAAGTAGTGCATTGTCGCATTTAATCTCTAACTGTCTGTAACATTTCTCCCATGCAATATGTAAACCTTCAAGAATAGCTCCAACTTCTATACCAAAGACCGTTTCCTTACTAACTTTCAAGGAGTACCCGCATATACATTTTATATATATTCATTTAAAATATGTTGGATTTAGTTATTATATCATTGTTTTTTTCTTTAAAAAAACCCTTACAATATCACTCCATTGTAAAGTTGAATTTCGAAAATATACAAGTGGTGGTGATAGCCCAAAATTACAAAAAGCCTAGAAGGAGAAAGATAACTTTTTAGAACCTTTCCGTATCATATTTAGTGAGATTGAGATAAATGAAAAGGTGATTTTATCACTCCTTCTATATCTTCTTCTATCTTATATAAAAGTTAAGCAAAAACTTTGGTCCACATCCTCAACTTTGTCTCATACTCTTTTTCTTTTTGTTTAGCTTATAATAATTTGAGGTCTACTGCTTTTGATTGTTTTTTTTCTTTTAATACAAAAGAAGCAGCAATCTCAAAATAAAAGATTCGATGTTGAAAAAAGATAGAGAAATAGAATGGAGTGGTTCCAATTGTAAATGTCTATACAAGTTTTGCTTATTGTAAGCCCAATATGGAAATTTGCTTTTCATTCTTCAACGTTTAGGAACTAAGGGCCTTTTAGCAACAAGCCCAAGTCCTTTTCTTCTCTCTTCAGCATCAGCAGCCTCAAATAGGCCGAGAAAGATAATAAAAAATAAAAAATAAAAATCGATTCGAACAATATTTTATTTGAATGTACTCAATTTGATTGACCGAATTGAATTTTGTTTTTATTTCATTTTGGGACCTGTAGCCTGTTACTAGAGATAATATTGGCAGGTCCAGAGGTCGTCAAGTCGTCTTCAACCATGGCAATCCAGACATTCAGCACAAATTAAAAAGCTTTATATCCTCATTGGTACCAAGTTTAGATGAGTCCATAGACAACAACTGAGACCGTAATCATTTCAGACCACAAACTACTTAGAAAAGATCGGTTTCCTTGTGGGTGTGAATTTCACAGTCTGAAGTTGGGTACGCAACACAAGTCAGCAGATAACCTTCCTCCATTTGTTTATCGTCAAGGAAAGAACCATCAGATTGATCCACAGAACCTGAAATCATCTTCCCGGCACATGTGCAGCAAGCTCCAGCTCTGCAAGAATATGGTAACTCGACCCCTGCTTCCTCAGCTGCATCTAGAATGTACTTATCATCGGGGCCCTCAAACTCATTCACCTCACCTTTTGGTCCTACAAGCTTAATCTTGTAAGTTGCCATTGAGGTTCTGAAATTGGAGGAACATTTCAAGCCAAAAGACCTAGAGATGCTTTTAACAGATCCAAGAGATGTTGGGGCTTTGACAATAGCACTTGAAAATCGTTCGGGAATTACAACTTTAACAATGCAAGGGGAAGTAAGGCTCAAAGTAGTCATCTTCACTCCTGAATCCAAGTAATATTTTAGATTCTTTAACCTTACTGATGATTATATCTATATTCAGACAATTACAGTCATACAAGAGTCAACCAGGATGACCCTGCCACCAAATGACAAAGACGAAAAGATGGAAACAAAACCAGAAAAAAGCTAAACAAATGACATTAACTAAAAAAGGGTGAACTAGACCAGTCTGCTAATGTTTATACTGTCAATTCCGAGACAACGACATTAAATATAATTGCTTAATAGCAATAATGAAAATTTGTTTTTGTTTTTGTTTAGACACTGTTCTTTAGAGACTTTTAAATGACTGAAAATTCTTAAGGACATGATCAAACTTGTACCTTGTTAATGCTATAAATGAAAAAGGAATCATATCATCCATTTCTGTATTAACAAGACAATTAATGTCTGGAGCGCTATGAGAAGAGACTAGCTAAGGGCTCCCTGCTCTTCACTCGAGGCTCCATACTTTGAACAAATTGACAAAATATTCTTAGAAATGAATTTATCTGACATGAATGTTTTATGGTGCACCTTCACAATAAGACCAAAACCAAACCAACATCGGGTGAGCTACAAGAACCAGGATGGAGAAATATTTACATTTGGGTACACGAATCATACTCATTCAATCATTCTATTCCATCACTATTCGTATAATTATTTATCTCCTTCATCCATGAAGGTTTTGGTCTCCCTTTCAACCTATTATTTCGATCCACAGTCGATTTGCTCTAGAAGAACAATCAAAGGCCAAGAGTCTTTACAACAAAGATTAAAGAAACTGAAATGCACTGAAAGCAAACCAAAGTAGGGCTGTTGTTAAATGCTTAGTCTACTTATAACCCCAAAATTTTCTTCTCTCTCCATCCCAATTTGAGCAGGCTCAGAAGTCAATATCAAGGACCACATTTTAAGAATCATCAAAAGGCAGAAAAACAAGAATTAACATGAAAGACAAAACAAACTAGGAAAGTCACCAAGTTACACTAATGACTTAACCTACAAAAATTGTTACTTGAACTTTCCTCAGGTTTCTATCAATATCATGTCGGAAGAACCCCTTTTACCCTCTTTGAGTTTAAAGTTTCAAGTTTTTTTCCAAAATGAAAAATAGAAAACTTTCATTGGAGCCTATAAAAGGAAAGGCAATGCCATACATCTATCATACATCTTTCCAGAAAAATAGATCGCAATTCAACCAATATACCCAAACTTTAAAAAGACAAAAGAAGAAGAAGACAGAGACATCAGAAACAATACCTCAAAAGTATTGGGGGTAAATAGATCGCAAACAAAAAGATGAGAGATGTAGTCGCAAATATTAAAAAAGATAAAGAGGGCTTACTGAGGGAATTCGGGCAGCGGAGAAAATGAGGAGGATCCAAGTTGTGAGTCTTAAAACCTAAAAATAGTGATTATATCTATATATTGAGAAAGTTGGCGGCTTCGGCTATAGGCATGTGGGGGTTGGTTTTGGCAGGCAAAGGGCTTTTCTAAATCAGCTAAAAAGGGCGCCCCTAAGTTCCAAAACCAGCCTAAACCCTAGCCCATGGTTTATTTTCAGAATTTTGAATGCAACCATTTGAAAATTTATTACGCCTAAATAAAATGGATATATAGTTATGGATTCGATTCATGGAATTTAATTAACCTAAAAAAATTTTGGTTAAAATGTTTTATACTTTTAGTAAATTTTAAATTTATTTTTGTAATTTTATTTTTAAGAATTTAATCTCTTTATTTTTCAGATTCAAAATTTAGTCCAACTATTAATATTTAACAGTGTCAACAATCAAATTTGATCTTTGAAAAATCCCAAAACTGTGAAGAGCATAGGAGCTTACAACATATTTGAACCTTAATATTTTTATTAAAGTTAACAATGTGTTAATCATATTTTAATTACGTCAACAAGTGTTAGATTTAATGGTAAGACATATTACATTTCAAATATGAGATGCAAATTCAAACTTTAGAGACAACATTCTTAAAAGGGATAACCATGAATTTTATAACATGGACAATAAAATAGACATGTAAGATAAAAAAAATACTTCAATGAAAAGTTAAGAAATGATCACGTAACTATTTGATTTACCTTTAATATTTATAAATATGACAATTTAGTCTTAATTCTAAAAAAGCTACCCTTCAGCATTTACAATTCAACCCAAATTCAAGTCTAACAATTTTTTGCCAGTGAAATAAATGTATTTGGAAATTATCCCGTTTAATTATAAATTGGGTACTTCTTGATATATTAACCCTAATTCCATATAATTGTAAGAAAACATTTAATTGAGGCACCTATTTTGGAGAGTTAATATACAATTGACGCCAGAAGTACGTGTCAAGTCCTATACAAACATCTGACCCAAAAAAAGTCCTACAGAAACGTTCCATATCTTCATGGTACGTACAAAAGCTCTTTGCCTGATTTCTGTGAGGAAAATAAGAACCCATATGTATATATATATATATGTGGGGGCAATTTGTACATCTTCATATATCTTTAAGGACAGTATGTTTTACAAGGCAAGATGTACGTAAGGAAAATTGAGGACCCTACTCACTTCACACCATAAAGTTCACTTTCCTTGTGGGTTTGAATCTCACAATCTGAGGTCGGGTATGAAACACAAGGCAGCATATAACCCTTCTCCATTTGTTTATCGTCAAGGAAAGTACCATCGGATTGATCCACGGAACCTGAAATCATCTTTCCCGCACATGTGCTGCATGCTCCAGCCCTGCAAGAATACGGCAGGTCGAATCCTGCCTCCTCGGCTGCTTTTAAAATGTACTTATCGTTGGGGGCTTCAAACTTCGTCACCTCACCCTTTGCTCCTACAAGCTTAATCTTGTAGGTCGCCATAAGGGTTCTGCAATTGGAGGAATATTTCAAGCCAAGAGATTTGGAGATGCTCTTAACAGATCCAAGAGATGATGGGGCCTTGACAATAGCGCTTGTAAATCGATCAGGGATTGCAGCTTTAACAATGCAAGGGGAGGTAGGGCTCAAAGTTGACATCTTTACTCCTTTATCCAAGTAATTTTTGTCAGATTTTTTAACCTTACTGATGATTTCTTCCTTTACATACATACATGTTAAGATAATTGCAGTCAAGCAAGATGACCCTGCTACCAAAGGACAAAGCCAAATCATTCATTTCTTCATTAACAACGAGAAGAGACTAGCTAAGGGGCTCCCTGCTCTTCACTCGAGGCTCCATATTTGAACAAATCAAGAAAGTGTTCTTAGAAAATAATTTACATGACAAGAAATTTTGATGGTGTACCTTCACAATCAGACCAAACCAAACCATTAATCCCAACACATATGGGGTCAGCTACAAGAACCAAGACAGAGCAATATTTATATTGGGTACACGCATCATACTCATCCTTCGCTTATCCATCCTTCTAACAGGACAGAACAATGGAAAGCCAAGAGCCTTTTACAACAAAGATTAAATAAACTGAAATGCATTGAAAGCAAACCAAAGTTTTCTTATAACCCAGTTAGTTTTCTCTATCTCAAAAGGCACACAAGCAAGAATTAACATGGAAGAGAAGAGTAAAAACTAGGAAAGTCTCCAAGATGCACTAATGACTTCACCTACAAAAATTGTTATTTCATCTTTTCTCAGTTTTCTATCAATAACATGTCGAGAAAACCCCTTTTATCCACTTTGAGTTTCATCTTTCAAACTTCTCCAAAATAAAAAATAGAAAATTTTCATTGTAGCCAACAAAAAAGAAAAAAAATACCATATCTCTATTTTATATTTCTCTAAAAAAACAGAGCACAATTCAACCGAGAAAACCCATACTTGGAAAAGACAAAGACCCAGATACCAAAGGCAGGGGAGAGATAAAGAGAGAAAGAGAGCTTACTGAGGGAGTTGGAGGCAGAGGAGGAGCTAAGTTCTGAGTCTTAGTTTAAAACCATATCTTTATACCTATATATATTGAGAAAGTTGGCGGCTTTGGCTCTTGGAGTTGGCTTTCGGCCTTTGTCTTGTATTAATCAGCTAAAAAAGGGCGCCTCCAGGTTCCCAAAGCCTAAACCCCCTTGCCCATGGTTTTTTCCCTTCATTCCTGAATGCAACCATTTGAAGTTTTTTCTTGAGAGTACCATTTGAAATTTTATTAGGTCAGAAGAAAGTTATCATATAATTACGGGTTCGATTAATGGACTTTAGAAGCCTATAATAGCATTTATTTTCATAAAATTCTTATTAAAGTTAATTATATTTTAATTTTATAAATAATTTCTTATAGTTATTGATTTATATTTATATTGTTTTCGTAAGAGAGCAGAAACCGAAACAATTAAATTACCGTACGAATGTTCGAAATGCGGCAAGTTCCTCTCAATCCTTCTGCATGTCAGGTAATAGCTCCTCAGGTGGTTGTTGAAGTACTTACAAATCAATATCTTGCTCCATGGCCATTTTAGCCAACCATGTTTTTATTCTTTAAAAGGTACTATGTTTTCAAGTTTGATATTACTAGCTACAAGTTGAAAAATAATACTATAAAAAAATTTGTAAAAAGACTTCTATAATCTTTCTCAATTTTGATATTAAATATATTTATCTCTCTAAAAAAATAATTTAATCTATCAATACTGAAAATAAGCATCTAAAAAAAACTAATCCTAATATTAATATTTTCTCTTAATTTTACATAATTTTAATTTATATAATAATAAATTTAGCTCTCAAAGTTTATATATTTTTTCTATTATTATATGTATTTTTTAAATTAAAGTTTTTCTATATATATATTTTTTGCAATTTTAAGTTTTTTTAAAAATTTATACAGGTTTAATTTATTATTATATCAATAAAAATTATGTATAAATATTAATTATCATAATTAATTTTTCTTATCTCACAATTTAAAATTAATAGGAATTACTTTAATTTTTTTAAGAGGGATTAATTTGAATGGGATTGAGGAGGTGTTTTACCGAAAGCAAAAATTAATTAAAAATTTCCGACCTGCCGGATTCGAACCAGCGACCTAAGGATTGCTATGAGTTACACTACTACAGTCCTCCGCTCTACCAACTGAGCTAAGGTCGGTTTGAGTAAGGTATCCCATATTACAATATATGGACAATATTACGTATACTGATTTTTGAAAGCTAAATATATTGATCTCTTATTTTTTTAGAAGTTATGCTCGTTAACTGTGTTTAAGTAACTCATTTCAATAATCATAAACTGAATTAATAGAGGTTAGAGAAGAACCGGACACCATGACATCAACCAAAGACAAAGTGGTCTAAATGCGGCTCTGCCAGACTGCCACCATGACTTGTTGCTCTAAACAAAAATAAATTACAGTGCAGGAAAAATGGTTAGGCCAGATGCATGACTGATTTATGCTATACCTGCTAGTTGTTTTGCGTGTCTGAATTTCATTTAAAGTGTCCTCGAATTTGAAAGAAATGTAAGAACACTCTAAACCTGAAATCTATGTAGACTGAGCTTTTAGTTCCAATAATTAGAAATTAAGGATGTGCGTTCGATCGAATTGAATAAAATTAAATAAAAATATTTTGAGTTAATCGAGTTGACGAATCATATTTTATCGAATAATTTGAAATATTCTCGAATTGAGTCGAGTGAGATAGAATTCGAATCAAATATATTTGTTCGAGTTAAGTTTAAAAAAAAAATTGGGTCCTTGTAATCACTGTCACCCACCGTAATAAAATTTGTCCACTGTAATCAAAATTTTTATTTTCATTACCTCATAATTTATTTATTTATCTTTTATATACGGGTTAGCTTCTTTGCTTGCTTAGTTGTTTCAATTATCTTCAGATTCTTGTCACTATGTATTTTGGAATTAAAAAATATATTAAATGTAAAAATGTAATTTTTTAATAAAAATTATTTTAAAGATAAAATGTGAAATTGATACCAATATAAAATTTTAACACGAATATTTTTATGGCATCATTAAAAATTCAATTTTAATATAAATATTCAATATGAGTAAACAATTCAATAATATAAATAATATAAAATGTGAAATTTAATTTAATAATATAAATAGTAGATATAAATAAAAATATTACTATTTATGTTTAGGAATAATTTTTTTTTAGATAATTTTGATTTTTTATTTGGGAGTAAAGGGTGAGAAATAAAAGTTTAGAGGAGTAAAAGTTTGAAGGAAAATAAATAGGGGAAGTAAAATTTTGGAGGGAAAATATTAAAAAAAAGGGGGTGGGGATGGGTTTGGGGTAGATGGGAGCTGGGATGGGAAGAGAGTAAAAGTTTTAGAAGGGAAGTGGGAGTGAGTAAAAATTTTAGGGGAAAATAAAAAATTTTGAGGATTTTTGAGAAAAAAATTTTGAAAAAAAGTAAATGGGAGAGTAAAATTTTGGTGGGAAATAGATTTTGGGTAGATAGGAGGGTTGGGATGGGAGGGGAGTAAAAGTTTTGGGGGGAAAGTAGGAAGGAGTAAAAGTTTTAAAGCAAAAGTAAAAAGGTTTGGGAGTTTAGGGTAAAAATGTAAAATATTATAGTTTGATATTCGAATTATTCGAATTCAAAAACTCAACTCGATTCGAACTCGAAATTCGAAAAAAATTCGAGTTGACTCGAATAATTCGATTCGTTTAATTCGAAATTTAATTTTTTTAATTTTTTCGAGTCTAATCAAATTTTACTCACCCATATCGAAGATATTGATAACCTCAAATATCAAGGGGAAGAACAAACAGTCGAAGAATCCATTTTGGACAGTATGTCAATGTCAAGTCCTATACAAACTTGCCAAATCTACCTACAAGATCTAACAAGAACCCATATGTAGGAGCTAAGTGTATATCATCGTATTCCTTCATTTCTTTTTCAAGAAAAGCCAATATATCATGTATGGAAGGAAAAATATTTATTCAGATTTTAACTTAATGCAATATTAGGATTAAGTAAAATTCGATTCGATTTAAAAGATAAAAAAATTTAAATTTCGAGTTAATTAAATTAAGTTATTCGAATCAACTTGAAAAAGTAATTTGAGTTTTGAGTTCGAGTCGAGTTGAATTTTACAATTCGAATAACTCGAATAATTCGAATAACAGATTGATGTAAATATCTTAGTTCGTAACAATTTCTAAAATGAGCATATTAGTGTTTCTCTCAACAAAAATTACAAAAAAAATTAAAAAAATTTCAAAATTTATATTTTTAATACAAAATTCTAAATATATAAAGAAAGTTAAAATTTTAATATTTTCTAAAATAATAATTTTAGGATCTTCATAAGTTAATTAATTATTCAAATTTATCATATTAAGGTATCATATTATTATTATTATTTTGCTTTGAAAAAGTTTTTAAATATATGTGGTTTCAAATTTAGGTGCTCTTAATATGAAATTAGTTATATTATAACAAAATTTTAATTTTGACGTGTTTAATTTTTTAATTTAACTAAAATAATTTCACTCGATTCGATTTAACTCGAATTATATTTCACTTGACTCGATTAGGAAAAAAATTTAAATTAAGTTAGAATAATAAAATAAGACTCGTCAACTCGATTAACTTAAAATTTTTCACTCAATTCGACTAAACACTTATTCTTACATAATATGAAAGAAAAATATTTATCTGATTTCCACGACATCTAAGATATTAATTAAAAGGGCCTATGTATGGTACATAATTGCTGGACTGGTAAAATGTATTTATTTGTAAACCCAATCCAAATGTACACCTCTCAAAAGTTGGACGACATCTACATGACGATAAACAACTGTGCAAGCTATAGCAATGCTTAGACTGGAAAGAGCAACAATATGTAAAGCATAACTTCCAACAAGCTTGTTTAATACTCTTCCCAGCAAATTCTTACGAAGAAGCAGAAGTTCCATTGATCTTTTTTTTTTTTTACGTAAGATTTCAGATATCAAAAATTAGAAAGCTCATCGATGTTTGACTTTCAAGTTAGATTTTTGATATCGATTTTATAAGTAACACTTTAGGTTTCATGCCATTTTAAGATCAAGGTTGTTCAAGTAAATCCAAAATAGAAGTTTCATTCAGTTTTAGTCAAAATCCAAAAGGTCCAACAATGTACAGTTCTATATTTTCTTAACAAATAAGGAATCTCAGCTATGAACAATTAGTATTTACTGTTCAAGACGCAAAAGGAGCAAATCTAAGAACTACATTCATCTTTCACCTTTGCTACCCTATGTGAACAATGCTGATTAAATCATGCACCAAACTTGAAAAGAGAAAGAGAGATTAGCAGCTGGACATCACCACCTTGAGGTTAGTTCAAAAGGGTCAAAGGTCCAAATTGTCAGCAAAATAAAAATGACAAAACCATGGCTTCTGCATTTGCAAGCACTTTGAACAAGCTCCTATTTTCAATGGATATCCTTAGGGAAACAATTTAGCTTGCAAACCAACCTATGGAGACTTTGAGGTATCCTGTGGCTAAGTAAAGACATGAAGGCTAACTTTGACTTCTTGAATGAATACAAATATGGGTTGACATACAGGTTCAACTCAAGAATCAAAATCACTATCTGAATCGGAAATTGATTTTTTTTTTTCTAGCCGTTTTTACAATCATATGCTGTAGGTATAAGATTTATAAAGTTATTAGGATAGAGCATGTTGAAAGGAAACAATTTGATTATGGTGTATTCACTCTTCCGCATTGTGGAACAGATTTATAATTTTTGAACAAGGTAAAACTTCTATGAAGAAACTTTTGATACACAACACTACGCATCGTGAAAATGAGTAGAGATATTTAAACAGTCGGATTCGATTAATACTCAAATTAAATAACTATTAATTGAATTAAATGAAATTATAAAAGTTTTAACGGTTAATTAAGCCGAATTTTTTTAAAATCTTTTAACTAACTAAAATAATTTCGGTTAATTTAGGCCGTAAACTAAATTAATCAAAATTTTTACATTTTTTTTTTGTTTTGATCAAATAAGTTTGAAATATGAAAAAATATTATTTCACTGTTCTTTTTCTTTGCTTTTAATTCAAAAAAGAAAGCAAAAATAACACAATAACAACACTAATTTTGAGTTTGACTTTAAGGCTTCTTTCTTTTATTTTTAATTTTTAGTTTAAAAATATAAAAATGTATTATGATTTTAATCCCATTATAATAATTTGTATAAATTCAATCAGTTTTAAGCTCATTCTTTAATTTTTATATTTTGGGCTTATATAATATATCGGACCTATCTAATATATTAGGTCTATAATATTTTATTATTAATAATTTTGGTTAACCGGTTAATTCGGTTAATTATCTAGTTTCGAATTTAATTAACCGTTGATCAAAATTTTAAAAAATCTTTAATCGATCACCGACCAAATTAGATTTGATGATTGACCGATTAATTGAAATAATTTAGTTCGCCGATTAATTCGGTTAAAACCAAATTATGCGCACCCCTAGAAATGAGCTCTAAGTAAAGATATGTACAACCCAAATAACACTTATAGTAGCCAAAAAATATAAGTGTAACTATAGAGAGTAAGCCTTATTATATGCAAACTGGTTAATCTAGTCATTCCACCAATCATAAGTACATGAACTTTTTGATAATGTGAATCAAGCAAATACGTATGAATAAAATAACTCATAAAAAGTGACATGTTAGCTGAAACCCGAAGACGCCAATTGTCTATAAAAATTGTGGCCGCCTCTATAATTAAGATTTAGGTTCATGTCTCCATAAAACATGTGACCGCTTATCTACCGGAAACCTTAGTAAAAACATACAAGTTCTTCTTTCTCAACAAAGAACCTTTACTTCAATCTTTCTTATAGCTTTCAAGAAATTCCATGCTATTTGCACGCAAGACAACAAGGTCAGTCAAGCTAGCTTACCTTTCTTATGAAACTCCACCTAGCTCAAGGACACCAACAATATATAGGATAACTAGATTGAATCTTGCATTCACTACAATGGTGATTTAAGATAGGTACAACCATTCTTTCACTGATCCAGCCGAAAAACACTTTACAGTCAAATCTCTGCCTTTAACTCACTACCATTTTCCTAGATTCAGTTATCTTTCCACTCTATTCTTTTTGATTAATTAAACACTTTCAGAGTCAACTAAATTGCGAGATGATGATGGTATTATGACTATGTATTTAATCAATTCTTTCATAGTACAAAACAATGGAAACTAATCATGTCTTCGAAAGCTCAAACCCGTTAAAAGGAAAGATAAAACTTGTCTTATGTCCGATGAATGCCCTGAAAGTAAGAAACTACTAGTTTTGTTTGCTTTCTTCAATTGATCCAGTATAAAATGGACTTGTCAAATTGGGATAAACTGTCCTTGCATATTAATATCAGGATTTCAAATCCTATAGAAGATATTTCATCATGTCAAATTAACTACGAAACCAAGGAGTAATTTCTTCCCATTCCATTTAGAACCTGTTTATTTAGATCGGTAGTAACACAAATAGGAATAGGGTTCATAACGTGTAAGAAATCCAATTATGTGAGGAAATACGCATGCTCAACGCTGCATAAATTAAGTTCAGGAAACAATGTCCCCATCTGGTTGTTCGAACTAAAACGATATTAGCGCACAGGACTGCTCTATACAGAGTCAAGTATGGTGCTTTAGTGCCATATGGTATATCTATCTGGACCATTATAAACATGCCATGCTTGGCACAATAGACTTTGGTGCCATATGGTATAGCTATCTTCACCATTATAAGCCTGCCATACTTGGCACAAAAGACAGATACACATACAGCAAAAGTTACCTAATAGACACATGATACAATTCATGAAAAAGTTGCCTAATAAACATGCCATACTTGGCACAAAAGACAGATGCGCATACTTGGAAAAGATATTTTGATATTAAGACTTTTTATCATCAGCTCCTTTACAAGGACGAAGTCTCAATGCCAAAAATAATTGCCTTTTTAAACTTTAAAGATAGACATATGAATAGCTGGTTTCAAACGCCTATATATATGATGTTGTGCTACACTTGTATCATCAAAGTTCCATTACTTTGGCATTACAATGGCCATTTTCTTCCTATCGTATTGATACTAGTTCCTCAAGTCAGTAACAAAATGATAGAGGGTAGGTATTATGCAATCCCAAGAAATTGCAATGCATTGCTCCTAGCAATGGCCTCGCATATCGGATTAGTGATTTACCAGATAAACTTACCAGTCCAATCACACCATGGTGAGCAATGAGTGTAGCTGATGAAGGTGATGTTTGTGTCATTGGGGAGATGAGTCCATTGTTACAGTTTCCAATGGTCTCAGGATTGCCTGATGCTGGTGTAACACCCCTTACCCGATTCCGTCGCCGAAACAGGGTACGAGGCATTACCGGACATTATCCACACAATTGTACAAAATTTAATATGTAAAATCCGTATAAACTTAAATTTTTTTCCATACTTAATCATCACATTCTCATTCGGCCAATTCAAGCATTAACATAAACATATAACTTGATTAATATTGAACATTATCCATACCTATAAGCAAAATAAACCATCAATTTTTTTTAAAGGCCAGTATTTTAGCCCAATTCATTACTACAAGTAACAAAACAATTAAGCCTTCTATACATGCCATAATTCCCAAAATATTGTTTTCAAAATACCAAAAGAAGGCTGATAGTGTGGATGGATCTCCGACGATCACCGAATCCCGAGCTAGTTTGATGACACTATAGGACAAGGAAAAGAAAAGAGAGTAAGCATATAGCTTAGTAAGTAAGTATGTAAATAATAAATAATGGATTTAACATGTTTACAAAATAACACAACCATATCTACATTCAAAGTCACTATTTGTTTTTCAAGTTCGGAGCAAGCTGTCATTTCGAGTCGCAGTCACTAAATTATTTTTATCTGGAGCTACGAAACTCCAAATTAAGATCCGTAAGTTTTTCCTGAAACCAGACTCATACATCTTGTTACCATAAAATTTTCAGAATTTTTGGTTTAGCCAGTTAGTACAGTTTATTCTTCAAAGTCTCCCCTGTTCTACTGTCCGACAATTTCGACCATTCTTCGCTAAAATTTAATTGTCTTTTTGTACAGAATTCAAATGATGTTCTAGTTTGTTTCTTCTACCGTATAAATTATGTTCCAAAATTATTTTTGCACAATTTTCAATGAGTTTTCCAAGTCAGAACAGGAGATCTCGAAATCACTCTGAACCAGTCTCACAAAAATCTAAATATCTCAAAATACAAAATTTCTTTGCTTTCTTTGTTTCTTTCATACGAAAATAGACTCAATAATATTTAATTTCATATCTCATTCAACTACTAATTCCATTTCTACCATTTTTGGTGATTTTTCAAAGTTATTCTACTGCTGCTGTCCAAAATTGTTTTATTTTTAAATTTACTCTTTCATAATTTCACTTACTCCATTTCCTCTTACCGAAAGTTCGCTCAAATATCGAGCATATTGTTCATCAATTTTCACACTTATACCTGCACTTATCCATCACTTAGTCATATTCAATTACACTTAGTCGTTACATAGTCACATGTATTTTCACTTAGTCAATTTCCCGTTGAACTCATCGGAATAATAACAGATACACGGTGGCCTACACATAGTACCACCCTTGTAGCCGAAGCTATCTGGTGCACATAGTAGCCTGTACTTAGTACTACACATGTGACCAAAACCATCACTTACACATAGTGGCCTGCACTTAGTACCACACATGTGATCGAAGCTATCAGTGCACGCGTGTAGTAGCACGCACTTAGTACTACACATGCGACCTATCCGTCTGGTACACGTAGTAGCCTGAACTTAGTACTACACACGTGACCTAAAACCATCTCGTAGTTCTCTTGTACACATAGTGGCCTGCACTTAGTACCACACATGTGACCTAGCTACCTCATTCATATCTTTTCTATTCTGAAAGTTCAACCGGGAATTCTCACTTTTCAACATTTTACCATTTCATCCATAATCAATCACAATTCATAATTTACATCAAATAATTACTCTATATTCAACCATATCTCATATAATATAACAAAATATTAAAACATAAATAAAAATAGTGTATTATTTACATACAAACTTACCTTGGTGCAAAATATGACAAATTTGTAATTTAGTCCACAACCTTTTCTTTTTCCCGATGAAGGTCAATTCCCCATCTTTCTTGATTATGGAGCTTGGAAACTTGGAAACCCTAGCTATGGAGTCCCCCCTTGAAGTTTCGGCCTAAGGAAGAAGATGAGCATATTTTGCCATCTTTTTCCCTTTTTAATTTCTTTTTATTACCAAATGACTAAATTACCCTTCATTAAAAACTTTGGTTCTTTCTACCTATATTTGTCCATTTTTGTCCATGAAAGCCTAATGGTATAATTACCATTCAAGGACCTCTACTTCAATTATGCTCTTCAATTAAATCCTTTAGTATCTAGAACTCTCATTTATCAACTTTTACAATTTAACCCTAATAAGCAAATTAGACATGAATTTCATAAAATTTTCTATCAATACTCTAACACATGAATCCAATCAATTAGTAAATCATAAAAATTAATCAAAATAAACTTTTCTATCTCGGATTCGTGGTTTCACAACCACTGTTCCGTTTAGGCCCTATTTCAAGATGTTACAGCTGGAAAGAAGGATTAGGAAAAAGAGGAGAAAAACATGGATGAGGGATAAATTTCCTTCGCAATCCTACTAGTTGTTTTCGCTTCCTCTCTCAATAAAGACTGAAAATGTCCACATAGGTTACCATGCCACCATGAAATTGCTTCTTGTTTGGATTGATCAATTGTGAGTACAATATCACTATGAAATTGTCCATTCTCTAGTAGTTTTTCATGTCCTCGATTAAATACAAACTAAGAAGCTATGCATTCTATCAGAAAAATAAATTCTACAATAAACAAACATTTATCTATAATTTAGCAGGAAATTCAGATAAATTAGTCAGAAAAGAGAGAGAAAATTATGTTAACAAAGGAAGTCATCAAATACACAAAACCATTTAGCAAAGTACATTCAAATATTTCTCATTTTGTAAAACAGGGTAAAATTATGGTAAGCAAAAAAGAGAAAGGAAAATAAAAGCAAGTAGATTTTTTAAATTTGTTTGAAAAATATTTTTCTTTATGCTTATTGATGTTTTTATCACGTCAGATTTCAGCCATCAATTTCATAAGCAAGACTCTTAAGCTTTTCCTACTTGTTCATGATTGAGGCTCTCCATGTGAATTTAACATGGAAACTCAATTTCACTCAAAGTCCAACAAATCAAGCAACGTAATGTTCCATAGTCACATCAAGATACGTGAAAAAGTAAATTTTTATCAAAAGTAAACTCATCTAAGAACCCAAAACGAGCAAATCTAAGAACAACTTTCATATTTCACCTTTGCTACAAAATGTGAACAATGCCGGCCAAAGGGTAAAATGTCCAAATTGTCAGCAAAATAAAAAATGGAAAAATACTTATTTAAATGGGTAAATAACCAATATATACCAAAAAAAAATTTACTAAATTGGGCCAATTTTTAGAAAATTTACGGAAAAAAGGCCGTTTTCCCTCAAAATGCGTCCACGTCACCGCGTTTTGAGGGGAAATGCCAGCAAAGCGCGCCCCTGGGGACGCGCTTTGCTGGAAAATTTAATTTAATTTAAAAACTAAATTTATTAAAACTAAATTACAAAAAAAATAAAAATAAAGAAAACTTCTTATTTATTTAATATATTAAAACTAAATTATAATAAAATAAAAAATAAAGAAAACTTCTTATTTATTTAATATATTAAAACTAAATTATAAAAAATAAAAAATAAAAAAACTTCTTATTTTATTACATATTAATATTAAATTACAATAAAATAAAATATAAAGAAAACTTCTTATTTATTTAATATATTAAAACTAAATTATAATAAAATAAAAAATAAAGAAAACTTCTTATTTATTTAATATATTAAAATAAAATAAAAAATAAAAAAAACTTCTTATTTTATTACATATATTAATATTAAATTATAATAAAATAAAAATAAAGAAAACTTCTTATTTATTTAATATATTAAAACTAAATTACAAAAAATAAAAAATAAAGAAAACTTCTTATTTATTTAATATATTAAAACTAAATTATAATAAAATAAAAATAAAGAAAACTTCTTATTTATTTAATATATTAAAATTAAATTATAATAAAATAAAAAATAAAAAACAACTTCCTATTTTATTACATATATTAATATTAAATTATAATAAAATAAAAATAAAAAATAACTTCTTATTTTATTACATATATTAAAATTAAATTACAATATAAAATTAAACAATAAAAAATAACTTTCTTATTAAAAAAATAAAAAAATTATTACAATTTAAAAAATAAAAAAGCCGATCCGAATCAATGTTGATGCCGGTCGGAATTCGTGCCACACGGGGGCGGTCGGCGGTTACGCACTGGATTCCTCCTTCTTCTAGCTTCCGACGAGGGTCGTGGAACCTCGAGCGGGGATTCCGGTTCCTCCGGCACTGGGTCTGGTTGTGGGTGTTGCGAGGATGACCCACATTGATAAAATAACGATCCCGGAGGTGTTTGCATAAACCACGACGGGGGTGTCTGAATCCCGTATGGCGAAGGAGGCCGGTAGAAAGAAGTGCTCCCCGACGGCGCCTCCTGTGATCCCTCACGCGACGACGGCCTCAAGATCAGCTGGCTAGTCAGAGTAGTTGGGAACGAACTTGAACCCGGCCATGCATTCCAACCTGGGGTGGGACTGGGAAAAGGAAACATATACGGGTTAGGATACATATAGGGGTAGAGGTACATGCAGGGCATAAAGGGTGAAATTTGTGATGTCGGTGTCGTCGCCGACCGATTGACCGATGATGGCCCTGGTGTGTGGGCGCTTATTATCGGGCTTTGGTGGATCTGTGTCGACGCTGTTGATGGCCTCGTTTTATCACGCCTTCTCCCTGTATTTAAAGGGCCCCGACGTTCCCTTTGTTGACGAAGTTGCCGCCGCCTCTCTTCTTCCGACAACAGATACAGCTTACCATGGATCCTAAACCATGGCATGTATTCTGGCACGCACGCTAACTCAGGAACGAGGATCGGTTCTCGGATAGGTAAATAGTCATACCGGTTCTCCCACGTCTCGATATGTTCTGACCAAAATCTTGGCCAATCCATGTGCAACTGTCGTAAGTCCATTTTGTGCTCATCATCGAGCACCTCAAATGGCACGGGAATCGATTGTCGGGATCCAAATTGTCGCAGAACCCGATCTGACTGGTGCATCTCTACGGTCGCATAGGTGATCAATGGGACCTTCACATGCCAACTGTTCGAGTTTTGCAAGAACTCCTAGATTATCGCCCGAATTTACGGATCTCAAATGCGGTGTCCATTGAAACTATATTAACATTACCAAAATATTAGTTATATACATAATACTAGACACTAAATACGAAATACTAAATTATAAATACGAAATTCGAAACTTACTTGTGATTCCGATCGTTGGTCCAATAGAAGCCGTATATCTTTAAGCGAGGTAGGTATTCCAGCATGACTCGCTGAATGGTTCCACCTAATTAAATAAATTTTTAGCATACAATTATAATATAAATCTACGTAATAATTGTAAAATATAACATTAAATTTACCTCGTTATCAGTGGGAATGAATATGGGTGGTCGAGTCGATGACGTAAAAATGGAAATCGAAACCATACCCATGACTGCAGTAGTGATAGGCAACCTCCGATTTTTGCTTTACTCGGCCGCATCGCCCCGCACATCTCCCAATACAACCTCGATAGCACGGCAGACCCCCAACTCAATTCATCGGCTGCTCTAAAATCAACAAGTTTCAGCAGCCATCTCAAGTGAACGAGGTTTCTAGACAAGTCCGGCATCGGATAGCCTCCAATTATCTGAAGAATGTATGCCCGAGCATGTCGTATTCGCTTTATTTCGGTTGAACCCTCATTCGGCTTCGGGAATGTGTCTCATAACCATGCCATCTCGATCTGACCTTCATGAATTTTATCCGGAATGGCACCCAGAAGCTCGTAGCATACGGCCATCCAATCACCAGAAGTTGCGGACCTGGTGACTACCGACACAATCACCGTAATCCCAATCAGAATCGCACATCTTCCAGAGTGATGGTACACTCTCCGCATGGAAGATGGAAAGTGTACGTCTCGGGTCTCCACCTCTCTATCAACGCACTGATCAAAGGCGGCTCCAACTTAAACCCCCGGCCTATCGTGGCCACGTGCCAAAAACCCACTTCCCGCAGGTAATTCTCAATCAACGGCGATGGGGGACCATGCATGTTGCGTGTCGTAACCATTTTTTGACAAAACGAGAATCTACTTGATTTAAAACAAAAATAAAACGAGAGTCGCCACCGATCTTTTATTAGGTGTGATCGGATCACCTTTGTTTTAATAAAACATTTTGATTTACTAAAACAATGTTTTTGGTCTACGAAAATTAGAGAAAATAGGTTCAGGAGTCGGTTACGTGCGAGGAAGGGTTAGCACCCTCGTCACGCCCACAATTGGTACCAAATTGGTTAATTAATGTCCCCATGTCGAAAGTTTGAAAATTTTGAAAGAATTTAAGAATTTGATCTCTTTTGGAAATATTTGAATTTTCTCGAATTGAATATTATGATTTTCTCGTTCTGAAAGAATAAAATATCACATCCAGTACATAGGACACGATGATTTTAATCCTCGAATCCAAGATCATCTCTTAATCCCTGAGACTCATGCATAAAAATATCGAAAGGATATTCGATTGTTTGGCCAAGCGAGAGAATCGAAACCCAACACATAGGGCATGATCTCTCGAATTTCCAAACGCACAAATATCACCTTATCTTGAAACTTTGCATTTCTAAAAAACAATAGCGGATGACCGACAACGATATGTAAGTGCTGGGGAGCAAATCATGACACATACAATAGCAATAATCACGTAACTTGTGCTATTGGAACATCCACATCAACAATCAAAGATAAATAAATTAAGAATCGTATATAACAATTTATAAGAAACTATAAAGCAAACTAAAATGAATAAAACGCAAAGCAAACTTAAAAATGACAATAAATGAATTTGAAATATAACACGAAAAAAAAGAAATTCAATGCCCGAAATATACAAAACAATTTAGAAATAGGTTCTCCAAAATTGAGATGAATAAATAAAATAGAAATTTAAGGATAAGCGGATTTGAAAATTATATAACACGATTTGTTATACATAATATACATAATTTTAAACCAATGATAGTTTAAAATAATTAATATATATATATGCGGAAATTTTTTTTTTTATGAATAATATGTAATACTGTATAAATGAATAATATAGACAAACTTTTAATAAATATATAGAACATTTTATTATTATAGAATTGAGGATTAAATTTAAAAACAGAATTAAAACATGGGCCAAATCTGAAGAAAAGAAAGAAATGCAAGGCTCCAGATGGAACACGCACAAAGACAGAAGGACCGATCAAGATAATAATCCATCTCTCGTGCGCATCCATGGGCCAAGGATCCGATTGGAAACCCAAAGAAATTAAAGGGGAAAATCCGGAAAAAGGAAGATGACAAAAAGAAGGCGATCGAGCAACGACGCAAGGGAGGGACCTATTGCGCAAATTGCCCACAAGAGCAAAAACGCGCGGATCCAGGGGCGGATCCGGGTCGACGCGCGGGTTTCCTCTTTGAATGAAACGGCGTCGTTCCTTGTTCTCATTTAAAACCAAGGTTTTTTTTGTTTAATATTTTCAATGCTTCAGCAGGAAGAAAAAAAAGAACCCCCCCTCTTTTGTATCTTCTCAAAACAGACGAAAGGGCAGAGGGTTTCCCCTCATCAACACCGAATCCACGAACTCCCTTTGCCCCTATAGTTCGATTTCAGCAGAGGAAAAGGAGGATCCGACGGCGGAGAGGTATACTTTCCCTTCTTTTTTATTCTATCATTCATTTTTTTTAAAATAATAATAATAATAATAAGCAGTAGATGAAGAAAAAAAACGAAGACACAGATCTCAACTTTTGAATGCTTTTTTTTATATATCCGTGGAAAAGAAAGCGCGAGATTTTTTTATTTCCGATTTTTGTTCTTACTTTTTGATTTTTCGAATCTAAAAATCCCTCTTCTATTTTGATTCTGTTTATAAAGCTTTCGAAAATAACAACAAGATAGCAACAAATAACCGTAAAATACAATAATGAAGAACCAAATCAACCTTGAATATTTCTGTTTTCTTTTGATTTCTTCTCAGTATGTGTAAAAGCCGAAGAAGGTTACATTGTCTTTTGAATGGTTTTTATAGCCTAAAGCTTACAACTGTTTCCTTTATTCTATTGTTTGTCCCGTATTTCTCTGCTTTCGTTGCCTCTGTTCTTGCTCGTCGTTCTTTGTTTTTGTCTGTCGCAGGGTATGGGCAAAGGCAGTGATCAGAAGAGTGCGGGGAGCGGCAGACGAGGAGCCTGGGGGAGCTCGAATCGTCAGGGTACATGGGCGCGTGGCAGACGTGGCGCAAGAGCGCGTGTGGGGGATGCGCGGGACAGTTGCCGTGGCATGGGGAGCTGCGGCGCGACAATAAGCAGAACTCTAGGCTTTCCAATAAATTTAAGATCCTGGGCCATTGGGCCTCCATGTTTTTTTTTGGGTTTGATAATTGGGCTAGTTTGTACTTGGGCTCTGAATTTGCTTTGTACATGGACTGGACCTTTTATTGGCTTTTTGTTTTGTTTATTTGATTTTTTATTTTGGTGTTTATTTCGCTTTGGGCCAAAATTAGCTATTACAGCTGCCCCTCTTTGCTCGTTCTCGTGTAACGGGAATTGAGCAAAGACTTTTAAAAGAGCCAATTTTGCCTAGTCTTGCCAAGTCTTGACCTCTTCAATGCTTCCGTTCCTCGGGTAGCCTCGCTTCGACCCGTTGTTTTACTATAACTTCGAAGGGGATAAGACTCGTTGTCTTTCAATCTGCTCCACTGGGATTTTGAGGAAATAAACCTGAACTTTTCAGACCACTTTTTTACTGTCTTTTGGAAGACTGAAAATACCTCAGTGTGCGACCTGAGGCTCAACTCATCTCTCGCAACATGAGTTGATATTTTAAATAAACAGAAATAAAAATTGAAAATACCTCGGCGTGCGACCCGAGGCTCAATTCATCTCTCGCATTATGAGTTGACTTTAACAAAAAAAGAAATTAAAAATACCTCAGCGTGAGTAACCCAAGGCCCAACTCACTTCTGGCATTATGAGTTGATTTAACAGAAATTGAAAAACAGCAATTAAAAATACCTCAGCGTACGTAACCTGAGGCCCAACTCACTTCTCGCATTATGAGTTGATTTTAGCAGAAATTAAAAAAACAGAAATTAAAAATACCTCAGCGTGCGTGACCCGAGGCCCAACTCATCTCTCGTATTATGAGTTGATTTTAACAGAAATTGAAAAACAGAAATTAAAAATACCTCAGCATGCGTGACCCGAAGCCCAACTCATCTCTCGTATTATGAGTTGATTTTTGAACAAAAATTGAAAGGCAGAAATTAAAAAGACCTCAGCGTGTCCCAAGGCTCAACTCACCTCTCGTATTATGAGTTGATTTTTGAACAGAAATTGAAAGACAGAAATTAAAAATACCTCAGCGTGTCCCGAGGCTCAACTCACCTCTCGTATTATGAGTTGACTTTTGAACAGAAATTGAAAGACAGAAATTAAAAATACCTCAGCGTGTCCCGAGGCTCAACTCACCTTTCGCATTATGAGTTGATTTTAACAGAAATTGAAAGACAGAAGTTAAAAATACCTCGGCGTGGGGGGCTCAACTCAACTCTCGTATCATGAGTTGACTTTTGAACAGAGATTGAAAAACAAAAATTAAAAATACCTCAGCGTGTCCCAAGGCTCAACTCACCTCTCGTATTATGAGTTGACTTTTGAACAGAGATTGAAAGACAAAAATTAAAAATACCTCAGCGTGTCCCGAGGCTCAACTCACCTCTCGTATTATGAGTTGACTTTTGAACAGAGATTGAAAAACATAAATTAAAAATACCTCGGCGTGTCCCAAGGCTCAACTCACCTCTCGTATTATGAGTTGACTTTTGAACAGAAATTGAAAGACAGAAATTAAAAATACCTAAGCGTGTCCCGAGGCTCAACTCACCTCTCGTATTATGAGTTGATTTTAACAAAAATTTAAAGACAGAAATTTAATACCTCGGCGTGTCCTGAGGCTCAACTCACCTCTCGTATTATGAGTTGATTTTGGAATAGAAATTTAAAGACAGAAATTAAAAATACCTCGGCGTGGCCCGAGGCTCAACTCACCACTCGTGTTATGAGTTAATTTTTGAACAGAAATTTAAAGACAGAAATTAAAAATACCTCGGCATGGCCTGAGGCTCAACTCACCTCTCGTGTTATGAGTTGATTTTTGAACAGAAATTTAATACCTCGGCGTGTCCCGAAGCTTAACTCACCTCTCGTATTATGAGTTGATTTTTGAACAGAAATGGAAAAACACCTCAGCATGTGACCTGAGGCTCAACTCACCTCTCGTATTATGAGTTGATATTTGAAAAATAAAAATTGAAAAACACCTCAGCGCGTGACCTGAGGCTCAACTCACCTCTTGTACTATGAGTTGATTTTTTTTTGCAATCAGAATTTCAAAACATATCATCTGGTGGAACTCAGATGTCTTCTTTTTCCTCGATTTGGTACAACTATCATCAGAGTTTCTTGCTTTATGGGTGTACCTGTATGTGTTATGCGTGATGTTATCATGATATGCACGTGTTGGCCTTAAATGCTTTTATGCCTACATGGTTATGCCATGTGCCCTGGGCTTGTTTGTCATGTATCTCTCGGTATGACTTTCATGATGACTTGTATTCATTGCTTCGATTCTTGACTTTCTTTCAGGTTTTGTACCCGTCCTCGAGTAATCTGCGTTTCTCGTATATCACCCTTTTGCCTCTTCTTGAACTTTGTCCTTGCTTTGAGGTTCTGGTACTTACCAGATCCTCATCCAGGTAATGCTCAACATTCCTTTTGTTTAGAGTAGGTCATTTCACTATTTATCATTTAAATGAACCAATCATGAGATGTATGAAAATGGCCAAGTGGGTATGAAAGGGATACCTCATATCTATATTTATTTTAAAGATAACAAGCAAAGAAAATGGACAAGGTATAATTCAATATGGAAAGCACCATAAAAGAGGAAAGTAGGGTTCAATTGTCACAAATGTTCTAGATATCCGACGCATGAACTTCTCCACGTTCCTTCATCCTGGATCTTTTCGAGCGAAGCTTCTTGTGTAGAAGATTTTGAGCCTCCGAGTCTGCTTCAAATATTATAATCTCGCCATTTAACTCTCTATTCAAATCACCTTTGCTCTTTAAGCCCTGATCTACTTCCTTAGGATGCCCTTCCGGGTTTACATCCTAAACCTTCTTGTTTATCAAGACGCTCTTTTCGGGTTTTCATCTTGATCTTTCCTTTTTTTTTTCAAGCGTAGTACTTCTTCACTGCATCTGAGTTCACTAGATTTGGTACCTCTTTTCCATCCATTTTATCGAGAATCAGAGCTCCACTCGAGAAGGCCTTCTTTACGACATATGGTCCTTCCCAATTTGGTGCCCATGTTCCTCGAAAGTCTTTTTGTATAGGGAGAATCTTCCTCAACACGGGCTCTCCTTCATGGAATTCCCTTGGTCGCACCTTCTTGTCATGGGTTGTAATCATTCTCTTCTGGTACATCTGCCCGTGACAGATTGCTTTCAAGCGTTTTTCTTCGATCAGATTCAGTTGGTCGTATCGAGCTTGAACCCATTCTGATTCTTCTAGTTTGACTCCATTAAGACTCGTAAAGAGGGGATTTCCACCTCGATGGGCAGTACAGCTTCCGTTCCATATACCGGAGAGAAGGGAGTTACCCCCATGGAGGTCCGTACACATGTACGATATGCGTATAGGGCAAATGGTAGCTTCTCGTGCCAGTCTTTATATGTCTCGTTCATTTTCCCAATAATCTTTTTAATATTTTTGTTAGCAGCTTCTACTGCTCCGTTCATCTTTGGGCGATAGGGTGAGGAATTGTGATGCCTTATTTGAAATTACTTGCACACCTCCTTTATCATCTTGTTATTCAGATTCAAAGCATTATCTGAAATGATTCTCTCAGGTAATCCATATCGACATATGATCTCATTTTTTAAGAACTTGCAAACTGCGGTCTTTGTCACATTCGCAAATGAAGCGACCTCAACCAATTTTGTGAAGTAATCTATGACCACAAAAATGAATCGATGCCCATTAGAAGCTTTTGAGGAAACTGGCCCTATAACATCCATGCCCCACATAGAAAAAGGCCACGGATAAGTCATGACATGAAGGGGCGAAGGTCTTTGCATGAATTTTATCATTTGTAAACTTGACATTTGTGACACTTTCGTGCGTGGCGATGCGATCACTTTCCATCGTCAACCAGTAATAACCGAGTCTCATAATTTTCCTGGCCATAGCGAAACCATTGGCATGCGTTCCACAAATTCCTTCATAGACCTCTTCAAGTATCTTTCTGGCTTCAATATCATCCACGCATCTCAGAAGCACTTGATCTTTTCCTCTTTTGTATAGGATGTCCCCATCAAGAACAAATCCTGCTGCCATTCTTCTGATTGTTTTTTTGTCGTTCTCATTTGCTTGCTCGGGATATCTTTGAGTCTTGACATATTCTAAGATATCATGGAACCATGGCTGTCCATCTGCCTCTTTTTCAATGCTAAAACAATGCGCCGGGGCCTCGTAAATGCTCATATGGAGAGGCATTATTTTTGTTTCATAGTTTGCTTTGAACATTGAAGCTAAAGTGGCTAAGGCATCAGCCAATTGGTTTTCTTCTCGTGGGAAGTAATTAAAAGTTATTTCTTTGAATTCTTTGATCATCTCTGCCACGAGATCACGATACTTGACCAACTTCGAATCTCTCACTTCCCAATCTCCACGAATTTGGTAAATCACCAGCACTGAGTCTCCGTATACCTCTAAAGTTTCGATGTCTCGTTCAATAGCTGCACGAAGTCTCATGATGCAAGCCTCGTATTCTGCTATGTTATTGGTGAATGGATAATGGTTCCCTTCTGGTGACACTAAGACTGCTCCAATCCCATGCCCCAATGTATTTGATGCGCCATCAAAGCTCATCTTCCATGATTTCTCTTTTGATGATTCACATTCTTTTTCTGTAATGCACATCAAATCTTCATCTGGGAAATCAAATCTTAGTGGCTCGTATTCCTCTGTCGTTCGAGTTGCTAGGAAGTCAACTATTGCGCTCCCTTTTATCGACTTTTGGTTCACATAGATGATGTCGTACTCCGACAATAGGATCTGCCATCGTGCCATTCTTCCTGAGAGTGCAGGTGATTCCATCATGTACTTTATTGGGTCCAGCTTTGAGATCAACCACGTCGTATGATACAACATATATTGTCCGAGAGCCTTGAGCTGCTGGACGAGCACAATGAATTTTTCAATTGACAAATATTTTGCTTCATACTCTGTGAACTTCTTGCTGAGGTAATAGATCACCTTTTCTTTTCTCCCCGACTCATCATGTTGCCCCAGTACACAACCCATTGAATTTTCAAACACAGTCAGATACCATATTAACGGTCTTCTAGGAGTTGGCGATACTAGCACCGGGGGGCTAGACAAATATTGTTTTATCTTGTCGAAAGCAGCTTGGCACTCTTCGTTCCATTCCCTAGGATTGTGTTTTCGCAGGAGTCGAAAAATTGGGTCACATTGGTTAGTAAGTTGAGCAATGAATCGAGCGATATAATTCAATCTTCCTAAAAGTCCTCTAACTTCCTTTTGTGTGCGCGGAGGCGGTAGTTCTTGTATGGCTTTTATCTTATCTGGATCAACTTCAATACCTCTCTCACTGACGATGAAGCCCAGCAATTTCCCTGAGGTTGCTCCAAATGTACACTTGGCTGGATTAAGCTTCAGTTGGAACTTTCTCAGTCTTTCGAACAATTTCCTGAGGTTTACAACATGCTCTCTTTCCCACCGAGATTTGGCAATCATATCGTCGACATAAACTTCTATTTCTTTGTGCATTATGTCATGGAACAGCATCACTATTGCCCTCTGATATGTTGCCCCAACATTTTTTAATCCGAACGGCATCACCTTGTAGCAGAACGTTCCTCACATCGTCAAAAATGTAGTTTTCTCCATATCCTCGGGAGCCATCTTTATCTGATTATAACCGGAGAACCCATCCATGAAAGAAAATAATAAATTTCCTGCTGTGTTATCTACCAATGTATCGATGTGTGGCAAGGGAAAATTATCTTTTGGGCTTGCTCGATTCAGATCGCGATAATCTACGCACATTCTCACCTTACCATCTTTCTTCGGTACTGGGACTATATTAGCCACCCATTCTGGATATTTAGAGACTTGTAAGAAGCCAGCATCAAATTGTTTTCTTACTTCTTCTTTTATCTTTAACAGCATTTCAGGTCTCATTCGTCTTAGCTTCTGTTGAATGAGTTTGCATTCTGGTTTCAGTGGGAGTCTATAGACTACTACATCCTCGTTCAAACCTGGCATGTCCTGATACGACCATGCGAAATAAAATTTCAAATCCAAGGAACAAGCATGGCCGCCTCGAGTCCTCTCCGGCTCCATCTCCGCGATCTACTCACCTGCAAAATGATATGGGAAGGGGTGAGTCACCAAGACTCAGTGTATAAGTCCCCAACCTAGAAATGCAACTCATAAACAAGATATTCGAAAGACATGCAAACATGAAACCCAAACTAGCCATCCATACTCTTTTTTACTACCCCGTGTGGTCAAAACCACTGGTGGTCAAAACCACTGGTGACCAGAGTCACAAATCAAATGATGGGGCCAACCCATCATGTGGTCAAAACCACTGATGACCATAGGTCACAATTATCAATATGTGGTCAAAACCACTGGGACTTAGTCACAATTTATATCACGGTGTGGTCAAAACCACTGGTGACTGAAGTCACAATAAAACTGATGGGGCCAACCCATCTTGTGGTCAAAACCACTGGTGACAGTCAATAGAGATCATCCCCCTCCTCTCATCAATCCCACCATCATCATGCTCACATAACAAGTATCATGATCCCATATATCATGCATTTATATATAGCATAGCATTTAACAGCATATGATGGCATACACGAACATACATCGTAGATCACGTAATAGGGGACTTACCCAGAATCCAAGCTTATGCCCACAAGGCAAAGTTACTACACGAGAGGTTATACAGCAACATAATAAACAGTCTATACTAATAAAATGTGTAAGAGTTTACACACCTGTTTAATCGAAGATCTAAAGAGAAATCCCAAATCTATGCGATATCACAAAAGTCCCGAAACGTATTCCCGTATTGCTCCTATATTCGGCCACTATAGGTTAGTATTAAAAAGCCTTATTCGGCTAAACTAACAATCCCAAAGGATTAATCGCACTCAAAACAAAATATGGCCCTAGGCTGAACCTTTATTATCACTTACCAAAGAAATTTGAAATCCTGGAAAGCCACTCCTATCCTTTGAAACTGTCGAAATCCCTATATGTCACTTGTTAAAATTGGCTATAAGCAAATCTATGGAAAGTGGCCTATGGCCGAATACCATATAGGCTTACCTTGCAGAAATGAAACCACGAAGGGCTCCCTTAATGCACCTTGACGTTAGCTACAACAAAGAAATATCATCTTGTGATCCTATGAACATTCGGCCATCTCAAAAGGGAAGAAACAAACCGATTGCCTTAAAAAAGAAATACTTACACTATGCCGCTTGGAGAAACTACAAGAGAAAAGTCGACAGCCCCTAAGAGATTCGGCTATGGCTACCAATATAGATGAAGTATTCGGCTAACACCAAATGGAAGGTGAAATTTAGAGTACAATGGGGGTGATAGGTTCGGCCAAGTAGAACAAAAGATGAAAGGGATTTGAAGAATTTTTGGCAATGGGGGCTAGAGAGAATTCGGCCAGAACAAATTGGGAAAAGAAAAGAAAAACAATTAGATGAATTTCGGCATCTCCCCTTGCTATACTCAAGGCCGACCATGAAAGTCCCTAAAGAATCCTCCATTCGGCCATGCTCCCTAAGGTGATAAATCCCATCACCATTCGAAATAAAATAAAACATTATTTATCTATTTTCCCATCTCTTAATCCTTCTTCCAATAAATAACATAAAATAAAAAGTCTATCCCATACCTCCAGCAGGATTTAAAAAAAATAAAAGCAACTTGTCCTCATCTATAAGAGAGCCCTTGTGCAGGCCACTAACCTTTCTCCTTGCCGGCCAAAAAGAAAAAAAATACAACTATCCATTGCTGCCTTTGTTACTTGAACATGGGACCTTACTGCCGCAGCCCCATATAGCGCCCCTAGCCACTCGGCCAAAGCGTTTTCTTTGGCCTAAACTCGCCACACATTCTTTTAAGAGCTCCCTCGTTAGTTCCCTTTTCTCTTAATGCCAAAAGCCAAAATAAAAACGCCCAACTGCTATTCCCACTCCTCGAACTCAAGACCTGCTGGAGCTTCACTGCAGGTAACGCCCCAGCCACTCTGCCAAGATGCCTCTTTGTGATATAATTCACCCTGAACTTCTTTTAAGACCTCTTTACTTAGCCCCTTCCTTTTTAGCGCCCAAAAACCCAAAAATAAAACACCCCTTGCGTCCCTCGTGACTCGAACTCGAGTCCATACACCAAGGCTCTTAAGTGGCGCCCCAAGCCACTCCACCAAGCCAACTTTCACGCCCAAGCTCCTTACCATTTATTCTTTAAGGCCCATAACACAAAAAAAATAAAACTCCCAGGCGCAAACTCGGCAGCTCGAACCCCTGCTTCGCCGCACCTAGGTAGCGTCCCAACCACTCTACCAGCTGCTTCCTTGTGTCAAGCTCCTTCAAAAATTTCTCTTAACCCCTATCTCACCTTGCTTCCTCCTCTAAAGCACTAAAAGAAATTTCAGCCCTAAGTCCGACCTAACCCGGGGTTATGACTAGACCCTAGAATATAACAAACAACCATAACATACGCATTCTTCAGGCAATCACATGAAAATAAATAAATCGCAAACAACCCCTAATTCAGGATGTTACAGTTCTACCCCCCTTAAAAATAATTTCGGCCTCGAAATTACCTGGATCAAAAGAGTTGGGGGTATTGCTGCCGCATCACATCCTCGGGTTCCCACGTGGCCTTTTCCGTACCATGGTTTCGCCACAGCACTTTTACCAAAGGTATCGACTTCCTCCTCAGAACTATAACATCTCGATCCAAAATCTGTACCGGTTCCTCCTCAAAAGACAAGTCCGCGTTCACCTCAATATCCGCAATTGGCACGATGTGTGATGGATCCGATCGATAGCGCCTAAGCATTGACACATGGAAGACGTCATGAATCTGACTTAATTCTGCCGGCAATTCGAGCTTGTAAGCTACTGGTCCCACACGTTTCAACACTGTATACGGCCCGATGAACCTAGGGCTTAGCTTGCCCTTCCGGCCAAACCTCAGCACCTTCTTCCAAGGTGATACCTTCAAGAAGATCTTATCACCCACCGCATACTCCACATCCCTACGCTTAAGATCAGCGTATGATTTCTGCCTGTCCGATGCCTCCTTCAGACGAGCCCGAATTACCCTAACCTTATCTTCCATCTCTGCCACCAACTCTGGACCTAACATCGACGCGCACACCCAACGGGTAAAGTCTGACATTTACGACCATCTGAGCGCCTCATACGGTGCCATTCGAATACTCGCTTGATAAGCGTTGTTATAAGCGGGTGCTGCCAAAGGTAGGTACTCCTCCCAACTACTGCGGAAGTCCAAAACACAGCCCCTTAACATATCTTCCAACACCTGAATTACTCTCTCAGATTGTCCATCGATTTGCGGATGAAAGGTCAGCATCTTGAAATTTAACCGTACCCAACGCTTGATGTAAGGCCTTCCGAATCTCGGCGTGAACCAGGGATCTCTATCTCGAGATAATGGACACAGTACTCCATGCAAGCGCACTATCTCACTATATCTGACTTGGCTAACCTTTGAAGTGAGTAGTCACCCTTACCGGTATGAAATGGGCCAATTTAGTTACCCGGTCTACTATCACCCATATTGAGTCTTTCTTACTGGGCGTAAGGGGAAGCCCACTTATGAAGTCCATCGTAATCCCCTCCCACTTCCACTGTGGGATATTCTGGTTGTATGTGACCACGATGGCATCGATGCTTAGCCTTAACTGCTTTGGCATATCAGACACTTGCCCACTAACTCGGTTACTTCCCGCTTAAGACCCGACCACTAAAACTGCTCCCTTAAATCCCGATACATCTTGCTGCCTCCAGGATGCATAGCGTACGGGCTGCTATGGGCTTCTTTAAGGATCCGCTGCCTCAAATCATCATCCTTAGGCATACATACTCTCCTTTGAAAATACAACACTCCATCACTACCCAAGCTGAAACCTTTGGCCTCACCACTCTGTACCTGCAACCTCTGAGTACTCAAAACTTCGTTGGTCAACTGCCTCTCTTTAACCTCATCGATCCAAGACGGTTTTACTTGCAGTTCTGCCAAAAGACTTCCATCCTCATAGAGACTTAGGTGAGCAAACATTGCTCGCAATTCTGCCACTACTTTACGACTCAAAGCATCAGCGACTACGTTAGCCTTGCCCGGATGGTATTCAATAGAGCAGTCGTAGTCCTTCAGCAACTCAATCTACCTCCGCTGCCTTAGATTTAAATCTTTTTGGGTCAAGAGGTACTTCAGGCTCTTGTGATCCGAGTACACCACCGTCTTCTCCCCATACAGATAGTGCCTCCAAATTTTCAAGGCAAACACCACAGCAGCTAATTCCAAGTCATGTGTCAGATAGTTACCTTCGTGAGGCCTCAACTGTCGTGACGCATAAGCGACCACCTTCCCTTCTTGCATCAACACACACCCTAAACCCGTATGTGATGCATCACAGTACACAGTGAATTCCTTTCCTGACTCAGGCTGAATCAAGACTGGTGTTTCTGTCAAAAACTTCTTTAGTTTGTCGAAACTCTCTTCTTTCGCTTCTCGGACCACACAAGCGGAACTCCTTTTCGGCAACTTGTCAGCGGTGCTGCGATTAAGAGAGAAATTTTCCATGAATCTTACGTAATATCACGCCAACCCCGAGAAAACTCTAAATTTTTCGTAAGCGACTTGGTGGTTTCCACTCCAATCTCGCCACAATCTTACTAGGATCCACCACGATTCCTCAAATTTGAAACAACATGCCCTAGGAAAGTTACCTCCTTAAGCCAGAACTCACACTTGCTGAATTTGGCGTATAACTGTTTCTCCCTTAGAACTTGCAGAACCACATGAAGGTGTGCGTCATGCTCCTCCTCAGACTTCGAGTACACCAAAATGTCGTCTATAAACACTACGACGAACCGATCCAGATAGGGTTGGAAAACCCGGTTCATCTGGTCCATAAACGCGGCTGGTGTATTCGTCAAACCAAAAGGCATTACCAAAAACTCGTAGTGCCCATATCGAGTACGGAATGCTGTCTTATGGATATCAGCTTCCTTCACCTTAAGCTGATGATACCCCGACCTAAGGTCGATCTTGAGAAAATCGATGCACCTTTGAGTTGATCGAACAAATCATCAATCCTGGGCAAAGGATACCTGTTCTTTATTGTCAGCTTGTTCAGCTGTCGATAGTCTATGCACATCCTCATTGTTCCATCCTTCTTCTTGACAAAAAGCACTGGAGCCCCCCAAGGCGATACACTCGATCAGATAAACCCTCTATCCAATAATTCCTGGATCTGAGCCTTCAACTCTACTAATTTTTTCGGTGCCATCCGATACGGAGCTATAGATACCGGTGCGGTTCCGGGTAACAAATCTATACCAAACTCAACCTTACGATCAGGAGGTAGACCCGGGAGTTCTTCTGGAAACACATCCACATATTCCCTTACAGTCCGGACATCCCTAATAGTTGCATCCTTAGCTTCCAAAGCACGAACATGCACTACATATGCCTCACAACCCTTCCTAACCATCTTTTCCGTCTTCAATGCAGAAACCAAATTAGATAGGTAATCTCTTCTCTTACCTATCATCACTACCTCATCTCCTTTCACTGTCTTTAACACCATGCGCTACTAGCCAATCCATCCCGAGGATCAGATCGAACTCCCTAAACGGTAGTTCCATCAAGTCAGCCAAGAACACAACCCCTTGGAGTTCTAAGGGTACGTTCCTATTGAGTTTACTTACTTCTACAGAGTGACCTAGAGGGCTTAACACAGTCATCTTCTTAGAAGTAAGCTCAAAGTCTAAGTTCAGAGTTTTCACCACGCTACTAGCAATGTATGAGTGAGTTGAGCCAGCATCAATCAAGGTGCTATAGGGTACTCCAAAGATCAAAAACATACCGGTTATGACGTCCAGTGTGTCGCCCTCCTCTTGACGCCTCGCGGCATAGACCAAATCAGGTTGCCTAGCCTCAGTACCACCGGTACCTCCACTCGATGCCCCACGACCTCTGCCAGCACCATTACCTCCCCTTCCTGCACCACGACCTCTTGGTGGCTACTGGTTATCCCTCCTATTCAGTGGACATTCCTGACCCTCAGACCTTAGCCTAGCTGCCTTTTTCGGACAGTCCCTAACTCGATGTGTCACGGATCCACATTCGAAGCATTCCCGATTACCATTCTAACACTCCCCCGTGTGAGACTTTTCACACCGAGCACACCGTGGCGGCCATTGAGTATTAGCAGCAGCAGTAGCAGGCCTAGCAACTTGATCTGACCCACCATACCTTGTCCTCTTCTGCTGATTTCCAAAAAACCTCGAAGATCCGGAGTTCCTCTTATTCCAGCTCCTATCCTGATTCCGTCTAAAAGACTGTCTTACCCCTTCAGCGACCTTAGCCTTCTCTACTAAAACAGCGAACTCCCGTTCCTGTTGCGGAGCTATCATCATCCTCAGCTCATCCCTCAGCCTATCCTCGAATCTGACACAGCATTCATACTCAGTACCCACAATACCACGAGCATACCTACTCAATCGGAGAAATTCAGCCTCATACTCTGCCACCGTCTTATTACCCTGAACCAGGTTCAAGAAAGCCTTCCGTTGCGCATCCACGTAGCTAGCTCCTATATATTTCCTTTGGTAGGCTGCCTTAAAGAATTCCCATGTGAGATCCTTCGCTATCACTCCATCCCTTACGGTGAGCCACCACTGGTATGACTCATCCCGAAGTAGAGAGATTATACCCTTCAGCTTTTCCTCAGCTGAAAAATCCAGGTCATCCATGATCCTCTCAGTTGATTCCAACCAATACTCCGCCGTGCTGGGTGCCACACCTGATACACCCCGGAATATCTTCGCCCCATTCGCTCGGAGTCGCTCAGGTACAGATTTTCGAGCTCCTATACTTCCACTTGCCCCAGCCATCATCTCAAGAACTCGCAGCACAGCCTGCGATACTGTCTCGTCCTCCGTCTGATCCTGTTGCTCAACACCAAAAGTTGGGGGTGGTGGTGGCGGTGGTATCTCATTATTAGACCCCTGGCCCGACCTAATGGGTTCTGACACAGCCATCCTGCCTCTACCGCGTCCACAGCGGCCACGTCCTCTAGAACTCATCTCTTATCGCGCGATCTACTTGAAAAGTTTTATGAGTTAGCCATTGTTCCACTGATTATCAGCGAAGAAATTTTATGAACGGAGTTTAAAAGTTGTTCTTTCGATCAAACAAGTTTCAAGTCTTCTATCCTAATTCAAAGATACACATTCATTCAGCAGCGCCTACCACACACATTCACTAATTCCATCACCTTTTTGTCCTATTCTTATCCCGGGGGTATTTTCGTAATTTGTCAAAATGAAGTTCCTTGGTGATTTCGTCAATAAGGGTATTTTGGTAAATTTTGAAATTCCGGAATGTTTCGAAAATTTTGAAATTTCGGGGTTGTTCAGAAATTTTAAATTTTCGGGGGCATTTTGTAACTAACGAGGTAAATTTGTAAGGTTTTAATAATTAGAGGTATTTCAAAAGTTGCAAAACTTTGAGGGTTGAATTTGTTCTCCAAATTGGTAGTGTTGCAAAAATTTTGAAAACTAGGGTTATTTTGGTAATTTTGTAAGTTAGGGGCAATTTTGTAAATTTTCCAAAATCATGGCATTTTTGATATTTTGCAAATTAGGGGTTTTAGGTATGTTTGTAAAATAAGAAAAATTTTGTTGAATTTGGGGGTAGCTTAGTAATTTTAAAAACCAGGGGCATTTTTGTAATTTTACCACTAGGGGTATTTTTGAAATTTCCATAAATCAAAATTTTTTTCGACCAATTTTTGTAAAAGAGTTCTCACAAGTTAAAGGGTAATTTTTTTTTTAAAGAGTTTTAAAACTACAGTTTTTTATAAAAAAATACGGCTAGTTCCCTTTCGGGTTTTAGTTATTGGGTTTAGCCTATGAACAAGTCCTCACGGTTAGGGTGAACCGAAGCTACGCACCAGGTAGGATTCCTGCGAAGAGGAGGTGAGTCACTAGGACTGCTTAAATACCAGGCTCTTCCGGATACAATCCTAGACATGCGCACAAGTGTTACCACACCCTAACTCGGCGACTTAGTCATAGGTTTATTTAATTAGGCATTTAAAATCTTATGCGATTATTGGGGTAAACTAGTCCTAGGGTTCACATACCTTTCATACTATCTACGTTCCATTTCTACCCCTCTACAGATAATAATTCACACAGTGGTTAGGAGTACTTACCCGAGCGGATTGGTGCCGGAGACTCGATGCCATGCTGTTCAACACAAAGCCATTCCCATAATATTTCACGGAGGCCTATCAAGAAAACATTTTTGGGCCTTGGGCCCCCACAGCCTAGTTTTGAACCGAGCTCTGATACCAAATTTGTAACACCCCAAACCCGGCCCATGAGCCATGACCGGATCTGGTATGTCACGGAGTAAAAGTGTTTTTAAAAGATTTTGATTAATAGGTGAAAATCTGAAAATATTGTTTATAAAATGGTATCTAAGAAAAACAGTTGGTGGGATTGATTTATAACATGGTTGAGTTGAAACCCCTTTTTGTTTTCCTTTGAAAATATTTGATCATTTAAAATTTTAGAAACGTCAGAGTTATCATTAACTTGGTAAATTTTGCTACCCGATGGTAACATCTTGAAAACCCGTGGAAGTACTTATTTTGAAAACATTACTTTTAACCGATTTGTTTAACAATTTATAAATTCTTTAATAATATAAGGAGATAAGGTAAAACAACTACTTAAACATCCAAAATAACAACTAGCTGCCATATTACAAACCATACCAAAATTTAGTAAATAATAATAAACTTTAACGATGCGAAATAAAATTTCAAATCCAAGGAACAAGCATGGCCGCCTCGAGTCCTCTCCGGCTCCATCTCCGCGATCTACTTATCTGCAAAATGATATGGGAAGGGGTGAGTCACCAAGACTCAGTGTATAAGTCCCCAACCCGGAAATGCAACTAATACATAAGATATTAGAAAGATATGCAAACATGCAACCCAAACTAGCCATCCATACTCTTTTTTACTACCCCGTGTGGTCAAAACCACTGGTGGTCAAAACCACTGGTGACCGGAGTCACAAATCAAATGATGGGGCCAACCCATCGTGTGGTCAAAACCACTGATGACCATAGGTCACAATTATCAATATGTGGTTAAAACCACTGGTGGTACCAAACCACTGGGACTTAGTCACAATTCATATCACGGTGTGGTCAAAACCACTGGTGACCGAAGTCACAATAAAACTGATGGGGCCAACCCATCTTCTGGTCAAAACCACTGGTGACAGTCCATAGAGATCATCCCCCTCCTCTCATCAATCTCACCATTATCATGCTCACATAACAAGTATCATGATCCCATATATCATGCATTTATATATAGCATAGCATTTAACAGCATATGATGGCATACACGAACATACATCGTAGATCACGTAATAGGGGACTTACCCGAAATCCAAGCTTATGCCCACAAGGCAAAGTTACTACACGAGAGGTTATACAGCAACATAATAAACAGTCTATACTGATAAAGTGTGTAAGAGTTTACACACCTGTTTAATCGAAGATCTAAAGAGAAATCCCGAATCTATGCGATATCACAAAAGTCCCGAAATGTATTCCTGTATTGCTCCTATATTCGGCCACTATAGGTTAGTATTAAAAAGCCTTATTCGGCTAAACTAACAATCCCAAAGGATTAATCGCACTCAAAACAAAATATGGCCCTAGGCCAAACCTTTATTATCACTTACCAAAGAAATTTGAAATCCCAGAAAGCCACTCCTATCCTTTGAAATTGTCGAAATCCCTATATGTCACTTGTTAAAATCGGCTATAAGCAAATCTATGGAAAGTGGCCTATGGCCGAATACCATATAGGCTTACCTTGCGGAAATGAAACCACGAAGTACTCCCTTAATGTACCTTGACGTTAGCTACAACAGAGAAATATCATCTTGTGATCCTATGAACATTCGGCCATCCCAAAAGAGAAGAAACAAACCGATTGCCTTAAAGAAGAAATATTTACACTATGCCGCTTGGAGAAACTACAAGAGAAAAGTTGACAGCCCCTAAGAGATTCGGCTATGGCTACCAATATAGATGAAGTATTCGGCTAACACCAAATGGAAAGTGAAATTTAGAGTACAATGGGGGTGATAGGTTCGGCCAAGTAGAACAAAAGATGAAAGGGATTTGAAGAATTTTTGGCAATGGGGGCTAGAGAGAATTCGGGCAGAACAAATTGGGAATAGAAAAGAAAAACAGTTAGATGAATTTCGGCATCTCCCCTTGCTATACTCAAGGCCGACCATGAAAGTCCCTAAAGAATCCTCCATTCGGCCATGCTCCCTAAGGTGATAAATCCCATCACCATTTGAAATAAAATAAAACATTATTTATCCATTTTCCCATCTCTTAATCCTTCTTCCAATAAATAACATAAAATAAAAAGTCTATCCCATACCTCCAGCAGGATTTAAAAAAAAATAAAAGCAACTTGTCCTCATCTATAAGAGAGCCCTTGTGCAGGCCACTAACCTTTCTCCTTGCCGGCCAAAAAGAAAAAAATACAACCATCCATTGCTGCCTATGTTACTCGAACATGGGACCTTACTGCCGCAGCCCCATATAGCGCCTCTAGCCACTCGGCCAAAGCATTTTCTTTGGCCTAAACTCGCCACACATTCTTTTAAGAGCTCCCTCGTTAGTTCCCTTTTCTCTTAACGCCAAAAGCCAAAATAAAAATGCCCAACTGCTGTTCCCATTCCTCGAACTCAAGACCTGCTGGAGCTTCACTGCAGGTAACGCCCCAGCCACTCTGCCAAGATGCCTCTTTGTGATATAATTCACCTGAACTTCTTTTAAGACCTCTTTACTTAGCCCCTTCCTTTTTAGCGCCCAAAAACCCAAAAATAAAACACCCCTTGCGTCCCTCGTGACTCGAACTCGAGTCCATACATCAAGGCTCTTAAGTGGCACCCCAAGCCACTCCACCAAATCGACTTTCATGCCCAAGCTCCTTACCATTTATTCTTTAAGGCCCATAACACAAAAAAAAAAATAAAACTCCCAGGCGCAAACTCGGCAGCTCGAACCCCTGCTTCGCCGCACCTAGGTAGCGTCCCAACCACTCTACCAGCTGCTTTCTTGTGTCAAGCTCCTTCAAAAATTTCTCTTAACCCCTATCTCACCTTGCTTCCTCCTCTAAAGCACTAAAAGAAATTTCAGCCCTAAGTCCGACCTAACCCGGGGTTATGACTAGACCCTAGAATATAACAAACAACCATAACATACGCATTCTTCAGGCAATCACATGAAAATAAATAAATCGCAAACAACCCCTAATTCAGGATGTTACAATTACTTTAGGGAGGGCCTAGAAACTACAAGAAGATCTACAGCGGTCCAATTGTTCCAAACAAATCCAGAGGGGCTAGGGCATATCATTGAAATGTCTTCCGCTGTATCACCCACACTGTCAATGACATTTATACTGAAGTTCTGAAGGCCCTTTTCGACCGATAACAACGTGTTTTGTGAATTATCTCTGCCCGAGTATATCATTCCTGCAGATGTAAAAGTTTCCGACAATGGCGGATACGTTATGGGCTCCCATTCTACTTCCTGACCTGAAGCTCTTGCAATCCTCTTTCCCTGATCTTTCTGCAACTGTTTTCTCCTTTGTTATACATCTGGTTTGAACCCTAAACCATATCGAGCCTTGTGGTGTACCGGTTTTAGCGCTCTAGCTATCCCTTGCTGGTATCTTCCTAAGCCTTTCCTTGCTCAGGCTCCTTTTCCCATCGTCAGTTTGATTCCCATATTGGTATTCTTTGACCGTTTGGGCGTGGGAGCCCTATTCCTTTCAGCAACAAATGTAGCGTTGATGAATTCGAAGGAACGGAAGAAGTATTCTGCCGCATCTTTGTTTGCCTCGATGTAGTGTGCGTCAGTAGAGAGTGATGCGACAATGTCTTCTTCACCAGCGATCGTGATCAAGCTGTTATCCATGATAAACTTTATTTTTTAATGGAGAGATGAAGGGATTGCTCCAGCGGAATGGATCCAGAGCCTTCTTAAAAGGCAATTATATGAAGGTGCGATGTCCATGACCTGGAAGTCGACATTATATGTGCACAGGCCCACCTCCAGAGGAATCTCGATCTTTCCCATGACCTCTCGCCGTGTTCTATCAAATGCCCTTACTGCGGAATGACAAGGCCTCAGATAAGACATATCAACAGGCATCCTGGACAGTGTAGCCAACGGTATGACGTTGAGCGCAGACCCGTTGTTAATAAGCACATGCGGTATTATATAGCCCCTGCAACAGGTTGTAATGTACAATGCTTTAATAGAGCCCCTACCGTTTGGTGGTATTTCATCATCACTGAAAGAGATGAAATTATCCGCATTTAAATTGTTCACCCACCTATCAAGTTTTTCAACGGGTACATTGCTCGGCACATATGCTTGGTTTAACACTTTCAGTAAAGCAGTTTGATGTAGCTCTAAGTTTAATAATAGGGATAATACTGAGATTTTTACCGGTTGTTTGTTCAGCTGCTCCACGATGTTATATTCGCTGTGCTTGATAACTTTAAGAATTCATGTGCTTCATCCTCATTCATCGGTTTCTTAGTTCCTTGTTCAGATTCTATCTCAACATCGACTTCGGTATCATGTATCGGTACCTTTCCTTCCTGGCTCATGCCAACGGCTTTCTTCTTTGTCTCAACCACCTCAGGGGAATAACACCTCCCACTACGGGTAAAATGCCCCACTTAGCTGATGTTTCCAGTTGTAGCTTCGGGTATGGTGATGTTGACATCGTATTTCTATGGTAGTGCTTTGTCATCCTTGTAAGGGAAAGGAGCTGGTGCTTTGATTATCATCTTTGGTAAGGCTTCCTTCTTCTTGACCTCATAATAAATCACCATGTCGTAACCATTTTTTGATAAAACAGTAAACGACGCGGTCGACTCGAGGTTTGAAAATGAAAAGGAAGGGAGTCGCCACTGATTTTTATTTGGGTGTGATCGGATCACCTTTGTTTTAATAAAACGTCTCGGTTTATTAAAACGATGCTTTTGGTCTACGAAAATTTGAGAAAAATGGGTTCGGGAGTCAATTACGTGCGAGGAAGGATTAGCACCCTCGACACGCCCGAAATTAGTACCAAATTGATTAATCGATGTCCTATTGTTGAAAACTTTGAAATGATTTGGAAATAGATACTTTTTATTTCTAAAATTTGAAAGAATTGGAAGGGACATTTAAGGCTCTCTTATTTTCGAAGAGATAAAGCATCATGTCGATGAAGTTAGGCGTATAATACTTTAGACCCCCGAAACTAAGCTCGCCTTTTTAAAACTTAGTTTTACATTTTGAAGAGGATCTTCCGTCATTTGTCATACGAGAAATCAGAACCCAGTAAGTTAGGGCTCGTTTTCTCGAAGGTCCAAATTAGGAATATTGCCGCTATTTTAAAGAAACTTATCCGAAGCATCTAGATGTCGAGTCCAGTAAGTTAGGGCGCGACATTTCGAATATCCAAGATTAAGTGTTTTGTTTAATATTTAAATTGCGATTTCAAAAGGGATATCCCGTTTTTTAACTCTAAATGAGAAATCGGAACCCAGTAAGTTAGGGCTCGATTCACTCGAATTGCTAATACGGAATGTCGATTGAAAACTTGAATTTGTGAATTTTGAAAAGGATCTTCCGTCGTTTAGCTTAAACAAGAAAAATCAGAACCCAGTAAGTTAGGGCTCGATTCACTCGAATTGCTAATACGGAATATTGATTTTCATAAAACTGAGGCATCGAGACAAATTAGATTAAAAATGCAAAAAAAAAACACGATGTTATGTGTGAAAAGAATAATAAAAAGACACAAATATGTATAAATAAGGATGATATATAATATATTGGAAGTATTACGTATAGTAACAGTAGTAGAAATAGCAATGAAATAATAATAATGAAAAATAACAATAATAATAATAATAATAATAATAATAATAATAATAATAATAATAATAATAATAATAATAATAATGGATAATAAATGAAGTAAAATAATTGTAATAATTTTTAGAGAAAAGAAAAATAAAATAAAATAGTAGTAAAACATTTATATAAAAGAATACGTCAATATTGAAAATAAATATAAAAATAACATTACTAACTAATCAATATGATAGTAACAAGATATATGCATTATATAGAAATAATAATATGGTAATAAATAATAATAATATATGCATATGGAGATAATAGTGATAATAATATACTAACAATAATAATATAATAATAGTAACAATATAGTAATGGTAATGAAATATATATACATAGGATATAATAGTATAATATTGATAATACTAATAATAATATGATAGGGTAATAATAATTAAGATAAATAATAAATAATATGACAACAAATAAATGAGCAAATTAAATAAAAACAAAAATAGCAAAATTGTAAATAACTGAAAAAGGACTCCATTGCATTACAAATAAAAGTTCTGGGTCAATTATTGAAGAAAACGGGGTTTCGGGGTTAAATGATAAAGAAAACAAAGTTCGGGGGTCGATTTGTAAATAAAACAGAGGTTCGGGGCTAAATTTGAAGTGAAATAAAGAGATTGGGGTCCATTTGAAATGTGCATAAAAGGTGAGGGGACCGGAGAGCCAATTTTCCCTTTGGTTAAATGCAGCGTTCGAAGGAGGGACCAAATCGCAAACCGAGTGAAATTTCTGGGCCAATATTGAAATAATTAAAAATTTGATTTTAAAAACTAAAAATGCAGAAGGACCAGTTGCGCAATTTCCCCTTTGGCTCAAAAACACGCGGATCCTCTTAGGGTACGGGTCGGATTAGGTCGGATCAGGTGAAATGACGTCGTTTTGGGCTTAAAGGCCAGTCCCCAAAACGACGTCGTTTCAAGGGGCTATATAAGGCCCGAAATTTAGAAAAAAATCATTCTGACCTGAGTTTTAAAAAAAAAATCCTTTCCTCTCGTTTTTTTCTCTACAGAGGGGAAACTCCGGTCGGGCTACCACCGCACCTCCGTCACGGGCTCCGTCGTCGGCGCGGCCGTTCACGGTGGTCGGAGCCACGAAAAGGTAAAGTTTTTTATATATTTTTTATAATATATATGTGCTCGCTGAAGAAAAGAAAAAACAAAAGAAGAACTTCTAAAAATAAAAATAAATCACCTCTCTTCCTCGACTTTAATTCTAGTTTTTTGTAGGGATTAGTCTCCGTTTTTGTATTTGTATTTAATCAACTGCTTGTTTGTGAATATGAAATCTTTGTTTCTTTTTTTTGTATTCAAAAAAAACTCCTCTTTTACAATGATTTTCGATGGCTTTTATAGCCATAAAAAAAACACTATTTACTGCTGTCTTTTCTTGCTTTTGCAGGTTTTCGGTGCAAGTGGAGCAAATGGGAGGCGGTGGAAGGGCGGTGGACAAGACCACGGCGCAGGGCAAGTGGCTGTCAGACTGACCAATGGCAGAGGCGGCGGCATTAGCTAGGGTTTTTGGTGTTTTTCTTTTTTTCTGACTTAGGGTTTGTAATGGGCTAATTGGGCTGATTGGGTTTAGTATTGGGTTGGTTTTAGGGTTAATGGGTTGGTTTGTGTATGGGTTTTAATTTGTGGGTCTGGGGGTGTAAATGGGATTGAATTATTTGGGCTTATTTGCCCCGGGCAAAATTGGGCCACAACAGTTGCCCCTCTTTGCTCATTGTCGTGTAACGGAAACAGAGCAAAGACTTCCAAGAAAGATCAATTTTGCCCGGTCTCACCGAGTCTTGACTTTTTTGGTGCTCTTTTTCTTCAGATAGCCTCGTTCTAGTCCGCTGCATCTTGTTGCTTTAATCCCTTCCACCGCTATTCCAGAGAGATAGGACCTGTAGCTTCAATTTGCTCCAGCTGCAACTTCGAGGGGATGAGATTTATTTATCTCTAACTTACTCCATTGTGACTTCAGGATAAGAATTCAGGGAGAAGAGATTCGTAGTCTCCATCTTCTCTACTGAAGCTTCAAAGAAATAATGATTGATCATCATTATTAACTCAGGGAGACGGGATTTGTAATCTCAACCTACTCCACTGGAACGTCGAGGAAGTGAGAATTTAGGGAGAAGAGATTTGTAATCTCCATCTTCTCTACTGAAACTTCAAAGAAATAATGCTTGATCCTCATTGTTAACTCAGGGAGACAGGATTTGTAATATCAACCTACTCCACTGGAACGTCGAGGAAATGAAAATTCAGGGAGAAGAGATTCGTAGTCTCCATCTTCTCTACTGAAACTTCAAAGAAATAAGGGTTTATCCTCATTGTTAACTCAGGGAGACGGGATATGTAATCTCAACCTACCCCACTGGAACTTCGAGGAAATAAGAATTCAGAGAGAAGAGATTCGTAGTCTCCATCTTCTCTACTGAAACTTCAAAGAAATAATGATTGATCCTCATTGTTAACTCAGGGAGACGGGATTTGTAATCTCAACCTACTCCACGAGAACTTCGAGGAAATAACAATTCAGGGAGAAGAGATTCGTAGTCTCTATCTTCTCTACTGAAATAAGGGTTTATCCTCATTTTTAACTCAGGGAGACGGGATTTGTAATCTCAACCTACCCCACTGGAACTTCGAGGAAATGAGAATTCAGGGAGAAGAGATTCGTAGTCTCTATCTTCTCTATTGAAATAAGGGTTTATCCTCATTGTTAACTCAGGGAGACTGGATTTATAATCTCAACCTACTCCACTGGAACTTCGAGGAAATAAGAATTCAGGGAGAAGAGATTCGTAGTCTCCATCTTCTCTACTGAAACTTTAAAGAAATAGGGATTTATCCTCATTGTTAACTCAGGGAGACGGGATTTGTAATCTCAACCTACTCCACGGGAACTTCAAGGAAATAAGAATTCAGGGAGAAGAGATTCGTAGTCTCCATCTTCTCTACTGAAACTTTAAAGAAATAGGGATTTATCCTCATTGTGAACTCAGGGAGACGGGATTTGTAATCTCAACCTAATCCACTGAAACTTTGAGGAAATGAGAAATCTGGCTTTCGATCTATTTCACAACTGCTTAGTGAGATAAGATCTGCAATCTTTAATTGATCTGCTCCCTTTCTGCTTGAGGAGACAACATCTGTAATCTTCGATCTACTCCGCTGCAAACTCAGGGATGTTAGACTGGTATCTTCGATCTGCTTCACTCAGGAAGGTAAGATCTGCTATCCTCAATCTACTTCACTGTAAACTCAGGGATGCAAGACTGGTATTTTCGATCCGCTTCTCTCAAGAAGACAAGATCTGAATTCACCGATGTTGCGACACCATCCTCTGGGGGCCTGTCTTGTAAAATTAGTTTTATGTGTTTATGCTTATATAAAATGGTTAGTATGCAATGATCAGAATGAATCTAATGCTCCTAACTAAATGTATTGTGAACGACATTTGCATGAATGCCGAATTCTATGAGAATGATTTTTTCAATGATTAGGACGCAATAATCAGAACGAATCAAATGCTCCTAACTAAATGTGTCTTGAATGATGATGTATGAATGCAAAATGAAATAATCCCTTTTTGATGCTTAGAGTTGTCACTGCTCGTCGTCCATCAAAGTTTATCACTGACATATTATGCCTCTATCTTGTTCGGCTGGTATTTTGATAGAGCTTGAAGGAATCATTATATCTCGCTCAACAGGTTTGCCCCACTGTAACTTCAGTGTCCCTTCCACTGTACTTTAGGGACATAAGATTTGTATCATCTTGTAACCATCCTACTGCGACTTATGGCTATAGGATCTGTATCAACTTCAACCCATCCTATCGCAACTCAAGGGTATAGGATCTCAGAACTTGTTCGGTCAATCGATCACTTTCGGGTGACTTAACCAAATGCGTATGCATGATATTTGCATGGATGCAGAATATCATTTTTCCGAGAATGATTCCCCTTTTTCACTTGGGCTAACATTGCTAGTTATTCGTCGAGATTGTATCAATGACAAAATGTCTTGTCTTTTGTTCAATCAAAAAGTCCCAAAGAGATAATAATCTTTCTCCAATATTTCCAAACCTTAAGCTGAGTGAGTTCTAAACAATAGTCCTGTTTTACGTCATTGTACTATTTAGAAACTTCCAGAGTAATATGCTAAACTTTTTTTCATGAAAGTATTATTAGTCCAATAATCGTTATTTCAATGCAAAATGCTTGAAAAAGATCATAATAATGGACGAAACGGAAATTTATTGGGAGCATAGCTCGAAACAAACAGTTTAATCAAAGCTAGCAAATGCAATGAAGGAAATTTATTGGCAGTGTATTTTGAAAAGAATAAGGTAATCAAAGATAGCAAACTTAAAATGGGTAAAATAGAAACTAGGTGCCTCAGGTATCGCAGCCTAAGCTTCTCTGTTCAAACTTCTTAAGGACCATTTTAAGCTCAATATGTGTTTAGGGATCCGGAGTACTTTGTCGATGCCCCAAGACATAACATACTCCTTCATTGTTACTTCAAGCGTAGCAAGACTACTATATGCCCCACTTTCAAACAAAATTTGAGCCGCCTTTTTGGTTTTTCAACTCAAACCCCCTTTGGTCTCAAAGCGCCCTTTTGCGGGTTTTCGCCTTGGCCTCTCCTTTTTCTTCTTTTTTTATTACCTTTTCTGTGTTTTTTTTTTTGAAAACCTTTTTTTTTCAAGAATCTGAAGTTAAAAACCCATGTTTCCTATGAACATGCCTTCGTTGTTGCATAAGGTCCTTCCCGGATTGGCATTTGCTTTACTCTGAAATCCTTCTGTAAAAGAAGGATCAGGTTCCCCTTCGTGGATTTCCCCTGTAAGCTTGCATCATCTGACCATGGTGGATAACTTTTAACCTTTTCTTTGATTAGGTTAAATTGGCAAAAACTTCTATTCCACAAACCAATGGATAAGGGGTTGCCCCGGTAAAAATCCTGACCAATGTTTGGTAATCATAGAAGGTAACTTATTTATGCCAATCTTTATAAGTCTCGACCATCTTTCCTGCAATCCTTGTTTTATTTTTTTGTTCTTTTTTTGGTTTCCATTCTTTTTGGTTGCCTTCGTTGCTCTATGATATAGTGTCTGATCTTTGAATATACTACAAACTTTTGACACTGTCCTTTTTGGCATTCTTTGTCGGAAGCAAATCTCTCTTTTTTTTTTTAGAGTGGGATTTAATAACTGCCAACACTGTAAGATTGACACATGAAGCGACCTTCACTATCTTGTGAAGTAACCGACATCCACGGGATTTTGTGAAGTAACCGACATCCACGAGAATGAATCGATGTGGGCCAGAAGCTTTTGATAAAACTGGTTTGTTAACATCCATGCTTCATATAGGAAAAATGGAGGAGGCACAATCTTCCTCAACTTGGCATTTACGGTATAACAGAAGCAATTTCCCTCTCTTGGTGAACCAATAGCCCGAACCTCTTGATTAGCTAGGCTGTTGTAAAACATGGGTTCTTTAAACCCCAACCTTAACAGCATACCCATGTTTTAGTAGTTTGGCATGCCTTAATATGATTGCGCGAAAACATCTTGAATTCCTGAAAATAACTCAACGATGCCTTGCCTTATTTCTGCGAGGAGCTACGCTTCCATCTTCATCTCCTTCGCTAGTTCATAGCGTCTGCTGACACTTCATAAGGTAGAATCTACCATTGGAAGTAAGTTGCAATCTTTGTCATCTTTAAAGCCCTTAGATCCCTCTAGACACATATCTCACTAAAAAGGGAGTCAGTAACAGCGTCGCTCATGTCATTGATATCTGAGGACCCATTGCGAGCTGAAAATCCAAAAAATAAATGATCCTAAGGATGATTATTCGTATGATACGGTCATGAGTGAAAAATATTTAGTATGAAATGTAAAGAATGAAAGTATTTATTTAGAAAGATGCATTTTATTGAAATAAAAATTCTGGACATAAGCCTACTTCACAAAAGGAATCTTATTGCTTCTAGACTTAAAGCAACAAGTGTGTTTTGCATATTACTCTAGATTAGCTTTTAAAAATACATGTTTCTTCCATAGTCCCGTTGTTCAAAACACTCTCAAGTACATAAGGGCAGATGCTTGGAAAACTTTTATTCCTCGGTTCTCTCTTCGGGTATACCATTTGGCGTTCTGATCCCTCGATTTCTAGGTTTCTGATGACTCCTTCAAGGAGACACAACTCTCCTGCCCCCAATTTCAATTACCACTGCTCCGTCGTTGAACTTCACTATACCCATATTGATGAGATTTTCCACCAATTTCTTGAAAGTAAGGCAATTTTCTATCGAATGGCCAGTGATCCCCGGGTGACACTCACACTGAGTGTTTGGGTCGTACCATTTCGGGTATGGAGGTTGCATCGGTTTCAGATATTGGGGGGACACAACGTGCGCATCAAATAAACTTTGATACAACTCCTTATACGTCATCAGGATTGGCGTAAATTGAAGTTTTTCAATGTTTTTCCTTGTGCGAGATTCTTTTTTTGATGAACCTTGATACTTAGTAGTCACCGTTTTTGGCTGATTAACGGTAATTGACTTTGAGTGTCCCATGTTTGTATTATTCACCTCGCCATCATTTTTTCTAGGAGTAGACCTTCTAGTGGTTTCCCCTGCTTCAATCTTGCCGCATCTGATGGCATGTTCAATCATTTCCCTACCATTACCATGTCGGCAAAGCTCTTAGTGGTATTCCCTACCATATGGGTTATGAAAGGAGCTTTTAAGGTGTTGATGAAAAGCATGGTAGTTTTTTTTTCTAGGAGAGATGGTTGGACTTGCATGGCAACCTCCCTCCATCTTTGCGCATACTGTCTGAAACTTTCATTTAGTTTCTTTTCCATGTTTTGCAATGTAATTCTGTTTGGCGCCATGTCTGTGACATGATTGTACTGTTTCAGGAAGGCCTAAGCCAAATCTTTCCAAGAGCTAATGTTAGCCCGACTAAGCTGGTTGTACCATCTGGCTGCCGCACCTACTAAACTTTCTTGGAAACAGTGGATTAAGAGTTGATTATTACTCATGTAGCCAGCCATCCGCCTGCAGAACATGGTGATGTGGGCCTCCGGGCAGCTAGTCCCACTGTATTTTTCAAATTCGGGCATTTTAAACTTATGGGGTAGTACCAAATCCGGAACCAGACTTAAATCTTTCGCGTCGATCCCATGATGATGATCAAAATTTTCCAACGCCTTGTATTTTTCCTCCAGCCATTTGCAACGATCCTCTAGTTGCCTTGAGGATTCCATTCTCGACTCCATTTTCTCTACTGCATCTAAATCGGGCACAACAGGGTTGGCCGGGTTATCTCTTGGTTGGGATCCCGAGCCTACGTGATAGCTCATAGGAGGTCTAGTGTTATCCTGCCCTTGCTGGGGCCTGATTGTAACTGGTGGCCTTTGGAGATATTTCTCAGGCTGTGCCCTTGCGCGCGATGGGGTAAAATCCGTGGGGATGCCATCACTATCCTCTTCGACCGGCGGCATGGGACCTTTCCCCTTATCCATTACCTCGTTCGTCATTTGGGCCATTTGGGCCATCATATTTCTCTAGGCCATCAACATTTGGTCCCTCATTTCCAGCTGGAGTTTTAACATTTGCTCTTGCATTTGTTCCTGCATTTCTTTCTGGAATTGCTCGAACCTTTGATCCATTTTCCTGGTTTTAGCGCGTATTCCGTAGTGATGTTCCGCTTCCAGATTTTCTCTTTTCACTTTCTTTTTTTCTCTCTGATAATTTTAGCTAATTAGGCCCCTTTTTTTTTATAAAGTTAAATACATGTAATGTGATGCAATGCAAACGCATGAATGCAAAGAGGCATCGATTCTGATCAACTTCATTTTAGAAAACTTTATTAGAAGGCAAAACCCTTTACATAAAACAGATTACAAATATGCTTTCGCCTTTAAGCCCAGAGTTTTGATCTTCCTAAGTAAAGAGGTCAACTCTTGACTACGATCTGCCTGTAGCTCGTATTTCATGCTCAGGATCTCAGCTTGTGCCGCCAGGGTCTACAGGTGATCAAATTGGTGTAATCCCGCAGTTCTGACACATCCCCTTCAGCTAAGCTATCCCCTTTTTCTAATTGGCATTGCTCTGACCATATACGGGCGGCCGCATTGTCTTCCTCTTTATCAAGAAATTTGCTTTCCATAACCAGCTCTCTAACTTAGAAACTGACCGTGAATCGATGCCTCTTAAAAATGGAAATGACATGCAGAGGAAATAAAACATCACCAATTAGTGCCACAGAATGAGATATAAAGCATGTAAAATACACAAACACCTATCTGGGTAACTACTAAGGTTTGGCAGAGTTCAGCTCGGGGTGGGTTCTTAGGCTCTTTACATGTGGCTGTGTTCTAAAGCTCGAGATACCCGAACCAGCAAATTTCTCGATCCTCACCCATTATAGGCTCATACGGACCGAGTTCGGTTCAGGGGAATACATTTCCCTATGGCCATGCGAAAGTGAAAACTTCACAAAGACATAGGTACGGATGTATCCCGGCGGTTCACTAGCCCGCATGAGGTGAAAACCTCACGAAGGCATAGCTTCTTGCTCCCACTTAGGTGCGACCACAACGGTCATGCAATGCAATGCTAAAATATTTATGAGACCCAATATTGAAAGTGCATTAAAAGAAGCATGATTTTCGAAACCATTTTCCAATTTTAATCAAAAGGACAAGGATCAATCAATCTATAGCCTGACTCTCAACGAATAATTCCCCAGCGGAGTCGCCAAGCTGTCGTAACCATTTTTTGATAAAACAGTAAACGACGCGGTCGACTCGAGGTTTGAAAATAAAAAGAAGAGAGTCGCCACCGATCTTAATTTGGGTGTGATCGGATCACCTTTGTTTTAATAAAATGTCTCGGTTTATTAAAACGATGTTTTTGGTCTACGAAAATTTGAGAAAAATGGGTTCGGGAGTCAATTACTTGCGAGGAAGGATTAGCACCCTCGACACGCCCGAAATTGGTACCAAATTGATTGATCGATGTCCTATTGTTGAAAACTTTGAAATGATTTGGAAATAGATACTTTTTATTTCTAAAATTTGAAAGAATTGGAAGGGACGTTTAAGGCTCTCTTATTTTCGAAGAGACAAAGCATCATGTCCAGTAAGTTAGGGCGCAATACTTTAGACCCCCGAAACTAAGCTCGCCTTTTTAAAACTTAGTTTTACATTTTGAAGAGGATCTTTCGTCATTTGTCAAACGAGAATCAGAACCCAGTATGTTAGGGCTCGTTTTCTCGAAGGTCCAAATTAGGAATATTGCCTCTATTTTAAAGAAACTTATCCGAAGCATCTAGATGCCGAGTCCAATAAGTTAGGGCGCGACATTTCGAATATCCAAGATTAAGTGTTTTGTTTAATATTTACATTGCGATTTCAAAAGGGATATCCCGTTTTTTAACTCTAAACGAGAAACCGGAACCCAGTAAGTTAGGGCTCGATTCACTCGAATTGCTAATACGGAATGTCGATTGAAAACTTGAATTTGCGATTTTTGAAAAGGATTTTCCGTCGTTTAGCTTAAACAAGAAAAATCAGAACCCAGTAAGTTAGGGCTCGATTCACTCGAATTGCTAATACGGAATATCGATTTTCATAAAACTGAGGCATCGAGACAAATTAGATTAAAAATGCAAAAAAAAAAAAAACACGATGTTATGTGTGAAAGAATAATAAAAAGACACAAATATGTATAAGTAAGGATGATATATAATATATTGGAAGTATTACGTATAGTAACAGTAGTAGAAATAGCAATGAAATAATAATAATGAAAAATAACAATAATAATAATACTAATGATGATGATAATAATAATAATAATAATAATAATAATAATAATAATAATAATAATAATAATAATGGATAATAAATGAAGTTTAATAATTGTAATAATTTTTAGAGAAAAGAAAAATAAAATAAAATAATAGTAAAACATTTATATAAAAGAATACGTCAATATTGAAAATAAATATAAAAATAACATTACTAACTAATCAATATGATAGTAACAAGATATATGCATTATATAGAAATAATAATATGGTAATAAATAATAATAATATATGCGTATGGAGATAATAGTGATAATAATATACTAATAATAATATAATAATAATATAATAATAATAGTAACAATATAGTAATGGTAATGAAATATATATACATAGGATATAATAGTATAATATTGATAATACTAATAATAATATGATAGGGTAATAATAATTAAGATAAATAATAATAAATAATATGACAACAAATAAATGAGCAAATTAAATAAAAACAAAAATAGCAAAATTGTAAATAACTGAAAAAGGACTCCATTGCATTACAAATAAAAGTTCTGGGTCAATTATTGAAGAAAACAGGGTTTCGGGGTTAAATGATAAATAAAACAAAGTTCGGGGGTCGATTTGTAAATAAAACAGAGGTTCGGGGCTAAATTTGAAGTGAAATAAAGAGATTGGGGTCCATTTGAAATGCGCATAAAAGGTGAGGGGACCGGAGAGGCAATTTTCCCTTTGGTTAAACGCAGTGTTCGAAGGAGGGACCAAATCGCAAACCGCGTGAAATTTCTGAGCCAATATTGAAATAATTAAAAATTTTGATTTTAAAAACTAAAAATGCGGAAGGACCAGTTGCGCAATTTCCCCTTTGGCTCAAAAACACGCGGATCCTCTTAGGGTACGGGTCGGATTAGGTCGGATCAGGTGAAACGACGTCGTTTTGGGCTTAAAGGCCAGCCCCCAAAACGACGTCGTTTCAAGGGGCTATATAAGGCCCGAAATTCAGAAAAAAATCATTCTGACTCGAGTTTTAAAAAAAAACATTCCTTTCCTCTCGTTTTTTTCTGCGCGAGGGGAAACTCGGTCGCCGCCATCGCACCTCCGTCGCTGGCTCGTCGTTCGCGCCCATTGTTCATGGCGGTCGGAGCCCCGAAAAGGTAAAGTTTTTTATATATATTTTTATAATATATATGTGCTCGCTGAAGAAAAGAAAAAACAAAAGAAGAACTTCTAAAAATAAAAATAAATCACCTCTCTTCCTCGACTTTGATTCTAGTTTTTTGTAGGGATTAGTCTCCGTTTTTGTATTTGTATTTAATCAACTGCTTGTTTGTGAATATGAAATCTTTGTTTCTTTTTTTGTATTAAAAAAAAATCCCCTTTTACAATGATTTTCGATGGCTTTTATAGCCATAAAAAAAAACACTATCTACTGCTGTCTTTTCTTGCTTTTGCAGGTTTTCGGTGCAAGTGGAGCAAATGGGAGGCGGTGGAAGGGCGGTGGACAAGACCACGGCGCAGGGCAAGTGGCTGTCAGACTGACCAATGGCAGAGGCGGCGACATTAGCTAGGGTTTTTGGTGTCTTTCTTTTTTTTTGACTTAGGGTTTGTAATGGGCTAATTGGGCTGATTGGGTTTAGTATTGGGTTGGTTTTAGGGTTAATGGGTTGGTTTGTATATGGGTTTTAATTTGTGGGTCTGAGGGTGTAAATGGGATTGAATTATTTGGGTTTATTTGCCCCGGGCAAAATTGGGCCACAACACACCAGAGGTCGATCGACACTATAAGGGATGGCTGGTGGTTGATCATCGGAGGCGCATATTTCCTTTTCCTCGGCCTCGTCTGTTTTATCAAAGATCTGGACCTCCTTGTTGTTCATCATGTCTTGAAGTAACTCTTTGAATTTCTTACAAGACTGGATGTGGTGCTGTAACACCCCTTACCCGTATTTAACGCCGGAATAGGGTACGAGGCATTACCGGAATTACAAATTTATTTATCAGACATTTTATTTTAATTCAATATTTATACTTGAAACCAATCAAAATCAAACATATGGCCCCTTAAAGATATTCATTTTTTTCGTCATGTCTTACTTGAATTTATTACTCGTTTCATTATACTCAATTACCTTGTATTAACATATTAAAGATAATCACATATTTTCATGTCATGATAAATATCATTCACTTGCCGTTTCTTCATAAACATAAAACAGTTAATTCATCATATCAATATTTCACGTACCATCAACTTATATTTCCTTATATCACATAATTAAGTTACACGAACTTACCTGGTTAAATTTGCAGCAATATCAAGATTCAGGGGCACTTTGGAAATTTTTTATTTTCATTGATTTTTCAGTTGATCTTAATCTAAATTAATAATTTCATTCAATTTTGCAATTTTAAATAATAAAATAATCCATTTCATGCAAATTGGTCATTTCCATATTTTTACAAAATTAATCACAAAGTTTTACTTTTATTTAATTTAGTCCCTGAGCCTAAAACATTTCAAATTAGCCATACTACCTAAATATTCATACATATTTTCCTCCTCCTCCTCTCCATTCCACATCCTTAATGTATATAACATGCTATAAGTAACATTATCAATAATTTCATTAATTACTCATAAGTATATTCAAAACTATCCATTTGAGTTATAGTCACTAAATTATTTATTTCCAGAGCTACAGAACTCCAAATGAAGAACCGTTAATTTTTCCTGAAACTAGACTCACATATCTTCTTGCCATAAAATTTTCAGAATTTTTGATTTAGCCAATTAGTACAGTTTATTCTTTAAAGTCACCCCTGTTCTGCTGTCTGGCAATTCCAAACCTTCTTCACTAAAAATTAATTATCTTTTTATATAGAATTCATATGATGATATAGTTTATTTCTTCTAAAACTAGACTCATTAAGGAATCTATATAAATTATGTTCCCAAATTATTTTTATACAATTTTTTATGATTTTTCCAAGTCAGAACAGGAGATCTCGAAATCACTCTGAACCAGTCTTACCAAAATCTAAATATCTCAAAATACAGAATTTCTTTTCTTTCTCTGTTTCTTTCATATGAAAATAGACTCAATAAGATTTAATTTAATATCTCACTCAACTTCTAATTCCATTTCTACCATTTTTGGTGATTTTTCAAAGTTACCTTACTGCTGCTGTCCCAAAACTGTTTTCTTATAACTCATTTTACAATTTAATCCTAATTAAGTTTACTTACTTTCCTAACTTAATTCATACTTCTTTTCTATTCAAATTCCATCCAAACTCAAATTTAACTACTAAATTTTTAGCATTTTTTCCTCAATTTAATCCCTACAGCATAAAACTTACATCTTACTTCTCAATTAAATCCATTTTTCAATTCTAACTTGAAATTCATTCAATTAAGTCCCTAATTCATATTTTTGGTCAACATAAACTATACTTGGTAACTCATAAACTTTCAATATGAAAACTTAGCTTCATCAAAACCTTGTTCCAAGGCTTCTAAAACATCAAAATTAAGTAAAAAGGGCTAAATTAACTTACCTATCAACTTTCAAGCTTCAAACTTTCAATTATCCCTTTCTTCTTTCTTTTCTTTCCTTCCTTCTTTCCTTCTCTGTTTCGTTTGCCTATTCTGTTCTATTTCTCTCCTTCCTTCCTTTTGTTTTTTTGTTTGTATATATATAATAATATAATAATATAATAATATACCTTAAAAATCTCAGATTTTTCTATGTTATACCGCCTCAACTATACAAAATGGTATAATTGCCATTTTGGTCCTTCATAATTTCTTTTAATCTATAATTTAACTTTTACTTTTATTTCAATTTAGTCCTTTTCATTTAATTTCCTATCCAAACGTTAAAATTTTCTAACGAAAGTTTAATAATAACTAAATGACATTCCATAAATATTTTTAGAAATATTTATGGCTCACTTTATGAATTCGAGGTCTCAATACCTCGTTTTTGGCCCAATTTTTCTAATTAATTCTTTCAGTTCACAAAATTCACAAATTTTAAAATATTTCTAAAATCACACTTTAACTTACAATTATCGATTATCAAAATTTTCTAACTTTCCGTCAAATTTATTGATCTTGAATCACTGTTCCGACACTATTAAAATTGGGCTGTTACATGTGCCCTTCTATGCCATGGAAGATACAAAAACTTTGACCTTTTATACTTTCTTCCTCGAAACTTCTGTTGAGTGGGTAGAACAAGCCCTTCTTAGTCATCATTTCCCATACTTTTCATAGAGGTGTCCTTATCTCGGAGACGCAACTTTTGGCTTGCCATCTGTCTTGCTGTGTCACCGCACTCACATTCCTTTCGGCATGGCTAGGGAGTAGATTTCCTGCCATATTACTGACACCATCAAATCGTAAAATACCTGCGTCAATAAGACCTTGAACCCTTTTCTTGAAGGCTAGACAATTTTCCGTAGAGTGCCTTTGGTTTCCAGCATGGTACATACAACTGGCATTAGGATCGTACCATTTTGGGTATGGAGGTTTCAAGGGTGCCATGTAATATGGGGATATTAGTTGTTTTTCTAGTAATTTCGGGCACAGCTCGCCATACGACACAGGAATAGGGGTGAATTGAAATCTTTCAGGATTTGGTTTTGTTGGTCTTGGTTCGTTTTTGGGCTGACTTTGGGCAGGCGTAGTATTTGGCGGGAATATAGTGAATGGTCTTTGGTTATCAGCGGCATAGACGGGGTAATGAGGAGGTGCTTGATAGTAAGGGTTTTGTGGAGGAAAATAAAAATTCGGCGGTGGGCGAAACTGAAGTCGTGGTTGGGTTGGGTACGGATTAGCAGCATAGTGGCTCCGGGTCCCCACCATGTGGGTTTCAAGTTCTTTTTTCTTTCCAGGTACTAGCCTTTTCGAACTCTCGGGACCCTCTATCCTTCTACTCTTGATGCCATTTTCAATGAGTTCCCTAGATATTACGATATCGGTGAAGTCTTTTGTGGCATTTCCTACTAGTTTGTCATAAAATAGCGCCTTCAACGTGTTGATAAAAAGGACCGTTAACTCTGTTTTAGTCAATGGGGGTTCTACCTGGGCCGAGGCATCCCTCCACCTTTGAGCGTACTGTCTGAAAGTCTCTGTTGGCTTCTTCTCCATCATTTGCAGCGTTAGTCGATCAGGTACCATATCGGAGACATGCTTGTATTGTTCACAAAATGCTGATGCTAGGTCCTTCCACGATCGGATCCTGTCTCTACTGAGTTGATTATACCACCGGAGGGTTGATCCGATCAAACTATCTTGAAAACAGTGTATTAACAACTTGTCTTCATTCATATGACCAGCCATCTTTCGACAGAACATGATAAGATACGCATTCGGACATCTCGTTCCATCATATTTTTCGAAATGTGGTGCTTTAAACTTTAGAGGCAGAACAAAATCGGGCATCAGATTGAGCTCTTTGACGCTCAGTGCAGAGAAGACTCCAGTACCCTCTACCACCTTGAGTCTTTCTTCCAAGCTCCTGTACTTTTCCTCAGCATTATAATCGTCCCTTTTTAGCCTAGCTATTTCTACCGGATCATCCAAATCCAGAACAATCGGATTAGCAGAATTTTCTCTGGAGTTTGATACGAATATACCTTGCCCCAGATGTGTAGGTGGTATGGGTCGTTGTTCTAGGCCTACCAGTTTCCTTTGAGGATATCCTCTTTACGTTGCATGAGCATGGGGTGGCGTAAATCCTGGGGGATAGAGTGGATCTTGATTAACTCCCGAATGGGGTTCTGTAATATCAGGACTCTGCGCGAGTCTTTTTCCTTTGGCCAGAGCCGCCAACATCTTCATCATTTTAGCCATTTGATCCTTTTGCTCTAGTGATTCCTCTCGGGATCTTTACCATCGATCCGCTGCTTCTCTGCGTGACTTGGCTAACTGTTCTTGCAGCTCTTTCTGGATTCTTTCCATTCTTTCGATCTTCTCATTGAGTTCGGCGTCCATAGCTCTAGTTCTTAGACGTGTCCTATAGGGATGACGTGATTCCAGATTCGTAGTGTCGTAGTTGCGGATTATACGATTTTAGCCTTAGTAAATGAGTAGGATGATATGATGCTAATGCATGCAATGTAATGCAAATGCATGGTATGAATACGAAAGGTGTTGATTTGATTCAATTCCATTAGATAAACTTTACTAGAAAACAAATTTCCTTTCATAGAACGGACAATTACATATACGACTTCGCCCTAATGCCTAAATCCTTAACTTTCTTAAGAAGCCACGCTAAACTTTGGCCTCGCTCTGATCCTGACTCATACATCAGACTTAACGCATCAGCCCGAACTGCCAAGGTTTGCAAATGATCGGCCACCTCTCAGATTTGAGCCACAGTTTCGCCCATTACATGGTCTCTGTTTCTGATTTGTTCTTGAGAATGGTGGAGTTGCTTCTTCCAATGTTCATTGTTCGCTTCAAGGAGCTCAACTCGAATTTTGCTATCTTGTAATGCAGTCTTGAGCTCTCCTGTCCTTCCTTTCATCTCCTCGATCTTGTTTTGACTGGCTCTTAATTCGACTACCGAGTTGCGACTACGGTGCAGATGCAGTGACCTTTCTAATTCTGCTACTTGAGCGCGTAACCTCTCTTTTTCACTTTGGCTTTCCAACAGGCTTTTTTCCAAAGCGTCCTCCCGTACTCGAGCATCTTGGAATTTCTTTTCCCACTAATCGGCTCTGGACTATTCTTCTTTAATTTCCTGTCGCCATTGCTCTGATGTTTTGCCCAAACCAACAGTTCTGATGGACATGCGTAGCTTCTTATAGTCCGTCTTTAAGCTATCTAAATCCTTTTCGGCCTTATTTTTTCCTTTTTTCAATTTCTCGGCCTCGAACTTGTGGACGTCAACATCTAACCCTAACTGCATCTTTTCCTCTTCTAGCTGCTCTATCCTCTTACCCAATTCCCGGCTCTTTCTCTCGAAATCTTACTTGATAATCTCTAATTCAGACGGGATTACTTACAGCTGCTCTTCTATTGGTCGAGCATTTCCTTGGATTGGCCTTGGGACATTGTCGTTGATTCTTTTGCCCCACCATCGGTCGTACTCGGGGGTCGTTATTGGCCCTATGGCGAGTCTCTTCATTTTTCGAGTTTGGGTCCATGCATCTGATATCTCGCGAACTTTCTTCTTATAGTTATCATCCTTGTATGAAAATTCGCATTGGGCTAATCCATGTGTCGTAGGTATGAACTGCCTCGATTGATACTGCCTCATCACTAGTAACGGGGCATATCCGACAGCTTCCCATATTCCGAGTAAAGGAATCCAGTTGAACCCTCCACACCGATACAAGATCTCGTCAGTGATCATCCACGGGGCCTTCCATTCTACATATTTAACTTGCAAATTTTGGAGAATCGCTATCCATTTCTCTCCAGATAGGTCGTCCTGTCTTGATGTACCTGCTAATTCCTCTAGAGGAGAATAGTTCTCGAAAAAGACTTTGTATGAGATCTTTTCTATCTTTTAAAAGTGGCAATGAAGCCAAAACAGCAACAGCTGTGCACATTCGACGAACCTCCCTTCACCCGCTCTTCGGCAAGCGTTCAATGATCTGAAGGTTTCGGCTAAAATTGCAGGGACATGTGTGACTCCCTTATCAAGTTTATCAAATAGGTCTGAGACCGCATCCTCTACATGCCCTAACGCCTTGGGGAAGATGACCAAACCATAGATGCTCAAAGCGAAGACGTCGACCCTCTTTTTCTTATCAGGATGCGCCAAGATCAAGTCCCTCAAGTGTTTCCCAGAGATGCACTTACAATCTTCTTTTTGCTTGATCCGGGCCGTAATCCATTGCTCGCTCATCCCTGTAATGTTCATTAGCCTTTTTGAGAACGCCGGCACATTAGCAAACCTTGAATACGCCTTATCAGTTTGAATTCTCAGGCACTGGAACAAAGCTGTGTACTCTTCTATGGTAGGCTCCGAAAGTAAAGCAACTGTAAGCGGGGTTCCAAAACTGGGTAATGGCTTGGAGTAGGTACTAGTCTACCTTGATATCAAGCAGATAGGGCAAATCACCGTAATTATAGTAGAACAGTTGTTTGACCTCGTTGCCCCAGGAGTCCCATATTTCCTTCAATTCTCGCAGGTCATTTTAAGCCACGCTAATACGGGTGAAATCACATAACTCTGATTCATGCCCCATTGTCAGGCTATCTCTTTTCTCTTACTGTATCCTTTCGGACCACACTTGAACGGCCGCATTATGCTCCACCCTATCGAGAAACCCCTTTTCCATGTTAAGCTTTTCTATCTAGTAACCGAATGTGGATCAACACCTTTTTATGATGAAATGCCATGCAATAAAAGCAAAACACAACAAGTTAGTGATAGGTACAAAAGTGATAGGTACAAAAAGAATTTAAACAGGAAATGATCAAACTCCTATTTAAGGTAACAACTAGGGTTTACGCGTCTCTACCTTCAATGGGCTCTTAGGTCTCTCTATATGTGGCTCGGTTCTAAAGCAAAGGTACCTGAACCAGCAGATTCCTCGATCCTCACCCATTATAGGCTCATATGGACCGAGTTCGGTTCAAGGGGATACATTTCCCTATGGTTGCACGGAGATAAAAATCTCACGAAGACATAGGTACGGATGTATCCCGAAAGTGATCCACTATCTTGCACGGAGGTAAAAACCTCACGAAAGAGTAGCTTCTCACTCCTACTTAAGGGTGTGACCGCAATGGTCATGCAATGCAATGCCAAAGTATTTCACGAGACCCGACACTATAGCACAAGCAAATGCATCAAAGAGAAACACGATTTTTCAAAACAATTTTTCAAATTTTCAATCAAAAGGACAAAAATCAAATTTTCGAAGTCCCCAGTGGAGTCGCCAAGCTGTTGTAACCATTTTTTGAGAAAACGGGAATCGACTTGATTTAAAACAAAAATAAAACGGGAGTCACCACCGATCTTTTATTAGGTGTGATCGGATCACCTTTGTTTTAATAAAACATTTTGATTTACTAAAATAATGTTTTTGGTCTACAAAAATTGGAGAAAATAGGTTCGGGAGTCGATTACGTGCGAGGAAGGGTTAGCACCCTCGTCACGCCCACAATTGGTACCAAATTGATTAATTAATGTCCCCATGTCGAAAGTTTGAAAATTTTGAAAGAATTTAAGAATTTGATCTCTTTTGGAAATATTTGAATTTTCTCGAATTGAATATTATGATTTTTTGTTCCGAAAGGATAAAATATCACATCCAGTACATAGGACACGATGATTTTAATCCTCGAATCCAAGATCATCTCTTAATCCCCGAGACACATGCATAAAAATATCGAAAGGATATTCGATTGTTTGGCCAAGCGAGAGAATCGAAACCCAACACATAGGGCACGATCTCTCGAATTTCCAAACGCACAAATATCACATTATCTTGAAACTTTGCATTTTTAAAAAACAATAACGGATGACCGACAACGATATGTAAGTGCTGGGGAGCAAATCATGACACATACAATAGCAATAATCACGTAACTTGTGCTATTGGAACATCCACATCAACAATCAAAGATAAATAAATTAAGAATCGTATATAACAATTTACAAGAAACTATAAAGCAAACTGAAATGAATAAAACGCAAAGCAAACTTAAAAATGACAATAAATGAATTTGAAATATAACACGAAAAAAAGGAAATTCAATGCCCAAAATATACAAAACAATTTAGAAATATGTTCTCCAAAATTGAGATGAATAAATAAAATAGAAATTTAAGGATAAGCGGATTTTAAAATTATATAACACGATTTGTTATACATAATATACATAATTTTAAACCAATGATAGTTTAAAATAATTAATATATATATATGCGGAATTTTTTTTTTATGAATAATATGTAATACTGTATAAATGAATAATATAGACAAACTTTTAATAAATATATAAAACAATTTATTATTATAGAATTGAGGATTAAATTTAAAAACAGAATTAAAACATGGGCCAAATCTGAAGAAAAGAAAGAAATGCAAGGCCCCAGATGGAACACGCGCAAAGACAGAAGGACCGATCAAGATAATAATCCATCTCTCGTGCGCATCCATGGGCCAAGGATCCGATTGGAAACCCAAAGAAATTAAAGGGGAAAATCCGGAAAAAGGAAGATGACAAAAAGAAGCTGATCGAACGACGCTGCAAGGGGGAGGGACCTATTGCGCAAATTGCCCACAAGAGCAAAAACGCGCGGACCCAGGGGCGGATCCGGGTCGACGCGCGGGTTTCCTCTTTGAATGAAACGACGTCATTCCTTGTTCTCATTTAAAACCAAGGTTTTTTTTGTTTAATATTTTCAATGCTTCAGCAGGAAGAAAAAAAAAGAACCCCCCTCTTTTGTATCCTCTCAAAACAGACAAAGGGCAGAGGGTTTCCCCTCATCAACACCGAATCCACGAACTCCCTTTGCCCCTATAGTTCGATTTCGACAGAGGAAAAGGAGGTTCCAACGGCGGAGAGGTATACTTTCCCTTCTTTTTTTTTCAATCATTCGTTTTTAAAAAAATAATAATAAATAATAATAATAAGAAGCAGTAGATGAAGAAAAAAACGAAGACAGAGATCTCAACTTTTGAATGCTTTTTTTTATATATCCGTGGAAAAGAAAGCGCGAGATTTTTTTATTTCCGGTTTTCGTTCTTACTTTTTGATTTTTCGAATCTAAAAATCCCTCTTCTATTTTGATTCTGTTTATAAAGCTTTCAAAAATAACAACAAGATAGCAACAAATAACCGTAAAATACAAGAATGAAGAACCAAATCAACCTTGAAGATTTCTGTTTTCTTTTGATTTCTTCTCAGTTTGTGAAAAAGCCGAAAAAGGTTACATTGTCTTTTGAATGGTTTTTATAGCCTAAAGCTTACAACTGTTTCCTTTATTCTATTTTTTGTCCCGTATTTCTCTGCTTTCGTTGCCTTTGTTCTTGCTCGTCGTTCTTCGTTTTTGTCTGTCGCAAGGTATAGGCAAAGGCAGTGATCAGAAGCGTGTGGGGAGCGGCAGACGAGGAGCCTGGGGGAGCTCGAATCGTCAGGGTGCATGGGCGCGTGGCAGACGTGGCGCAAGAGCGCGTGTGGGGGAGGCGCGGGACAGTTGCTGAGGCATGGGGAGCTGTGGCGCGAGAATAAGCAGAACCCTAGGCTTTCCAATAAATTTAAGATCCTGGGCCATTGGGCCTCCGTGTTTTTTTTGGGTTTGATAATTGGGCTAGTTTGTACTTGGGCTCCGAATTTGCTTTGTACATGGGCTGGACCTTTTATTGGCTTTTTGTTTTGTTTATTTGATTTTTTATTTTGGTGTTTATTTCGCCTTGGGCCAAAATTGGCTATTACATTGCAAATATAACATTCCAACACCCGATCTACAGACTGTTTAAAAAATTATAAAATAAAAATTAATTAAAATTGCATAATTGTAAAAAATATTAAATAATATTGAAAAATTAAAATTAAAACTTACCATTTGCATTTGCTCGACGGAGATGTGCTTGTTGCCTAGACGAAGTAATTCCCCGGCCATTGTAATTTATTATAAAAATTTTAAAATTTTCCAAAAAAATTATATTAAAAAAATTAAAAAGGGCTTTTTTGTAAATAGTAAAGGACTATTTTGAAATTTGAGAGTAAATTTCAAGGACTTTGAGAGAAAATTGAGAGAAAATTGAGAGAAGGATTAAAGTGTGAAAAAAATAAAAGGGTTGGGGGGTTTTATAGGAAAATTTTTTGACCGTTTTGGGGGGTTGGGGGGCTGATGTGGACGCGTTTTGAGGGAAAACGGCTCTTTTCCGTAAATTTTCTAAAAATTGGCCCAATTCCGTAAATTTTTTTTTTGGTATATATCGGTTATTTACCCTATTTAAATGGACAATTTTGCTTTCAAATCACCTATGGAGACTTTTAGGAATTCTGTGGCCAAGTAAAGATAAAGGCTAAATGTAATTTCTTGAATTTGACCAAATACGGATTATCATACAAATTCAAGAATCAAAATCATTGATCTGAAATGATAATTTATTTATTTATTTTTCTTTAGCTTTTTGTCTACAATTCTGTGTTGTAGGTATAAAGGTTTATAAATATAATTGAAGAGCATGTACAAAGACAAAATTTGATGGAGAAAAGGTGGATTTCACTCTCCCACATTATGGATTACAATATAAAATTTGTGCACCAAATGTTTAAGAGTATTGGTTTCAAACGAAGTAAGGTTTACTTTCTAGCATTCTAATAATTTCATAGTCCAAAATATGATTCAACCATATAGCCAATTTAGTAATGGAAGTGTTATTACAAAGAGTAAATTTGATAGTACATAAACCAGTAATCTCATCAATCAATTCACTAATTACTTAAAGCACTTGAATCTTTTTATTATGTAAATTAAACAAGTACATGTGGATTGAATAATTTATGGAAAGTGGCGTGATGATCTTAATCTAGAGATCCTAATTGCAGATAAACGTTACGACTAGAGGTGATCATGGGTCAAGCCGGGTTCAGACAAAATTTCAGGCCCAATTTCTAGGCCCAAGCCCGGTTCGGCCTAAAATATGGGCCTAAAAATTTGTCCAAGCTCGGCCCGAAAGAAAATTGATAAGCCCGAGCCTGGCCCATATTAATTTTTTTAATTTTTTTCATTAAATAAAAAATTTTAAAACAAATATTAAAACATAAAAACAAATAAAAAATATGTAATTTTTTTTTAGCTTTTTTCATTCAATAAAAAATTTTAAAACAAATATTAAAACTAAAAAACAAATAAAAATATGTAAATTTAAAAAGTATATTTGATTAAAAATAAAATATATATTTAATATATAATTCGGGCTGGGCCGGGTCGAGTTCCGGCTAAAAAAGTTTTACCCGAGCCCGGCCCATTTTCTAAACGGGCCTCGTTTTTTTGCCCAAACCCATATTTCGGGCTTATATTTTTACCCGAACCCTCCCATTTTTCAAACGGGCCATCGGGCCGGGCCGGGTAACCCAACCCATGATCACCTTTAGTTACGACTAATTCTATAAATAAGATTTAGGTTAACGCGGCCGCTTATTTACTGAAAATCATACTACAGTAGTTCAAGGTCTCTTTCTTGACAAACAGCCTCTACTTCAATTTTTATGATGATAACTCTTCAACCTTTCAATAATTTCCGTGTGCATAAGAGATCAATCAAATAAGGGGTCTATCATAGGCAAACAAGAAATAATGCTATGATTAAGTATTATACTTGATCCAATAAGGTCAGTTATGCTAACTTATTTTCTTATGAAACTTCGCCTCTCTTTCTAAAGTATACCAACAACATACTAGAGAATTACACTGAATATTGCTTTCACAACAATGGTGCCTCAAGATAGCCATAACCATTCTCCTTCTCTGATCTAACTTCTCTTTCAAAGAAGAAAAATACATTGCACTCAAATCTCTACATTTAACTCACCATTAGTTTCGGTTGTCTTTAGCTCTATGATATTTGTTCAAGACTAATTTGATTCAATATATGAATTTGAAATTTTATTTAAGTATACTCACATTTGTATATGGCAGGTAAAGATGAACTCATATTATTATTTTCTTTTCTAAAAATATAATTATTTTTATTTAATATTTAATAATTATATATATCTTTTCTAGTATATTATTTTTTTAGATTTTCATAGGATATAAATTATATAGTATATAAAATAAATGAAAAATAATATATAATAGACATGAAAATGTGGTGCTTGCTTGACCTATATTTTAAATAGTTTTTTTCTTTTAAATCCATTTTTAAATCTATTTTTTTAAAACTTTTTCAAATTTCAAATAAATTTTCGAGTTTTAACAGCTTTTAGCCCTTAAACAAGTCTAGATAAACTCAAAACAAATAAAATTCAAATGATGTGAAATGAAATTAGTACACAAAAATGTTCACTATAACTCAAGTTGGTCTATACCAGCTATTTGTCATATATTTTTATGCCATGCTTAAATATTTTGACTATGTCTAGTGAAAAATTATATAATTAAATGTGATAGCAATGCCTATATTTTGAATATAATTTGTATATATGATTTTCGTGTCATATGGCAAGTTTATAATGGTCCAGATAGACATATCATATAGAACCAAACGCATACATACATTCCATATTAAGTATATTCAATCCTACCATTATCACAAACATGCCATATGTGGCATAAAAGATAGGCATACAATAAAAGTTGCCTAATAGATGCATCTTATCATTCATGATTGTCTTTATCTTTTGAGTCAAAATGTAGTGTTTTTAATATAATTGTAATTTTGTATATGAGAGTTAAATATTTTGATGTAAACATGCCACACTTAACACAAAAAACGTAAACATATAGAAAAAGTTACCTTATAGAGACATCCTACAATTCATGGTTGTCTCTATCTTTAGAGTAAACAAATGGAGTTTTTTTGGTAATAATATATATATATATATATTTTACGATTGATTTCTTTCCATGTAAGGATGCACATTGTGTTCTTGTGAGAATAAAATATTTAGAAATAAATCTGGCTAATAGGCAAAAGGACATACAACAAAAGTTGCCTAATAAACGCACCTTATCATTAATGGTTGTCTCTATCTTTTTGGTAAAAAATGCAACGGTTCTGGCTAATAGGCCACTCAAATTTTTTATTCCCCGCTAGATTTTTGAAAAGTTCTTACTATTTTTATTTTTTTAAAAAAATTTTCATTAAACTCTCTTAAAATTTTCATTAGTCTCATTAAAAATTATAATTAGACCCCAAATTTTATTTTTTAAAATTTTACAAGAGCTCACAAAATTTAATCCCTAAGATCCGTCACTGCCTATAAATACGATGTTTTTGCAACTCTTAGGGTACCAAAGCCCATTCCTTTGACATAACAATGGACATTTTCTTCCTGTCATACTAAGACTAGTTCTTCAAGTCAGCAAAATGATTGAGTGCATGTGTTGTGTAACCCTAAATAGTGCATTGCTCCAAGCAATGACATCACATATCGGACCAGTGATTTACCAGATGTATTTATCATTCCATTCTTTTTCATGATGGCTATGATGAAACTGGTGGGGGAGATGTTTGCATCATTAAGGAAATGAGTCCATTGTTACAATTTCCAATGATCTCATAATTACCTGATGCTGGAAAAGATGGTCTAAGGAAATAGAGAAAGTCGTGGAAGAGGTGCATGTGTTTTCTTCTTTTTCTATATCTATTTCAACCCTTCTTCAACAGAGCCTAAAACTTGCCACAGAAGTTACAGTACCACCATGAACTTGCTTCCTAATTGGATTGATCGGCTATCAGTACAACTTCTCCTTAAAAATTTAACTTTAGGCTTTAACTTTGTATCATTCATTCCTTAAAAATATAGCTGTTAATTGTTGGGAATGAGGTTAAGATGGTATATTTATTCAATGTAACTCAAAAGTACTTTAACCAAGCAAAGAAGCTTCAGCTAAACCAACCTATGTTGAACATATTAAGGCTTTATTGATATTAGACATATCAAGGTCTATCTTATTGTCTTGTTACCATTTTGTTTAAGAACCTGAAAAATACAATTCAAAACTTGTAGATCATAATGATATGCTGATAAAAAGATTCATATACTATGCTAACTTGTTAAAGATGCTGTCCAAAAGGTTGATCCAACAGCAAGTAATTAAATAGGTGTAATCACATATGGCAAAGTGAACAAGTTAAACTTGATCCAAAAAAAGAATAAACAGGTCTTCTGGTCGGGCTCTTTGACGTCAAATTACTCGATTCGTTTCCATCTTATCCAACAAAGTAAAATATAGAAGCACAATGCTCTTTGTATAATAATAACACATTACAATTGGCACTAGACAAGAAATTTCTTTTTCCCATAAATAAGGAAACAACAATGTTTATCAATGTAAAGACGAATCAAATATAATATGTAACTAAATGGTCAGAATTCATATGTTAAGATACTTTTTCTTTCAGGATTTTGAGTTATGGCAAAAGAAGGAAGCCCATGCACCAAGTAATCAAGTTTCTTCAGTATCAGAGATGGCAAAAATCCCATTGTCCAACATTTGATTCAACAATATAGACTATTTAGAGTAGTTTAAATAAAAAAACTAAAATGGAAGAACAAATAGACATCCAAGCCTGCCAGAGCATGGGTAAACTCACGAAACAGAATGCATCATGGCAATGAGCCTTAGGCAAAGATAAACATTGCCCAAATAACACCTATAGTTTGCCAGTATAATACTAAAAATGTAATTACAGAGAGCAAACCTGTTAACCCAATCGGTTCACCAATTACCTAAAGTGTGAACCTTTTTACTATGTAAACTAAAAGCAAGTGTACACAGTGGTGTGTAAAAAAAAAAAATTAAACCAAAGTTAACAGAATCGAAAAATCAAAATTTTCTCAGTGTAATTGGTTTTTATTTGACTTATTCAATCAATTGTTTATTTCGACATTTTAAACCAAATAAACCAGTTAAATCTGTAACCCATGAGGCCATAAACCCATGACTCGTTTACATGCCCAACCCTAAATTTAAACTTTAAATTCAAATACCCATTAAAAATTAATAATCTTAAAAGCTCAAACCCATTAAAATTTAAAACCCAAATTGATAATTTAATTTTTTTACAATATTCATTTTGGTTTTTGATAATTTAATATATATATATATATATATATAAAACCAAATTGATATATACTCGTTAAGAATAATAGAAGACATGAAAATTGTATATTGACCATATAATAAAATAAATATTTTTTAACAAATGTTTGATTTAATTTTGAATATTTTTATAATAAATTTTAAATAAAAAAATTTAAAGGTAATACGGCATACTAAATTGAAGAAAGAATACAATTATTTGAAAAAATTTATAAGTAATTCAATTATATTATGAATATTTTATTATTAAGTGGATGTACATCAAAATTAAAATAAGTTTGATGTATTTTAAAGCTTTAATATTAATTAGAAGCAGAGTTTATTTCCTTTCTACTCTTGCCTTCCCAATTTCTATGTTATTTTACTTTCTTTGATATCTATTTCATAATAAATTAGAATTTGTTTTCCAACTCATAAAAAAAATCTAAAAATTGGCAAACCAAATAAAAATTTTCAATTTAATTATTTGGTTTTGCTCTCTAGGTAGATTCAATTTATTCGGTTCACATAGATAACTTGATTTATGTAATTTTTGGTATAAAAAAAATCAAATTAACTGAATGAACACCCTGTTAAGTATACATGGATAGAATAATACATGAGAGATATGTTAATGTATTGATATTCTTGTGGGTCACCAAATGTACTGAAGCATTTGATAATGACGTTAAAAGGAACAAAGAAGACAAATTTGGCTTTAATTCATCAAGTTCGAGTTTTCAATAGTTAATTCTGACCATCAATGGTTGACCACAAAGCTAAGATGATAGATAAATAGTATATCTCCAAAATAACTTGGAAGTACTTTAACCAAACACAGAAGCTTAAGCTAAAACAACCTACGTTGAACATATTAAGACTCCATTGAGGTTTGACATATCAAGGTTCTATCCTACCGTCTTAGTACAAAATTAATGAGGGATGCCAACTTTTTAAGAACCAAAAAAACACAATTCAAAACTTCAAAACTTCAAATTCATAATCATAACCACAAGTGCTCAGAAAATTCATGAAAAAGTGGGTAAATATGCTTATATGAATATTTGTAGTAAGCAAACTTGTGAACAAATTTATGATTAAAAACAAAAATAAACCAGACATGTAAAAGTATCACTAATCAATTCACTAATTACTTAAAACACATGGATCTTTTCATTAGGTAAATTAAGCAAGTACACGTGAATTAAATAATTTATGGAAAATGACGTGTTGATCCTAATCTTGAGATGCTAATTATGGATAAACATTACGACTGATATTATAAATAAGATTTAGGTTAACGCAGCCGCTTATTTACCGAAAACCATACTACAGTAGTACGAGTTCTATTTCTTGACAAACAGCCTCTGCTTCAATCCTTATGATGATGACTCTTCAAGCTTTCAATAATTTCCGTGCGCATAGGAGATCAATCAAATAAGGGGTCTATCATAAGCAAACAAGAAATAGTGCTATGGTTAAGTATTATACTTGATCCAATAAGGTCAGTCAAACTAACTTATTTTCTTATGAAACTTCTCCTCTCTTACTGAAGTATACCAACAACATACGAGAGAATTAAAGTGAATCTTGCTTTCACTAAATGGTGCCTCAAGATAGTCATAACCGTTCTCCTTCTCTGATCTAAGTTCATTAAACAAGAAAAATACATTACACTCAAATCTCTGCATTTAACTCACCATTAGTTTTTTAAGCATCGGTTTTCTTTAACTCTATAATATTTGTTCAAGCCTAATTTTATTTAATATATAGATTTGAAAATTTATTCAAGTCTACTCACATTTGTATATAGCTGGTAAAGATTAAATCATATTATTATTTTCTTTTTTTTAAAAAAAATATAATTATTTTTATTTAATATTTAAAAATTATATATATCTTTTATTAAAATATAAACAATTTAATATATTTTTATATATTTAAATTCTAGTATATTATTTTTTTAGTTTTTCATAGGATATAAATTATATACTATATAAAATAAATTAAAAATAATATATCATAGACATGAAAATGTGGTGGACTCGTTTGACCCATATTTTAAATATTTTTTTTTGTCTAAATCTATTTTTAAATTTATTTTTTTAAAATTCTTTCAAATTTCAAATAAATTTTCGAGTTTTAACAGCTTTTATCCCTTAAACAAGTCTAGATAAACTCAAAAAAATAAAAAGTTCAAATGATGTGAAGTGAAATTAGCACATAGAAATATTCACTATAATTCAAGTTGGCCCATACCAGCTATTTTTCATATATTTTTATGCCATGCTTAAATATTTTTACTATGTCTAGTAAAAAATTATATAATTAAATGTGATAGCAATGCCTATAATTTGAATATAGTTTATATATATGTTTTTCGTGTCATTTGGCAAGTTTATAGTGGTTTAGATAGACATATCATATGGCACCAAACAGGGGCGAAGCCAGAAGAAATTTTTAGGGGGCGGATAAAATTTTAATTTTTTATAGTTTATATCTTTATAATTTGTAAAGGATTAAATTAAATTTTTATAATTTTAGGGGGGCAAAGTGCAATTTTACCTTTACTAATTTAAAAATTTTAAAAATTTTTAAGGGCCAAAATAGTAATTTTTCATTTTAGGGGGGGCCGGGGCCCATGCCGGCCCCCCTGGCTACGCCCCTGGCACCAAACGCATACATACATTCCAAACTAAGAATATTCAGTTCTACCACTATCACAAACATGTCATATGTGGCATAAAAGATAGGCATACAATAAAAGTTGCCTAATAGATACATCTTATCATTCATGGTTGTCCTTATCTTTTGAGTCAAAATGTAGTGTTTTTAGTATTATTGTATCTTCTATATATGAGAGTTAAATATTTTAATGCAAACATGCTGCACTTAGCACAAAAAACGTAAATATACAGAAAAAGTTACCTTATAGAGACATCCTACTATTCATTGTTGTCTCTATCATTAGAGTAAAAAAGTGGAGTTTTTTTTGGTAATAATATATATATTTTACGTATGATTTCTTTCCATGTAAGAATGTACATTGTGTTCTTGTGAGAATAAAATATTTGGAAATAAATCTGGCATACTTAGCACAAAAGGACATACAGCAAAAGTTGCCTAATAGACGCACCTTACCATTCATGGTTGTCTCTATCTTTTTGATAAAAAATTGCCTAATAGGCTACTCAAATTTTTATTTTTCCTTAAAATTTTTAGAAAATTTTAATTAGGCCCTGTTAAATTTTTGAAAAATTCTTACTATTTTTTTTTTAAAATTTTCATTAGTCTCATTAAAAATTATAATTAGACCCCTAATTTTATTTTTAAAAAAATTACTAGAGCTCACAAAATTTAATCCCTAAGATTCGTCACTGCCTATAAATATGATGTTTTGCAACTCTCAGGGTACCAAAGCCCATTCCTTTGACATAACAATGGCCATTTTCTTCCTGTCATACTAAAACTAGTTCTTCAAATCAGCAAAATGATTGAGTGCATGTGTTGTGGAACCCTAAATAGTTCATTGCTCCAAACAATGACATCACATATCGGATCAGTAATTTACCAGATGTATTTATCATTCCATTCTGTTTCATGATGGCTATGATGAAACCGGTGGGGGCGATGTGATACGGTTCGCCTCAGGTTTGAAACGAGTCGTAGATGTTGCCCGATCGTAAATTAGGTAGTTTTTCAATTAAATTGAACAAAAGGATAATTTTAATGGTAACGGCTTGAAAATAAAGATAATCAAGTGGATGATAGGGATTTGAAACAAGAATGAACCTTTAATAAATATTAAAGACCCGAATCTTATAAGTTTCAAATGAATGAAAGGAAGTTGAATAAATAGAGACCCGCTATCTAGCAAGATAGGAACCCACGGTATAAAATTGAACGCCACACCCGAGAGGATGATAAGTTCATAACAAAGTTAAAATTGATGCCACTAGAAACTAGATAAATCAATTCGAACCTTGAAGAATTTAGGAGATTGAATTAAACTCACCAAAATGAGAATTCATTCAATAAAAATCAAGTCCCTACAATTGAAGTTTGACAAGCTATTTATAAGTAGCTTGTAGTGGCTATAAAAAAAATAAAAATAAAAATAAACATAAATATTTAATTCCAATATGGCACATTAATTTCTTCAATCCAATTGATCTTGTCTTCCACCATATTCTTCAAGTTGCTAATGTTTTGTTTCCATTCATACTTCCACTTCATTTATCTTCATTTGTTTATTTATACCTAATTCAATTATTCCCCCATTAGCTCTCCATTTAGCCATCCATCACCTAATACTCCACCCAAGTAGCTTGGTTCCAACAATTGTCATCACATTCTCTTAAACTCATGGCATTTAAAAATTTTAGCTTGTTGCACCACTATGCCTTTTATTATTTCCTATAAAACACAACCAAACATTAATTTAAATAAAAATTAAAATACTTTAATTTAAACACTAGATATATTAAATATTATACTAATTAAACAACTTAATTAATATGAAAATAACATGTAATAAAATAATAAATTAGCATCCAAACTAGCTAATATATTCGGTCTTAAATAAATTGTAAATGTTCGGCGTGTTCTTGGAGTACTTCCTTTCTTCGTTCCAAATTTGTGCCACTAAAATTGAAGTAGCCTCCTTAAATTGTTTAGCCCGGCTACACGTAATTGGTCCATTGGGTAGTTCAAGGGTGTCTCGGTTAATCTCCGCCATAGGCGCGTCCGTATCATTCCCTCCCTCTTTAAGTTGATTCGTCCTCGAATCAACACCTACATCAAAAAGAGACAGATCAGATACATTAAAACTCGCGCTCACGTTATAGTCACCTGGTAAGTCCAATTTGTATGAGTTGTCATTTATTCGTTCAAGGACTTGAAATGGACCGTCCCCCCTTGGGAGAAGTTTGGATCGCCTTTGCGTGGGAAACCTTTCTTTTCGCATATGAACCCAAACCCAGTCCCCTGGTTCAAAGAGAATGCGTCTACGACCTTTGTTAGCTCGTTGGACGTATTGCTCGGTTCTTACCTCAATATTCTCGCGCATCTTTCGATGCAGTTCCTTTATGTAGTCCGCCTTTTTCCTAGCATCAGAATGGATAAATTTATCTGAAGGCAATGGCAATAAATCAAGAGGAGTGAGAGGGTTAAACCCATAAACAATCTCGAAAGGTGAAAACTTAGTTGCAGAATGAACAGCTCGGTTGTAAGCAAATTCGATGTGGGGCAGACAGTCTTTCCACGTTTTGAGATTTTTCCGCACCAATGCTCGCAACAAGGTTGATAGGACTCGGTTCACTACTTCGGTTTGTCCATCTGTTTGAGGATGACAAGTGGTCGAAAATAGCAATTTCGTCCCTAACTTTCCCCACAGAGTTCGCCAAAAATGACTTAAAAATTTTACGTCCCGATCAGATACGATCGTCTTTGGAACTCCATGCAATCGTATGATTTCCCTAAAAAACAAGTTTGCAATATGCACAGCATCGTCAGTCCTAGAACAAGGGATAAAATGAGACATTTTAGAAAAACGATCAACTACAACAAAAATCGAGTCCTTCTCGATTTTTGATCTCGGTATTCCAAGAATGAAATCCATGGAGATGTCGGCCCACGGAGTGTCTGGAATAGGAAGGGGCGTATATAAACCATGAGGCTGGACCCGCGGTTTTGCTCGTTTGCAAGCTATGCAATGTTCGCAAATCTGTTCGACATCCTTTCTCATTCCTGGCCAGAAAAAAATGTTCTTGAAGAGTGGACAATGTTTTGTCTCTTCCAAAGTGAACCATAAGGCCACCACTATGTGCCTCTAACACAAGCATGTCTCGCATAGAACCTTGTGGTATACATAACTTGTTTTCCTTGAAAAGGAATCCTTCATGCCTGTAAAACTTATCAAAAGCACCACTCTCGCAAGCATTATAGACATTGCCAAAATCAGCATCATTAGCATACAATTCCTTAATGTGATGGAAACCAAGTAATTTAGAATCAAGAAAGGTTAATAAAGTGTACCTTCGTGATAACGCATCCGCTACTACATTTTCCTTACCTTTCTTATACTTAATTACGTATGGAAACGATTCTAAATACTCGATCCATTTCGCATGCCGTTTGTTGAGCTTATGCTGACCTTTAATGTACTTGAGCGCTTCATGATCTGAATGAATAACAAACTCTTTCGGCCTCAAGTAGTGCTACCACGTTTCAAGCGATCTTATTACAGCGTACATCTCTTTGTCATACACGGGGTAATTAAGTGCAGCTCCACTCAATTTCTCGCTGAAGTACGCCACCGGTCTTCCATTCTGAGTTAGAACGGCTCCGATCCCTACACCTGATGCATCACACCCAATTTCAAAGGTTTTAGTAAAGTCAGGAAGGGATAACAATAGAGCTTTAACAAGACATTCTTTAATGGCATTAAAAGACCATTCTTGCTCATCGGACCAATGGAAAGCTGAATTCTTCTTGATCACGCTCGTTAAAGGAGCGGCTATCGTGCTGGAGTTGGGCACGAATCGGCGGTAAAAACTAGCCAATCCATGGAAACTTCGTACTTGGCTAATCGTTGTAGGATGGAGCCATTCTTGGATTGCTCGAACCTTCTCTTGGTCCACCTCTGAGCCATTTGCACTTACGACGTATCCTAAAAAAACAACCTTGTCAGTACAAAAAGAACATTTCTTGAGATTGGCTACAATACCTCTTTCCATAATGTTTCTAAGATCGCACGTAGATGTTGGATGTGATCCTCCAAAGATTTACTGTATACTAAAATGTCATCAAAATAAACAACACATGATTTGCTAATGAAAGCTCGTAAAACATGATTCATAAGTCGCATAAAAGTACTTGGAGCTTTTGTAAGTCCGAATGGCATTACCAACCATTCGTACAAACCTAACTTTGTTTTGAAAGCCGTTTTCCATTCATCGCCTTCTCGCATCCTAATTTAGTGATATCCACTTTTAAGATCAATGTTTGTAAAGATTCGAGCTCCGCTTAACTCGTCGAGCATGTCATCGAGTCGAGGTATCGGGTGTCGGTATTTGATGGTAATCTTGTTGATGGCGCGACAGTCGACACACATCCGCCACGAACCATCTTTCTTTGGCACTAGTAACACCGGTACCGCGCATGGACTAAGGCTTTCTCGGATATATCCCTTTTCTAGCAATTCAGTGATTTGCTTTTGGAGCTCTTTTGTTTCCTCGGGATTACTCCGGTACGCAGGTCGATTGGGCAGAGAAGCTCCCGGCACCAAGTCAATTTGGTGTTCTATGCCTCGAATGGGCGATAAACCACTTGGTATCTCATCTGGAAAGATGTCCTCGAATTCCTGAATCAGAGATAACACAGAAGAAGGAAGATTCTCGGGTAAGTCGTTAGTGTTCAAAAATGATTCCTTGTATAGTAGGACATACATCGGTTGTCTCACACACAAAGCTTTTCGAATATCTCTTGCTTTTGCAAAAACACCCATTTTTCCACTTTCTTTTTCGTCTTCATCTTTTTCTTTCTTTTGTTTTCTCTCATTTGTTTTTGCACTCGTATTCTTATCTAGCTCATTTTTCTTAACTTTCTCTTTTGTATTCTTTTCTTTTTCTTTTGATTGATCAATGGAAATCCTGAGTTTTTGCTGATCATCAAAGACTTACTTAGGCGCTAAGGGGGCAAGTGTTACATTCCTTCCAAGATGCTTGAAGGAATATCGATTAGTGTAGCCATCGTGCATCACTCGGTGATCGTATTGCCATGGTTGTCCTAAAAGTAAGTGGCCCGCATGCATCGGTACTACGTCGCATAGCACTTCATCGGAGTATTTTTCGATGCTGAAGGATACTAAAACTTGCTTAGTAACTTTGAGTTCTCCACCGTCGTTAAGCCACTGAAGCTTATACGGAGTCGGATGCTTTGTCGTTGTCAATCCTAGCTTTTCCACCATGAAGGTACTAGCTACGTTCGTGCAACTCCCTCCGTCGATGATAAGACTACAAACCTTGCCTTGTACCTGACATCTCGAATGAAAGATATTTTCTCGTTGCTCCTTGCTTCCTACACTTTGAAGATTGAGGCTTCGCTTCACGACAAGCAACTCGCCTTCAACAGGTTGTTCTATGTCCTCATCGGCCTCAGAATTGGATTCGAATTCAATTTCTTCTTCGTCTTCAGTTTCAATCTCACCGTTAGCTCGCATCACCATAGTTCGTCTATTCGGGCATTGGCTTGCAATATGTCCTCGACCAAGGCACTTGAAGCATTTGATGTCCCTCGATCTAGCATTAGAACTTTTTGGAACCTTGCCTTTGCTTGTTTTGGCCAAAGGCTTGTTCATCTTAGGAGTGAAAGTGGAGTCTTTCGGCTTGTTTACGGGGAACCCTTTGCTGGTACTTTGGCTCCACTTCGAGGGTTTAGTATTGGAATAACTCTGGGATGCTCCCTTTTGCTACAATTGCTTTTCGACTTTAATGGCCATGTGGACCATATCTTCTATTTCGACATAATGTTGTAGTTTCACAACATTTGCTATCTCCCGGTTGAGTCCGGCTAGGAATCGAGCCATGGTGGCTTCTCGTTCTTCTTGGATATCGGCTCGGGTCATCGCGACCACCATCTCTTTGTAATAGTCTTCGATGCTTTTCGTCCCTTGTGTAAGATGTTGGAGTTTTTGATGTAACTCCCGATGGTAGTAAGAGGGAATGAATCTTCGTCTCATGGCCGCTTTCATCTCGGTCCAAGTAGTGATTGGACGTTCGCCATTGCACCGACGACTCATAGTCAACTGATCCCACCAGATCATGGCATAGTCGGAAAGCTCTATGGCGGCTAATTTGACCTTTTTATTTTCAGAGTAGTTATGACAATCGAACACAAGTTCGATCTTCTTTTCCCATTTCAAATAGGCTTCAGGATCTGACTTGCCTTGAAAAGGAGGAATGGTCAACTTGATGTTCTTGAGATCATCATCTTCCTGCCTCCGATCTCTTTGTTCATATGTTCGTGGGCCTCTTCTTTGTTCATTTTGTTCCGAAACTTGATTACTATCAGCTTCACTTTGTTCGTATGTGTCGTTGTCATGCAGCCAAGGTCGTTCTTGTTCCCTTCTCGGAATTGGAGGGGTGTTTGCTCGTTGTCTCCGTTCATCTCTTTGGTCCAAATGTTCGGTGATAGAATGGAGCAAGCGTGTGACTTCTCGTAATGCAACTTGCATTTGTAAATCAGGATCTCTACCTTCGGGAACATTTCTTTGTGATTGCAATCTTCTTCCGCCACCAGCGGCATCAGACTCCTCGTCGCCCATTACTCGACGTTCGGAACTTCTAGACATATTGAACAAAATTTAAAGAAACCTCACCACAATTCTCACTTGTTCACTCACAAAGAAAATAAATACTGAACACTCACGCTCGTGTTTCTCACTCAATTTCTGGCCTTTTTTTTTTTTACTCGAATTCACTTCTCTAAATTCTAGAAGGTTGTCCTCGATTTTTTTTTTACTAGCAACTTGTAGGTCGGTTTCAAGGAGTTAAAGGATAAAAGTAAGGGTAGGCAAAAAAAAATTTTCGGTATAGTGGTGTTGGGGTGAAGAAGGGTGATTTGAAGATTGGGAAAAAAGTAATGAATCAAAACTTGCAATTTTTTTTACACACCTTTTTCTTTTTAATTCTCTCTTCTTCTTTTTTTTAACTCAATTTTTTTTTAAATTTTCGTATCTTTTTTTTACAACACCAAATGCACTATATGTGAAGTACAAAGAAAAATAGAAAAAAATTTAAATTAAAACTTTGATTTTTTTTTGAACTTACTCGGAAAAGCTCGAGATTGTAAAACGTGCCTAATTTAATTGGCTCTGATACCAGATGATACGATTCGCCTCAGGTTTGAAACGAGTCGCAGATGTTGCCCGATCGTAAATTAGGTAGTTTTTCAATTAAATTGAACAAAAGGATAATTTTAATGGTAACGGCTTGAAAATAAAGATAATCAAGTGGATGATAGGGATTTGAAACAAGAATGAACCTTTAATAAATATTAAAGACCCGAATCTTATAAGTTTCAAATGAATGAAAGGAAGTTGAATAAACCGAGACCCGCTATCTAGCAAGATAGGAACCCACGGTATAAAATTGAACGCCACACCCGAGAGGATGATAAGTTCATAACAAAGTTAAAATTGATGCCACTAGAAACTAGATAAATCAATTCGAACCTTGAAGAATTTAGGAGATTGAATTAAACTCACCAAAATGAGAATTCATTCAATAAAAATCAAGTCCCTACAATTGAAGTTTGACAAGCTATTTATAGGTAGCTTGTAGTGGCTATAAAAAAAATAAAAATAAAAATAAACATAAATATTTAATTCCAATATGGCACATTAATTTCTTCAATCCAATTGATCTTGTCTTCCACCATATTCTTCAAGTTGCTAATGTTTTGTTTCCATTCATGCTTCCACTTCATTTATCTTCATTTGTTTATTTATACCTAATTCAGTTATTCACCCATTAGCTCTCCATTTAGCCATCTATCACCTAATACTCCACCCAAGTAGCTTGATTCCAACAATTGTCATCACATTCTCTTAAACTCATGGCATTTAAAAATTTTAGCTTGTTGCACCACTATGCCTTTTATTATTTCCTATAAAACACAACCAAACATTAATTTAAATAAAAATTAAAATACTTTAATTTAAACACTAGATATATTAAATATTATACTAATTAAACAACTTAACTAATATGAAAATAACATGTAATAAAATAATAAATTAGCATCCAAACTAGCTAATATATTCGGTCTTAAATAAATTGTAAATGTTCGGCGTGTTCTTGGAGTACTTCCTTTCTTCGTTCCAAATTTGTGCCATTAAAACTGAAGTGGCCTCCTTAAATTGTTTAGCCCGGCTACGCGTAATTGGTCCATTGGATAGTTCAAGGGTGTCTCGGTTAATCTCCGCCATAGGCGCGTCCGTATCACGATGTTTGCGTCATCAAGGAAATGAGTCCATTGTTACAATTTCCAATTATCTCATAATTACCTGATGCTGGAAAAGAAGGTCAAGGAAATGGAGAAAGTCGTGGAAGAGGTGCATGTGTTTTCTTCTTTTTCTATATTTATTTCAGGCCTTCTTCAACAGAGTTTAAAACTTGCCACAGAAGTTATAGTACCACCATGAAATTGCTTCCTGATTGGATTAATCAACTATCAGTACAGCTTCTTCTTAAAAATTTAACTTTAGGCTTTAACGTTGTATCATCCATTCCTTAAAAATCTAATTGTTAATTGTTGTGAATGAGGTTAAGATGGTATATTTATTCAATGTAACTCAAAAGCACTTTAACCAAGCAAAGAAGCTTCAGCTAAACCAACCTACGTTGAACATATTAAGGCTTTATTGATATTTGACATATCAAGGTCTATCTTATCGTCTTGTTACCATTTTGTTTAAGAATCTGAAAAATACTTCAAAACTTGTATGTCATAATGATATGCTGATAAGAAGATTCATACTATGCTAACTTGTTAAAAATATTGTCCAAGAGGTTGATCCAACAACAAGTAATTAAATAGGGGTAATCACATATGACAGAGTGAACAAGTTAAACTTGATCCAAAAAAGGAGAAATAGGTCTTCCAATCGGGCTCCTTGACATCAAATTGCTCGATTTGTTTCCATCTTATCCAACAAAGTAAAATATAGAAGCACAATGCTCTTTGTATAATAATAACACATTACAATTGGCACTAGACAAGAAATTTCTTTTTCCCATAAATAAGGAAACAGCAATGTTTATCAATGTAAATCAAATATAATATGTAACTAGCTGGTCAGAATTCATATGTTAAGATACTTTTTCTTTCAGGGTTTTGAGTTATGGCAAAAGAAGGAAGCCCATGCACAAAGTAATCAAGTTTCTTCAGTATCAGAGATGGCAAAAATTTCATTGTCCAACATTTAATTCAACAATATAGTCTATTTAGAGCATTTTAAATAAAAAACTAAAATGGGAGAACAAATAGACAGCCAAACCTACCAGAGCATGAGTAAACTCGTCAAGACCCACAAAATAGAATGCATCATGGCAATGAGCCCTAGGCAAAGATAAACATTGCCCAAATAACACCTATAGTTTGCCCGTATAATACCAAAAATTTAATTACAGAGAGCAAAATTGTTAACCCAATCGGTTCACCAATTACCTAAAGTGTGAACCTTTTTACTATGTAAACAAAGCAAGTATACATAGGGTTGTGTAAAAAAAATTCAAACTGAAGTTAACCGAATCAAAAATCAAAATTTTCTCGGTGTAATTGGTTTTTATTTTTTGATTTATTTGGTCAATTTTTTATTTTGACATTTTAAACGAAATAAACCAATTAAAACAATAACCCATGAGCCCATAAACCCATGATTCGTTTACATACCCAACCCCAACTTTAAACTTTAAATCTAAATACCCATTAAAATTTAATAATCTTAAAAGCTCGAATCTATTAAAATTTAAAACCCAATACTCATTAATATTTAAAACCTGAATTGGTAATTTAATTTTTTTACAATATTCATTTTGGTTTTTGATAATTTAATATATATAAAAGAAAAACCAAATTGATATATATACGTTAAGAATAGTAGAAGACATGAAAATTGTATATTGACCACGTAAAAAGATAAATATTTTTTGAGTTCATTAAAATTTGTTTGGTTTAATTTTGAATATTTTTATAATAAATTTGAAATAAAAAAATTAAAACTAATATGGTATACTAAATTGAAGAACGAATAATATTATTTAAAAAATTTTGAAGGAAAAAAAATTTATAAGTACCTCAATTATGTTATAAATATCTTATTATTAAGTGAATGTCCATCAAAATTAAAATAAATTTGATGTAATTTCTTTTCTACTTGTTATATCTTGCCCTCCCAATTTCTATATTATTTTACTCTTTAATATTTATTTCATAACAAATTAGGATTGTTTTCCAACTCATTAAAAAAAAAATCTAAAAACCGACAAACCAAATAAAAAATTTCAATTTGATTACTTAGTTTTGCACTCTAGGTAGATTCAATTTATTCTGTTCACATAGAAAAATACATGAAAGACGTGTTAATATGTTGATATTCTTGTGGATCACCAAATGTACTGTAGAATTTGATAACGACTTTAAAAGGAACAAAGAAGACAGATTTGGCTTTTATTCATCAAGTTCAAGTTTTCAGTAATTAATTCTAACCATCAATGGTTGACCACAAAGCTAAGATTGTAGATAAATAGTATTTCTACAAAATAACTTGAAAGTACTTTAACCAAGCAAAGGAGCTTCAGCCAAAACAACTTGCGTTGAATATTAAGACTCCATTGAGGTTTTGACATATCAAGGTTCTATCCTACTGTCTCAGTACAAATTAATGAGCGATACCAACTTTTTAAAATCCAGAAAAAGCACAATTCAAAACTTCAAATTCAGAATGACATCCGCAAGTACTCAGAAAATTCATGAAAAAGTGGGTAAATATGCTCATATGAAAATTTGTAGTATGCAAACTTGTAAACAAAATTATGATTAAAAACAGAAATAAACAGAAAAAAAACTGATTTTAGTATTAAATCCCACTACTACTTTCAGTCCGTACATAACAGAAGGTAAAAATATGAACTCAAAAGATCCTGTTTGAAGGACCCATGGTGCTCTTCAAGTAGAGGCACCTCACCTGCAATTAAGACACAATCAGCATCGTGAAAATTATTGCAAAATCACATTTATGCTCTATCAAAAGCATATACGCGTATATATATGCTGCAGGAGCAATCAACCTAAACAAACCAAAGATAAGAAGACTTACATTTTGCCAATTTTTCTTCAACAAGGAAACAAGGAAATTTACGCTCATTTGCACATTTTGGAAGATCTGCTTCTCCTCCATTGCAACATTCCCAACGGCAACTCCCATGCATAGAACCTTCTTCAGCTGGAACTTAACCATTGCCTTTGTCTCATTCACCTTTGACTCTAGTGATTCCTGGTGAGTGACAAGGGTTGGGAATTTACCTGTGTGTGACAACAGCAAGATAAAAAAAAATTCATGTCAGAACAGAAAAAGGCAAAATGCACAAGCTTGGGTCTTCCTACAAATGCTTTAGGAGGGCAATCCAAAAACAGATGCTCTTATATTGCACTAGCCTGCTTTGTTGAGACCAGGACCCAGAAGACGTGGGATTTGCTTGATGACAGATTCAGAAGCCAAAAAGGCATGATACTTCTTCGCAAGCTTCTTCACCAACTTCTTATTCTTGTTCAGTTTCTTCAATGCTTCCACATCCATATAATCCAAACCTATCTTCTCTGCCTGCAGTACACATTAAACCATTTAAGTTGCCCCTTTTTGACCAGAGTCCAAACAATACATTGCATCGAATTTTAAAGGATTTATACTGTACATGTTATACTCGAGTCCAGACATAAAGTTCTCTTATAGGAAATGTAAACAATCAAAGTTTCACATAAGAAAGCTGCAAAATCACCTCTTCAACGTGTTGAGCATCTCCAAGCATGCAAATCTTCATCTTGGGGCGAGGAATATGTGGCAGCTTCACGGATCCGCTGAATCGCTTGTCTTTTTGAGGATCATAGTTTTTCAGACCAATCTGGAGTTCAATGGTCTCAGTAAATTTGCGCTGTTTCTCCTTTGACTGAGCTACAATGGTTGAAATAGCTTCTCTAAGCGCATCACTCTGAAGCTTACTGTAAATAAGATATCCAAAACCTTTCAGGAAAGAAAACCATAAACAACCTCACAAACTTCATAAGTTTGCATAACGAAGGGTTAATCATGGCACCATAAACAATTCAAAATCACAAAATAAACACCCTGAAACAATGCATAGTTCAAGCCAATAATTCTCAGAATGGTTCTCCTGGCACTGATGACAATCCAAATTCACAACTTAAAATTCACAATCTAATCAACGAAACAAAACATTGAGTGCTAACTAAAAGTGAACACTAAGAATACCTAACAAGAACGCTATTTCAAAAAATTTCAAAGACTAAAGTACCTAACAGATTATCCTACAAAACAAAAATGAAAGAAGGAACCAACTCTTCTAATTCGAGTCCAGTAAATCAATCATCAATAGCAAAATTAAAATGACCTCAACTCTGAATCAACAACTGATTATTTCACCGATGAAAGCACCCAACAGATTACACGATAAAATAAAAATGAAGAAAGGGTCCAAACTCTCTTAATTCGATTCCATAAATCAATAATCAATAGCAAAATATACATTACCTCATCTTCGAATCTTTGTTCTTTCCACAAACAATAAAATTTTACCTGCGAAACAAGGTTACAAAGTCATCAAAAACTTAAAGAAGTGATAAAATGAAATTAGATCTGCAATGAAATGGGCGTTTCAGTAAAAGAGGGTTTAGACAGAGGGGGAGTGAGTAGCTACCGCCAACAAGAGATGAGAAAAACCCTAGCCAGATTTTCTAGGCTTTGGGGAAAACATATAGGTGGGTCAGTCGAAATAGTAAAACTGATCTTGGGCCACTGGCAGTCTAGCCCAATTTCCTTGAATTTTGTAACAGGCCAGTTTAGTACTAAATTGGTTCAGCCCAAAAAGCGTATCTAATATCATATATAGTATACATAATATAATAATTACTACTTGATTGGTTCGGTCCAAAAAACTTAAATATTTGTTTGTTTGTTTATTATTATTATTATTATTATTATTATTATTATTATTATTATTATTATCTAATTTTAAATTTAATTATAACGTGAAAATTTTAAAAATTAATCATCATATTTTTTTAAAAAAAGTATTTTTTAAATTTTGTAATTTATCTGTTATATATTTATTTTTATTTTAAAATAAATTTAAAAATATTTTTTAAAAATTTAGTTACATAAAATTTGATGTGTAATTTAATGGTTAAATTAAAAAATTTAATAACAAAAAGACCTAATTAATATAATATCAATAATTTACATATATAATTAAAATTTTTAAAATTTAAAAAATAATTTAAAATAAGGATTATAATTTAATTCACGTAAATTTTTACAACTACTTAAAAATTAAAAAACTCATGCAATCTTGTAAAATAATTGAGAATGAGTTTTTCTTTTTCTTCTAAGTTGTAACATTGAATATATTCTTTTTCTTTTTCGTCCTGAATTTGAATTCATTAGCTCTTGCCTTTTGAACACACTTTACCTTCTCAAAATTTACAAATCTTTTATTAAGAAATTACATATCTTCTTGAATTAATCTGAAATTTTCCGGATCTCGAAATTCCATCAAATTATTTATAGTTCGATTCTATTTAACCTTGCAAAAATATTCAAGACAAATTTTTAAAAATTATTTATTACATTTTTTGGAAAAGACGTAATTTTATCAATCCGTTATATATATTTATTTTATTTTCACATAAAGTTAACATTATTTACGTAATATATATAATAATTATTTTATGAAAAAAATACATATTTTTTATAAAGTTTAAATATTTTTATTTTTCATTTTTTGCTATGTGTCAAAATAAGAGATTGACATATGTTGCTATAGTGCCACATCAACTTATTTTATTAGGTATCTAAAATAAATATCAAATTAGATTATAATTTTCAAAATTAAGTATTAATTAGATCTAAAAAAATTAGATACCAAATAGATAAAAATCACCAAATTTAAGAACCTTCTTATATATTATCCCACTTGTTAACATGGTTGTAACTAAAAAGTTTATACACTATAGTAAATGTCCCTACGCGTCATAAAGGGAAAAAATCATTGACTTTTTTTTACTCTTTTAATTTTACAAAAAAAATTATTTTAATTTTTTATTTCTTTTAGCCTTTAATTTTTGTTTGTTGTCAAATTATTCCAAAATAAATGGAACATTTATTATTTTTAGTGATGTTGTATATACATGGATTGCCACGTGGAAGACACATCAGTATTTAATTAATTTAAAATTTTAAATAAAAAATTTAAATATTTTTTTATAAAATTAAAAGGCGCCAAAAGTCATTTGTCATATTGCAAGATTTATATTTTTAATATAATTGAAGAGTTGTATCATGCAAAAAGAATGGGTGAGGTTGATAGTACGAAGAAAAATTTGAGTCCGCAGTATTCTGCTAAGAAAAACTAAAAGCATTTTGTGTGATAAGTCCAGATTTTGTATTTACATTTGGCAACCGAACCTTGGTGGTCTGCAAAGTTGCCTACACATCTTTGTTGATTCTTAATAAATAAGGCCTGCAACTTTGGTTGCAGACACTCTTGCTCTTATCTCTTCTTTTTCCTTTCTGAAACATTTCTGCTTAGAATCACACACACACACGCACACACATCAGTGTCTTTTAGTGTTTGCCAAAGGCTAAACATACTTCAAATGCAGAAACAGATTTTTCAGCCCTTGACCTGCAAGAATATCATCATGTGAGTTCAATTGATTCCTCTTCTCTTTTCTTAAAATTCTTTTGATTTAGTCAATGTTGGTTTCCCACAGAATCACAAAAATGTTGCTTTTGGTTTCCAAGAAGTTGTTGCTTGTCTCTGTAAATAGTTTTAGAAAAAAAAAATCTGATTGAGATTTGAAAATTGTTGGTATCCTATTATAATTCAGATAAGCTATATCAGTATAATATCTTTTTTCAATTTCAATTAGTATTCTCTTTCCTGTAGATTTGGTTGTATGTAATTGCACTGTTTTATTATATGATTGTAATATGACAACAAAAATATAATCCTTTTAATGATATTCTTACTAACGTAGGAAGATATGATTTTAAGTACACGAAACGCATTATATTTCTATTTATGATGTGGGATTATAGGTAATTTTTACTGACATTATACTGAATTTAACTCAAATGGTTATTTTTTATTTTTCCTAGTAAAAACCATAACTTCAAGGTGCTGCAAAGATAAAAATTTTAGTATTAAGAAAGTTCTTGCTTAATTGTTCTTATAATTTCTCAGGAACTATGACTTGATCACAATATATATATGTGTGTGCATGGTTTATGAATTATTTGGCAATAAAATTATCTGAACTTAATCATTGAGATAATTTGAGATTCTTAACCTTCTGTCTCTCTGTGTAGGTCTTTACAGCTGAAATCTGCCTGAAATTATCTGGAAAAGAAAAAGGGTTTTGTCTACAACTTTGGCGATTAAGGGAGAATAATGGGGGATAATACATTGGATTGGGCTAGTTTACTTGGTGGATTACCAGACTCTGATGAATTGATGTCACTGTTAATGAATGATGTCAAAGTTGAGAAACCAGAAGATGAACAGCCGCACGAAGGTAGCAAATTCCTAGTGCAACCTACAACAGTGATACCACAGCAGCAGGATATTCATAATGTCGCGACAGATGTTGAAACTGGTTCTTCTTCTTGTCGTCTAAATGATCAGAATAAGATTATCAGAAATGGAGGGTGTTTAATTAATCCATTAGGGTTCCCATATAGGTCTCGAATGCAGGTTTTAGCTGCAGATGCACCATCAGGAAGTGGAGAGTTGCTCGTAATGAATGATTTACCTGTTTACAAGAGAGGGAGGAACAATATACAAGAAACCATTGAAGAGGCTGAGCAAAAGAAGAGGAAGAATAAGATCAAAAACAGAATTTCAGCTGAAAAATCTCGAGCCAAGTCTAAGGTGTGTGTGTAGTAGTAGAAGAACGTATATATATGCCAGCATACTACTACTAGTCGAAAATTACAATTGATCCTTTCTCTTTCCTGTTCCAAGAATTTGAATCTCAACAGATGTAACTCTTTTCCGATACTAAGGCTACAATCTTTTTTTGAAGGAGCATACAAGATTTCTGGAAGAAAAAGTGGAGCAATTGAGAAATGAGAATGCACATTTAAAGAAATTACTTTCCCTGGTGAGAGACCTCACGTTTCTTCTTGACAAGAAACTGAGAAAATATACAATACTTTCCTATTTGCCGTGTATTACTTGTTGATTTTGGCCTTTCTCATTTTGCATGTGGATCAGGAAGCTGCATCAACTGAGAGACTCCCAGAGGTACTGATTTTATATATTCAATGAACTTAATATCCATATATCAAATTTTCCAAAGGAAAGCAATGCATATCTATATTTGATAACTTACCTTCATAAAAACCCACCAAACTTATCAGATATTGTCTAAATCTTGTAAACAATCCCATATTTGTGCATCATCATGTATTATACCAGTGTTACCTCACATCGACTAAATCAAGTCTTATATTCAGATCGGATGCTTAAAAAATGTTGGAGATTTTCTTCCATTGTATGTACAGGAAAGAGAAGAGACCTATGGGAAAAGGCAAAACAGTGTTTAGAATTGAAAGAACTGCAAACCTATATAGGAGCTATATATGGAGACTAATGAGGAGGTTTAAGCTGACCAAGATCCATAGTGGTGGGACCGAATAACAATATGGGATGGCATGGTTTCCTTTTAAATACATTATAGGATCTTCATTCTACATCAAATATATAAAGAAAAGCTTTTTGTTTGCCTTTATTCGACATGGTTTTCAAAATAAAGATACTTAGATTTGCAGTGAGCTAGAAGTACATGACACTACTGCAAAGTTTTTGATAATTTATATGTTATTATTGCCTGCAAAAGAACATGGCTTCAATTATTTCCTAATAGATAGAATCATGATTCACCTGGATCTTGAGAAAACTACACAATATTAGGAGCTGCAAATAGTTTTAATCTCTTTTGAGTTCATCATTCAAAAAAGAAGATGTATATTTATAAGCATATTTTACAATCAAGAGAGATAAATATGGCTGGCTCGACTCAGTCATCAGATCTCAGGATTAACGGATTGATAGAGTGCAAATGCTAAAAACTGCATAAACATTTTTTTATCAATCAAACTTTATATTAGAACGTACAATTACAAACACTGGCCAAGTTAATGAGATTTACAGACTTTATGATCCGAAACAGATAAAGCTCTCGCCCCAATAATAATATCAGAAAATCAACATCCAATAATTCAACACATACTCTGAATCCTCATCAACCTTTTAGAACCACTCCTCCTTCCCTCAGCCCTAAGCGATCATGTTTTTCTGTATCATGAAAGTTGCATCACCGATATAACTCTCAGATGGTGGCATATCCCGATAGTGGGCAAACAAGGGAGACCAGTTAAAGGGAAGGGAGAGGAGGGTGAAGAAATGATACCTGTGGCCGCAGTACATTTCCACTGTACCTCTTTACATATATTACCTTACCCCTCTTCATTTGAAAATGCGACAGTTAGGGAGAATCAGCATCAGGTACTGATACAATCCACCAAATCCTTTTGTCTGATGATTTTGGTCTCTTAGGGGAAAAAACAAAATGACTGATCAGATTTAGAGCTCGTATTGCATAAAGACTCCATCTTGCACTTGATTAATGTTCTATTTCTCCCTAAGCAGAAAATATTCCTCTTGGTTTTGGCTCTTTTATGTGCAAATGAATGACTTCTCAATCAACAGCATTTCCTTGTGATTTACAGGCATTTTAATGCAGGCTCATGTATCACTTTACTATCTCTTCATCCAAATGCTGCCTTAAAAAATAGCATAGCAGTTAAAACATTTGATTAAAATTTGATAGTTCCTTAGTTGACAGTCTACATACGGTGCCTTGGCTTCCAAATGAAAGCCTCAAATTCCTTTGCATAATGACATATTAATCCGAGCATTTCAATGGATCTGGCACTACAAACAAGAAACAACCAAGTAAAAAGAAAAAGGGAAAGAAGTGTTATGAAACAAAGAGGATGGTCTAAGTGTCTAAGATGGAATGCATAAGCTTACTGTTCCAGCAAAGCGACTTAAGGAAAAATAGTTCCATTTCAAATTGTGTTTATAAACAGTGTGTTTAAAGTCATCTAAAATATAATGCAGAAGGATATGCCTAGCCTACAAGTATCTCTAAAACATCTATTCAACTTAATGCAACTTGGAAGAAAAATGTTTGTCGTATTTCCCACAACAGCTACGATATTAATTAAAAGGGCCAATGTACGGGACATAGTTGCTGGACCGGTAATATCAAATATGTATTTATTTGCAAACCCTATCTGAATATACCACTTCTCAAAAGTTGTACACACTGATGAAATTATCTACATGATGATAAACAACTGTGCAAGCCATAGCAATGCTTAGACTAGAAAGAGGTAGATATAGACCACCAGGGAGAACTTATGACAAAGCATACCTTCCAATAGCTTGTTTAATAAATTCTTCCCCGCAAATTCTGGCGGGGAATAGAAGGTCCATTGATCTTTTTTACGTCAGATTTCATATATCAATTTCATAAGCAAAACTAGAAGGCTTGTTGATCTTTGGTTTTCAAGTCAGATTTTTTATATGGATTTCATAAACAACACTTTGAGCTTTCCCACCACTTCAAGATCGAGGTTCTCCAAGTACATCCAAAATAGAAGGTCATTCAGTTTGAGTCAAAATCCAAAAAGTTGAACAATGTATAATTCTAGTTTCTAAGAAGATAGGGAAGGAAAAAGAAATTTCATAACACATAACTAATCTCAGCTATGAACAATTAGTTTTTACTGTTCATGAGAACCTTAAAGGCGCAAATCTAAGGATTCCATAATCCAACATTTGATTCAACAATAGTCCATTCAGAGCTGTTACCAGCTTGTCAAAGCATAGCATGCCAAATTTCCTCCATAATCACTAGAATAAATAAAATCTTGGAAAAGAAAACAAATAGACAGCTAAACCTGCAAGGTAAGCTTGTCAATACCCGCACAATACAATACATCTTGGTAATGAGCTCTAACCAAAGTTATGCACAACCCAAATAACGCCTATAGTAGCCAATATAGTAATAAAAGAGTAATTACAAAGAGTAAACATTATGTTGCGAAGTGGTTAAAAAAGTCGTTCTACCAATTTAAAGCGAATCAAGAAAATACATGTAGATAAAATAATTCATAAAAAGCGACGTGTTATCCCCAATCCGAAGATGCCAATTGTCCATAAAAGTTATGTCCGACTCTATAAATAAGATTTAGGCTAGCGTCTCCATAAAAAAATGTGGCCGCTTATCTACCGGAAACCATGCTAAAAACATAAGAGTTCTTCTTTCTCAACAAAGAGCCTTTATTTCAATCTTTATGATTTTTGATAATTCTTATGGCTTTCAAAAATTCCATACCATTTTCACGTAAGATATCAATCAAATAAGGGAAATACTGCAGGCAAATAGGAAAATAGTACTATGACCAGGATGCATAGTCCCAAATTTAATCGACCAACTCAACTGATGAAGAAGTCTTATACTTGATCCAACAGGGTTAGTCAAGCTAACAATTTTTTTTATGAAACTCCACCTAGCTTATTAAAGGACACCAACAATATACAGGATAACTAGACTAAATCTTGCATTCACTACAATGGTGGTTTTAAGATAGGTACAACCATTCTTTCCCTGATCCAACCGAAAAATACCTTACAGTCAAATCTCTGCCTTTAACTCACTACCATTTTCCTAGATGCAGTTGTCTTTCCACTCTATTCTTTTTGATTAATTAAACACTTTCAGAGTCAACTAAATTGCGAGATGATGATGGTATTATGACTATGTATTTAATCAATTCTTTCATAGTACAAAACAATGGAAACTAATCATGTCTTCGAAAGCTCAAACCCGTTAAAAGGAAAGATAAAACATATTCACAGTCAACTAAATTGTCACTACAGCAAAACAGACTTTTAGGGCATTTTTTTTGGCCTTTAGCGGCGTTTATAAGCGCCACTAAAAGTGTTTGCGGCGCTTTTGTAAGCGCCACAAAAAACGCCGCTACTACAACCGCCGCAAAATTTTGCGGCGTTTATGTGGAAAAAACGCCGCTAAAAGTCAAGGTCTTTAGCGGCACTTTTCCAAAAAATGCCGCTAAAAGTCAAGGTCTTTAGCGGCGCTTTGCCAAAAAACGCCGCTAAAAGTCATGGTCTTTAGCGGCGCTTTTCCAAAAAACGCCGCTAAAAGTCATGGCCTTTAGCGGCGCTTTTTTACAAACGCCGCTAATTTGTACAGATTTCTGTAGTACAATTTTTTCAATATTATACCCCTCCTGCACTAAAACCAACCAATAACAGTAAATATAGCATATAATTCCAACGCAAAACAGCAAATTTAGCATAAAAATCACACCAAATACATTAATTCTAAATAATACTTGAATTTTAATAAATTAAATGAATGATAACTGAAAATATTGTAACAATAATGTTAAATGTAATAATGTCAAAACATTCTTACAACGAGAAACTAAATGTGTCTAAGATGGCGGTTTTGCATTTCTTTGAAACATCTGCATCATATCTTCAAGCCTGTCTTTGGAGCTCTTCGTACTTTACGTTACGCTCTCTGCTAGCATCGATGCTGCCTCTGCCTCCCTCGCAGCTGCCGCTTCCGCATCCGCTCTAAGCTGTTGCTGGAGTTCTTCATATTTTCTTTGAACATCAGCAATTTGTTGCCTCTGCTCAATCGTGCTCTCTTGCATCTAAGCTATCTGGTCTTGTAGCCTCTGAACTTCAGCACGAGATTGACTCCCAGAAGGCATGTACTGCTGGGAGCCGGATCCAAAATATTGGGTCGGGGTAACACCGGATCCTTTAAATAGAACCCGACCATACCTTTCAAGTCCAAAAACATCAGTGATAATTCTATTAAAAATATACTAAAGATTAACAGAACTATCAGTCGAAGCAGTTGTACCTTTCAGGACCCAAAACATCTATAATAATTACATTATCAATCTCCTCAAGATTAACAGAACTATATCGATCGAAGCACCGCTTCATACTCGCCTTTTTCTCCTTTAGTTTATCCTAATAAATCAATGAAAGAGTTAGAAACGAAATATATAAATAAGAAAAAATGCAACATAATTTAACATTATAAATTTAAAACTATAAACGATGAATTAAACTATTATAATTAAACATTATAAATATTTATAAAAATAAAATTTTATTAAGTAAATATACCAAAATTTTATGACTTGGATGTCATCGGAGATCCATCCTTCTTTCTATGCGTAATGTCAAAAAGCTGAAGCGTCCAACTTTTTGACCAGTCGAAGTTTCCTACATTTTAGCAGAAAAATATAATTTAATAGTATAAAGTAATTAATATTTGACAGAATTAATAAATTATAATACCTCGGCCTCAACTACACAAGCATATTTGTGGATATAAGTAGCAATGTCGGCAGCTGAAATATTCGAAGTAGGCTCAAAGTATGCTTGGGGAATGGCTCCATGAACTATTTGTAATAGATATTCAGCACCTGAACAAAGGCTAATATCATTGAAAAATAATCAGAAATTTTCAATATAATAAGACAAATAATGCAATGACTTGACAAATTTATAAATTAAAGGGAAAAAAACAATGACAACTATCACCTACTTTTCTTTGTATTTTCATTACCTGTAGTTCATGAAACCACTGCTTATTTTATATTTACTATTTATTTGAAAAGTTGGTCACATTATAAAATTTTGCCTTTACCTCTTTTAATATTTCAAGCTTCTTTTCTCTGTTATTCCCAGAGTTTCCGTTTCTTTTCTCCAAATATGGTGAATACTTTTGAGACAAAGCTGCAAATACAACAAGACATCCCAAACATCAAAATATAGTGTAAAACACCCGAAGGAAAATGAGCAAGCCACAAGCCCCAGAACAAGGGAAAAGCCAAAATTCTCAATTGAATGTAATAAAACAGGGCATTCAATTCAGAATCTGAACCAAGATGACCCCCACTATCAGCTATTCAAAGAATTCGCAGTTTGGGAAACAATTGCTTAGTTTCTATATAAAGTAAGCAGAAGTTACCAAACCCAACTGAAGGATTTAGTGGCAAGATTTTCATGTATTGTAAATGTAGTAGAAACATGGTTTGCAGTACATTGATAAACCATCTAACAGTGGACTTCCCAATCCATTTAAACAAATGTTTAGCCATAAATTTCGAGTCATATCATTGTGCCTATTTTCTAGTTGTTTATTGAAATGCTCACAAGTCCCCCATCTCACGCAAACACTCAACCAACCCACAGCAATTAAAAAGAATATTTTTTCTCACTATAATGAATAATCCCACAGCCCCACCCTTCCCCTTCTTTCACATTACACCGTCCCGTTCCCTTCCCTCTTTCTACGATGAGCCGACAAATTCAGAGAACCAAACAACAAAGAACTAATACTAGTCGATAACAAAGATCCAAACCTATATTCTGTTCACTTGCATGTTACCTTTTTGAGAATCTAAGATGTGCATGCGTCGACAGTCTGGCGAAAGAGAGGTAAAGCTTGAAGCCGAAGGAGCGTTGGTTTAGACGATAATAGTGGAGCCATGGAGGACGAAGAGATTATTGATCTGATGAAGTACGATGGTGGCGGACTGAAGAGAGGTATGAAATGAAGAGAGGGATGAAAGAAACTAAACCTTTAGAAATTTAGGGATTTTAAAAGAAGGGGGAAATGAATTTCAGAAGAAGCCTAGGGGAAATTGAGTCAATCGGGTTTAAGGGTTGGGGGAACTGGAGGAGAGCAAAACGGCGACGTTTTCACTAACACAATTCAAGAATTGCGGCGTTTATAAAATAGCGCCGCTACAAACATTCCTATTGCGGCGTTTACAAAACAAAACGCCACTACAATATACAAAACAATGTCGTTTAACTTACAATATACAAACATATTTGTGGCGTTTTTTATAACCGCTGCTATATCCCAACTTGTTGCGGCGTTTACCAAACAAACGTCACTAAAATAGATAAAACTACGTCGTTTTATTTACATTACACAAACATATTTGCGGCGTTTTTTATAAGCGCCGCTATATCCCAGCTTTTTGCGGCGTTTTCACAAAAAACGCCACTAAAATATACAAACTACGTCGTTTTATTTACAACACACAAACATATTTGCGGCGTTTTTTACGAAAATGCCACTATTCTCAATTTTAATTTTTTTTCATTCTTTACTTATTTTTTTCTTTCACAATTTTTTTCTGATATTATCATTTTTTTGAATTTTAATTTTTTAAAAATTTTGAATATTAAACTTTTAAAGAAAATTTCGAAAATTTTTGAAGATTTTTATAATTTTTAAACTTTTTAAGAAAAATATATTTATCTTACTATACATGTAATATCCTCTATCCGATTTCAACCTATATTTTGAGTAAGAAATATTACATTTAAATACAACCATCGTTTAATTTAAATATTTATCTAAACACTTCATTTTAACATATTTAAGCTTATTTGAAGTTTTTCAAAACATTAATTTCTATACTTTCTTTTAGAGTTAATTTGATTACAAATTATGGGAACTATTTAGGGTCTTTTAATTTGGGTCAAAATAGAGTCAATGTCGTAATGAGTGCCCTGATAAGGCAGATTATTCCAATGTTGTGACACTGAGTGGTGTAGTGAAATGGCATTTAATTATATGTATATACACCTAAATTTTAATATAGCTACATCTTATTTAGAATTATATATATATGAATTTTGGTTTAATGTGTAATTCTAGATGTGAAATTCTAATTGTGGTTTAAATGTATAGTTGAAACTTTAATTTTGATTTAATCAAATACACGTTATTTTAAAATATAAATACATCAATATATTTTATATATATATTTTTTAAAATAATAATTTACACTTATCTTATTTTGATTTATATTCTAAAAAATCCAAGATTAATCCCTAAATCATAAACCCTAGACCTTAAATATTATATCATAAATCACAAACACTAAAACCTAAACAGTAAACTCAAAACCCCAAAACATAAATCTTAAACCATAAAACTCGAACCATAAACTCTAAACTGGAAACCTTAAACCATAATCTGAGCCTAAATTGGGAATTCATGTGGCCAATGTTAGTGTAGTACAAAACATATATTTTAATAGCTAACACATTAACCATAAATCCCTTATGAGGGATTTCGGTTTCGAGATTTTGGGCCATAAACCCTAAACTTTAAACCCTAATTAAACCTTAAAATCCTAAACTTGAACCATAAACCTTAAAATCAGAAACTTAACACATCGACCATTTCCCCTAAACCCATAAACTATAATCTATAAACCCTAAACCTAAAACCCTAACCCATTAACCATTCCCCCAAAACCCCTAATCACTAACAGTATTTAAACCTTAATACCGGTAAACACTAACATATTAAACACTATACAATAAACCTAAACAACAAACTTTAAAACACTAAACCCATACACCAAAATTACAAACCCTAAACCATGAAATTAACATACTGAACATTAAACCCTTAATCAATTTGAATAGCTTAATTTGTAACTTACATGAAAACTTCTAAATTGTTTAGTTAACAATTTGTAACTTTTCATAATTAAGTAACTAAAATGAAACTTTCTCATTGCTTATAAGTGAATGTATCAAAATAAAATATAATTCAAAGCAAGAATGAGGAAAAAACATTAAAAACTTTTAGCGGCGTTTTTACAAAAGCGCCGCTAATACTCTAACTTTTAGCGGCGTTTGTCCGAAAGCGCCGCTAATACTCTAACTTTTCGCGGCGTTTTTCCAAAAGCGCTGCTAATACTCTGACTTCTAGCAGCGTTTTTCCAAAAGCGCCGCTAATGTTCTGACTTTTAGCGGCGGTTTGAAATTAAACGCCGCTATTTCTCCTTTTTGGCGGCGTTTTAGAAATAAACGCCGCTATTTCTTAATTTTTTTGCGGCGGTTTCTTCCAAATGCCGCTAATGTATAATATTTGCGGCGTTTTTCTTTAAAACGCCACTAAAAACGCCGCTAAAAGTCTGTTTTGGTGTAGTGTGCCTGATGGTGATGGTATCATGATTATGTATTTAATCAATTCTTTGATAGTACAAAACAACGCAAACTAATCATGTCTTCCAAAGATAAAGACATAACTTGTCTTATCTCCAATGATTGCCATATGGTATATCTATCTGGATTCTTGACCGTTATAAACATGCCATACTTGACACAATAGACTTTGGTGCCATATGGTATAACTGTCTTCACCATTATAAGCCTGCCATACTTGGCACAAAAGACAGATAGACATACAGCAAAAGTTACCTAGTAGACACATGATATAATTCATGAAAAAGTTGCCCAATAAACATGCCATACTTGGCACAAAAGACAGATACACATACTTGAAAAAGATATTTGATATTAAGACTTTTTATCATCAGCTCCTTTACAAGGAAAGAATCCAATAAGGAAGAAGTATCAATGCCAAAAATAATTGCCTTTTTCAACTTTAAAGATGGACACAAAAATAAATGGTTGGTTTCAGACGCCCTCTATATATGATGTTGTGCTACACTTGCAGCATCAAAGTTTCACTACTTTGGCATTACAATGACCATTTTCTTCCTAGCATATTGATATTAGTTCCTCAAGTCAGTAACAAAATGATAGAGGGTAGGTATTATGCAATCCCAAGAAATTGCAATGCGTTGCTCCTAACAATGGCATCGTATATCGAATCAGTGATTTACCAGATATTTCGAGTGATTTCAAAAATAAAAAAAATCAAAATTTCAAATCTTCGAATTCTTTCCCAACTAAGAAATAGAAGTGGCGCAAACGAGATTAAACGAGCAAATTTTAGGAACAAAGGGATCGCAAGTTCAAGTTCTTGAAAAATCGACCCATTGGGATAATTAGAAGCCCATCATTTTAAAGTGGCGCAATCTGTAAACATTTTAATTTTTCTGTTTAATTTTACTTAATTAGTGGATCAACATGTAAAAATTCGGCTTAAGGAGCCCATTTAAACCGTTGGACAAATTTCTCATTCAATTCCACACTTTGATTTATTTTCACATGTTAATTAGTTAGTTGATGAGTTCTCGTTCATAGTTGGCATACTTCCCAAATTCTATAGGCGATTAGTTAGGGGTTGGCGGGCTATAAATAGGGCGTGCCCCCTCTTGTATTCACTCATTGATAATTTGTTGTTAAGTTAATAAAATTCTCTTTTGAGTTTTGTTTGAAGGGGCTTTTGGATTATTTTATTTCCAAGGCTTCTTAGACTTACAGGCCACTTTTATCTTTTTCATATATTTTCTTTGTTTTTTTGTTCTGTTCTTATTTAATTATTTCTAATCTCTGATTTATTTAATTTCAAGTCATATTTATATAATAATAAAAAAAGCTCCCCTATCTTAGTACATCAAGAATCCTTAAAAAAAAAATTTGTTTTCTTTTCTTATTGTTTTGAATCTTTGTTACAAACAATTTTTATTTTGCTTAATTCTTAATTCTAATACAGTATTATTTTCTTGTTTTCAGACTTGGCTGGAGTTTCTTTGAAGTTCAAGAACAATTTTTCTCACTCAAGAAATCATAATTTGATCATTCTTGGACTCTTTTCCAGCCGCCTTCTCTTTCTTTCCATTTAAGTTTCTTTTTCATTCAATTTTGTTCAATTAGTAACTTGTTTTGTATCTTTTGTTTAAATCTCCCTTCAATAGCTTCTTCTTCATAAAAAACCACCCAAGTCACTCCAAATACCTAGGTTTTCATTTTTCTTGGCCGGCCAAATCTTATTTTGATCTTTTCTTTTGATTTCATTCGTTTTAATTGTTATGCTTCCAAATTTGTTCTAATCTATTGTTTTCTCTTAATTGGTAGTCTTGAATTGTTCCAAATTCATTAAAAAAACAAATCTTATCTTTCAAACTGACTTGAACTCTTAATAACCCTAATTTTTCAATTTGTTTTACTTGTTATTTCTTACCTATTAAATTTGTTTTACTTGCTGCCCTTTTATTAAATTAAATCTAAAGGTTTTAGTCAAAATCCAATTTTTTTTCATTTGTTAAATTCGTAATTTGGACAAACTTATAATTCTATTTTACACGTGTCCTTATCATAAAGTTACCATTCTAATCACATTCATAGCTAGCAATGAGTGTAATTGATGAAGGGGATATTTGTGTCATTGGGGACATGAGTCCATTGCTACAATTTCAAGGGCAAGGAAAAAGAGAAAAACATGGATAAGGGGTAAAATTTCCTTTGGATCCTACCATATGTTTTCCATCTTTTAGACCCCTGCTTGTCTCCAACAAAGATTGAAAATGTCCACATAATTCACCGTGTCACCATAAAATTGATTCTTGATTGGATTGATCAACTGTTCGTACACTGTCATCATGAAATTGCATCATGATTGAATTAATCAACTAAGTACATGGTCACTATGAAATTGTACATTCTTTGGTAGCTTTCTATAAACTAAAAAGCGCATTCTATTAGTAAAATAAATTCTAAAATAATCAAGCATTTATCTGTAAAATAAACAGGAAATTCAGATATATTAGTCAGAAAAGAGAGAGAAAATGATGTTAACACATGAAGTAATCAAACACACAAAAAAATTATTTATCAAAGTATATTCAAATACTTCTAATTTTGTATAACAAGGTAAATTATGGTAAGCAAAAAAGAGAAAGGAAAATAAAAGCAAGTGGAAATTTTAAATTTGTACGATAAATATTTTTCTTTACGCTACCTTAAATTAAACAGAAGTATGTCTTAGAGAAAGGAAAATGCTTGAATTTGGAAAAATATAGATTATCATGCAGATTCAAGAATTAACATCACTGATATGAAATGACAATTGAATAATTTTTTTCTCTAGCTTTTCTTTTACAATCTTATGCTGTGGGAATGATGGTTTAGAAATATAATTTACAAGCATGTACAAGGACAAAAATTGATGGAGAAAAGGAAGTTTAATCATGAAACATGACATGAGTATTAATTTAAGGTAGGGATTAAATCATAAAAATATAAAAAAATATTGTGGACTTATTGTATATATTCAAAATTAATGGGGTCAAAAGATAAATATGGAAAAGCTAAAGGACCAAAACTAAGAATATCTCAAATTAGAAAAAAAACTAAAATTTAAAAAATTTCCTGAATAAAGACCAAATTTAATAAGAGAATAAATGATAGGGACTAAATTGTAATTTTTTCAAAAATGAGTAATGACTCAAAAGTAATAATTATGGATTATTTGGTGTTGAAAGATAATTGGTTGAAATATTTTATTATTTTATACTTATTTTATTATTAGATATTTTTTATTAATTAATTAATGTATAAATAAATGGAAAAGATGAAAAGATGTTATTTATCATTTTCCATGTTGCCGTCGGCCATGAGAGAAAAACAAGAAGTTTTGATCTTTATTCGATTTGGTTTTTTCCATCCAAATTTATCATTTTCATTTAGAAATCAAAAGAATTTTCATAGTCTCCAAGAGGAAAAAGTGATAAGAAGACTATGGTGAGTATGAATATCATATTGGATTCAAGAGAATTGAAGTTGGAGGAAAGAAAAAATCAATCTAAGGCTTGAAATCATAATTTTCGATTTTAATTTGTCGAAAAAAATATAAATTTTGTATTCAAGTAAGAAAAAAAAAATCTATTAATACTATTATTATTTAAGAATTTTACTTAACTATATGATGAATTAATCCAACATCAATTTACTTGTGAATTTATTAAAAAAGATAATTATTTTATATATTGTTATTGGAGTAAAAATATTCTATCTAAATTGATGTCATATGTTTTTAGAGTATAATAAAATAATAATTGAAAAAAACACTTGGCATTAATTTAGATCACTTGTTGAGTTTTTTACTCCATTGATATTGGACAGAATAATTACCCTATTAAAGGTCTATTATTTATACCAAACAACAAATAATATTTAAAAATCTTTTTATCTAAAATAAATATTATTTTAAAGGTATTTTTATCTTTGGGGCTCCTTTTATCATTAGTGAAATAAACATTTTTTGGACCTCTTTTATCTATGGGCCCTAGACAATTGCAATTCAAAACAGTCTCAGAACCAACCCTAAACTTATCCTTGGAAGTCCCACCAATAAATTTATCCTTAAAAAAACTACCCATCCATTGGATCATTTATAACCATATTGCCCTCCTCTTGTCGCCAAACTTTCTTAGTGGCCCGACCAACGCCTTTGTCATCTCTCCCATTTCAGTGGTCAACAAAACTATTAAGAGAAGAATCCATTTCGATGCATTCTAAGTATAGTTTTTATATGTATATATCTTGTGTGTCATATGACATGTTTATAGTGGTTCAGATAAAGATACCATATGGCACCAAAGGCATGTGTACATTCCATACTAAGAATAAGCAATTCTACCACCATTATAAACATGCCATACGTGGCACAAAAGATAGACCTACAACAAGTATTGTCAAAGAGACACACGTCACCGTTCATGGTCGTCCTTATCTTTTGGGTTAGGATGCAATGTTTTTTTTTATATTATTGTATCTTCTATATATGAGAATTAAATATTTTGATACAAACATGCCATACTTAGCACAAAAGACATAAAAATACATCAAAAGTTTATTAATAGACGCACCCTACTATTCATGGTTGTTTCTAGTTTTTGAGTAAAAAAATAGAGCGTTTAGGTAATAATGTATATTCTGTATATTTAATCTTTCCTTATAAGGATGCACATTGTGTTCTTGCAAGAATTAAATATTTGGAAATAAAACTGACATACTTGGCACAAAACAACATTCAGTAAAAGTTTCCGAATACACTCACCTTACCATTCATGTATCTCTCTTTTGGGTAAAAAATGCAATGTTTTTGGTATTAATATATATATCCTGATTTTTGAAATATTTATATTAGCATATTTAACATTAAAATTTTTAACAAGGAAAGAATCCATATATGGAAGGTATACTACTGCCAAAATTAATTACCTTTTTTAAATTAAAAGATTGATATGATAATCAATAGCTGGTCCCAAATAGCCCTATAAATATGATGGTTTGCAACTCAGTGCACCAAAGCCCTATTCCTATGGCAAAACATCCTTTTCCTCCTCTCATACGAAGATTAGTTCTTCAAGTCAGTAGTAAAATGATTCAGGGCATGTGTTATGCCACGGAACTCGAAATACTGCATTGCTCCAAGCAATGACATCACATATCGGATCAGTGACTTACCAGATGTACTTATCACTCCATGTTCTTTCATGATGGCGATGTTTGCATCATCAGGGAGATGAGTCCACTGTTACAGTTTTCAGTGATCTTAGAATTATCTGATGCTGGAGAAGTAGTTCAAGGAAAGGGAGAAAGACCTGGAAGAGGTCTCAGTCCTAGAATGTGTTTTCTTCCTCTTCTTCTTCCATAGCACACCCTTTTCAACAGAGACGGAAACTTGCCACAGAGGTTACTTTGCCACCATGAAATTGCTTCCTGGTTGGATAGATCAGCTAAACCAACCTACGTTGAACACATCAAGATTTTATTGATATTTTACATATCAAGGTTCTATCCTACTGTTTTGGTACAAAATATATGAGTGATACCAACTTTTTTAAGAATCAGAAAAAAACACAATTCAAAATTTCAAATTCATAATGATATCCATAGGTGTTCAGAAAATACGTGAGTAAATATGTTGATAACAAAATTTGTACTATGCTAGCTTGTAAACACCAACAAGGACATGCCAATTGTTAAAAATGTTGTCCAACTGCTTGATCCAACATCAAGCAATTAAATGGGGTAATCATATGTGATAATCGTAGTTGAATAAAAAAAGAAAATCATGTGTCAACAGTTCCACTCTGACTCCGATATGTTAATGGGAGTTGTCTGGAAGACTTTTGTAAAAAAAACTTCGCAACCGAACAATTCTCAATTGGTCTCACCACAAAAGATTCCTGCCCATTTAAGTTTTTTTAGCACAAATCATATATTAAGACACTTTCTTTCAGAGTTTTAGTTAAGCATGGCAAAAGAAAGGAACCCATGCACCAAGTAATCAAATTTCTGTAGTATCAGAGATGGCAAAATTTTCCGAAGAGGAAGCATGGCCATATTGATAAGAACATGACACTTACATCAGTAAAATCAGAAGATGTGCGAAGGACATTGGGTAGTCGACGGTTAGGCAATTGATTGCGATTGTCGAGACTTCCTAATGACCGAACCGTCTGGCAAGGCTTCACAAATCGCCCTTGGGCAGAATTGTGCCCAAAACAAAGATGTGGGTCATGCTCGTAAAGATTAAACCAAACATCCATACGATGAACATGGCGAATCAAGAATGGTTTTTTTTTTTTTTTTTTCATTTCTCTTTTGGTTGGATTTTGTTTTTTGAAATTTCAAACTGTTAATGAAAATTTGAGATTTTTAATCTTTAATTCGATAAAATAAGATTTATATTATGATTTTAAATATTATTTACTATTAGTAAAACTTTATTTTAAATATTTAACAATATTAATATTTCATGTAAATGAGAATAATCAATCATTTTTACATAATATATAAAAATAATATAATATTTTTGTATTATTTCCAATATTTTAATTAAGAAATATTTGTTTTTAAATTGAAAAAGATAAAATTAATTAAAAATAAAATAGCTTGTAAGTCAAACAAGTTCAAACAGTTAACCCGTTCGTATAGATTCTCTTTTGTCAGCCACAAAGACCATTTCTTTCTACGAGCCGCAAGTCAACATCCGCCGCTGAGTAAGCGGATAGGCACTGCCATCAGGGGCATTTTTGACATTTCGTTGTTATTAACACGCGACGTTTCAAAAGTGGAATAAGATTATTTACAATATTGTGATTAAAAACAAAATTAAACCAAGTTTCAAATAAACCAGGCACTCAAAGTTGTAATAAAATTTTGACACATTAGTTGGCTTCATTTTACACCATTGCTAAAAAGCTCACACCAAAACCAAGGCCTGTATCATTCCAATTTCTACCACATGGTTACAATCAGCAGTCAAAATCCATACGCCTAACAAGGATGCCAATTGCCAACCATTTGCTAAGGAAGATTTTGGTGTGGACTAAGCAAATATTAGATGGCAATTTAACACTAACATAAAACTCAAGTTGATAAGCAAATCAAAACTTCAATGTCTCATATTCATAACATTTCTAGGGAACAACAGAACATAACATAACCTTGAACAACATTCTAAGTAAAAGAGAACAAAAAACTGCTTTTAGTATTAAATCCCCACTACTACTTTCAGTCCGTACATAACAGAAGGTAAAACATAAACTCAAAAGATCCTGTTTGAAGGACCCATGGTGCTCTTCAAGTAGAGGCACCTCACCTGCAAACAAGACAAACTCAAACAGATGAAAATAATCGCAAAATCACATATTTGTGCTCTATCAAAAGCATATACGCGTATATATATGCTGCAGGAGCAATCAACCTAAACAAACCAAAGATAAGAAGACTTACATTTTGCCAATTTTTCTTCAACAAAGAAACAAGGAAATTGACGCTCATTTGCACATTTTGGAAGATCTGCTTCTCCTCCATTGCAACATTCCCAACAGCAACTCCCATGCATAGAACCTTTTTCAGCTGGAACTTAACCATTGCCTTTGTCTCATTCACCTTCGACTCTAGGGATTCCTGGTGAGTGACAAGGGTTGGGAATTTACCTGTGTGTGACAACAGCAAGATAAAAAAAAAAAATTCATGTCAGAACTGATAAATGCAAATCCTAAAACTAGGATCTGCGACAACGCTTTAGAAGGGCAATCCAAGAACAGATGCTCTTATACAGCACTTGCCTGCTTTGTTGAGACCAGGACCCAAAAGACGAGGGATTTGCTTGATGACAGATTCAGAAGCCAGAAAGGCATGATACTTCTTGGCAAGCTTCTTCACCAACTTCTTATTCTTGTTTAGTTTCTTCAATGCTTCCACATCCATATAATCCAAACCTATCTTCTCTGCCTGCAGAACAAAGTAAATGAATTTATGTTGGCCCTTTTTGACCAAAGTCCAAACAATACATTATATCAAATTACAAAGGATTTATGCTGAAATATCAAAGTCCAAACAATTTAAGTTGACATTCTTATAGGAAATATAAACAAAGTTTCACATAAGAAAGCTGCAAAATCACCTCTTCAACGTGTTGAGCATCTCCAAGCATGCAAATCTTCATTTTGGGGCGAGGAATATGTGGAAGCTTCACAGACCCACTGAAACGCTTGTCTTTTTGGGGATCATAGTTTTTCAGACCAATCTGGAGTTCAATGGTCTCAGTAAATTTGCGCTGTTTCTCCTTTGACTGAGCTACAATGGTTGAAATAGCTTCTCTAAGCGCATCACTCTGAAGCTTACTGTAAATAAGAATTCCAAAATCTTTCAGGAAAGAAAATCATAAACAACCTCACAAGCTTCATAAATTTGTATAACGAAGGGTTTCAAGGCACCACAAACAGTTCAAAATCACAAAATGGACACCCCAAAACAATGCATAGTTCAAGCCAATTAATCTCAAAATGATTCCCCTGACACTGATGATAATCCAAATTCACAACTTAAATTTCACAATCTAATCAATGAGACAAAACACTGAGTGCTGACTAAGAGTGAACAATAAGAATACCTAGCAGATTATCTTATAAAACACAAATGAAAGAATGATCCAAACGCTTCTAATTCGGGTCCAGTAAATCAACAGCAAAATTTAAAAGACCTCAACTCTGAATCAGCAACTGATAATTTCACCAATGAAAGTATCCAACAGATTATCCTATAAAATGCAAATGACAAAAGGGTCCAAACTCTCCTAATTCAATTCCATAAATCAATAATCAATAGCAAAATACACATTACCTCATCTCCGAATCTCTGCTCTTTCCACAAACAATAAACTTTTACCTGCAAAACAAGGTCACCAAGTCATCAAAAACTTAAAGAACTGATAAAATAAAATTAGAGCCGCGATGAAATGGACATTACAGTAAGAGGGTTTAGAGAGAAAGAGGTAGCGAGTACGTACCCCGGCACCGCCAACAAGAGATGAGAAAAACCTAGCCAGATTTTCGAGCCTTTGGGGAAAATATATAGGCGGGTCAGCCGAAATAATAAAAGTGATATCGGGCCATTGACAGTCTACCCAATTCATTTAGTCTGAGGCTTGGTTTACTTAAATTGAATTCGGCCCATTTTAGTACTAGATGGGTCCAGCCCAAAAAACGTATTTCCCTTGAAATGAGTTTTTCTGGCAATATGAGTGTAACAAAATTGGGCGACTTCATGTTGATAATAAAAATGTCCACATTATTTCAAAAGATAGTTAAAAAGCTTTTAAATTAGTTTATAAATTTGTAATGTAAAAAATAATTATAATAAACTGCATTAAAAGTTTTATTCATTAGCCAATCAAATCTTAACTCAATAAAATGTTAAAGACTTAAAAAATTTTAAATTTTAAGTTTGAGTGTGAAAATTCTTTTCAAGATTTATTTAATTCTAATGAATTGAATTAGTTATTTAATTGAGTGCTTCAATTTATTGATATAATTGTAACATATGCACAATAAAGTGGAAAAACAATTTATGACCTATTTATTACAAGGATTTATTTTTAACATAATTGAAGAGTTGTATCATGCAAATATCGGTGAGGTTGTAGTATGAAGAAAAACTTGAGTCCCATGTATTTTGCTAAGAATAATTAAAAGCATTTTGTGTGATAAGCCCAGATTTTGTATTTACATTTGGCAACCAAACCTTGGTGGTCTGCAAAGTTGCCTACACATCTTTGTTGATTCTTAATAAATAAGGCCTGCAACTTTGGTTGCAGACACTCTTGCTCTTATCTCTTTTTTTTCCTTTCTGAAAACATTTCTGCTTAGAATCACACACACACACACACACACACACACATATATATCAGTGTCTTTTAGTGTTTGCCAAAGGCTAAACATACTTCAAATGCAGAAACAGATTTTTCAGCCCTTGATCTTCTGCAAGAATGTCATCATGTGAGTTCAATTGATTCCTCTTCTCTTTTCTTAAAAATCTTTTGATTCATTCAATGTTGGTTTTCCAGAATCACAAAAATGTTGCTTGTCTCTGTAAATAGTTTGAGAAAAAAATCTGATTTAGATTTGATAATTGTTGGTATCATATTATGATTATTCTTTTTTTGCAATTTAAACTAGTATTCTCTTTTATGTAGATTTGGCTCGTTGTATATAATTGCACTGTTTTATTAGATGATTGTTTGGTACATATTAAAATATGAGTACAGAAATATAATTCTTCAAATATATTGAAAGATTTGGGAAAAAATTAAATTTACTCATATTCAAGATGTATTTAAATCCGACATCCTTTCGAATCTTTGTAACATAAACCTGTTGTGCTTTAGAATACAAACAACAATCCTTACAGTGTTTTGTTGTTAGCCTTTTTAACTCAAATGATATTACTGACATGATACTGAATTTAACTCAAATTGCTATTTTCATTTTTCCTAGTAAAAATCTTAAATTTTGGTAAACTTCTTCGATTAATCATGACACTCAAGGTCTTGCAAAGATAAAAAATTTATGTACTATTAATTTCTCAACAATTATGACTTGATCACAATATATATATATATGCGCGCGCATAGTTTATGAATTAGTTGGCAATTAAGGGAGAATAATGGGTGATAACTCATTGGATTGGGCTAGTTTACTTGGTGGAATACCAGACTCTGATGAATTGATGTCATTGTTAATGAATGATGTCAAAGTTGAGAAACCAGAAGATGAACATCCGCAAGAAAGCAGCAAATTCCTAGTGCAACCTGCAACAGTGTACCACAGCAGCAGGAAATAGGGATTCATAATGTCGTGAAAGAAACTGGATCTTCTTCTTGTCGTCTAAATGATCAGAATAAGATTATCAGAAATGGAGGGTGTTTAATTAATCCATTAGGGTTCCCATATAGGTCTCGAATGCAGGTTTTGGCTGCAGATGCACCATCAGGCAGTGGAGAGTTGCTCGTAATGAATGATTTACCTGTTTACAAGAGAGGGAGAAACAAAATACAAGAAGCCATTGAAGAGGCTGAGCAAAAGAAGAGGAAGAATAAGATCAAAAACAGAATTTCAGCTGCAAAATCTCGAGCCAGGTCTCAGTTGCGTATGTGTGTGCAGTAGTAGTAGAATCTAGAATACAGCCCCAAACTTAGCCAAGTTGTTCCATACAGTCATATCTAGTAGGCAGCATGTATATATATGCAAGCATACTAGTCGAAAATTACAATTCTTCCTTTATTTTTCCTGTTTTATTAGTAGAGCCGAAACGGGAACTTAGTTCTTACGATTTTAATTTCCACAGATGTAACTGTTTTCCTATACTAAGGCTGCGATCTTGTTTTGAAGGAGCATACAAGATTTCTGGAAGAAAAAGTGGAGCAATTGAGAAATGAGAATGCACATTTAAAGAAATTACTTTCGCTGGTGAGAGACCTCATGTTTCTTCTTGGCAAGAAACTGAGAAAATATACAATATTTTCCTTATTTGCTATGTATTACTTATTGATTTTTGGCCTTTCTCATCTTGCATGTGGATCAGGAAGCTGCAGCAGCTGAGAGACTCCCAGAGGTACTGATTTTATATGTCCAATGAACTTATATCCATATATCAAACTTTTCAAAGGAAAGAAATGCATCCCTCCAATTTATCAGATATTGTCTAAATCTCGTAAACAATCACCTTTTTTTGCATCATCATGTATTATACCAGTGTTATCTCACATCGATTAAATTTTAAATTGTTTAAAGTTTTAAATTCAGACCGGATGCTAAAAGGGTAATTGTATTAATTTCTTATATTGTATGTACAGGAAAGAGAAGTGATGCAAGGGAAAAAGGCAAAACAGTGTTTAGAATCGGAAGAACTGCACACATAGGAGCAGCTATATATGGAGACTATGAGGAGGTTTAAGCTCATCAAGATCAATGGTGGTGGTGAGACCGAGTAACAATATGGGATGACATAGGATCTCCGTTATACATCAAATATATATAAAGAAGCTTTTTGTTTGCCTTCAGTCGACCTGGCTTTCAAAATAAAGATAATTAGATTTGCAGTGAGCTAAAGGTAGATCACGCTACTGTAAAGTTTTTGATAATTTATATATTACTATTTCCTGCAAAAAAACATGGTTTCAATTATATCCTAATAGCTAGAATCATGATTCACTTGGATATTGAGAAAAGTATACAATGTTAGGAGCTGCAATAATTTTAATCTCTTTTGAGTTCATCATTCAGAAAAGAAAGATATATATATTTATAAGCATATTTTACAATCAAGAGAGATAAATATGGCTGACTCGGTAATCAGATCTCAGCAGTAATGGATTGATAGAGTGCAAATGCTAAAAACTGCATAAACATTTTTTATCAATCAAACTTCATATTAGCACCTAAAAGCAGTGGCCAGTTAATGTGATTTACAGACTTTATGATCCGAAACAGATAAAGCTCTCGCCCCGATAATAATATGAGAAAATCAACATCAAATAATTCAACACGTACTTTGAATCCTCATCAACCGTTGAGAACTACTCCTTCTTCCCTCAGTCATAAGCGCTTTACGAGCTGAAGCAAGTCCAGTGGGAGCTAACAATGAATCAAACGATGAATAATCCATCCAGTCTTTAAGCAACTCTTCTTTACCCCATTTATCTGGTACCAAAACTCGTCCTGCAACCTCTTCTCGGTGTCTTTTAAGCCTTTCACGTCCCGAATCCTTGTCATTTCCATCACTGCAATGCCCTCTAGGAACCAAAGTTGACCCTTGTAGAACACTCCCATTACTGCAACTATAAGACTTGTCATGCAACAACATGACATCTTCTTCTTCATGTCCTAAACCAGGTATATTGTTGGGAACCCGGCGGACACTAACGGGCTTCGACGGGTTATGATTCCGGGAACTGGGACTAATGCTAGACATGTTAGCTTGATGATGGTGGTGGTGGTGATGTAAGTGTACAAAAGGGAGAGAGTGTAGAAGGGTTATATATATAAGATGGGATTTGGTGCAAGCAAATAGGTGTGGGGGAATTGAAGTGCACGTCACCGAATGATGGCTTTCTATGGCTTTTAATGCACAAACGTTTCATCAAAGCTGAGAGTCTTACAATCGTGTGGCTTTGAGTTGAGGAGTTGATTAGGAAAGATACTGGCTTTGATTTATTCTTATTTATTTTATTTATGCCTTAAAAGAAAAGGTGAAAGGTGGACAATCAATGTATGGGGGCCTCCAATGGGGTTTGGTGTATTGGATTTTAGAGTGCTGTTTGAGGTTCAAAACTCAGCTCACCATCACATATGCTTGATTTTCTCCTTTGCTAAAGATGTGGACAGACTCAAAACTAGGTTAAGATATTTTCTTTTACATTTCACCTTTAAAATTTCTTCAACTTTTTATTGTATATATTTTGTTGAATATATTCTTTTTTTGTATGGAGGAATTTTGAAAAAAAAAAAAAAAAACCACCTCTGTCAATTCGTTTTTTTTACATTTAGGAATTTATTTTACCAGATTCCGTTTTAGATGGTTGATGCTTTTGCAATTTATCTTCTGATATGTGGACCGAGTTAGATTTCGTTGCCTGTTCTATTAAAAATATCCAAATCAGGCTAACCTGAGATCGTAAAACCCTTGTTCAAGGCCCAAATTGAATTACTAGTTAAATCCTGAGACTGATATCCTCAATAACCTTAAAACAGAATAAACAATGTCAAACAAATAGACATAATAAATTTCCAAGTTTTATCAAGTTTGCAAGAAGAAAGGCTTATGCATCGTATATAAAGCATGGTTGCTTTATATCATAAGAAATCATCCATTAAAGGGAAAATATGTTTTAATTCTTTCTTCAGCAAAAAGAAAATGATAAACCTGTGGATAATGTACACATAATTGTTATCCAGATAAATGAAGAACTGCAAACAATTCTTAACCAAGAGAGGGGAACAATAGGGAAATTTGCATCAAAAGTTAGCCATGATTTTCTCTCATACCAAAGATGAAATATTTGTTCATATCACATTCTTCACAATCTGTCCATGTCTTCTTCTTTCTCGATTTTTATAATATGGTTAGCAAGAAAAGGGGTTCCAGTGATGGCACCATGACAGAAAGACAAGAAAGTTATGCCATTCCCATGAACATATGCAGAGGCAGAGTCATTCGCTCTTAACAGCTCGGTAAATGTAGCGAACGAACATAAGTGAAGAACGGAAGCCTACTGAGCCAAGCATCAAGAAGAATGCATAGCACATGCAGGCATTGTAGCCGAAAACAAATGAGAACTGCAATAAGCCACTCATGCTTGACCTTGTGTAGAAGTAGATACAATAAGCAAACATAAAAATAGCGGTTGAGCCCCCACAAAACACAGATCTGCATCAAGCCAAAACACCAAGTGTTTGAAATGTCATGGCAATGCAAGGGGAATTATAGGGGGGAAAAAACGAATGAAGCACTTATTTCCAAAAATGAATCCGAGCTACGTTAGCCAATTCCAGGAAGCAGAAAGTGGAAGGAAAAAATCCAACAAACAACAGCACCATATGTTGTTAAAAAGACCCCCACTTTTTTGCTCCTAGACTTTGAATAGATACAACAAAACCAACAAGTTTCCACTTTTTTTTTTGTATAGGGGCTCTTCTTGAAGAATAATTGAAAATTTATTTGAAAGTAGCTGTAATACAAGATTCCATACTAACTAAAAAAAGCCCAGCAGATTGAGATTTTGCAGCCAGTTTTAAACATCGACTAGCCCTAAACTATGTTACTTGAATTTGGCTGTGAATGTTGGGCATAGGTATGTGCTCAAAATGGGTATGTACACTTTTTTCCAAGATTCCAAGTATGGAGGACTGTCCTCAGAGGATCATATCCCAAGACCCATGTCCAACTGTGTGTCAAACATGTTTACTTCAAAAAAGAAATGAAATCTAAGTAACATAGGTCCTAAACACATAAAATCCTACCTGTGCATAAGAGCTGCAAACTTTCCAAAAAGGTAGGCAGCAATCAAAAATTGCATTGCAAAATCATGAGATCTGTGAGATCTCACATCATCACGAGTCCTATTAATATGAGGTAAGAAACCTAGACACCAACCTCCATAACCAACCCATATTCATGTGTGTGAATGTCCATGCATATAAAATTGCAACATAACATACCTCCACCACCATTGATGATCTTCCACGGATAGCTGAATATATGTCAAACCAACACTTAATATTGCAGTGATCAGGATGAGAATGTTGAACATAATAAACAAAATGCTGGGAAGAGTGAATATCCTGTATCCCCACAAGCTCGCATATAAATGTTGTAACTCAAGGACGATAGCACTAAATGGTAAGAAACCCCCAAGAAACATCTGGCAAGGAGTATCTCGATACCAAGGCAATGGAGGAATCTCTCTCGGGTATCTTTTAGTAGAACAAGGTGACTGAAACTCAGACCTAAAGAGGTATCCTATCACCCCACCCAACACAAGTAACGGAATGGTGAGAAAAGCATATAGGAGAATGATAACCATGATGGTGCCAAAAGGGAGTGCCGCGGTGGCCCCATAAGATACAGCAACCACATTAAGAATGGAACCAATCACAAACAAGGGGCCTGCATACATGATTCCAGCCAGCAGGACACTCCTTTCCTGAAAATCCGACAGTTCTTATTTAACAAACAAGCCAAAAAGGCTCCTTTAGTGTGTGCAACATTAAATAATATTAAAAACATACCCATCCAGTTTCAGCAAACTGACAGTGGAAGGAAGCTGTAGTGTATCCAGCAACTACAGATGTCAGAGAATATAAAATGACAAGTGCAGTGCATAGTGTTCCTCGATTGTAGGGATAGAGAATTCCAAGACACACCAACACAAATAAGGAGCAAACTCTGAAAGGAAACACAGCAGTGTTAAAAGGAAATCTTAAACTTTCATACTGAGAATCAATAAACTTAGCATAACACCATGAAAATCAAGAAAGGAAGAACTTTTGAATCTGATTTTATTTTAAAACTACATTCTATAACGGCAATTCTTTTAAACTATCATAAATATGCAAATAATGATTCCATAGAGAAAGCATCCAAGTTACACTTTATGAGGACAGATGCCACAGATATGAAAGTGTAAATAAGTTGTAGAAACAGAAGGCAACACGAAGGATGCAAAAGGAAGAGGAAAAGGAAGAATATGAAGGTGAATAAGGTTTAGTTTAATTAAATATGTCATTAATCAGCAAGAGGCAGTTGATTCCGGTGCATGTATCATACCAATCGTATGTCATTAGCCAACCACATGAAGTGGAGAAGACTTTGTTTTTTCTTGTTGTACTTATCAGAAATCAGCAAGTAATTAATAAATATGAAGACGACGTCAAGCAGATAGGAGAAAAATAGTGAGTAGCTTACAAGGTTAGCAGCTGAGTACCCACGCCCATGACAGCACAAAACAAGGACTTATTTCGAGGATATCTAAATACATCACCATGAATATATTTCCAACCAACCTCCTTGTCATCTTCTTCATCTCCAGTTGAAAACCTGCTATTCGTGCATTGAACCTTAGCCTCAAAGTACAAAAAAGCAACTTTGTAGGTCTAAAATAAGTCGGCATTGTAAACAATAACAAAAGGCATATTACGTTCTCAAGTCGTTCCTCAGACGCCTCATGAAAAGTAAAGTAAGTAATCCTATCAATAGCATAATAGTGATAACTGAGTTGATGAATGAAAACCAATGAATTTTCAGGTGGATTGGGAGGGATGAAGCCCTTGAATATCTATCCATTCTGGTATCAAAAGCAGCTGATGTGGTATTCCAGACGACTGAATAAGTGAACTGAACATCAACCCCTACATCTTCTGTTATATCAACAACCTGATTTGGGTCACCAATTGCATTTACTTCTATAATTTGGTTTCCATTATAAAGCACATCAAACTGTACATGTTTGAAAAGAAAATACTTGAGTGACTTCTTCTCAAGTGACCAACTGTCTTCTTCAATTTTCCCAACAAAACCCCAAAATGGTAGATCATCATAGTACATCTGAAAGTAAAAATCATTAATGACAGCATCTCTAAATTTTGCAACATCATCTCCTTCAAGCTTCTTGTGACACAATGTCTCTGCAACTTTGTTCTCTCGGAAGTTCAACTTATATAGAGCACTAGTCAGACGATCACCACTCAGAACTTCCCCAAGGGACTCCTTCTTTTGTACTACAGGGTCTGCAAACCACAAAGTGTGAACTTACAAGTACAACTCCAAACTACACAAGCTCAAAATTTGGAATAGATGAAACCTCAATGCTACCGTTTAACTTTTGGCAATAAAAAGACAAAACAAAACAAAAGAGATAGGGGCATAGGCAAAGAAAAAGAACATTCAAGGGATAATATTGTGAGTTCCACAATGTAACTATAAGATCCTAGGGCCCAGAATTTAGAAAAACTTGGTTTAGAAACTTCATCCACGGTAAATGTAGGATAATTTGATTTTAACCAATAATGTTAATAAATACCAAGTTCACATTACTCCAAGTTTATACCATGAAATCAGTTATGAAATTCTTTAGGGTGCATAATATCAAATTTAAGAAGCAATTCTGATGATTATTGCTAACCTGGACCACAGAACGGCAATTCGTAGTATTGGTAAGTCTCACTGCAGTACAAAAACAGTTTGAGGATAAAAAGTAAGACCACAAGGAATTGGTAGCCGGAAAGGGAAATGGATATTAGCAGTTGAAGTAAATTTTCTGCTAAGGACAAAATGTTAACTTAGGACCATAAACATTCATCTCATTCCCAAGGCAGAGTGTTCTAAGGAGTCACTCTAGTCTAAGTTCTAGACTTCTAGTTCTACCCCCGGAGCGGTTATAAGATAACCAATCTAACATCAAAGCGGCTAACTGCATAATAAAAGTTCAACATTCTCAAAATTATTAATAAATTTTTATTTCTATTATCAGTCTTGTGTTCTTCAAATTTTAGTTATTTTGACCATTAATCACTAAAATGCCTTAAAGGGATTTGAATTGATATCTCAATAACCAAAACACCAAAAAGGCTCGAGCTTTTCAGTATTGACCGGAAACTAACATAAACAACAAGGTCATTGCCTAACTAAAATTCAGATCCTACCCTTCAACATGCTTTTACAAAGTAACTACTACACTTTCATAACCCAAAAATCTTTTACAGACAGTTGACTTAACAAAATGAAAATCAGACGCTAACCCATCAAAGTATATTGATCTCCACATCAGTTTAAACAATACCCATTTCTTAGAAACACGTAACATACTAAATTCCCAAGAAAGAAAATTGAAACTTCAAGTAAAGATGGAGTTTTCAAAGCTTCAGTACCTGGGATTGTTGAGGGGACCAACTTTGTTGACAAATAAAGGGACGTGATCTCCTACATTGTAGCGGTGATTGTCTGGTGATGATGCAATGGATCTTAAATTTGTTAACAACAGCGATATAATGATTAGACTGAGTTTCAGAGCTTCCATTTTACTCATTTCTTCCCAAAGCTGGAGACTTGAGAGTCAGAGCCGGGATGGAACGGAAGCTGTTAAACGAAAGAGATTCATCATTTATTGCTACTTTAAACGCATCGTTTACTTATAGCGCGTGGTCATCAAAACGCTGCGTCTTACTCTTTTTTTATTGCTTTTATATTTCATGAAATTATAAATGAATAATGCATTTTTTATTTAATATGAATGAATATTTGAAAATGGCCATTACAGGTAAAACGTTTTTTATTTAATTAAAAAACTATATTTGGATAGGATAAACTAATTCGTGTCTATTTGTATGTAAATAATGTGCAAAAGTATATATTAATATTAAAGTTGTTATAAATAAAGTTTCCAATTGATAATAATATTTGATTTATGAGACAAATATTTCACAAGTGTTTTTTTAATATTTTTCAAGTTTGTTTTATTGTCTTTATTTGAAGTTTGTGGCTGTCATTCTCAATAATATTTGTCTACTAGGTTTAAATTTACATCTCTTCTTAAAAATATAATATGTTTTACCATCGCATCTAACACCACTTGATAATTATTTCAATAAATTATTTAAAAAAATCAACACAATATATTTTTAATTAATTATTTAACTACATATTTTATTTAACATTTTCATCCGAAGTTAAAAAATCCTAGATATCTTTAATTGAAATTTAAAAAGTAAACCCATTTGCAAAATTTTGGTATCTGAACTTAGTTTTAATGTATAATTTATTTTTAAATTTTTTATATATTAATTTTAAAGTTTATTTTAAATTAATATCTCTTCATTTTACCATTTTATTTAATTAAATTAAGTTTTAAAGTTAAAATATCAAATTTACTAAATATTGAATTGTTAAATTATAGTTTTAAAAAACATATATTAATAATATTTGATAAATTATATTTATATGTTTTCAAATATAATAAGAATTAATTACATTTATTGATTAAAGTATAGTAAAAATAATTATAAAATTATAAAAAATGAATATTAAAATAATATCATTAAAGACAAATTAATTTAGCAATATATATGTAATAAATAACCTGTAAAAATTATTAATAATTTTATTTAAGTTATAATAAATTAATATTAATACTATAATGAAATTTTTTGTATTGTTTTAATATTAAATGTTTTTAGGATAAAAACATTAATATAATTGATTCTAAATTAGTTAATATTTTAAATTTTTAACTACATTACTTTTTTTCATTTCATCAATGATTTTAAACAGAAATTAATGTCATAAAGAATATTATAAAATTAATATAAACAATTGGTTCATGCATTACACGAAAATATAAGCTAATTTAAGATATAATATCTAAACATTTTAATTTAATACAATTAAATTTGCATGTTATAAATTTTATCCACTAAATAATATATCATCTTTAATCTTTCTATTATAATACATATTTAATTTATCTTACTCTTGATTCTATACTTCTTTTTCCGAATTAACTTGCTTATCGTTATAATATTATAATTTTTTTTAGAGGTTAAAATTAGACCTATTCATGAGTTAGATGCTTCATCGGTCTGATTTAAACTGGGCCTGAATAGGATTTTTTTGTTTTTGGATTAAGCTGAGTCAACTTGAATTTAAATTAAATGATTTTAAAAATATTTAACTAAAAATTAATTATAAAATATATAAATATTAATATAAAAGCATTGTTTTATTATTTTTAAGAGTAATATAAATTCTTTTAGGTGAATCCTAACAATTTTTTTGGAATCAAACTTTAGCAACTAATGAATATTTTTAGTTGAGATCCTCCAATATCCGAAAGCTATAAACTTTAGCTAATGTGGACCTCTTAAAAGGTGGAAGAAGAATCTTTTCAATACACAATGAAGTTAAAACCCTTAAGTAGTTTCGGCTTTCAAAAGTGTAATAGAAACAATGAAAAACACCTAAATTTTTAGGTCAAAATTAGTGTAAAAAAATATTTTTTTCACCCAAACACAAAAGTTGAGAAATGTACTTTTGAATTCAATTAAATTCTACTATTAATTTGTGGATTTAGTCAATTTTAAGCTTTCTATTTTTTGAGTTTTAAATTTTTAATGTTACTTGTAACCATTATATTTATTTTAAAAATTTTAATGTAATAAATATATTAATTATCATATTTGTGATATCATGTTAGCTTTCTACTTTCACATATTACATAAAAAAATAATGGATTTAGCGTTTGTCGTTAGCATCAATATTGAAATTTTAAAATTCAAAAAGTGTAGTGAATAAGAATGATCCAATTGAATAACATAAATTAAGCTTACAACTTTATGTATAACACCGTTTGAGTAATGATTGAAATTTCCAAATTTTAAAAATAAAATATTAAAATTGATCAATTTAAAGTATATGAACTAAATTCACAATTTAAAAAGAAATACAAGGATTAGCATAATTTGACGTTTGAATTATGAAAAAAAAAAAAACCTTCAGCTATGTAAGCTGGTTGAATGAACAAACTCCAGCTGGAGCAGCTGAAAGTACAAACACATTTTATGTTATTCCATAAATTTTAAACTGTAATATGTCTTAGAAAATTCATGAAATATTTATATATAACATATTATTATGGAATTCATAGTGTTGGTGTGAGAAACAAAAAAAATGGTCTGTTAATGCTTTTGGTTTGGTTGGATTTAATTGTCTGTAATGTTCTCATTATTCTTGTTTTTTGTTTAGCACTGCCTACGCATAAATTTGAGAACCCAAACAAAATTATGTCATTCCATCGTTAACCCATAAAAAAAAAAAGAGCTTGAAATTCGAAACAGTTGGTAACCAATCAGTAGGATAATTATATTAAAATAAGTTTTCCATTAGCTTTATATGTCTCTAAAACAACTCATAAATCTTTTATATTTTCATTTCATATATGGTTTGAATTAATCCGTACAATATTAGAGGAGTGTTTTAGGTGGAAAACGTTATAGCAAAGAAATAAACGAGTTAACGCATGAATGATTGCAATTCTAAATGAAGTGAATTTTGAGTAAAAAATTTCAGCATGAATCCACAATAAAAAGTAACTCAAGTAATACTTTTGACATAGTAGTAATTAAAAACCAAAACGTAATCCCAAAAGTTTATTTTTGAAAAATTTTAAATCAATCCCTTCTCTTTATTTTTCGTGAAATTTATTTCTTGATGTTTAAATAGTTTAATCGTTAACTTATCGATTTTGATCAATATTGAAATCTTTAAAATTGATTTTCCATAAATAAAAAAAAGGAATTCTGAAATTCAACAAATTACCACAAGCATACGACAGACTCAAACTGAACTGAATGATTTGAAACGTGTTAATATTTAACTTCATGTGATGATAATTAATAATAAAATCCTCTTCACGAATGGCTCACTCATGGGATTTGAAAATCATCCTAAAAAATTCAATATCTATAAATACAAAAGAATACCTAATAATTGCAACCTTAATCAATAAAAATTCACCATCCAAGTTTTCAGCAAAAACCTGCCTCACAATAATTTCGCTGTCTGGTGTGATGACTTTCTTTGCTACTAGCTTTCTTGAGCATTGTGAAAAGTATATTTTAGGCTAGTATTTCAATATTTAATCCCACGGATTTATATAATATTTTCTTTTAGTATTTTATTTAATCCCACAATTAGGATTTAACATATTGGACAATTTTTAAAAATTAATTATAAATGCATTTAATAATTATGAAAGTAATATTAAAAATAAGTAAATTTTGGACGTAATTGTAATAATGTAAATTTTGGACGTAATTGTAATAATGAAACACTATAATAAATTTAACTATATCTGTCTATCTCTGTTTTTTTTTATTATCATACCTAATTAAAATTAATAGTTAATGATACTTGTACCAAAAAAAATTAATGATACTAAAAAAAATTTTAATAGTTAATTTAATTCTCTATATAAAAAAAGGTGCAGTATATTTACATAACAGTTACAATTTTTATTAAAAAAAATACAAGATATACTTTTTTTTTTAACCATACATGATATATCCTACAATTGTATGTATTCAAAATAAATATTAATGTTGTTGATAAATTATATAAGTTTTTAGGGTAAATATTTGTAAATAGAATTAGAAATGAAAGACGAGTGCCATATTTATTAATTTATAAATTTTTTGAATAAATTAATTAATAAATTTTAAACATTTCCTTTAGTTGAAATATTGTTATTATATAGTTATTCAAGTAGTCGTTTGGATTCAACTGCATTTACTCATAATGGCTTTAGTATTGGAAAAAGGTACACGATGGATGTAATTGTGCTTTTTTGACACATATGGGAAAAGATCCGAATTCACTGCATAACAATGCACAACGAACTTATGTAGATTTAATGAATCAAGCTCAACATATTGAAGTATCACTTGATAGACAAACTACACAACAAATTTCAGCTAATCGTCTACGTCTGAAAACTAGTATAGATGATGTTCGATAGTTGTCATTTCAAGGGTGTGCTTTTAGATGTCATGATGAAAGCTCGGGATCAAAAAATCGTGGGAACTTTCTTGAATTGTTATCACTATTAGCATCGTGTGATGAGAAACTTGAAGATGTTTTGAAAAGTGCTCCACAAAATGCTAGTTATACTTCTTCAACAATACAAAAAGAGATAATTGCAAATTTATGCCAGTAGAGTTCGTAATGTAATTCGTGAAGAAATTGGTGACAGAAAATTCAGCATTATTGTGGATGAAGCGAGAGACGAGTCGAAAAAAGAGAAAATGGCAATTATTTTGAGATTTGTTGATAAACAAGGACAGGTAAAAGAACGATTTTTTGATATAGTCCATGTTAAAGATACTGCATCATTGACTTTGAAGAATGTGATTTTTAATGTTCTCTTGCAACATAGTTTTGATATACAAAATATCCGAGGTCAAGGCTATGATAGAGCAAGCAATATGCGTGGGGAATTTAACGGCTTGCAAGCTTTGGTTTTGAATGATTGTCAATATGCTTATTATGTTCACTGTTTTGCTCATCGTCTTCAGTTAACATTGGTTGCAGCAACTAGAGAAGTGGTTGAAGTGCATCAATTCTTTAAAGACTTGTCTGATATTGTTAATATTGCTTCGGCTTCTTCCAAACGACACGATGAATTACAAAAAGCCCAAGCAGCTAAAATATCTCGTTTGGTATTCATCAATGAGTTAGCAATTGGAACAGGAATGAATCAGATTGGCACTTTACAACGTCCTGGTGAGACTCGATGGAGTTCCCATTTAAATTGAGTTACTAGTTTACTGAAGATGTACAATGCTACTAGCACAATTCTTAAAAATCTAAAAAATACCGCTTCTAACTATTCTCAGCGAGGAGATGCTCATAACGCATATAATAGATTGAGATCTTTTGAGTTTATCTTTCTTTTGCATATGATGAAAGTTTTAGGGATTACTGATAACCTTTGTCAAGCTCTGTAACGCTGTTCTCAAGATATATTAAATGCCATGAGTTTAGTTTTGACAACGAAAGATTTAATTCAAAAGTTGAGAGATGATGGATGGAATGAATTGTTGAAAAGTGTGATATCTTTTTTGAAACTTAGGAGTTGGATTTTCCAGATATGAATGCTCAATACATTGTGGGTCGTAGTCGCAATAAGAAGGAAGATGTTGCAGTGGAACATCATTATCGAGTGGATATATTTTTTGCTATAATAGATACTCAGTTGCAAGAATTGAAGAGCAAGTTTAACGAAAATGTTGTCGAGCTTCTCACTCTTACTGCAGCTTTAGATCCCAAGGAGTTTTTCAAGTTATTTGATATTGATAAAATTTGCATTCTTGTAAACAAGTTCTATCCAGAAGATTTTTCTCAACAAGAAAAAGAATGTCTCCCATACGAGTTGAAGCATTATGAACTTGATGTATGTAAGCATCCTAATTTGAGAAAAATATCAACACTTTCTGAACTTTGTAAAAGTTAGTTGAAAGTGGAAAGTCAGTTATGTACCCACTCGTTGACAGATTGATTCGTCTTATATTGGCTCTTCCAGTTTCAACAGCATCCTCAGAACGTGCTTTTTCTGCTATGAAGATTGTGAAGACTCAACTTCGTAGCAAGGAAGATAATTTTTAAGAAGTTCTTTGGTTATGTACATTGAGAAAGAAATTGCAGAAAAATGTGATATAAACGAAATAATTGATGATTCTAGTGAGGTCAAGGATCGAAGAGTGCAATTCAAATAAATTTTAAGATTTCTTTCTAGTTTATTTTTATTTATTAAATTATTTTTCTTTAATTAATTTTTATTTTTAAATTTATTATTTTTTATTATTTCGGCTCCCTCTTGAAATTTCCTAGCTTCGCCTCTGATATAAACAGTCTACAATATTGTAGCTTCTAGGATTACGACCAGCTTTGATTTGATTTGTCTGTCTAGAGACAAAGTTGAAAAATTACCTTAATTTATGAAGTTTGAGTGATAAAAAGTTAGATATTTTTTACATAAATTTTAGATTAGATAAAGAAAAGAATATTAAAAAAAATTATGTTAAATTCGATTCTAAATTTAATAACATTTAGTAAACCGAAATCTTTTACAGAAACCTCACTAAATATGAGATTTAATCCCTCAACTTAGGGGTTTATGCGACATTTAGTCAGCAAATGTGGGGCCCGCTCAAATAAACAAATTTCCATTAAGGGAAAGAAATCTGAATGTAGCCATGGGTTTAGGTAATGATAGGGAAGTGGATGTTGACCCATCAACAAAGTGTGCTGATAAATGTCAAAACAATGATTTAATATACAAAATGGGTTTAGCTTGTTCTGGAGTTCTCTAATTACGGTCATCAAATTAATATTCGATGTTTGAAACTCACAGTCGTTATTATTTTTATTTTGTTATTGATGTGCAGCCCCTGATGAGGGATACGGTCAGGTCAGGACTCTGCATTTGCAAGGACAAGTTTCCGTGTACTAAGATAAATAAAGGGTTTCACTATCTGATTCACACAAATATTTACTGTAATTTGCAAGAGGAATTGGTGTTGAAATAAAGCAAAAAGGCTCCAAAATATTGTTTTAAAGGAAGAAGAAGAAAAAAAAAAAAAAAAGAGTAGCCATTCAATCAGATTGGTTTCTTCACATAGAAGTAGAGATAAAAGGCAGAAGAAAGTGATATCCATGAACAAAGGATATATCAAAAGTTCCAAAGGGTGAAGATCATATATATACAACGAGTATTAGATAAGGACTGGACCCTTTAATTTGTTTCTATGTAGATTCACTTAGACAGGAAAAAGCTTTGATCTTTTTCCTCTTTGCCCTCTCTTTCTTTCTTTGTGTTTCACCTTAAAAAAAAAAAAAGTAAAACTTTAGCTCTTAAATAACCAAGTTGTAGGAACTCGGTTTTTCCATTTCCTCTGCTTTTTAAAGCCAACATTTCTTTCCCCTTTCATTTTTCTGCAACATATATTTATTTTCAGCCTGTTTCTTATTTCAAGGATGATCTAAAGAACCAAGCTTTGCATGGAGAACCATAGAGTTGGAGAGACAGGTTTAACAGACTCAGGTCCTTCTTCAAATTACCATCATCACGCAGTTCTTCATGGAATGAATGCTCCCATTAGTAGTAATTTCATGTATGTACTTTTCAATAGAAATTGATGCTTTCAACATGTTTTCATTGTTAATCTCATTAAAGGGTTGTCGATTCCTATCCGTCAGCCATCAAAATGGATCTGCTTTCGGTTTTGGAGAGCTAGAAGAAGCAATTGTTCCTCATGGAGTGGAACTCACAAATGATGAAGCTAAAGCACGTATGTTCCTTTCCTCTCTAATCCTTCGTTTTTATTTGTCGAAATTCTTTGTATCCGAGAGGGATTGCCATTTGCAATACCGTAATGATACTGGGTCAAGACACTCTTATGGTGTGACTAACATAGAAATAAAGACCTGCATAGCCATACCATGATTTTACTGACTCCATCACTGCTTAAAAACATTAAGGCAGGCTGATCATTAGGTTGCCTTTGGCTTCAACCTCTATGGCTTTGAACATATATATATCATTCTCTGAGATTTTGCTTTTATGATTGTCAGCAGCTTTATTCACAAGAAGCAGACCTTCTTCAGCTACTCTGGAGATGTTGCCTTCTAATTGGTCATTGAGATTTCAGCAAACCCCAAGAGTAGTTTCTCAACCTCTTCTTCTCCCCCATTGATTGACCTTGTGCTTGGGATTCAAGAGTTGTATTAGATTTCTAGATAAAAAGAACTTGCTTGACTGTGAACCAGTTCTTAACTTAATTTTCTTGTGAGAAGAGAGGGTGTAAAAGAATTATTTTCTGGGATTATTCCCTTGACTCCCACTATCTCACCTGGGAAACTTTGACTCAAACCAGGGAAGTTGGAATTCAAGAGGGGAAAGCACTGACTCAGTATCATCATCAGCAGTGAACACTCTCCCAAGCAACCAGCTGCAACCAGAATCTCCTATCAGTCAAAAGGCATCTTCTTCTGCAGATCATCATCAACCTTTCAACCACAAGCCTCTGCAACAACAGCAGCTAGAGATGGCAAGTGATATCTCATCACTGAATCAATCAGCTGCTCAAGAAAAGGTGCTTAAAACTATAGTTTCATGCTTAATAATTAATACTACTAATAATCTCTCCCCACACCACCAATTCAGGAATCTTTTTTTTTTTTTTGTTATTGTTACTGTTTTAATCCTTTTCTCTCTCTTTCTCTGAGCATATCTTTGTAATAAACAAAGGCACAGATCCCAACACAGAGAATCAAAGGGTTACAGTTTTTCTGAGTCCTGAACTATTTTCTGATGAATATCTGACATGAAAATTAGAGAGAGAAGAGCTGTACAACACATTGGAAACCAAAGAGAGAATCTGCACTCACTTTTCTTTTCTTTTTTTAACTATAAAACCGTCTCTCAATCTCAGTTCCTATATCTCACAAACAAACTTCATATTTGCATGCTCTACAAATCTGTCTTGAAAGTCTTGTCTTGGAATTAGGGGGTAAAAAAAAGAGAAGAAAACCTACGCCCAAGACAAACCTAAAATTGAAATGGCAAATTTTGATGATTTAATTTGCTACTCTTATCATGTTCATGAATACCTGCAGTTACAAGAAGAAGAATCACATAACAATCAGCAATCAGCAACTCTTCCCAGAAACTTTGTGAGATCTCTCTAATCATTATAATTTCCTTCTTCCAAATATTCTATAGTAGTTACTAGCATCTTTGTTAATTATGTTTATATATATATGAAAAATTCTTTTTTATAGTTTCCCAGCTTACCAACTGCCAAATGCTCTCATTTCCCCGACCACCTTCTTTTCTATTCTTGATAAGAATCTTTTAAACCACCGACTACCGCTTCTCTTTATCACTTTTATCCATTTTTTTCATTTATTATAAAATCATTTTAAAGGGGTATTATTTCCCTTCATTTATCCATCTGTTAGTAATACATACACTTTTTCATAATGTTGCAGGGAAGAGGTTCATCTTTTTCTGAGAAACAGCTAGATGCTAAGGTACCCAAACAATAAAATAAAAAACCCGAATCTTCTTTTGGTTCTTAATACTTCTAAAAATGAGTTAAATATGTTTCAAATTGTTTCTTTATTTCAGACACTAAGACGTTTAGCTCAAAACAGAGAAGCTGCAAGAAAAAGCCGTCTTAGAAAGAAGGTTATATAACATGGAAAAAAATGACATGCGGAAACATTTGCATGTGTTTTTTTTTTAATAATTTTTTGTTAAGGTGATTGTAAACTAATTAAGAAACTAGTTTTGTTTTGATATGGTTAAACAGGTTTACGTTCAGCAACTAGAATCAAGTAGAATAAAGCTAGCTCAACTTGAACAAGATCTGCAGAGAACAAGATCCCAGGTTTTCTTTTGTTTTTTACTTCTTCTTTTTTCTCTTTTCTAATTCCTATGATTGTGGGCTTATATATATGAGCTTAGATCTCTGGGTTTTGTGTGATAGGGATTTTTCGTGGGAGGGTGTGCTGCTGCTTTCGGAAATATCAGCTCAGGTAAGTTTCTAAGAAGATTAGTTAATTTTGTGCTATTCTTTTACCAAAAAAGGACTTATCATTTAAGTCCTTACTATAATTTTGCCCCATATGTAAATATGATTATTTTATTAATTTAATGGCAATTTTCACAACTTTTACTTTATGGTTGCAATTTATTTTCAATTACTCAAAGTTTTAGTCGATTTTGGAAATTTGTTAAAGAAAACTGATCTGATTTAATTTAACTGTTCCATCAAAAACTAAGACAATCCTCTTTTATGAAACACAATGAACTCAAAGTTGGGGTTGTCTTCGTGTAGGAGCTGCAATGTTTGACATGGAATATTCAAGATGGTTAGAAGATAATCACAGGCACTTGTCGGAGCTTAGAACTAGGTTTCATGCTCACCTTTCCGACACCGATCTTCAGACCATCGTCGACGGTTACATTTCACATTATGATCAAATTTTCCGGTTGAAAGAAGCAGCTGCAAAATCCGATGTTTTACACCTTATAACCGGGATGTGGATGACGCCGGTGGAGCGCTGCTTTGTTTGGATAGGTGATTTTAGGCCCTCTGAGCTCATCAAGGTTTGAACTTCCCAAATCTACTCTCTTTTTTGTTTTTTAAATCTTCCACGTAAATTAAGAGTCTTTAATTAAAAATGCATATTTGCTAAAATGGGTTGGGGAATAACTGGTCAGATGCTACTATCACAACTAGACCCATTAACAGAACATCAAGTGATGGGGATTTGCAATCTCCAACATTCTTCGCAACAAGCAGAAGAGGCACTCACCCTAGGCCTTGAACAGCTCTACCGCTCTCTAATCGACTCCATTGCTGGTGGTCCGGTCATCCACGAAATGCAACAAATGGCTGTTGCCTTAAGCAAGCTTGCCAATCTCGAAGGCTTCCTTCACCAGGTATTTCCTACTTATTACCACCACTAAACCCTATGTTGCCCGCACACGAGAGTGCAAGTACACGATATTCTATTACGTAGTTGAATTGCTCCTTTCTTGTCCATATCATTTCATTTATTTATTTTGTTTTGAAGATATTTTATTTTAGTTTTTATAATAATAACACATTACATCTTTCTTCATTTGCGCCGCAACTTTTTGCTATATATGCGGGAAAGGTAAAGAATTTAATCGCTTACATTGTATGTATTCATTTTAAATTGGCCTTCATGAACTTGATTAATTATTATGGATGTCGTTTTGACATCAGTGTTCATATATACGGGTGAAATTTTTTATTTAATAAATTTATTTATAAAAATAAAATTAGCTTTTGCTCGAAAGGATAAAGTTAAAATATTAAAAGTCACGTATTTTAGGTTTAAATTTTATTATATAAATAATTTTTAGATTTTATATAAAAGTATTTAAAAATATTAAAAATATTCTAGTAATAATATTTATTATTTTGTAAAAAAATTAATTTTTGACAATTTTATAATCAAATTCAAAGAGTGATATCAATTTCAACAAACACTTAAAAAATAGTAAATATAGATTAATTTAGAGTAATATTTAATAGATTTTGAATTTAAATTTCAATATATTTAGTTCCGTGGATTACATTATTTTTATATAAAAAATTATGGTTTTATGTTTTTTTTCCTTTAATTAAACTGCCTAATTACACTTTGCCACGTCCATGGTGATGCCTTCTTTCTGTTTTGTTTGTATTTTATGGGTAATTATATATACATGTAAAAGAAGCTCATTGATAATGATATCTGTTGAAAGCCATGGATTTGATGATTTCCTTTTTAATCTATAAATATTTCTATCAAAAAGTGGTTTGATAGTGATGTCTGTATGATGAAATAAAAACCCACCTTTTAGCAATTTTTTTAATGATTGGCTGAAATTTTGAAGAGGATATAGATTCGCAATACTGAATTGGGTAAACATACATTTTGGTATCTGAATTTGGTCATAATGTTCAATTTGGTACTTAGGATTTTTTTTTAGGTTTAATTAGGTACCTAAACTTGGCTTAAGGTTCAATTTGGTACTTAAATTTTTTTTTTAATCCAATTAGGTACTTGAACTGGCTTTTTGGTTTAAATTGGTACAAATAACGAAGTACTAATTTGGATTAAAAAGCTAAATTCATATGCCAATTTGAACCAAAAAATTAAATTCAGGTGTCTAACTAGATCAAAATAAATTTTAAGTACCAAATTAAATATTAAAGTCAAATTTAAGTAGTTAATTAAACAAAAAAAATATCAAAATGAACCCAAAAAATGAAATTCAAGTACAAAAAATATATATTTACCCAATTAAACTCATTGATTAGTATTTTTAAAAAGATACAAAATTTTAAATCTTCGTGCAATTGAATTGGCATGTATATCTTGTGCCATTGCGGTAAGAGTTCTTTAAATTTTGTTGGTTGTGCTTTTTTTTCTTCGGTTGGATGGACGAGTTAACCTTGCTCATTTATTCCATTTTTGTTTGATTTAATGAATTAAACTAACTCATAACTGTAGGCTGATAATTTAAGACAGCAAATCCTTCACCAATTGCCTCGGATATTGACCGTTAGACAAACAGCTCGATGTTTTTTGGTGATCGGAGAGTACAATCAACGTTTACGAGCACTTAGTTCTCTTTGGGCATCCCATGGACCTCCTGAGTAAGATTCTTTTTTATTATCATTTATTTAATATTTAAATAATTAGAGGGAAAAGTTTTTAAAGGGACCGAAATTAAATTGTATTATAGTTTATATATATATTCTATTTTTTAAATAATTAAATTAAGTTTAAAAAATTAAAGTATAATTTTATTTTATTAATTTTAAAATTTTAAAAATTTTAAAGATGTATATAGATAATTTTTTACTTTAGGGGGCGGGACAACGCAAGTCACCCTACGCCCGTGAAATTAATATAGAACGATTCCCAACAAAAGGAAAGGCAAACTCTTATTCATGGTTTTCTTGACATCCAAAATATTAACTTGATTTGTGTATGTTTCTTTTCCCTTTACTATAATTTAATTTATGTAATATTATTACTTTCTTTATCATTTCTAATGATGTAGGGTCTTGATCAGTGATGACCAGTCATGCCAAACAACAGACTTGCAGATGGTGCAACAATCACAGAATCATTTCTCAAACTTTTGATGAAAAAAGAAAAGAAAAGAAAGGGAGATTCCAATTAGGCGCAGTAAGAGTCATGTAATTTGACAAGGAATATGTCATATGTAGGCATGCAAAATGAAAAATTATCAAAGCTACTTAATTTAGATGAGGTAGGGCTTTTTCTCTTAGTAAGTTTTTAAATCCTTTGTAAAAATTAATTTTAAAGTGCATTATGGAACTATTTTTTATTATTTTGTTTATTTTTAATGATGTATACAATATAATCTACCACTATTGCTCAATGGCTCTTAAATGATGTAAAAGGCTAAAATTTAAAGGGAGAAAAAGGATTGAGCGAGAGAAAGAGAGAACGGCCGAAACGCGTTGTCCTCTTGAAATGACTTCACATTATCCCAAAGAACATTATTATTAATCAATTCCTTCAATAAAAGTACGGTGGGAAACAAGTAAAGCAATAGAAAAATGTGGTCAATCGAAGCTTTAGTAATAAAGATAAAAGTTGAGATTTTAAGTGTTTACTAGATTTCCTTAGTTATATTTAATAACAACTGTCGAAACTATTTTTAAAATCGAGTTTATAAAAACGGGAATCGACTTTAAAAAATAAAAATGAGAGTCGTCACCAATCCCTTTTAAGTGTGATTGGATCACCTTATAAAACATTTCATTTTAAAACATTTGATTTTGGTCTACGAAAAATGAGAAAACGGGTTCAGGAGTCGGTTACGTGTGAGGAAGGGTTAGCACCCTCATAACGCTCAAAAATTGGTACCAAATTGATAAAATGTTTAAAATTGAAAAGCATTTAAAAATATGATTTCCAAAAGACTTCAAACAATTTGATTTAAAATATGAGAGTTCCTCGATACGAAAGATCATAAACATCACATTCAGCACGATTGGACACGATGTTTTTTTAAACCCTCGTATCTAAGATCATCTCATAATTTATAAAACTTTGAGAAATTTTGATTTAAAACTTGAGATTTCTTCGATCCGAAAGAATATAAACATCACATCCAGCATGATTGGACATGACATTTTTAAACCATCGTCACTAGGATGATCTGTAACATCCCGAAATAGGGCCTAAACGGAATAATGGTTTCGAAACCATAAATCTGAGTCAGAAAAATATTTTAATATTATTTTCTGTGACGTTGATATGTGATTAAGCATGTGATAAATTTTCGTGAGCTAATTTATCTGTCTGTATGTTTAATTTGATAAAAGGATTGAATTGCATCAAATGCAAAATTAGTGTGCTTTATGAAAAGATGTCTATTTGTTATGTCTTCTTAAGTGTGAGGGCTTATATTGCAATTAAGCCAACTATAAGGATAGTGGACGGCATAATGACTAATAAAATAAAAAAATTCATGTTTTATGATAATGGTTTAATAAAGGTTAAAGAAAATGTAATTTAATAATAAAATATATGTTAAGAATAAAACAAAACAAAAGCCATTATCTTCATCAATTGGCAGAAAGTAAGGAAAAAAAAAAAAAGAAGAAGCTTGAGCTCTCTCTCATATTCGGCCATTAGCAACCAAAATTAAGTGAGTTTTAGTTTTTGGATTTTTGATAATTTTACGTTTTTGAGATCATTGTTTCGAGTGCTACAAAACCCATATTTGAATTTTGAATTTTGATGAATATTTTGAGTTATGCCATTGATAAAAGCTTGTGTATTTTGATGATTGATGGTAGATTATTCATGTTAATGAGTAGAGGAACAATTTTTACTAAGTGATTTTCGGTGAAAACGAGCTAATTAATAAAAGTTGTTATTGTTCATAAGTATGTGTTATAGTAAGAATTTGAAGTTGCTATAGAAAAGAAAAATGTTCAGCATGTTATAAAACATAAGAATAAGGGCTGAAGTTTAATTTTCGAGCCTAGGGGCAAAATCATAATTATGTAAAAGTTTAGGGGTAAAATTGTAATTTTACCAAAGTTAGAGTTAAGGACTGTTTTAGTAAATGTGAGTATTAAATAAGCTAAATTTGCTATTATAGATCAAGAATAAAGAAATCTGGAGTTAGACCGGGAAAAGAAAAAGATAGTGGACTAAATCGGTATAGTTGATCGTATTTTGTTTCGAGGCAAGTTTGTAGTAAATAAATACAATATTCTATTATTTTACATTTAATATTATTAAATTCCAGCATTTACATATTTATTCTGTAAGTTTATTATTTAAAGACTTAAGTATGAATTGACGGAAAAGCTATTTCAGAAAGTTTCGGTTGAACCTTAGGAATGTGTAGGATACAAATGTCATGACATTAGGGTTTAAGGGTTTAAGGAAATCATGTAAGACCATGTCAAGACATGGCATTGATAAGTTACTATAAGGTAAAGGTCCCATGTAAGACCATGCCAAGGCATGGCATTGGTGAATTTATAAGGTAAAGGTCCCATGTAAGACCATGCCAAGGCATGGCATTGGTGAGTTCACAAGGCAAGGATACCACGTAAGACCATATCAAGACATGGCAATGGCTAAGTTTCATAAGGAAAGGTACCCGAGTATCCTTAGTATTCCAAATGGTTCAACGGAAAAATTCAAGGAGTATTCCAAAGTAAAGGTAAGACAAGTTCAAGCTAAAAAGGTAAGGTAAGATAAATTCATGTTAAAAGGTAAGGTAAGAATACAAGTTTAAGTATATTGAGTTAAAAGCTTAAGTGATCTTGATAAGAAAAGTATCAGATAATTCATTAAGAATGTTGTCATCTATTTACATGTAAACTTACTAAGCTTTATGCTTACTCCCATTCTTTAATTTTTTTTTTTATAGTATTACAAGCCAATTCGGGGATCGCAAGGACGTCGGAGATCGTTACACACTATCAAAAGAATTATATTGGTATTTTGTGACTCGAACGTTTTAAGTAATGGCATGTATAGGGACTTAGCCATTTTGTGTGTATGACCTTATGATATGGCTTAATATTGGCTTGTAAATGCTTGGTAATGATTAGCCATTAAAATGGTTAATTAAGAACATGTTTTGGATGTTATGAAATGCGTAGTTGATAGTTATTTTAAATAAATTATGTAATTATATGCAGGGGAATAGTTGGACAGCAGCAGTGACGTGATTTTGAAAAATCACCAAAAATAATAGAAATTGAATTAGGTTGTGCATGAGATATAAAATTAAAGCTTATTGAGTCTATTTTCATATAAAGAAAACTGTGTAGGAAAAAGAGTTTTATATTATGAGATAATTGATTTTTAGTGAAGAGAGGTCAGAACTGTCAAACTGTGTAATAGGGGAGATTTTAACTAATAAACTGTACTAATTGGCCATACCAAAAATTCTGAAAAAATTACAGTAAGAAGATATATGAGTCTAGTTTCAAGTAAAATTTACGGATCTAGATTTCGAGTTTCGTAACTCAAGTTATAATTAATTTAGTGAACATGACGCAGACGGACAGTTTCAATTTTTATGCCCAGAACTAGTAAGTTAAGTCTAGTAATGCCTCGTGCTCGACTCCGGCAACGGTCTCGGGTAAGGGGTGTTACATGATCTCATAATTTTATAAAAACTTCGAGCAATTTTGATTTAAATTTTGAGATATCTTCGATTCGAAAGAATATAAACATCACATCCAGCACGATTGGACATGACATTTTTAAACCCTCGTCACTAGGATCATCTCATAATTTTATAAAACTTGTCAAAAGGATATTTAGTTATTTAGCCAAACAGGAAATCGCAACCCAGCACGATTGAGCACTATTTCCCGAATTTCTAAATATCAAAACATTGCCTTATTTTGGAAATATTTAAATAAAATATTGATTTTGTCAAAATGTATTTTTATTTTAAACCATAACCATGTGGCAATATTGCATTTGAACATTATTAAAAAAAAAAACAGTTACAACATGCTAATATTTATGATAGGCAATAATAATATGAAATACAACAAATAATAATTCCTATACTAAAGCAATTGCAAATATATGATGAAGTATATGAAAAAAAATAAAATCAACTAAGAACATATTTCATGCAAATTTAAATAAATAAACGGAACAACAATATAAACAATGTGTCAAAAATATAATGATTTTAAAAAGATATAAAAAAATGAACACATTATAAATGATTATAATATTATATAATACAATATAATATACAATATATGTATGTAAATATTAAAATAATATATAATAAAAATAATAAGACAAAAATAATAAATATTTATGATTTAATAAATTAATATTTAATATAATACATAATTTAATATTGATTTTTAAAAAATAATAAAAAAGGGATAAAAAGGACTAAATTGAAATATAAGCAGGTTTTGAGGGTCAGTTTTAAAAAATAAATTAGTTAATAGGACGCAAATAAATTTTATAAAATAGCGGAGGGATCAAAAGGATAATTTCCTCATTTTTGAAAAATACACGCGGACCCTGGTTCGGGTCCGGGTCAACACGCGGGTCATACGTGGTCAAAACGGCGCCGTTTGCTTTCGTCTATAAAAGTCAGTTTTCTAAAAAAAATCATTAGTTTTAGGTTAAAAAAAAAAACACGTAGAATCCTCTTAAAAAGGGGGGAGAAAAGCTGCATCCTTTCGTCTGCGTTCGTCCGGGCCATTTGCACACGCGCCTCCGTGGCCGGTGGCCGGAGGTCTGGGTCGATGGTTTCCGCGTTTTCGAGAGGGTAAACTCCTTCCTTTTTACTCTTTCAACAGTGGTTATATGCGCAACTAAAAAAAATAAAAATAAAACGAATAATAAAATAAAATATTCAGAAAAATCACCTCGGTCAAATAGGTCTTTTATTTCTCTGAGTATTCTGACAAGATTTTGTAATCACTAGCCTCGTACAAATTCATGCTTTCGTGTATTTGAGTATATATATATTTTTTTTTGTATTTCTGTTTTCCCTTGTGTTGCATGCGTGTTCCCATTTTACAGATTTTACAAGGGTTTTATACCCAAAAAAAAGAATAAAAAAAAGGAAAAGATATCTTTTCATATCTTTCCATATTTGTGCCTGCGATTTGTTTCCTTTCTGTTGCTTGTTTCTTTCCTTTGCAGGTTTTAAGACGAGAATCTGGTGACTCAGGCTCGGATCATGGCGCGATCTGTGGCGCGAAGAGCTGGTTGATTCACGGCATGACGTTCGGGCTCCTGCTGGGAACGGGGCTTGCGGCGCGACGCTTGGGATGCTACCTGTGGCGCGAGAGTTCCTGCGGCGCTTAGGGTTTCAGAAACCCTAGGTTGAAGCTCATTTGGGCCGATTTTATCTTGGGCCACCAGAGTCTGTTGGGTCATGGGTTAACAGATCAGGCCATGAGTGTTTGGGTCAAGGGTTTAGGCTAATCGAGCAGCTGGGTAGTTTGTTTAAGAATGGGGCTTCCGGATTGGGCTCTGTAATATGGACTGTTTAAAATAAACACTGGTTTTATTTTTTATTTTGGTTTATTCCAGCCAGGGCAAAATGAGTTTCTACAACAACTATTTAAATATGTTTTATACTTTAGGTAAATAATTTAAAACTAAACTAAACTAAATTAAATAATATAATATATTATATTATATAAATATTTTACTATTTTATTCAAAAACACAATACCAAATAATAAAAACATGTCACGTGGCAGGTTTTTATTGACATGTTATATGTAAGGTAAAATGAAATGAATTTAATAATTTAATTTTCATATTTGACAAAAAAAATTTAGTACTTAAGTGAAAAAAGTGGTATGGACTGATAGCCAAATTTATAGTAAAACGTTATGTAGTCTGAGATAAATTGAGATTGACAAAAATATAATATGATGAAATTAAAACATGATTTGATGTTAATGAATGGAACAATCTATTTATATAAAAAATTGTAACATTAAAATTAAAATTAATTAAGTAATATAATATTTTCTCTAAATTTCAATTACTAAGAAAAATTATTTAAATAATTAAAAATTAAATCATTATAGATTAAAGAACACGTACACATAATTTTTCTTTAAATTAAATCACGATAATAAATTAAACATAACATTAAATAGTTAATGCATTATTTAAAAACAAGATAAATAACACAAATATATAAAATAAACCTATGAAATATTTTAACCTTAAAAATAACACAAATAATTTCTCTTTTTTTCTTTTTCTCTCTCTTTCCTTTCTTTATTTCCTTTTTTTTTTTTCTTCTCTTTCTTCCTTCACCCCATCGTCCACATGCCATAATAAAAGAGAAAAAGGCAGGTGTCAAAAGCTCGAGGTCTTATATCTAAATAAAACTTACATTTTCTCTTTTATATATAATTATAGATGTTCAAGTTTTATTTGATGTGGGTAGTTTTAAATTTATTTTAAAGTTTGAATATATTTTTTATTATCAATAAAAAATATTATGGAATTTTATATATTAAGAATAAGATTGTATTATGATTTTTCTATTAAAAAGTAGTCAAATTAATTTTTAAAAATTAGATTAAAGGATAAATTGATCATTTCTTTTAAAATTTTATTCGGTTAAAAATTGGTGTGACTGATACAATAACTACATTATAACATTGTGACATGCAACGTGTACCTCCTGTTGACATATAGAGACCAATTTTAAACCTTAATAATGAATAAAATTTTTAATAAAATGATGAATTTATTTTTCAATCTAAAATTTAGGAATTAATTATCTTTTTTTTAAGTATAAGAGCAAAATGTAATTTTTCATAATATTTTTACCTTCCTTTATAATCATTATTCGATTCTGATCTTAATTGTATGTATAATATTGTAGTTCAGCGTGGAAATCTAATACCGAAGGCCCCCAAGTTCATTGGAACCACCAAAGTTTTCCATTGTATCTAATTCTGTTTAGTTACAAGTCTGCAAAATCAATGGCTTCATATTCATTTTATTGCAGAACTAAGGAGAGTTCAATAAACACAATTCCAAGAAAATTTGTTTTCCTATATGTTGAATTTTAATTATTTGGGACATAAATATGAGGCCTCTTTTATGTCTGTATCCATATTGCAGGTTAAGAATGTATCAGGTAAGAAGGTTGAAACCTAGATGTAGCATTTTGGGTCTCCCACCTCTCAAATTCCAGGTGTCAGTCCGGGAAGATAAGGAGGTGCCAAGTAGTACAAGGCAAAAAGCATTGGATCTGAAACGATTAGATATATACTGTATACATCAGTAATTGCATGTAATAAAGAGAATGAAGCAAAAGCCAGAAAGTACTTGTTGAATCATGTAAAGATTAGAGTGTTGGACTACCACCTGTCGACGGTTTAGGCTGTGAAAAATACCCATTTAGACACGTGGCATTGATATCCTTTGCATGAGAACAGCTGTTTTGTTCTGGGGAAGACAGAACATCTTAGAGACTTGCAAGAATTCCATGTATGTCATTGTGTCATTATATAGTACAAGACTTCCTGGTGTTAGAAAAGAGTGCCAAATAAATGGATTTTGCTTCTCATGTTTTGTAGGAAAACCCATACAGGCTGCTGTTGCTAAACCTCTAGTTTCTTTCACATTTGAATCTTCACTCGTCTTTGTTTAGAATCTGTAGCTTTGGTATTGAGGGTAAAAAGGAAGGAAAATCATGAAGGTTTGTAGCAGATTTTATTGTTTTGAAGTGTCATAATGATAGGTCTAATAGATGTTTTAACCTTTTTTTTTTCTTTTAAAAATTTGTGAAGGTTCATGAAAAGAGGTCTCATTCTCATGCACATGGAACTGGTGATGAAGAGAAAATCATGACAAGAAAGCAGAAAGCAGACCAGTTAAAAAGCAATGAAGGAAAGGAATCTCCAAAGAAACCCAAGGTGGAGGCTGATAATGATCAACATAATGGAAAAGCTACAACTGAGGTGGCTAAAGAGTTTGAAGAGTTTTGTAAATCTGTGAGGGAGCACTTATCTGTTGCACAAATGAGGGAAATCCTTGAAGCCAATGGCCAGGATTCATCTGGTTCTGATTCTTCTGTTGTCATCAAATGGTTAGTCTCTGTTCTCTCACTGTTATTGCTTTCATAATATGCAAACAGTTTCAGCAATCAAATCACATGCATTTCTATTGGCAGCCTCGATATGTTGTTCTATGGACCATTGGAGAAGTGCCAAATCTGCAATGGGGATTTGGAGTTTGATGGAAACCGCTATTCATGCAAGGGAACTTACAGTGAGTGGTCCTCTTGTGTATACAAAACAAGAAGCCCAGCAAGGAAGCAAGAATCATTCAAATTGCCTGATTCTGTCCTGAATTCACCTGTTGCTGAAGTAAATTTTACTGATTAATTCTCCTTGGTTTATATGATACAAATTTTAGTCCAAGTCTACTAAGCTCTATCTTTTTTTTTTTTCTTCCTATAGTTCGTGAAGAAGTACGAGGATTCAAAACTCCGGCCTCACCGGTATGTAGGGGTCACTGACAAACCTTTCTTGGGAATGATGATTTCCCTGATGGGCCGGCTTAGTCGCACACATGTATGTGAAAATGTTTTCAGTTCTATATATTGCTGAACCTTATAGTCTTTGTTCTTTGACTGAATGGGCTAAGACCCTTCATGTTGCAACTCTTCTGATGCAGCAATACTGGAAAACCAAGATAGAGAAACATGGAGGGACAGTCTCCAACTCAGTCATTGGTAGTTGTTTACATCATTGCAGAGTTTCAGATCTTATGATTCCTTCTCTTGTTCTCTTGTTTATTGCTTTGATAAAATGCTTTTGTAAAACTCTGGGGCAGGTGTAACTTGCTTGGTTGCTTCTCCTGCTGAACGAGAGCGTGGGGGCTCATCCAAACTGGTAGAAGCAATGTGAGTAGACATAAATACATATACATATCTTGACATTCAATTGATCCTCTCTTGTATGTAAGAAGCTCTTTTTAATGGCACAAAATCTGACATTCTATTAGCTGAGAAGATATTAGGCATTGGAATCTTTAGTTAAATGACAATGGATGGAACATTTCAGGGAAAGAGGGGTACGAGTGGTGAGTGAAGCTTGGTTACTTGACAGCATTGAGAAGCAAGAAGCACAGCCATTAGAAGCTTATGACATAGTTACAGATCTTGCTGCTGATGGCAAAGGAATTCCATGGGATAAACAAGTTCCTGAAGAACATGCAATCGAATCACTTTCAGCTGAAGTATGCCCTTTCCTTTCAGAAATTTGAGGATACTTTTAGGAAAAAAAAAAAAAAAATAAGAAGATCAAACCAAATAAATTGTTTCTCTATTCCGTGATTTAATTGCTTGCAGCTCAAGTTGTATGGAAAAAGAGGAGTCTACAAGGATACCAGATTGCAAGAGCAAGGTGGCCAAATATTAGAGGAAGATGGGATATTATACAACTGTGTCTTTTCGCTTTGCGACCAAGGAGGAGCCATTAATGAGTAATCCAATGAGTTCTTTTATCGAGTCTGGATTAATACTACCAATCGGTGGCTGTATTGCAGTTACTGATTTCCAAGTTTCATTTGTATAGGTATTGCATTATGCAACTGGTCAAAGTACCAGATAGTAACCTCCACTTGTACTACAAGAAGGGGAGAGTAGGGGATGATCCTAATGCCCAGGAGCGGCTCGAGGAATGGAAGGACGTAGATGGTGCTGTGAAGGAGTTTGTTAGGCTGTTTGAGGAAGTAACAGGAAATGAATTTGAGCCATGGGAAAGGGAGAAGAAGTTTCAGAAGAAGCCACTGAAATTTTATCCCATAGACATGGTAAAAAAAAACTCTTGTTCCTCTCCAATTGTATTGGAGTATTTTTTTTTTTTTTTCTTTTCAACTGATTTTTGTTCCTAATCGGTTTCCCTGTATTGGTAAGGATGATGGGGTTGATGTGAGATGCGGAGGACTTGGCCTGCGACAGCTAGGGGTTGCAGCAGCACATTGTAAACTTGAACCAATGGTTGCAAACTTCATGAAGGTTCTTTGCAGTCAGGAGATTTACAAGTATGCTTCTTTCAACTATGGCCATTAATCTGCTTTCTTTACCAATATCTAAGTTAATCGGTCACGCTGGACAGGTATGCACTGATGGAGATGGATTTAGATGCCCCTGATTTACCAATGGGGATGCTCTCCAACGTTCATTTGAAAAGATGTAAGAACCCATTATTTTGCTCTTCATCTTTTTTTTTTTTTTTTTAATATACTTCCATATCTATAATGTCATGAATTAAACCAGGTGAAGAGGTTCTACAAGAGTTTATAGAGAAAGTGAAATCAATGAAAGAATCTGGACCTAAAGCAGAGGCAGTTTGGTCAGACTTTAGCCAAAGATGGTTCACTCTGATGCATTCTTCCAGGCCCTTCATTTTCAGGGACTATCAAGAGCTTGCAGATCATGTAGAACCTCGTAGTTCAACCTAAATACCAGCCCTTTTTCAAGTCTTATTACTAAACCAGGGCTTGAATTTTGTAGGCTGCAGCATCATTCGAGTGTGTTCGAGACATTGTTGTGGCATCCCATATGATTGGACATATGGGTGATGATACTCTTGATGACCCATTGTCTGATAGATACAAGAAAATAGGATGCTCAATTTCTCCACTGGATAAAGATTCCGAGGACTACAAGATGATCCTCAATTATGTGGAAAAAACTTATGAACCTGTCAAGCTTGCAGACATTGTAAGTCACATCTCAGGATTTGCATATTTTGGCTCAAATTTGATGTTTCATTTTTACCTGCTAACAAAGCCTTACATACTGGGTAAATTTTGGTCAGGAATATGGGATCTCAGTTGAGAACATCTTCAATGTGGAAACTAAGGAAGGCCCCTCGTTTGATGAAGTAAAAAAGCTGCCAAACAAGAGACTCCTGTGGTGCGGTAAGTAAAGCCTGGCCTTCAATCCTCTTATCCTTCCGAAAGTCCTCTTCAGCAAGTCTCTGAGTGAGTGATCATGCTCTCATTTGATGTATTCTTCCAGGTACTCGGAGCTCGAACCTGCTAAGGCATTTGCATAAAGGCTTCCTGCCAGCAAGCTGTTCTCTACCAGTTCCAGGATATATGGTAAAATGAACAGCCAGTTTCTCATCATATTTAGGTTTAAATGCTATTCACACGATTGAAACTCCCAAGTTTCTGTGACAGTTCGGGAAGGGCATAGTTTGTTCTGATGCTGCAGCAGAAGCTGCCAGGTATGGCTTCACTGCTGTAGACCGGCCTGAAGGGTTCTTGGTTCTTGCTGTGTTTTCACAAGGTGAAGAAATTATGGAGCTCAAGAACCCACCGGAGGTATTACTCCCATTCTATGTTTCTGCACTTCATTCCATGAAATCCTGAATTTGTTAACCCTCGCTAAACAACACAGGATACTAAGCCATTGGAAGAGAAGAAAGTGTGTGTGAAGGGACTGGGGAGAAAGAAACCAGATGAATCAGAATATATAGATTGGAAATATGATATCAAAGTCCCTTGTGGCCGTTTGATCCCCTCAGAACACCAGGATAGCCCTCTCGAATATAATGAATACACAGTCTATGATCCCAAACAGGTGTGACTCGGGAGATTCTTTTTTATCAGTAAAAACTGTTTGGAACCCGGCTAAAATTATGTTTTCCTGACAACAGGTGAGCATGAGGTTCTTGGTGGGAGTGAAGTTTGAAGAGAAGGATACAGTGATGGACGCCCAGGATTGAAGGAGGGGAATATCAAGAACGGGTTTTCTGATCGTTTTTGTATAGTTTCACTGGACTTTTGGAATATGGGATGGGGGGAAAATGGTTGTTATAGTATGGGGGGACGTGATCATGTAAAGGGATGTTCATGTCTTTTGTTGTACATAATCACCTCAAACATCTCTGATGGTAAGAGGCAGATAAAGATACGGTAAAAACTTTCCCTATATTTGAATCAGTTTTCACAGTTAAACCACTTTTTTGCCTACAATCAAGAAACAGATGATTGCTTACAATCCAAGTTTAAATCCCTTCTAGACATCAAAACTTTTTTTTTTCTTTGTTTCTTTGGTTGCATTTACTTTGCTGGTCTTAAAATAACAAGGATCCGACAAAATCGTACAAACAAGAAGCAGATGTGGTCTGATAGTAGAGGGAAAGCAGCAAGCAATATAGGGTTAGTTCTATAGAGCAGATAAAAGGACAGAGTTGTCTTGAAAGCGAAGTAGAAAAGAAGGGCTCTTCTAGAAAATCATGCTAAAAATTCCTAAAAATCAGATGTTACTTCTCGACATTAATTACCTGCTATCACTCATTATATGCAACAAAAAGAGAGTGTGATTATCTCAAGGAAGGTATATTTAAGACACTCCTATTTATAACATAGACAAATATAAATGTATGAAGTGATTCAAGGTGAATTTTTTCTACATAGATATATGCTCCGGAAACGAAAACTTTCAAAAGAGGGAATATCAGTTTAAACAAAAAGGAAATGAAGAATTCAAAGCTTCACATTTTCAGTTCCATTTTTACACTTGAAATGACCCCAACCTATCTTCGATAGTTTAGGGCCGGAATCATTTGTGCTCTTTTGTGGACAACTACAGATACAACATGAATACAACAATTTAATCTTTGACCAAAGAACAAGTACAAAATAAAAATGGATTCGAATCAGCAAGAAACAATCGCAGGATGGAACCTTAGCTTGTCGAAAACGGATGCTTTACTTGGTCGTGATACAATGCATATTCAGCCGAAATCATAGATAAGATTACCACAGCCGAAATCATAGATAGATTACCACAGGTGGGAACCTGAACCTATCCGAAATGAAGGGTATTGCCTGTGGATTCTTCACCAGATCATGGTAGAATGCATACTCCGCTTCGTAGTCATGTAACCGGAGCTCAGACTTCTGATTAGTATGGTAGTGATGCTTTGCGGAAGTTGATTTGCCAAAGCCAAATATACTAACTTTGTCGCAAATTCCCAATGCCAGCATAACAGCTTGCATCCCAGAGGAGTAATGAAACATAGAACCATCATGTGTAGAAGCCCATTCTCCCAATGCCTTCCTGGTCTCCTCCATAAATCGTTTAGCCGAATAGTACTTCACAATTCTAGCACATAACACATCAAAACGAGGATCTGTAATCAACAAAGGTGCTTTGTGAGACGAATTGCAGACTGTATAGTCCATGAAATGAACTGGTTGACAAATGTACATAATCATCGGAATATTCCTTCCATAAGGATGACAAAAGCAACCTTCCCTCCTAGCACAAAGATGCAGTATATTGCTATTTACAAAGGAAATGCTTGTTTTTGATCCCACATTCTCTTCAAACTTCTCAGTTCTAGCATTATTCAATCTAATCACAATCTCATGACCATCAATCAGTTCCCCATAATCACGGTTCAGCAATATCCCACTGTTCCCCACAACAGCACAAGATTTATACTTTCTAGCTGAACTCATCAAGCCATTGTGTCTATCAATAGGGGTCTTCACTAAGCTAACTAAATCCATCATTATATCAGGTTGGAATGTCTTTTTTCTTGCCCAAAGCTGTAAATTCCTCCTAAAATCTAACCAATACCGATAAAATTTTGGGGACCTGAGTAATACCGGTAATCCATTAGAATTTTTGGATTTGGCATCATGATGACTGAAGCTCCTCGAAGTTGCAAAGTTCCTTTGCCTTCCTTGACTAGGAAAATCCCTTTCCAGCAGCTGCTTTATTTCAAGCTTGGATTTTGCTTCACCTATATCAATAGATGCAAACTTGAGCAAAGTGGAGTTAAAAATTTGGATTTGTGGGGGTTGGATTAGGACCGTGGTTGACTCCAACTCAGCTGAAACGGTAAAGACACCGCGGCGGGGACTGGCAATCCGACAGCTTAAGGTTGCAGTCAATGCAACAAGCATTAGAATGCTTATCAAGGGTCTTAACGACCTCTTCATGAGAAGAATCACATTGGGGGGACGATAAATGGGGTTTGCTAGGTATGGCCAAAATAAGAAAAAAGTACGGATCTTGAATAAATCTGTATCGGATTCAGATCCATCTTCAGGTTCAGTAGATTTTGGCATCCCAAATAGAGAAGAGGGGTTTAAGCACAAAAAAGAAACCATCTCATCTCAGGATTGGGTTTTACAGGAAACGAAGAAAAAATATCAGATCTACCTCATGAAAGAACAAATAATTTCTTATTTTTGAACAAAACCAGAAACAGAAAGAGGGAAAGATGAAATCTTGAAGTGGGAAATCTCACAACAAAGTGAAATGCAATTTGGAGATATAAGCTAAAATAGGAAGGGTGCATTGTTTGATAACTTGAAATCCATAATTCCAATATGAGATAATTTTGTTATTAAGCAAAGGAATTTATAAGACAAAAGAAGAAAGGGCAAAGTTTTAAGAAATTGCAGACAGTGGATTAGATGTTTTTGTGGAATAAAAAAGCAAAGGTTAGGTGAGGGGAAAATCTTCCGCTTCTCTTCTCAGTCCATTTAGAAAGCATGGTGTTTGCAGGTTGCAACTAACTTACCCGACCCGACTCATATTTGATTAGTTAAACATCAGTTAAATCAGGTTCATTAAATTCATTCCAATTTTATATGAAGGTTTAATTACAGAATTGTTGTTCAAACTATTCCTCTTTTTCTATTTATTTGGATATCTGGATCTTTTAATAAAAAAATTTCCATCTTATTTTACTCAAAAAAAGATACACTATCAGGTTCTTCTTAGTTAGTGTTGTAAAATAAAGCCAGGAAAAAATTAATTTTTTAAGTTTTATTTTTGAAAAAAAATAACATGATTACTTCTAAACACTAAAATATAAAATTTTTGTTAAATACAAATATTACATCCAACCAAGAAAATACAGATATTACATTAAAAAGTTAAATTTAACTATCAAATAGTATATCAAGATTTAATTAAAATTTAAAAACCATATTTTATATAATAATAAATATAAGTATTATCTAATCAAAATTGATTATTCTAGACATTCATTAAATCGGTGCTATATCAATTATCTTATGCACTACTCCTGTAAATTTATTACCTTAATCCAATTTTAGTTTAATTCACATTAATATTTAAAAGAAAAAGAGTAACAAAATAACATTTAATCAAAATAATTATTGACAGCAAGAAATAAGTTTTTTATTATACAATCTATATTAGATAATAATTTTTTTGTGTAATTTATTTATGAAATTTTAATTTAATTTAATTTTTATGAATTATTAATATAACATTATTTTATGTTTATATATTACACGTGTAAATAATTAAATCAAATTAGAGATTTTTTAATACATATTGTTAAATTAAAATTAAAATTTTAAATATATATTTAAACTATAATCAAAATTCAACCTACATATTTATTTAATATGATTAAACTAAAATTAAAATTTAAAATATATATTTAAACTACAATAAAAAAATCAACGTATATAACTACACTGAATTAAAATTCATGTATATAATTCTACGTTAAATTAAATTAAAATTAATTTACCCCTAAATATTTAATATAATAATTTTTATTTTATATAACTAAAATTCAAATCTTTACCACTTCAACTTAAGACTAATAAAAAATTATTCATATTACCTTACCATATTAACCGATTGTTTATGATTAGATTATTGAATAAATCTTTGATAAAAAATTATTGAATATATTTTTTATATTAAAATTTTCATTTTATAAATCTTATTATATAATTTTTTTTTACAACAATAACTGAATCCAGACTTCAGAAAAATAAACACTGTGTATTTGAATTGCGAAATATTGGATCTGCATTTTATCTCGACATAGAATTAATCTCCTTATTTTTCTTTCTAAATTTGTGGAATTAAAGGATTAATCCCTTGTAACACCACAAACAGACGACTCAATGGAAAACCAACATTGACGATATAATTTAAGAAAACGAGAAATATACCATTTATAGGCAACAATAACAACCATCTAAAACACTTCCTACTGCTTGACCGGCCATCGACCGGCTAGATCCCATCAGCAATCCAAATTTCATCAGTTCTCCGATGACCCAGATTCTTAAATTTGACAGACACAATCAGAAAGAACCCATCCCCCATTTTTTTTCTTCAGTCCATTTTATTTATATTTTTTGAAGCTTCTCACCCTTAACAAGAGGATTAGCTTTGGCGATTTGTTGTTTTCCCATCCCTTTGAAATCAAAAGTACAAGCATGTTGGTCAGGGTACCTATGGATCCCACAAAAAATCATCCCGCACCTGCACTTGAACCCCGTGAGCCCCACGCGTTTCTTGCAACTCAAGCATCTGTTTGGCGTAACCTGAACTTCCTCCTCCTCCACCACCTTCCTTTCCTTCGTTCCAGCCGATGGTTCCTCCTCCGCCGGCAAGGATGCCGAAAACGAAGATCGGGCCGATGATGACGATGGCAATGAAGACGACGAAGGAACGAAAGTGTGATTAAAGGCTTGTTTGGCAGACGAAGATTGTTGTTCTTTAAGTTGAAGATCGCGATAACAATTAGAACAGAGATTTTGAGTCGTTGGGCTTCCGAAGAATCCACAGTTGTTGGCACATAACTGGGGTGCTTGACATCTATGTTCTTCAGCCATATTTTTTCAATCTCCTTTCAAACCTATAAAGGAAAAATAAAACCCCGTTTAACAGAAATCAAATAAAAAGCCATAGATTCATGACAAAGAAAAATAAACCCCAAAAAAACCGGAGGAAAATTTACCAGAGACGAGAGTTTCAGAGGAAAACGAAACCCAAATCTTATTATAATCAAAAGGGAAAGAAGAAGAAAAAGTACACGAGGAAATAGAAGGGAAGGGAAAGGAATCGCTCTTTCTGGGGGAAAAAAGAAAGAAAGGGAAGGATTCTTTCTCCTGGTCTTCTTTGAAGATTCCACACACTTCCTTTTTCTTTTCTCTCGGGGCTTCTTTATTTTGGGCCTAATAAATAAAATAAATACTACGCGTTCTTAAATAAACGGTGTAAATTGAATTTTACCAAATAAAAAGATTAACTAAAATAGCCACAATTTCGAGTGGCTATGGGCTTCTCAGCCTACTTTATATATAGATTATATAAATATAATCATATATACTACTTAGCCGTTAAGCTACGTTAAATCTGCCCCATAGGTTTGTTTTTGTTGTTTAAATGTTTGGCTTTTAATTAATATTGTTGTTTTAAATTGAGAGTTAAGTTAAAACTCCAATTTTGACCAAAGTTAGGACGGCAGAATCGAAAATCATGACGAAACGTTGCCGTGGAAGTGGGGTCCCTTTTTCTCATAATTGTTATGATAACGACAACTGATAAATCTTAAACCGTTGTAGTTTTTACGAGTACAAGTATGTCTGTAATTGTTATTCTAATTTTTTTTTATATGATATCAATTTTTTTAATAGTTATTATTATTTTTAGTTAAATTAACCTTCAATAAGAGATATTTATGGATTAAGTCAGGGGCTAATTTTAATAATTTTTCAAAATCATATCTGTTTTGGAGTTGACTTATTTTAAAAATATATTTTACTATTAAAAAATAATAAATTATAAAAAATTTTAATTAATATTTTATATATTTATAATTTTTTAAATATCTTTTAACATTTAAATTGAATTTGAGTCTTGTTAACTTGATGCGCAAAAAAACTTTGTTCAAGCTAGGTTCAAGTTGTCCCATGTCTACAGAGTCGGGTGAGCTACTTGGTCATTGGACGAGTCTACCTTTAAACTTTTAAAAAAGTTTGAATTTAACGATCAATTTTTAAAAATGGTCGGATTGTTTTTTTTTTTTGTAATGAAAATACTGAGTAAAACGTTAAAATTTTAAAGATGGTAGTCCACGTGCCAATACATATATACTTTATATTTTTTTACGAACTTTTTATATTTTTTGAATTTGAAAGGATTTTTTTTTACCAAATTTCAATTACTTACTGACGTGACATAATAAAATAAATAGTGTCATGTCAGTATAAAATACATATGAATTACGTAAACATTGTTGAAAATATAATATTTTTGTTAGCATTTTTTTTGTTAAAAAACATTTTTCTTTTTTAAAATTAATGATCAATTTTAACCTAAAAAAATAGTTAAGACTAAATTGATAAAGAGAAAACGTAAACATTAAATTTTAAATTTAACACATGCTTCTTTATATAATTATAGGTGTCTACTATATGAGATTGATCTTATTCACAATAAAATGATATTTAAAGTTTCAAAATTCAATCTTAGTTCAAATACCTATTTTCAACCGCTCGATAAAATAATTTTTGTTGGTTAAATTACATGATTAATTTAACTTTTTTCATGTCAGTCTAAAGTGAGTTAAATTAGTATTTCTAAAGGATAATTATTTAAACTTTTAAAATTTATAAATAAAATTAAGAAATTACTATTTATTTTATTCATACTTAGTTTAGTTTTAAAATATCAAATAAAGACAAGTTAATATTTTTTATCTACTTATGAAATTAAAAAATTATAGTATTGTGTATCAAATAATATTGTTTATACAAAAATGATAATTTTTTAATATCTAATCTTATTGCTTTTTTATAATATTGCTTATTTACTTTAATATTAAATATATACGTAGTAATTAAATTATTTCTCATAATAAAAAGACTAATTTATGCCAACTAAGTTTTAGCTCGATTGATATTGATATTATTACTAGTACAAGAAAAATGAGTTTAAATGTGCTGAAATACGTTTATCTTCCTATTTAAGGACTGAAAGAGATTATGAATTGAGAGAGATTATAAATAATTCTAGATTTTGTATGTAAAAAAACTAATAGATAGTTTTAAATCATGTATAAAAGAAAGAGAGACTAATTTAATCTTAAAACTTTATTATAGAGAGTTAAAATAAATTGAGTTTTAAAACATTACACTTATAAATCATTTTTTTGAGGAAAATATGGCATATTGTCAATAGGGTTTTTAGATTTCACAATAAATTAAAAATTGATAAGTGTTTTTATCATAATAAAATATTTAAAAAATAAATATTAAAAAAACATTTTAAAATTACTTGTAAAATAAAAAATACATTACTTATCAAATGCTAACCATTATTTTATTATATATTTTAATTATTTTCTATATTATATTTATATTTTTAGAATAGACAAAGGAACTAGCAAAGAACATGTGCAACTTTTCTACTTTTAGAAATAAATTTCCCATTTCTCCTCCAGACACGTGTTTGGACGCAGTGGTGTCCAACGCTTAAACCTCTTCAAAATACTACCATAGAATCATTGCAACCAATTTAATAACTAACAAATCAAATTAAACGGAAAGATAATTTAAATTAATTAAATTAATTAACTAATTAAAATAATTATGCATTTATATAATGTTTATTGCACCCAAAAATATAAATATTAAAAATAATATAATTAGAAAAATAATTACAAATCCCATAACATAATTTGTAAAATGAACAAAAATCATATAAAAAATTGTATATCTCAAATTTAAAATATCAAAATTTTAGAACTTCAATTTTATCATTCTATCAATAACTCATAAAATAAAATAAAAAACTATGTATATATATAAATATTTTAAATAATACAAGAACTAAATTTTAAGCATATGAACAAAACAACATGAATGGACGACTCATAAACATTCGGTCCGCCTCTATCTTGGTTAGCAAGAAATATCAGGATTGGCTAAATCCTTTACAAGAACAGTTTCCAAAGTATCAACACGTACCTCTAAATGAAAAAAAAAACACTAACCCTTAAGCTTTAAGATTTTCAATACAAGTGCAACTATGCAAGCAATAATTTTTGGGGTGGGGGGGGGGGTGAACCCTAGAACGTGACAGCCTATTCATTGCTGAATTCAGAATTGGGGCCAAAATATGAAATAATTTAAAGCTAACGCGAGTTCGAATTTGTATAAATAAAAAGTTGAATAATTCTTTAAGTAAATTATCTAATTGATTACTAATTTTTTTTAATCTTTTCATTATAGTAACTTAAATAAAAATATTCTTAATTTAATTATTATCATTATAATAATTAATTATTTTAATCATCCAACCGCAACCGCTAATTCACTAATGAAATTTGATGTGGCATTTCACATCATTTATTTACTATTTTTTGACCCAATGTTGTTTATCATCTTCTTTTCCTCCACACCGCCCTTGCTTCCACCATTCTTTCGTCTTTTACCTTTACTCCATACTTTTGGCCACCACATCAACTCTTCCTTTACCCACTGCTACCGTATGCTTATCTTGTAGTTCCCTTTCTACATTTTGTATATATATAAAAATATGTTTTTATGTAGAAACTATTAATAGTTGTATGCTTGACCCAAAAATGTAAAACCTATCAATCCTTACAAATTTAATAGTTTGGGAAATGCGAAGTATTTAAGCTCAAGCCACCAAAGCCTAGCGGAGAGGGAGATCTATGCTCAAAAAAAAAAAAAAAAAAAATAGTGAAGGAGACCTTCTGGCAGAAACAAAGCAACCATAGGACTAAGAGCTCTTCCATTGTCACCTTCGCAAAACAGTATTCCTACACAACAATTGTGCACCCAAAAGTTAAGAAGAAAGAGTTTCCCAACAATGTTTAGACTTTCAGCTAAACAACAAAAGACATATTTTGACAATTTTTTACACAACTTTTGGGTAGAATTGATTTTGTATACAAAGCAGATATTTAAACAGAGGATGCATTAAGTATTGATTGCAACTTCATTTTAATACAAAAGTTATAAAGAAAGAAAAAAGAGGAATGTGAATTTTGCCAAACAACTCAACCTCTTTATATCCCATCTCTTCATAGATTCATTCCTTTGCTCTTTAAAATAAACGAAAGAAAGAAAAACCCATTTTCTAATTTTTTTGTATTCGTATGGCCGGTGAGTAAGAAGAAGAAGAAACTAAGAAGAAGAAGAAACTAAAGTCATTTGATGCATCGATGATAGCCCATTCAACTTGCTCTCATAGGCCACAACCCTCAAAAAATTACTAAAAAGCACGCGCGTGGAATGCTCATGAGTTTAGTTTCATCAGAATCTGAAGTAGATGACAAAATAAGACGGTGAAAATGGGGATAGAAGATAAAAGATAAACGATGGAGGGACATACAGTAGAATAAGCTTACGATTGCACGTGCCTAGTCTCTATTTCTTCTCGATGCTGCGGTAATGATGGAAGTAGTGAGTAAAACGAAGAGATGGTGCAATGGCCAGAAGCAGGGAGCAAAGGAAGAAGAAGAAGAACGAATGGTGGAGGCAGGGATGGTGTGGAGAGAAAGAAGATGATGAACAATAACTGGGGAAATAAACAGTCAAAAATGATAATATGGAAACGCCACATCAGACACTGTCAGTGGGTTAAGAGTTGAGCGACTAAGATGTTTAATTATTGTAATGACAGTGATTAAATTATAAATATTTTTTATTTGGATGACCAACTAGGTAGTTTATCTAAATTTTTTCAACAGCTTGTTGCGAAAATTAATGGCTTACTCATTCACTGGAATGCTAAAAGATTCTAATTCACATAACACGACAGAATAATTCATCACACAATGCGCTGCCACGAAAGATTGGAAGTGTAATTATCAGAGAAAATGCCAGTTTTACAACCATGAAAGCAAGCTGTGTCATGATATCCATAGCCGGTTGCCACTAACTTGTGGCGGAAGCAGCTTTAAGGTTGGTAAGTTGAAAAAGATAGAACTGAAGACCCTAGTTCGTTACCGCGACAATATATGCATTCCAAGCATCTTCTTGTTGGAAAGTTTTTACCTCTTCATACTTCACATCTCGCCCGCTGCCGAATCCTTCTGTGCTTCTGTTTTCACTAGTGTCTGGCATCTTCCGAAGCCAGAAATGGACATATTGAAATCCAGCCTCTTCTAAGCAGTCTCTAATCTCTGGCAATGACCACCTGGACAATTAAGCCACCATGTTATCAAACTGAAAGGAAAATGCAACAGGAATTTAACAGAACTTACAGCCTCCAACTGTAAGAAAATGCATGGCGAAGTTTCTTCTGCTGCTTTTGAAGATGGAAATGGAGACTAATCCTTGTTTTGCGTTCAATGATGTTGAATTCAGCTTGCTCCCAAGTATACTGCACATATTACCTCAAACGTTATGGAATAAAGATTTTAAACGGGAAAGAAATATTAATTTCTTCTACGCAAGTTAAAACCTTTGACTCGCACCTTATTGATGACTTATCACTTTTGCCAAAATGAAAATAAACCATATATTGAAATAAGATGAAACTTCACTTATGCCTGACAGAAGTTAAATCCTCTAAACCACAATATGCCACAGAAAGGTAAACCAAATAAACTTTATATGTTATGTACTTTGCATTAACACGGGTGTATGGGCAGAGAGATTATACCGTAAAATTGGGAAATCTCCTTTGAAGTCTTAAGGACTGCTCGGATGACGTGCCACCGTATAAATCCATCACAAATATACCACCGTTTTTAGACAAGGCTTCAAGAGCATGCTTGAAATACAAAACCAGTTCTGCACGTTTATGGAGACAGCAGCAGCTGTAATTAAAAGCACATATAATGTCTCTCGCAGATATTTTGGCATCTGCCTTAACAGACTCTTCATTTGACAAAGTGATAGAACCCTGGTTTATGTTAGGTTCAGTTGCAGTCATCTCAGAATTATAATCACTTTCCTCCAACTGAATGTTCCTTATCAGCTCTTGAGGCTTGAAGCCGACTAATTTTGCCTCATGCGGATTTAATACATTCCCGTGAAAGAGAGATATTCTCGAATACCCATCAGCCCCAACTTTGTTGATGTTGTTCTCCAGGCACCACTGCAATGCCTCGAGATCAAGATCCAATCCAACAGCTGTCCGCCTTGGATCACTTCGGAGCCATTCTGTACTGTTAAACAGTGTAAGTTCTCAGTACTTATTAGTTTTCCCTTTGCAATGTGAATAGCTAAGTATAATATAGAGAAAGTTAAGAGAGTAGACAACATCGGTTTAGACTTGGAACCAATGACCTGATGGATTATCTAATATATCCACAATCGAAATTACCATTTTATTCATTAACTGAAATACATCATCCATATATCGCAACTTATTAGACAGGGTAAAAGGAGAGTGTGATTTAATTACTGACAACTATATGAAGTAAAGACCTTTGCCGTTGCCTGACATCTGAACATAAACTACATAGAAAGTGACCTGTTCCATTATCATATTTGCTAGCATACATGTTTGATGGCATTCAAGCAATTTAACCATAGATTCAACAAGTCACGGAGCAAGCAACATTTACAAAATCACAACCGAAATCCCAAAAACAAAACTAACATGTATGAAGAATTTGATGGCGGCCTCGACTTATTCATATGCTATCAATTTATTCGGTTAATTTGCAGCACTAGCTAAAAAAATGATGCTAATAAGTGGGAACATACCTAAGAAGTGCAGTGCCACAGAAATCTTCTTGAAGATGCAGAGGCAACCTTCCACCCACATACATCAAAAAGAACTTCTGCAAATAGCTTATATCTCCTTTCGGTGACTGCATTCAACACACAATTACTTCCATTAATATATATAGTTATTATTAACATCAGACAATTAGAAAGAACCCGCCTTTACATTACCTAACACATCGACTTTCAATCAATAAGCTAATAAATCAATTAACTGCGGCATTTTTTATACCAAGCTGGCAAGACAAAAATAAAAACTTTGCTTATCTACCCGAACTTCTCTCAGCAACATAAAGGGGAAAAAGATCAAACATTTGGAGGGTGGGGGGTGACTATAACCTGGACAGATTGTTGGTAAAGAATGAATTTTGATGGCATTTCCGTTGATGGGTTTGGGTCATCTTCTTCTTCCTCTTGTTCTGGTTCTTCTTCTTGTTGTTCTTCTTCAGAATCTTGAGATGGTTGTTGAAAACTGGAGCTCTCATCTTCATAATCATCATCGTGTTGGACAGAATAATAAGAGGCTGCTCCTCTATGAGATGATCTTTGTTGGTGCCTGTGTTTCTTGTCTCGTTTTCCCATTCTTTTCAATTTTTCACCCTTACTTTGCCCGCCGCCAACTAAACAGCTTAAAACCCCGCGCCCTCTAAAAAAAAAGGGTTTTAGAGACGTTTAAGACTTGTTGTAATAAGGGTTAACTCCATTTAACATCCCCAAATTATCCTTCACATTCTAAAGTAGTCTTATCTTCGATTTTTCCAAAAAAAATTTTGGGGGTATAAAAGAGACTCCAAAAAAAGCCCAAGTACTAATAAGTCGAGACATCCAACAGTATCACGCTCAGTCATAAAAGCACTTACTTTAAGAGGTGGTTCTTCGAAATAAGCTGTTTCGAAACCAAGACCAATCCCTATCTTTGCTAAAACATCTACCACTCCGTTAGCCTCTCGGTTAATGTGTTTGAAGCCAACTTCCCAATCAAGTTGTATCTAAAACCTGATGTGCCTTGTAAGAACTTCGTCGTTGGGTTCATCTACTCTCTGGCAAAGCACCGAAATTAGATCAGCGTTATCACTCTCCACCTGCACCTTATCGTATCCTTTACTACCTGCAAAAGACAAGCCCTCAAAGACTGCCCAAGCCTCCGCTTGAAACATCGAGCAAAGCTCCCAGCAAAGCCACCAATCGATCTCCTTGAGCATTTCGCAACAGCCCCCCTGCAGCAGTCCGACCCAACTTAAAAGAGCCTGCACCATCAGTGTTTATGGTAATCCATCCATCCATCCAAGGGTTCTTCCCAATTATACTTCCTTAACCTCCTTGTTGCACTAGCCGCTTGTTGCTGTTTAGCAGCTAAAACTGATGCTGTCCAAGCTTTGCTAGTAGCAATAATGATAGCTGAACACAAAATTATTCCGACTTTTCCACAATAGCCAGCATACGATTGCATAAAAGATACTCCAATCACCTTCATCTGTACACACGGTATCGGCCTTCTCTAAATTCCATGTAATCCAATCGGCAATGAGTAAAGAGAAAAAAACGAGCTTGCATCGCCTGAGGAACAACAACAAACCCAGATGCTCTTGGCAAAGTGGCAATCACGTACCATATGTATGCTACTCTCTGGTTCAATTCCACAGAGGGGGCAAAGGTCGACATGGGTCATCAACCGCCGAGCTCTTTCCTCATTTGTCAGAATTCAATTCCTACAAAGCAGCCACATAATTTGTTTAAACATTTTACGGACTCCCATTCTTCCCTATAATAGACCAACGCGCATCCTTAACCACCCAAGCAGATTTTTTAGTGTAAAAATTAAATTCTAATCTTTACTAGAGTAAAAATATAATTTTTTTATTATTTTAATAATTTATATTTTTATAAGTTTTAAATAATTAAATTAAATTTTTATTATTTTAAAGAGAGTGAAAGTGTAATTTTATTTTTAATAATTTAAAATTTTAAAAGACGTAATAGAAAATTAGGAGACAAGCGCCTTAGCTATACCTCTGCACACAAGCACAATTGGCTATGTTCTTAGTTCTTAAAGTAGCAGCCATCGAATACCGACTCGTTTGGGACCATTTCCGCGCTAAGTTATCTTCACCAACCTCATCCCGTGGAATAGGATGACTCGCGATCCGAAGAACTACAATCCATTTATTATTGATTTTTTTTTATCAATTTTAATGATATATTAAGTATTGAGAACTACATAGTAGGAGATAACACAAAGCGTTCCAGATATTATTATTTTATGAATTAAATTAAAATTTAATAAGTAATTAAAAATTTAACAAAAGCGACTCTAAATAATGATGATAATATAGCAGAATAGAGTGGATTTTGCTAAATCTATCGTCACATTTTGCTCTACTATTCATCCTGCTTCACTGGGATGTATAATGTTAAAATTTACTATTATGAATGTTGGATGCATTCGTTATCGCTTCAGCTCACTTCATTTCAATCTAAATTTTATTACTTATTTTTAATATTTTTAAAATTAAATAATTATTTAAATATAATTATTTAAAAATATATTTTAACATAAAATATAATAATTTTTTATAATACATTATTATATTTATACTCTTTTAATAGTTATATATATACAAAAATAAAATAATAATTTTATACAATATAACGGAAACAAACAATTATTATAAGCACTCTCGTCTAAAAAAATTCTATCTCCCACCTACCTAAATTGGCTTTTAAAAAAAAGTCACTTCATATAAAAGAAATTAATTCAAAATTATTCGAAAATTGACATTCTTACTAGTAACAAGTTATACTGAAGGAAGCTTCCCATTCAAATTCTCAAACAAGTTGACAACTATACAATTGATATTTTCTGTTATACTAACGAGCGAAAGGACAACATTTTTTCTTAATCAACAAAAATACCTGTAATTTCGTTACTTTAAATAATTTTAATAAACCATTACGTTTTAATTTATTTCAAATAATTCTTTTTTTTAATTTTAATTTATATTCAATTTTAACTTTTAATTCCCATATAAATAAAACACAAAGAGTTATTTACAAAATAAAATAATTAAAGGCTTTCTAAACTAATTAATATTCAACACGCTCGGTTTTGAGGTCTGTTTTGACTATCAAAAATCGATTCTTCTTTATCTTTCTTCCATCTCAAAAGCTACAAAAACCCGTTTGCAGAAAAATTAAAAAAGAAGAGTTCAATCTGTAATTGATCCCATGCAATTCCATTGAAAAATAAATTCCAGGAAAAGGATAAAAGTATGTATAGCAATTTCAAAGAACAAGCGATAGAGTACGTGAAGCAAGCGGTACAAGAAGATAATGCAGGGAACTACAGCAAAGCGTTCCCTTTATACATGAACGCGCTCGAGTATTTCAAGACCCATTTGAAATACGAGAAGAACCCCAAAATCAGGGAAGCAATTACTCAGAAATTCACCGATTATTTACGACGTGCCGAGGAGATCCGTGCAGTTCTCGATGAAGGTGGGCCAGGGCCGGCTTCTAACGGGGATGCTGCTGTTGCCACGCGCCCCAAAAGTAAGCCCAAGAATGGTGGTGGCGGAGGAGAAGGCGGTGACGGGGAGGATCCGGAACAGGCCAAGTTGAGAGCTGGGCTTAATTCGGCTATTATTAGGGAAAAACCTAATGTTAAGTGGAATGATGTGGCCGGGTTAGAAAGCGCTAAGCAGGCTTTACAAGAAGCTGTTATTTTGCCTGTCAAGTTTCCTCAGTTTTTTACTGGTTAGTTTATTTATTTTTATTTTAAATTTATGGGCTTCTGTTTTTGGTTTTTTTATGAGGACTTCAGGTTATGTCTATGAAATTCGTGGCGTTAGAAATTTCTCGTGTGTAAAGGAATTTACTAATTGTTGGTTGTTGAACTATCAAGGAATTTAATGGTATTGTGCGGTTTTCTTGATAGGCTTTGTTACGGCTGATTTTTTTATTTTAAGCTATAAAGTCAGTGACTTTTAGCTTAATTTAGGCAGTTCGCAGTGCATAGTGAAAAGGGTTGAATGTTGATTATGGAACTGTTAATAATTTTATTGTTTCTCGGCTGTGATATTATTTAGAAAAGCAGCTAGTTAGTAGTTTTAACTTGTATTGGGAAAGGTATGATTTTGGTGTTGGTATTTGATATAGTTAAGGTAATCATGCTTGTTTGTTTAAGCTGATTGTCGTAATGGACGTCCCTATTTTTGTTGCAAATGTAAATTATTGAATATTCTGTCGCTTGAGAGTTTTAGTCCTAAATTTTAACCGCTGATGGTAGGTTGTGTTTTTATTTTTAAATATCTACGAGGTACACTGCATGCTTTCTGTGTTGTTTTGTGCAAAACAATATAGCTCCTCTTATTTATCTGTTGGACCGTTCATGTTTAAACTTTCACAAATAGGTTTTATGGCTACTTGTGGCGTACCTTGCTGTCATTCTCTTGGAAGCGCTTGAATTGATTCCTAGACTATTTCTAGTCTACTAACAACAAAGCAAGATTTTACCTACTGCTGAAACTTTGTGAAATGAGTTAATACGAGACCATATAGTGACATATGAAATTCCTCTTTTTCTTCTGTTGTTAATCTGATGATCATAGTTGTCAATCTTGGTAATACTACTTATCATCATTATCCTAATGCTTAACTTCTTGTAACACATAAAATGTGAGGAACAACCTCTGGCATCCTGTTACTAAGATCTTGTTGGCTTTGTTAGTGACATTTTCTTGTTAGAAACGATTGTTTGCAACAATATAGAGTCCACCTCCTTTGCATCTGAAGCTGTTTCCATTTTACATGATATGAAATTTATTTTGTTTTGGAAAAGATTTTTAATGTTTTTTAATGGTTTGTTATAATTTTTAAGTAGGATATGTTGAATTCATCTTAAACTTGTCTCATGTTCCTTATAGGCTGAAATTTACTCATGCAAAATGCTGGGTTACGATATATGTATGGGATTAGTTGAAGTTCTGTGAACTAGTAGGACAAAATTCTATCTTTAACCTGTCCATGTATTTTCACCCTTGCTCCTATTGATGTTCTGGATATCCTCTTGGCTTGCTAGAATAGCAAGTCTTATGTTTGTTGGAACTATGTAATTTGGTGGAGAGAAACTTGCTGAATCTAATCTACACTCCCCTTTTAGTTGCTTTTCCAACAGTTCTATTCATTCTCATTTCAGCATTACTTGTTCTCTTTAGGAAAGAGAAGGCCATGGAGAGCTTTTCTTTTGTATGGACCACCTGGGACCGGGAAGTCATACTTAGCCAAGGCTGTTGCTACTGAAGCAGACTCTACATTTTTTAGGTAATTAAGTGATAAATACTAATTTTGCTGCTGCTGAGAATTTTGGCAACCGGATTTACTAGTTCCAGTGATTCTTCTATTTGTAACTCTGATCACATTGAGTGCTATGTCATCCACTGACCTTAGTTTGCTTTCTCCTATTCTAGGAACTAAGTTTTCCTTATTTCCTACCGCAAGTGCAACAAAATAATGGCATTGACAAATTACCCCTAAAATTTTATTATGTCAAGTGGTAATACCAGTTATACGAAGTACAACAATAAAAATAGCAACGATTGAGATAACAATCATAAGGATTTTTCAGTGTTCGAGAATGGGCCTTGCCTTGTATGATAATTATAACCATACAATTAAAATGTATAAAATCCATTGATGTGAAGGTCTTTTATTATGATTTCAGTGTGCAGAATCTAAGGTTTCATGGTGCTAGAGCATAGTTTGTATAGTGCTGAGTAACTGGGAGTTAGAAGTTTCTCTGTGGCTGTATCCTGCTATTACATTATTCGATTTTGGCATGTGGCAAAAGATGCATTATTTGATTTGTGATTCCCTGTAAAACAGTTTATGTCAGGGAGAAAGGATGGTTGTCTGGAAATCTAATATAACCTTGAAGATATGTTAGCATTATTCCAATTTCTGTGTCATTGAGCTAGGATGTAGTCACTACCTGTCAATTCTTGTCATACTTCTCATTCCATAATTTAGTGCGATATACTGTTGCTGTCCCTTTGCCAGCTCAAAGACGTGAAAATTGCGTTTTCTTCAAGTTGCTTGGTTTTGATATTGGGTACCTAGGCTTTCATTTGTTAATATTATTGATTCTAATACAAGATTTTGCTAATGAGAACCTTAAGATTACAGTTTAAGGTTGCCATATTAAGCAATATTTTCTTTTGATGCATAGAGAATCAACATGTTAACTGTTGACCACAGATTAGGTAATATGATAATTAGAATATTAAATGATCTTAAAGAGTGCCTGCCCCTAAGGACACTCATTAGCAAAATACATTAATATATTATAATAAATTTGCCTTTTTGAATCATGTTTGGATATCTTTTCAAACGATTTTGTGGCAGTTAATCTTTTATATGCCTTTGTTCTGTTTATGTGCATGTTTACTAGGTGTCTGCTTGCTTCTCTTCTAAAATTCGTTTCCCCTTCTTTTTTCTGCTAGTGTTTCTTCATCAGACCTTGTCTCAAAGTGGATGGGTGAAAGTGAAAAACTGGTTTCAAACCTTTTTCAGATGGCTCGTGATAGTGCTCCTTCCATCATATTCATTGATGAAATAGATTCCTTGTGTGGTCAGCGAGGTGAGGGCAACGAGAGTGAAGCATCAAGACGTATCAAAACTGAACTTCTTGTGCAGATGCAGGTATTTATCAGTGTGGTGAATGTGCTAATAATAAATTTTCTTTGTCCAAGGGTTTTCAAAATATTATTTTCTCATGATTTACATTCTTACAATCACCAAACAGATTTCATTTTTATCTTAAGGACTTGCTGTTATTCTACTATCTTTCTTTTAAGTTTGACACTGTCTAAAGGATAGTTTGCACTTCATAAATATTTAATACTAGCTCCTACAGGTTTTTTCTATTGTAAAGTATATTTAAGTCTTAAGACCTTTTTTTCTTTTTGATAAAATCATTTTGTTGATATAATAATACAAGTCATAACATGAAAACAAAAATTTGAAGAACACTCATTATTGAACCCATTTACAAAGACATGCAAGATAAGCAAATTACCTTGGGGGTTGTGACACAAATTTTCTTAATAATCTTGTATGTTTAGAAAGACTTTTCAAGTGTCTGCTGTTGAAAGGTTATTAAAATATATCTATTAATCTATGTTAGATTGTGACACATAGATACATGATTCCTTCCAAGTTTTCAAGCTTAATGAATGAATTTTATACCTAGTTATTTTTATGTTTTAGGGTGTCGGACATAGTGATCAGAAAGTCTTAGTGCTTGCAGCAACGAATACTCCTTATGCTCTTGATCAGGTAAATGATAATATTATCATATATTTTGCATATATTCATCTTGAATCAGCTGAGGGATTTCTTTTACTAATAAATTGTTCTTACAGGCCATCCGCCGCCGTTTTGATAAGCGTATTTACATTCCTCTCCCTGATTTGAAGGCTCGACAACATATGTTCAAAGTACTAGACCTTATCCCTGATATTTTTCTTTGTATTGGGAAAAAAAGAAAGAACAATGCTTGGTTCATTTGTCTCCCTTTTCACTATAAAATCATTCATTATTTTTGTTTCTTTGACATGGTTGCGTTGATTTGAAACAATAAATTGCAACAGGTGCATTTAGGTGATACTCCTCACAACTTAACTGAAAGTGATTTTGAAAGCTTAGCTCGGCGGACGGAGGGGTTTTCTGGGTCAGATATATCTGTTTGTGTAAGTGCGCAACATCTGTCTGAGATGCTTGATTATTCTCTCATCTTCTTTCTCCAATTTCTGTTTTTACAGTGAATCTTAATATGTAGGGCCAATATCGAGTAACTCACTTGTGCCCTATTTTACTTTTCTTTATGTCTTGACAGGTTAAGGATGTCCTTTTTGAACCTGTTCGTAAAACCCAAGATGCAATGTTTTTCTACAAGACGCCTAATGACATGTGGATGCCATGTGGACCCCAGCAACCAGGTGTTGTCCAAATCACTATGCAAGAATTGGCAGCCAAAGGACTTGCAGCACAGGTATGGAGTTTCTTGAGATACACTGCATATGAATTCTTACGTATGAGTCTCTCAGTCCCTCTTTTGCTTGAGATTTACCAATTCTGTATAAACACGGAAAACAAAAATCAGAATAGAGAAATCGATCTGTTGTGCAATAAATATAATCAAGTCATTTGTGAGGATTGAGGTAATTAAAGTTTTGTTTCATCGATTAATAATCATGCAGATTCTTCCGCCTCCTATTTCAAGATCAGATTTTGATAAGGTGCTTGCGAGACAGAGGCCAACAGTGAGCAAAGCTGATCTTGAGGTCCATGAGAGATTTACAAATGAGTTTGGAGAAGAAGGCTGATGGCTTTGATGAAACCGTCACATTGATCTACTCTCCAGTTGTGAGTGCATTCATTGTAATTTGTATTTTTATTAATAACCGCTTGATCATCCAAGGAATCATCTCTATTTAGCTTCGTCAAGCGGGGAAGGTGACTTGACTTCCCTTTTCCTGTATTCAGACTCAATGAAGTTAATTGCTTGTCTTTTTTACTGTGTAAAGAAGATTGCTAAGAAAACTTTGGCTTCAAATACTTGAATATATGTTGTGCCCTTTTTCACCTAAACTTGATGGCCTTTGTTTTTAAATGCTTTTGAACTTTCAGGTTTCATTTGGAGCATTGGCTATTGCTGCCTACCAGTTAGGACTAGTATGGTTGGATGGGTTGTTTGGAGGAAAAGTAGAGGGACGGGGCGGGCCGGGGGGGGTGGATTTGATGATTTGTATGTATATATATTATTATAAATGTGTCATAATAAGATTTAAGGTATATTATTACTTGCATAAAGATTTTGACAATATTCTTTTTCTGTGGTGTAATTGGGTCACGTCTAAAATTGCCCAATTCCTCTAGTCTGGCATTCGGTGCAGAATATGTATAGTGTTTTATTCTATAACTGAATTCCCAAAATACCCCCTTCATGGCTTTATAGTTGATTATTTTTCTGACTAAAATCAGGAATGGTTTTCTGGGATACAAAATTACAAAAAAAAAAAAAGAAAAGGGCACGGATACATCTTTCGTTTATCTAGTGGAACTATAATTGCTTAATATATGGAATCTTAATTACCTTTGAATAAATCTGATGTCATATACTCGAGAAAGTTCCCAAATCATGTTTAATCAATTGAAATAAAACTAATTTCTCATTAAGTTTGATTATGTATTTGCTAGTTTACTTTAAGGTGAAGCGATGCTTTTTTTTAATATTTATTTTACCTTACGTTTCGTACTTAAATATTAGTTATATGGTTGAGGGTGAATAAATTTTTAGTTGGAGAAAACTATCTAATTTAACTTTTTTTCATGAGGATGTAGGTGATAAGTATTTAATGTAGAAAAATATTACTTGTTAGACATTTTACAATTGAATCGCTGTTATGTCAATTCGCTCCCATGTTAATGTTTTATGTTTTGAAATTTATTCTCCCACAAATGAGTTTGATAATGACAAGTGTCTTCTAAGTCTTTATTTTAATGTAAAAAATAAATTATTAAACATATAAATAACTTTACCCTTATATAAAATGGAGTTTAGTTTAATTATTTAGATTTAAGAAAATCGTCAACCAATTATATTAAAATTAGATCTGATAAGGATTTCAAAGTTTTTCATGTATATAAACCCTAGTTTCTTTTTCTTGGAAAATTTAATAATAGTCTCTGTTTCTTTTGCAGTCCTTTTCGTGACCCTTCTCACAAGATTAAAGAAAAAAAACATTTGACCGTTAAAGAAGACCGAGATTTATCCTTCTAGTTAACTCTTCTTTTTCTTTAGATTTTTTGTTTTGGCTTTTCTTAATCTAAACTAGGGCATTCCTTCTTACCAAAAACAAAAACCCCTTTATAAGTATTTTTAGTTAAGTTTTAAGATTCGGTAAAAAATCAATTTTTTTAAATAAATTATCTCTGCTTCCTCATGCCGTTAACCATACTTCGACCTATAGCTTCTTCTTCGCTTGTAAGCACTCCAAAACCCTAAATTTTCATATTTCCCTTTCTTGGGTTTCTAGAAAACAAGGTAGAGTTTCCCTTTCTTTGGGATTTGGTCATTTTCCGCAATTGGCTTTTATTTTTACCTTTGGGTTTTGGGTGCCATGAACTTTTTTACCTTTAATTCTTATTCTTAGCTGTGGGTTGGTTCTTTTTTCTCGTTGAAACGCTATGAACTTTTACTAGTCTTTGCCCGAGTTTTAACCAAACATAATGAAACCAGAAGCGGAAATTTAGAGGATTATGCGAAGCAGCAAAAGGAGAGAAAGATGATTGCTGAGAAACCAAGTTGGGTTAGGCATGAGGGAATGCAGATATTCTCGGTTGATGTTCAGCCTGGTGGTCTTAGGTTTGCCACTGGTGGAGGTGACCACAAGGTAAAACTTTCCTTCTTAGCACTTTATATTTCCTTTTGGCTTTGGTTTTCTACCGTTGGAGGTGATCATTGTTGCATAGTTAGCATTTATATACTACAATGATATGAGCAGATGCTATCATAGTATGCTGAGTGCTGTCAGATAGAATCTTTCCTTGCTGTGTATGTTAGATTGTATGTTACCTTTTTTATCTTTAAATATCAATGTTCTTATACCATCTGAAAAATGCAGGTCCGAATATGGAACTTGAAATCTGTTGGCAGGGACTTGGAAAATGATGAATCTACACAAAGGCTTCTAGCAACTTTGCGTGACCACTTTGGGTCTGTCAACTGTATTAGGTGGGCTAAGCATGGACGATTTGTTGCATCTGGGTCCGATGATCAAGTGATTCTAATTCATGAGAGAAAGCCTGGTTCTGGAACCACTGAGTTTGGCAGTGGAGAGCCTCCTGATGTTGAAAATTGGAAAGTTGCAATGACACTGAGGGGGCACACTGCAGATGTGGTAATCATATTGTATTTCATGTTAGGTCGTATTACCAGCAATAAGAGCTAAATTCTCTATCCTGTAGTTAGTTTTGCTCTGCTGCTTGTTGATTGATTTTTCGTGCTTGGAAAAGCTTCGTATTTTACCTAGAAATTCAGGTTTTACTATATCCTTTTTTGTCTCTACAGAAATTGCTAATGACTACCCTTTTGATTTTGTGTTTACTTCAATTTGGTGAGAACTGAGGGGTTTGGGTAGGAGAGAAAGTAGAGGAGAAAGAATGGATGATTGAAATTATCTACTGTAAGGCCTTAGTTTAAGTTAGTGGTTTCTTATAAGCACTGACTATAGTCTAACTTGGAAGTTTCATTTGTTCTCGCTTGAAGTAGGTGGATCTTAACTGGTCTCCTGATGACTCAATATTGGCCAGTGGGAGTTTGGACAACACTGTCCATATATGGAATATGAGCAATGGCATCTGTACAGCGGTGCTGAGGGGTCATTCCAGTCTCGTTAAAGGAGTTGCCTGGGATCCCATTGGGTCCTTCATAGCAAGTCAATCTGATGACAAGACAGTCATAATATGGCGAACTAGTGACTGGAGTCTTGCTCATAAAACAGAGGGCCACTGGACGAAATCGGTATGTTAATCTGTGATGTTCGAAGTTTCTTTTGTCATAAATTGTGTTTCATTTTGCTGATGGAATTATGTTCTTTTCAGTTGGGATCAACATTTTTCAGGCGGCTTGGATGGTCACCTTGTGGTCATTTCATAACTACCACTCATGGTTACCAAAAGCCAAGGCATTCTGCACCCGTTCTAGAGAGAGGAGAATGGGCTGCCACATTTGACTTCTTAGGCCACAATGCCCCAATTATTGTAGTGAAGTTTAATCACTCCATGTTCAGAAGGAATTTTGCCAATTCACAGGAAGTGAAAGCTACACCTGTTGGCTGGGCAAATGGAGCTGCTGCTAAGATCGGGGGTAAAGAATCACAACCATATAATGTTATTGCTATTGGAAGTCAGGACCGCACTATAACCGTGTGGACAACTGCAAGTCCTCGACCTCTCTTTGTAGCCAAGCATTTCTTTGGTCAAAGTGTTGTGGATTTATCCTGGTAAAGCTTTTCATTCTAGTGAGCAATATATATATATGTGTGTGTGTGTGTCATCAATTTGCACTTTTTTTTTGCATTCTGGTAGCTTTTTCATCTTAATAGTAATCTCTTTCCATAACAGGAGCCCTGATGGCTATTCTCTCTTTGCCTGTTCATTGGATGGGACTGTGGCTACTTTTCATTTTGAATCTAAAGAACTTGGCCGTAGGCTTAGTGATGCTGAACTTGATGAGTTAAAGAGAAGTCGTTATGGTGACGTTAGAGGCCGACAGTCAAATTTGGCAGAGAGCCCAGCACAGTTATTGCTTGAAGCTGCTTCAGCAAAGCAAACTACTAGCAAAAAGGTAGCTTTGGATGTTCAGCAGAGTCAGATACCTGCAAAACCTCCTGTTGAGTTGGGGCTCGCAAACAAAAGTTCCGAGCCTCAGAATAATGATGGGAAGAAAAGTGGGCTTGCTGCTAGTGATGGATTAAATAAAGCAATGAGTTCTGCACGGATTTCTAGTCCTGTGAAACAAAGAGAATACAGACGTGCTGATGGCAGAAAGAGGATCATTCCTGAAGTAGTTGGTGTCCCTATTCAGCAGAAAAATATTAGCAGCAATGCTCAATCTCCTGCCCTAGACTTCCCTGTTGGATCTTCTGATCACAGAAAAAATGATAATGGTGCAGTTCCTTCTGATGTTGGTTTGAGAGAAGCTTCTGTCAGGGGTACTGTTGGTAGGAGCTCTGACTTAAAGGAGCGCTCAGGGGTCACTGCCAGGGCTACTGTTACTGACAGCCTGGTTATTGAGAAAGTTCCAGTCTCTGCTGCCCAAGATCATAGCATCAATGTAGAAAAGTTTGGAAGCATGAGACCTTCAAGTTCCACTGCTTCCTCTTCCACATCTCTTTCAATTAGTGTTTTTGATAAGAAAGAAGGCGAGGATATCACTCCAGTTTGCTTGGAAGCTTGTCTAAGGGAACATGCTATGAATGACATTGCTGGTGTAGGACATGCATGTATGATGAAAGAAACAGAAATTGTTTGCACAAAAGGGTCTCAAACTCTTTGGTCTGATCGTATCTCTGGAAAAGTTTCTGTTTTAGCTGGAAATGCAAACTTCTGGGCCGTGGGATGTGAAGATGGGTGCCTACAGGTAAAGCAAGAAACACTTTATCCTAGCCTGGAAAATTTTGAATTTTCCTCTCTTATATGTGAAGATGGTTGTATGACTTTTTTGCCCCTCTTCTCGTGCGTTATCGTCTTCTGTTATCAAGTTCATGATTTCCCCACCTTCTTTCATTTTTCTGGGGGTTCAGGTGTTATGAGGTTTCTGTAGGCTTTTCTCCATTCAATGGTGGGCTCTAGACTTGGGCTTTGCATATGCTTGAATGATATTATACCTGGAAATGGTTACAGTGAGGTTTTATTAATTATTCGGCAAATTTACCAGTCTTTTTTTCCTCGTGTTTTTTAAGGTTTATACAAAGTGTGGAAGACGCGCATTACCTACCATGATGATGGGATCTGCAGCAACATTTATTGATTGTGATGAGAGCTGGAAATTGTTATTGGTCACAAAGAAAGGATCTTTGTATTTATGGGATCTCTTCAATAGGAACTGTCTCCTTCATGATTCATTGGCATCTCTAGTCAGTTTGGACCTTAGCTCATCTGCAAAAGGTATGCATAATCAAATCTAATTGGAGCCTTTTTATGATATTAGACGACATAATATTTCCTGAGACTTCTATAACTCTTTTCAGGCATAATCAAGGTTATATCTGTGAAGTTATCAAAATCTGGTTTTCCTCTCGTTGTCTTGGCTACTCGGCATGCGTTTCTCTTTGACATGAGTCTCATGTGTTGGCTGAGGGTTGCAGATGACTGCTTTCCAGCATCAAATTTTGCTAGTTCTTGGAGTTTGGGTTCAATTCATACAGGTGAGCTGGCCGCCTTGCAAGTGGATGTACGGAAATATTTAGCCCGAAAGCCAGGCTGGACCAGGTTTGTCACTATTACTATTTTTCCTAAAATAATGAAACCGTATCTCAGATTTGTGCTCACTATATTTTTGACAGTTTATCTAAGTCAGATGTGACATGAATTTCAATTATATTCTTGTCCCATTAAAATTCCTTTGACAAAGTAGCTGTGTTCGTCCTAGAGTTTCACCAGTAATCTTGTTTTGCAACAGAGTAACTGATGATGGAGTGCAGACACGTGCTCATTTAGAAGCTCAGCTGGCATCATCTTTGGCTTTGAAATCCCCCAATGAATATCGCCAGGGCCTTCTTTCCTACATACGCTTCCTAGCAAGGTTCGTCTCTTCCCATACCTACTGCATTTATGAGTGATGATAGCAGAAAAAACGTGTTATTCCCCAAACCAAAATTTTTTGTCAGTGCTTTGTAATAGAATCTGGTATCTATGTATTCCTGCAGAATAATGTTCTCCATCAGGCTGTTGGATCCAAGTATTATAATAAATCAATCATTGACAGATTATACATACTTGTGTTTGCAGAGAAGCAGATGAGTCTCGTTTGCGAGAAGTCTGTGAAAGTTTTCTCGGGCCACCAACTGGGATGGCTTCAGATTCCAAGAATCCTGCTTGGGATCCCTATGTACTTGTAAGTCTTCCATCCCAACCTCTTAAAGTATGTATACTGTCTCTATTTATTTTTTCTTTTCGTATAATTAAGGTATACTTCATGTCCATTTTACTGTTCATGAAGACCCTTTCGGGGTTAGTGGCTGCCCCTCCCAACAATGCCATCTCAAGGGTTCGAACCTGAGTTCTCTCAATGGAAGTGTTATGCGCCTTACCATTACGTATAACATTTTTTGGGACTCTCCATTTATTTTACTGCATTCCTTTTCATCAAATCCTAGAAATACCTCTGGAGGATCACTTCTCTGAAAATATATCACTTGCAATTTTCCATAACTTTTTTTGTTCAATTTAGTTTAAAAGTCTTTGTAGAGGGCTGACTGTTGATGTCCTCACAAGGTATTTCTGTTTTAAGCACCTCTAATCCTTGTGTTCCTGATTTCCGGTAAACAAAACCGGCATGGCTTTTGATTTGTACTACTCCTGACTGCATATTATTTCTGGACTCAACAATCCCTATATTCATGTCATGTTCGTATATTTTCACGTGTCATATTTGTGTCTTGTACTCAAATTGTGTCAGAAAATTGTTAGGTGTAAACTTTTTTTCCCCTCCCTGAAACCCCAGTATCTGACATCATAGTTGGATGCTTTTGCTTTTAATGTTTCTTTTCTCTTGACCTATTTGGATGTTTGCAGGGAATGAGAAAGCACAAACTTTTAAGAGAAGACATTCTTCCTGCAATGGCATCCAATAGAAAAGTTCAGCGTTTACTCAATGAGTTCATGGATCTTCTCTCAGAATATGAAAGCATTGAAAACAATCTAGACCGAAAATCACCATCTCCACCAACTACATCACATCCAGTTATAGATCCGATGAACTCTACCCCGTCTGCAGCAGCTCAAACAGATTCTCCCGTTTTGGCAACAGATAAGAAGGAAAACCCATCCCTTGGTCCAGATAAAATGCATTCTGCTCCATCTATAACAGATCGAGTAAACACGGGCGCCCTATTGACTGATCCAAGTACCGAAACTCCAATAAATGATGAAATCTTCAATAATGCATAGCATACTAATTGAATGGTGTTCAACTTATTAGGATAGAGGTTTGCACAGTAAAATATCACTTGCTGGTTAAATTTTTGCTATCTTCAGCTTATTGCTGGCTTGAAAAGGGCAGCCTCCGATGATGTGTCTTTTTTTTTTTGGTGCATGTAACTTTAGAATCTCACTTGCTAGTTGAAAGTAAATTGAAGTCTCTCACCATTGATAGAGATCATCATTCTCTTGTAACAATTAATTGAAGCTTAATATTATTAGTAGAATCTTACTACAAGGAAAACAGGCTCTTTCAGTGAGGTTTATATCCTACTTGGTTAAAAAAAAGTTAATTGCTTTGAGCTTAATATTAGTAAAATCTTACAACCAACAAAAGTAGGCTTATATCCTCCTTTATGGCCCATATGCTGTAAGTTTAATGAAAAAAAATGTCAAATTAAACTTGTTATTACTCGGATTAACATGGCTTTGGCTTTCATTAGCTCTCAATTAAAATTACTATATTGAGGATTATATTCTTCACCTAGTATTTGTAACACTCCCTAACTCTTATTCGTCGTCGAAATAGGGTTACGGAGTATTACCGGACTTTTCAGATCAAATATGGACATTAAACATATCATTTAGCATACACATTATAATTTAATCATATTGTCCCTCTTTTGAGCCCTCGAGACCCGAAATATGCGTTAGAAACAAATTGGGACTAAACCGGATACTTCGAGAATTTTTCGTGAAATTTCAAAATTTTTCCTGGGTGCAGGGGACACACGCCTATGTGACCCAGGGACACGCCCATGTGGCCATAGGACATGCCCGTGTCGCGGACCGTGTCTGACCCCGTGTAACTCTCTGACTTAGATCACACGGCCAACCACACGCCCGTGTCTCAGCCCGTGTGAAAATACCTAGGCATTCTGTTTTAAAATTTTAAAGTTGCAGGCGACACACGGCCAAACCACACGCTCATGTGTTAGCCTTGTGGACTCAAAATGAACCTTAAACAACAAGATTACCATACCCTGCAAACTTAAACACCAAGCATCTCAAAAACCAATTATTCAACCAATCCAAAACACAATCAAATACATCTAAATTATGTCAAACTATCAACCTAATCAAATGTATAATCATAGATATTTCATATGTGTTATTAAAACAATCCATTAAAAACACTATTCAAGCTAATTCAAATTTTCAAACCATTTCAACCCAAATTTGCCTATATCATACACATTCATGCATCAACCTAAATATACCATATTATAGCCTTAACTTAACACATATATTCATTACATCATCAACCAAGATCATCATATGATATCATTTACATTCACTTCCCAAAATGACAACATAAGTCATCCTAGGTACATGCCATTTCCAAAAAGAAATATACTTCACAACATTTTGAGTTCGGGATTGCTGTGGATGCTGAATCGATGATCAACTTTAACACCTAACCTGCGCACGTAAAACAAACCGTACGCTGAGTATTAACTAAATGGTATTTCTATAATCCAAATGCTTAAAAATAAATTAATATAACATATACATTTAAATCATGCAATGACCATAGTTATACAATTAATCTCACCATAACAAAGATCATTCAAATAATCAATTTCATAAATATATCATTCATGGCATTTCCAATTCTCATCTCTTGCTATTTCAAATAGCTTTTCTCAATATAATACACAATTCATTTCCATTTCATATTCAATGTTTTTCAATACCATTCATAGTACCTTTTTCTTTATTTTCCCCTATTAACATGACTCAGACTCTGACGGATACACGGATCTAACCAAAACACACCAATTTGACACCCAGTGCCTCATCGGACAATTCGAAACAATAAGTTGACATACAGTGTCTCATCGGCCATGCCGGAGTAAATTGGTACCCAGTAATTCATTGAATTTATCCGAAGTAATAATGTGACACCTAGTGTCTCATCGACTTAAGGTCGAAGTAATCCCTAAACTCTTCCAATCCCATGGCATGCCATCTATATCCGACTCAGCCCGATACAGTTAATAGGGTTTTCAAATCACTTTTCAATTTCAATCAATATTCATATCATTTCAAATAACCACATATACTCATAAAATCAATTCAAATCAATCTCAAAATATCATATACTCACCTCAATTACTTACCATGAATATTAAATAAAAAATACAACAATTTAATAGTTAAATTCGGATTATAGAAATATAAACTGTAATTTCCGAGCTATTCCTCGTTAACTTTATCTTTTTCTTTCCTTGCCGAGTTTTCTAGCACAATATTAGCAATTAAGCTGTGAACCTTAGAACCTTAATTTTTCTTTTTCTTTTCTTTCTCCCCTTTCCCTTCTCTGTTTCTTTTTTTTAATTCTTTTTCTTTTATTTTTATGTTTTAATTATAATATAATAATAAGTAAATATATAATTATTATAATATATATACTTATAGATTAAGTAAACTTATTTTAATATAATATATATAATATACTTAACTTATGCCGCGTCACTTAAAGAACAATGGCATAATTGCTTACTTAGTCCCTTTCAGTTTTTTTAATCTATAATTCAACTTTCACCCTATATGCAATTTAGTCCTTATACCTAATTACCTTAATTTATGAAAATTCACCTAACCATGTAACACCCCTAACCCACCGCCGGAACAGGGTTTCGAAATGTTACCGGAGTTTACAGAAAAATTACAGATAATTCCACTATTTACTTGTGTTCATATCAAAGTTGTCCACTTGAGTCGTAGTCACTAAATTATTTATATCTAGAGTTACAGAATTCTAAATTAAGATTCGCTTAATGTTTTTGAAACTAAACTCAAATATATTTCTACCATAAAAATTTCAGAATTTATAATTGAGCCAATAAGTACAGTAAAATCTTCAAATTTATCCCTGTTTTGCTGTTTGACAGCTTCGACCTTTCTTCACTAAAAATTAATTATCTCTTAGTACGAGATTTGGATGGTGTTTCCATTTGTTTCTATTAAAAACAAACTCATTAAGAATTTAAACATATAAATTTAAACCTCTAATTATTTTTTAAAATTTTTTGATTATTTTCCAAAGTCAGAACAGGGGAACCCGAAATCATTTTGACATTGTCTCACAAAATTTATTATATCTCATAATTTACAATTTCGTTGCTTATACTGTTTCTTCTATGAAAAACTAGACTCAATAAAATTTAATTTAATTTTTTATTAAACCTCTAATTAGATTTCCACAATTTTTGGTGATTTTTCAAAGTTGGACCATTGCTGCTGTCCAGAAACTATTTTAATACTAATTTTACTCTTTCATGATTCTTTGTATTAACTTTTATTTAGACATACATAATCATCATACTTTTAGGCACCTCTTATGCATATTCGACTACTATTTTACCTCTCATCATTCAATCACATCAACATTATAAGGCAAATCATGCAATTACCACAATACCAAAACGCAAAACAAATAAATGACTAATATCTACATAACACCTATAGACTAACATTAATCAAAATAATCTATACATGCCATTATAACCAGAATCAAGTCATCCATAATTATCGATAGAACCAATGGATAGTGTAATATGGCTCCGATAAGCTTCCAACCCATTTGAGCTTCCGATAATCTGTAAGATATATAAATAAAACAAACATGTAAGCAATGAATGCCTAGTAAGCTCGTATAATCTTTAATCATACTAATTTATTTCAATTATAAAACTTTACATATAAAAAATAACTCATTGTTGTTACTGTAATACTTATAAACTGTTCTTACTAATTCACAAGGTGAACTAATCCATAGTATCACTCATAGACATATACCCTCAAGCTTAGTAAAATTTTATATAACTTTAACTCTCCTACACTTATTTGATATGCATGTCATTCAGCCATAGTTACAAGTTAGTCCATTTAACCAAGCCTTTTTCATATTGGACACATAATAAGTCATTTCATAAGAAATTTCATAATTTAAGCCTTACCATTCTTTCATGAGCACTAACTTACTTTCACTTAAATACTTACCTTTTCAGTGCTTCAAATAAATAAATATACTACTATTCAATCAATAGCTCGGCACTTGCCTAATCATCAAGCAACAACAATAGTTAGCGTACTTACACATCTTACATATAAATTCAATATTGATAAACTTATTTTTTTGACATATCACACTTGGGTTTAATACTCATCATCATATACATAATCTTCTTATATCAACATATTAAAGTTAAACACATATTTCTATGTCACTTTTCAATATATATTAAATAAATATCATTCCCATGTCACATTTCAATATATATATCAAGTAAATATCATTTTCCAAGACACTTTTCAATATATATCAATTATATATCAATACCGAGTATTTTAGATATAATTTCATAAATATACCATTCATAACACTTTTAATTCTCATATCATACTATTTCAATCTCATAATTGCTATTCAATAGTTTTTCTCATTAGGATACACAATTCAATTTCAATATCAATATTCATTTCATGAATCCATGATTCATGCAATTTCATGCATTTCAATTGCATATTTCATTTCGTTGTCCATTCCAATCCATATTCAATATCACTCAATATCAATCAATTGGCCAAATCATTTGTTTACCCCTATTAACCCGACTCGGACTCGGACGGATATACGGATCCAACCATACACCAGTACGACACTCAGTGCCTCATCTGATAGTTCGAAGCAATAAGTTGACATCCAATGTCTCATCGGCCATGCTAAAGTAAGTTGGTACCCAGTACCTCATCGAATCTATCCGAAGTAATATAATGACACCCAGTGTCTCATCGACTCGAAGTCGAAGTAACCTTGAACACTTCCAATCCTATGGCATAATTGCTATTCAATAGTTTTTCTCATTAGGATACACAATTGAATTTCAATATCAACATTCATTTCATGAATCCATGATTCATGCAATTTCATGCATTTCAATTGCATATTTCATTTCGTTGTCCATTCTAATCCATATTCAATATCACTCAATATCAATCAATTGGCCAAATCATTTGTTTACCCTTATTAACTCGACTCGGACTCGGACGGATACACGGATCCAACCATACACCAGTATGACACTCAGTGCCTCATCTGATAGTTCGAAGCAATAAGTTGACATCCAGTGTCTCATTGGCCATGCCGAAGTAAGTTGGTACCCAGTACCTCATCGAATCTATCCGAAGTAATATAATGACACCCAGTGTCTCATCGACTCGAAGTTGAAGTAACCCTGAACACTTCCAATCCTATGGCATGCCAACTATATCCGACTTAGCCCGACTAGTTAATAGGGTTTCCAAATCACTTTTCAATTTCCAATCAATACACATTTCAATTAATCAAATATATTCATAATTCAATACAATTCAATTCATTTTTCAATAACAATCAATATTTATTTCAGTTCAGTCAGTCAATATAATCAATATATATACCAACTCAATCAATATAATTTCAATAAATTCATCACTTATTAAATCTATCTGTTTCAATATATCCAATATTCAAATATCACTATTCCACATACATTCAATTCAATAACAATCAATATTCCCTGTACCGTTATTCTCATGAATTTTGTATGTATTTATTTCGTTAACCATTCATATTATAAATTTTCCATGTTTTTAACATATAATATAAATAAATACATAATATCATACATCAATTCAATATAAATATCAAATTTCAATCATAGGAACTTACCTAGACCTATTTGTAGAAATTCAGGGACTAGTCTGTTAATTTCTCTTTTTCCCGTTTATCTTCGGTTTCTGGCTATTTTACCAAACTGACCCAAAAAAATTGATATTTACAAAAATGACCCATGTAACGACCCAAAATCCGTGGGCACCGAAAAAGTGTGTTATCGGGCCTCCGTCTTAGTAAATCGAGTTAGTAAATAATTATTAGGAGTAATTATGAGTCTAATAGTGTGTTTAATTAGATTTTTATTTAGTGAATTTAGCTTAATTTAAAATAATTAGAAAAAAAGATCAAATTGAATAAAGAGTAAAAGTATAATTATGATTAAAAGAAAGTAAAAAGGGGCTAAAATGGCAATTAAGCCATTTAGCATAAATGAGGCGGCAATTGATGATAAAAATCTAAGATTTTTATTGTTTTATTATATTAAATTATAATGTATATCATTATTTTATGGTTTTATATTAGATATATAAATTATTATTAAATGATAATATATAAAATAAAAATAAAAATAGATGACAAGTGTAATAGTAATAATTATATAGATACACTTGTAATAAAAATATTGGTACATTTGTTATAAAATAATTTGTTTACTTAATATTAAAGTAATATAAAGTAAATAAAAAGAAAGTAAAAAGAAAGAAGAACAAAAAAAAGAAACAGAGAACAAGACGAAAACAGGGGAAGAAAAAGGAAAAGAAAAGAAAAGGGAAAATTTGGGATTTAAAGCTTCAAGTTTAATTGGTAAGCTAAATTTAGTTCTTTTCTCTTAATTTTGATATTTTAGAAGCCTTAAAGCAATGTTTTGATGAAACTAATTTGATAGTTTGAAAGTTTATAAGCTTTTAAACAAATTTCATGTTGAAGAAAAAGATGAATAAGGGATTAAATTGAACGAAATTTAAGTTAGAATTAGTAAAAGGATTAAATTGTAAAGTAAGCTATAAGTTTTGTATTATAGGGATTAATTTGGAAGAAATTATAAATTAGGGTTTTATTATGAACATTAGATAGTCAAGTTGAATATAGAAGGAATTTAAGTAGAAACAAAGCATGAATTAAGTTAAGGAAATAAGTAAACTTAATTAGGATTTAATTGCAAAATAAGCTATAAGAAAACAGTTTTGGGACAGCAGCAGAAGTGTAACTTTGAAAAATCACCAAAAATGGTAGAAATGGAGGTAGAAGTTGGGTGTGATATGAAATTAAAGCTTATTGAGTCTATTTTCATATGAAAGAAACAGAGAAAGTAAAGGAATTTTGTATTTTGAGATATTTAGATTTTGGTGAGACTGATTTAGAGTGATTTCGAGATCCCTTATTCTGACTTGGAAAAATCATTAAAAATTGTAAAAACATAATTTAGGGACATAATTTATATGGTTAGATTCCTTAATGAGTCTATTTTCATAAGAAACAAATTAGTATATCATTTGGATTATGTACAAAAAGATAATTAAATTTTAGCAAAGAGTGGTCAGAACTGTCAGACAACAGAATAGGGGTGATTTTAAAGAATAAACTGTACTTATTGGCTAAATAAAAAATTCTGGAAATTTTATGGCAAGAAGATATTTGAGTCTAGTTTCATATAAAATTTACGGATCTTAATTTGGAATTCTGTAACTCAAGATATAGATAATTTAGTGACAATAACTCAGGTAGACAGCCTAGAAAGAATTTATAAGTAAATAATATAATTGTGTATAAAGAATGAGGAATGAAGAGGAAGAGTAGGAATTGAATAAAATTCAATTATTTATTGTAATTTAATGTTATAATTAATAGTGTAAGTTATTATTTTCGTAGCTAAAAAGGAACTCGAGGCAGTGACCCACAGAGGAAAGGAGAAGGTTACCGAGGAATAATCAGGCAAATTCGGGTTTGTATTACTATAATTCAAATTATTTATTTATTTATTCATTAAATGTTAAATTAATTTATGTATATGGTAAGTAAATTATAAGGTAAGTGTTTTTATTGAATTGAATGGAAATTGAGTTGAATGATGAATATGTATTGAAATTGAATTGTATGTGGATTAACATGGAAAAGTGTAATTGATATTGAAATTGAATTTGTTATGAAAATGAAACTGAAATTGAGAACTGAAATACCCTATTAACTAGTCGGGCTGAGTCGGATATAATTGGCATGCCATAAGATTTGGAAGAGTACGGGATTTATCGTCTTTGCCGATCGGGCACTTTTATGTGTATATTCGGGCACCCTCGTGTGTCGTGTCGAGGCACTTATGTGTCATTATCTTCGATCAGTACTATGTACCGCTTTAGACACAATGTGCCGTATTGGTGTGTTTGGGTTGAAATCCATGTATCCGCTGAAGTCCGAGTATGTTAATGGGGGTAACTAAAGGAAATGTTAAATTGAATAAAATGAAATGGTTGAGCCATTGAAAGCAATGTGAAAATAGAACATGAATTGAAAATTGTGAATTGAATATGAGTATGAGATTGGAAAGCATGAACCATTGGTTCATAAGATGGATAATGGCTCAACATAAATGTGTATTATTTCAATTGTTGAATAGCTAAATTTGAATTGTATAATGTATTGAAAATGACCATCTTATGTTTGAATTGGTTTAGTCAAATTTATAGTTATATGATATAATGATATGATTATTATGTTTATAATTTGAATTATGGTAATACCATTAAGTATATGTATACTCAGCGTACGGTTGTTTCCGTGCGCAGGTTAATAGGTGTTCAAAGTTTGATTCAGCATCCAAGGCGATCCCGACTCCAGAACAAAACTCAGTGATGTATTCTTCTTTGATAAAAGTGGCATGTACATAGGTGTTATTTTGGTCACTTTAAATTACTACATGACTTTTGTTGTAAAGAATGATATTTGGTCTTTTGATGTTATACGTATAATTTAAATATGATTAAATATGAAATTGCATTGGTTGAATTGTTGGATTTTGGAATTGGTTGAATTGGTTATATTTGGAATGAATACGGTTTTAATTACAGGGGGTTATATGTGAAAATAAGCAGAAATGCTGTCGAAATTTATATAAAAAATATATATATTCTGAAATACTTAAACGAGTCTCGTTACATTTGTAATACATGTTTTAAAAATTTCTAGAGTTCATTATAGGGACTTAATTATTAAATTGTACTATGAATGTGTTTTTATTGTGAATTATTCGTAAGTTGTCTGATATGTCCGGTAATGCATCGTAACCCTGTTCCAGCAACGGTTTAGGGTTAAGGGGTGTTACAACCCAGGTTCAAAAATAATCACCAAAATGACCTGAAATGAACAGTAGAATAGGGTTTTGGGCACCCAATGGCCAATACCACCTAGTATTTGGCCACATGATTGCCTGATGATTGTGTCAGGCTTTAAAATTTGATTTTTTTGACTTTGGGAACCCAATGGCCGACACCAGGGTATTTTTTTTAAAAAAATTGTATCATACTAGTATACAAAAATACTTACTCCAGGTGAAGTATGACTATTTGTGTTCATACATACTTAACCCAGACTAATTATGTTTCAATCCAATTACAAACCATTCAACCAATTCAAACTAAAACCATGTAAATGGCTATATTATAAGACATATGTTTGTATATATATAAATCAACCAATATCATCTTATACACTATTAATATTCACATATCTAAATGACATAAAAAAACAACCTGGGTACATGCCATTTCAGAAGAGAAAATATTTCACCACGTTTTTGAGTTCGGGATCAGCTTTGGATGTTGATACAACGATTGAACTTTAACCTAAACTGCGCACGGAAACATGGTGAAGTATTTTCTCTTTTGAAATGGCATGTACCTAGGTTGTTTTTTGATGTCATTTAGATATGTGAATATTAATAGTGTATAAGAAGATATTGGTTGATTTATATATATACAAACATATGTCTTATAATATAGCCATTTACATGGTTTTAGTTTGAATTGGTTGAATGGTTTGTAATTGGATTGAAACATAATTAGTCCGGGTTAAGTATGTATGAACACAAATAGTCATACTTCATCCGGACTAAGTATTTTTGTATACCAGTATGATACGATTTTTAAAAAAACTACCCTGGTGCCTGCCATTGGGTTCCCAAAGTCAAAAAAATCAATTTTTTAAAGCCTAACACAATCACCAGGCAATCATAGGGCCAAAATACTAGGTGGTGCCGGCCATTAGGTTCCCAAAACCCTATTCTACTGTTCATTTCAAGTCATTTTGGTGATATTTTTGAACTTGGGTCATTTTTATAAATATTAATTTTTTGGGGTCAGTTGGTAAAATAGCCTCGGTTTCTTGATCTATAATATAAAATTACCAATTCATTAGCATCTATTACATTTTGAATTCACTTTACAATTTATACCCTTCAATTTTCAAAATCACACTTTTACCCTAAATTTTACAATTTTACAATTTAGTCCCTGTGCAATTATCCTATCAATTGAGCTAATTTTCCTTAATTGACAATTTACCTAATTATTTTAGGCTACCATAAAGCCATTAGTATTCATATTTTTAATACCAAAGCCTAATTCTTAACTTTTTCACAATTAGGTCCTAAAATCAATTTCTATTGAAATTACTTGATAAAATCATCATATAACAAAATTAAAACTTCAATTCCATGTTAATTCATCATAAACGTCCAGAAATAATCAATGGTAACTTCCAATATTACCCATAAAACCAAAAACTAATGAATTAGATAGTTGGACCTAATTGCAAAAGTCTTAAAAACACAAAAATTACAAGAAAAGAGCAAGAAATAAACTCACATGGTGCCAAAAATATAATTAACTAGCTTCTTGGAGACTTCCCATGGCGTTTTGCTGAAGAAAAATGAAGAAAATCTCTAGATTTCTCATGAAAATTCAATTTTAACTATTAATTTTACTTATTTTCTAATTTTGCCCCTTGTTCACATTGTTTCCTTGCTTATTTTCTTTGCCCATACCATCCAGCCCATATATTTTGGTTCTAATTGCCTTTTAAATCCTTTCTTATTAGACACTTAAGCTATTTAATCACTTTAACAAGTTTTTGCACCTTTTACAATTTAGTCCTTTTTAATTAATTAACTATCAAAACGTTTAAATTTTCTAACAGAACTTTAATACTAACTCAATGACACTCTATGGCTCGGTTTATAAATTCGAGGTCTCGATACCTCATTTTTGACCTAATTTACCTAATAAATTCACTTAAATCACAAAATTCACTAATTCAAAAATACTTCTAAAATCACACTTGACTAATATATTAATTTATTAAATTTTTTAACTCACTTGTCAGATTTAGTGGTCCCAAATCATTGTTTCTGACACCACTGAAAATCAGGCTGTTTCAAACCAAAACTAATTAACTACACAACTAGCTTCGTAAATAATTTTTAATAAATATTTACGAGTCTAATTTACAGGAATGAAGTCCCAGGAATGCATTTTTTTAATTTGATCCTTTTTAATTAATTAACCATCAAAACATTAAAATTTCTTAACGAAACTTTAATACCACCTTAATGACACCTCGTAAATATTTATAAAAATATTTACGGGTCAGTTTATAAAAACAAGATCCCGATACCTCATCTTCTAAAATCACTTGAACTTAATAAATCACTTATATATAGCAAGTATGAGAATTGAGATATTTGTGAAACAAATGAACTATGATATGGTTATTGTAATAATTAAATATTAATATGTGTTTATATTTAAATTGTATATATAAAATTTCTTATCTATTACATTTGGTGCCAAAACGGTTATAGCTAGATACTGCTTAATTAAACATTTATGCATAGTATTTTAACTTACCAACCATATTTGCAAACATACTTATTGTTTTACTAATTCATTTCATATATATACCAAAATACTTCAAGTAACTCCAAATAGATAGAATTTGAAGAGTCTACACTTTAGTCCCTATCACATGGGAACACATTTGAACTGCATATGTACATGCCATTTTAATTCAAAATATAGTACCTACTTTTGAAGCTCTTGAGGATGTGATGAGATGAGAGATCTTCTAGTCGGACTCTATCTCTTCTAGTCTAATTGTACCTACGCGTTAAAAATAAAACGCGTTAAGCTGGTGAAGGCTTAGTAAGCACTACAAGAATAAATAGGTAAATAATCATAACAAAATATTTTAAACTTAATCAATTATTACATATTTACTCACATATAAGCTTCTTCAACTATGTCTTACTTTAATAAAATTTAACTTATCTTTTTATAAGTTATAAAACTTACCTTAACACATCGATGAATCACTTTTGTTCACAACTCATATTCTTAGCCCAAAGTAGACTTTATAGAACACACCAGATATATGGAACAAATACAAAGGTGAATTATTATGCATTAGTGAACAGAGAGCACTAAAATGCTATACAGAGAGCACAGATGTGCTAAACGGAGAGCACCAATGTGCTAATAACCGGAGAGCACCAACGTGCTAATAATCAGAGAGCACTAACGTGCTAATAATGGCATGCCACTAATATCTTAGTAGTTCTAAATTTCGTCTACTTAGGCATTAAAACTAAATTTCATACATTTAAATACTTTACATATATATTTTAAAAAAAATTCTCATTTCTCCCTCATTACAATTTAGTGCACATTTCACAATTCACAAATATCACACATTTTTCACATATATACTTTTGTCACAACATTATTACTTAATGTTCAAATAATATACCATCTTATATTCTCCGTCTATAATTTTCTTTACAAATTTCATAATTTCATAATTCCATAATCTATTATTATTATTATTATTATTATTATTATTATTATTATTATTATTTACAAATTTAAATATATATTTTACATTTTTATTTCTAAGTAATTCTATACTACAATATAAGCATTTAAATAAAAAAATTTAAAAATCTTATAGTACTTACAACAAAAAGGTTGAGATGATGTTTTCCTTCACTCCTTAGCTTTCTCTTTTCCTTTTTCTTCAATTAGGTCATCTCCTTTCTTTTCTTTCTCAATTTGAGTTTCAACATTTAAAATCCCTAATTTTCTTTTTTTCTTTCCTTTCTCCTTTCTTTCCTTTTTTTTTTCGTTCTCAATTCTGTTTCTATTTCTTTCTATTCTTTCTTTTACTTTATATATAATAATAATATTATTATTATATTATAATAATATAATATAATAACTTACTTATTAATTAAGTAAATATAATATAATATATATTTTAAATTAAAAATATCTTAGATTTTTTAATGTTAAACCACCTCAATTTATAATAATGGCATATTTGCCTATTTAGTCCTTTTTACTTTCTTTAATCTATAATTAAACTTTCACACCTATTTCAATCTAATCCTTTTTCTTAATTACTTCTAATTAAATCAAATTCACCTAATCAAAACCTCATTAGACACACAACTAACTTCGTAAATATTTTTAATAAATATTTATGATTCAGTTTTATGAAAACGGAGACCTAAAAATACATTTTTCGGTTACCCGACTATCGGGTCACTACATTTATCCTTTGTGTCGGCATGTACCTAGGGTGTCTAAGTAATAGTTATTTTGTGGTTTGATTGTAAATGAGGTTATAAGTTTAATTTTGGTTGGTTTTATACGTATAAATATGTGTTTGTTTTTGAAGTTATATTATGGCATGGTAAATTGAACTAAATCTAGATAGATGCATGTGAATTTAATTCTATGTTTAAGTGCTCATGAACTAGGCAAAATTGATTTGGATTTGATATGTTTATAATTTGGATTAAAATGATGCTTTGATGACTTGTTTTGATGATATGAAATGTTTGAAATTTCTGTCTGTTTGATCTGTAAACTCCGGTAATGCTCCGTAACCCAGTTCCGGCGAAGGATACGAGTTGGAGGTGTTACAGTATTAGGTTGGGACTTGAATCATTAATTAACCAATTAATTTTATATTGTGTTTGAGGCTATTGAGAGTTGAAAGAAAGAAGTTCCATCACTCATTTGATCCAAAATTAAAATATTATATGATTGTTGGTAAAAATATCATCATTTGTTGCATAATTAGAATTCACCGAATTGAAAAACGCTAATTACATTTTGATTTGAGTTAATTGTAACATATATCTTCAAATTATAACCTTCATCCTAAATTGGTTTCTAAACTTTAAACATTCTAATAGGGGCGAAGCCAGAACAATTTTTTAGGGGGGCGGATAAAATTTTAATTTTTTATAATTTATATATTTATAATTTATAAAGGATTAAATCAAATTTTTATAATTTTAGGGGGCCAAAGTATAATTTTACCTTTATTAATTTAAATTTTTTAAAAAAAATTAAGGGCTTAAATAATAATTTTATATTTTAGGGGGGTCGGGGCCCATGCCAGCCCCCTGGCTTCACCCCTGCATTCTAGTTACATCCTAAACTAGTGAGGTTATATCAATAAGGTCCTTCTATTAGTATAACTATTAATTTAATCGTTAGATGAAAGGTCAAATCTTATGTGCATGGTTTAAAATAAAAAGTTAAAAGAAAAATTAATTTAGTCTTGGTTTTCAAGTTTTAGAAGCTTTTACAAAAGTTTTATCATTCACTCTCTCTTTTTTCAGTTTTGCTTTATTTTTACTTTTTACTTTTAAAATTTATATAGTAATTTTAAAATTTATATAGTAATTTTACTTTTCTTTAAATATTCATTTTAAATTATACCACATAAGATTTGGCATGTCATTTAACGGTTGAATTAACAGTTTTAATAATTGAAGGACTTATGATATAACATGGATTTTTAGGGAAGTAATTAAAATATTTTGAAGTTTGAGAACTAGTTTAGAACCAATATCATAGTTCAAGGATGTTTGATGCAATTAACTCTTAGTATTTGATTAATAATCATTTTCTGATAACGTGGTGAAATGGATAAAAGTACCATAGAGGCCCTTGTAGTAGGAGTTAGATTGCATTTTGTCCCTCTACTTAAAAATAGGTAAATTAATTCATGTACGTTAGATTAAAGTGTAAAATGACTCTTTTGCTAAAAATTTCATCTATTTCTAATGTTAAAAACTATCTCTGTATGATAAGCCATGTGTCGCTATTTGGTTATTCTGGTAGACACACTAATTTTTTTTTATAATTGGGAATAGAGAATGGGAAATGGGGTGGCTTGGGACCAAATCCAATCTATTATGCTTACAACATCATACTCTTGCTATTAAATCAAGAGGTTGTTGGTAAACACACTAGTTTTTATCCGTATAAATAGATGAAATTTTTAAGATAAAGATTAAATTACTCTTTAATCTAATATATAAGGACTAATTTATTTATTTTTAATTAAAAATGTCAAAATACAATATGATTTTTATTATAGGCGCTCTATGATTTTTATTTTTTGTATTTCTAGGTGTGGTTATTGATAAATTTCATTACCTCCTTCCATTTTTGCTTTGCTTAATATAGTCATCGCCATGCCGCCATTAATAATGTCAAAGGAGGAAAAGTAAAAAGAGGCCTAAAATTCATTGCTAAAACCCACCGTTCCAATAGTTGAACAACATCAAATAAAGCAACCATCAATATATCAAAATAAGCGGCGGAATTAGTAATAATCTCAGAACAAATATATGAAGTGGGTCAGAAGGATGGAGCAGCGTCGCAAGCAATGCGTGTAGTTTATTGAGGTCAAATCCAATTGATTGGTCCATAAATATGACCATCGTTGCCCAATGGCCGCAATCATTTTTCATCTTTATTTCAACATTATTGCTCAATGGCCGCAATTATATTTCATCTTTCAACGCCCCACTTCAACTAAACCATCCATTTCATTTCACTTCTATCAGTCTCTCCCGTACTACTATGTCTTTCCTCGTTTAAAACGTGCACAACATGCAAACTTCCTTACCCTACTTCACCCCAATATCTCGTGTTTCATTTTCATATATTAGTTACGTATATTTTCACTTTCATCCTTAAATTTATTCGAGTATAATTATGATTTAGTTTGATCTTTTCAATAGCTGACAAATTAATTTATTTTTTCTTTGATTTCTCTTAAGTTATTTTCATAAAATATAAACTTAAATTGTACGTGCGAAAAATAAAAAGATTTAAACAAAAGAAAAAGACCAGTTTTTTCAACTGTCATTTAGAAATGTGTAAACTAGACAGATAGTTAGCCATCTATAACAAATTTTCATTTCAGGCACCTAAAATAAAAAATTTACAATTTTGCTGTTATTTTACTTTTATATTACTACTACTACTTTATTGTTATTATTTGGATATTGTATGACTCTTGTTTTACTGTTAATTTTGCTATTATTTTAGAGATGTTTGGTTGTTAAGTTATAACTATTTTAATGTTATTTAAGTATAATTTTTTAAAATTTATTTTTAATTTGTTGGGAAACATTTATTTTAGTGTTTTTGATATGTTTTTAAAAAAAATTATATAAAATTTTATAATATGGCCGGGGTGAGCCCAAGTTTTACCATTTTTATACGGACTAGACTTAGTCAAAAGTCTAAGACCATTTTTTAAGTTCAGCTGAGCCTGGACATATCAAACAAGCCTAAAAATTTGTTAAAACCCTATTTAATCTTTCCCATAAACATCTCTAATATCCACAATTTTTAAAAAATTTCAAACCATTTAATCAATCTATGATTAACCAGGGAAGATAGTGTTCAAAGATGTATATAATCGTTTTTTTTTTTTCTTTCAAAAATGTAAATATTGCACACAATTAAACTCCGCCACAAAAATAATCAAACACCATCGGGTAGGTACATACACAAATTGAAAAAGAAAAACAGAACACGCAATTAAATTCTATCATTGGTAACAAAGGCTTGTTTGAGTTTATTTATTTGAACGAGAATAACATATTGTTTCAACCTTAATTTTCAGCTAATAAATATTCTTTCAAAAGCATGATGAATTAATGCTGCAACATTTTTTTAAAATTTTAAAGTGAAGAATAATACTTTTTCAATAAATTATACAAAATTATTAAATTATTATTAAATTTATGTTTTAATCATCAATTATTGAGTGATTGATATTTTAGTGAACTTTAACGTATATGCTTTCATATCTAAAACATACACGCAGCCTATAAAAACATATTCTTCAATTTATTTGTATTTTTTTTCTCTTAATTAGTGTAATATTAATTTTATATATGATGGTTGGTGTCGAAACTATTTTTTGAAATCGAATTTTATTTGGAAAAACGAAAATAGGAGTCGCCACCAATCCTTTTTTATAAGGTGTGATCGGATCACATCGTAGTTTAATCGTTTTAACAATATGTTTGATTTATCAAAGCAATGTTTTTCGGTCTACAAAAAATCCAGAAAATGGGTTCAGGAGTCAGTTACGCATGAGGAAGGATTAGCACCCTCGTGATGCCCAAAATTGGTACCTAATTGATTAATTAGTATCTTAATGTCAAAAGTTGAAAACTTGCAAATAATTTAAAAATACAATACCTCTTTGCATTGATGTTAATTTTGCTTACAAATTGCTTGAAATAAACGGAAAGTACGTTAAATGCCTTCTCATCTCGTGGCAACAAAATGTCACCACCCATAAGTTAGGACACGACACTTTGAATCCTTGAGAATAAGCTTGCCTTTTCTTTTTTATTTGAGATCTTCTGTATTTTAATTTTTGAAAGGATATTCAGTTATTCGAGTTCAACGAGAAGAATCGAAACCCCGTAAGTTAGGGCACGATTTTATCGAATATTCTAAATACGAAACATTGCCTATTTTTTGAAAATTTTGTCGGTGTATTTGGGTAAAAATTAATATAATATTTGAAACGATATATATTTAGTTTTTTCGGGCATAGTAAAAAAATGAGTGAGTATGTTTAAACATGATTCATGACGTAGTTACAATAAAATGAAATGATAACACCAACGATATAAAAAATTAAAATATCGAAAATGATGATAATAAAACACCAAATAAACAAACAATGATCATATTATAATTTTTAATTCTACAATAATTAAATGATAATGAGGAAAAATGAATAATAATAATGTAAACGATAATAGTAAGAATAATGCGAATGACAAGTGCACAAATAAAGAAAAACATAAACATCATATCTATCTATATATATATGTATAATACATATAAAAAGGATAAGGGATAATAGGTATATAGATAAATGAAATAACGTATTAATTCTAATATCAATAATCAAAACATAAAATAATAACATTAATAATAATAATAAATGAAAATGCCCCATAAAAAGAAATAAATTAATTTTAAATACTAAAAAAATAAGGAACAAATAATAAATAGATTTAATAATAAATAAAATAATATATATATAAAAAATAAAATCTAAAATGGTCGAAATTAAATAAATGAGGATCAAATTGAAATTAAAATGAAATTAAGGGCCTAAATCATGATAAAACAAATGCATAAATATAAAAAGGATTAAATTGAAATTTAATAGAAAGTAAAAGTATCAATTAAATAATAAAACTGAAATAAGGACTAAAATTAAACACGCGAACAAAGGCAATGACCAACTGGGGAATTATTCTCGTCCCTAAAATGACGTCGTATTATGATCTATATAAGTAGCAAAAAAAAAAAAAAACATTTCACTTCATTTCTTCAAAAAGAAAAATCTGAGAGTTCTCTCAATTTCTCTCTCGCTCCCTTTTCGGTCATTGGGTTCGGCGCCGGACCATTGTGCGTCGGCGCCGCCGTCTGCGGTAGCCGGAAAACTAAAAAGTTTCCTTTTTTAACCCCCTTTTCCGAAAAGAAATCAAATATGGGGTTTAAATCCCCAAAATCTCATCGATGCTCGGTCGTGGTCAAAGAAATCGAAAGGTTTCACCCTTTTCCTACGAGGCCTTCGACGGAACCCTGATGGGTTCCTAGGCTTTGCGAATCGAAGGGAAAAGGGCTACGACGGCGGCGATGACGACAATTCTCGGTAAGTGTTTTCTTCTTTTTCTTTTTTAGGGTTCCAAAAAAATAAAAGAGAAAAAACTTTTTTTTTATTATTTTTCTTATTATTTCAAAATGAAACAAAAAATAAAATCACCTTTTGCTTTGAATTTTTTGATTAATCTTCTATATGTAAAAAAAAAAATTACGTTGATGATGGGGCTTTTTATAGCCGATTACATAGCTTTATTCACTGTTTGCTTTCTGTTTTGTCACTATTTCTTTGTCATAGTGCTTCTGCTTCTGCTCCTGCTCCTGCTCCTGCTCCTGTTCCTTTTTTTTTTGTCCTTTTTTTTGTTGTCCTTCTTTTTGCTTGTTTGCAGGCCTTGACGGAGGCGTAGAAGGGCGTTTTTGTCGTTCTCGTACAAGGCAGCAGAGGGGGGGTCAAGTCTCAGGACGAGGCGCTGACATGGCATGGGAAGAGGCGTGCCTAGGGCTAGGGTTTCTTGTTCTGCTGAAAATTAGTTTAGGTATTTTGGGCCACTGGGCCTTGTAATTTTGGGCTTAGATTTTTTAGAGGATGGACTTTGTAATTGTTAATTTGGGCTTGATGGACTTTGGCCTGTTATTGTTATTATTTTATCTTGGCTTTTCTTTCTTTTTTTAGTTTAGTGGGCCGGGAAAATTTAGGCCTTGGTAATGCTTAAATGCAGCTGCTGAAAATATCTGTTTCAACAATTCCAACGTGCAGCCCATGTTGTCCATGAATTTTATAACGTTTCTTTTGCTTTGCATTTCCGCACGGCATATCTATCCATCACTGTAATATAATATTTGCAACTTTATATAATAATTTAAGAATGCCAATTATTGATGTTTCAAAAATTATATAAAAATAATAATATTTTAGTACTATCATGGCATGTATTACGGGGTTTGTTATTGAGAATCGCACTTTTAAGTTGGATTCTATTATTAATTCATAATAATAAAACATATTTTATGATCAATTATTTAACTTTTCAGGAAATATTAAGGATAAAAAAATTAATCATTATCAATAATGAATACTTTAATTAGGACAAAAAAATTTATTAGTTATCTTCATATTTATTAATTATTTTGACTTAAATCTTAATATGAATTTTTTTAATTATATGATTGATTCGAATATATTTTTAAAAAAATACTATAATAAATAAAACATCAATACATAGATATTCATATCTATCTAGCAACAACAAAAATCCAATCACATAAAGAACAAATAAAAATATCCTAAAAAAAAATAAAAATTGACGGTAACGATTACTATAAATAATTACTTAAGATGCAAGGTACACATTTTTTTACTACATTGCCACGTTTTTCCTGCTAGCTTAGCTACTTTTCGAGTATATAATAATAAATTATATAATAAAAATAATTAATTTGTTTCCTAAAAAAATTAATTTGTTTTATTTAAATTTTTGGTCAAATTTCCTTCCACACAAAAACAACCAACCCGGACACCTGCCAACTGTCTATATTTATTCTTTAAGGTTTTTAATGAATTCTGTTATTACATAATTTAAAATTACTTAATTAGTATATTATTTATAGTATTATTATATTAAGGGTAGAATTCATAATTTATTGATCATTTATCCTGTTATATAATATAGGATTAAGTTAGATGCCGATTTAAAAGCTATATTTTATTTTTATAAATATTATCTGCCTTTGAAAACTAGTTAACATTAAATATTATTAATATATATTTATATATTTTCTTAGTCAGATTCCTCATTATTTGTGCTAGACATAGAAAATAGTTAATTATGAATAATTATTAATTCATGAATTTAATTTCCTTGGAAGTCAATGGCAATAATGTTGAGCCATACGGAATCTTCTATTATGAGCAATTTAATTAGCATTTCTGGTGTACTAAATAATTTATTTAATTCCATCATTGAATTGGGAAATTCCACTCGAAGTTTTTTCTCAAACCAATAACTTTTCTAAAATTACATTAATTTATATTGTGAAAAATATAATGTAAAGTGAAATTGTCTGCTGCTTTATATGATTTTCCCCCATTTTTTATTATTTATCTTGTAATTAGTTAAAACAGTTTAATTAACATTTTAACATGATTTTCGTAATGAAAACTAGATTGTGTTTAAAAGTAAAAAAAAAAAAACAAGAAAGAAAGAAAGTATATTTATAATTTCATCTTTCTAAATTTAGAAGTAAAATAGCTTATTAGAATAGTGATAGATGTTTTTCCTACGTTAACCTTAAAAGTTCGAGAAAAACACCCTACATATTATGTGAATGAAGAATCAAATAAAAACCGTACATAACATACATATTGTGAATAAGACTTATATATTACAATTGCAGACAGATAAAAAATAGATTTTAAAATACCGATAGCAATTTCCTTTTATTTTCAAATACTGATAGCAAGTATTTTTAAATATGAGTATTTTAATAAAATTTATGGAAAAAATAGATTTTGAAAAAACCCACAAAATATTGTGGCTGAAATCTTTTCTTTTGTTTTTTTAATAATACATTAAACTGTTTGGTAGTTTTTTTTTTCAAAATTAAAATGGGGAAATGCATACCTCGTTTTTCAAATAAAACAAAAAAAAGTTAATGATTACTTTAAACCCAAATGTAGACACACTTTTAATTTTATGTTTATTTTACTATTTTCTTAAAATTTAAATTACAGGCATAATCTTAAAGTATATGCCATTTATTTTATAATTTTATTTTTATGTTCTTTCTTGAGCTAATTTCTAAGTAACATCAACTTTAATTAAAAATTTATAATATATATTTATAGACCCTTATCGCTTATCAATGCCTTAGCATGTTATCTATATATTTATTGCAAAAATGAAATCATGGGGCGGCGGACCACCTTCTCCTCCGTCGTCAACCTCTCATGGTGGACGATGATATAATTTTATTTCCATTAATTTAAAATTTTAAAAAACTTAAAAGACTTAGATAAATTTTTTTCCATTTTAGGGGCCAGCAGGCTAAGCGCCTGCCCCCAAGGCCCCAACTTTCTTTTTATATTTTTTTGTAATAACCTTATCTTAAACATAACTATTATCTAATAATAGGTATACACTAGCCCCCATCCCTAATTCACATTTAAAACTGTTGAATCAATCTTTCTATGTCTCTCTTTATCATGTGAGAAATAGGGTGTTTATACAAAGGCTATTTTCTCTAGCTTTCCAAATTCCCAAGGTTATAATACGGTATGCTCCATTATTAATCAATTTTTTAGAGGCTGAATAAAGTATATAATCATTTCTACCTTTTTGTCAATATTCAATGGTCATCGTCTACAGTCTTTCATATTCTAATAAACATATAATTTATATTAAATATATTATTTATTATATATAATTTTATGTTTAATAAAAATATAACGTTTTCATATTGCATTAATTACACTTCGTTATTCTCGTGTATCCACGCTAAATTCCATGAATTAGTGTTGACAAGCATTGATATGCTAATGTCTAAACTTGAAAAGCTTACCCCATAATAAGTTTTTGGTGCCGATTTAGATGATTAAAAAAAAAAAAGTACTTCTATACTAAATATGTTAGGTTATTATATAAAAATTCGATATTTTAAAATATATAATGCAATATTATGATTATTATCCTATGATTTCATTTTTTTCGATGATAATAAATATTTACATGGTTCTAATATAGATTACTTCTGTAACTGATATACTAAAAAATACATTTATGAAACTATGGCCTTTTCTTGGACTAGAACCGGTAGGCCATCTCTGACGTTGGCGGTGAGACCAGGGGCAAACCTTGGTGTTTGTTTCGGATTGGGAACCCGAATGTTGAAACGACTGATAATGGCTAGAACCACGCATTTCATCTCCACCAAAGCCATTTCCTTCCCCAAACAAACCCTCTGCCCGGCTTGAAAAACTGAGTACTTGAACGGGTTTTCAGGAACATATCTACCGTCTTTCAACCATCGACCCGGTTTGTATTCAAGACAATCCGGGCCCCAAACCCGCTCCATCCGACCCATTGCATATGGATGGTAGGTCACCCTTGTCCCTTTCCTCACGAAAGTACAGTCAGGCAAAATGTCGTCTTCAAGAGCAAACTTTGAGTCGAATTGGATTGGTGGAAACAATCTCAAGCTTTCACACAATGCTGCATGTAAATAGTGCATGTCTCGCATTTGATCGTAACTTGCAATTTGTTGTCGACCATCGCTCGATCTCACGACCCTTTCGAGCTCCTCTCGAATGGCTGACTCAACTTCTGGATGTTGAGATAATAACCAGAAGAAGCTCGTTAAACCCGAGGCCACTGTGTCCCGACCAGCCAAGAGGAAACTTACGACAATGTCCCTTAGATACTTGTCGTCGTTGATTGTTCCCATGAATCTCGACAAAAGATCATTACAGTCTGAAAAACCCTTTTCGCGCCTTTGGTTAATCATCTTTTGAGCCAACTCATTCACCAATTTAATGGCTTGTTTAAGTTGTTTTTCCGTGCCCAAATTCAGTAACCTTTTGAGTTTCCATATCAAAGGCGACGATGCCAGCCCTCTTTGTGCCGATAATCTAGACGCTAAATCGAAAGCTTCAGCGAACTCCGAAACGGGCAATGATAACTCGAGGCAACCAGGGTCTAACCCGAAGGAGAATTTGCAGATATTATCGAATGAAAATCTTCGAAACACGTCTTGTAAATCTAAAACTTGTTGTTTACCAGAAACCAATGATAAAAGAGGGAGAAGCCTGGATTGAATCTCTGAGCTGACGATATCAAACCCGTGCCGTCTTATGGAAATGCTGCCAAGCTCAAGGCTGGCCATTTTCCTTTGAAACTTCCATGAATCACCATCGACGTTGAAAATACCTTTGCCCAGAAGATCACCGAGGATAGCAGCGAAAGGCTTCCCTTTCGGGTAGTTTTCAAATCTTGTTTTGAGGATGTGCTCGACGTTTTCAGGGTTGGCAGTGATGGTGTTGCCGAGAACATGGATATGGATGGTCCCGGTTGCAGATTTTTCAAGAAGGTGAGTGAACCAATCACAAAGATTATCGAATTCTTCGGTCCAGCTTGAAGTGAGATAAGCGTGACAGATTTCGCACTTACACCCAAGCTTCAACCTCAAAACAAAGATCACCACCGAAAACAAAGACAACAAGAGTGTAAAAGAGAAGAACATGAAGCAGAAAGCAGTGAACATGGAGAAAAACCACGAATAAAGTCCTGAAACCATTGAAAAAATCAAAAAAAAAAAAAAAAAGAAAGCTTTAACAATGAGAAGATGAAGGGAATGATGAGAATCATGCCATTTTATAACATTTGGTCTATCAATTGTTTATTAGGAAAATGAAAAGAAAGTGGGACCAATAAAAGGAAGAAAAAACCCCGTATATAATTTTATTTTAATTCGCATTGATTTTACTAATTTGTAGTCTGTAGCCGTTTGACACGAGAGAAAATATTCTGATTCTTGCATGAATAACGCGTGCGCAAAATAAACACTAGGGTCCATTTATGAGAAAAAGGAAAACAGCCAATTTGGACGTCCCTTTTCAACCATTCTAACCTCTCATTTCAAGTGTTGTTAGCTTAGTTCCGATAGTGGTATATTTATTTGTACTTAATGTAAAAAATAATGATAATAATAAAATTAAATATTATAATAATATTATAACGTAAGACGTATCGTATTATATTTAACCATCATTCGAATCTCACCTTAAGCTTTCATTTGCTATTTTAATATATTGTATATTTATACAAATTTTATATCTGCGTCTTTATATTTCTATTTATAATTTTTAAATTAAATTATTTTCAATTCTTTGTTTTGATGAATTGCATCATGCCGACTAGACTAGAATGACGCTTTTGACGCTTGGAATTTGGACAGAACGATGCAGTATTGACTACATCAATGTGTTTTTTTTCTTTCTAACCTGCGGTTTTATAATGTTGTTTTCAAAATTAATATTTATTTGGAGTGAACTGTTCGACCGGTTGTTTGATTGAATAGGTATAATTTAAATTGGGATTAATTTTTATTTTTTAAAATTTTAAATTAAATAATTTTAAATATATTTTATTTATAGTTTTTAATATTTTATTACTTTTAAAATTGTGAAATGATTTTAAATATATTTTAATAATTTTTAATATTTTGTTGTGCAAATTCAAGCCGGGTTTGAACAAAAAAATCTTACTCAAGCCTGAAAAAATAAATTTTATTTTGTTTATACCCTTTCACTTTTCAACCCAAACTGACCATGAATAAGTATACACTCTATCAATTATTATTTTTTAATTTAAATGAAACATGATCCAATTCGATCATAAACAGTAAACATTGTGTTGTTAAAACATTATTTAATATAATAATTTTAGATATCTGTTTTGAAACACTAGAATTTTCCATGTAAGTTAACCTTTTTTTTTTTTTTTTTTTCATTCTTTCTTCCTTGACGGTGCTTTAAGAATATTTTGGTAGAACGGAGAATCAACAAAGCACATGCTTTGGAATGTCACCAACATGAACAATCAAAATATATATTTAATTCACCAAAAAGTTTACTCGGTGGAAAAGTGGATTTTAAATAAGGTAGATGAAATTTTTTATTATAACAATTTTGATTTAATATGTAATATTGTGTATACTTTTGATTTAATGTAAATTTATATATAAAATAATTTTTACATAACACTTTTAACATTATTTATATGACACTATTTCCTTTAAAATTATGTGGAAATTATTAGGTGGCATTTTACTAAACTATGAGCAAATTTTAATAATTCATAAAAAAATTTCTACGTAAACTTAAATTATTTTTTAAATAATTTTTTATTGATATAATGATAAAATCGTGTATTTTTTAATTTATGTGTGCTAGAATTAAGTGACCCAAATCCTTATTTAAATAAAGTACAATGGTAAAATAAAATAAAAGAAGAATCCCTATAGAACTACACTTCTTTCATTTTATTTTAAATAAAGTTTTTTAAACCTTATTAAACTCCATCTATTTGATATTGATTAGAATAAGGAGTTTCAATCTTACTACACTCCTATTAGACATAGTCCATTTCTCTTATAATTGATTCGAATTCAACATAGTGAATTTTTCTTCTCCTCTGCCCGTGATTTTTTCCCGAAAGAGTTTCCACGTAAAATCTATGTGTTCTTTATTTTGTTTTATTTTTCTTTGCAAAATATATTGTCATTACCGACGTTTTATAATTTTCACAATTTGAAAATAATTTAAAATTTATATGTTTGTTTTAGCTTAATAAAATATCATTAATAATTTTCGCATAACTTAAAATAATAGTATCACAAAAATAATGATGTTAGTAAAATATGAAAATTAAATTAAAATTAAAAATTCAAGTATATAATTATACCAAATCAAAATCAATACATAGCATTATATATTAGATCGAAATTTATTTATAAATTTAAGATTTATTTTTTCCCTTTTTAAATTACACTTTTTAAAGATAAAAAACTGAATTTTTTTTTTACATGCCTTTACTGTTAAAACATCAAAATATTTACGATAAAAAATCAAAGATTTGACTCAATTAACTACTGCATGCATGATGCTTTAGATTAGCAAATAACAAAATGTATCTTAAAAGATAGTAATTTTAATACAATATAAAGGTGGGAATGTGATATTACGATTTGAGCTTATGTTTAATCAACATTTGGTAAGAGTTTTAATATTGATTTATATAAATCAAGACATCGTGTATATGTTATTTAAAAATAAGTTTTTCATGTAAAATATAAACTAATCTTAAATGCAGAAATTGGTAGTGCAATAAGTGTCGGGCCTCATTAATTGACACATCAACATTTTATATATCAAAATATTCATTTATTTTTAAAATTAATTTAATTTTACCTCTATTTAATAATAGAATAAATTCTATTAGACATATTTTAACATTATTATTATAAATGGCTGTCTCGTTTTAATGACATTTTCTAGTTTGTAGATTTTGAATATTTAGAATAGGATTTTATTTTTCTTCTATTTTTTGTAAAAATTTAAATTCTCATATAATGAAAATCATTCTATTTAGGGGTGTTCAAACAATTAATTGATTAACTAAACTGAACTAATATTAATTGAATTAATCAAAATTTTTAATCATTTAACCGTTAACTAAATTGAAATATTTCGGTTCAGGGGCAAAGCCAGGGGGGCTGGCATGGGCCCCGGCCCCCGTAAAAGGTAAAATTACTATTGAGGCCCTTGAAATTTTTTAAATGATTTAAACTAGTAAAGGTAAAATTACACTTTGGCCCCCCTAAAATTATAAAAATTCAATTTAATCCTTTACAAATTAGAAAGATATAAACTATAAAAAATTAAAATTTCATCTGGCCCCCCTAAAAATTTATCCTGGCTTCGCCCCTATTTCGGTTAATTCGGTCAATTAACCAAACTAACCAAAATTTATATGTTTTTATTTTTTTTTGGTTAAAACAAGTATAAAACATATCAAATAAATAAATAAATTGATAATGTTCATCGAATTAACCGAATTAAAACTACATATAATTTGTATTATTAAGTTTAGTTAATTCGATTAATTTGGTTAATTACCTGATTTCAAATCAAATTAACCAATAACCAAACTTCAAAAAAATCATTAACCGAATTCCGGCCAAATTAAATCAGTTAACTAACCGATTAACTGAATTAAATTGATTCAATCAATTAATTCGATCTTAACCGAAATCTTGATCACCCTAATTTTAACATCAACTATAAATAGTGAATATTGCATTGCAGGAAATCTCATTTTAATTCTTTTATCTGTCCATAGGGTGCCTTATTATATGCCAACTATTTGATTTGGGTGTTTCCTATGATGTATTATCAATGCTTTACATGCTGATTTGATTATGAATCTAATGAGTGCAAAGAGCTTTACGATCGGGTATAAGGGGTAAGCTTGATGGTTTGGGATTAGGTGGTTTTTTCTTGGTATTTTTATTGTTGATTCTATTTGATTAATAAAAGTTGTATTGTTAAAAATAAATATTTTAAAATTAAATATACATGTATAAATTTTAAAAATAATTTGATTAAAACATTCACCTTACTTATATGTATCATATAGATTCAACTTCATTTTATTTTAACATATAAAAACAACGAATGTAAATTGGCTAGAATTATTAATAATATTATACCTCTATCTTAGATCCATTTGCTAGAATAAATAGAAAATTTGATCAACCTAACGACTCAACTTCAACGGAGGAAACCGACCTTATACCCTCGTTTAAACACGACATTTAATGGGTTCATGCAATTTGCACAAAATATTTTGAAGAAATCTTTAATGACATCCATCAATCTTAGGCAAAAACCCTGGTCTGAACTTTTTAGGTCAACTTCTATAGTGTCCTAAATTATCATACATATGATGCCATTTTAACTCAAACAGTTGTAATTATCGAGGTAAAGGAGACAAAAAATAACGCACTTAGCTCTCACTTTGTCAAAACTGTACCACATTCAATCAATTTTTTTAAGTTTAACAAATGTTGACGGTTTTTACAGAATAAGCCAATAACTCTAAGCACCTATTTTAAAAGTCATAACAAATCACTCTCAATTTTTATGTTACAAACAAATAATAATAATATACATGAAGATGGAGGATGTGTCGACCAGGGATGGGCGTGCATGGCTCTTGGTTTGCCATATACAAAGCCAATGTGGAATTAGCCTTTAGCTACCAACCAATTTACCTATAAATTCTACATTCAAGTTTCAGATGTTGTTTTCTAATTTACTTTTAGAACCGCACCGCGACACAATGAAAGTTCAATTAGATCATTATTTAATATTTTCTAATTTTGGATTAAACAATTATTTAATTATGATTATATGATATAAATATCCGAGTTCCCCTCCTTTGACATTTGTTGTCCTTTGCGACCGACTAGCCTTTGAGGCTTGTCTCCAGCAAAGCTAGTGTCATTTTCGAACATGTTCATCCACGTTTTTTAATACCAAAACCTGGGTACTTCACATATGCATCTGCTTCCTCAATAAGAAAAAGCTGCCCCACAATCTGTTTTGTTTTTCCTATGTTTCCATGAGACCTATTCATAACTTGTCCCATCACCTATTTTCTTTGTTATGAGGTGTTTATATTCGACTTGGATCCTTCCCACCTTCAATTTTATTTTTTAAACCTGTTGGGTACATTTATTTTTTACATTAATAATTTTATACATTTTATAATTAAATTTAAATAAGTAATGTATTCTTGATATTAAATAATAATTTACAGTTTTTTTAAAGAAGAAAGAGTCGTCACTTGAATAGGTGTGACTTGTGAGGCTTTTAGATCTTATCTAAAGTTCAGTTCATACAGGTTAGGCTCATTGAGTCACAGCATAGCCCAAACGTTGGATAGAATCAAATAGATTTTCTTTTTGATTTTCAAATAATTAAAGTGTAATGGGTTAAAATGGCGTCAATAGAAAGAAAAATGCAAATTTCTGCTTTAATTTTTATATTTTGATAAAAATAGTATCTTAATGTAAACTTTTTTTTCTTAAGATAAATGGCGGCTATAGCCGCACCCTATCTTTTTTCTTGAAGTATTCAATTGAAAACAACTTTACTGAGACAATAAATTATTCTATTATCTAATTTAATTACTTAGACAACATGTTTTTAGGAAATACGTATAGTAATATGATTTTCTTAAATAAAATATTCTTTTAACTTTGTTGATATAAAATTTGATAGTGGATGGGTTAAAGTAGTTCACATCGTGTGGGTGTCAGAAACTTATATTTTGATATAAAAACAATTCAAATTTAATTCTAATCCAAGTAAAATAAATTAATTACGATTTTTAGGAAATTACTTTTTAAATAAAAATTAAAACTTCATTTTTATTTCATATATTTTAATTTATTGTATTTTTAATAATATTTTTTTGTACAAGTATCTTTTATAGTTTTAATAAATAGGGATTAGGATGAGAATTTCTTGAGCAAGTTACACCATTAGTTATTAAATTATAAGTAAGTTTTTATTTTGGTCACTTAACTAAAAAATGTTACAATATGGTTACTGAACTATTTGAAAATTTTCATTTAAGTCATTGAACTATTTAAAAGTTCTTATTTAAGTCATTGGGTTGTTAAGTATTTTTTTTTAAATTTGTGCCAACGAGCTTCAAGTGACAATTCGATGATTAGTACAGCAGATCAGTACCTATCAATGGGTAGAAGAATATATCTTAGATCCAAATCGATTCTGGCATTCAGTGTTGGAGATCGGAGAAAAAAAGTTGTTTAAAAATTTATTTGCAGATTCGTGATTTTCAAAGTTGTTTTATGAAAAAAAAGCTAAACAATAAAAAAGAAGGGGAAATAGAGCTTTTGATTGGTATAAATAGTGCGGATAAAGAAAGCTATATAGCATCAATTTTAACAACCCAAAGACTTAAATGAAAACTTCTTAATAGTTCAATGACCAAATTGTAACTTTTTTAGTTAAGTGACCAAAATGAAAACTTACCCATAATTTAGTGACTAATGGCATAGTTTACCCTAAAATGTTTTAGACAAAGGGAATTTAATTTAATGTTAAATCATTATTTGGGGCTTAAACTTGGCAACTATTCTCACATTAGGACTGAAACTTTTTTTATTTGAGTTAGACCTTGAACTTGGTAATTGTCCCCACTTTAGGGCCTGAATCTTTTTCATGTTAGTTTGTGAGATTTCCTTAAAAATATTAAAATTCAGGTCTAATGTGAGAATAATTGTTAAGTTTATGCTCCAATATAGAAACAATTATCCGGTTCAAAAACTAACATGAATAACAAAAATATTCAAACCTCAACATGAAAACAATTACCTAATTCAAATATCAATAAAAAATAATTACCATGATCTAAGTTAAATAAAAATATAAACCTCAATAGAGATAATTATCAAGTTGAATACCAAAGATTTAACCCTTTAATTTAAACCAAGCCTTCCCTCGAAACGTATTACAATACACAAAGTCCATTACCTGCCTTTTCTGCCTTTTCAATTTCAGTTTTTTTTTTTTTTCTTTTGATTAATTTTGTTTGAAGATTGATTTGTCGTTTATTCAAACCTACGTTACAACACTTAAAATTTGACGTTAATGTTTCAAATTTATCCACGAAATCCAATTGGGTCCACTTTGAAATCTATTTCTTGTTGAGAAAGTTAACTTTATAACTGGATAAGGATGTTTCTCTTTATAAATAAATATGAACAAGCTCTTATGCAATCAGTTCGAAAATATTTTTATTTTATTTTCACACCAAACACTTTCTAAAACAAAAGGGAGCACGAAATAAATGTTTTAACTTCAACGAGGAATACAATTTGATTACTGTTTACAATCGTTATTCAACATAGGTGAATGGTGGGGAAGTGAGAATTAATCCAATTATAATTTTGGAGTTTGAATGAGAAAATCATCAAATCCAATAAAAAAAAGTGATTTTGTTTTCGCCTTTTGAACTGGGTCATGAAAATAATGTTGCCACCCCACTTTGAAATTTGCATAAACTTTCGATTTTCACATGTTTTTCATTTTTAGAGAACAGAAAGTTAAATTCAAAAGTTAAGTAGATAGATTTTCGCCGGTTTTTAATGGAAAAATGTATTTAACAGTTTCGAAATACTCCATACAAATGTCAAAGAGGTGTCGGTCTTCGCTTTACAACTTCTTTGCTAAATAATTTTAGGGTAAATTACAATAATAATTATCTAATTATAAAAAAGTTACAAAATAGTCATTCAATTATTTAATTTTATTTTTTCTGACTAATGGAGGTAGCTTTTAAATTTTACATAATAGCAACTTTAACTCTCAACATTTATACATTAATTCTAAAAAAGTTAATCCTCAACATTTATATATTGTGTAGTTTGATCTTCTTTTTGCAAATTTGCTTTTCTTTATAACCATTTCACCTAAAAAGCTAAAAAAATAAATTTATCAACAAAATTTTATTCAAAATATGCAAAAAATGAAAACATTGATAATAAATTTCATTTTTTCTCAATCTTTTAAAATTAACCCTCAACGTCACAAAGAAAAACAAAACTGCAAAAAAGACCAAATTTCACAATGTATAAATATTGAGTGCAACACCCCTAACTCGTATCCGTCGCCAAAATAAGGTTTCAAAATATTATTGAGTAAACGTAATCTAAATCATTCATTTTCAAATATTTAAAAAAAATCATAATATAATTCATCATTAACATGCATATATCAAGCATTGCTTCAATTCACCATACCATATTATGGCTTCAAACACAAACACATGTTTACATAAATACTAAACCAACATTACATTTATAACCTTATTTACAATCCATCCACAAAATAACTATTATCTAGACAGACTAGGTACATGCCGACACAAAAGATAAACATCACCACATTTAAATCCGGGATCGTTGTTGGATGTTGAATCGGTAATAAAAAAAGAAGTACCTAACCTGCGCACGGAAAACAAAACCATACGCTGAGTAAAACTCAGTGATATTTCTATAATTTGAATATTTAAAGACAAGAGAATACAAAATGAACAATTGAAATATAAACACATATTAATGAATAAGATCACAACTATCATATGTCAACATTTTCACATATTAGTACATCATTTCATACTACATTCAATTTACACATGCTATCATATTTCATTTGATTAACAATGTCCCAATTCACACAATTGCTATATAAATAGCTATTCACATATCAAACCACATTTCATTTAAACAATAGCATTATCCATTCCGTATTCAATTCATGAGTATATAACTCATATATTCCATGTGTTTACAACATATTTCACATTCCATTTTCAATTCACTATATCACTTCCATTTCTCATACCATGTCATTTCAATATCAATTATAGAATTTTAATATTTATTTACCACTATTAACACGACTCGGACTCGGACGGATACACGAATCCAATCAATACACCATTTTGACACCCAATGCCTCATTAGATAAATCCAAAGTAGTAACTGTGCCCAACGCTATATAAATTGACACCAAGTGTCTCATCAGTTAAATTAAAGTAAATTGACACCCGATGCCTTATTGACTCGAAGTCAAATAAATCCTTGACCTCTTCCTATCACATGGCATGCCATCTATATCCGACTCATCCCAATACAGTTAAAAGGATTCCAATTCACTTTACAAATACAACCAATATCCAATTATCATATTTGCACATTATCACGTTTACACATATATATATTCATTTCAATTCATATAACCAATACATTCATAATATATATCACAATTCAATCCATTTCAATCAACTTTAATTCAATTCAATATCAAAGTGTCAAATACTCACCTTAACCACTTACCATATGCATTAAATCAAAATATAACAATTAGTAACTAGGTTCGGTTTATGGAAATACAAACCGTGAATTCCGAGTTATTCGACGTCGATTTTATCCTTCCCCTTTTTAGTCGAGGATTCCGGTATAACGTTAGCTACAGAATTAAAACAATTAAAATTCATTAATACAACACAATTCAATTTCATATTGAATATTTCAATTTTTACTCAATATTTTCCTAAATTTCAATTTAGTCCCTAAATCGAAACTAATTTTTATTCTTTACATTTAATTCTATATTTTCATACAGATTTCACTTTAAAATAAATTTAACTCCCTATTTTCACTTAAACCCCTAAATTTCAAAATTTTCACAATTGAGTCCCTATTACTCAAAATTTACAATTTATTCTACAATTTAATTCTTTTTCATTTCCAACTTAAAATTCTATCAATTTAGTCCCTAATACTAAAACTATCCAACATTAACAACATTTAAAATCTTAACAATTGCTAAAACTTCAACATGGATCGGGTAGCCCTAGGTACCAAGATTCAAAAAATATAAAAATTACAAGAAAAAGAACAAAATTGACTAACCAAATGAACTTTAAACATTAGAAACCCTAAGGCCATGCATTCTCCTTCTTTTCTTCTTTCTTTTTCTTTCTTCTTTTTACTATACTAATTATTATTATTATATAATACATATATACATTTAACTTAATAATTAAGATTTCTTAATATTATAATATATTTTTATAACATATGCCGTCCGCTATACCTATATATAGGTATAATTAATGCATTGGCCCTTTAATTAATTTTTAATCTATAATTCAACTTTTAATTCAAATGTGATTTAGTCCTTATATCTAATTACTTTTAATTCAAGTAAATTCGCTTAATCGAAACCTAATTAACTACACAACTAACTTTGTAAATATTTACAAGTCCGATTTACGGAAACGGAGTCTTGGGAATATACTTTTCGACACCCCTGATTATCGGGTCGTTACATTGAAGGTTAAATTTGTTTAGAATCAAGACTAAATTGACATAATTTATGAATATTGATAGTTAAAGTTACTATTATGCAAATTTTAAAAAAACTACCACCGTTAGCAAACTAATGACCAAAAAGATAACATTAAATAATTGAGTGACTAAAAAAAAATTACTAATAAATAGGTAATTACTAGTATAATTTACCCGTAATTTTAATTATTGAATTGTTTTATTTCTTCAAGAAAATTCAGTCAATTTAAACAGTTGATGCATATTGTGTAGGTTTTAATCAAGAAATTGAATTGAATGATAAGGATCATTATTTTATTTTATTGGTCTTCTTTATCGCATGATAATTAATGGGAATCTAAATTCCCGATTTAAATATGTATTATGTATGTGGGCAGGATCTGCTATTCCAATAAACCAGTACTTTGATAATATATAACTTTCAAATCTTAGAGATAAAAGTTAGAAATTTTTTTTAAGGGAATCGAAATTAAATTATAATTTTTATAATAGTAAAAATATAATTTTATTATTTTAATATTTTATATTTTTATAATTTTTAAAAGATTAAATTAAAATTTTAAAGAACTTAAATGAAAAATTTTCTATTTTTGATTGATTCACTTGAAAGAAGTTGTCAAAAAAAAAAAAAAAAACTTCCCTGGTTAGTTAATGAGAGCTTTAAAGTCGACCACCTACGATCTTTATGCAATGGAATAAACCTAGGAAATGATAGTAGAATAGAGAATATTATTTATGCAAAGTTAAGGTCGTGTTTGGTTGTAGAAACAATTTTATTTTTATCTTTTTATTTGTATTAAAAAACACAAGGCAATATCATTATAGTTTATTTTCTAATTTTCCGTGTTTGAAAATTTTGAAATTTAAACTTACTCTTAAATTAAACAAACATTTCACAACAGTTTTATAGCAGCTTTAAATTTACTATAAATCCTATGGAATAAATAGGCAGTGAATCCTGCTTTCCCATTTTTGAGAAACCAGAACTTGATTAAACTTTATGGAGCCCGGCTCATCTGAATCGGGCTTCAAGGAAATTGGGTCTTTCTTTACAGTCCAGTTAGCATTTTTCTTCTGTTATTTTTCATTATCTTTTAAACATTAAGCCTTCTCATTCTTTCATGTTAAAACCGGCCAAGATTGACCAAGATTATGAAAGCCCCTTTTGTCCTTTAGCCAATTTTGGCTGCAATAACTAATGTAGTTTTCACCAAAAATTTTCTTTGCTCTTTAAACAAAAACCCTTCCATAGCTAAGAAAAAAGCAGTTAAAAATTATAACCCTTCCATGCAAGAAACAATTATTGACAATGGCATTGAGTATCCTGAAAGTCCTGCTTTCTGGGTGTTGATTCAGTTCATGCATGATGAGGTTACCCATTTTCCTTTTCTAATATACTTTTAGCTGTTTTAATGCAATTTGGGTTTTGTATTTTTCATCGTTTATCTCTGTTGTTTGATTGCAACTTAATTGCTAATACTTTATGGGTTGTGAAAATCATCATAAAGTTTTGAACGAATTGATTAACTGCTTGCTTTTTTTTTTTAAATCTTTTCCCGGATGTGATAGATATAAGAATGTGAAATTGCTCATAGTTGTTGACGTGTTAAATTACCCTTCTTTCAAACAAAATGCCAACAATTTAGTGATACAATTTCGTCTCTTGATATTTCAGGGAAAATTTTTATCACCAATTCTATCAGCTGGAAACCATGAAGGGCCCAGTTAGGCCTATTTATATTGTTGGAGCATCGGCATTAATCTCAGGTTTGGAAATAGGGTTTGTAATACATGATATGTTAATGCATGCCAGGTTTCTTGATGGGAATGTTTCTTCTTATCTGGTGAGTGGTCACCCTGATGACTTTTCTAGATCTATGTTTACCCAAACATAGGTGAATGCCAAATACGAGTATGCATATCGTATATGATGAATCTTGTTCCTTAAAGTAGCAAATCATACTAAGCCCCATAAAGTTTAAACTCATTTATCTGGAATTTTAAGCTTTGGACAATGAAGTGGGCACTGAATTCTATGTTTTATGATCACTAACAATGTTTCTAAGTTGTAAGAGCGATTTGTTGCAACTAAAAAGTAAGGAGTATATTGTTTCTAAATTTTATCAATATGAATATGTCAATTGTAGATCCTTTGAGTTGGCATTGTGAGTTGTTTCAAAAAATCACTGCTTGAAATCCTAAATTCCTGGGTTTATTTCAACAAAACTTTGGAAGGTTCATACTAAACATGAAGGAGGAATATTTTAGTAGGGTAGAGCTATCTCTCGTTTAGGGGAGCTTTGTTTCTTTGTCATCAGGAAGGAAGGAAATGCAACAATTTGCCATTACCACCTAGTTTTCTGCTTACCATTAACCGTTGTTAATTCCATATTGATACCAGTGGTCAAGCTTGTTGAGTGCTTTTGAAGTTATGCAATATATTCGAAAGGAGTTATGATCTCAAAGCTACTTTTCATGCGGAGTAGCTGTCTTTCTGCTCATTAACATTCTGATTTTTCACTATTGAATCGTTTCTTTTGAGCACTCTTGTCCAGGTGTTTTGTTAAAGAGCCTGAAGTATTTCAAAAGCTTTTAGCTTTCTAGCTTCATTTAAAAAAAATAAAATCCGCTGTGGATTTCTGAAGTAAACCATAAACATTAGGAAATTGGATTTCTTTTTACATGCAAAATTGAAACACCTTTAATACTAAAGTTCAGAGAGTATTAAGTTTGAAAAAGTAATATGAAATTCAATAACTTAATTTCTTAAGTTTCTCTTCCCAAAAAAACCCCTTAATGTCTCAGGGACCAAAAAAAAAAAAAAAAACCATCTCCATATAGAAATTCAAATAAACAAAGAAAAGTGGATATTAACATCTTTATAGAAACTGATGTCACCTCCATCTACTTTTGTGTAATAAAAGTTAAAATATACGAGATGCATGCCTACATCTTAAATAGAAAAACATGAATGTTAATAATTTGTATTTCCATTTAAGTGTTTTCAAGTTGCTAGTTTTCAGCATGTTATACCAACTGATGATAATATTTCTTCGTGTTTTTCTGCTCCTGATGTAGGACTGCATGATTTATATCAGCATGGTGTATTTGATCTCCTAGGGAAGGTCTTAGGACTGATTCGATGTTATCTAGGTTAAGCAGAGTATTTTGCTAGCCCCTTCATCAATCTTGTTGAAACTCTAGCTGCGCTGAGATTAATTCTTCAACCCATTCCAAGGAACTAGCTGATCGTATACTAGCTTAAGTTGGCTTTGAACCAAATTTAGCTTCCATTGGTTCATTGAGAGTTGTGGGATAGGCTCCTGGATTAACTTGAACTGCTTTTGATCAGTGAGATGTTTAACGAAGAATCTGAGTAATACTATTTTGTCTATTGCAGCTACAATAAATAAGACAACTGTATATGGACTGTTACATTATGATTAGAATAATGGGGCCCAGTTGACAGTTTAAATACTTCTTCAATTTGAACATGTGGCGTGGACATGGTGTATCACCTTATGTGTCAATAAGGTGTAAAGTGGACCCCCAATGCCTGTCAACTTGCCAAGCAGGATTAGATTGGGAGTGCTTTATTGGGTGATAAATTTTGGAAGTTCAATGGCAAAAAATATTACTGTGTTTAATTGCATCATGGTTAGAACCATTATCTTTTGGTTAAATATCATATATTGAGTTGCATATAATCAGTTATGAGTTGGAATTTAGATCCTTCATCGTTTTCAGGATGTGTTTGGAGTCCTTGGTTTGTTTTTCTTAATGTGTTGTATGACCTCCAGGAAAAGGCTTTGCTCTTGATTTATCAGTTACAAATGATCACAAGCTAACCCCACATTTCAAAGTTATCCAAAGACCTTTTGATTGACAACAGTTCAGGTGTTTTCTCACTAAACCAGACAAGATGTAATAAGTGCCAGAAACTCTCAATGCAAGAGGACAAAGCGAATTTCTTGACATTTGTCATTAGGTGTTGTAGGTGTTATCAATGAAACGCTGTGCTAAACTCGTGTTTTCTGACAACACATTTTGTTTGCAACACATTTTGCCTGTTAAATTGTCACTTGAAGGGGGTGCATCTCATGCAAAGACCTTTTCTTCTCACCTTGGATAGAATATTTCCTCCATTTTCAGTTGTGTTCATTTAATTAGCATCAGAAATGGCTTTGTCTATTGTCAAAGGACTGCTTGAACAATATGTGCAATCACTGGTCAATGAGGTTCTTGGTTTCTCTTCCCTTTTTAATTTCTTTTTAGTATCTTTGGTGCCATGAGTGTCCTTTGGATTTAATTTGCTATCTATGCATAGGGCTTTTGGTTAATTTTCCATTTGACCTTGAATCAGATGTCTAAGCATTGTAGGTAAAATTTTGGGGATTATATTAAAAAATTTTGAATTCTTTTATATATTTTTATCCTGTTTGGATTATAGCTTCTATTGTAGTCATGCACTTGCTCAAGTATTTATGGCATTTTTGCATTAACTTACTATTGAATCTGTGTGGTTTTATGGTTTTTCTTCACAGGGAATTATAAATGAACAGTTTTCTCATATTCAACATTTGAAAATGGTTGGAAGAACTGAACATTTTGTCCAGTTGATCAATACGTACTGCCTTGATGTGGAAAGCATCTTAGCACAACTTGCAAGCTCCATGTATTTTTGTTACTAAATTGTTTGAACTCAAGAAATTAATTTTCTTTTATTTGGATTGTCTTAATGGGGCTACATATTTGCAGTGATCTCCCTGAAGTGGATTTTTCTAAGTTGGCTGCTCTTGCTGCAGAAGTAACAGAGAGAAGCTCCCGGTAATGTTGACCTTAATTTGAATCCTGGTTTAGTTCATCTTATAGGATGTTTGCCAGATGAAGAATATTGATTGAAATTTTTGTCTGATGGTGTTTTTCTTTTAAGAGAAAATTGTAGTAGTAAATGAGTTCTTCATTGTATGCTTAAAGTATTAAAACTAATGTTGAACGTGGAATAATGTGTTCCTTGATTAAGAAAAGAGTGCATGTATTTATAGGTGAGGCATGTGTTTTAGGTCTGCAGCGAAGATGCGAGGTATGGCAAAATGCACAACTAACACATTAGTAGAATCACTGCCTATCTGTCCCCTTTGATCTAAAATCATTGCAGATGCAGTGTAAAATGAACAAAAGATGTGGAGCATCTCCGCTGAAATAGGATGTTGATTAAATAGAAGCATCCATATATGCCAAAAATAAAATTCAAAAGGCGACAAGCAAGTATGTATAGCTAGCATGTGTTTTAGGTCTGCAGCGAAGATGCGAGGTATGGCAAAATGGACAACTAACGCATTAGTAGAATCACTGCCTATCTGTCCCCTTTGATCTAAAATCATTGCAGATGCAGTGTAAAATGAACAAAAGATGTGGAGCATCTCCGCTGAAATAGGATGTTGATTAAATAGAAGCATCCATATATGCCAAAAATAAAATTCAAAAGGCGACAAACAAGTATGTATAGCTAGCATGCGTTTTCTTACGTATCAATATACATCATTAGAATTTGCAGTTGGAAGACCAGTTGGCAGAGAGAGACAGGAAAATAATTAAAAGATTGAACGTTTGATCTTGTAAGGATTTGTGATGCTTCATTTTATGCAGCTTTAGCTTTTTTAAGAAAAACATTTATGTCCAAAGTAATATTTACTTTGTCTTGTTTAAATTGAAAGTTAAGGTATGATATTTTTATGTAGTTCAGTTTTAATTTATGCAATCATTATTTACGGATTACTGAGTGGATAATATCCCTTGCCCCCACCAAATGCATTTAAACAGCATTGGTGCTGAGCACGTGAGACTCGCATGTGTGGATCTAATGCAGGCCTGTGAGCAGATGCAGAAGCAGAAGTATGAAACTTTCTTGAATGCGCTTTTTTCACTGATCTTTTTATCTACATGTGCTGCCACGTGAGAAAATGTTGACATGCGTATTCATCAACGCTGCACTATTATCATGCTTTTACTTTTATGGCATAGCTAATCTTTTCATTGAAATAGGTGTTTCTGGTGTTTGATATTATTTGTCCCACATGTATTTATCTGGTCGAGATCATTCAGTCCTTATGCTGTATATTCTGCTTATGTTTTAAGGAATTTACTATTTAAGCATGTGCCATGTGTTTCTATAAATATCCGTATTACAGATTCCTCCTGGCCTTGGACTGGACAAAGACTGAGTTCACTCAAACCCAGAACAAGTTGCAGGTCCTTGTCCAGGTATAAACTCAACTTCAATTCATATGACAGTTGCATTATATGAAATTTTTATGGACATTATAATGAAAATAAACCACACGGAGAGAGTAAGTTCAAATCCAATCAAGCTGGTTACCATTTTAGGCCTTGAATTAGTTTGTGATCACTTCAGTCATTTTGGTAATGCCTTTCTGGTTTTGTTTTCTGAACCGTCATGTCCTGAGGTCCCGGGGCGAGAAGAGTTTAGTCTCTTTATGACAGACCATATGTCATAAATCAGGTTAAGTGTTTAGACATAGTTATCCACAATGAGTAATGTTGAGCGTATCGATCATTAGAAGCTAGCCTTAATTAGTATGCAGAGTTTGCATTTATGGAAATTTATTACTTAGCGCATTGATATCTTATTGTCTTGAATTTGAACTTCATTGAGCATAAATTATGAGGTTATTACATGATACACTTTGCATATGAGATCGATAACAGTAATAATAATTGTATGGTGGTGGTTTGAGGTTGTTAATTATTATTGCCTCGGCTGCATTGAATGCAGATGGAGCGGAGGATCATGAGACTGGAAGCAAAACAAAAAAATTAGTGGATGGTTGCTTGCTGCATATGGAGTAGTATACTTGTAATGAGCCAGCCTATAGAAATTTCGAACAGACCTTGGTGGTTTCGTTGGGAAAGTTTGGGAAAGACAATGTAATAGCAATCGTAATATATATGTTAGCAGGAAACTTGAGGCAGTAGTTTGGAAAGAGAACATTTTTCAGAGTAGTTTGTCTCATACTGCTCTGCTCATCTTGTGATGGTTCCATCCACAACACAGATGAGAAACAGAGCCTACCAACAACTCATGCTATGACTTATGTTTCTCTTCCACTGCCACTCACTGCCCTTATAAATGGATTGGCCCTTAATTCCATTCCATCAAGACTCCGGCTTTCCCCTCGATCAAATTAAGTGTTTTCTAATTCGGCCTGGATGGATAATTTTTTAAATAAGTAACAATATTTTTATTTAATTATAAATAAATATTAATAAAAAGATAATGTTTACCTTTTTTTTAAATTTTTTATGAATAGTACTTCAAATTATATATCATTATTATGTTTGAGATAATAAAAGTTTTAATATTAACTAGAAATTTTATCACAAGCGCGTATAAGCGTAGAAATAACAAATTTATTATTAATACATATAATTGATGGAAGTAATAAAATATGTATAATAAATTTAAAATGTATAAAAAATATTAAAATAAAGTCAGCTGAATGGTGAATTACAAATTTTACTAATTTAGTTCATTTAGGTTATATGTATATTTAAAAAACTGAAAATATTTTTTAATAATATAAATTATTTTAATTATGAAAAAGTAATTTCATAATTTTTTTTGAGTTGATGTTATTATGTTAAAACAAAATGTTTTATAAAGTTCATAATTTGCTTTTCTTTTTCAGTGTGCATATTTCTAGAATTCTAATTAATATTAAAATAATATAAAATTGTATTAGTAAATACATTTTTTAAGGTATGTTGGAGTTTTGAGTTTGGACACGCATTTTTTTTTTGGTTTTACAAGAAATGGCCTCATCCACTGTCTTCACCGGTGTCAGCCTCTTCAAGTCCAAAAACTCCACTAAACTCATCACTTCAACTCGGTTCTCGGACTCCAAGCAACAACTCAGCCCCAATTCAGTGAAATGTTGCTCAAAAACAACCACCGCAACAACGGAGGAGGCGACTGGTCGTCTAGTCACGGTGAAGAACGGGAACGATTCGCTCGAAATATGTCGAGTCCTTAACGGCATGTGGCAGACCAGTGGAGGTTGGGGCAGAATCGACCGAGACGCCGCCGTTGAAGCCATGCTTCGCTACGCTGACGCCGGTCTCTCCACCTTCGACATGGCCGACCACTGTACGCTCAATTTTTTCCGTAGACGTGGCGTTATTTAAGTGGTTTGTTTTATTAATTTCCTGACCACACAACCAAGATAGCTTCTTAAATCCACGTGTCACGTTCTTTCATTTGCCACGTTCCTATGCCTCATGTTTTATATTTTTGGCATACGAATATGGCACTATTGGATGCTTTTTTAGGTGAAAAACAGTTTGAATGGCAGAATTCTTACAGAGTTCTTTAAGCAACTTTACATTGAATTCGGTTAAATGGGAAGCAAAAACTGGGTGTAGTCCAATAAGAAAGTTGACCCCAAATCAAATTCAGTGTGTCATTACTGAAGATAAAAGAAGAAGCATAGTTAAGAATGGAACTGACTCATTGGAAATATGTAGAGTTGTAAATGGGATGTGGCAAACAAGTGGGGGATGGGGTAGAATTGATCGAGACAATGCTGTTGATGCTATGCTTCGATATGCTGATGCTGGACTTACCACTTTTGATATGGCTGATATATGTAATCCCCTTATTGCTTTTTTACTTTTTTGTAAATGAATGCCTTACTTTGAAATATGTAGTATGTGCGCCAGTGTTTGCATATGTTTGTTGGGCGCATTTGTTGCATCTGTTTTGGTTAAGTAGAAAGTTTATAAAGTGGAAATGATTGTTTGAGAAATTAGGATACCCAAGTTTTTAATGGTAAAGATCTTTGCATGAGTCTAGACAAGTTTAGTTGATTGTGGACTTTCTTCTTTTAAGTATTTGAAGCATATAAAAGGTCTATATGTGAATTTTCAATAAGTCAAATTTCATACAGTGTTACGATTTCTTTCGTTGTTAAGCTTCTATGGTTTCACAGACGGGCCTGCAGAAGATCTTTATGGCATCTTTATCAATAGAGTTCGTCGGGAGCGTCCACCAGAATACTTGGAAAAAGTCAGAGGGTGAGTCGTAGCCATATCCATAAGCAGCACAATGTTTATGTTCTTCTGCTAGATTTGGGTTAATAAAAGCTTTCTTGGGCACTAAACTAGTTTACTCTGTGCTATTCTACTTTTTAGGCTACTTAATTTTGTTGGGTTAATAAAAGCTTGTGGACCAAAATAGTTTGGGAAGAGTAATTTGTTTGGTTTTCCTTACCCTGTTGCATTATTCATGCAGTCTCACTAAATGGGTACCTCCACCAGTAAAGATGACAAGTGGCTATGTCAGGGAGAACATTGATGTCTCACGCAAGAGGATGGATGTGCCTTCATTGGATATGCTTCAGTTTCACTGGTACTATTAAGTATCTATCACACTTTCTTTCCACTTAGAGTAATTTGCTGCGGAAATTTAAAACCTCCCTTCAAAACTTGTTAGGATGATGCAAGCTTGATTTTTAATTTCACTGAGAACCATATTTCTTTAAGGGGATAGGGAGTTAGAAGCTTCAAAGTCTCTGTTTGATTTTATATTGTTTGTTCTGATTAGTAATGGCATTAGGTAAAACCTCGCATTATTTGTTACAGAAAATATTATTGACTTCAGCATTGTTGTCTATTAAGGTAGACAGAAATGACTGAAAGTATTTGCTCAATTTACTTTCTTACTGTATCAAATATAAACCTTTTTATAGACTATGTATTGCATTCTAGTGATATTTGCTTCAACTATCATTCAATTCTTAATTATAATGAAGTTTCAACATCAACAATCCTGTATTGATTCTGGAGAATTTTCATATTTGTTTGATAAGGGGGCTCGACTTGTTAATTTCCTTCCTACTGAGTACCGAATGTTTCTTTGTATCTATTTGAAACAGGTGGGATTATTCGAATCCTGGCTACCTTGATGCTCTAAAAAACCTTACTGATCTGAAAGAGGAAGGTTAGAATTCATTTTCTACTATTCTAGTTTTAATTTTGAGTAGCCTGCAATTCTCGATTTAATCAAACTACTACTCTGATCAATGTGCAGGTAAAATTAAAACTGTTGCTTTGACAAATTTTGATACGGAAAGGCTGCAAATAATACTAGAGAATGGAATTCCTGTTGTTAGTAATCAGGTATTTATTTTCGACAAGTAATTAGGTATTAGTTTTATTGCTTTCCTTGGTAATTTATATTGTCTGTGGCATTGCTGATAATATATATGGTGGTTCCTTCAGGTGCAACATTCAATTGTTGACATGCGCCCCCAGCAGAAAATGGCAGAGCTCTGTCAGCTTACAGGAGTCAAACTGATAACGTTTGTCTCTCTCTCTCTCTCTATATATATCCCCTACCCCACACAGACATCTTGTCTGCCTTTAGCTTGGGCGTTGCAGATATAGAACCAGCTAACCAGGATAAATCTTCCAATGACAAGTAGTGAATTTGAGGCCAAATGTGTATACTCAATCAATACGGCATTCTTAGATAATGGCCTAATTTCTTGCTTACACTGATTTTATGTTTATTGATCTCTATTAGATGACTAGGCAATGCTCTACCTTAATAGTTTGATGAGAATTTCAAATGCAGGTATGGAACGGTAATGGGCGGTCTATTATCTGAGAAGTTCCTTGACACAAACTTGACCATTCCCTTTGCTGGCCCTCCGTTAAATACTCCCTCTCTGCAGAAGTACAAAAGGGTACTAACTTTTTCCTTTTTCACATATTTTTAAGAAAGCATTTGAACAAGTTTGTCTTCTATATGTCATTTCTCGTCAAAATTTCATCTTCTATGTAACCAGTTTGCGATTGTTAAAAACACATCGACTCCATTGATAAACATGTATTAGTACTAATATGTCTTTTCAGAGTGAATATATTATATACTCTTTTACCTTTTGCTGGTAGTATTTTAACGTCAATATGGATGTGGCAGATGGTTGATGCTTGGGGAGGATGGAGTTTATTCCAAACTTTGCTTAAGACTCTAAAAACAGTAGCATCTAAGCATGGAGTCACAATCCCAGCTGTTGCTGTTAAATACATACTAGATCAGGTAATTTACATGCAAGGGTTTATTTTTGGTTGGGGTTAGTTTGATGCATTGAAATATGAAAAAGTTTCTGTTTGACTTACAGACAGCAGTAGCAGGATCGATGGTAGGTGTTAGACTTGGTTTGTCAGAACATATCCAAGACACAAATGCCATCTTTTCACTTGTTCTGGATGAGGAGGATGTGAACAGCATACAAGAAGTTACGCAAAGAGGGAAAGATCTGCTTAGAGTGATTGGGGATTGCGGAGACGAGTACCGGCGTGCATGAGAATCACTGCTGCCATTGTGTCTTTTAGACCAAAATTTGTCATGTTCGTGATGTTATTTTTCCCATCTAAGATGTTATATATTTTATATAAATTTTGACATTTTGTGTTATATTAAATTTTGATGTTTCCATGTCAATTCATTTTGTGTTTTTTTTTTCTTTCCAAATCTTGTTCTGGTCATCAGTAAATAATTAGGGTTTCCAGGGTCCCATTCAGATATAATCAAGCAGATATTCAAATATTAACAGAGTAAAGATCATCAACTTTTTATTGCAGTGTTTAGCTGCTAGCGTACATCCCCGTCATTTTATGCGTGGAACCTCAATGTATAATTTATCTTAATTCGATAAATTGAGAACAAATATGTTATTACTTGGTAAGCATATCACACATACTACACAGTAAAACACATTACATAAACTGTACTTTACTACATTTATATTAGAGTACAAATAAATTATACATATTTTTCATTATTCTTTATGCAAATCATTTGTTTAATCCATCAAAATGTATTTCATATTTTAGTATCTTGATCGACAATGATACAAATATCAAAACGGAACTTTGAACTTTATGATGTAATTAAAAAGCATGGTCACTATGGAACCGTTAGCTAAATTTCATTAATAGAGAAAATTGAACCTTATGATATACGCATGATACATTTCATATACAATACATTTTTAATAAACAAATCTAATAATAATATATGTACATTTTCAAAGATTTATGTTAAAAAGAACTCAGGGTTGAGTGCTAGTTGATTTGTAAGATCCATGAAGTACACTCCTGGAGGAGTTGAAACTTTTTACGAATGGCTATGTTCAAGAATATCTGCATTTTGCTGCGAAACTCAGATACATCTTCCTTGCATTTAAAAGAGCCTGCACACCCGCATTGTTCCGCTAAATGTGCTGCTTTCACCTGTCTGCACCTACAGCACACTAGATCCTGTAGATGATACAGTCTTTCTCTTTGTCGTACAATTTGCAAAAGTGCATTCTCCATCACCTCCCGATCATAAGGCTGCCCACACTGGGGGACAGCACAGCACCACTCGTCAGCCAGTAAAGCCGAGTCCCGGCATAAATCCAGGTCTCTACAGTCGTTGCAATAGCTGCCAAAAGATTATGCAAAATCAGCAACAAGTTTCAAAGACGGTAAAATTGATTTTTGCATATTGATAAGGTGTTGGATATCTAAGTCAATATCAGAAGCTTCTCAAGCATGTTCAACACGTAGCCTTAATAAAAATTTCATGGTAAAGACTAAGTGCACATTCTCATTAGGAAGACCAGATGAACCTTCTATCTAAGAAATACAAATTTAACCTTTCTATCCAAAACATTGAACTCAAGCAACTGCCAGTTAACATTAACCGGTAAAAGCAATTAATTAGTCTTTATCTAGATGAGTTTAACCGAATACAAAGACATTTAGCACCAATTTCAATACCTGCAAATCACGTTGGGTAAGATGAAAGAAGGACATGGATCATGAAACTCAGCTTCTGGAGCAAACTCCTTGACATGTACATATTTCAGTAGATTCTTCCTTAATACCTGTATAAAGGACCCATGGACAAAACAATTTCTTATTGTATGACATTATTGATCGAGTTAATTAACACAAATAAAAATTGCAGAAGCCTGCTAACCAGCATGTGCTATTACCAGAACATCGTGCTGAATACTATGGTCAAGGGCCAGAACAGTACAGACATGCTTAATAAACTCCAGTGCAGCATCTCCTTTGTGAGGAACATTATGCACACTCTGTTGACCAACTTTTCCAGATCCGTTCAACCCTTTCATATGAAGCACAATATCACGAACAATCCCTAGAAGTTTTTCTGTGAAGTAGGAGCTAATCTGTAGAGCATGCACACAAGTTAATCTGATTGAGAATCCACAGGCAACAAGTCAAGGTATTAAATAACCTTTAACCACTATATTCCCAATTCCTACCTGCTCTTTGAGATATTGTACGATATGGGCTTCAAAATTCTCAGCAGCTGTAATAGTGATTGACGGAGTGCATAAGCTTCCATCTAGAGAGGATGTTCTATTTGCAGCTTGCTCCTGTGCATATTTCCAGGGAGTATGAAGAAACTCGGAGACAATTAAAACAAAATGATCCTGCCAAAAGTCCAGAAGATAATCAAGTGAAGTACAAAATGCAACTGAGGTTTGTATGATGTCGTTTGACACTGAGAGAAGTAAACTCAATATCTAAGATAGAGGGGAAATGGGTACAGAAGCCAGCATACCTGAATCTTCTCAGGTAAATACTGAGCAATGTTCCAGTTAGAAACAATATCCACTTCTGACTTTTCTTGTGAATTTTCATGAGATTCCGCCAAGATTCCCCCATGGTTATACTATCAAAGGTAAAGCAACATTATCATAGGTTTACATGAACGAGCAGACAGATAAACGTAAATTATCTCAAATTCTCAGCTATTAGTGCAATATGATTGAAAACCACTTGAACCATTTGATTGATAAATTTTTATTCCAGAACTATGGATGGTGATGGGAAAGTAATGTGACACGACTGAAGGCACCATAAATACAGCGATCATGAGCAATGCTAGTTACAGGACACCCATGCCATGGCAGACAACTCCATCACCCAATAGACTTTCACTTTGGAATCAGATTGGTAATTCTCCAATACGTGAAACTCAATGGAGATTTCACACTAATTGGGTTTTGAGACTATCAAGATACTGAAATTTCATTAAGGCTATATTCGCAAGATATAATTTCTGAGGTTGTAGCTCTAATTATATATTATTACAGCGTACAGCAAACCCGTTTGCAGTAATGAAATAACTAAACCATAAGAAGAAATCATACCTGATCCATAAATAACAAGGAATGCCAGAAGTGAATCGGCTCAAGTTCAATCCATTCAAATAGCTCTCTACCAATCCACAGTAAAAATTTAAAATATATAAATATACATAAAATATATAAATATACATACCAAAAATTTAAAAAAAAAAATTGAAAGATCTAGCTGAAGTTTTTAGGAAAACACCAACCTACTCTGCAGAGCTTTCAGCAAGCTATCACAATAAGCTTTAGCTGCTGCTATATCATATTTTCCTGTGTCAATGATAACCTTGGAGAAGTCTGCAAATATAATTGTGGCACCCAATTTGCGGAATTCGGCCAACAGCAAAGCAAACACCTTTTGCATGACCTGCAGATATTAGAAACGAATCAGACATATAAGACCTAAATCACAAACCAGTAAGAATTATTAAAAAAAAAAACCAGATTTTTAATTGTAACAAGCTCAATGCAACTTATCTTAAGGCTAACACAGAAAAAAAGAAACTTATTCATCAGAAAATTGCCTCAAGTTAGTATTGCTTTTGGAAAAAATTTATAAAGCACTTAATCAAGCACAGCGAAATCAAGATCATCACATGAGAGTGACATTTGAGTCCAATTTTCGACCATTAAATATTCTACTGATGAACAAAAAGATTCTCAGTATCCAAATGGTACATACCTTGTGTAGTATGCGGTGAAGAGCTGGATCATGAAGCTTTGACTGAGGACTGTAATATAGAATGAAAAATATATAATCATCCAAAACAAAGGTGAAAGGAAAATGAAAGAAGATAAAGAAACTACCTGCAAAGCCACCGATAAAGATGTTGCAGTATTGCATCAGCAAACACATTTCCAGTGGAAACTGCATCAGCAAGGCACCTCTGTATCAGTTGTTTCATGACTCGAAATGCAGCAGCAGATGCATTAGCTTCATCAAAACCACACTGTTCATTTGCAGAATGCACATCTTGGTCAAATCCTAATAAAGCTCCTCCTTCCATTTCATTGATTTGGTTGCTTTTAAGAAGAGCATCTACAGCCAGGTTATGAATCTGAACACAGACAATAAACTAGCTTATTCACAATCACCTTGGTTAACAACCAGATTATACCACCCTACTAATATAGATAAAAACACACAGTGCAACATATAAGAAAAAAGAAAAGCAGAAGGAAGCAAACAATATAGATATTCTGGACCTTTAGCTCCACGGAAACTTTTCTGTATGCTCCAGGGTATGTGATAACAGGTTGACAGACCTAAATGAAAGTAGGCAAAAAGTAAGTTCACTGAATAAAATTGGCATTCCAGACAATTTAGACGCACTGATATTAACATAATAAATAAGAGGGAGCAACTGTCTGGTTACAAGAGGAATTAAATTTATTCCCAGAGACTGTCAAAATAAACTGCCATATTCATTACAGCACCCAAAAGGAAAAGATTATTAACCTGCTATGCTTAAACATTAGTCAAACTAACCTCATCAGCAAAACATGTATCTTCTTCACCAATGCCTCCTAGGTCAGGAACACCATCATCAGATATCCAGAGTACCTAAAAATCCATATTTGATTTTGTTTCAATGAGAAAACTGCTATGAAAAATGCAAATTACAAATTACAAATGGAAAAGGCTTTGGTTTGCCTAAGGCATCAACCAGTAATCTTGAAACATTTAAACTATCAAGAGCACCCATAGAAAAACCTGTTGCTGATCACGCAAGGCTCTAGAATAGAAGACATCTGCTGTATATAACAGCCAATCAGATTGAAAATTGCCCAACGGTACCTGTCCAAGCAAAATTTAAAAGTTAGCATCCATAGTAACAAGCAAAGATATTTAGGAATAGATAAGGTAGACATGAAGGTAAAAGTATTACATGCGCATATCTTGAGAGAGAGATCCTCTCACTCAACCACTGAGATGATGCAGAACACCGCTGCATTCCAATTTTTGCTGCTGTTTGTTGCCATACAAGAAGCTTTATCGAACAAGAAAATTAAGCAAAAAAATGAGTTTAGACAAACAATGTCACTCCATTAGTAACTGCAAAATAAAATATGTGAATCAAGTATCTATTAAACCACAGCTCAGCTACCTGATAATCATTATCACGAGCATTGGAAGGTATGCTCACACAAGGGAAATCTTCTAGAGCTTGTATACCTGACTTCATCATTTGAGTATTTGGGCATTCAATGACAGCGAGAATAGGTCCTTGATGTTCATGCCTGTCATGCAACATAGGTAAATTGATGCAGGCTTCTGTAAACAAAAGAAATAAGTAAAACCAGACAATGATTGTGCACAAGATGATAACCTCTTAGCTAAACAAGATGAACCTCATTCTATTCACTGGTACTGATCTTTGATACTGAATTTTGTTTCTTTTCTCAGCCCATGACCTAAACAAGCCGCACTTTCACCCTAGTACGTGTTCCTCAGGCTGAGGACATCCCCCAAGAGCAGGGGATTTCGTGACATTTCTAATTGGTTGTCTTGCATTTCTAATAAGTTTTTAATAGTTGCCATGGGAAAGGCTCAACTTAATTAACTCACCATCCTTTTCTCTTTTTGGCAAATATCCTAAAAGTTAACCAGGTAAGATCTATGGGATTATAGAAAATTAGATTTGTAGTTGAATTTTCTTTTAATTTTCAGTTGTCTTTTTCAAACAAAAGAGATTCTAGATTCCCTAACTCCCTAACAAAATCTCAATTTTACCAGATTTAATAATAAATGCTCAAATTCTAAAATATACTTAATAACTTGATGTAACAAAAGGAAGTAAGAGTTCATATCAGGATTCAGGAACCCTAATTCCTGGTATCCCCAGAAATACTTCAGATGTTGCTATTACGATAAAGACAGTTATACACACATATGCATGTATATAAAACCTCTAGGGAAAAAATACTTTAATATACAAAATTGTAATAATTGTTACAAAAATCTTGGATAAAAACATAATTAGTATGAAGTAAAACCTGTGTTCACTTATAGCTCTTTGTAAATTTTTTTCAGCATCCTTGACATGTTCAACATAGTTCACCTGAGATAAGTAAATACAAGAATAACATAAAGATAACAGACAATATAGACAAGAATAAATCAGGAAAGCTACAATAAAGAAATATAAACTTGCCTTGAAAGAAATACCATTACGAGCTGGTGGTTCAATAGACAATGCCTGGCAAGCTTCACGAAAATATTTCTCAAGGATATACGGAGATATACTTTCACTTTCATGGTGAGGATTAACTACCACCACAAACACTGCTCCTGATGAAGAAAAATAAACAGCATATATGGCACGGCCTTCACAAATACTGAAGCAAGAAGCAAGAAGCAAATCAAAATCATCAATGTAGCACTTGCAATTCTTCTTTTTCATGAAAAGACAACATCAAAAACGAAAAGGAAGCTCGAGCCTATTTGATATTGGATTTTTCCTAATTAAAGGTTCAACTATAGACTGTCCAAAATCATAGAATAAAAGAATTTTAAATTGAAAAGTTGGTTGAATTGGCAAACTATCACTCAGAGATGCCTGCCTGCAAAAGTCAGAATATCCACCACATAAAGCATAGACAAAGGGGCAGGTATATTCATGTGCATGAAGAAACAATTGGTTTAGTGCCACTTTGAGAGCATCATTTTTGCAAGTTTTCTCTGTTTAAACAAGTAGGTAGCTTTTAATACAAGGGATAAAATGTTCTGCAAATCGAAATAATAAGGGAAATAGTGATCTGACAAGGTATTGTTTGGCATCAAGATTTATGATATAATGTATATGATCTTGAAATATTTTTACATCTTCTGCTTATACATTATTAGTTTGCAGCCAGATGCTTAAACTTTAGAAAATGGTGAATTTTATGCTTTTGGAATAAGTAGAATTAACAAGGCATGTCATGGTCAAAGTAAAAGTACTAAACCATTAGTACAAATTACTAAAGCAACATTTCAACTTCTTACGGTAAAGCCTCATTCCAAGAAACAAGGAACTGTAATTACCTATGATACAAGTAAAAGAAAGGGATTGCCTGCTCCAGATAAGCACATTCAGTTGTAGTCTTCATATGCAGTTCACTCAGTCTCCAACCATCCTGGGCATTTCGTTTCTTGGCTGTCTTATCTGCTTTACAAACACAACCAAGCTGGAGAATAGCATTAAACTCCAGCGGAATCTTTCTTTCATAAATTCCCTGATCAAAAGACGCATTCTTATCAATTAGAGATTAAGATAATTAATCCATTTAACTAGGCATCCACAAACAAACATACTTAAGATTATAAGAGTACAAATAAAATTCAAGCAACAACAAACTCATTGTTGGTTCAGCCTTATGACATAGGGATAACAAGTTTCAAGGGCAAAAATATTATGATTTACTTTCAATTCTTCTCTCAGATGAAGTTTCAAAGAAGAAAGGTTCACGTACTTTTTTATTTATTGGTTCCATGCAACTGGAAGAACTGACAAACCAACTCATAACCTACATCACTTTTCCATCAGGACTGGAAATTAATTCATAAACAACTTCGTTCACTATGAATCAGAAAAGAAATGGAAGGGAACTATGAAAACTGTTTTAAGAACATCTTTGCCTAACAAAAGGTTTCTTAATAAGTTTTTGTTAAGATAGAAAATCATTATCACACCTTAAGGTCCTTCTGACAAAATCACAATGCTAGACACGCATATAAAATCTTATAATATAATATATTATATATCACTATCCATTGCTAACTAGATTCTTAATAGTAACATACTCATTGATGTTAAGTCAAACTACTCTTCAAGTTTACCATAGCCTAGTTGCGCATGAAAGCATAATGTGTATGAGAATCAACAAGGTCTTTGCAAGGGAAGGAGCAGTATTATCCAAGGAACATAATCATAACCTATCAAAGCCACACAATACATTGGAAGTATTCTACCTATGGACTAAAATAGATTGCATGTTTCATTGGTAGAAACCATTTGGATTTGGCCAACTTTTTCCAGGTATTGTTAATTCTTGTCTATTTTCTGGGAAGGTGGTGTGAGAATAGTGATGCTTAAACAAGACAACAGGCACCTTAAGCTTCCTTTGTAAGCAAGAACATGAAACAATATTAGCTACAACAGATAATATATATTTTAACAAGTTATTGATTGGTTAAAAGGAAACAAATTAAGATAACACAATGAAAAATGGGCTTTTATCACTAAATAAGAAGTTCAAGTACAGCATGAAGTCAAATTCCGCTAACCGAATGAAAACTACCAACTTATTAACAACATAATAAGCTTTATCTAGAAAAAAGTCAAACCATTGATATATCTATATGTGTGCATTGTGTCTCAAAATGATTTATATACAAGGACATAAGGACATAGTATGCTCACCTCAATTTCTGGATCAGCAAGAAGAGCAGCAAGCTTCTTGCTCTCCCTCCTAAACTGATCTTCATCAATTATAACCTATTAAATCCAAATAAAAGAGCAAAAAAAGTAAATCTCAAAACTTTCATAGATGTAAAATAAATAGAGGCAGGATCTAGCATTAAATATGGAAATGCCAAAATACTTGCCTCAAATAGGTTATAGCTCTGCCTTCCATGAGGCAGAATCTTATTTACCCGTCTTCCAGGAAAATTTTCTGATATAGTTGCTTTAGAGTTTAAATAGAACACTCTTGGAACAGTTATAGGAACCTTAAGCATAATTCCTTCAACAACAACCCAAGCAAAAAATTGACCATTCTGTGAACCTGGAACTAGCTGCATAATCTGAAACATAAAAGAAGATAAAGTGATCAAGTGCATTCCAGCCACATTTTCGCCATGAAAGAAAACTAAACTACCTGCCAATAGGAATTTGTTAGAGATACTTCATGTCTTCTAAAATATGAACCAACACCAGTTCTTCCAGAGGCATCTTTATGGTTTTCCATGGCACCCAGCATTTCAGAATTGTGACTGACGTGATGTGGTGTCCTTAGATTTCTCAACCTACCAAAGAAAATGACATTTTAAAAAACATATGACATTAAAACATTTTTTGATACATAAACTAGAATCACCACAAGCCCGAACGAAAGAAAACTAAAACTAGGGTGTGTGCTTGAGAGTTATTCAACAAGATTGCATTAAAAAAGTTTGGTCTGTAACATCCAACCGACAACTAGAATTATGAATTTGCTTAAATTAAACACATCAAAAAACAATGATGTACCTTTCCATATACATTATCAGAGAAAAATGTGTTACTAAATGAAAGTTTTGGTTAAACTATAGAATTCAGCCCTTATAGATAGAAGAAGCAGCAAGCATGCATCTACATTGCACCGACTTTGAATTAGAAAAGTTTTAGTTAGTATCTGAAAAAAAGTCTCTTTTAATGGAAGTGCATAATAAGAAAAGATGTGTGATGTAACCATTATACGTATGAACTATTTCCTCCAATAAATACCAATTGCACACAGGAGCTCTATAGAATTATTAACATAAACCATATCCATAAGCAACAACAAAACTACCTTTGCCTCTTCCTCCTTTCCAGATTATCCTTCCATTTCCTCTTCTTCAGTTCAAGCCATCCTTGATAGTCAACATCTCTGTCAATATTTTCGGTGGATTGAACATTTGCCTGCAATATTGACGACAAATTTTGCTCACTTCCTCTATGATCAGTTTGATGTTGCATAGTATTGCCTTGGACGGCTACCTCGATTGGACCTTGATCCTTATTCACTTCATAACTACGAACAATTGGTACAGGTCCTTTCTTAGAACCCCTTTTGTTTTGGAAGTCTTCTAGATCTCCAACCACATCTGTGGTGAGAACAGCATCATTTGCCTTTTTCACTGTATCATTTCTAACTGATGAGCCAAAGATATCAACCAATTTTCTTTGACGGAATTTATCCTCCTTCTCACGAACCCTTTTATGAAGCCAATCAGGATGAGCGACCCTTGGGACAGGATTTGTAACCTAACAAATCCAACTAATTTTAGCAGGTGACAAAAGGAGAGATTATTATGATAAGTGATGTTAAACAAACAATGGAACCTTTTGCATTGCGGCAGGTATAGTGATAATTTTCTGAATTGCCGAGCTAAGCCGTTGCTTGTAATACAACCAATCAACAATAGAACGTATGCCAACATCTGAAGAAGTTTTGCACCACTTGCGTAGATAGAACTTCATTATTTCTGATTAGAAGCAGTTAGGTTATTCCATTTATTATACTAAAAAGAGAAAAAACCAATTGAAGTTAAAAATAACAGAACTAACCAGGATCAGTTTCAAATATTGCAACAGGAATAGCACGTTCACTAACAGGTGTACCCTGCTCACATTACAATTATGAAATCTTCAAAACATAACATTCCAGGGAAAAAGAAAAAAATTGAAATGCCAAGTGCATGGTGTTGACTATTTCCAAGACAGTTGAAGACCTAAGAGGAAGAATGTCAGAAGAAAATGTCAGACCACCTACATCTTTATAAACTAGTTGCATGTACGTGAATTCCTTAATGGAAGTCAGAACTGAATTAGTTGAGTATTTGGATCAATATGGCTTCTGAAAGATTGCTCCAAGCTTTCTAGAATAGGAGAAAATGAAAAGTATCTCAACAATTTTGCAGTAATATTGGTTTATGGTTGGTTTTTCATGGAAAAGCAGCTACCGATAAGACTTTCAAATACAAGGTAAGAGCCTGCTTGGTTAGCATGAACGTTTGAAACTTTTGGCTGGTATGAAACAAGAATTCTCATGATATGGCAGCATCAAGAAAAAAAAAAAAAAAAAGGCATCCAAGTAACGACTCTCTTCTTATATTCCTGTGTTTCTTTCAACATTGTAAACCAGCTCCGATTGTTCCTCCACTTCCAAATTAAGCATGATCATATGGTTGAAGTTTTGACATTGGTAGTTTTACAGAATTATATAGATTAAATACACAAGAAAAGATTCATCACATTATCAAATATTAAATAATAGAACTTACTCTTGGTTCACATGCCACTATATACTGGCAGTGCAGTCCTTTATCTTTAACCATAGCATCACCAAGAAAATCAGCAAGACGCCTTGCTGTGGTCACTGCACATGACTTTTGTTCACCATAATCTGCTAAAGACTTGCTCATTGTGCTAGATTCCGATATGTAATCCAATAACTCACTATCCGCAATATCCTTTCCTTGACTCTGTGAGATAACAAAAAGAAAATATTTTAGATAAAACAAGTTGCTTGGTCCACATTAAATTTATATATATATAAATTACACAGGTAAAGAGCACAAAAATGATGATGGAAGACCAAATTTTAGGAGCTTAATTTCATACATCAAGAAGATCAAGCCAGCGGTTTGCAACAACAGCGACAGCTGAGTAGCATTCCTCCAAGGTGGATCCATTAAGGAACTTATCAAAAAGCTCTGCCTGCAAAAGAGAAAGTATTTCATGTCTAGAAAATGCCAAATGTGGAGGAGAGAAGTCCTAATCCTGAAATATGAAAATTGCGGTACATACAATAATAACATAACGCAAACAGTTGAAGAACGAAAACAATTTAACTTTGTTCCTTGTTGGGAATGTATTGAAGCTAAACAAACAATGGAAGACAACTTTTATCGAGTTTTCTAAGACCTAAAGCATTCAAATACAAAGAACCGAAAATTCTCTTTTATCATAAGCTGATTACAGAAATCACATAGAATTGTCTTTAACAATATGTGCACACACATATGCCACGCACTGCACCAAAAATTAATGTAATATGATGGAGCGCAAGAACTAAATATCTAAAAATCATAACCCCAAAGGTCAACGCATTAGCTTTGTTATATTGGCAAAAACCATCTCAAGATGCACACTGTAAACAGGGTATATCGAAGAGAGTGGGTACCTGGAAAACTTTGATGAGTTTCAGCTCACCTCTACGCTTTATCTCAAAACCTTTCAGTTCCGCAAGGGTTCCATCATCATTAAAAACAGCATATCTTTTCTTGATTAATATTCCTTCTTCCTTAGACGCAGGTAAAATCATTGCCTAAATCCCATAACCAATTTAAGCCCTCAAAAAAGGAATGTGAAATTTAACATTCAATAACAACTTAGTTTTCAGTATTACCTTGTATGGGCCATCTACTTCAAATTCAATTGAGCATTCACTATGAGTTGTGTATGTTTTATTGACAGGATTCTCAAGTGTCTGTCAAAAAACGTAGATTAGAAAGTTGAACAAAAACAAGTCTTTCAAAATACCAAAACTTCCAAAAGAAATTATCAAATGCATTTGCAAGAAAACAATTTGAACATAGATTAGAACAAAGTTTCATGAAAACCTGGTACTGATCATTTGTATTATTTCTTGCCACATCAACATTAAGCATAACACATGGATAAGAGATAGTCAGCTTCTTCTTCAAGTCACTGACAAACATATTGTACAGATTATCAGAATCTTTAAATAAATCATGAAAAAAAAGCAACATATTCTCTCCAAATATGAAATCTAGAATCATATTTCGTTTCAACTTTAAATACAATGAAAAAGTATTCAGAAATCAGTCACAGGTCCCAACTTCAGAGCACATATGCAAATAGGTCATGAATATAGCTTACTTAGTTTTAAAAGTAAAATTTTCTGGAAAAGACCCAGGAAGCGCACACCAGATACCATCTGTGTCTAATTCAAGTGGTTTCCCAATTTTTTCAACAAGTAAGCGAGCATTCTGAATGATTTTAGCACCAGTATATGTAACTACACCAGCCATTTCCATTGAGTACCATCTCGCACCTCTGCAGCAGACATATTTAGAACATTACTCTAAGCATGAAAGATATGTTCTATTTTTTTATACTAAAAAAGGAAGATATCTACAGAACAAGTAGACAACCAAGTTCAAATTGTGGGAATTTAGAAGTAAATACAAGCTTTGAAGCCTAAAAATAAAGAAAAGAAAGTGAAGTCACAACTTACTTGCGCATGACATATCCGTAGAATGAGTTCAGAATACACTTATGGGCAAGTTGTAAGGAATCATAAAGCACTACCATGTCCTGAAAAATATTAAGAAGAAAAGGAAAAACCATAAGAAGTTTATTTGATTATTGCGAGTCGACTATAATGGTAGACAAAATGAAGAACATTTAGCATACTTGTGCTTCTTGGATCTTCATAGAGTTTCCACCAGCCTTGGCTTCAGACAGCTTCCCTTTCCAAACTTTATTCAGTCCTTTGTATTCATACCTTCTATCTCGAAAGCTTGAATAAGGTTAAAGAAAATTTGATTTAGTAAGAAACCAATTTACTCAAGGTCACTTTAATAACTCAACTTCTTGTCATTAGAAGAACATCTGAATAATAATCACAGATGCTCTTTTACAGCAATTATAATCCATCCATGATGAGAAGCACTATATATCGACAGGAAATAAAATAAAGCACTATATATCAACATAGATTATGCTACTAACAAAATAGAAATGATTATTTAGTGGTAGAATTTAGCATATCAAATGTAAGACAGGAAATATAATAGCTTACCTGCGAACTGTGTCAACGTAAAAAGGGTTTTCACGCATACAGATCCCTGCTTCTCGAAGTTCAGTGATTGGCTTGTCCAATACCCGTCTGTAAACCTATAGAAGATACCAAATCCCATTATGTGAACTATTACTCAAGCAAACATGCTTACTAAAAACAACCCTTATCTTACCTTCTGACAGTATTTCTTCAATCGGTCTTTCAGCCTGGACTGCTGCTCCAGTTTAGGCAGGTCAAGAAAAGATTTTGACAACTGATTATCAGTACCATCAAAAAATTCAGACTCGATTTGCTTCTTCAGGTGGTAATAATCACTGAAAACATTGAGAACGGTGTTCATGTACAGATGTCAGTTAAACTTTGGTAATTGTACAAAGAGAAAGCCACAAAGTAAGAGAAGCAAACCTTTTCTTTGCCATGAATATCTCCCCACGCCAGACCCATTCAAGTTTCCGGAGGCAAGTCTTGTCCGGATGATTGAAATCACATGCAGTACAGACCTCATCTGTAACTATTGATGGTGGCTGGAATTCAAAAAGAAACACCTCATTGCTTGTTAGTTAACAAGAAACTTCTAAAGGATAAAGATACTTAAATGAAATGAGAACACTGTCAGATCAGAAGCACCTAGTATTAAAAAAATGACTTGTGTAAGCACACAGTGTTTAGTTCAAACATTAAAGACTGTAGATCAGCATGTTTTTGCTATCTATATTCTAATGTCATGCCACCAAATAGCTCATAGGTATGCACTAGTCAATTATTTTCGTGCTACCAAAATTGAAACTCAGTAACAAGTAATCCTTGAAATTAATCAAAATCATTGACATTGTAATCACAATGCACCAAAACCAATTTATCAGTAGCAAACCTGAAGCCTGTTTGTCAAAATAATATTCGGGTACATTGCAGCAACGTCTAAATGATAAATGAGAGGGCATTCTTCACGGATGGGTTCATCTCGTAACTTCACAAGCTGCATCAAAAGAAATAATAGATAAATAAAATTTTCTTACTCAAATGATATGATAAGTATAAATTGCAAGCCTTAAAATCATCAGAAAAAACTTAGAAAAGAAGCCAATGCATCTATAATGAGAAGAGTGAATGCTTGGATAGAAGTATATAAAAAAATCAGTTTACCAAATTTGACAGCATGCATGATTATAAATAAAAAGATGACCTTGAAAATACATGCAAGTTAACTTCAAAGAAACAGCAAGGAAGAATAATTTTAAGCAAATAAGTTGGAAATTGCAGCACAAGTATCAAGGCAGCAATCAGAGACATGGACATCAAGCTCAACCAACAAAATATCTTCACCTTTTCCATTATTTCATTCTTTACTTCTTCGTAGTTCAAGACTGATTCCAAGTCCATCTTCCCCTCAACTCTAATAGCATACTGTAGATCTCGGTCAAGATTACTGATCAGTTGCTGGATTCAAAGTAGCAAATGTTAGCCAATAAAGTTAATAAAGTTTACATCTCAGGTACTAAGAATCCATGCACTCGAGGAAATGGTGCAGATTATGTTAGTGCATCCACACTAAGATTTTCCAAAAGATAACATAATGCACACCAACTCAAGCACATGGCATCAAAGGTAGAAACAAGCACTTCTTTCAAACAGAAGATGGGCAACAATGTTTGTTTTCACCTATATGAGGTATGTCTTACCCATTTTGAATTTCAAGTTTCAACACAAATCATTTATTGAAAACTTCTGTCAAACACAAATATGAACATTAAGAAAAACAAACAGGTCTCGATGGTTTTCGCCCCAATCTTTATTCGGTTAGATGATGGTAAACCAATAATGCTTTGAACAAAAAAAAAAAAAAAAAAAGAACCATGATATATCAACATTATTTTCCACCAGATTTCATGATGTATCAAGGACGCAACAGTTTGGTTAAAAATATTAAAAGAAATGCATTCTCTGTGTTCTTATAACTTCCAACAATTTCAAGTCTATGAGTTTCCATTATTATTTTACAGGTATAATGTAAAATCTAATTGCATAACCTTAACCTAAATAGACTGACATAGCAAATATTCAACTACAGAACAACTCTGGCCAGCAAAAAGAAAAACCATAGCAGCCACTCAGTAGTTCATAACAATAATCTGTTGAATATATTAAAATGAGTGATACAATCTGCCAATACCTAAAGCGGTATTTGATTGTTGAAGGTAGCAAAATGAACACATATTAGATGCCATATAGACTTAATGTGTAGATGAATAAAGACGACTTCTGCCAAGCCATTGTACTAGAGAGCCAGAAAAATCTTAGCATAAACCTGTCAAGCCTGTCCCTATACTATATACAACTAATTCAAAGGTACTATGGTTGACAATAGAAGAATAGAAGACCCTTGAAAACAACATACCTCATAGCCAGATGGGTTAAGCTTAAAGCTAGTTGGAAGATCAGATCTGAAAACACCACTTTCAAGGCATTCCACATGGCCACCTATATAGGTCTCACTCTCAAGAAGGTGATTCTTATAGAACTTCTCAGCATCCGATTGGTGTTTGTTAGGGCAGATAACATTTGCCTTGTAGGCCTGTGAAAATGCAATATCATATTAAAATTTTGAAAAAAAAAAATAAAAACAATTTTGTTCAGTGAAGAAGCAACAAAGTTCAGTTAAACTGTTCACTAAAACTACCTGAACCATCAGAAGCATTTCGCAAAGTGTCCCACTTCCTTTGCGCAAAACCTCATCAGGTGACATGGGAATAATAGTTGCCAGAGAGAAAATAAAGGGATGAACATAGGTCATATACAAGTAATAAGTTGCAACAGCATCAGAAACAGAATAGGAGGCCATCATCTGTCATAATATTGCCAGCAATCCAAACAGAAATTGAGTGAGAAAAGCTCTAGAAAGACATGCAGGTTAGGCAAAATTCTGTGCCTTAAAGATGTTTGCTAAAAGCTTGATGAATGACAGGACATATCATTAATATCAATATCATATATTACTAGACCCACATCATAGCAATTCGCAAGAACTAATCATATTCATAAATTCACTCATCCTGAAGTAGCAAGCAGATAAATGCATATCTGTAAGTACTCCTATTCTACTCTTCAACAATTCCTGCATCACTTCTAAACCATCTTCACTTGTATAAACCAAAACAAGAAAGAAAACAGATTCATTTTTTAGCCAGTTATACCTGGGGCTTTTCCTTTGCAAATCGAACCATATCCTCTGGATTCACCTCTAGTGGATCATAACCCAGCTTTGCCTTCGTAACAGCCTAACATATTAACACAAGAAACTTAACCATCTCAAGTGTCATGAAACATATAAGATCAGTTTAATTGCAAATAAAAAATCATTCTACCTAAATTTAACTTTAGAATGACTAATAAATATATATTTCATTGCTCAAAGTACAAAAAATTCTGGAGCTTTAATGCTTTTGGCATTCCTTAGAACATAAATATTTAGTTGATTACTTCTACCCAACAAAACTAAACACAATGCAATTTGTTTCAGAAAATCATGGTATTTCTTCACATGACTGAGAAATATTAATTTTCTCCTGCAAATTAATTACCCAACTGCCTTAAATGTGAAACATAACTCTAATTTCAGGACTGAATGTATGATGTGAAAGTTTAAGCACTAATAGTTATGCATACAATTAAATTCATTGTATTTAGAAAATAATGTGGTCAAAACCTGGACATGCTCCGACAACATTGTAGCATTACCCGTATCTCTCACCAAGGCATGGACATTAAGTAGCTCATAATTATTGGTTGAATAAATAAAATAGCACTATCGGTACGAGGCAGCATGTTTCTATATTAGCCATTTTATTCCTTGAGAAAACTAGTGAGGATGTCATTATTAATACAGAGACATAGATATAAGTACCTTCAGTTCAACAAAAAGAATTATTACAGAATACAAACTAAATATAACAAACAAAATAACTCAGTTTGCGTGTATGCACCTTGAGGCCATGGCTCCCCTGAGGAAGATAACTATCACGTTTGACCCAAGCAAAACAATCCAAATGACAAGCAAATTTGGCTCGACATTCCCCCTGATTTTCATCACATCGAAACCCTATTTCCTGCCAAATCACCAAAAAAGAGTGACAAATAAAGCACAATTCTTTAATGGAGTAAATGAACTGAAGTTGAGAATACATACATCACTCATTCTAAATCCATGATAAGCAGCTCTTTTTTCTATGAATGGCCAGTCAAAATAATCACCATTGTATGTAACAAAAATACCAGGCTTGACATCTTGCATGTGGGTAAACCACAGCCGTAGAAGTTCTATCTGCAAGGAACATCAAAATAAATAGTTAAGGAAAATCAGTATCAGCATCATGCAGCCCCCATCAGAAGAATGTGTATGCAACTTCTGCTACCTCATTTTTCACATTTGTGACTTTGAAAAATCCTTGAAATTCTGGTTTAGGAGTATACTCTAAGCCCTCTATGTCTTGCCCTACACACTGCAGACAAGTGAAAAATCAGGTACTAAGTTGAAAGGAAAAGCTTGGTTAGAATACTATTTCTGGAAACACATTTAGTGTGGTTTCAATTATGGGAAAATAGATAACAAACTGGAAACTGCAAAACTACGCAACGGCAGAAGATGACTAACAGAAACACATACAATTAACCATAAATTATTGATGAATACAAACAACTAAATAGTACATATTACAAACATGACTCAGGAAACCTTTGGGGCCAAATACAGATACAAATGAATCACAATCTTTGAATAAATGAATGAAGTAATAAAAATACATCATATATACCTCTCTGTTAATAATCAAGTAACCTTGTCCGTCAACCATGTATGATATCATCATTATTGAATCATACTCGGCATCTGGAAATTTCAAAGGAAGCTTTGTCGTCTCAATATCAAATGCACAGACACGCACTTCAGCACGTTGCAAAAGATCAGTTCTCTTCTCTAGCATGACTCCAGTACTAGAAACACTTACATCGTACCACTGGCCACATCTCACATCTGTGCTCCATCAAGTCCTCAGAGTTAGAAAAGTCAAGTGCAATACAACTATGGAAATAATAACAAGTTACAAGATCTGAAGAATAAAGGAAGAAATTACCATTGTCAATGGCAAAACGAACATGGTAAGGAACATCATATTCACGGAGATCAACTAGAAGATCTAAAAGATCTAGTAGCCTTTGTTCTCTGCAAGATAAGCCAGATTATGCTCAGAACACACATGGAATTACCATCTAATAAGTACTTGACGAATGGAATTCAAACTATGAACTGCCGAAAGAAAGATAGGTACTATTCTATTAATGAATAGACCTGCACTAAAAGCCAAGCTGAACTTGCCAAAGGACCATAGAACCTTACCTATTCCCCATTAATATCGACTCGTATGCTTCAGCAGCATCAAATTTTGTCCGGTTTCTTTCAACAACATGCACTAGATCTCTCTTCACATCCATCAATTGTTGAACAGTATCAAAAGATATTTTTAAATAACGTTTGTGTAGACCAGACAAATGGTTTTTCTGTCCATAAGCATATGAAGCAATCAGAACTGTTTGTTTGGAGAAACACAAATGTAATGAAAGCTATCCAAATCAACCATGAATAACCATGATGATTCACAAAATATTTAGCAATTCCAATAACCAGATAAGATACATTAATATAAGCAGCTAGAAAAAGTATATTGAGGTACCAATATGTCAATTATATGAATAAATGAATTCAAATTATGGGAAAGTATTAAACAATATAATAGCAATGTGCTTGCACCAGATAAAAGCCACAAATTACGTCAGTACAACATAATTCAAAAAGGTGAAAATTTGAGGAGAGCAATCGAAAAGGGCAGGGCATCTAATTCTTCCATCATTAACTCTACCCAAAACTAGAACAATAAATGAGATAACCAAATCAGATTAACCAACAAAGAAATCAAAATATAACAAAACCAAATGCTCTCTTTAGCAAATCCACTGCTCAGACAACATTATATTTTGATATTAAGGACTAGTTTTAATTATGAAGCCAACATTATAACAGGCGATAAAGTAGCTCACAAGATCAAGATCTTCCCTCTCCACAATTTCAATCCCTGCAATTTGAGTTTCATAACGTCGTCTCAAATAGGCTTCCACATCCATTTCTGCTTTGTTCTGTCATAACACAATCACTCATCATTATCATCAAAGAATTAGCATCAACTTAATAGTTCATGGAAAAACAACATTAGAAAGAGAATAAACATATATAGAAAATGTACCTTTGCAGCTGCGTAAAAGTAAGGACGGAATTTGAACTTTGACTTAAAACAAGAACCATCCTAAATTTCAATTTAAAATTAAAAAAATGAATAATTTCCCAAAACAGAACCAATTTTCAAAATGAATTTCACCAACGAACGAGAACTTTAATTTTTACCTGAGAAACAAAGTAAAGATCGACGCAACTATATACTTTTCCTGCATCCGAATCCTCCAAAGATGACTGCAATTTAAAATAATGAGATCCTTTTTTGTATAAGTAATAGTGAGAAATGTTAATCTCATTTGATTCAATTGCTGAATACGATGAAGAGGTCGAACTACCGAAGCGAAAGTAAGTAACCATCCGAGACGTTTTTCGCCTTCAGTGAAGAGATCAAAGCCAAGCTTGGACTCGAGCTCCTCTTCTGCGCTGCGGATCAGCTTCTGCTTCTTCGATCTCCAAAGGTCTCGCCGGTCCAGCCGTCGGTTATCTCCGCCATTCATTTCGCGCGGTGGTGTTTTCAATTGCTCTAGGAACCTATTACTAGTTAGTGAATAAAGAGGATTTTTATTTATTATTATTATTTCAAGACGAGAAAAACCTCAGGCAGTGAAGGGGGGAGGGAGGGATAAAGCGTTTTCCCGCGCTTTTGTTGTGAGGAACTAAATGACCCAAATGTCCTTGATATATGGGCTTCGGCCCGTGTATCCTTTTAGGGCCTCTTGTCCTTTTGACATTGGGCATTTTGCTTACTAGGAAAAGAAAATACTAATTCCAAATGAACGGCCACGATTGAAATTAAACGGTCCTCACCAAAAACCAAAAAAAAAACCCTGGCAACGTCGACAGACACTTGTCAATATATATTCATTTTTTTCTGAAAGCCCAAGCGTTTTTCCTCCGCGGCTCCTTCTCGCTCTCTAGGGTTTTCTTGGTCAAGTAAAAAAAATGAAGGTGGTCGCTGCCTACTTGCTTGCCGTCTTGGGAGGGATCCTTTCCCCTTCTGCCGATGATTTGAAGGATATTCTCGGATCTGGTCATTTTTCTACTCATTTGTTTTCTCCATTTACTATATTTTGAACTCTATCTTTGATCCAATGATGTTCACTTCGTTTATCTATGTTTAGTTGAGCTATGGTTTGTTAATTTGCTGTTCTTATATTCGTTGGATTTGAATCGAATTTAGTGAAATCTACGTAAGGAATTTTTTTTATTATATCAAAATATATTATTTGCAAATAGTGAATATTAGCGAAATGGCATGGAACTGTTATGGAAGTAATATCCAAATGAAATTGAGGAATTGGAATTAGATTCTAGTGGACTTCTTATGTCTGGAAAACTTGAACTGTAAATTTTGGTGTTTTATTTCATTTTCTATCTAAATTGTCAGAATGAAATACATATACTGCTCATAAATTAGGTAAGATGCAATATGATTGTGTACTTAAACTGTATAAAAACATGATCACGAAATAGGCGTCCAATTAATTTATGAATTTGGAAAAATCAACTATGAATGATACGTTTCCATGTGCTGTATTATGCAATTTTATACAATTTTGCAAAATCCAAATTCTCGCAAACTAGCATCTAGACAGTATTGACTTATTTTTCTTTTATCATGTATGTTATAGTTGGAGCTGAGGCTGATGATGATAGGATAGAGTTGCTATTGTCCGAAGTCAAAGGCAAAGATATCACCGAGCTAATTGCATCTGGAAGGGAGAAGTTGGCTTCAGTCCCTTCATGTGGGGGTGCTGTTGCTGCTGCTGCTCCTACTCCTACTGCTGGTGGCGGTGGTGCCAGTGCTGCACCAGCTGCTGAGGCCAAGAAAGAGGAGAAGGTCGAAGAGAAGGAAGAGTCCGATGATGTAATGATTGTTTGCTAAAGTTTTACCTTGTATATAATTCTTTATTGATGTGTTCTTCGCTGACATAATTTTCATTTTTCAGGATATGGGTTTCAGCCTCTTCGATTAAGCCAAGTAATGCAAATGTCAAGGTTTTTCTTATGCAGTTAGTGCTTCTATTTCAAGCGGTATATGATTTTGTACGTTTGTTACTCTCTGGTCGAAAGTTGTTTTTTTATCATCTTTTAGGTTCAGTTTTCTTTGGAAAATGTAGTTAAAGATAATCCATTCAAGTTGTAACTTTAATTTTGGATTAAAACAAATTATTATCTATGTTTTATGTGTTTGGATATGAAGTTCAGATACAGGCTTTACTTAATTCTTTTAAGTTATAGCCGAATTATGGTTATGTGTTTAAAGGACTCCCAGTGACTTGGTTTACGGATAAGAAAGATCAATACTCGCATGGAAATAGCGAAAGCAGTATGATCCTTTAGACCAATGAAATCTCCAAGGCCAGATGGACTCCACCCATTTGGAAGTCTAAATTACTCGAAGGTATCATTGAAACACTATTGTGCTTATCCGAAAAATGCAAGAACCTGAATCAATTAAAATCTTCAGATCCATTAGCTTGGGCAACGCTACTTGTAAAATTATTACCAAGCTAATGGTCAGCAGGATTAGATGTTTCCTTGAGAAACTGATATCGCCTTTATAATGGAGCTTTGTTCAATGTGCTTGGGTGACATGGTTATAAAAATTGATGTGAAAAAAGGGAAACTGTTAGAAAATCCAAATAAATGGGAGGACTGGGCATTAGAGCTTCAAAGCCTAAGAACGAAGCCTTTATCCTCAAACTTGAATGTCGGCTCATTAATGAAAGCCACAAGTCGGGGCGAAAATTGAGTAGCCATCTTGAGAAAGGTTTATGGTCGGGGATGGCTCAATGGTCAAATTTTGGATGGATAAGTAGTCGAGGAAAGGACCGCGGAAAGCTCTGATCCAAGGGGTTGAGACCTGAGTTCAATCAACTTAGTAGACGTAGTGAAGCCTATGTCGCCAGGTTTGAGAAGCAGTCATCAAGGGAGAGGGAGTCGGAATGAAGGGATTTGGAAGAGGAGCCATGAGCGGGAGGAGTGAGAGAGGAAGAATCAGAGTTGGAGGCAGAGCCCGAACTAGCATTGCGATTTATGGTGGTGTTGGAAGTGGAGGTGAAGCTTGGGCTTCTGAAATTATCAATCAAGTCTTCGAGGCACGAAGATAAAAGAGAGGAAGAAGTGTATTTGATATTCGAAGGGCTGATGGGTTGAATTTGGACTTATTAAAAAAGGACCTAAACAATTGGTTAGGTCTTGATATTTAGCTTCCTCTTACTACGAGGTGTTCCTTAAAACTTTATATAGAGTGTTCGCTATTAAAAATCAAGTCAACACAAGTTTAATACCTTGTTATTTGTCACTAAAATAAATTGTATATTTAGAAAATAAAAAGAAAATAACATTATCCTTCCTGTAAAATTTTTTTTAAAAAAAGCATTATTGCATCCGGAAAATAATAAACAAACAGATTATCTAGAAAAGGATTATTAATTATATTGATGCTGAATTTAGTAATTTATGTTCTGAATTCTGCACTCAGTGAGCTTAGTTGTGTAAGTAGCACCATATTTTTTTCCAGTCTGAACTTAATTAAGAATAGGATCTCAAGTCGGTCCAAACCTACATTTGACATACAAAATAAACTCAAAAATTTTCTTATTTTGCATAGAAATGAAACCTATATACAATAAGTACAAATATACCGAAAGGAAATAATAAGAAGTGTGAATTGGAAAGCAAGAATATATGGTGCTTTGATTTGATATGCCGCTCATCTTACCATCATCAGGAATATTTTCCCAGCATTTTATAGCAAAACGGCACATGCATGATAAGCGATTGGATTTAACGTTTGCAAATGAAAATAAAAGTACGACAACTAATCGGGTTTAACGTTTTCATTTATATGGGTGTCATGCGACATGGAATTTTCTCTTTCTAAAGTTCAGAAATGGTGGTGAAGTTTATGGAAAAAAAAAAAGGAAGAGTAATAAGCAATTAATAACTTGATGAAAACTCCACATAAATTACTTGGAATTATTTGTTTGTCCAACAATTATAGTTTCCAAACATAATATGGATCACTCGCTGGATTCAACTTCAGCTTCAGTTACCCATAGCTAGCTTTGTTTTTCTTCTTTGTTATATTGTTTCATCGTTTTTTCTCTCTTTGTGACCTTTTTAAAAAAGGGGTATTATGAATGATTCGAAACCACCCTTTCGAAGAAATTGCCGCCCATTCAAACAATTATTAATTAGCTTCATCAGTCAAAGTTCATTAATAGTTAAACATTTTTTTTACCTACCAAACACGTAAAAGCAATAAAAAATTTGTTCTTTTTTTTTTTTTAACTCTTTCACATCTTCGTATACTGCTTTTGATTCAACTTATATTTCCGAATATTAATTTAGTTGAAAATTTATTAAAATATTATTTTATGCACACAATAAGTTATATAATAGCAAATGGTTTTTATTTTTTACATTTTATAAATTAATAAAAAATTGATAATAATATTTAAACTCGCAATATAATAAAATTTAAAATTTTAATTTTATCATTTAAATTAAAACATTATTTGATTTTTGTATAAATTTTTAATAAATATATTTTATGCATATATATTTTTTCTCTCCTAGTAATTACGAGATAATATGTAGATCAAGTCAAATTCGTTGTAAAGTAAATCATTTGCCTTCAAGTTTAAAGCATTCGGTGGAGCACCAATCCTTGTTATTTTTTTTCTTTCCTTTTTAACTTTTTTTATTCACGTGTTCTCTAACTTTTATTCATTAACCTTTCAATGTATATAACACTTAGAGAAAGTGCTGGGAAAAAGGATAATTTTACCGTGAAATGTTAACAGCAATTGGTTTTTAGGTCATGACACTAAAAGAATCTAAGATAATTAGAGTTATTAATCTCATTGGAGGAAAAAAAAAAAAAACACTCAACTATCGACGGCTAAATCATTGTATGCATAATCAAATGCATGTTCTTAATTCAATTTTATAATTTACTTCAAAAAAATTCCAAGGTTATAAATGCCATAGATGCGTGCATGGACAGAAAATATTGAAAAAAAAAGTTTATTCAATCTGATCATATCTATTTTTTTTTAAAGATAACGTTTAAAACCACTCATAGCTTATTCTCCAACTCATGAAATAAAAGGACAATACGCTTCAATGCACTTAAAATCACGTCTTCTTATATTGCCAACAATACTTATACCAATCGAGTTAAAATTCATTCACTTTTCTAATTATTTTATAAGTTAACATTAAAATATATTTATAATCTATTTCTCACTTAATAATCATCATTGTCCTTGTATTTATTGAAAAAAACATTTACTTCTTGTGCATCCAATTTATATTAGGTATAAATTACAGATTTATAAATTAACTTATTTACGTATGAGTTGGTAAAAGATTTGTATGTAATTATTAATTTTATTTCTGCTTATTAAAAAAGAGATAAATATTAAAATTATATATAAATTTTTAGTCAATGTGTAATTTAATACGTGGATTTTTATTTTATGTAATTATATACATGAAATTCTAATTATGATTCAAATGTATACATAAAAATTTAATTTTAATTCATTTATATGTATTTAAAGAAAGAAATATATTAATTTTTTTAAAATTGAATAAATATACCTTTTTATGTATGTTATAAATAAAACTATAAAAATTAAAAGTTAATGTACAATTTTATTTTTTGAGTGGTGTTTATGCATAATTTTAAAAATAACAAAAGAACAATTTTACGAGGCTTTACTGAATTGCTCTTCAATCCTAGACCCATATATCCCTAGTTCAATTGATGGTCCATTCATGGTTTTAATTTTCAATTTTGTCACTTCTTTACCGACACAGTATATGGACCGTAATGGGAGGTTTTCGAGTCCCTTAAAATTTTTAAATAGCTCTTTTAAATATAAATTATTGTTTTTGCATTCTTTTATTTTGCATTTACTTTTATTCATTGCAATAATGAACACATTATTATTTATATATTTATTGTATTAACTAAGCATAATTCACGAAAGAATTTTTATTTTCTTTTTCTTTTTGGTTCTTTTATAAAAGGGTGATAATACAATTAGTTATCGTTACATTGAAATGGAATAAAACCAATAAATTAGCGTTAAAAGTCATAATCAAATGCAGTGTCCTTCAAAAAACTCAACATGACATATTTTGAGTTGGATGATCCTCATGTAATACTAGAGATATGACACATTCGCCATTTTTGTGTGAGGAATTGGCTTTTTACAATTGCGCCATATGAAGCGGAAAGTGAATGATTGTGCTAACCAGCTCGCAAAATAAGGGGAACTCTGCATGCTGATATGGTTGTATAGGATCACCCACCGTCTGAGGTGGTGCATTCGTTAGAAAAAGAAACCTATTTCTTTCTTTTATATATATATTTTTTTTAAACAAACAGGAGTTTTGAAATGGAAAAGAAATCGGATAGAAACAGTAGGCAGTAGGTAGCCAAGCCTTTCAACTTTTTTTTGAAGTAAATGAAAAAGTGTAAAACCGTAGAGAAGCTTTGACTACCCAACGTTGAAAAAAGAAGAAAGGGTGAGAGAGTTGGGAGTTTGATTGATTTTGCATATTTTTTGTCGTTCTTGTCTCTTATCCCTTTGTGAACCATCATGTTGCTCCTTCTTAATCTAAAGTGCATGCCACCGCTTTACTACATATATATATATAGATGCTAGTACATCTTCGATTTCATGCACTTCTGTTCTTTTCTTTATTGTTTTTTTCCCCCTTATATAATTAGTTTGTTATACGATGGCAATTCATGGTTGCTATTTTTTCCATTCTTTTTCTCTCTCAAATTTCATTTTTATTTTTTAGGTGGAAAATATAGTTAAAACTTGAAAGATGAAAAGAAAATTAAAAGCAGAATTAATTTTATTTATTCATTTATTATAATACATTTTTTTAATTTTATTATTCCGCCATTACAGAGTAAAAAGAAATTGTAGAGCAGCAGTAGGTCGTAGTAGCATTTAGTAGAACAAGGTGAAACTTCTCGTGAGTTATTTAACTTTTGTTTTCTTTTTCCCTCTTATCTCCTCTTTCTTTCTTCGGTCGTTCAATTCACAATTTCCTTTTCTTTTTCCTCTCTCTTTTTTCCCTCCTTTTGTCCCAACCCTAATTATACCCTTTCTCTTTCTCTAGATGCCCAAATTTCCGACTTTTCATTCTTTTTTTTTCTTGTTTGGCATCTTCAAGGCCACCTCTTTTCTGGGTTCTACGTAATTCCCAGTTTATAGGTACCCTTTTGATATTTTCCTCTGAAAGTATTTTTGAACTGCTCTGGTTTGGGGTTTTTTTTTAGTTAGCTCTTACCGTGCTTTCCTTTTTGTATTCAAATCTTCTGCTATTAAAGTTATCTTTGTGCTTTTAGAGTTTGTATCTTTTTATTGCTCTTGCCAGCCTTTGAGAGGTAAAGTTATTTGATTCTTTAAAGTTACTCTTTTTGGATTTGAAAGCTTAAGCTTTTATGCCCCGTTTAGGTGCTAAAATTTGTTGTTTGCACATGGTGGTTGGTTGTGTCCATTAAGCCAAAAGCCTTGACGTGGGCATGGGATTTCAGTTGAAACTCCGTGTTCAATGTTTGCAATCAATAGGGCTTTTAATAAAATTAAAAAATACATAAAGGCAGTTGTTGTACAGCTAGGGTTTCGTTAGTCTTAAGCTTCTTTAATTTCGAAAATGGGAAGGGAAAAAAAAGAACCTTTTAGTACTTACGATTTAATTGGTTTGATGAAGTTTAGTCATTTTGTTAATTAATTATTCATACCCTTTCATGTATTTGTGCAGGTTTGTTCTTCTTCAATGACAGGTTTGTTTTATGGCTTCTATTTGTCTTAAACTTTGTCATCATTGTGGAATTTGAATGATCTGGTTTGAAATTAAAAAGGTGGGGTTTTGATTGGCCATCCAAACCTGAGGACCATTATGATCCAAGGTAATCTTTAGGGATACGTGAGGTTGTTTTATTGCTCAGCTCTACTCAATCTTCGAGATCGAGAAGCTTCTTGGGAATTAGGTTAGAGTAAGTGTGCAAAGCACATAGTTTTCTCCTTATCCCTCTAGTGTTGTCTTTGAGTTGAATTCTGAAACGATGGATATGGGGACTAGTGCTTCTGAAATCGTTGAATCGATTGATGAATTAGATGCTGACTTGAAAAGGGGAGACCCTGCTAAGAACCGGTATATGCCAAAATCAGGAAATAAGTATTCTATTGAAGATGACATTAACCGTCTTTTTGAAGCAATCGAAGTTAGGACAGCTTCTAGGGTTTCTGGTTTCTCAAAAGAAATCGGTAGAGATGCTTTACGGAAGAGTGCAATGAAAAGACCAGTTAGAGTTAGTTCTTCTCATGCTTCAGGGATTGGAATTTCTGAACCAATGAGTTTGAAGCAGGCACTTAGAGGGTTGTCTATATCTCAGGCATCAGAGATGGCTGCTATGAAGAAGCGATTATCAAAGCCATCAGGTTCATCTGGGGTCTCAGAAGCAGGAACCATCAAAAGATTGTACAGGGCTGTAGTAGTTGAAGAAAATGGATCAAGAGTTCCTCTGAATGAAGGTAAAGGGAAGTTGGTGGAAATATCACTTGTTCCCGAAAAGATTACATCCAGTTCTTTGGAAAAGATGCCTGAATCTTTGCAGGTTTCAAAGAAGGAGGTATTCAACCTAAATTCTAGTATTTCAGATAATGCAACAAAAGAACGGGTAAGAACCACCAGATTGCCATCCCCAGATCAGATTGTTCCTTTGGTCATGGAGTCTGAAAGTGAAGTATCAGAAGCAGAACTTAAAAAAGTAAATTCTATAGATTCTCCAGCTGTTAATCATGCTGCCAAGGAAGCTTTGGAGATTGGTTCTTCCTCTATCCAGATTTGTGTTGAAACTCCAATGCCTAATAAGGAGCCAAAGGGAAAGTTGCTTGCTGAATCTTCTCATTCAGTCTCTGGTGCTGCTGGTAAGGTGAAATCTGTTTGCCAAAATCCACGTCTAATCAAGCCACTCTTGAGAAACAAAAGCTTTATAAGGAAGAAAGCAAAACAGGAATCAACTACCGTTGTCAGTAATTCCAATTCTTGTAATGGTTGTTTAGGCAATGATCTTGGTCCTAGCACTAGTTATTCAGATAGCCAACTACAGAAGCCTGCTTCAGGCAGTGGAACAAAGGAAAATATGGAAGTGTCTCGTGTTTCCAGCGGTACAAGTTGCAGCAATGAAGTTAACTCAAGCATGGTGGGTACAAGTGGCAAGTCTATTTTGAGTTCAAACTCCAGTAACAAATGCAAAGGATTGTTGGCCAAAGCTGATGACAAATCAAGATCAAGGGAAAAGGGAGAGTTTTCCCAGAGCTCGAAAAGTAGTATTGGCGAGTATAGTAGTAGCACTGCCACTAGTGAAGAAAGCAATATCAGTGGGTCTAGTCGGATTGGTAGTAGACCTCACATGTCAAAAGATTTGAGGTGGGAAGCTATTCACTCCATTCGCAAGCAGCATGGAAGCTTGAGTTTGAGGCACTTCAAGCTCCTCAAGAAGATTGGTGGTGGGGACATTGGCACTGTTTACCTTGCCGAGCTGACTGGTACAAACGGCTTATTTGCTTTGAAAGTGATGAACAAGGATTTTTTGTTGAGTCGCAAGAAGATGCTTAGGGCACAAACAGAAAAGGAGATAATGCAAATGCTGGATCATCCTTTTCTTCCCACACTATATGCCTATTTCACAACAGAAAAACTTTCTTGCTTGGTTATGGAGTATTGTCCAGGTGGAGATTTGCATATTTTACGACAGAAGCAACCTGGCAGGAGTTTCTCTGAACAAGCAGTAAGGTAACATCTATCTCTTAATGATGTTAGAACATGCTTCTAGTTTGTGCTGACAAGAACTTTAGTGTGCATGCATTGTTTGCTGTTCTTGGTACTCGTTTTTCTTGTCATTTAGTCATTTATAATCAAGTTAAAAGATTATGGATTTTATGTGGAAACTCAGAGGTTATAGTCAAATTCAGGCAAATTATTGAGCTTAAAGTCAAATTCATAACAATGGACTTGTGAGGTTTTGATCATAATTACGATTGTTAGAATTAGATTTGAATACATTATTATGGTTCATCCACGATTTCTTGTTGCCCTGATTTTCTGATATTTTTGTTCCGATTTTTGCTTTTCATTCTTGCAGGTTTTATGGTGCTGAAGTCCTGCTTGCGTTGGAGTACCTGCACATGCTTGGTGTTGTATATCGAGATCTAAAACCTGAAAATATATTGGTTAGAGAAGATGGTCACATCATGCTCACGGATTTTGACTTGTCACTCAGATGTGATGCTAATCCAGTGCTGCTCAAGTCCGCTTCACCTGTTGCTGAGCCTGCAGAGAAGATGTCAAGTCCATGCTCTCAGTCCAGCTGTATAGAGCCTTTGTGCCTCAATCCATCCTTTCAAGTACCATGCTTCACTCCTAGGCTTCTATCGCTTGCTTCCAGATCAAGGAAGATAAAATCTGATCTAGGTACTCAGATTAGCCCCATGCCGCAGCTTGTAGTGGAGCCAACCAGTGCCCGGTCAAACTCGTTTGTCGGAACTCATGAATACCTTGCTCCAGAAATCATCAAAGGTGAGGGCCATGGGAATGCCGTTGATTGGTGGACGTTTGGAATCTTTCTGTTTGAGCTTTTGTATGGTAAAACACCCTTCAAGGGTTCAGGAAACGATGAAACACTATCCAATGTGGTGTCACACAGCCTTAGGTTTCCTAGCAGCCCTATAGTTAGTTTTCATGCAAGAGATCTGATAAGAGGGCTTTTAGTTAAGGAACCTGAGAACCGGTTAGGATCAGTGAAAGGAGCTACGGAGATCAAACAACACCCTTTCTTTGAAGGCCTAAATTGGGCTTTGATACGATGTGCAATACCACCCGAGATGCCTAGGTTCTGTGACTCGAGCATCTGTTTGCCAACTGCAGCTTTGCAGAAAAAAGACAGCTCCAGAGGCGACGAGTTACCGGGTACTGGAGACCATGTTGAGTTTGATATGTTTTAGCTTAGGTTTTACCCAATGTGCGAAAAGGAAGATATTTTAGCTTCTCTTTTTAACAGTGAGTTTGTTTTACGATCCTGTTGTAACTGATCATATATATATACTCGTACATATAGCATATATGTAGTGTAAATGTATTTCAGAAAGTTTAGGCAAGTTATTACTGTCATATAAATATACGGTAAAGCTAGTCGTCTTCAAAAAGTACTGCAATCTTTCAAGCTTGCGAGCCGCGCTGTATTTAATTGAATGCTTCGACCATGTTAATGTCTTAATAGTCTAAAACATAGATTTTTCTCCATTATTTGAAGAAGGGGATTCAAATCTCTGGTGTCTGAAAGAAGAATTTGCCAAATTCTCATACATTTAATATTCGAACGCCTCCTTGAAGATTGAAGAGCATTAAGCCATTAACCCAACCCATTTCTGAAAGTCCAAATCCATTATCAGCCTCATGTTTCTTTATGTTTTTATCTATCTTAAATCTTAATCTACTTCTAACAGTCCCGTGTCCCAACTCCTTTTTATTCTAAATCCAATCCGGTTCCCACGACAGGCTTTTATTTTTTGCTTCTAAAATCTCCACATTTGCAGGAGTTATGAGGCCATATCTGAACCATGCCACAACTAGACCATCATCATCAGCAACTCCTCCATATTTACCATTTTACCACCACTCCCATTTCCTTTCTCCCATGACCTCTTTTATTCCTCTCTTTCATTCAACCAAATACCCAACTCTTCAAAACCCGAAATCCCCTTCATATCCCCTGCAAGACCCCACCAATTTTCCTGCTTTTGTGTCGCTAGTGAAAGCATCGATGGCCTCTTCAGCATCATCAGGAAGGGCTGCCACAGAGACAAAGCCTTTCTCTGTTCTTTTCGTTTGCTTAGGCAACATCTGCCGGAGCCCAGCTGCTGAAGGTGTCTTTAGAGATATTGTCAAAAAGAAAGGCCTTGACTCCAAGTTTAACATTGACTCTGCTGGCACCATTAATTACCATGAGGTATAGCCCATTTCAAATATGCTAAAGCATGGTATTTTTGGACTGAGTTTTTACATTTTCTGTATGGGAAAATATCTGCCTGGTCTTGGTTTATGATTTTGGTAATAGAATCAGTATAAGTTCAGATCGATGCTTTCTGTTAAAGGTTTTAAAGGATAAAGATCGATATCTTCTAGGACTCCAAGCAATGTGACTGATGTGATTAGAAACCTTTTCCTTAACCTTTTAATATTTTCAAAAAGAATAATTAATTGTTTTGTTGTTTGTGAAGGGAAATTTGGCAGACCCAAGAATGAGGGCAGCCTCAAAAAGGCGTGACATTGAGATAACATCTATTTCAAGGCCAATCCGGCCATCGGACTTTAGAGATTTTGATCTTATTATTGCAATGGACAAGCGAAATAGAGGTTGTATTCATGGATTGGCTGTTTAATTTAGCCTTAAAATTGAATTCATTGTTCTCTCACTTTTGATTGCTCAGATTCACTTATGTAGCAAATAGTGTTAGATATCTGTGTAGTGATGGTTACTTTTATTGCATGCAGAGGATATATTAGAGGCTTTCAATAGGTGGAAATCAAGAGACAAACTCCCCGCTGATGCCTATAAAAAAGTTAGTAGAATGTTCAGAGTGAAGACTATCAGTCAATTATGTAGGTGGCCTTTTTATTCTGATATTTGTAATGGTTATGCAGGTTAGACTGATGTGCTCTTATTGTAAGAAACATGACGAGACAGAAGTCCCAGATCCATACTATGGTGGAGCGCAAGGCTTTGAGAAGGTAATGTACGGGCGTTTCATATTTTTAAGGTAGATTTAAAAGTTGATATGGTATTCAAATCATCGTATTTCTCTTGGCATATCTGGAGCCTGGGGTATACTTGATGGACTTTGCAAAACAGTGAGCTTTTTAGGTCATTAGAGGTTTGTGGGAAAAGTTATGGCAAGGAGAGAAGGAAGAAGCATGTGGATATGGTGAATTATGGTGATTTTTTGTGATCTGAAAAGAAATAATGAGAAAAAAGGAAAGATGGCAGGGAGGAATCTGAAAGTTCTGTTTGCACAAGTATTTTCCCACTTATTATATTTGAGGCTTAGGCTTCTTGTGGCCACCCTTTTCTTTCTTCACGGGTATGAGTTTCGAGTATGAGAATATATATTCATTGTAAGGTTTGAAAGACACTACAACTATAAAGTATAAACGATTTGAAATGCCTTCACATGTGAGGTTGGAAGTTGGCATATGTATATATATGTATATCTTGCCATTGAGCTGGTTGTGATGCTGCGTTTTTAGTTCTTGATTAGCTAAAACGATATTGGGTATATTGGGTAATGTGGTTTTTTTGTTACCTTACCGAGCTTCCCATGTTTTGATTTTTTTTTTCGTATGTGTTGTGTTGGCAATTGGTGTAACAGGTTTTAGACTTGCTTGAAGATGCTTGCGAATCCTTACTGGATAACATCTTGGCCGAAAACAGCAACATTCTTGGGTCATAAGTGTCTACTTCAAACCTCTGTTTGATCCAGTTCCAATATAGGCCATAGTTATTGGCCGAGAAATTTGTTCATATACCCAACGTATTTAACTACTTATTATGTGTTTGAAAGGGACTTCCATTGGTGTTTGCATGTATTTAAACTCTTTTTTGAAAAGTAATGTGTCCCCTGTTAAGTTCACTCTTAAAATTTCACTGACGATCCATGAAATGATTTCTCTTAATATATTACATCAGAAATTATGCTACTTATATTGGCCAGTTGGATGGTCATGGGTGTGTCATTTTCTTTTTCAGGTGATGGCTGAGCCGAAAGGCCATCTTTTGAAAGTTGAGAAAATTTATGATATTAAGATCATAAAATTGATTATCAAATGATTTGATGGTCAGGATACTCACCGTCTCAAGTGTAGTCTGGGTTCGAGTCACACTAGTCGAGTTTGTTGTTCGGGCTATGTCTTGTTATTGTATTTCAAAAAAAAGAAAAATTATTGTCAAATGGGATATCCCAAACTTCATACAAATATTTATTTAAAATCATGGAAATATTAAGTTTCAAATAAAATACTGAACCTAAAGCAATGTGATGAACAGGATCCTCTAAGCAATCTACTGAATATATTTCCCAATCTCTCTGCCATTAAAACTATTCAGGGGCTTAAACCTCTAGATTTAGCAGGGCCCAGGATGGTCAATCAACTGAACCTTAAATGGAATTTTATTTAGATTTTGATTGTCACAGTGATAGGTTTGATTCTGAGTCAACTAATTGACCAGCTCTATCCCTTTCAGGGGTTTTCCAGCATGAAGTTGTAAGGCAACATCACCAACCACCTGAAATTAACAAAATATGAGCCAAAATCATACTTGGGAATCAACATTAAACAACTAGTAAAACAAGCCATAATAATGATGATTAGAGCAAAGTAAGAGAATGCATTTACAATGAAAAATTGAAATTCATGTTAATTTTAAGAATATTAATAAGAAGCATACCTTAGCCATTGATCTATATGAATGTTCGGTAACCCCGGCAACATGAGGTGTAAGTATAACATTCTTAAATTTCAAAACTGGGTCATTAGGGTCAAATGGTTCTTTCCATGCAACATCAACTCCTAAGCCTCCCAAGTGTCCAGACTCAAGATGTTGCACAACAGCCTCATAGTCAAGAAGACCCCCTCGAGCAATATTCACCAAAAGGGCTCCCTGAAATCACACTATTGTTAACATAAACATCCAACAACTTGAATCAACCATGAGTGCAGCTCTTTCAATAGAAAATTAAACGTTGAAAATATATAGAAGAGAGCTAACATAAATATAAAACAAACGCTATGAAAACATGCCTTCTGAAAATTTTGATTCCTGTTTTCATATCTATGGTTGCAACTAAAAAAAGAAGTAAGAGTTCTCTCCTCAATTTTGGAGTGCATTTGAAACAAACCTTTTTCATTGAAGATATGAAGGGCTTGTTCACAATGCCAACCTGAAAATTTGAAATATCCTTATTGTATTAACTATGGTTGGAGAATAAGTATTTTAGCATATGTATGTACATAAAACATAAGAAGACAATGCCATTCCCTCTGAAAGCGGATATTTCAAGTAAAGAAGGAAAAGAAAAGCCTTACTGTTTCTTTATTCATACTCAAGCAACAGACAACTATGTCGGCCTTGCTTGCAAACTCATAGATATCACCATGACTGCCTTTCTCGTCAACCAAATCATCAACAACCCCGTTTTGAGTTGGAAAGGCTGAATATTCAATACATAACGAATGAAAATGCCGTCCAACTAAGCTACACTATTTACATAATAAATCCTACCTTTCGGGATAAGAACTTCCGAGTTGGAGGGCCAGCTCCTTTTTGTAGCAATAATTTTAACATCAAATGGTTTCAAGCGCTTTGCCAAATCAGTTCCAATATTTCCAAATCCCATTATAAAGACCTACACAAGCAGGGGATAATATGTGAAAAGTAAACTAAAACATAATCTCAAATTAATGTCAAAGCAAAGGGAAAATTGAAGAGATAAAGTAGAAACTAACTGTTTTCCCAAGAAGTGTTTCCCCAATAGGCTCTCCAAGCATTTTCTGCTTTACAGATATTTGCATTTCATTCTGCAACACCACCATAATCAATGACAAAATAGAAAATGAATTTAAAGGTGCAGGTTTGAAAGAAATATGCTAAAATGTGAGTCGAGTAAATGGTAATGAGATATTGAAGACAAGAGATGATAAAAGGCTGCCAGTCATGAAGGATATGAAGTAAATTTGGTGAAGCTTTGCATATGAAATTGACTGAAATGATGACAAACCTACTAGAAAATTAGTTTGCGATGTAATGGCTATCCAATGCATTGAACAAAATAGTATTTAATCAAACGAAAAAGTACAGAAATGAGTTTGCAGTCTAGCTGAAATGCAAGAAAGAAAACAATGCTTTCTCTCTTTAATTCAAATTGTGAAAGAGAAAATGCGTGATCAAGCTCACCTTCAATATGCATAAACCAAGGTATGACTGCATTATTGAATTATTCATATTTTCATATTACTATATTACGCACACATCCTTAATTTCGAGGCTTGATCAAAATTTTCTGGTAATAGAAAGGAAGATAGAGCACTCATGCCAGCAAACATTTATATCCATTCCAATTAGACTTGGAGACTAATCTAGCTGATAAAGAGCCATAGATCTCATAGCGGTTGTAAAGCCTACTGTCTCCTTCCACGGGTTGCTTAATCTACCACATTTTGGTCATGGTTTATTCAACTGATAAACAAATTGCATTGCAAAGTCTCTTTCATTTCTGTAACCCGGATAGTGGATACAGCTTTCAATTGTAAAGTCAGCTATTTTTCATGTTTAACTATAATCATAAGAACATGCTACAGAAAAATGCAACTTTTAGTTACTAAATAAAATAAATAAACCTGTTTCCGAAGAAGGCCCAACATTAGATATATAGCCATTTCAGCACAAGATGCAGCATTTCCAGTAGCATCACCAGGAATTCTGGCAACTTTTATCCCATGCTTTGTAGCAGCATCAATATCAATGCCTTCATGCCGAAGTATGAAAAACGAAAATTTAATACAGTAAATGTAAAGTGGCAAAAGCTTTAAGCTATGGAATATTAACATTAAAAGAATAAGGACCTTCTAGGCCAACACCAAATTGCATTATAAGCTTCGTCTGTTTTGCACGAGATAAGACATTTGAATCAAACCGCATGTTTTTTGAAACACAAAGATCATAGTTCCCAATATGATCAGGAACTTGCTTGAGGGGCACATCATCAACCTACAAGAAGTTCAATATAGAGAAGATCAATATGAAATAGGAAAGGTTCAAATCCAACAGAAAAGGAAAACAAGAAATTTGTGTGGCTTGCATTTCATTGGAACATTTTGGCATTTGCTTGTTAGTGCATGTTTGGTTTATGATAATGCTTTAATATTTAAGTGCTACTCTATAGCAAAAAAGTACATAAGCAGGACAATTTGAGAAAAGTACTTGGATAAAAGGATACTTCTCCAAGTACTCTCTGGTATAAATTTGTGAAGCTGGAAAATGTGGTCCGCAAAAAAGAACACGAGTGATGGGTTTATCGTTGTCCACATCTTTCTTCTCCGCCATCGAAGACATACCTGCACTGAAGGACCTCAAAATCAACACAAAATACCTTGGAAAATTAGAAGACAAAGCAAATTATAATTGAACTATATGCAATCCAAAATTTCCTGAAGCATTTCTCTATCTGATCGTCTAACCTCTACTGTAACAAAGACTAGGGTAAGTCTGCCAAGATACAATATTATAACAGAGACAACACGTATTGCCATTAAAAAGAACATTGCAAAAAAAATCAAACCAGGGCTACCTTTAGAGCAGAAATTAACTACCTCAATCTGGTATGTAATGACCTTCATTTCATCAGGTACTGCAGATAAAAACCAGTTTGGGCGGTAAAGGACCAAATTCTAGCCATTATGAAAATTATATTGGATGCTACTTGTACAACTGCCTAGCAAGGGTAGCTGGATAAGGAAGAAAATAAGTACTCTCACAGCATATCCGAGGACGATTAGGACATGACAATCTATGAAAGACTGCATCACAGTCTCACAGGAAATCAAGATTTTGATTTCATAGACCTTAACACGGTTAAACAGAGTTCCCCCTTGTTGAATGAGAAAGTCTCAATTCTTCTCTACAGTACCTCAAGTAACACTGAGTTTATTCCCAGAACAAGAGTGGGTTCAATTTAAATAGACTCTTTCCCATTGAAAACCATGGATTCCAAAATTCCATTTTCATCTCAAACCTTCTGCTAAAATACTTCTCTTTTAAAGGAACGTTAGAAAACAAATAGAAGAATCGGGGAGTGAAGATTTGGTGGTTTACCTGCGAGTAAGTGGTGATGAGAAACAAGTGAGACCCAGAATCAGATTTTTGGCGTTGGCCAAAGCAATCTGCCTTTTAATACACCAAACAAGCATTTCAATTTAAACACGAAACTCAGTACCAGGATTTAAATTGCAGTTAGCGTTTTCGGTCGCATTGTGTTTATCGCAGTTGCGGACATAACGAATACTATTGCGGTCACTGCGCGTATAGCGGTAGTGAATTTTTTTAAAATTCACACAACTCTAATAAAAATATATAATTTAATTTTAAATTAATTTTTTTAGTTGTAAAATGGTTTAAATGACTTCTAAAAATTAATTATTGAATTGGGTATAGAGAATGGGCAGTACACAACAGTAAAATTTCTAAACACCAAACAAAAATTAAAATAGAGACCAAATTTAACAAAAATAAATTATAAATCCACTAGCCCAAAAAAAAATTGAAAACAAAATCTTATAATATAAAAAAAAATTGGATGGTGGTAGGAAAAGATAAAGCATTAGGGTTAGGCATCCTAACTTAGGCCATCAGATCCATTTAGCTCTGCCTTTCAACTCTCAACTCAAGTCTATCGTCAGGCAACAATAAATGAAAAAAAAAAAAAAAAAAACAAAAACATTGGAAACCCAGAACACCCCAAATTTTTTCAAAACCCATTCAAATCTCAAAGCATCCTTCCAATTCCAAACCTTTCCAGATTCCCCTTCTCCCTAGCATCCTAACTATTTCTCATCAGTCATCCCCCCAATCTAATTTGCAGATTCAAAACTTGTTTGTTATCTCATCAGTCATCCCTAACCTAAAGAATATATGTTTGCAATTTCTGGCATTTTACAACAAAAAGAAGCAAGAATTCAAGACAAAAAATTTCAAGGCTGATCTACAACTGCATGTACTTCTTAGCAGCATTTGATCGATACCCATAGTTCTATTCTGTTAAAGGAGTCATCGCCAAGTCGAGATATATGAATGGGAAAAGTTCCTCTCAGGAAGGGAAAACCCCGATAGTGCCGAAGCCTGAAATGTTGGATTTTGATTTCCCTGAGGATGCTCTCTACTCCCAGCATGTTGGGTTATGATACCACTTTGATTCTCCTTTTTAATAGTAATTTCCTTGTAATCTCTGTTACTTAGGGTAGCATAAAGATTTCTCCCCTCTTCATTTTATTGAAACTCAAAACTTAAGAAAATTTCTTTGTATTTTTAGTTTTTGCTGTAACGGAAAAATAACGGGAATAGCGGCCCGTTATTGCCGCAATCGGCCGTTACCTGTTAAATTGCGGCCGCAATCGGCCGCTGTTGGTGTGACTCCGCTTCACACCGCTATTTTCGGCAATAACGGTTTCGGACGGCGCCGCTACCGCTATATAGCGGCCGCTATTCCGCTACCCGTCCGCTATTTGAAGTACTGAGTCAGTACAGAGCAGTCTGCACTAACGGTGAGTCTGTGACCCCCCCCACCCCCTTATATATTTTTTTAATCAATCATAATATTGGGGTTATCCCCAATTTCCCCTTATAAAATGCTGACGAAGTTCGTCGTAATATTGGTATTTGTTCTTTCACATGTGCATGGGTTAAGGGTTTTGATTCTGTTTTTTCCTTCTTAAGTTTATTGGGTTTTTCTTAGCTCTGGTTGTTGATTTCATTTATTTATATACTTTCTTGGAACATATGAGTTATTAACTGTTCTGTGTAACGGCTTCTATCTTTTTCGTGTTTATATTTATAATCTATCTATAATATATTTAAAAACAAAGTTGGTTTTTCTCAGTATTACTAAATTATCATTTAAAAATATTTATAATTTAATTTAATAATTAAAGTTAAAATATTATTTTAAAAATTTTTAATTATATTTATTTTTTATAAGTAAACTGTTTTTATTATTTTGAGGATTTTATCTTTAAATTTTTATTATATAATTTTTGATATTTTTTCAAATTATTTTTGCATGATAGTTAATTATTTTATCAAGTTATTTTTATATCAAATCTCAATTTAACTTTTATTTAAGTTAAAAACAATTCATATTTTAACTTTTTTTCAATATTAAAAACATAAACTTCTGACCGAATGGTGACTTTCGTGTCAGCCGTCAGGTACAGCCAAGCTGTCAGGCAGCACCAGCTTAACAGACGTGACCATTCGGTCATAAGTTCGTATTTTTAATACCGGAAAAAAATTAAAACATAAGTTTTTTTTTCAAATAATTTTTTTCAAAATGTTTTTGGGTGTCGCTTCACACATTAGCGAAACTAAATAATTTTTTTTTACTTTTTTTGTCTATTGAAAAAAAAACCTCGTATTTACTATACAAAATATGGGTGTCGCCGATTGATATAGCTACACCCAAAAAATGATTTTTTTTATTAGAAATAAAGTGGTGCCACCTGGTAAGACAACACTTGTATTTTACTATATATTTTACCTATTTTTGTAAATATTATTCCTGATATACTATTTTTGTATATATTGATTTATTTTAGCTATATTACCCATTTAACCTAAAAAAATTAATATTTACAAAAATGATCCTAGTTCAAAAACATTCACTCAAATGACTTAAAATGAACAGTAAATTTGGGTTATAGGAACCCAATGGTCAGCACCCCCTTGAACTTTAGCCCTATGATTACCTGATGATTGTGTCAGACTTTAAAAAAAATATTTTTTTTATTTTGGGACATCAATCGCCGACATTAGGGTATTTTTTTTAACCGTATCATACTAGTATACTCAAATACCAAAATTTGAAAAAAAAAATTGGATTATGGTCATCTAATAGCCGGCACCAAAGTACTTAAAAAAATTTTGGTGCTGGCCAATAAATGAACGGCACCAACACCTTTTTCTAGTCCCAAGACAAATTTTTTTTCCTTTAAGACACTGATGGTCGGCACCACCTTTTTCAGAACCCTAAATTTTTTTTTTTTAGAATATTAATGACCAACACCAAGTATTAAAAAAATGTTTCTCTTAATTTTGGGAATTATATGGTCGGAACCCTCCCTCACTCTATAGGGGCTTGGTTTGGGTTCTGATAATGTCAATGGATGAGAAAAAAAATATTTGAGAGAGCCATCAAAATGAGAGTGTTTTGTAGTGTATCATCAAATGAGTTTTTTGTAGTGGATTACATATGGAGTTTTTTATAGTGTACAACCGAATTTTGGGGTTGAATTATATACTATCATGTTTTAATGGAGTTAAATTATATATTGTCATGTCAAACGTAAAGGTTATGCCATTAAGGGTTGGATGACTTTCTGCCCGATAGATGACTAACCAAGATGTCTAACGTAAATGGACATTATCCACGTTGTAAGAGCGTTTATTCCGCAACTTATAGGTGGGGTACTGATGCAACGTAGACTTGATTCAAGCAGAAGACGACTAATTGTGAAGAAACTACTATTCAAAAATTTTGTATTACTTTTGTATCTTTAAATCAAATTTAGTTTGTATTATTTGTTGTTTGAATTTTACATTTTAGTGTATTAATTCTTTAGAATGTTTGTATTTTTTTTTTGTATCTGCAAATTTAATTTAGTCAATATTATTTGTAGTTTCAATTTTATATTTTCGTGTATTAATTTCTTAGAATGTTTGTATTGTTTTGTATCTATATTTTTCTGTATTTTTTTTTCTTAGAATGTAGTTTCAATTAGGATCCATCAAGTGATTGGCGGTGATCAATGGTGAACGACAGTGATCGGACGTGATTGGAGGAGATCGGCGACGGTTGACGGTGAATGGCAGTTATTGATGGTGGTGGTCGGGTTTTAGGTTAAAGTATGCCATTTATAGTGGGGGACCATAGTAGTTGAGCAAGGATAAAAATTGAAAAAAATATAATTTTAGGCTCTGACCCGTTGGGTCACGTCAGAGCAGGCCTAACCTACTAGTGCTAGCCATTCAAAGGCTGCCTGCCACTTGGACCCTGCTGGAGTCGACCAATTGATTGTCTGTTTTAAGTGGCCTAACACAAGCCTATCATGCTATGTATTGTCACCTTTTTTTTTTTCATTTCAATTTATTTTTAAGTTCATTTTATTTTATATTCATTTCACATTTCATTTCATTTAAATTTATTTTTTTTCATTTAAAATTTTTTTCTTGTTTATTTTTTTCATTTGAAAGTTTTTTTCATATTCATTTTTTTCTGTTTTCATTTTTAATTCATTTCAATTTATATTTTTATTTCATTTCATATTCATTTCAACGTTAATTTCATTTCATATTCATTACAACTTTCATTTCTTTTCATATTTCATTTCACATTTCATTTTTTTTTTCATTTCAATTTATTTTTTTTCCTTTTTTTCTCTTAGCCATTCGATTTGGCTTGAAAATGGTATATGTTTTGTTATGTAAACATGTGTAAATGGCTTTATGATATGTGGGGTATGGTTGCCAAGTGAATGTTTTGTTTGTGAATTGGTATTTTTTGTACCAAATAGTTGAAATTGAGATATGGTATGCATGTTAAATTTTAGACACAAAGTCTTTTTTATGTGTTTGACCATTTAGATAGATTTTGGAAGTTTAAATTGGCATGTTTAAAGTAGCCAATTAAGGTACCTATTAGTATCATGGTTGTGTGGGATCTTATAAGATGTTATAAGCTTGTTATTGATTGGTTTTGAATGTCTAAATATGCCATGTTTATATGCACATTGAGGTGTTTAGGTTGGTACCAAGTTGGGTGAGAAATATGGCTTGAAAAATAGCCTATTTTCGTCCACATGAACAGAGACACGGACATGTGTCTTGGCCATGTGACCCCTGCACCTAATTAATGCAAATTCAATTGTTCACACGGTCTAGCACACAGGCGTGTGGCTTGGCCGTGTGACCCAAGTCAGAGAGTTACACGGGTATGGGCATGGGCTCGGACAAGGCCGTGTGTCTCACATCAAATGCCCACACGGCTTGGCCATATGGGCGTGTGTCCCTTGCATTTAATAGAAAATTTGTGATTTCGCGAAAAATTCTCCAAGCTTCCGATTTAGTTCGAACTTGATTCTAATCTTTATTTTGGGCTTCAAGGACCCATATAAGCGACTTTATGATTTATTATGAATGGTTCTTGATTGAATGTGAGATGAATATGAATTGTTTGTTTGTTTAATTACAAGTCCAATAATGTTCTGTAACCCTATTCCGGTGTCAGATGCAGGTTAGGGGTGTTTCATTCTATTTTCCTTATCATCTACATCCGAGTCTGCTACATTAATGCGGCTTGAACACGCTAGTTACACCCACTTGAGGCTTTCCAACATTCTGCGACGTATAAAGACCGCGTCGACTTTGTCACTTTATAGTTTATACCTAACTTCAAGCCGTGTTATTTTATTTCATGTAAACAGTATTTCTTGTTATCGAATTGTTGTCCTACGAACAACTCTTCACTGTCGAATTCTTCATCAAGTAGGTGAGTCGACACAATGTTTGTATATTCCGGGAACTCGCGTGCAAGAGTCGCATCAGGATCCATGTCGGTCATGAAGGACCCTGAATTATTCCTTAACTATACTAAGGTTCGTGTTTCCAACCGAATGGGGGTTTACATTTTCACCCTCCACCGAGCCCTCATCGTTTATGTTTTTAGGGATGTCATCCAAATCGGGGTCACTGAAATCATCGTTAGGATCATGGTGGGGCTGATTATCATTATCGGACCCTTCATTACCATCTTCTATGGTGGCCAACACCTCTGGATGGATTTCTAGACTAGTACACGAGTTTGGGATGTTATATGAACATCCACGGGTGTTTGGATTTTCGAGAGTTGGCATTAACCATTCACAACCCGACTGATCTTTCCAGCAGATGTTAAGATCAAAATCAATTCCAAAACACTGGCTTGCTGGAATTACAACTTGAATGAGATCTGATTTAGCTATCTCCGCAAACAACTCAATCGGGTTGGGATTATCCATCTCAGGGAGGCAATAAATAAATCCCTAGACAAATCATCATCATCTTCAAGCTCCATTTTTGAGAACTTGAGCGGATTTGTTGAAACCAAAAATTTGTAAAACAGTCTCAACATTTGCTTCCCGCAACGGGTAGTTATCTTTGTACCGATCTTTCATTTTAAATTCGCCAGCGAAACACATTTGTTGAATCTTATTCCTATTTTTTTCGACTTTGAAAGACGCAACATTCTTCAGTTTTATTTATCATTTCTCCATCAAAATGGACATAAACAAACAAAATTTGGGAACTCATCTTCAAAAATTTTTGCTTCCTTCTCAACAAAGAAAAAACTTATATTTTTAATCTTGATTTTCAACTAATAAAGCAAATAAAAGGCAAACAAAAACTCAAATGGAAGACAAAACACTCATATATATCTGATAAAATTGGTGTCGGCCATCAGTGTTGAAATTTTTTTTTTAATCTGATAAAATTGGTATCAGCCATCAATGTCCCAAAACAAAACAAAAAAATTCATGACCCGAAAAAGGTGGTGCTGGCCATCAGTGTCCCAAAGAAAAAAAATTGTCTTGGGACTTGAAAAAAGTGTTGGTGCCGGCCATCTATTGGCCAGCACCAAAATTTTTTTTAAAGTACTTTGGTGCGGCCCATTAGATGACCATAACCCATTTTTTTTTCAAATACTGGTATTTGAGTATACCAATATGATACGGTTTAAAAAAATACCCTGATGCCGGCTATTGATGTTCCAAAATAAAAAAAAATATTTTTTATAAAGTCTGACACAATCATCAGGTAATCATGGGGCCAAAATACAAGGGAATTCCGGCCATTAAGTTCTCATAACCCAAATTTACTGTTCACTTCAAGTCATTTGGATGAATGTTTTTGAACCAGAATCATTTTTATAAATATTAAATTTTTTTGGATTAGGGAGGTAAAATAGCCATTCATTTTATATTAATCATGTAAAAAAATCTCATATTTATTGGATTTACATAATGATTTGGCCGAATAATTGATTTTAACAAAAAAAATGTTTACCTAAAATATTAAAATATAAATTTATTTAAATGATTTTTATAATGACTAAATTTAAGAAAACATTTTATTCCTTAATTAATTTAATTTTTAAATATATATTATTTAATTTTACAAATTCAATTTAAAGTTTTAAGTTTACTCATTGACTCAAACCTCGACTTAAAGATTTTGTATTGAATAAAAAACTTAAAGGTTAAAATAGGTTATAAGTTTATGTATTTTTTGAAAATTTAAAATTTAATCTTTATATTTTTTATCTAGAAGTTTAGTTTTTTTATTTTTCAAATTTTAAAATTCAAGTTCAAATCTTAATACTATTAATATTATTTTGCTAAATTTAGGTTCAACTCTTAAAAGGTTCTTTTTTTTGTTGTTACATATATTATCAAGCGAGTATTTTTTTTATTTCAAAATATCACCTTAAAAAATTTAATAAAAATTAACAATATTAAAATTTAGATCTGAAATATGAAATCTTAAAAAAAAAAATCTTAAAAGTAAAATTATAATGACTAAATTCTAAATTTGTAAACAATACAAAGACATGGTATATTTTAACTAAATTTAAATATTACTCAAATAATGATTATTTTAATTTTAAATAATATATGTAAAGGGTACGGAAAGAACGAATATTAAAGTGTTGGTTGCAAACATTTACTCATATCAAATTAAAAATTTATACTTGTAAAATATTTTTATTTATTTTTAAATATTATTTAAAGGAACTAGTACATTTATTCGTAAGTCGATTTAGATTTTATGTCTGATTCACTAAAAAAAATTATTTTTGTTTTTAATTATTTTGAACTGAGAAATACAATTGCAAGCACAACCCAATTGCAAGTTCTAATGAAATATCTATAACTGTTCAATACTAGACTTAATTATCAAGTTATTGTATCTAAATCTTAAATCATTATCAGTATATAACAGAAAAGGGAAATAAAGAATCGGAGAGTGAGGTAAGTTATATTTAAAAGAAGCCGAAGATTTTGTGGGTTTACCTGCGAGGAAAATGGCGTGAGAAGAAACAAGCGAGACCCAGTATCAGATTTGTTGCGCCTGCTAAAGCGGTGATCCTAGCGAGCATTTCAATTTAAACACGAAGCTCATTACAGAAGACAACGCACTAGTTTTTCAAGTAAAATATTTTTCAGAAAATGATTTATTGAAAATATTTTTTGGTGTTTAGATGAATTTGTGTAAAATATTTTCTGTTGTTTGGTAGATTTCCTGAAAATATTTTCCGGAAAAGTTATTTTTACATATATTAATAAATTTTTATATTTTAAATTATTTTTACATATATTGTAATGATTTATTTATTTAATTAAATAAATAATAATACTCAATTATTAAGCTAAAATATTAACTTTCATAAATTGAAAACAACCAAAGCAATAAAATCGAGCTAATATGTCAATTATACAATAGTAATCATCAGTAGTATGGGTTAATTCATATATTTCCACATCGAACTAATAAGTCAATTATACAAGTACAAAGATCAGTAGTATGGATTAATCCTTGTATGTCCTTTATTGAGTGGAAATATTGTAGGCTTTTATCAACCCATCCAGCATTTACACAAACAAAAAGAACCCAACAATAACAAAGTGCCTATAGCAATATCAACCAACACCAAAATATTGCCTTTACCAAAAACAAAACAGTGGCTATACCAGCACAAACTCTGTACTAATACCAACTAAATCCAATATCCAATATTAAACTAACAAAATACCAAAGCTCTTCGTTTGCTTCTAATTTGCAACTGATTCTTGTGTGCTTATAGGATCTCCATCAGTTTGCAGTTGATGTCCGACCTGACTGTGTTGTATTTGATCTCAATCCAGACTAAAAATTGTAAAATTATAGCAAGGTAAGTAGTTATAAAACTTGGATTTGTGTTCAACAGATGGCTACATATACCTTGACCACCAGGATGCAGCCATCTCCCATCTTCATCTTTCATCATACCCAAACCATACAACATCTTACAATTTTCAAGTTTTAGGCTTATTTGGTGTGCCTGAATTCCCTGCCTCAGCCTTGCGCTTGATTCCCAAGAAATGCTCAACCTATTGAATTGGAATATGAATTAAATTAAAATCTTTGAATCTCGGTATCATCCCCATTAATGATGATTGAAGAGTTTAGCATCATAATCACTAGAAGTATCCAATAAATAAAAAGAACTAGACCTTCACTTGAATTCCAATGAAAAAATTTCTATGGCAATGAAACATGATTGGCTTTCAGTAAATGTATAAGGTAAGAACTAACTTGCCTTTCTATCACCAAGCATAGGCGTCAAACCTCCCAGAAAATCCTTCTCAACGAGAGCAAAGCCACTTGCGGGATCACCGGTTTGCACGGAAATTAATCACATGAAAGAAATGAGGTACAATTGCAACCCAACTGAAAATGTAATAAACAAGCAATCAAATTAATTGATGATCAAAATTATATGCAATGGCAACACATATCACAGAGCATAAAATGGTAAACCAAGCATCATTTTGCACAAGGCCAAGTCCCTGCAACTGCACATCAGACCTAATAATCATAAGAATTATTACCAACAGAGCAAATCAAATTGATTTCCAAGTTCATAAAATATCCATTCAGAAAAAAAAAAAAACAATAACAAAGAAAAGGAAGCAAAGAACTAGATAACAAATCCTAGTTCCAGTGACTAATATGATATGTGGATTTCTTTCGGTTCTTGAACTAAAATGTTTAAAACCCAAAGAAGCGAGAGAACATACCACGGTATGACGTGGACCGTTAAGGACAAGGTAGGGTGTTTTCAGGTGAGCTTGAGCTTTCCTCATCCTTTCCTTTGAAAGTGAAGGTGTATCTGAATTTTTATTTGCTTGACTTCAACTCTTCCCGATATTGCTTCATTCGCTTTTCTTGCTTCATTTTGCGGTGCCCTTGCCATGAAATTTATGAGAAAGCATCCAGGAAGGCTTCCTTAGGAGTCACCGGAGAAGATAGGGATGTCGTAATTTGTAAGTCCAAATGTAAATATAACACATTCATTTTTATAAATATATAAACGTCGACAAAGACTTAAGAAAGCAATAGACCAAATTGAAGTACTTACAATTCGACCAAATTCATCTGTCCTTTCAATGCAAATATCTTTAAATCTATTATCAGTTTGGTGATCATCGTCTACAATGCCAACAAGTTTGCTCTTTTTCTTTTCCATGTTTCGGCCTCCCCATTCAATAGTTTCTTTAAGTGTTCCTCGATCTTTAAGCAGCTTTAGCGCACCTGATAATCCTTTGCCAACCGCAATTTCGTGAATGGTTTCATCTGGAACAACCTCATCCTTGTCCTCATTAGCAGGCTTTTCATAAGCACTAGTATCAACAACCTCTGTCCATCCACCCACCTCGTTTTCTCCATTTTTTTCTATCTTGTTCAGAAGCTCCTGGCACTTCATCCTCGACCATGAATACATCTTCACTGTCAGGCTTATGGGCTTCTGAAGACCAAATTAACATTAACTGTTATTATTTACCAGAAAGAAATTATAAGCATAAACATTAAATTATTTTCTTTTTTTTTTTCATTTTCATCATTTGGATTATCATTTTCATATTTCAATCCCAAACCCAGAAAAAAATTAAAAATAAAAAAACAAAGAAAGACATAAAACCCAAACCAACGTTGCTTCATTTTCAGATAAAACCCACCACTAATTCAGCACAAAAAACAAATGGGTATTCAACAGTATAAAAATACAGAACCAAAATGATGGTATACCTTAAGCAGTTTTTCAAGAACAAGAAGAAACGAAAATGATAAAGAAGATAAAGAAGATACCATGCCTTAAGCCAAGACCTTGCGAATGTGTTATTTTCTTTAGCACCCAGAAGTAAAAATCAAGTAAAAGCAAAGTAAGTGAACCAATGACACATTTTCTTCCACATTCTTGCCCATATGTAAGAAGCATCCAAACCCATCTCATAAATAAACGATCAAAAGATTAGAGAGAAATGGTACCTTGAGGTTTTGGGCTTTGGAGGATTAGGGTCGGAGGCCATCGGAAGTAGCAGCAGACGGAGTGGGAAGTTAGCAAATCGGAGTGGGAGAGACAGAGTGGGAAGTGCAACAGAGGCGACGAAATTTTTGAAGCTGAGACAAGAGTGTAGAGAAGGGAATGAAAAATGTCTTACTGGTTCCAAATAGGTAAGAAGTTTTCCAGAAATAAGGAAGAGATTTTAGCCGTGTTTGGAAAATATTTTCATTCGCTGGAAAATTCGAAAAATATTTTCCGGAAAACATTTTCCACCAAACAAACAGACCAAGTTTAGTATAGGTTGCTTCTTAGCTGCGGTGGTTGAGTTGTTTACATACTTACTACCTCTCCCCTTGTCTGCTTGTCGAGGATCCAGACCCAGTGCAGTAAACAGGACTTGTTTATATATTTTCTTGCTACATGTGACTGTAATGTCTTCAAGTTGTTCAAGTATGTATAACTCATTAAAATCAAAATGCATACTATCAATTGTGATTTTATGTGCGTTCAATCCATCGATGATTTCTGTAAAAAAAATGTGATCTACCGATTCCAATTTTTCTAGCTATGAGAGTTTCCAGCAAATGCTAAGTATCAAGGGATTAAGTTTCTAATGGCTGGAATCCTCCCTTTAAGCTTGATACATAAGTGATATCCCATTAAATCATTTTATGTATCTATTAATATTATTGATGTTTTGTAAATGCTTCAAAAAATTATATGTTCATTGAGACGACTCACTTGAATTGAAGGAAGCATCATAAATTGCTACATAAAATTTATTTAATATGGTTTATAGATTTCTAACTTGATTTCCTAGGCCAGCGTTTTTCGGCCGGTCAGTCTAGGCCCAATTAGATAATAAAGTTGTATGTGGGCCAAGCCAGTCTAGGCCCGTACAAATATTTACTACAATTCGTAGTCTCCTGTAAATAAATATAAAGACCATTTCGTGATATGCTTAGATTCATCTAGAATTTCTAAGGTTTTGGCATCCAAGGAAGGAGTTAATTTTCTATCAGGTACTAACTCTATTGTTTCCGATAGGTGTTTGATTTCACATGTATTATTTTCCTTTGTGTTATATATGTGTGGTTGAATCAGCTGAATTTTATTTAGTTGTGAAGCAGAATGTCGGAGCCACCGTTCAGGCCGAGGGAGAAGCTTATTGAGAAACAAAAACAGTTTCAAAGCATCCATAAGCCCACTTACCTTAAAGGACGATATGATAAGATCACTTCCATTGCCATTCCCGCTGCTTTGGCTGCAACTTCACTTTATTTCATTGTCAGCTTATCTCTACTTTTTGAGGTTTTCTTTGTTAGATTTGAGAGACGTAGCTGTTGATGATGTTGTGATTTTTTTTGTGTGTTGTTACAGGCAGAAGGGATTTACAATATGTCTCATGGGATTGGAAAGAAAGAATGAGGCCTACGCTACTCATGGTTGGAAAACATGTATTCCTCGACTTTTGTGGGTTTTTTTAGCATCTTCATTAGCTCTAATGTTTTAATACATGTTTATGAAGAATGTGAAAATTCCTTGAGAACAATATAAATAAACATGTTTTAACATCATTTCTGTCTTGATGTTTAGTCAAAATGTAGGTTTCTTATCAGCTTCAATTTTCCAATTTTTAAAACTTTTTATCCCAAGTATATACAACCACAAAAACACACCCCTCGGCATGGCAATCAAAAAGGGTTAAAGATATATGTTGATGATTGATATTAGTTGGTACACATAGATACAACTCTTCTTTGAATTCAATCTTTCTAGGAAAAGATTTTAAATAATTCAAAAGAAAGATTTGAGTTCCAAGCGCTTCATCTTCAAGGGAACAAAAGATGTGTCTCCCTTATTCTAAAGGATGGTTATTTTTTAAACATAATTATTCATATTAAAAAAAATTATTCTAAATAGAAGTTATTTGAATTACTGTTATTTCAAGTAGATATTTTTCAATTTCAATTATTGTTTTCAAATGAGAGTCGTTCTAAACAATTAATCTCGACAATAATTTAATAAAAAATTTAATTTACGATTTAGTTTTTGAAATATGTCTATTTTCTTATTTTAGTATTTTAATTTTTTTTATCTCAGTTTTGTACTTAGAGTATCATTTTTTTTAGTCCATTTAGTTATTAAAATTTTAAAAAAAAATTATTAGACAACTTTCGCTGATGAAAAAGCACTATGTGACTTTTTTTGGTTAATGAAAAAATGTCACATGAAAATTAAGTATTTAAAATAAAAATATTAAATTTTAATTTTAATTTTAAAAAATAGAAAATAAAATATTTAAATATCAAAAAATACTTTTGACTTTGATTGGCATGGATCAACTGTTGGTTGGTTTTTTAGTATTATATATTATATTGATTAAAAATATAAAATATAATATATAAATTCAAAAAAGGTTTGAAAATAATTTTTTATAAAATTCTAAAATATATATTTTTAAATTTTAAAAAGCTAAATAATATATAAAATTGAAAAAAAATATTAAAAAAGGTATTTAAATTACTTGAAATTTAAATATTTTTTTAAATTTATAATTATATGTTTTAGAATTTTATAAAAAAATTATTTTAAACTTTCTTTTAATTTTTTATACAATTTTTAAGTTTTTATATTAATAAAAATTAATTTCAACTAATTTATTTTAATTTTTTGTAAATTTTTTATATATTTTTTAGATTATATATATTTTTGTGAATTTTTATATATTTATTTACATTTTTATATTGTTTAATGTGTATATATATTTAATAAAAGAAAATGTTTGTTTTTTATATAAAGACGTCATATGGCGCTTTGTGATTGGTTATAAGATGTTTTTAACGTTTGTCAAAAAATGAACTAAAAAATATAATGGGGCATACTTTAAGTCCCAAATTAGGAATTTGAGTGTACTATAGGTAACAAATTGGGACAAAAAAAAGTTTAGGCACTAAAGTGAGAAAATAGGATTACTTTAGGGGACAAATCATGAATTAAGCCAAAAAAGCACTATTCTAGACAAGAATTATTCTTCCAAATAATGGTGAATCCATAAATTTTTTTAGTAATGTCAGGAATTTAATTATAAATTTTTCATAGATCAAAATATAAATTTATCATGTACTAATTTATAATTTCATCAATTTTGAAGCGATTAATTTTTTTTTCATTGTAGAGGGGCTAAATTGTAATTTTACTATATTTTAATTTATAACTTCTTTATTGTAAGAGGATTGGATTGAAATTTTTTATTTTGAGAGGTTAAAGAGCAATTTCACTATATATTAATATATAATTTCTCTAATTATAAGAGGATTGGATTAAAAAATTTATTTTTGAAGGTCCAAGGTAGACGAGTGGCCCGGCCCAAAGGTCCGTCTAAAAAGTGGGAGGGTTTGAGTAAAAATATAGGCCCGAAAAATGAGCTTAGACAAAAAAATAAGGCCCATTTAGAAAACGGATTGGGCATCAGGTAAGGCTTTTTTGGCCCGAATATGCAAAAAAAAAACTATTATTTTTTATTGTATTCTTGTTGCTTTTTTATTATTTTCTTGCCTTTTTTTTCACTATTTTACTACGATTTCACAATTATATTGTTACTATTTTGTTGTTACTATTTTAGAGGCATTTACTTGTTAAGTTGTACCTATCTTAATGTTGTTTAAGTATACATATAGTTTTTAATTTATTTTCAATTTGTTGGGAAACATTTATTTGAATGTTTTAGTATTTTTGATGTATTAGATTTTAAATATATATATTATATAATTTAATACGGGCGGGCCGGGCCCAAATTTTAACATTTTATCCAAGCCAATCTTAGAAAAAATTTAGACCCATTTTTCGGGCCTGGACGGGCTCGAGCCTAACAAATAAGCCTTTAATTTTTATTGGGCCCAAACCCGAGCCCATGGACACCTCTAGTTCAAGCCCCCTGCTTGCCCCGCCACCAAATTTGCCTCTGCCTCCAAATAGAGGCGAATATAAAGAGGTTAAGGGTTTGCTCCCAAAAATGAATAATTGCAATTTTACTTCTTTATAAGTTATTAAATTATAAATTATATATGTGATAAAATTACTTTAGCTTCTAAAAATAAAATAAAAAAGTTATGTAATCATTTTAAAAAATATAAAATTATAAATTAATATATAGTAAAATTATATTTTAACCTTATAAAAAATTATAATTCAATTCTTATCCAACCTAAAATATTTTCTAAATTCATTCCTGCTTTCAAAAAAGATATAAGTGATGTAACGCTAATACTTGTTCAGAGCTTATATGCTTAATTTCTTTAAACATAATCTTATTTATCTTTAAAAAAAAAATTAATGTCGAAACTATTTTTTTTTAAGAAAACGAGGTTGATTTTAGAAATGAAAATGGAGTCGCCACCAATCCTTTTTGAGGTGTGTGATCGGATCACCTTGAGATTTATCGTTAAAATATTTTAATTTATTAAAACGATGACTTTGGTCCACAAAATTTGAGAAAAACGGGTTCAGGAGTCGGTTATGTACGAGGAAGGATTAGCACCCTCGAAACGCCCAAAATTGGTACCGATTTGATTAATTAATGTCTTAATGTCGAACATTTGAAGAGATTTTAAAATACGATTCTCTTTATTTAAAGAAAACTTGAATAGATTAAAATGGATGTTAAAGCCCTCTTATTTCGAATAAGTAAAATGTCACGCCCAGTGAGCTAGGTTACGACATTTCAAATTCCCAAAACTGAGATTGTCTTTTGACTTTTAAAATTCATGTATTTAAATTCAAGAAGGATATTCGGTCATGAGAAATCGAAACCCAGTAAGTTAGGGCACTATTTCTCAAAATTCCAAATACGAAATATTGCATTTGATTTTAGAAATCCTTATCTTGAGATAACAGAATGTCATATTCAGTGAGTTAGGACACAATATTTTGAATTCCCGAGAATAAGTTTTTATTTAACCCATGTGCTTTGATTTTAAAAGGAAAATAATAGGTTCTTTAGATCCGATGAGAAAAATCGAAACCCAGTAAGTTAGTGTACGATTTCTTACGAACCTTAGAACGCGGAATGTGTGCTTATTTCAAAACGAAAATTTTAACGCATCGAATAACATGTGATATGATTGTAGTAAAATGGAAGATGGATTATAGTACACATGCATAATAGAATAAGACAAGGGTAACAATGTAAATAATAAAAATGGAAGTAAAAACAAAATACAATAAAATAAAATTTAAAACCAACCATCTATATGAAATACTAAGAAAAAGAACAAATAAGTAAAAGAAAATAATAACAAAAATAAAAGCTAATGGTAAATCAATAACTAAATAAATACTATATAATAATTTAAAAAATAATAAAATAATAATAATAGTAAAAAATACAATAATAATATATTAATAAATAATACATTAACATACGAATAATAATAATAATAAAATAAATAAATAAGAATAACATCAAATATTAAAAAAATAAATAAACAGGTAATAAATACATAATTTAAGTATGTAAATAATAATAGGTAAGTAGCATAAATATATGCAATATTAAATTTAAATAATTAAAGGTAAATGAACAAATGAACAAATAAGTATAATAGATTAATAGATATAAATAATAGATAAACAAAACATTAGGTGAAAATAAATATAACAAAAAGATAAATGAATAATAAAACAAATGGATAAATAAAAAATTAATGAAAATATGAACACATTATATAAAAGGATTGAAATTGATTAAATGAAGGATGAGATTGAAATTAAAATAGAATCAAAAGAACAAATATAAATAGATAAAAGAAAGGGCTGAACGGAGGGCCAAAATGAAACGCGTGCCATATAGGAGGGACTGATTGAGCAATTAAACCCTGTCCCTAAAACGCGTAGTTTTAATATGGACTAAAACGAAACAAACGCTGAAACCGCGGGACGAAATAAAAAAAAAACAAAAGAAGGGATAGGACCCAATCGAGAAAGAGCAGAAAAGCGAAAGGACCACGGGCATAAATAGCTCATTTTTACCCAAAGCACGCGGACCTTTAGGCCTGCGGGACGGCCTCTATACGGCGCCGTTTTAGGGCTAAACCCCCCAAGGCAAAACGACGCCGTTTCCCCTTTCTATGTAAATCAAAAGTTTTTCAAATTTCATTTATTCCTCTCCTCTTCAAAAAAAAAAACTGAGTTTTCTCTCCCCTTCTCTCTCCCTGGCCCGAACTCTGGCCAAACACCGGCCTATCGGCCACCTGCTAAGGCGCCGCCGTGCACGGTGGCTGAAAATCGCCCCAAAACCCCTTTTTCTTTTTCCCTTTTTCTTATAAAACCGATTTTAAAGCCCAAAATTTCAAAAAGGGAAGAAAAAAATAAAATAAAAGAAGCCAAGGGGAGAAGACCTTTCGTGTAACACCTGTAACATCCCAAACCCGGTCCAAACGCTATGACCGAATTCGGTTTGCTACGGAGAAAATATTTTGAAATCTTTTAAAAACCGATTCAACTTTTTGGTAAAAGATAGCGTCTTATTAAAACAGTTGAGGTGTATAAAACCCATAGTTAGATTTATTCTAAAAATATTTATTAAGTCAAGTTATTATATACATATTTTATGCACCCGATGGTACTTTTAAAACCTTTACGATTGCTTTGGAAAACATGTGAACTCATTTTTATTAGTAAGTAATTTAAAGCAAATATTAAAGCATGTAATCATAATAAAATATTCCTAGGAGGCCTTATTACAACCCATTTAAAATTTAAAACAACAACCGAAAAAAATAAATAAACCGAAATTCAAAGTCTATTAAAATTTAAATCCCACTGCATGGCCACCTCGAGTCTCTCCGGCTCCATATCCGCGATCTACGTGTCACCTGAAAAATAAAGGAGAAGGTGAGTCACCAAGACTCAGTATGTAACCCTTCCCCCGGTTTAAGCAGTTTCATACACTTTATAACAATCAACATGCATAAGGTTATGTACCCAACCTAGCCAACCAAACGCCTCTGTCTACCCCGTTGTGGTACCAAACCTTTGGTGGTGCCAAACCACCAGTGACGTATAGTCACGGATGTGATGCCAAATCACGGAGGTGCCAAACCTGCGGTGTCGAAGACACAAATCGGTTGATGGGGCCAACCCATCGTGTGATACCAAATCACCGGCGTCAATCCCAGATTATCATCATCGTGGGGCCAACCCACTGTGGTGCTAAGCCACCTGGACGAGACGCTATGAGGTGCCAAACCCTCGGAGGTACCAAACCTCTCGGTGACCGTAGTCACAATGTGTTACCAAAACATTGGTGTCCGTCGACACAATATCATCGCCCTCCACTCACTTAACCCACAGTAGTCAAACAAATCATAAATGAATTCAAACATTCACCACATGTATCAAATAAGCCATGCTTCCCAAAAGCATTATAATAATCTCTCATCTTGTGAGAGACTTACGGGATCCTCGCTTGTACCATTAAGGTACTAAATCCGTATCTACATCAAGCAGATTTACATACAACATGTATTTAATACAGTTTATTAATTGTTATAAGTGTGTATGTACACACTTGTTACCACAGAATAGTCTAAATCCCGAAAAGAGAAGTCGACCACCCTAGATCTACTTGTCCCTATATTGGCCAAACACTTAGGTTAGTATTATGGCCTATTCGGCCAAATCAAATTATTTGAGAGGGTTCCTTGTGAACCCGAAATCTTACGTTTTCTCTTTTGGCTACTAACCACAGCACTCGATTCCCGAATCTGCTTTACCACTACCATCGGTTAGTCAATAAAGTTAATAGCCTTCGGCTTTGAATATTTGAAAGTTAAATCTTATGAAAATCGATCCTTACCACCACTTACCACCCGATTGATCACGAATGAAGGCTTGGTTTGACGATCTCAAAATCCGGAGCACCTAGACAGATTTGGTTCAACAAGTGATTAGCACCCTTAACAACAATTTTGAAACCAATACCTACCTTTATCAAAGTCGACAAGAAAGGGGAAAGAGGACATGGGCATTTGGCCAAACACACTTACCTTCCCAAAATCGATTAAAAGAAAGCCTCCCCCCTTGTACAATATTCGGCCTAGGTGTTAAAAATAGAGAAAGAAATTCGGCACTTCAAATGGGTGTATTCGGCTTTTGTGAAGGAAAAATAATGGAAAAAAAAGGTGCTAAGAGTTTCGGCTAAAGGGGTTTGAGGAGGGAAAAGAAGAGTATAAAGAGTATTTTTGGTTTTGGCACAAAGAAGAAAAGAGGATCAATGGCAATAGAGGTATCGGTTTTGAGAGAAAGTGATGAAGAAGAGAGGTGGGAATGAGAAAGTGCTTAGCCGAAATTTGTTCAACAAGTGTCCAAGGGAATTCGGCCTCCCCCTATGCTTAGCTTACCAAGCCGTCCACCCCTCTCAACAAGGAATTCAAATTCGGCCAACTCCTTGATTTACTCCAGGCCACTTATTTTGAAACAATTCAAAATAATTTGAATTAATCCCAAATAATCAATTAATAATCTCCTAATAATCCAACTAATATCCTTATTTATCCCCTATTATCTTATTATCTAAATAATTAATAAAAAGAGTTTAAAGAGAGAAAATCTCTCCCCCCTATGCCGTCCATTTTAAAGAGCAAAAAGGAAATTTTCGTGACTCGAACACAAGTTCTCCTTGCTCAGTGTGGCGTCACTTCTAGCTCCTAAGTGGCCCTCTTTTTGCCACTTTTCCAAGGCTTATCTTGTGTCAAATGATCCCTTATTTATTCTTGTAACCCTTACTTGCTAAGGCTCCTTACCTTTAAAGTTCCCAAATACAATTTTCTACTAAACCGAGCCCACTCAAGACCTCCAACTAAGCCTTATTACACCACAATCAAAACACAGCAATTCAATTTAAGAAAAATCATTTAACCACAAATAGCCCCAGTTTTAGGATGTTACAACACCCCTTACCCATATTCGACTCCGGAATAGGGTACGAGGCATTACCGAAATTACAAATTTATTTATCAAACATTTTATTTCATCTAGCATTTATATTTGAAACCAATCAAAATCAAACATATTGTCCCTTAAACATTTTATTTTTCTCGACATGTCTTATTTGAATTTATTACTCGTCTCAACATAATTAATTACATTGTATTAACATATTAAAGATAATCACATATTTACATGTCATGATAAATATCATTCTCTTGCCGTTTCTTCATAATCATAAATCAGTTAATTCATCATATTAATATTTCACGTACCATCAACTCATATTTCCTTATATCACATAATTAAGTTACAGGAACTTATCTGGTTAAATTTGCAGAAATACCAAGATTCAGGGGCATTTTGGTAATTTTCTATTTTCATCAATTTTTCAACCGATCTAATCTAAATTAATAATTTCATACTTTCAATAATAAAATAATCCATTTCATGCAAATTGGTCATTTCCAACATTTTTACAAAACTAATCATAAAGTTTTACTTTTATCCAATTTAGTCCCCGAGCCTAAAACATTACTAATTAGCCATGCTAGCTGAATATTCATACATATATTCCTCCTTCTCCTCTCCATTCCACATCCTTAATGTATATAACATGCTATAAGTAACATTATAAATAATTTCAGTATTTACTCATATATATATTCAAAACTATCCATTTGAGTCATAGTTACTAAATTATTTATATCTTGAGCTACAGAACTCGAAATTAAGATCCGTTAATTTTACCTGAAACTAGACTTATTTATCTTATTACCATAAAATTTTCATTTACATTCACCCCTGTTCTGCTGTCTGACAGTTCTGACCTTTCTTCACTAAAAATTAATTATCTCCTCACACGGGATTTGGATGATGTTTCCATTTGTTTCTATTGAAAATAGGCTCATTCATGATTTTAAAAATATAAATTTAACACTCTAATTATTTTTATTCAATTTTTGATGATTTTACAAATTCAGAACAGGGGAACACAAAATCATTCTGACCTTGTCTCACAAACCCTGTTATATATCATGATTTACAATTTCATTACTTACATCATTTCTTCTATAAGAAACTAGACTCAATAAGATTTAATTTCATATTTTATTCATCCTCTAATTCGATTTCTACAATTTTTGGTGATTTTTCAAAGTTAGTCTCTGCTCTTTGTCTAAAATCAATTTCTTATAACTTATTTTACAAAGTTTACTTACTTTCCTAACTCAATTCATACTTCTTTTCTATTGAAATTCCATCCAAACTCAAATTTAACTACTAAATTTTTAGCATATTTCCTAATTTTGAATTTTCCTCAATTTAATCCCTACAGCATAAAACTTGTATCTTACTTCTCAATTAAATCCATTTTTCAATTCTAACTTGAAATTCATATTTTTGTTCAACATAAACTATACTTGATAACTCATAAACTTTCAATATGACAGCTTAGCTTCATCAAAATCTTGTTCCAAGGCTTCTAAAACATCAAAATTAAGTAAAAAGGGCTAAATTGACTTACCTATCAACTTCCAAGCTTCAAACTTTTAATTATCCCTTTCTTCTTTCTTTTCTTTCCTTCCTTCTTTCCTTCTTCTGCTTTTAGTTTGCCTATTACATTTCTATTTCTCTCTCCTTTTTTTCTTATGTTTCTTTTTCCTACTTATATAATAATATAATATAATAATATTCTTAATTTATTAAGTAAACATATATATATTTTAATCATAAAAATCTTTGATATTTTTATGTGTATGCCGCCTCAACTATAAAGAATGACATAATTTCTTTTTTAATCCCTTTAGCTTTTCTTTAATCTATAATTAAACTTTTATCTCTATTACAATTTATTCCTTTTTTTCTTAATTTCTCCTAATTAAGTCAAATTCACCTAATCAACATTTAATTAAACACATAACTAACTTTGTAAATATTTATAAAAAAATATTTACACCTCAATTTATAATATCGAGGCCTAGATATCTAATTTTCGACCCAATTTACCTTTTTAAATCACAAAATTTACTATTTCAAAAATATTTCTAAAATCACACTTAACTTATAATTATCGATTAATAAAGTTTTCTAACTTTTTCATCAGATTTAGTGATCTCGAATCACTGTTCCGACACTACTGAAATTGGGCTGTTACATTTCGGTTGTTTACTGTTCGCCATCGCAGCCTTTGGCCAAACCTTGGAGGATCTGACGGTCTTGCGAACTCCCCGATGCAACGATAGGTAAGAAAAACTACTCTTTTTTTGTGTGTTTTTTACCTATTTAAAATACGAAAAGAAAAAATAAAAATAAAATAAAAAGATGAACCACCTTGTTCTTTTCGTTTGAATATATCTGTTTGTATTCAATAATCTCTATATTGCTTCTTCTATCTCCAAAAATCGTCCCCTTTACAAGTTTTGCTTCGGCCTTTTTATAGCCGAATAAAATTGAAAGGAAAAATAAAATAAAATGAATACAATCTGTTTTCTCCGTTCTTTCTATATTGTTTCTATTGCTTTTTTGTTTTGCAGGTGAGCTACTGGGGTGACGTGGAGAGGCTGGCGCGGGCCACGCGTACGTGTGGGATTCGGCTGCTTCACAGTGCTGGTAGTTGGCTGCTAGGGTTTCCAAAATGTTTAGGTTGTGGGCTTGGGTTAGTGTTAAATTTTTGGGTCTGGGGCTATTGGGCTTTGATTTAATCGGGCTATTTTTTTTGTAAATTTGAACTATTTTTAAAAAATGGACTTTATTAATTTTGATTTTATATTTGGTTTTGTTAATTTTGGGGTATCAGGTTTGGTTAATTGGGCCCGGGCAAAATAGGCCCATTACAGTTAAAACTAAGTATATACACGTTTGCAAAACAGTGTTTGACACATTGCATAAAAAAAAATTGATGTGTTTTGTCTTGCTGCAGTGATTACACCAAGTTTTTATGATGTTTTGATACATTTCTGTTTCCATGTCCACGTTTTCTCACCGGTTCTTCAATGAGAATTGGCAAGTGTTTCTAATTTTAAACAGTAGTCTCTGACTGTAGATTCGACACCAAACGTGTCAACACTCTACTACTAAATATTTTGATATGTTTAGTGATCCCCATTGAAACACCCCATACGTGAGTTCGATGCTAGGACTAGATACGAGACATTACCATGCTTGAACTCACTTAAACATACACTTACGGGCTGTAAAATTTCGTTCCAACTTAAAAACTTCTCTTTCTTAGTCTAATCATACACTTCATGGGCCTACGAGGCCTTAAGCACTTATCCAAAAACTTTCGGAACTTAATCGAAAACTCTTCTTGGAAGCAAGGTTCACACGCCCATGTGACTTGGAACACGCCCGTGTACCCTTAAACACGCCCATGTCTTCAAACCGTGGGGCGTTACTGACTATATTCACACGGCCTTGGCACGCCCGTGGGCTTAGACCATGTGTTATTCCTTGATATACTGACTTGATTACACGGTCTGGGGCACACGCCCATGTTCTAACCGTGTGTCATACACGGCTTATACAAACGGCCGTGGGATTTGACCGTGGCCTATCCTGACTTACAACAATAAGGTGCAGGGTACACACGGCCTAGACACACGCCCGTGCGTCCAACCGTGTGGGCACTTAGAGGCTATTTACCAAGCCAATTGCCACCCTGAAATCAAGATCAATCCAATACATTTTTCATAAACAATACTGTCGTAACCATTTTTTTCAAAAAAACGGGTATCGACTTTAAAAAATAGGGAGTCGCCACCGACCTTTGTTAGGTGTGATCGGATCACCTTTGTTTTAATAAAACATTTTGATTTACTAAAACAGTTTTTTGGGTCTATGAAATTTGAGAAAATGGGTTCGGGAGTCGATTACGTGCAAGGAAGGATTAGCACCCTTGCAACGCCCAAAATTGGTACCAAATTGACTGATCAATGTCTTTGCGTCAAAATTTGAAAATATTCAAGGTGCGAAATTTTTAAAGAAGCGTTGACTAACCCTGAATTGAACTCTGAGATTAACTCGTTTCAAAGGAACAAAAATGTCATACCCAGCACGTTAGGATATGACACCCTTATACTTTGACACCGAGGTCACCTTGGATCTTCAAAACATGCAAAAGAAAAAGGGTACTTGAGTATTTTGTCGAACAAAAAATCGACACCCAGCTCGTTAGGATGTAATTTTTCGTACTTCAAAACACACTCAAATATTGCCTTGTTTTTGATATGAAATCTTAAAATTCGCTCGATATTCATTTTCAACGTACCACAATATTTGAAAAAGGTTTGAACCTGTTGAAGTTTGAAATATGATGTGAGGATAAGAAGCGTAAGCATTAATCATAAAATACACCAATTTAAAATGTTGATCGACAAATTATACGATGCTCAACGTAATGAAATAAAATAAAGATCGATAATAATAATGGCAAATAATAAACAAATAATAATATATACATGTAAATATATATATGAAAATAATAGTAGTAACAGTAATAGCAAACATACTAATAAACATAAAACAAAATATGTACAATATAGGATAGTTATAATAATAATAATAATAATAATAATAATAATAATAATAATAATAATAATAGTAATAATGCGGTGATAATGGTAAAATAATGATGGTGTATAATGTACAATATAAATATAGTGCTAATAATAATAATGGTAATGATGATAATAATGATAACAAAAATGATGTTGAGATGTAAATATAAGTGCAAATATATGGGCGAAAATTAGATAAATAATAACGGTATTAAACTAAGAAGATAAATATAGTTAGAAATATAATAACAATGGTACATGGATAATGATATTTACGAAATAAAATAATAAGGATAGTAATAATATTAGTAGCTAATAAACATTTAATAAAATAAAAAAAAAATATGTATACAATATAGTGTAGTAATAGCAATAGTAAGGTATATAAAATAATAATAATAATAATACTAACAAAATAGCAAAATAATTAAAGAAGGTAGAGTAAGAGGATTAAATTAAAACGGAAGCAGGAATCTGAGGCGAAAATCAAAAGTAAGAAAATTAGAGGACTCAGATGAAATGTGCCTAAACTAGAAGTGATTTAAAACGAAATTTGCCCGAGTCCTAGAACGCGACGTTTAGAAAGGGACTAGATTGAAACCGCGCAGAATTTTCGTGCTGAATTTAAAAGAAAGAAAAAGGGTAAACAAAGCTTAATCGAGTAGAAACATAAAGAAAAGGGACCGATAGCGCAAATAACCCTTTTTGGATGCGTAGGTCACGCCCCCTTTCGAACTAAACGACGTCGCTTTCTTCAAAGTTTAATACCCTACTTTTATTCTGTTTCATTTCATTCTCGTTCCAGAAAAGTTAAAGAATTTTAAAGGCTTCTTCCCCTTTCCCTTTCACCTTCCTCGACCGATTGGTCTTCATGCTGTCAATCAATCGTGACCGACGATACTTCCAGGGGCCGACAACGTGCGGGTGTGGGGGCCTTATGGTCTCGCTTGAAAAAACCCTTTTAACACCTTGAGTCTCGGCCCCGAGAAACGAAGGAGAGGGCCTTCGATGCGCCTATTTTCTCAGCCAAACTCCGGTGATAGCACGAGTCCTCAGACGGCGAGCCCTCTTGGATTCAGGTAAGGTTTTTTCCCCTTTTTATTGATTTGTTTTTTATATTGATTTGCTTGTAAAGATTTGAAACATCAAAAATAAAAAATCAAAATAGAAATAAAACGACAGTAACGAATGTTAAGACTGAAAACGAAAAGATCTCAAATTAACCTTCAAATTTTTTGCTTTCGATTTTCTCATAGAATGCGTGAGAGACCCCCCGTTATAGGAGATTGGTTTTTTTGTTTTTATAATCGATTCATAAAGATTCTTATTTTGTCGTCTTCTATTTTGTTTTTCTGCTTCGTGCTGTTGTCCTCTGCCCTTGTACTTTCTGTTTTGTCTCTTGTTTTTGTCGCGCATGTTTGCTTGTCGTTGCAGGTGTCCGAGGCTCGTGCTGGTGTCGGTGATGGGTGAAGATGGTGGGAACGGACAGCAGCGTGCGTGGGTTACTGATACGAGGTGCGCGTCGTGTGCTACAGAGACGCAGCGCGTGGCGTCCGCGGAATGAGGCTAAAGGTCGGTGGCAGTAGCAGATGAGGGGTCGACGGCGTCAAGAAACCTAGGGTTTTGGCTACTGACTCAGTTTTTTTGGTTTTGGGCTTATTGGGCTAGGTTTAATTATTGGGTTTAGGGTAATTGGGCTTGTTAGCTCTAATTTGGGCTTCTTTTTGTAATTTTGGACTGTTTTATTCCTGGACTTTATTATGGGTTTTTTTCTAATCTGTATTGGGTTGTATTTGGACTTTTAATGGCCTTTGTTTTATTTGTTAATTGTTTTGTTTTTGGGCTTTTATAAGGGTATTGGGCCGGGCAAAATTCGGTTATTACAGCTGCCCCTCTTTCTCATTGTCGTGAAACAATAATAGAGCAAAGACAATAGAAGAACCAATTTTGCCCGGTCTTGGCCAGGTATAGATTCTTCGGGTGCTTTTCTTCCTCGAACATCTTCGAACCCTGTTGCTTTGATCCACTCCAACGCTGCTTCTGCGAGACATGACTCATAGCTTCAATTCGCTTTTCCTCAATCTTGTTTATTATTTTTTTAACTTGCTCTGACATGGCTTCACGACACAAAGAGGTTTGTAGCTTCAATCTATCAATTGCTCCACTAGGACTTTCGATGAAACTTCAGCTTTTCAAACTGCTTCTTTATTCTCGCGACATGAACCGACTCTTTCCCTTTTTTTCTTCTCTTTTTTTTTCACGTATTGTGGGTCGACTTTTGAACAGAAATTTAAAGACAGAAATTAAATACCTCGGCGTGCCCCGAGGCTCAACTCACCTCACGTATTATGGGTTGACTTTTGAACAGAAATTTAAAGACAGAAATTAAATACCTCGGCGTGCGCCGAGGCTCAACTCACCTCACGTATTATGCGTTGACTTTTGAACAGGAATTTAAAGACAGAAATTAAATACCTCGGCGTGTCCCGAGGCTCAACTCACCTCACGTATTATGAGTTGATTTTTTTGAACAGAATTTAAAGGCAGAAATTAAATACCTCGGCGTGCCCCGAGGCTCAACTCACCTCACGTATTATGAGTTGGTTTTTTTGAAGCAATTTAAAGCGAAATTTAAATACCTCGGCGTGCCCCGAGGCTCAACTCACCTCACGTATTATGAGTTGACTTTTGAATAGAAATTTAAAGACCGAAATTAAATAGCTCGGCGTGCCCCGAGGCTCAACTCACCTCACGTATTGTGAGTTGATTTTTGAACAGGAATTTAAAGGCAGAATTTAAATACCTCGGCGTGCCCCGAGACTCAACTCACCTCACGTATTATGAGTTGACTTTTGAACAGAAATTTAAAGACAGAAATTAAATACCTCGGCGTGCCCCGAGGCTCAACTCACCTCACGTATTATGAGTTGATTTTTGAACAGGAATTTAAAGCGCAGAATTTAAATACCTCGGCGTGCCCGAGGCTCAACTCACCTCACGTATTATGAGTTGACTTTTGAGCAGTAAATTTAAAGACAGAATTAAATACCTCGGCGTGCCCGAGGCTCAACTCACCTCACGTATTATGAGTTGATTTTTGAACAGAATTTAAGGGCGAGAATTAAATACCTCGGCGTGCCCGAGGCTCAACTCACCTCACGTATTATGAGTTGACTTTTGAACAGAAAGAAGGAAATTAAATGCCTCGGCGTGCCCCGAGGCTCAACTCACCTCACGTATTATGAGTTGATTTTTGAACAGGAATTTAAATTCAGAAATTAAATACCTCGGCGTGCCCCGAGGCTCAACTCACCTCACGTATTATGAGTTGACTTTTGAACAGGAATTTAAAGACAGATATTAAATACCTCGGCGTGCCCCGAGGCTCAACTCACCTCACGTATTATGAGTTGACTTTTGAACAGAAATTTAAAGACAGAAATTAAATACCTCGGCGTGCCCCGAGGCTCAACTCACCTCACGTATTATGAGTTGATTTTTTTGAGAAATTTAAAGCGAGAAATTAAATACCTCGGCGTGCCCCGAGGCTCAACTCACCTTACGTATTATGAGTTGACTTTTGAACAGAAATTTAAAGACAGAAATTAAATACCTCGGCGTGCCCCGAGGCTCAACTCACCTCACGTATTATGAGTTGATTTTTGAACAGGAATTTAAAGACATAAATTAAATACCTCGGCGTGCTCCGAGGCTCAACTCACCTCACGTATTATGAGTTGATTTTTGAACAGAAATTTAAAGACAGAAGTTAAATGCCTCGGCGTGCCCCGAGGCTCAACTCACCTCACGTATTATGAGTTGATTTTTGAACAGAAATTTAAAGGTAGAAATTAAAAATACTTCGGTCTGCTCCGCTTGGGAAGGCAAGATCTGCTATCATCGATTAGCTTCGCTTAGGAAGGCAAGATCTGTTTTTCATCGATCAGCTTCGCTTAGGAAGGCAAGATCTGTTCTTCATCGATCAGTTCGCTTGGAAAGGCAAGATCATAGGTCCGCTTCGCTTAGGAAGGCAAGATCTGATCTTCGATCCACTTCACTTGGGAAGGCAAGATCATATCGTATCATCTGGTGGAACTCGGACGCCTTCTTTATCCTTGATTCGGTACAGTTATCGTTAGAAGCTTCTTGCTTTACTGGTGTACCTGTATGTGTCATGTGTGACGTTATCGTGATATGCACGTGCTTGTCTTAAGTGCTTTTATGCCTACATGATTATACCATGCGCCCTGGGTTTATTTGTCGTGTGTCTCTTTTTGTTACGACTCTTATGGTGACCTGTATTTATTGCTTCGACTCTTGACTTTCCTTTCATGCTTCGTGCCCGTCCTCGAGTTTTATGAGTGATCTGCGTTTCGCGTATATCATCCTTTTGCCCCCTGTAACTTCAGGGCTCATCTTATTGTGATCTGAGGGTATAGGATTTGGATATCTTCCATTCATCCCACTGCGACTCTAAAACATAGGACTTGTCTCCTATTCAGCCCACTCTCTTGTTATTCAAAGGTACAGAATCTGTATCAGTTTCCTTCTAACGATCACTCTTTAGGTGACCCGACTAGATGTATACGCGTGATGCTCGCATGAATGTAGAATGTCATTTCTTTTCGAGAATGATTCTAGTTTTACACTTGGGTTAACAATGCCCATTTTCTGTCAGGATTGTGTCATTGACACGGTACCTCGTCATTTTGTTTAACCACCTTAGTTTGGACTCAGATATTTCTAACTCTTAAGCTCGGTGAATCTTAAGCAATAATCCTGTTTCAAACTCCTGTATTGTTTAGAGATTTCCAGAGTAATATGCGAAACTCCTTTCGTGAAAGTAAAGCTAGTCCAATAATCGTTATTTCAATGCAAAATGCTCAAAAAGGATCATAATGATGGACGGAATAGGAATTTATTGAGAGTATAGCTCGAACCAAACAAGTTAATCAAAGCTAGCATGTGTAATGAAGAAGCAAATTTATTTAGAGTGTATTTTGAAAAGACAAAGATAACAGACTCAAAATGGGTAACATGGAAACTAGGTGCCCCAGATATCGCAGCTTGAGCTTTTCTGTTCAAACTTCTTGAGGACCATTCTAAACTCAATATGTGTTTAGGGGGTCTAGAGTACTTGGTCGATGCCACCAAGGCGCAACATTCCTCCTCATTGTTACTTCAAGCGTAGCAAGGCTACTGTATGCCCCGTTTTTATCAAAATTTGAGCTGCCCGTTTTGGGTTTTCAACTCAAACCCACCTTTGGTCTCAAAACGCCCTTTGCGGGTTTTTACTTTGGCCTTTCCTTTTCCTTCTTTTTCTTTTTCTTATTTTTTTTGTTTTTTGTTTTTTTTTAATTCACCGGATTGGGCGGGTCTTTGCCGTCTATCCTTGTTTCCCTAGAACGGACCTTCTTTGCTACCTAAGGTCCTTCCTGGCTAGGCATCTTCTTTCTTCTGAAGTCCTTGTTGCATGGGAAAGAATCTTTCAAAGCCCTATCATGAAATTTTCTAAAGGCTATCTTTTTGTTGTAAACTCGCTTTATCTGATCGTGACAGATTTCTCTTATCATTTTTTTTTTCAAATTCACTTGATCATATCGGGATTGGATCCATTCCACCTCATCCAATTTTGGCTCGGCCTGTGCCTGGGGAAAAAGAGGATTTTGACTTCACTTAGGCAAACGCCGTCTCAGCAGAGGTCCTGGCCGAAGTTTAACGATCGAAAGAGGGTAAACGTAACTTCTATACGCCAATATTCCCAAGCTTAGGTCGTATTCCTAACAATGTTTGTTCTTTTTTTTTTTACACCATGACATGGCATTTGATCCTTGAAAAGACCGCAAACTTTCGTCGTTGTGCGGTTAAATATGACCTTTCGCCCTTTTGTTAATTTTCTTTTTCCTTTTTTGTTATTTTTTTTTTTTTTTTTTTTTTTTTTTTTTCCTTTTTTTTTTTTTTTTTTTTTTTTTGAGTCTAATGACCATCCGCTTTGTAATATTGGCATCTGAAGCGACCTTCACCCTCTTAGTAAAGAGATCGACCTCCACCAAAATTAATCGATGCAGACCAGAAGCTTTCGAGGAGACTGGCTTGATAGCGTCCATGCCCCACGTGTAGGAAGAGGCACATAAGTTCTGTCATCCTTGACTTGGCGCTTGATGCAATTTTCTTTTCTGGGTAGACCAGTAGCTCGAACCTCTTGATTGACTTAGTCAGGGTAGAACCATTAGCATGTGATCTTCAAATATCCTCATGGACTTTTCTTGGCTTTGACAGCATACTGGTGCCTTAGTAATCCCTTGAACTCTTGGAGATAGCTCAATCATTCCTTGCCATTGTTCTTACGGCAAGCTAAGCTTCCATCTCCATCTCCCTGACACTTCGTAAGATGGGATCTACCAATCTTGACAATTTAGGAAATAAGTTGTAACCTCTGTCATCTCTACAGTCCTCCAATCCCTTTGGGCACATATCTCGTTAAAAAGAGAGTCGGTAACAGCGTTGCTCATGTCATTGATATCTGAGGCCCCATTATGGGTATAAAGGTTGAAAATTAAAAGCATGATATAAAAGTGAAACGATGTGGAGTATGAAATGCGAAGAGTGAAAATAAAGATGCGTTTTATTGAAATAACCACTCCGGAAACAAAGCCTATTTCACAAAAAGATTCTTGTTGCCTCTAGGCTTAAAGCAACAAGCATGTTTTGAATATTACTCCAGATTAACTCAAATACAGGGATCCCTTCCACAGTCTCATTGTCCAAAACAAACCCGGGAGGACAAAGGCGCATCATTGAAACTTCTTTGATTGCATCATCCCTTTTGTCGCCGTGCTCACGTTCCCTTCAAGGTAGTTAGGGAACGGATTTCCAACCGTATTACCAGTACCATCAAATTGTAAAATCCCTACATCAATAAGACCTTGAACCCTTCTCTTAAAGGCTAGACAATTTTCTGTAGAATACCCTTGGTTCCCGGCGTGGTACATGCAACTAGCGTTGGGATCATACCATTTCGGGTATGGAGGCTTCAATGGTATCATATAATGTGGCGATATTAATTGTGTTTCCAACAATTTCAGGTACAGTTCTTCGTATGACACAGGGATAGGGGTGAGTCTAGGTTTTTTCGGATTGGGTCTCGTCGGTCTTTGTTCGTTTTTGAGTTGGTTTGGGGTGGGCATGTTATTAGGTGGGAACACGGAGAATGGTCTTTGGTTATTCTTACTCGTACCACCCACTTCCTTTTCCCTTTCCTTAGGGGCCTTCGGTGTCTGCTCCCTCCTTTCTTTTGCCTCTGCTTGGTCCATTGGTTTTGTCTGACCCTCCTCAGGGTTAAAACATGAGCCCGTCGAGGAGTTTAGTGGGGTCGAGGTATTAGTCTGATATCGGGGCTTGGTAGTGACGGGTCCCCCATGCGACCGCGCGTCCGGTTGAGTTGGGGTATTTATCGGGGAATAAATAATTTCTTCATATGCATCCACGTTGTCGACCATTTGGCCCTTTCTCGTTTCAAATCTTCCCGCTAATAACTGGGTTAGACAGCATATCATATTCTCTTGGGACTCTCGTATTTGCTCGCGCATCTCTCGTTGAATTCTGGTTGATTGCTCTTGCAACTGTTGTTGAATCCCGATCAATTGCTCTTGGATCAATATTTGTCCTTCATCTAATCTCTCCAACCTTTGTTCTATATTTTTTAGATTAACGGAATAATTTCATCTAATTAGGGTCTTTCTACCAATTCTGATGCATGTGATACGATGTAATGCAAATGCATGAGATGCAATGCAAATGTATGAGATGCAAATGCAAATGCATGAGATGCAATGCATATGTGTGGGATAGATACAAAAAGGAGGGCGTTGATCATGATTTCAATTCCATCAGAAGGACTTTTCTAGAAAATATGTTTCTTTACATTAAAACGGATTGCATAGACGGCCGTGTCCTCATAGTCTAGGGGAAGACGCCAATCCTGTCTTTCGTGTCGGGAGTTTGTGATTGCGCCCCAATAGACGTCTCTTCTAATTCCTTGTTTGGTCCAAGTCATACCTCGTCATTTGCTTAACCTCCGCGATACTCGTAATCTTCCAATGACTCCCGAACGATCCTTGTCAGTTTGAATCTTCAGGTAAATCCTCTTCTTCGTACCCGGACGTTTATGGATGTGTCCTTTGAACTTTTTTTCAATAGAAGTCTCTTCCAACTCCTTGCTGCTTGGTCTAAGTGATCTTCTGATGACCCCCAAACAATCTTTGTATGCTCTGAATCTTCGGGCAAGACCTACTTTCATTGTTACCTAGATTATGTTCGGACGGCCGTATTATAATCCGCTTCATCAAGTAACACATTTCCTTATGACAAATTCTCCTATTCAGTAATCGAATATGAATCAACACCCCCTTTTCTATGATGATACAATGTAATGCAAATGCATGGTATGAATGCAAAAAGGTGTCAACTCTGATTCAATTCCCCATAGGAAACTTCCTTAGAAAAAAAAGCTCTTTACATGAAACAGATTACAGGAACAGCCTTGCTCTAGCACCTAAGGCTTTAATCTTCATCAGTAGGGAAGCTAATTCTCGTCCACGATCCGATCGTGTCTCGAATCAGACGCTCAATGTGTCACTTGTATAGCTAGAGTCGTAAATACTCGTATCTCTCTCAGATTTGGGTTATAGCCTCCCCCATGAGGTAATCTCTATCTTTGACTTGATTCTGAGAATGGTACAGCTCCACTTCCCTTCGTTCTTCATTCTCTTTTAAATATCCAATATGATTCTGACAGTTCTGCAGTTCTGTTTCTAATTCTTCGGTCTTCTTCTTCATTCCTTCGATTCTACTCAAACTTACCTTTAATTCCCTTACCGAGTTACGGTTTCGATAATAGTCAAGGGACCTTTCCAACTCTGCCGCCCTAGTCTTCAATTCATTTCTTCTATTTTAGCCTTCTAACACTTGCTTTTCTAGGATCTCATTCTGAGCCTTCATTTCTTGAAATTTCCTTTCCCATTACTCAATCTTAGCTCTTTCCTCTTGTAACTCTTGTCGCCATTGACTCGAAGTCTTTCCTAGTCCGGTAGTTCTCATTGAGAGACGCATCTTCTTGTAGTCCCTCTTTAGGCTATCCAACTCTTCTTTGGCTTTGCTCTTCTCTTTTCTTGTCTTTTCCACTTCTGATTTCTGTATCCCTACATCCAGCTTCAAAAACATCTTCTACTCCTCCAACCGCTCAATTCTCTTTTCACGCTCTGAACTCCGCTGTATGAAATCTTGGTTTATGATCCCTAATTCTGTTGGTATCATTCGCAATCGTTCCTCTAAAGACTGAGCCTTATCTAAAATTGGTCCCGAGATATTGTCGTTGATTCTCTTGTTTAGCCACACTTTATACTCATAAGTCGCCGTTACACCCACAGTTAACTTCTTCATCTGGTGGGTTTGCTTCCAAGCATTTGCAATTTCCTTAATCTTCTTCTTATAACCCTCTCCTGTATAAGAGAATTCGCTTCGATCCAATCCATGTGTTGTTGGCACTTCTGTTGTCTAAACTCAGTGCTTGTCTCATTGCTAGCAATGGGGCATACCCAATGACTCCCCAAATTCCGGGTAGAGGTACCCAATTAAAGTCTCCGCATCTATAAAGGATCTCTTCAGGCACCATCCAGGGAGCTCTCCACCCAATGTCTTTTTCTTGAAGATTCTGAACAATCGCCATCCATCCCTCTTCTGTTATATCTTCTCTCCTTGACATCGCTACTTCTTCCTTTAAGGGTGAATAGTCTTCGCGAAAGGGTCGGTAAGAGGGTCTATCCACTTTCCAAAAATGGCCATGAAACCATACAATTAATAACTGCGCACAACCAATAAACCTTCCCTCTCCTGTTCTTCGACATGCGTTTAGTGATCTGAAGGTCTCTACCAAAATTACCGGGACAGGTGTAACTTGCTTATCCAGTCGGTCAAATAGATCCACAACCGCTTCATCTACGTGCCTTAGGGCCTTAGGGAAAATGACTAACCCATAGATGCTTAATGCGAAGATATCAACTTTCCTTTTCACATCAGGATGCGTCAAAATTAGGTCCCTTAAATTTACCCAAGGAATACATCTCCCCTCGCCTTTCTGCTGAATTCTGGTCGAGATCTACTGTTCACTTATTCCCGTAATTTTCATCAACTTCTTTGCCAAAGGAGGGACATAGGCAGGCCTAACATAAACCTTGTCGACTTGCATCTCGGGAATACGAAGTAAAGTGGTGTATTCTTCTATTGTTGGCACCAGGTCCACTTTCCCAAAAGTGAAGCAGCTATATGCAGAATTCTAAAACTGGACCATAGCCCAAAACAGGTGTTTATCTATCTTAACATCCAATAAGTAAGAGATATCACCATAATGGTGGCAGAACATCTGTTTAACTTCATCTCCCCAATTGGTCCAGATATCCCGTAACTCTTGAAGCTCATTTTGTGTCGCGCTAACACGGGTGAAGTCCCTCAGCTCTGACGCATGACCTTCAGCTAAGCTGTCTCCTTTTCTAGCTGCAACTTTTCCGACTATGCGCGCACGGTCGCATTGTCCTCTACTTTATCAAGAAAGTCGTTTTCCATAGCAAACTTCCTATTCCAGCAACTGAACAGAAATTGACACCTCTACTACATGGAATGTCATGCAAATCAAACAAAACAACACAAGTTAGTATCGCATAATCAAAACAAGCAAAATATCATCAAACGCTTATCTGGGTAACTATTTCGACACTATGCCTAGGGTAGGCTCTAGGGCTTTTACGTGGGGTTCGGTTCTACAGAGGGGTACCTGAACCAGCAGATTCTTCGATCCTCACCCATTATAGGCTCATACGGACCGAGTTCGCTTCAGGGGGATACATTTCCCTATGGCCATGCGGAGGTGAAAACCTCACGAAGCACATAGGTACGGATGTATCCCAGAAGCAATCTACTAGCCCATGCGGAGGTGAAAACCTCACGAAGGCTTAGTTTCTTACTCCCACTTAAAGGCGTGACCAACGGTCATGCAATGCAATGCCAAAGTATTTCATGCCACATAGCGTAATCAAACATGTCAGAGAAATGATTTTCCAAAATGATTTTCCAAGTTTTGATCAAAAGGACGAAAACCAATCAATTTATGGCCTGACTCTTGAAAGTGTCCCCATTTTCAAAAAAACGGGTATCGACTTTAAAAAATAGGGAGTCGCCACCAACCTTTGTTAGGTGTGATCGAATCACCTTTGTTTTAATAAAACGTTTTGATTTACTAAAACAGTTTTTTGGGTCTACGAAATTTGAGAAAACGGGTTCGGGAGTCGGTTACGTGCAAGGAAGGATTAGCAACCTTGCAACGCCCAAAATTGGTACCAAATTGACTGATCAATGTCCTTACGTCGAAAATTTGAAAATATTCAAGGTGTGAAATTTTTTAAGAAGCGTTGACTAACCCTGAATTGAACTCCGAGATTAACTCATTTCAAAGGAACAAAAATGTCATACCCAGCACGTTAGGGTATGACACCCTTATACTTTGACACCGAGGTCACCTTGGATCTTCAAAACATGCAAAAGAAAAGGGGTACTTGAGTGTTTTGTCGAACAAAAAATCGACACCCAGCTCGTTAGGATGTAATTTTCCGTACTTCAAAACACACTCAAATATTGCCTTGTTTTTTATATGAAATCTTAAAATTCGCTCGATATTCATTTTCAACGTACCACAATATTTGAAAAAGGTTTGAACCTGTTGAAGTTTGAAATATGATGTGAGGATAAGAAGCGTAAGCATTAATCATAAAATACACCAATTTAAAATGTTGATCGACAAATTATACGATGCTCTACGTAATGAAATAAAATAAAGATCGATAATAATAATGGCAAATAATAAACAAATAATAATATATACATGTAAATATATATGAAAATAACAGTAGTAACAGTAATAGCAAAGATACTAATAAACATAAAACAAAATATGTACAATATAGGATAGTTATAATAATAATAGTAATAATGCGGTGATAATGGTAAAATAATGATGGTGTATAATGTACAATATAAATATAGTGTTAATAATAATAATGGTAATGATGATAATAATGATAACAAAAATGATGTTGAGATGTAAATATAAGTGCAAATATATGGGCGAAAATTAGATAAATAATAACGGTATTAAACTAAGAAGGAAAATATAGTTAGAAATATAATAACAATGGTACATGAATAATGATATTTACGAAATAAAATAATAAGGATAGTAATAATATTAGTAGCTAATAAACATTTAATAAAATAAAAAAAATATATGTATACAATATAGTGTAGTAATAGCAATAGTAAGGTATATAAAATAATAATAATAATAATAATACTAACAAAATAGCAAAATAATTAAAGAAGGTAGAGTAAGAGGATTAAATTAAAACGGAAGCAGGAATCTGAGGCGAAAATCAAGAGTAAGAAAATTAGAGGACTCAGATGAAATGCGCCTAAACTAGAAGGGATTTAAATGAAATTTGCCCGAGTCCTGGAACGCGGCGTTTAGAAAGGGACTAGATTGAAACCGCGCAGAATTTCCGTGCTGAATTTAAAAGAAAGAAAAAGGGTAAACAAAGCTTAATCGAGTAGAAACATAAAGAAAAGGGACCTATAGCGCAAATAACCATTTTTAGATGCGCAGGTCACCCCCCTTTCGAACTAAACGACGTCGCTTTCTTCAAAGTTTAATACCCTACTTTTATTCTGTTTCATTTCATTCTCGTTCCAGAAAAGTTAAAGAATTTTAAAGGCTTCTTCCCCTTTCCCTTTCACCTTCCCCGACTGATTGGTCTTCTGTCACCAATCCGTCGCACCGACGATACTTCCAGGGGCCGACAACGTGCGGGTGTGGGGGCCTTATGGTCTCGCTTGAAACAACCTTTTTAACACCCTGAGTCTCGGCCCCAAAAAACGAAGGAGAGGGCCTTCGATGCCCCTATTTTCTCGGCCAAACTCCGGTGACGGCGCGAGTCCTCAGACGACGAGCCCTCTTGGATTCAGGTAAGGTTCTTTCCCCTTTTTATTGATTTGTTTTTTATATTGATTTGCTTGTAAAGATCTGAAACATCAAAAATAAAAAACAAAAATAGAAATAAAACGACAGTAACGAATACTAAGACTGAAAACGGAAAGATCTCAAATTAACCTTCAAATTTTTTGCTCTCGATTTTCTCATAGAATGCGTGAGAGACCCCCCCGTTACAGGAGATTGGTTTTTTTGTTTTTATAATCGATTCATAAAGATTCCTATTTTATCCTCTTCTATTTTGTTTTTCTGCTTCGTGCTGTTGTCCTCTGCCATTGTACTTTCTATTTTGTCTCTTGTTTTTGTCGCGCATGTTTGCTTGTCGTTGCAGGTGTCCGAGGCTCGTGCTGGTGTCGGTGATGGGCGAAGATGGTGGGAACTGACAGCAGCGTGTGTGGGTTGCTGATACGGGGCGCGCGTGGTGTGCTGCAGAGACGCAGCGCGTGGCGTCCGTAGAATGAGGCCAAAGGTCGGTGGCCAGTAGCAGATGAGGGGTCGACGGTGCCAAGAAACCTAGGGTTTTGGCTACTGACTTAGTTTTTTTAGTTTATGGCTTATTGGGCTAGGTTTAATTATTGGGTTTAGGGTAATTGGGCTTGTTAGCTCTAATTTGGGCTTCTTTTTGTAATTTTGGACTGTTTTATTCCTGGACTTTATTATGGGTTTTTTTCTAATCTGTATTGGGTTGTATTTGGACTTTTAATGGCCTTTGTTTTATTTGTTAATTGTTTTGTTTTTGGGCTTTTATAAGGGTATTGGGCCGGGCAAAATTCAGTTATTACAAATACTACATGCTTCATTTACCTCAATAAACATACATATAAAGTCAATTTTGGCCGATCACTTAGCCATGTACAAAAGAATAATAACTTGATAGCCTATACATTGGCCCTTCTCAAAACATGTTCTCAAATTGAATGCTTCCTATACATACCATATTGAGTAAAACAACTTGGCTATACCAAAATAGAGATTGATAGTGTGCTACGAGCTCCGACTCCAACGATCCACAAGGTAGCTTGGCGGGACTACATAGAAAGAAAGAATTAAAGACGTAAGCATTTAGCTTAGTAAGTTTGCATGTAAAGCACGTATCAATATACTTGCTCAATATAAACCATTTGAAATAACAATGGTATCATAAATTTCAGCTATAGAGCTTACTTACTCATACTGATTCTTACATGTCTAATGATACTTTCTATTCTCATACTTGTAAGGTAAACAAGGTACCTGTATCACTTGATCACATTGATCAGCATACTTTAATATAATAATCATGATTTCTAATTCTTCATTCATAGCATAAATAATACTCAATTTTAACTTGATGATAGCTTTGCTTACTTAGCTTTCTTGTTATCTTATTTTAACTTTACTCGTTTGCCCGATGAATTTCTGCGAATAACCGAGGATACTAAATCTCATCCCACCTAACTTGACGCCAAAGCCATATCCTAGATACGGTCTTACATGGAATATCTTATCTTGGTTTCGAGGCCATGTCTTAACATGGACTTATACGAAGTCTTTACTCGTGAACTGGTCAATGCCGAGCCTTGGCTGGGACTTACATGAAATCTTTCTTGTTCTCACCAATGTCATGCCTTGGCTTGGACTTACATGGGATCTCTTTCTCTTGATAGCTTTTCAATGCCAAGACTTGTCTTGGGCTTACATGATAACTTTTCAATGCCAAGCTTGCCTTGGACTTACGTGATATCTATTCAATGCCAAGCTTGCCTTGGACTTACATGATAACTTTTCAATACCAAGCTTGCCTTGGACTTACATGATATCTGTGCTTGATTGCCGATGCCATGCCTTGGCTTGGTCTTATACGGACTTTCTTATCTCATATGGTGGATCGAGTATCTTGGGAAATTCATCTTCAATCGGGACTTGCTCATACTTAATCTCATTGATTTCCTTGTTTAACATAGCATTAAGCATTCCATGAAAATAATGCATATTATACTAAGCAATTAAATGATAGAAATCATAAAGCTTAGAAATCATACAAACTTACCTCAATATACAAAATGTATGTAGATATGCAATTTAGTCTTCGACTTTGTTTTTGCCTCGGTTTCGATCCGGACTTCGTTTTTCTTGATCTATAATCATAAATAGACCATTTAATACTCACATTGACTAAATTGACTCTTTACTCATATTTTGGCAAAATTACTATTTTGCCCCTAAACTTTCTCATATTTGCACTTTTGCCCTTAGGCTCGTAAAATGATTTTCATTCAACTTTCTTAAACTTCATGCTTAGCTGATTCATTTTCTCTACCATAACAATCATCAATTCTCACTATTTCTAGTATGTATGACCAATTTTCATAACTAATACAAATTGGTCCATACGATCATTTTTCATGAAATTCACTAAGGAAAAGATGTTTATCTAACATCAAACTCTCATAAACTTCCATAAAACATCATTTAACATGCATGTCATTCATGGGTAGATTTTTGAACATGCATCTTAGCTCATTTTATAGCTAAAAAAATTGCTAATTCATAATACGAGAACTTCAAAAATAGGAAGAATATTAAAAACGGAGCTAAAATGAACTTACTAGCAAGCTTGAAAAAAATGAAGAACCCTAGCTATGGAGTCTTCAAATTTTTGGCAATGGGAGAAAGAAGATGAATAGATTTTTATCATCTTTTTCCTATTTTAATCATTTATTAGACAAATGACCGAAATGCCATTCTCTTAAAATTTTTCCATTTTACCAACTCATTACCAATTTTGTCCAAAAATTATAATTTGGGCAAATTGCTATTTAACGACTTCTAATTATTATTCTAAAGCTATTCATACAAAAAGCTTTTAGAAACTCATATTTTGCAACTTTTGCAATCTAGTCCTTTTTAACCATTCAACCTCAATTTAACAAAATTGTTTCATTAAACTTCCACAATAATCATGCAAACATGGCGTAAACTTTAAAAACTCATAAATTCACCTCGGATTCGTGGCGTCGCACCACTATTCCGACTAGGCCCTAAATCGGGTTGTTACACCCATCATTACGGGTAATTTACTAAAATATACCAAAATTTAAAAAAATTACGAAAATGGGTTGAAAATTTGATTATTTACGAAAAAGGGCCATTTCCCCCCAAAACGCGTCCATGTCAGCGCGTTTTGGGGGGATGCAGCAGGAAAGCGCTCCCCTGCTGCAACGGTTAAAAAAAAAAACTATAAATACCCCCACCCTTTTATTTTTTTCACAACAAAATCCTTGTTCATTTTTCTCCCAACTTTCTCTCAAATTTCTCTTAAATTCCTTGAAACTTCCTCTCAAATTTCACAACAGTCCTTTAATATTTACAAAAAAGCCCTTTTTAAATTCTTTGAAATATTTTTTTAATAAATTTTAAAATATTCGATCGTATTAGCAATAGCCGGGGAATTAATTCGTATCGACAATAAACACATTTCCATCGATCAAATGACAATGATAAGTTTTAATTTTAATTTTAATTTTAATTTTAATTTTAATTTTAATTTTAATTTTTCAATACTATTTAATATTTTTTAAGTTTATGCAATTTTATTTAAATTTTATTTTTTAATTTTTTAAACAGTCTGTAGATCGGGTGTTGCAATGCTATATTCGCAATATGCTTGGTCCGCCATCGCCGTTGATCGAGAATTACCTACGGGAAGCGGGTTTTTGGCACGTGGCCACGATAGGCCGGGGGTGCAAGTTGGAACCGAAGTTAATCAGTGCGTTGATAGAGAGGTGGAGACCCGAGACGCACACTTTCCATATTCCATGCGGAGAGTGTACTATCACTCTGGAAGACATGCATTTGCAATTGGGATTGTCGGTGGATGGGTACGCAGTCACCGAGTCTGCAACTTCTGCCGATTGGACCGCCGTATGCTACGAGCTTTTGGGTGCTATTCCGGATAACATTTACGGAGGTCGGATCGAGATGGGCTGGTTACAAGACACATTCTCGGAGCTGAATAATGGTTCGACCGAAATAGAAAGAATACGGTATGCTCGGGCATACATTCTTGAGATGATTGGAGGCTATTTGATGTCAGACCTATCACGAAACCTCGTACACCTGAGATGGCTGTTGAAACTCATCGATTTTAGAGCAGCCAGTGAATTGAGTTGGGGGCCTGTCGTGCTATCAAAATTGTATCGGGAGATGTGCGGGGCGACGCGGCCAAATAAAGCGAAAATCGAAGGTTGCCTATCACTACTGCAATCATGGGCACGGTTTCGATTTCCATATTTAGGTCCTCGAGTCGACCATCCATATACATTCCCACTTATAATGAGGTAAATTTAATATTAGATTTTACAATTATTATGTAGATTTAAAATATAATTGTATGCTAAAAATTTATTTAATTAGGTGGAACTATTCGTCGAGTTATGTTGGAATACCTACCTCACTTGAAGATATACGGCTTTTATTAGACTAAAGGCCAGAATCAAAAGTAAGTATTAAATAAAATATATATTCGTAATAAAATAGTCGTTTCGTATTTCGTATTTCGTATTTACAATTTAGTATTATGTATATAACTAATATTTTTATCATGTTAATATAGTTTCAATGGACACCATACGAGGATCCGACAATTCGGGCAGTAACTCCGGAGGAGTTTTTTCAAAATCCGAACATTTGGCATGTGAAGGTCCCATTGATCAACTATGCCATCGTGGAGATGCACCAGTCAGATCGGGTTCTACGTCAATTTGGATTCCAACAACCAATTTCCGTGACACCTGAGGTGTTCGATGATGAGCACAAAGTCGACTTACGAAAGTTGCACACGGATTGGCCAAGATTTTGGTCAGCATATATCGAAATGTGGGAGAACCGGTATGATTATATACAAACTGGGGAACCGATCATCGTTCCTGAGTTAGCGTGCTTGCCGGAATACATGCCATGGTTTAGGATCCATGGCAAGCTATTTTTATTATCGGAAGAGGAGAGGCGACGGCAACTCCGTGAACAAAGGGAACGACGGGGCCCTTTAAGTCCAAGGAGAATGGGTGATGAGACGGGACCATCAATAGCGCCGACACAGTCACCGGGTCCATCAACAGCGCCCACACACTCACTGGGCCCAACATTTCAACCGACCACACCGACATCATAGCCTTTTCAAATTATGCCAGGTGCATACCCTAGCCCTTATATGTAACCTAACCCTTATATGTTTCCTTTTCCCAGTTCCACGGCAGGTTGGAATGCATGGCCCGGTTTGAACCCCTTCCTGACTACTCCGACTGGCTAGCCGATCTTGAGGCTGCCGTCGCACGAGGGATCGCACGAGACGTAGTCGGGGAGCTCTTCTTTTTACCAGTCTCCTTCATCGTATGGGATTCAGACACCCCTGCCATGGTTTATGCAAACACCTCTCTAGTCTTTATTTTATCAAGGTAGGTCATCCTCCCAATACCCACAACCGGACCCCCTGTCGGAGGAACCAGAATCCCCGCTTGAGGTTCCAGTACCCCGCCGGAAGGTAGAAGAAGGAGGAATCCAGCGCGTAACCGTCGACCTCCCCCATGTGGCATTGATTCCGACCGGCACCAACATTGATCCCGACCGCCATTTTTTATTTTTTTTATTGTAATTTATTTTTTATATATTTAATAAATTAAAAGTTATTTTTTATTTTTTTGTAATCTATTTTTTATTTTTAATGAAGTTTTTTATTTTTTTATAATTTAATTTTTATATATTTAATAAAATAAAATTTGTTTATTATTTTTATTGTAATTTAATTTTTATATATTTAATAAAGTAAAAGTTATTTTTTTATTTTTTTTGTTATCTATTTTTTATTTTTAATGAAGTAAAAGTTGTTTTTTTATTTTTTATAATTTAATTTTTATATATTTAATAAAATAAAATTTGTTTATTATTTTATTGTAATTTAATTTTTATATCTTTAAAAAGTAAAATTTATTTTTATTGTAATTTAATTTTTTATTTTTAATAAAGTAAAAGTTGTTTTTATTTTTTGTAATCTATTTTTTTATTTTTAATAAAGTAAAAGTTGTTTTTATTTTTAATCTATTTTTATTTTTAATAAAGTAAAAGTTGTTTTTATTTTTTAACCTATTTTTTATTTTTAATAAAGTAAAAGTTGTTTTTATTTTTTTGTAATCTATTTTTTTATTTTTAATGAAGTAAAAGTTGTTTTTATTTTTATATAATTTAATTCTTATATATTTAATAAAATAAAAATTTATTATTATTATTTTAATTTAATTTTTATATATTTAATAAAATAAAAATTATTTATTATTTTTATTGTAATTTAATTTTTATATCTTTAATAAAGTAAAAGTTATTTTTTATTTTTATTGTAATTTAATTTTTATATCTTTAATAAAGTAAAAGTTATTTTTTATTTTTATTTTAATTTAATTTTTTAATTTTTAATAAAGTAAAAGTTATTTTTTATTTTTTTTGTAATCTATTTTTATATTTTAAATAAAGTAAAAGTTGTTTTTTTTTTTTTTTTGTAATCCATTTTCATCAAGAAATAAATAGAATTTACATAGCCACCAAGAGACAAAAATGCTAAGAAGACTATCAATTATTCCGATTTGGACACTAGCGAGATATATGGCCTGGGTTCCTACACCATCTGCATAACCTCCGTTGGTTGGTCGTTTCTCGGATATCCATATTGTTGCGTATTCTAGTCGAGGAAGGTCGATCTTTTGATTTTCGCCGCAGTTGTCTATCCGGTAACAACTTATACGGGGCAAGCGATACAGACGGCCACTTACGTTCGTCTGGGACTGGTGGGAATACGTGTCTCCAAACGTTGTACATGTTTTCTATTTTATACACTTCGTCGACATAGCTCATGGGATCCAGACGGAGATTCTAACAAGCCGCAAGTACATGAGCGCATGGGTAACGAAGTGCATCAAATATCCTACAGTCGCAGGTCCTATTTCTCAAGTGTACACGATATTGCCCGCCAACAATACCTTGGTTCGGTCTGTCAAACTCCGTCACACAAAACCATAGGCAAGGTGTTAGCCCGTGCCTTACCCTTGTTAATTTCTAGCAAGACCTTCACGCACCATAAATGGCCTCCTTGCATTCGACCTTTATAACTCGCTGCTCGCTTCGAAAATAGTGCCGCTAAACGAAAATATGTCTCTCGCACAACCGATGTTATCGGCAAATGGCGCGTTCATTTGAGAACAGAATTTATGCATTCGGCCAGGTTTGAGGTCATATGACCATATCGTAGGCCGTCGTCGTATGCTTGTATCCACTGTTCGAAAGGAATATTGCATAGGTAGTTTGCGCCTTCTTCGTTAACTTATCGCAAACTCGCCAACAGCTCGTGAAAACGGTCCTTATTGATCTCGTACCCTGCCAATATAAGTTGATAGCGAATATTACATACCACTCTTCAATTAAGAATAAATTGAATATTACAAACGAAATTATATTAATAGATATTACATACCCATATTGGTCACTTGCCGTCGTTGACTTGTAGATCGATGTTGCCTGTGGTAGTTGGACACAACATGTCTTAGGCAATATCAGTGCTGTGTGCGATGCCACAAGCTTCCCTGTTATTCTATTGCGGCTAGTATTCCAAGGCCCCGATTTGATATAACGCATATATCAGGTTGGGGGCAGACATGCCTCCTTAACCTAGATAGGAAGAAATCTCAGTCATCAGCTGACTCCCCCGGTGTTATTGCAAACACAATTGAAAGGATTCTCCCACTGCCATCCTGTGCCACAGCTAGCAATAGCCGATGCGTATATGTACCATACATAAAGGTACCGTCAATTTGTACCAATGACTTGCAGTATTTAAATGCGTCTCAGCATTGCTTAAATGTCCAGAGCAGATGCTTGGACACTTGGCATCCACGGAGCAATCGATCATTGTAGTACTCCGGTTCCGTTTCAAGGTTTGTTATCTTTGCACGGGACATATCTCTTGATGCGACACATCGCAACACTTCATTATATGAAGCGTCCCACCGACCATGCAACTTTTCTAACACCTTCTGCTTGGCTATCCAAGTCTTCCAGTAAGAGGGCGTGTACCCCAATTGACTACGAATATTGCCAATTAAGGCCGGCACTGTAGTCTTGGGATCAGCCTTCACCATCGGTATTATTAAGTCAGCCAACATCTCTGAATCCATCTTCAGATGATCTTGTGAAACACCTGCCAACGAAGTACGTTAAATAATGCAACATTACATAATATTAGTATTATTCAAAAACCTTGAACACCTAGTGATACAGTACTGGCAAGACATGTATGTAGACCTTTGTACTTTTTGATCTCCCATAAGTCTGTCCTTTTCCTCAACGAGACCATGATTTTTCATGAACATGTACCGTCTTGCACTGCACACTTCGCCTCGTACTTATCGAGCTTGGATTTAATCACGTTGTAGTTAACCTCGTTCTTGATGCTATATTGTTTCAATGTACCAAGAAAAGTATCCTTGTTGGAAAACTCTTTACCAACTTCTAATTCGCCTGAATCCAACGACGAACTTGTACGGTCACGCATCTGTGTGGTAGTTCAGGAAACTCCAATGCATCGTCTTGAGATAGATCGACATTATGCATGTGGGCTGGAGGTGAGTACGCCCTGGATAGCGGATCTTCTTCTTCTTCATCTTAACCGCCTTCAACATCTTCAGGTACGGTTGGAACAGGCTCCGGTTCAGAAAATAATGCAACTTCTGCGCTATCGGGCTGGGCTCTCGAGGTGGATCAACATCAGACTCATCATCCGACCCACCGTCATCTGCAACAAACGAGGGCCCCTCGCTGGTGGATGTCGTGGGGAGCACATTATCCCTTCTTAAACAACTTTCATAACGTTCCCAATCATAGAATTGCCAACCATTAGAAGTTGATGACGTTCTCCAATACGTATTTCTAGCATCGAACATTGAAGGAAGGATATGCATGTCCCATCCACCAACCGAGTGTCGTGCAGGGGTTGTGTTTTCCATACTACCACCAAACACGGGCACTTCCATATTTTGCCTCCCACTAACAGAGTGTCAGCTTGGGGTCGTGTATTCCACTCGAACAACATTAGATGTTGAAGTCGAAGGAAGATCACTTAGAGATGAAAATTGTACATATCCCTCAAGATAGGGTGATCCACTAGCAAGATGAGTCTCCACCATTGCCTCAAAGCTCCGAGGACTTTTGATGTCGAATAAGTCATATCTCACCGGATCAACCGAAGCGCAAAATCTATACTTAATAGACTGAACTTTTATTGGCGTTGTTCTGAAGATTTTACGCCTAATTATTTTGCGAAGTTCTATCAAATCTATGTTCCAATTAAAACCTAGTCGCGCTGTGTTCTCCGATAAAAAAAACCATTTTCGGTGTCACAAACCTCACCATCGTAGTAAATAACAATATTAATACGTTCACTCATTTTCAGTTTCTAATTTTCTTTTACCTCAATTTCTGTTATGCAACCTGAAAATGAAATTTGGCTGATTTATAGTCTAAGGATTGCCAGAGACTACTATAGCAAAAGAGTGTCCACGTGGGAACTTTTTTCAGTATTCTTACTAACAGTGCATCCTGCTTGAAGCGTTTTGGTCACTATTTGTTCAGAAACGTCTTCTCAAAATTATTTTACCAGATACAACTGTAGCAAAAGAGCGTCCACGTGGGAGCTTTTTTTAGTACTCTTGCTGACAATGCATCCTGCTTGAAGCGTTTTGGCCACTATTTGTTCAGAAAAGTCTTCTCAAAATTATCTTGCCAGATATACAACTGTAAAAAAAATTCAAATAATTCTTATTTTGCTGATATATTTTTTCCAAAACCCTAAACTTAAAATTATTCTAATTAATTAACCCTATAATCTAGTCCGTTAATTTTTCCCTAAAAATCCTAAACCCTACGACCCTAAAAATCCCTAAATCGTAACCCTAAAACCCTAAAAACTCATACCCTAACACTGAAAACAGCAAAACGCGCTGACGTGGACGCGTTTTGGCGGGGAAATGACCCTTTTCCGTAAATAATCAAATTTTCGGCTCATTTTCGTAAATTTTTTTTAATTTTGATATATTTTAGTAAATTGCTCCATCATTACTACAACTGCTTTTATTCAAACAATCATTACTATGTACAATGTTTTTAAGTAATTAATTCAGTTAAGTTTTTGATTCGATTGGTTCAATTAATTTAATTAAAAATTATTAAAATAAAAATAAAAATTTAATTTATTTAACTATTAATTTAATTGATTTTTTTAATTACTTAATATTAGTTTTTATCTAATCAATTGAAAATTAAATTGATCTTCGACCGATTTATAATTCTGACTGATTCAAACAATGGTAAGACAATCATCTAACTCGAAGAAAGCGTCAAAATTTACTTTATCGAGTGTGAATATCTTTATTTAATAATCACGTTTTCTACTGGGATCTTAATACCTTCCCCTTCGATTTGGAGCTGTCTTAAAATGCATGCACAAAGTCGAGATGTCGGTCTTTTGCTAGTTCTAATTTCTGAAGGCAAAATATCATTAATTTGCTATTCATTTTCTTCTGTAGTTTTTTCAGTCTTATTTATACATATGATGTGAATATGTAATTTGTAAATAACATTAATAGTCACTTATGATAAAATATTTTACTGCAAAATAAAATTATTACTATTGATAGATAAAATAAATAGAATGTAAATCGATAAAAATAATCACTATGCTGTGAAAGAATTATTGCGTTAGAAGCAAATCCACCCTAATCGGTATAATTGTATAGTGGATACCGCCCCCTAAAGTTAATACAATATTTCAATATTCGTACACCTGAATAAAGAAAGTGGAACACAATTAATATTGCTCTTCTCAAAAGGAATTGGAAAAATAGGCCGAAAAATAAAATTGACGATCTGGTCGAAAATATTTGACCAAAAAAGATATTAGAAAAAAAAAAACAAGCGAACTCAGAAAAGAAATAAGAAGATGTTGTTTTTCTTATTGTGTAAAATGAGGAGTATAGTATGCTATTTAAACAGTTTTTTGAAGGGTAAAATGGTAAAACACATGGAGTCAATTTCCACAAAAAGAAACACATGCATGAACACGGACTGGGTTGCGACGCACATGTGTTGAGTCTTTAGCCCCAATTACTCAACGAGAGTAAAAGGTAAAGTTATTTTTAAACCCTCTTAAAAATATTTTCTCAACCAATATGAAATTATTCACTTTGCATTACCAACAACCTACCTTTTAATAACTTTTTTTGTCACCCAACTATGAAAAATTATAAATTTGATCACTTAACTATTTAATTTAATTTGTCTTTTTTTGTCACTAAACCATTTTAGATTTTTTGATGTTTTCATTTTCTCATTACGTAGCTGGTGATAAAAAAAAATTTAAATAATTGAGTGATTATTTTATAACTTTTTATAGTTGAGTGATTAAATTTTTAATGTGACACATTAGCCAATTAAATGACAACACATGACCATTTTTTGACATTTAAATTTTAGAAAATATCTATAATTAAGAAGACGGTAGTTTTAAATGTTTAAACAGATTTGGGACTAATTAACCCTAAATTGAGAATTCAAAGAGAAGTTGGAGTTCAACGAAAGTAATTCAAAGAGTTGACTGATTTTAGGGTTCTAGCTGGTGCGTAAAGAATTAAGCTCAATTTCCACCACATAAATCAGTCGACCAAATAAAACTACATTGTGGAGCAATATATTTGAAATATTGTACACAATTTCTTTCTATTTTCTGCAATTACTAGCTTCTGCGCCCATTATTTCTTACAAAAGCTATATATTAATAAACGATCAAACTTTTAAAACAAAAGTTAGTAACGTAATTTAATTCATTTTAAAAATAAAATAAAAATTCACTTTTCTAAATATTTGAATTTTGGTGCACTCAACTTTTCCAACACTATCATAATTATTTTTTATTACTTTATTAATAATAATTATTTTTTACAATTCATTAAAATTTTTTTTATTCTGTTTATTTCTCTCACCCTGCATAGTCGGTGTACTCTTAAGGAAATGTATATTAACTTATTTTTATTTTTACAAAAAAAAAAAAAATACCTACATAAAGTTTTAGGTCGAATTCTTACATTGCATGTATCATAGGTTATTTCCATATTTTGACTTAAATCCTACCAAATATGAGTACTTAAAAAAAACTATTTTAACATAGTTTTAATATATTTTAATTATCAATAAAAGGGTACTATGTTATACTTGATTCTAAGTAAAGTTAATTTGATTACGTAGTGTTTGTAATAGAAGTGTCTATGAGTCCGGTCGAGTTCATCCAAAATCCTAGCCTGTTTTTAAGCATAGGCTCAGTCCGAAAAACATGTCTAATATTTTACCTAAGCCCAATCAAAATAAAAATGCTAAAATTCGGGCTCGGCCTGACTCGTCCATATTAATTTTTTATAAAATATAATACATCAAAAATACTAAAAATATTAAAATAAATGTTTCCTAAAAAACTGAAAATAAATTAAAATATATACATGTATACTTAAATAACACTAAGATATGTGCAATTTAACAAGCAAATGACTCTAAAATAATAACAAAATTAATAATAAAAATAGCTATACAATATTCAAATAATAACAAAAAAAAATAGTAACAACATAATAGTAAAATGATAGCAAAGTAGTGAAAAAAATAACAAGAAAATAATAGCAAAACAGTAAAAAAGTAACAAGAAAACACAAAAAAAAAATAGTAACTTTTTTTTTAAAATTCAGACCAGGCCAAGATAGATCTAGTTTGTAGCCATACTTTTATATATATATATATATATATATATATTAAATGACTAACTAATTTGAATAGCATTTATGATCTTTAGATAATGTGTATAACATTAAATGTTTATAATTTTAGATTATTAAAAATAAAGTTATTTTATTTAGTATATTTTGGTTAAGAATTCGAAATAAAAAAGATAGGTTAAACTAAATAAATAGTCATTTAACTATTAACGTAATTCTGTTTTGGTCACTTAGGTTTAGAAATTTTTATTTCAATCACTAACATTATCGAAATTTAATATTTTGGTCACTCCTTTGTTAAATCACAAATGAAAATTGTTTAATTAGTATAATAATAAATTTAACCATCCAATGTTTATGATGATATAAATTTAGTCCTAATTCTAAAAAAATTAAACAAATTTAACCCACAAATTTGTACATTGTCAAATTAGTCTTGATTCTTAAAAATTAAAATTAAAAAAAAACTTTAAAAGAAAAAAGTTAATCTAAAAGTTAATTTATCAATAAAAATACACCAATTTTTATAAAAATGCATTCAAAATTATAAAATATTTATAAATAAATGAATATATATTTTTCTCATTTTTTAACATGACATTTATTTATTAAAACAATATTTTTATAGGCAACAAAAGTTAAGAAAAAAAAATAAAGAAAACTTAAGTAGATGCAGTTTTTCTTTTTTTCCAACATTAACGATCACCATATTTAGATTGGATCAAAAATTACAACTTCGGGTTGAAAATGGAAAGAATTGATGCCTTTAGGTTGTTGCTTAGAATAGTCTTGTTGCGTTTGAGGTTATGCTTAAGGCTAGACATGATTGGGGATATATAAGCGAGGATGAGGTCTTAGAGACCTGGTAGGTGGAAGGCCATGCTGGTAGTTGTACAATTGATTCCTAGTTTGATGGCGTGACAACAGAGGATGTGAAAATCAAGGAGTTCGGAGAAAAGGTTACTAGTGTCGGTGGTTGTTGGGGAAGGTGGTGCCCGACACTCCACAAATTTGGCGAGGATTAGGGAACAAGGCCAAACATATAATAAATAAATTATTATTTGTAAAATAAAACTTCAAAAGAAAAAAGAGAGAGAAAAGTTTGAATTTGGTTTAAGTCTTGCTGGGTTTTTTAAAAAACAATTTATTTTTAAAATTATTATTTTAGTTAATAAATTTCATGTTAGAAGAAGGAGAAAAATGGGTATTCACTTATTTGTATTTTTGTATGTATTTTTTCTAAAAAATCTTATATATTTTTAGCGAAAAATGAACTTTAAATTTTTTTTAAAAGTTGTTTTTTAAAATTTTTAAGGATCAAGGTTAAATTAACAGAATGTGTGAACTTGAGAGATGATTTTGTTGGAATGTTTAGAAATAGGGCCAATTTGATATAACTTGTAAATATTGGAATCCTAAATTTGTTATTATACCAATAACAATGGCCAAATCAACACTCCATTATTGATTTAACGGATGAGTGACTAAAATACTAGATTTTGATAACGTTAATTACTAAAATACAATTTTTTAAACTCGAGTGACCAAAACAAAAACACACTAATAATTAGGTGACTATTTGTAAAATTTACTCAAGAAGACATAGATGGCACAATGACAACATCCCGTTTAGGTGCCACATATTTAAAAAAGAGAAATTGTTTGACAAAAATTAACATATTAAATTATTAAAAATTTTACACATGTTTGATAATTCAAAATAGAAACAATATATAGAATTTTTTTATAAAAAAATATAAAATATGATAAGTAAATAAGAGCTACTTATCACTTGGCGGAGAATATTTTCAATTAGTTCAAATTTTTTTTATTATTTTAACATTATATTATCCTATAAAAAAATTATGTTTAAAATTTGACTTTTGCTTAGAATAAGTAAAATGCTTAAAAGTTAAGGATAAAATGAAGATTATGTTTTTTATAATTTAAAATATATATTTACCAAGCCATCTAATTATATTCTGTAATAAAAGTTAATTAATTTATCAAACATATTTTATAACTTAAATTCAATACTTCATTTTTTAACTGTAACAGCCCAATTTCAATAGTGTCGGAATAGTGATTCGAGATTACTAAATCTGGCGAAAAAGTTAGAAAACTTTGTTAATCGATAATTATAAGTTAAGTGTGATTTTAGAAATATTTTAAAATTAGTGAATTTTGTGAACTAAAAGAATTAATTAAAAAAAAAGAAAAGATTTGGGCCAAAAGCGAGGTATTGAGACCTCGAATTCATCTGATGAGTCATAAATATTTCTAAAAATATTTATGGAGTGTCATTAAGTTATTATTAAAGTTTAATTGAGAAATTTTAACGTTTGGATATGTAATTAAATAAAAAGACTAAATTGAAAAAGGTGTAAAAGTTTCATTATAGATTAAAGAAAGTATAAAGGACCAAAATGGCAATTAAGCCATTTTATTTAGTTGAGCGGTTATTGTGAAGAAAATAGATTTTTTTATGTTTAATATTATATTATTATATTATTATATTATATTATTATATTATTATATTATTATATTATTATATATAAACAAACAAATGGAAAGAAAAAAAAAGGGAGAGAAAGGAGAGAATTGAAACAGAAAAGAAACAGAGAACAAGACGAAAGCAGGGGAAAGAAAGAAAGAGAAAAGAAAAGGAGAAATTAATGATTTAAAGCTTGGATGTTTAATAGGTAAGCTAATTTAGTCCTTTTCTTTTAATTTTGATGCTTTATAAGTTTTAGAACAAAGTTTTGATGAATTTAAGTTGAAGTTTTTGAAGTTTTAAAGCTGTTGAATATAGCATATGATGAACAAAAGATGAATTAGTGGTTTAATTGAAAGAATTTGAAGTTAGAATTGGGTAAAGGATTTAATTGTAAAATAAGCTATAACAAAACTGTTTTGGACAGCAGCAGTAGAGTAATTTTGAAAAATCACCAAAAATCGTAGAAGTGGAATTAGAAGTTGAATGAGATATGAAATTAAAGCTTATTGAGTCTATTTTCATATGAAAGAAACAGGGAAAGCAAAGGAATTCTGTAATTTGAGATATTTATATTTTTGTAAGACTGGTTCAGAGGATTTCAGGATCCCCTGTTCTGACTTTGTAAAATCATAAAAATTGGAGAAAAATAATTAGAGGCTTAAGTTTATATGTTTAGAATCCTGAATGAGTCTATTTTCAATAGAAATAAACGAGAACATCATATGAATTCTATATGAAGAGATAATTAATTTTTAGTGAAGAAGGGTCAGAACTGCCAGACAGCAGAACAGGGGTAACTTTGATAAATAAACTGTAATAATTGGCTAAACCAAAAATTCTAGAAATTTTATGGGAAGAAGATATGTGAGTCTAGTTTCAGGAAAAATTTACGGTTCTTCATTTGAAGTTCTGTAGCTCTGGAAATAAATAATTTAGTGACTATAACTCAAATGGACAGTTTTGAATATACTTATGAGTAATTAATGAAATTATTGACAATGTTACTTATAGCATGTTATATACATTAAGGATGTGGAATGGAGAGGAGGAGGAGGAAAATATGTATGAATATTTAGGTAGTATGGCTAATTTGAAATGTTTTAGGCTCAGGGACTAAATTGAATAAAAGTAAAACTTTGTGATTAATTTTGTAAAAATGTGGAAATAACCAATTTGCATGAAATGGATTATTTTATTATTTAAAATTGTAAAATTGAATGAAATTATTAATTTAGATTAAGATCGACTGAAAAATCAATGAAAATAGAAAATTTCCAAAGTGCCCCTGAATTTTGATATTTACGCAAAATTTTAGAAGTAAGTTCGTGTAACTTAATTATGTAATATAAGGAATATAAGTTGATTACACGTGAAATATTGATATGATGAATTAACTGATTTATGTTTATGAAGAAGAGATAATTGAATGATATTTTTCATGATATGTAAATATGTGATTATCTTTAATATGTTAATACAAGATAATTAAGTATGTTGAGATGAGTAATAAATTTATGTAAGACATGACGAGAAAAATAAATATGTTTAAGGGACAATATGTTTGAATTTGATTGGTTTCAAATATAAATGCTAAATGAAATAAAATGTCGATAAATAAATTTGTAATTAGGTAATGCCTCGTACCTATGCAGGGTTGAATACGGGTAAAGGGTGTTACATTTAATGGTATCGAGCTTAGGTTTAGTCGGTTCTCGGACCAAAGCGTAATATATATGAAGTCTAGAAATGTATGCCATTATTAATATATAACTTAAAATATAATGTAATATCTCCAGACTTTGATGATATTTGTATCACTATTATTCAAACTTTATCATTATTATGTGTAATTTATTAATTATGTGTGGTAAGTATTTTATGGTAAGTATTTAGTAAAATGATAAATTTAAGATTAGGTACTGAAAATTGAGACTGATACTGAACTGAATTATGGAATACTGAATATTATTTTGTGTACTGAATTGAATTGTAAAGTTATTGAATATTGTTATGTGTATTGCATTAAACTATGAAATTATTGATGTAATGAATTACTGCAATACTGTGAAACTGATTGAAATAAGAAGTGAAAATAGAATGAACTGGAATTTGGAAAGTTATTTAAATTACGTAACTGAATTATGAATTATTTGAATATTTGAAGGTAAATTAAATAAAGAAAATATGTGAGTAATTGAAATGTATATTGATTGGAAAGTAATTAGTGATTTTAAATTTGATTGGACAATAAATTAAAAATACGAATTGAATAAAAATGCATTAAATTATGAATATGTGTAAATATATGAATCGTGTATTGATTGAAAAGTGGTTGGAATTGAATCGAATTACAGGTTATATGTGAATATTTGAAATATGTATTAGTACTTGAATTTTATACTGATTAGAAAATGGAAAAGTGAATTTGAAATAGGAAAAAAAATGAATGATTTGAACACCCTATTAACTTATCGGACTAGATTGGATACAAATGGCATGCCATAGGATTGGAATTGTTCAGGGAATTCTTCGACCTTGAGTCGATGAGGCCTTTGGGTGCCAATCGGTGTGTTTGGTTGGATCCGCGTATCCGCCAAAGTCCGAGTCTTGTTAATAGGGGTAGATATGAATATTAAGTGAAATTAAAATGAGAATTGATTTCCCTATTAACTTGTCGGACTAGTCGGATATAATTGGCATGCCATAGGATATGGAAGAATACGGGTTTTTAAAACTTATCGATCGAGCACTTACGTGCGACTCATCATCTTCGCATCGATTCGACACTTTGTGTGTCGATATCGTTATCTTATTGCGTTACTGATTCGACACTTTGTGTGTTGAATCGACATCTTTATTCTTATTCGATTCGACACTTTGTGTGTGTCGATATCGTTATTCTTATTCACCGTATCTGATTCAAAGCACTTTGTGTGTTGAATGCGACATCTTATTCTTATTACCGATTCGACACTTTGTGTGTGATATATTATATTATTCTTATTACAGATTCTGATTGAGCACTTTGTGTGTTGAATCGACATCTTTATCTTATACGATTCGACACTTTGTGTGCCGTATATTTATTCTTTATTCTGCTATTCTGATTCAACACTTTGTGTGTTGAATATCGATCATCATTATCATTACCGATTCAACACTTTGTGTGTCGTATACTTATCTTTGTGTACCGTTAAGGCACAATGTGCGTCTTGGTGTGTTTGGGTTGGAATCCAGTGTATCCGTCAAAGTCCGGATTGTTAATAGGGTGAATAACTAAAATGAGAAAAACTAAATAAAATTGATCGATTGAACTATTGAAAATATGAGTAAGAAATTATGAGTTGAATTGTGAATCGAATTGAAATGTGAGAATTGAAGTATGAACTTAAGGTTCATAAATTTGCTAAAATATCGATTTATTGATAATGGAATCGAGTTGAATAAATGAAATAAGAAAATTGAATGAATTTGACCGATTGAATTATTGTGATGCGAAAAAGTGGAATTGTGAATTAAAATTGATATATAAAATTGAAAACTTGAACTAAAGGTTCATAAGTTGATTAGATAATATAGATGATATATGATGCTATTTGATGAAAGACTATTGTTGAGGTATGAAATTAAAGTATAAATTAACACACATGACTTATATTGTTACATGTTTGATGTCTATTATTTAATATTAAATGTTAATTTTAAATTATGCATACAACAAGTGAAGTATGAGGTAAGTGTTATTATTGAATTAAATGGAAATTGAATTAAGTGATGGATAAATATTAGTATTGAATTGTATATTAATGAGAAAGTGAAATTAAATTTAGTTGTGAATAAATTGAAGTGAAATTGAAATTGAAAAAAAAAATGATATGTGAAGCACATAATAAGAATTATTAGTAAATTAAGAATGACTAGTAAATTTTGAAATATGTTACATATATTAAAGAAAGAAAAGATATAAACATACACGTTTTTAGTACAATGGTTAAATTGTAAAATATGTAAAAGCATTATGTTAAAATTGTAAAAGGGACATGCGTGCATAATGTAATTTATCCAAGTAAATGAGATTAGATCTACTAAGATTAGTGGTATACCATTAAGGGACTCTAGCGTATTCTCACGATAATAACACTTTGGTACTCATCAAGTGCTATATCGATTAATAATACATTTCTATATTTGTTTCATATATCCTAAGTGTTCTGTTTAATCTATTGGGCATCTTATAAAAAAAAAAAAAAAGAAGAAAAGAAAAAAAGAAAAAAAAAAAGGTAAGTAATTTTCGTTTATAAAGTATGTTCGCAATATTGAATTAAAATTAATTGCAAACTGAAAGGATATGGAATGGATAAATGATAAACTAGATAAATATGTGCACAAAGGAGCTATAGAATTATAGAAATAATGAAGTTCATGATCGAAATAACAAGGACATTTCGAGGACGAAATTTTTTTAGGGGGGAAGAGTTGTAACAGCCCAATTTCAATAGTGTCGGAATAGTGATTCGAGATTACTAAATCTGGCGAAAAAGTTAGAAAACTTTGTTAATCGATAATTATAAGTTAAGTGTGATTTTAGAAATATTTTAAAATTAGTGAATTTTGTGAACTAAAAGAATTAATTAAAAAAAAAGAAAAGATTTGGGCCAAAAACGAGGTATTGAGACCTCGAATTCATACAGTGAGTCATAAATATTTCTAAAAATACTTATGGAGTGTCATTAAGTTATTATTAAAGTTTAATTGAGAAATTTTAACGTTTGGATATGTAATTAAATAAAAAAGACTAAATTGAAAAAGGTGTAAAAGTTTCATTATAGATTAAAGAAAGTATAAAGGACCAAAATGGCAATTAAGCCATTTTATTTAGTTGAGGCGGTTATTGTGAAGAAAATAGATTTTTTTTATGTTTAATATTATATTATTATATTATTATATTATATTATTATATTATTATATTATTATATATAAACAAACAAATGGAAAGAAAAAAAAAAGGGAGAGAAAGGAGAGAATTGAAACAGAAAAGAAACAGAGAACAAGACGAAAGCAGGGGAAAGAAAGAAAGAAAGAAAGAAAAGGAGAAATTAATGATTTAAAGCTTGGATGTTTAATAGGTAAGCTAATTTAGTCCTTTTCTTTTAATTTTGATGCTTTATAAGTTTTAGAACAAAGTTTTGATGAATTTAAGTTGAAGTTTTGAAGTTTTAAAGCTGTTGAATATAGCATATGATGAACAAAAAGATGAATTAGTGGTTTAATTGAAAGAATTTGAAGTTAGAATTGGGTAAAGGATTTAATTGTAAAATAAGCTATAACAAAACTGTTTTGGACAGCAGCAGTAGAGTAATTTTGAAAAATCACCAAAAATCGTAGAAGTGGAATTAGAAGTTGAATGAGATATGAAATTAAAGCTTATTGAGTCTATTTTCATATGAAAGAAACAGGGAAAGCAAAGGAATTCTGTAATTTGAGATATTTATATTTTTGTAAGACTGGTTCAGAGGGATTTCGGGATCCCCTGTTCTGACTTTGTAAAATCATAAAAAATTGGAGAAAAATAATTAGAGGCTTAAGTTTATATGTTTAGAATCCTGAATGAGTCTATTTTCAATAGAAATAAACGAGAACATCATATGAATTCTATATGAAGAGATAATTAATTTTTAGTGAAGAAGGGTCAGAACTGCCAGACAGCAGAACAGGGGTAACTTTGATAAATAAACTGTAATAATTGGCTAAACCAAAAATTCTAGAAATTTTATGGGAAGAAGATATGTGAGTCTAGTTTCAGGAAAAATTTACGGTTCTTCATTTGAAGTTCTGTAGCTCTGGAAATAAATAATTTAGTGACTATAACTCAAATGGACAGTTTTGAATATACTTATGAGTAATTAATGAAATTATTGACAATGTTACTTATAGCATGTTATATACATTAAGGATGTGGAATGGAGAGGAGGAGGAGGAAAATATGTATGAATATTTAGGTAGTATGGCTAATTTGAAATGTTTTAGGCTCAGGGACTAAATTGAATAAAAGTAAAACTTTGTGATTAATTTTGTAAAAATGTGGAAATAACCAATTTGCATGAAATGGATTATTTTATTATTTAAAATTGTAAAATTGAATGAAATTATTAATTTAGATTAAGATCGACTGAAAAATCAATGAAAATAGAAAATTTCCAAAGTGCCCCGAATTTTGATATTTACGCAAAATTTAGCCGAGAAGTAAGTTCGTGTAACTTAATTATGTAATATAAGGGAATATAAGTTGATTATGCGTGAAATATTGATATGATGAATTAACTGATTTATGTTTATGAAGAAGAGATAATTGAATGATATTTTTCATGATATGTAAATATGTGATTATCTTTAATATGTTAATACAAGATAATTAAGTATGTTGAGATGAGTAATAAATTTATGTAAGACATGACGAGAAAAATAAATATGTTTAAGGGACAATATGTTTGAATTTGATTGGTTTCAAATATAAATGCTAAATGAAATAAAATGTCTGATAAATAAATTTGTAATTCCGGTAATGCCTCGTACCCTATTCTGGGGTTGAATACGGGTAAAGGGTGTTACATTAACACTTATTTTAATATTCAAAATTTCCATTTATGAAACAACACCAAATTAACTAATGTTGGGTTTTCTTAATATTTCCTTATTATAACTCCCAACACTTGATGCTTTTTTCCTGTGAAATTGTATTTGATGTATTAATTATTGACATATCAATGAATCCAATGAAATTATTTTATTTAATAGTTTTAAAGATAAATCAACATAATTTTTTTAATGATATGGTATTAAATGTATAAATTTATTTGTTAAACAATAATACCTAAATTGGAACAATTTGTAAGAAAGGGTATTAAAATTATAAAATTTAGGGGCAAAGTTAAAAAAATTGTAAAAAAGAGCTTGGATTGGATTCTAGAGTTTTTGAAGGGGCTAAAAATGTAATTTTTTCTATTAACCAATAGGTTAAAAAGACCTAAATTAATAGTTAATTATTGTCATGGAAAAAAAATTAGAATTATCCCATTTTACCAAGGTGCCAAAGCCATTGTCTACGAGGCTAGAACTTTCGTCTTGCGTTCTGTGCGGCCTTAGGTGATCTGTTCATTCCAAAATTGCCTAAGTCAGCCTAGCCACTACAAGTGAAGATTCCTTTAGAATTTTTCCAAGGTACCATTCTGTATAGCGGAAGCAATTATGTCAAAAGAACAATAGAAAGCCATAGAAAATAATGCACAAGAGGCGTTTGAGTAAATGTTCTCATTATGCTATTATTCACAAAGAATAACGAAACAATAGATGAATAAAGTGAGTTACAAGTGAGGGTGAGGCTCTCTATTTATAGTTGAACTCCCCCAAATTTAACGATCTAAATCAAGTTACATTGATGGACGAGATTAGCCTATCCTTCAAATCATGAGATTTACAATATATACGATATCAAATCTAATATAATATTTACAAGATATGATTCCTATCAATCTTCTAAGATTAGTTCTCATATTTACAAAGGCAGCCTATGTTGCCATATATATCTTTATTATTGGGCCACCCAGGCTTCAATCTGACAGGCTTCTCTAACAGTTCTTTGAATCGGATCAGTTCTCGTGGGCCAAATGACACCCATCTAATCAATAGATCTCCATGGGGTGCATTTTGTGTCATGATCACGGACTTTAAACTGCGACCCGTGACACTTGCGCATGGTACCATATCTGTTAGGATCGACCCGATTAAGCAACAACAAAAAATAGCGGAGTAAATTGAGAAATTGAACACACAAATTTAACATGGAAAAACCCCTCCAAAGAGGATAAAAAACCACGGGCAAAGATAATTTTACTATAATGGCAAAAGAACGAAGAGTATAAAAGATGGAGATAAAGACTAAACCCCGAAAATCCGAAAACAAATAACCCTCAAAACATAAACACAAATTTCTCTAAATGTGTTATGAGTTCTAATATTTAAATAGGTGTATTTTCTAAGGTGTAAAAGAACCTATTTATAGGCTAATTTCGTAGGTCAAATAATAATAAAATAATCTTAACTAATCAGTGTTTGATTGAAACAAATAAACAGAGTTTAACTAGAAGATTATTTCTCAAATTTGACTGAAATAGGAGTCATATTTAACAAATCTCCACCTTGACTCATATTTTCACAATGCCATCTTTGCTAAAACTCGCCACGAGCCTATCTTGAACCATGCAGGGAATTAACTGAGTTGAATCTGTGCTTAGAAATTGGAAGACTTCTAGCCTTCGACTTGTACACTGCCAAATCAAAACTAACCCAGATTTGATTTTCACGAACACAATGTCCTAACTTTTCAAAACATGCATCTAAAAGAGAACCTCTCTTCAACCAAACGGTCATACCTTTTTCCCTCCTATGACCAAGTTGGCTCCGCTCCAAACGAGTTGAAATCAACTCTATAACGGACGAAGGACGTTCGATTTCACCGATCACTGTAGAACCTTCTAGAATATAAAGACTGCCAGTTCTTTTACCTTTTAACAAAATGAGAGCTCCATGAGATATTTTAATGTCGCTCGGCTCGATGTTGATTTTGTATCTTTTCAAGTCTAAAATACTCAATGAGATGAGATTCTTTCATAAATCAGGTGCACACCTGACATCTGAGAGTGTCCTAGTCGTCCCATCATGTATCCTAATTTTAACAGTACCAATACTAATTACCTTACTAGATGAATCGTTTCCCATGAGCACAACTCCACCTTCAACCGAACTATATGTGGAGAACCATTCTCTATTGGGACACATGTGGAAAGAACATCCTGAATCTAGGATCCACTGGGACGTGAGCTTGGAGTTATCGCTCGTTGACACTAACAAGAAATCATCGCTATCATCGACCAAATTAGCACCAGCTACATCTTCCTCGTTACTCTCAGCAACTCTTTTATTTCGCAGCTTATAACAATCTGCTTTGACGTGACCTAACTTTTTACAATAGGGACACATTTTGTCTCGTTTCTTTGATGCTACCAAAATAGAAGCTTGCTTATCTGCTTTGCTATCCAAACCAAACTCATTGTCGAGTTTGTCTCTACTCAACAAATGACCCTTCACATCTTCGAACTAGAGTTTATCTCTGCCATAAATCAAGGTCTCCCTGAAAGACTTGTATAAAGGGGGTAAAGAGCACAATAATAACATAGCTTGATCTTTATCATCAATATGAACCTCAACGTTCTTTAAATAATTTAAAAGAGTAATTAATTGACTGATGTGATCTCTAAGAAGCTCACCTTCGTTTATGCGAAACATAAATAGACGTTATTTCAACACTAAACGGTTAGCCAGAGACTTAGTCGCATAAAGAGTTTCTAACCTTTTCCACAAGACGAATGAGGTTTTCTCCATCAATACCTCCTACAATACCGTATTCGCGAGGCATAACTAGATTGCAGATAATGCCTTTTCGTCAAGCTCTTCCCATTCTATTTGATTTAGATTCTCAGGCTTTTTCCCGGTAACAACATTTTTCAAGCCAGTTTGAACTAGAATTACCATAATCCGAACTTGCCACAGATTTAAATTTGCCTCACCATCGAACTTTTCAATTTTAAACATTGTTGCTTCCATATTTGAATGGGCCGATCTATAAAAATTGAACTTGCTCTGATAACACTTGTTAGGATCGACTTGATTAAGCAACAAGAAAAAAATAGCGGAACAAATTGAGAAATTGAACCCCGAAAACAAAGAACCCTCAAAACGTAAACACAAAATTCTCTAAATGTGTTATGAGTTCTAATAGCTAAATAGGTGTATTTTCTAAGGTTGTAAAAGAACCTATTTACAGGGTAAATTCATAGGTCAAATAATAATAAAATAATCTAAACTAATCAGTGTTTGATTGAAACAAATAAATAGAGTTTAACTAAAAGATTATTTTTCAAAATTGACTGAAATAGGAGTCATACTTAACAATATCTTTTTTTTAAATCAATAGAAAAGAAAAAGGACAAGAAAAACCTCCTCAAATTAAAGTCTAAGTACATTTGACACTTTCAGAATTTCTTGTAAGCATGAGAATGGACGCAAAACGTTTCGTGAATAATAATTTTGAGATTAATATATACTTTTCATTAATAGTACAAATCCAACAGGTAAAAGTTTATAAAATTTACAGATGATAGATTTTGAATTTTTAACTCATAAAATCATTATTAAAACAAACTCATTTTTTTTTCATATATATATATATATATATATATAAACTGGTATTTTTATTTTACATGTGAAATTAAAAAAAATCATTATAAATGTTTCAAATAAAATTAAATTGCCTCCTTCAAGTAAATTCAATATATATTTAAATTCTTTTAATATATATGTTTTATCGTTATATTAATTTTTTATAGGGATAAATTAATATTTAATTTTTAAAATTGATAATTTTTTAAACTTGAATTTTATACATAGCACGATATGGCACTTCAAGATTATATCACACTATCATGCATTAACGAAATTTAAATTTAATAAACAAATTTAAAGATTAGTCAAAATCCGAAAGAGAGAAGATAAAATATTCTTCTTATAATTATTAAAAAACATATATAAAATGAATAGTAGTAAAAAATTGAAATTTAGCTAGATGATGATATTTGCCACCTTATTCTTACAAGACCACGAATTTACACTCTACAGTAAATTTATACATAGTCGCACTAAATTGTGACTTGGAAAATTTCAGATGAAATATTTATAATTTTTATATATAAGGATTTTGTATATTTAAATATAAAAACATTTATTATATTTTAAAAGAAACATAATATCAAATCAACAGGGGTCAACTTCTTTCCAATTGATTAGATGGAGTATAAGTTTAAAAAAGATGCAGTACAGATCCATTGAACTGCTTCCCTCGTACTATAAAAGGAAAAGGACACGTGTTTCCGCTGTCGTAAAGTTGGACCCGATAATATTCCAGTTATTAGAATTTCTAGAGAAAGAATATTAGACTTTTCACATTCGTGTTTTTTATGAATTTCACGGAATCCTGTATTTTCCTTTTTCAGGTGTCCGAAACTCAAACCATGCCGCTCCGTGTCCAACTCCATGTCCAAATCGCGGAATTCATTTTCTTTCCTAATCCTATTCCCTGTATATATATAATATTACTTTTTCTAAGATTTTTCCATCACTCTCTTCACTTACACTCGTCTTGCTATATTTCACTACTAAATCTGATACTAATATTTTCAAATTTACTTCCAATTTATCGTTCCGGGTATTCAGATCCAGAGCTAAAAATGGAGTATTTGGAGATTGATTCTTCTTCATGCAAGCCATGCAGCCCTGACTCAGAGTTATCCTCCTCCTCATCTACCTCATCAGCTTATGATCTGCCATTAATGGTTGTTTCGAGTTCCCGTAAGGGAAAAGCTTGTCGAAAGAAGTTTAAAGAGACTCGTCATCCGGTATTTAGAGGTGTACGGCAAAGGAGAGGGAGTAAATGGGTGTCTGAAATTCGTGAACCTTACAAGAAATCAAGGATTTGGTTGGGCACTTTCCTTAGCCCTGAAATGGCAGCTAGGGCTTACGATGTTGCCGTCTTAGCGCTTAGGGGCAAATCCGCCGCTCTTAATTTTCCAGACTCGGCTTCTGTTCTCCCTAGGGCTAAGTCTTCTTCGCCAAAAGACATACAAATCGCTGCGTTTGCCGCTGCCGAGGCTTTTAAACCAACAACTTCAACGCATATTGATCCTCAACCAGTGGGATGCTCATCATCAACCTCAGTTGCCACTGAGAACGACGAAGAAAAGTTGGATCGTAGTTGGAGTTTGGAGACCACCGGCACTAATGGTAATGAGTCTAATTATGGTTTCATGGACGAGGAGGCATTGTTTAACATGCCAGGCTTACTCGATAGCATGGCTGAGGGTTTGCTCCTCTCTTCACCTGCTGCTTTGCAGGCACAAGTTTATGATTGCGACGATGACGTAGCTTCCACCTTTAACATTGATTTATGGGGACATTACTAATTATAAGCCTGCTTTTGCTATGTTGTGTTTTTTCTAGTTTCTTTGTTTTCGCTTCATTTTTCCAGTTTTTGTTAAAAAAATTAGTGGAAAAAGTATACCAATTAACCAACTAGTCATACAATGTTAGGATTTACATCAACCTCATATTACTTTTAAATCCATAGTATATGATTTGGATTAGGTTAGACTAGAGGTGTACATGGGCCGGGCCGGGTTCGGGTCGGGCCCAACTAAAAATCTAGGCCCATTTTGTAAGCCCGGGCCCTGCCCGAAATATGGGCCTAAAAATTGTCCAAGCTCGGCCCGACATGAAATCGGTAAACCCGAGCTCGGCCCGGCCCGGCTCAGCCCGTATTATTTTTTTATTTTATTAAATAAAAAATAAAAAATAATGAATCAAATACATTTAAAAAAAATAGATGCTTATTTTCTACTTTGAATCTCATAATGATACTATTCTACCATTTAATTTTCTACTTTACGAAAATAGATGCTTAATTTGTTTAGCTTAATTTATTAATAATTTTTTCATGTTCTCAAAATTTTAATTTTAAAAAAATTAAATATGGAATAAAATAAACACACGTTCCTATTTTGGTAACAAAAATCAAGTGACATTTCAACTTTTGCAAGTAACTTAAAACACATGTTTGTCACTTGGAAACTTAAGATACGGAGCCTTCAACTTAAATATTAATGATTAATATATAAAAAAGTAGTAAATAGTTTTTTTTTTTAAGTCTTGATATTCAATCAATATATTATAGGATCTCAAAAATCATATCGAAATAATATTAAAAATGACAATAGAACAATAAGAAGTAATTATATTAAAATTGAAACAACTTATTTGAACTAAAATAATAATAAAATAAAAGTTCTACAATATCGAAATAATATTAAATACAACAACAAAATAATAAAATATCATAAAACAGCATCAAAACAGCCCAAAACAGTCCCAAAACAGCATCAAACAGCAACAAACAGCAACTAACAGCAATTAACAAAGAACTAACTAAAGACCAAAACAGTGGCAAAACAGCATAAAAACAGCAAAAAAAACAGCATCACCACAACAATCCAAAAAAAATAATACTAAAGTTAAAATTTTATTAATAAAAAAATAAAAAATAATACTAAAATATTTCGGGCCGAGCCGGGCTGGGCTCGGGCCAAAAAATCATGCCCGAGGCCCGGCCCATTTTTTAAACGGGCCTCATTTTTTTACCCAATCCCATTTTTTGGGCCTATATTTTTACCCAAACCCTCTCACATTTTGGGCGGGCCTATATTTATACTGGAAGTTTAAAGTTATCTCTTAACAATATTTTATTTAAAATTTAAATCTCTTTTTTCTCTAAGAGCAAATCTACCGGTAACGCAAATGAAGAATAAGATATTGAAGAAAAATATTTAAAGATAAAAATAGAACTAATAAATGTTAGAGGTAATGATAAGGCACATTGTACTCTTATGCAGGGGTGAAGTTAGGCGGTTAGCAGTAGTCCCGGTCCCTTTAAAATGAAAAAAATTTCATTTAAGCCCTTTATAATTTATAAAATTTTAAATTAATAATTGTAAAATTGTACTTTGATCCTCCCAAAATAATAATTTAATTTAATCTTTTAAAAATTTTAAAGATATAGGCTATTAAAATTGTGAAGTTGTATTTTTACTATCGTAAAAATATACAATTTAATTCCAGTCCCTCCAAAAATAATTTTTTGACTTCGCCCCTACTCTTAAGGAGAGAATATAAGTTTGAATTCTGGAGACAATCTTATTGAGAGAAGTAATCATGAACTCAGAATATGAATTGTAAAATTAAAAAGATAAAAGAAAGACCAAATTCAAATTTTTTTTATACAAATAAACAATTATTTTATAATGAGAAAGGAGTTTACAAATACAAAAATTAAATCTCAAGTCTTATAAAAATCAATTTAAAAGACGCACAAAATTACTATTCAACTAGAAATTTAAAGCTTACTATATAAAGCTTTTTTACTAGAAAAGAAAAAGGTTCACCGTCAACGAACCAAATTTTGATTTTTTAACTTCTTCTAATTTCCTCATTGAAGTCAATAAGGAACCGACTTTAAAAAAAACACCTTTATATACAGTGGCGAATTCAGGGGGCTGGCATGGGCCCCGCCCTCCTTAAAAGGTAAAATTTTTATTTAGGCCTTTTAAATTTTTTAAAAATTTTAAATTAGTAAAGGTAAAATTTCACTTTGGCCCCCTTAAAATTATAAAAATTTGATTTAATTCTTTACAAATTAGAAAGATATAAACTATTAAAAATTAAAATTTCATCCGGCCCCCCTAAAAAATTGTCCTGGCTTCGCCCCTGTTTATATATATATATATTTGAATATTCCCTCTCTATCTCATGTTTTTTGTTTGGCTTTTTCCACATTTCTTCATACAAGTGAGCGAGGATTTGATTTTCTAACGGAAAATACTGCTTAGCTGAGCTTTGAAATTTCAGTTACTTCAAAAAAGAATTACATATAACAAATTAGAATTTCAGTACGTTTAATATAATACACGTGCCACATTTTGCATTAAACAAAGAAAAGAAAGAGAAAAATATTATAAAAGAAAAAAAAGACACACTTCAAGTAGTAGATTAATTTATTGGTTCCATCATATAAATATATAGTAAAGACATTAATAACAAGTAAATATTGGTATAGTTTAAGTAGACATCAACATTGAAGTTGTTCAATTCAAGGATGGTATTGATCGGCATCTGTTGGATTTTTCACAGCCTCTATCATAAGGATTAGAAGGTGGTAAGCAATTTCCTCCTTTGCATTCAGATGGATGATCTCCTCTTCCAATTGCCGGATACCCAATTGTTGGTGTCGATCTTGCTTTTGCATTTCCAATCCACAATGAGCTCACCACCATTGCACATATGCATATAACCACCATTTTCTTTCCCATGGACATTAACATTCTCGAACGATTTGACCTAATTAATTAAAACCAAATTCGCAATACAATGAGCAAATTAACTATTTTCTATATATGTTCGATATGTACAAAATCAATTTCTTATACGCTAGATGTATCTCAAGGTCTATACAAGACTGCGTTATATATACACCAACGTTTGTACCACCAATATCGTAATCGTAATCAATATTATATGATATTATCATTACTTATCCAATGCTTATCTAATATGTATTAGAGATAAGTATACATAAGCTTATCCAATGACTTTCCAAATTGAGAATTGAACCATCTCTCGAGAAATTAAATTTATAATTTTGAAGACCTTAGTATCTTTTCTGATTAAAATTTTTAGTATATATTTAATCTCATATATATTAGTGATAAGTATACAGTAAAGTTGCCATAATAGATACAATGATCCAATTCCTAATTAAATAAATCTTGAATTAAAATTGATTCGTCAAAATGAATTATGAAATATATAAGATAAATTTAAACAGGACATAAGTATAATATAAAATATAATTAAAATATGATACAAATTATAAATAGTTGGATTGTGATAATATTAAATTTACATCATTTTTCCGAGTTGAATTTAGCTAAGTTAAAAATTTTGAGATAAAAATAATTGTTAAACTAAGATTGTTTATGAACTTAAGTTGGATCAATTTCTATAAAAAATGTTTCAAATTCAAAATATCTGAAGTTTTAATTCTTAATCTCATCTCTTCTCCCATACTTAACTTATTTGAATTGCATGTAGTGGTGGAAAATGTTGTATGATAATTCTTCAATATAATAGATTTGTTGTTATCAAACTAATACAACCTTGATAATTAAAATAGGATCATGAAAATTGAAGCGATCAAGTCTTTCTTGAAGAAATTGCACCCTCTTGATGATAAACTAATAATAAACAACAAAGAAATTTTATCACACGTTATCCTCAAAATATAATAAACTTAATCACCCACCATACACATTACTAATTCAGAGAAATTAGAAGGTACAAGTTCTACCTAAATGTCACTTTTTTTACCCAATTAATCAAATTCTTAAAAGGACTTGATCATTTTATTATTATTATTATTATTATTATTTGAATTGGAGATTTGAAGTAAGATGAAATCACTATTTATAATAAAATTTTGAGAGAAAACGGCCTTACGCATTTACAAATTGAACAATAAACACATTTATATTGTTTATAACTTTCACTTCCATAGTAAATATGAGTTAAAATTAATTAAATAAAAGGGCGTTTTCCATAGTAAACAGTAACATATTTTGGTTTAAATGGAATTGTTTTCCACATCTGAAAGAAAAAAAAAATTGTGCAAATGTTGACCATTGAAATTACGAGTATTGAGCCTTTCCTGGGTTTTTCACTTCATGAAAGCTTTCACGTTCTACTGCATTGTATTGTTTCCTCTGTTCTATGATCAGTAATCAAAGTTTGGATGGTTGATCCCTCGGATGCTATCAATAGCAACGAACGCTTCGGCGACTTGATCCCAACGAAGCTGCTAAGGGCGACCAAGAAAGTAAAAAACAAAGACACCATCCTAACAGATGGTGAAGATCTGGTGATGCTAGAACCAGAGCCAAACAAGCCCTCCTTTAAAGAAATACTTTTAGATAACAGCAGTACAAGCCCAAGGGTGGACGTGAGCATGCCTTTGAACGAAGAAGAGGACATTACACCCCTCGATGATAATGTCTCAATATCCATGGATGGTCCCTACCCTCAGGTGTGCTTCTTGGAAAGAGTCCATTCCTTGATCGATGAGCATAATAAGCAAACGGTGATAGTTCGAATGCTAGGCAGACCAATCGGATATAGAGCATTAGCCAACAGAATCGAAAGCCTTTAGGGACTAACAAGCGACTACAAAATAGTTGACCTGGACAATAATTATTTCTTGGTAAAACTTGCTAGCCAGAACGACTACAACAGAGTTATTATAGGCAGACCTTGGATGGTGTACGGGCACTACCTGGTGGTGCAACCATGGAGTCGGGATTTCTCTACAGAGGAGAACTACCCGTCCAGGATCATTGCATGGATAAGGTTATCGGGGCTCTACTATTGCTATTACACAAAGGATCTAGTGCGAGCTTTGGCTTCTGTCATTTGCGAAGTAGTCAAGGTCGATTATAATACCATCAATGGGACAAGGGGCAAGTTTGCTAGAGTTGTCGTGGTGGTGGATATCTCTAAACCCCTAGTGCCATTCATCGGTGTAGATGGGAAGAAACAAGCAATAGTCTACGAAGGCCTCCCGTCCATCTGCTACACTTGCGGTAAGGTAGGCCACATCAAGGAGAACTGTAGCCAGAGACCGAAGGACCAAGCAGTGAACATGCCGAGCACTACAATGGAAGAAACAACAGCGCAAACTCCAACGAGTAGGGTGGGGGAGTCGGACATCAACACCAAAGACTAAGACCTTTACGGCCCTTGGATGCAAGTGCAGAACTGTCGTAACAAAAAACAGGCGACAGCTGCTAAGAACGATGGCCATCCGAGGAGTCAAGCTAAAGGCGCCTCCTCATCGCAGCGATTTGTTGCCTTGTCCGTACAAAACCCTAAGGATAGCTTGCAAGAACCTACAACCTTTTTACCTAACCCTCTGCAGAAAGCCAACGGTTACCCGAAAGCCAAAAAAGGAAAGGAAAAGCAAACACTTTCCTTAGAGCCTGATTCAGCTTCCCATTCGGTGTTAAAAAACAACCTTTCTAAGCCTTATCCCAAAAACACTCCCATAGTCCCATTTCAGTACTTGATGTCCCGAATGCCAAGGAAAAAAATTTCAAAGGCAAAATTCAACCAAATGACAACTCACCAAAAGACAAACTCATGACCCATTTGGAGCCTTTGGGTTCAGGAGCAGTAGCCCAAGCCCCTAAAGCACAGGCTGATTTGCTAGCTGGCCCAAGCGGTTGCTCTGATCATGGAAACGGGCCCAAATTAGACAACATCACAGCGTTCTTCAAACCAGGTTCCGACTACCCGATAGAGGTTACTATCCAATTAACAAAAGGTATCTTAGACCTTGGGAAACACTCTGCGGTCACTTTTAAGGAAAATCTAAATTCCATTAAACACACCAATAACCCAGGAAGTAAAGAACGAAAATTCAGTGGTAAAATTGGTGTTACCTGTGGTGGTAAAAAATCCAACATTGCTATGCGGGAAGGGGTATTTGTTTAAAAGCATCGACAAGCTGTCGAGTCTCCCTAGTCGACACAGTGGAAGAAATGGTGAACCTTATCTCAACGGAGTTGACAAATGAAAAGGACACTAAATTGCATGATGAACCTGATCCTAGCGACACCAATGAGCCTAAGCAGTAACGGTATGCCTTTTTTCCCTCGTTAATTTTTACATGACTATTTTAATTTTTTCATGGAATTGCCAGGGATGTGCCAACACAAGATTTCCCCGTATTTTTCGAGAGTATAATATGGAGTATAAACCAGACATTATTAGTCTGCTTAAAATGAGAGTCAGTGGCTCGAAAGCGGATAAAATAATTACAAAATTAGGTTTTCAGTTCTCACATCATGTGGAGGCTATTGGTTACGCCGAGGGCATTTGGCTTGGTTGGAAAGATTCGGTTCAGGTGGAGGTGGTTCATAATAATTTGCAATTTATTCTTGCCCGGATTTGGTCTAAATCCCACTCTCCGCCTTTCATGGTGTCTTTTGTGTATGGTAGCCCTAACCGTAAAACGCGCCAAGATCTTTGGAGAAATCTGAGGTTATCTAGTCCTATGGGTCATACTACGTGGGTGATTATCGGTGATTTCAACGCAATCTTATCTTTCAACGGGAAAACAGGGGGCCATTCATTGGGGAAAAGATTTCCCCATTTCGGTGATTTTGTAGATTTGACTGAGTTATACGACCTGGGATTTAGAGGCCCTCCTTTTACATGGCATCGGGGTAATCTCTTTGAAAGGTTGGATCGTCCTTTGGGAAATGGAGCCTGGTTTAAAAACTTCCCAAGTAGCTTGATTACTCATTTGCCGAAGATTAAGTCTGATCATCTACCCCTTCTCTTAAACCTTAAGCCGGAGCTTACCTTGCCTAGAGGAAGACGTTTCGTTTTCTCACCGAGTGGACTGAACATCTAGATTTTGGAAAATTCGTCAAGGATCGGTGGGATTTTAGAGGTTCTAAGGCAGAGTCTTTAACCCTGCTTACAAATGATCTTAAGGATTGGAATAAGTTCGTTTATGGCCACATCACTACTCGTAAGAGAAATTTGATCCATAAACTTTCTGCAATCCAGAAGATGGACATTTTGGGTTCTAATCTCTTAGCCTCACATGAATTGGAGGAACTAAGGCAAGAGCTGGAGAATGTGCTATATCATGAGGAAATCCTTTGGAAGCAAAAGGCTAAATGTGATTGGCTCCACTTAGGGGTCTGCAACACCAAATTCTTTCATGCTTGTGCCCTATAGAGAAGAAAGAATAACCGCATAATCGCTATTCATAACCATACTGGGGACTGGATTTTCGACCCAGAGGCTATTGAAATAGAAACTGCTAAATTCTACCAGAATCTTTATGGCGAAGACCCTGCCCCTATGAGAAGGCTGCCCCTCACAGGTTTCCTAAACTCGACTCCACTGACCTTAACATCCTAAGTATACTGGTTACTGATGAGGAGATCAAGACTGCTCTCTTTGACATGGCTCCGCTTAAAGCGCCGGGCAGTGATGGTTTCCATGCTCTCTTCTTCCAGAAACAATGGCATATTGTTAGGACTGCGGTATGTAATTGGGTCAAAAAGGTTTTTGCTGGGGGTAATATTGATGCTGAGCTAAACAACACGTTGATTATTCTTATACCCAAAATCCAAAACCCAGAGGACTTCTGTCAATTCCGTCCCATAAGCCAATGCACTGTCCTTTACAAATTGGTGATGAAGATTATTGCTAACCGATTCAACAAATCTTCCCTAAAATTATTGCACAAGAACAAGTCGAATTTATTGCGGGAAGGAATATCATTGATAACATTGTCATCACTCATGAAGTCATCCATTCAATGAAGAGTAGCAAAAGCAGGAAGTGGATGGCTATCAAAATTGACTTGAAGAAAGCGTACGATCATGTGCGATGGGATTTTATTGATGTTTCTCTTCAGGCAGCAGGTATCCCTGATTACCTCAGAAATGTTATTATATCTGCTATTTCTAACTATTCAATGCAGGTACTTTGGAATTGTAACACCCCTTACCCGTATTTATTATCGGAATAGGGAACGGGGCATTACCGGAGTTTATAATTTTTTTTTTTACTCAATATAACCCCTTTATAATTAATCTAGTCTTCCCTGCAAATATTTAAACCGAAACTAATTCATACCAACCAATCCAATTCAACATATTTTCAAAATAGATCCATGCAAATTTATAAGATAACCTCATTACATACTGAAACTAGAAATTTGTTAGCCATACCAATGGCTGACCTTACATTCATTTCATATTAACATTTATTTTATTAGCTTATACATGCCATTCATTTCCAAACTAAAGTTTCTTTAAATACCGAAATACTGGGGTTGATAGTGTGATGAGTCTTCCACCGATCCGACCTCCGAGCTCTCAACACTACAAAACAGGGAAAAAGGAAATAGGGTAAGCACTTTGTGCTTAGTAAGCCCATGTAACAAGAATTATACTTACCTAGTATTTTCAATACAAGCAATAAACATTCATATACTCACTCAATGCATTATTACCCTAACATTCACAAACTCAACATCCAAGTTAGTCAATTAATTTCCATATATCAATAATATACACGCCATGATTGATGAGCTCATCAATATCATGATTTCCATTTCCTTGTTATTTTTCCATATTTATCCAGTTAAATTACTCGGAATTTCGATGGATTTTCAGAGGTACACTTTAGTGTACAAACCGGGTTCATCAATTCATATTCATGCGCACATTTTCATTTGAGAGCGAACCTCATCTTTACATTTGGATTACTACCCAAAGCTAAATCACGCAATATAAACTCATAGAGTATTGTCGGGATTACAGTCGAGCTAAATCCGCAACGACAATTACTCTAATGAGCTTGGATCCGAATTACAGTCCAGGCTAAATTCAGACCTAATTTGGATTACTGTCCAAGCTAAATCCATTTTCCACATATTCTTCGGGAGGGCTATATCGGGATAGGATCACCCCTCAGGGCTAGATCCTTTTACCGTCAATTCCTTTTCAGAGATCCATCGAATTTTCCTTTCATTCAACCGAGATTTCTTTCCCTTTTTATCAAATATACCAATGTTTCATCAAATTTCATACAATGGACATTCAAATCATATTCATATCAATAACATACATTTCAAACATTTAAGAATATAATTCAAGTTACACGAACTTACCTCGATACTAGTTCGTTTATAAAATCTACTAATCCGGGACTTTTTCCTTTCCTCGATCTAGCCGTATTTGAGTTTTCCGGATCTAAATAAATAAATTCAATCATCAATTCAATACATTTCATGTTCACATGTAGCATTTTCTATAATTCTATTATTATTTTTAGCTTATTCAAAGCTGTCTACTTGAGTCACAGTCACTAAATTATTTATTTCTCGAGCTACAGAGCTCCAAATGAAGAACCGTTAATTTTCCCTGAAACTAGACTCACATTTATTTATACCATAAAATTTCCAGAATTTTTAGCCTAGCCAATTAGTACAGTTTATTCATCAAAGTTGCCCCTGTTCTGCTGTCTGGCAGTTCTGACTCTTCTTCACTAAAAATTAATTATCTCTTCATACAAAAATTAGATGGTGTTCCTGTTTATTTATATAGAAAATAGACTCATTCAGGATTCTAAACATATAAATTTGAGCCCCTAATTATTTTTCTTCAATTTTTTATGATTTTCTAAATTCAAAACAGGGGAACCCGAATTTATTCTAAACCAGTCTTACAAAAATCTAAATATCTCAAAATACAGAACTTCTTTTATTTCCTTGTTTCTTTCATATGAAAATAGACTCAATAAGCTTTAATTTCATATTTTGTTCATCTTCTAATTCAACTTCTACAATTTATGGTGATTTTTCAAAGTTAGACTACTGTTGATGTCAAAAACTGTTTTAGTGCAAGCTGGTTATTACCATTTTTCCCCAAAACTTTCAATGAATGATAATTTCGTCCCTGCTCAATTAACCTCTCAATTGAGCTTATTTTTCTCAATTAACACTTTATTCTATCACTTTAAACTACTTTATAACCTTTAGAAATCATAATTTCAGTAATAGACTTTAATTCCAAACACTTTCATAATTAGGTCCCAAAAATCAATTTCTATTGAAATTACCTAATAAAATCATCTCTTAAACGAATTAAGACTTAAATTTCATGCTATTTCATCATAAACTTACATAAACCAACCATGGTGGCTTTCAATTTCATCCATGAAATCAAAGACTAATGAATTTAATAGTAGGACCTAGGTGTAAAAGTCTTTAAAAACACAAAATTACAAGAAATAGGCAAGGATTCACTTACTTGGTGCAAAAATTATGATATACCAGCTTAGATACCCCTCCTATGGCGTTTTTAGCTGATGAGAGTGAAGAAAAATAAAGAGATTTCTAGATATCCCTATTTAGTCCTAGTTCTATTTAGCAAATTTTGTTATTTTCCCATTTTACCCTTATTTCTCCTTATCTTCTTGCTGATTTCATACCCTTGCCGTCCAGCCCAATTAGACCTTGGGTCTATTTTCCTTTTAAGCCCTCTTTCTTTTATCATTTAAACTATCTAATCATTTTTCATAATTTTGTATTTGTTACAATTTAGTCCTTTTCATCTAATTACATACCCAAACGTTAAAATTTTCTAACGAAATTTTATTACTATATTACTAACATTTTATAAATATTTATAAAAATATTTCCTACTCAATTTTATGAGATCAAGGTCTCGATACCTTGTTTTTACCCAATTCCTTCAATAATTCCTTTTTCTAACTAACCACTAAATCGGTAAAATTTTTCTATCGATATTTTAATACGATTTTCCTATCATATAAATATTCATGCAAAAATATTAAAATAAATTTCTCTTTAAATCGGATTTATGGTTACGAAACCATTGTTCCGATAACCTTGAATTTAGGCCATTACAGGAATGGTGTCCCAACCCCTAAATTTAAACATGTTAAGGGAATTAGATAGGGATGCCCTCTCTCCTTATCTCTTTGTTCTTTGCATGGAATGTTAGGTCACTCTATCAACTCGGTACTGTTGAGAGGAATCTGGAATCCAATACGTATTTTTCGCTAGGGACAGCCTCTTTCTCATCTCTTCTTTGTAGACGACCTTGTCATCTTCTGTAAAACGGATGCTAAACACGGTAAATTACTGAAGGAAATCCTCCATGACTTTTGTGAGCTCTCAAGACACAAAGTCAACCCTAGAAAAACTAATATTTTCTTCTCTAAAGGTGTTGAGGAGTCGGTTTCGTCTATGCTTAGCAATATGCTTGGGTTTTAAAAGGCTCATGATCTTGGACATTACCTTGGAGTCCCTCTTTTCCATCAAAGAGTTACAAACAGCACCATGTGCTTTGTGGTGGAAAAGGTTAGAATAAAGCTACAAAGTTGGGACGCGCGTCAACTATCTATCGTTGGTCGGGCCACCCTAGTGCAGTCAGTTCTTCTCTCCATCCCAGGGTACTTCATGCAAACCATTATGATTCTTAAGAAAATATGCGATGAAATTGAAAGGCTGGCACGGACATTCATCTGGGGCACCACAGACGGTAGGAAGAAGATGTCACTGGTAGGTTGGGACTCTGTATGCCAACCGAAGGACCACGGTAGGTTGGGTATGAGACAGTTACATGACCAAAACATATCCTTCCTGCTGAAGCTTGGATACAATGTGATTTTTGACGAGGAGGCTCTATGGGTTCGTGTCATCAGATCAAAATAAAGGTTGGATGGTTCTTTACCTGATAGGATCAAGAGGGGTCGTAGCTCTTTTCTTTGGAAGTCACTCTCTAAAGTCTAGGGCCTCTTGAGCGAAAACATCATATGGTCAGTCGGTAATGGAAACAAAATCCAATACTGGAAGGACCCCTGGATCCCTAATGTTGGCCCCCTTATCAACTATATCCCTGCTCATGTCAATATTAGTCCCGTCAGTCTTCTTAGAGAATGGACCACCGAGGATGGTAATTGGAACATTAACCTCTTGCAGACATGGCTACCAAATGAGATTATTGACAATATCAAGGGTATCCCTCCCCCTCATCCATTTGAATGACCCGACAGACTTTCTTGTTGTCATACTTCAACCGGAGCCTTCACCATTAAAAGTGCCTTCAAAATGTTGAAAGAGGAGTCTTGGAGCCCCCAAGATGAATTATGGAAGAAAATGTGGAAACTCTTAAGACCGCAAAGAGTTCGTTTTTTTCCTTTGGACTGTTCTAAAGTAGAGACTCCTTACTAATGCGGAAAGAGCTAGGCGTGGTTTAGCAGAGGACCCCTCCTGTCCAATTTGTGGCCCTCCATCAGAGGATATCTTACATGTCATCCGAGACTGCACATTAGCTAAAGAATTTTGGAAATAGGTAATCTCGAGAACCCAACAGTTTAATTTTTTTTCTAACACTCTACACGAATGGTTGTCTCTTAATCTTCAGGTTAATCGAAGTTCCCACGGTGCTAAAGCTAACTGGGCATGCCTCTTTGGCTTATTGGCTTGGTGCCTATGGAAGAATCGTAACCTTTTCATTTTTCAAGGAAAATCGTGGAGCCCAGAGGAGATAATCAAAACCTCGGTATCTTGGGCCAAACATTTCTCCTTGACAAGTAGACATGTTGCAGACGTTGAAATCGAAACGACTCGTGGACAACCTTTCGCAGGAGAGTGGACTTATCTCAACACAGATGGTGCCGTTCGAGTGGATTCAGGGGCTGCAGCTGCAGGGGGAGTGTTGCGTGACAAAAATGTAGAATGGATCATAGGTTATAACAAGTACCTAGGTAATTGCTCGACCCTTGATGCAGAACTTTAGGGCATTCTTGACGGCTTAAAACTCATCCAGCGTAGAGGCGATGCAAATGTGATAATTCAATCTGACAGCTTGGAGGCAGTTAAAGCTATTCACGGAAGTGCTTTGAAAACCTCACATTCAGCTCTAATTAGAAGGATACATCGTATTCTGTCCCAAGAAAGAAGTTGACTCCTAAAATACACTCTTAGGGAGCAGAATCAAAGTGTTGATCTTATAGCCAAACTGGCCTTTGGAGAAAAGGAAGATCTACAACTAATTGAAACCCCCCCAGAAGCAGTCTCAGCACTCATCAAAGCTGATAAAGAGAAGAATCTTTGTAATTTATTTTCCAATTCAGTAACTTAGTTTTATAAGTTTTTTTTTTTTCTCACTAAAAAGAAATTACGAGTATTGATAAAAAACGAGAAGCATTCAACACTAATGCGGGCCAGAAATTGGATAAGTGTTGGGCTAATCCCTCCAGCCCACTACCGAAGTTTAATTGAACAAGGAAATTAAAGTTAATTCCACCATTCATCCCAAACTATAACCTTCATACTAAATTGGTCTTCAAACTTTAAGACATTCTACTTAAATCCAAAAACTATCGAGGCTATATCAATAAGGTCCTCTTATTATTAAAATCATTAATTTAACTGTTATATGAGATGTTAGATCTAATGTGGCATATTTTAAAATGTAAAATTCAAGAAAAATGAATATTGTAAAAATCTTGATTTTGAGGCTTTCAAATATTTTAAAAAACCTTTATCATTCACTCTCTCTTTTTCATTTTAAATTATGTCTTATAAGATTTGACATGCAATTTAATGATTTTAATAATAAATGGGCCTAATTGATATAACATCAATAGTTTAATGATGTAATTAGAATGTTTTAAATCTTAAGAACTAATTTAAAATAAAAATAATAATTTAAGGATATTTACTGCAATTAACTCAAGGAATTAATATATGCCAAATATATTGATATCCCAAAAAAACATATATCTTTTATAAAAAAAAAAATTACAATCAGTTTTTTGGAGTATATAATTACAACAACTACTATTATAAGTAATACATACATGAAACAAGTATATTTGGAATCAGGAATTATAGAATGCAATTAGATTAATAATCAAAATTTATCAAAGTCAAACTAAGATAATCATGGAGAAGATTTATACATAGTAGGAATTAAGTTATAATAAATATAAAGATAACTCATAAATAATTTAGATAAAAGCTAAATTATATTAATAGTCACTTAATAATGATTTTTTATTTTATCATCCGATTATGAAAGGTTATAAAATAGTTATCAAATTATTTAATTTTATTTTCTTAATCACTTAATTATTTTGAATTTTTAAATATTTTCATTTCTACTTTAAGTCAACTAATAACAAAAAAACAAAGACGAATTCCAATTAAGAAAGAGACAAAATTATAAGAACAATTATTAATTATTAAGAAAGAGACAAAATTATGAGAACAATTATTAATTATTGCGGCCTTTTTTTCTTTTTAATTCATCTTGATTAGTCTGGAAATCAAAAAGCAAGAATGGTGATTTCCTAGAAAAGTAAACAATTAGCATAGTATCTAAAAATGATAAGGAATCAGTCAATAGATTCAAATTCACTTCACTTAAACAGTCAAATTCGGAATGAAAGCTGTTGCTTCTTCCACACTTTGATGTGGGAATTTCGACCCAATAACCATATGTTTTGACTCACCTTCAGATTCATGATTTTATGGATCCCTCATTCTCTCCATTTCGTGTTTTTTCTTTTTCTTTTTCTTTCTGAATTCCCTAAACAAGATAATTAAATATTCACATAATGTTAAATGTAGCTTTAAATATTTATATTTCTTATCAATTTGGTTTTTTAAGCTAAATTGATCATTAATTTTTAAAAAAAATAAAATTATTTTTTAACAAAAATATCTACTAAAATATTAATTTTTAACAATATTAGTGCAATAAACCCTATCACAATCAATGTATATTTTATGTTAGCGTGACATTATTTATCTTATATACCATCTTAATAAATAATTAAAATTATAAAAATACTCTAAAAAAAGAAAAAAAAAATAGTATGACGTACATATGGTCTACGGGTTCCCCTATTTACAATTTTAATGTTTTAGTTAAAGAAACAATAAATTAACTCTTTTTTTTAATGTTTGTTAACTCTTTTTTAAAAGTTAAATTAAGGGTCAAATCAACTTAAAAAGGAATAGTGATAAAAGATGTATATATTTCACCCTTAAATATTAAATCTTAAATCTTCATAAAAGAAGAAGAAAAAACCCTTAAATGAAGTTCAACTTGTGCTAATTAATTAATTTAAGAATGTTGACCTAAGTTAGCTTGATTTTGTTACGTTAAATGACTGAAATTGCAGTACAAATGCAATAAATATAATAACGAAAAAAATCGAAATCATCATTAAATAAAGATAGTACCAGTACTTATGCTTAGCTATATAGTTGCAGCTCTTAATCATAAAATTATTGAGTTCACAGCTGATGAAATAAGAGCTTCCCCATAATGTCGAACCCTTGGTGCAATGATGGCAAATCTCCCCAAAATCCCTGCAATAGTAATACGGTGTTTGAAAACAGCCCGGACCTCCTTCTGGGTTGGTTCAGGAACCAGAATGCTCAACACAAACAAGAGCTTATCATAGAATTGTCGACCAAAGTGCAAGGCCTTTCAATGGAGAAACAACTCCCAACCGAAAGGGCCGAAGAAGATGATGATCTCAAAGCAAGGCATTTCCAGCAACTCCTGCAGCGACTTTCTTCCAAGAAAAACAATGTCGGGTCCAAAATCCTCAAGGCATATCTCGGAGTTCAATGTCGTTATATTATTGAACATGAAGATCAACATTTGTTGAAACCTGACAAGTTGAGCAATTTGAAATCAATAGATTCAAGAGCAGGACCGCCTGTTGTGAGGAAGGAAGGTGCCATTTCTGAGGTGAGGAGTTCGCTCAATCCAGAGCTATTCAAGATTAAAAATTTTTCCATAAGAAGACCACAAAGTGAACAAGGTGGCGCTACTCATGAATCCAGAGCTAATTAATTCAGCTGCTTATTGTTGAATTTCAATATTTCAAATTATGATTAAATATTGGAAACAAAGCTAGTTAATGCATGGTGAAAATTTGGTTCTTATATTTATGGGTTTTTTAAAAATTAATACCTAAATTTTCATTTCGTCAAAGGGAAAAAATTGGCAAATTTAAGGCTCAATGAGTATTCAAGGAAAAAAACATATGTTCGTGCTGCTTATTCAATAAGGAGCAATTGAATTTTAGCTATAGTGACTTTTTTTTTTTAAAAAAAAAAAAATACATGTCATGAAATTTGACAGATGTTTCAAATTTTAGCGAGAATTTTAATTTATGCTAATAGATAATATAAGATATAAATCGGTGCAAATAATTTTTCTCCAAACCCTAAAAAGCCACCTACTCTTTCTCTGGTTTGGTTTGTCATTGGAGTTTAATGCTGGTAAACTAGCTCCAACTTGTTGAACTTTCACCAATCCAACATTATTTTGGTTAAAATATGTCATAAGTTTTCTTTATAAATTTAGATTTTAGTTCTTTTTCCTTTTAATTTTTAGATTTTAAAATTCAAGTCTAATTATTAATAATGTTAAAAAATTTTGGTTAAATCTATAGATGTGACATTTCGAAATTTAAAAAAAAAAAAAACTAATTTGGTAGCAATGTAACTAAAAAAATGTAATAAATTGAAGTTGAATTTAATAAAAAAAATAATGTTAATAGTTGGACCTAAATTTTGAAATCTAGAAATAGATAGACTAAATTTTTAGAAATAAAAATACAAAGACTAAATTTCAAATTTGTGAAAAATGTAGGAACTTATGGCATATTTTAACTAATTAATTTTCTTGTTTTTGAAAGGGATTGCTTTTTTAGGTGAATGTACCTAAGATTAGACATGACCAAGACTCTGGTAGCCCACTTGGCCCGACCCGATTAGGGTCGAGTTTGGACAATGATTTTTGCACCTTAATCTAATTCGGCTCGGTTCGAAATCAATTTAGATGATAAAAAATATTTATAAAATTTAAATTTGATTATAAAAGTATATAATATATCAATTACAAATATAATTTTTTGAATAGTGAATTTGACTTATTGGGTGGGTCGAGCCGGATTGAAAATGGGCTTGGGTTTGGAATTTTTAAATAAATAGCTTTAGACTAACTTGACCCATGGACACCTCTACTTGAGATGTCCCTCCATTATAAGGATATGATTAAATTAATCTCTCTAGTATTAAATGAATTAATTTAGTCCCTGTACTATTAAAAAGAATTAAATAAGGCCAATTTGTAATAGAGCTAATCTTTACTGTTTAACAGAGATATTATTTTTAAAGTTTTTATAATTCTGTAAATGGAATCTTTTATTTTGAATTGAAAAAAAAAAAATTTAAGGTATTTATATAATAAATATAAACTTTATCACAACTTGAGCTTATTCAATTTTTTTAATAGTATATGAAACAAATTAATACATTTAATAATAATAATAGAAGGACTAATTAAATCCACTCACTCTAATATTGAGTACACCCTAAATAGCTTAACCCTTTTTTTTATTATATTTCCATCCAACTTTTTTTTTATTATTATTTACAAGAGAAGGATTGTATAAAACTGTGATTCCATGTTATACTTATTCTTTTCCAATAGAAGAATGACAAATCAATTTTTTACCCTTGATTTTCAGTTTTTTCCTCCTTATAAAATTTAAATCCAACTAAAAATACTAAAAATCTGAAGGAAAGGTTTGATTTGTGATTCTTCTATTAGAAAAGATAAGAATGACCTGAAATCACAATCCTTTCTCTATTTACAAATGAGATTTTTATTAAATTTTCTATTTACAAGCCAAGGCAATTCTAGATAAGATTTAATTGTTCCCTTGAGATATTTATTGAAATATTTATTTTTAATTTTCAATTAGTTTAATATTAAAAAATAGTAAAATATAGAGTATTAAGTAAAATTTCAGAAAGAGGCAGCTCAATAAATCATAATGTCTGTCATTTAAATATTAAATAAGATTGTAAAAAAAAAAATTTAAAAATCAAATTCCAACCTTAACTTTTAATTTAATGGTACTAAGTGTTGATCTTAAAAATAAACTTTACAAGTACAATAACCTTATATATAAATATATTTATTGAATATGTAAATTTTTAAACCAGGTCTAATATATCATATTGATATAAAAATTGTATATATTAATATTTATTAAATGATTGAAATTTTTTATATAAAATAAATAGTTAAAAATTTAAACTCATATTAAATTTAATATGTATAATTTATATAAATAAAATATAAAAAAATTATGATTGAATCGTTAAAATATTAATAAATTAAAAAATATAAAATTATTTTAATTTACATCTATATAAATAATCTTTCCCATGATTTATAATTTTTTTTTTCTTCAAAAAAGAAAAGAAAGTGGGCATATGGGGTGACCATGGGAAGTGGACACACATTGTCGCTAATGGACCAACTATCGCTTTCAAACCTCAGATGGTTGCAGTGGGGATGAACGGCTGATGATGTAGGATGCTTTTGAATTGAATCTGACAGAGTTTGACTGTACCAGGCTTTTAGTAATAATAATACTGGGTTTTTTAGGCCCGCACTTCTGCTGGTACTCAAAACACTTATTCCTTGCACGAGGGCAGGCCGCTTCCCCATTATGTCGGTTCATAAATCCATATTTAAATTTGATTTTGAGTTAATATTTTATTTTTTATCAAATAGAAAGTAGTTATGATCGTTGAATTCATCTCCCGGAAGAGGATTTCTGTTCACCAAAGGTCTGCAGTAAAGTTTTTGATGGTTCTTCCAAAAAAAGATGTTGAATCTTTGGTTTCATGAGATAAGTTTCTCTCCTATATTAGACTTTGAATAACTAAGAGTGGGTTTGTATGGGTGGTGCGTTTATTTGCGGTTAGTGTAAAAACAGTGGTGGCAGTAAGATTAAATACTGTAGCGATACTGTAACATGAGACAAAAAGTAAGCTAAACGCACCGCACTGCACTCAATTGCCCATCCAAATTTACCCTAAAATTCAACTAAATTGTGAGTTTTCATCGTAGAAGCAAGTTTTGAGTTCCTTCATTTTATTTGATGAAGAATGTGCAAGGTTGATCGATATTATGGGATTTTGACTTGGTAAGATCAATCATTGATGGGAAACATAATTGCAGGTCCATATATACGACTCATCCATTATTGCCCTACGTTCCCTTTCACTATTTCAATTCATAGTATTTTAGAAAAACCAATCCCAAGAATATAATTTATTAATATACACTTCCATATTCATATTTGAATGTCTCACATATAAATATATATTTTTTAAATTAGATAAAATATTTATATAACCTTTCATTGTACGAGAGCTTCAAATTTTGGCCACAAAATTTAAGAAATCCAATAAATTCATGCAACTTCTGATTTCATTTTATAAACGAAAACATAAGCTTAAAACGTTTGATATAAAAGTTGAAGGAAATTAACCTTACAGCTTGGCTGGTAATTTGAATAAAAGAGGTGGATTAAAATCATGGTATGCAATGATTAATTTTCTAATCACAAATACTTTTAAGGAGGAAAATGTCTGGTCATGAAATATACTATATTGTTTATCAAATATAATTAATAGAAAGGCTGAGGCTGACCACATATTTCTTCCACAGTGGATTTTGTAGATTATAATAATGCATGTAGACTAAATCATGCAAGCAAACAAAAGAACATATCATCCTCAATCAGTGTTCAAAATTATAAAAGCTTAGGCAAATTTTGCAGAAACTTGTCGTTTAATTTCTTGCATTTACTTTAATACAAATCTGAAACAAATCCTTTTGGTTTGACTAATCAAATAATCCCAAAGAAAAAGGTATTTAACAAAATCAAAATGAATCAACGTGGAGCAAAGTGTATACTTAAATAAATCATCGATGTTTTCATGATATAGCTGATATGACCCGAATTTGCTTTCATGGTGCTTCACACTCTGTAAGAAAAAGAAGAAACTAAAGATTCCTTAAAGATAAGTATGGTGAAATGTCATCCATGAACTGCAGCTTGAACAAATTTGAACCTTGGAGCCACATGGGAAGGACATGGACAAAAGTCTAACAATAAGCATTGTGTTCTAAATTTCTCATAGAAAAGGAAAGAAACAAAAGAGTTCAATCAATTTCACTCCCCAACTCCCCCATATTGAAAAGACGCAAATTAGATCATGTGTTTAAACTTATATTATTCGGATTTAAGTGACTATGAATATTCAACATAATTATTGAAAAATATCAGGGTACACGTATTGGAATCATATGTTTTCAGAGATCTGTTCCAATAGTTGTAAAAAAGAAAAGAATTATGTAATAATTGGAGGATATGAGAGAATAATAATAAAAGAGAGAAAGGAGGGTGTGTAGTGTGATACCAATGGCTTAATTAGAAAATCAGGTGACATGATATCTCAAGTTTCAAGAAAAAAAAGATGAAATGGAACTATTATGAGTGATGACCAACATTTCATGTGCAAAAGCAAAAGGGAAAGGGACAATGAGCTGAGGACAATATTCACAGTGAAATGGCTGAGAAGTGGGTCTCACCGCCCATGCAAATCTGTACCTCTCCATATATTGAAATGCAGATCTTGTCTAACAAAGGAGAGACTAATGAGTCTGATCCCTTTAGGTCATGGTTGGTAATTACAAATGGTGAATTATTATTTTTTTTTTTTTTTGGGGGGGGGGGGGGGAGGGGGCACATTTCACACTGTTTAAGTTGACGCCAAAATAACTTTGGGTTTTTGTGTATAAATTTGTCTAGTTATTTTCATTGGTTAGCTGCTTCAAACTTTTTTTTAAACCCTCAAAGCTTCACAAGGTTTTTCTTCCTTTCTTTTCTTTTCTTTTTAGGGATAAATAATGGGAGGGTTCAAGCATCTTGTTGTTGTGAAGTTCAAGGAAGATGTGGTGGTGGAGGAGATTTTGAAAGGTATGGAACAGCTGGTTTCTGAGGTTGATGCTGTCAAGTCCTTTGAATGGTGAGCTTCTTATTCTTCTTCTTCTTCTTCTTTTTAATCTTTTAGATCATTTTGCATGCTTGTATTTGCTGCTCTTTCATTGACTTGGTCGAAAGAAAATGAAGTAAATAAACAAATAGCTCTGTTGGTTTCAAAAAACCGAAAGAATAATGGGTTCAAAATCAGTCACAGAATTGAAACTCAAGTACACAGTAATAAGGCCAAAGAAAGTGAGAAAACAACAGAATACTTGGGGTTTCTTCATATTTTTGATGTTATTGCAAATCCCAGAGTTGTCATTACTTTGTGGTTTAAAAGGTTTTTGTACTTTAAATTGGATTTGAACAAAAATCAATAGAAAAACATGAAGTGAATGTGTTGAAACAGGGGACAGGACATAGAAAGCCAAGAGATGCTTAGACAAGGCTACACTCATGCCTTCTTGATGACGTTCGAAAAGAAAGAAGATTACACTGCATTTACCAGCCATCCCAGTCACATTGAATTCTCCGCCACTTTTGTTACTGCCATTGACAAGTTTGTGGTGCTTGATTTCCCTTCGGTTCTTGCAAAATCTCCGGCTTGATCTGCAAGAAAGAAAAAAGCTACCCAGGAATTTAAGTGTTTGAGTATTTGTTATGTTTAATCTCTCTGTTGTTTGCATCTCTATGTTTTCTGCTTATGTGTTATGGCTTTCTGCCATTGCTGTCAATTCCCCAATAATCACAATTTGTATTATTGATATGCAAAGATTCACATGCATTTTGCTTCTTTTTCTCTGAACTCTGAGCTTAACATATTACGATTCCGACATAAGCTACGTGTTGTGGATGAATTCTGTAAAAAAGGAGTAAATTATGCAGTTCACTTGAAATGAGAATGGAATATTAATTATTGCAATTTATTATCATACAAATGTTAGATTTTAATCTGATGAAGCATGCAGTTGAATACACATACTCATTGGTTATTAAAATGAAAAAGTTATTACAAATTATAAAAAAAATTCAAAAGCTTCAAGAATAAAAAATTATTTACATTTTATAAAAGTATAAATATATATAAATAAATAATTTATTTAAAATTTTATATCTTGATTTATATGAAGTACTGGTAGTTAAAACATTAGTCAGATACTTTTTTTGTTCAAATTTAAACCTTTGCCACCTCATCCCATCTCAAATATTGTATAAAATTACTTAATTAAAATTTTATAAAATCACAAAAAACCAATAAATAATAATAAAATATAAAATCTTCTATAAATTTTAAAAACAAATAAAAAGTGAAAAATAGTTGAAACTTACAGCAAATATATATATCTATATATATATATGATCTAAGCTCAAATAAATATATATATATACACATATATATATATATATATTTGATCGTGATTAGCATTTATGGGCAACAAATTTTAATTTTTGGTTAATACTAATCAAACGAATCAAAGTTGGTAATTTTTTAAAGTTTTATTATTTATTTTTTAAGTTTAAATAAATTCTTTTACATCCTTTTTATTTGTTTTGAATTTTCTAAAATTTTAGCTAAATATTTTTGTATATTTTGTGGTTTTATAAAATTTTAATTTTTTTTATTTTTTATTTATATTATGTGGTAGGTACACCTAGCTAATGAAATCATTTTTATTGTTTTCTTTATTGGTTGCTGAAGGGGTCTGTTTTATTGTTGATTTTGTTTGTCTGTTGTGGTGTTGTGGGCAGATTTTATCTTGCTACTTTTTTATTGGTTTGGGTAGACCATGGAAGTTACTTTGTTTTGTTTCTTCTTCTGTTGTTTTAATGAATATATATTCTCCTTGTTGAGGGAAAAAAACAAAAGTAGAGAATTAAAGGAAAAGTTATTTTGTAATTAATTGAAGGAGGTGTTGAGGTCTCCATATTCACAAATTAAATACGTGGAGAGGTAAGCCAAATTTCCAACCTTACTTTATATTTATCTCTAATACATATGAGATAAGCATCAAGCATGGGATAAGTCATGATAATATTGCTATTATATTTACGAAACTGTGATTTGGTAGTCTATCTTTGAAATTGCGTGCAGAAATATGGCGATGTCTATGGAAAAGAAAAATCGTGGCATTATGCATTTGTGCAATGGTGGTGAGCTCATTCTTGATTGGAAATGCAACATCAACACCAACATTTGAAGAGGAAAAACATGCAGTTGCGTGCAGTCGAGGACATTGCCTCTCACCTCCCAATCCTTCTTCTGATAGAGGCTGCGAAGCATCCAACAGATGCCGAACCACACCGCCCTAGAAATGAACAACTTTATTCCTCATCATTGTCTTTACTATTTATTTGCCTATGTTCATTTTTATTTGTATTCATGGAATAAATAATATGAATAAACTAATTTACTATTTGAAGTGCGTCTTTTTATAAGGATTTTCTTCTTCTTTTTTCTTTCTTTTATGCAAAGTGTGGACTTAAATTCAAATTTATTAAATTAATTTTTAAAAAATATTGAAAAAATCTAAAATTTCAAATTTTAAAATTCTGTTAACCAATTTCTTTTATTTGAAAATCAGATCTGGAGTCCATTAATACGTTGCCAGTGAAAATTGCAACGGTTTGGGCCTTTTATTTACTTGGGCCTAGGCAATGGGTTTTGGGTAGTGGCCTCCAGACAGGTTTGGCGTCCTAAAAACCTGCCGAGAAAATGCACACATACCTCGTATATAATATATATCAGGTTGTTTTTTTGCAATACATGGATTGATTGTTTCAAATAATTAGAAGAGAATTTAATTTTAATTTAATACTAATTTTTTTTTTGTGTTTTATAATAACAGGAAAAAGTTTAAATAACAAATGCAACAAGCACACCTTGAACCTAGGCCACACCTAGAGCGGTGAACACCCTTAACCATCAAGCAATCACATGGGCTCAATTTAAATACTATTATTTTAGTACATATAATAAATAATGAAATATGTAGCCTGAAGCTAATTAATAATATATGAAATATGTACTATAGTAAAATTTAAAAAATAGATTAAATTGTTTATCATTGTGTTTTCATCAATCTTGAGTCAATATCGATTTAATTTGTGACATCATCTCAATCAAATATATACAATTGATGGAGGTGATAAAACATGCACAATAAAATTAAAATGTAAAAAAAACTTCAAAATAAAGCTATAATAGTTAGTTAAAGGTTTTACTACTATATAATTAATGCATATTTGAATATCACCAGGTGCATTTTTTTTTTATTTTTTAAATAGAAAGACTAAAGTACCTAGAATAATATAACTTATTTAAATTACAAATAAATATTTTTATAATTTTCCTAACTGAGTTAAGATTCGATTGATGGGTTACACCAACTCAATAAAAAACTTAATAAATAGTATAGATAATAAAATGATTAAATGACTTCATACTGATAACTAAAAATAAAATAAAATAAAATCTAAACTTAAGGGAATTCATTAATTATGTCGAAACAATTAATTTTGGTTGGAAGTGAAATTCGTTAATTAGAAGAAGAAAGCGGTTAGATAAAACAATTTTCTTTTTTAGATCTCCAAACAATTAACTAAACATTAGTAATGAAAAAAAATGAATGAAAATCAATAAAAAGGGGTTAAAGATAAGAATCGATTAGCTTTTGATTAATACCCAAATCTTTTTCCATAAATTGTTGTAAGTTTATAATAAATTTGTAAATAGGCTTTCGAAAGTTCAAATTTTTCTTCCATTCTTTGCGGGACTATAATTTTGAAGTGCCTTCATTGCGGTGGCAGAATGTAATAGGAGCTCGTGGGCCTTCATACCAGAAATTTGAAAAATTATAATTAAGCTCTTTATTTAAAAAAATTAATTATGCTTTCAAAACTTTAAAATTTTAATTAAACTTATAAAAATTTCAAAAAGTCTTCTAATTTTTTTTTAAAATTTTAATTAGAACTCTAAAATTTTTAAAATTTTAATTAATCTCTTCTGAATTTAATGATACGTTTCCCTATAACTTTATTATCATTATTATTTTTGTGCGAATTTATGCTTTTGTAAAATTTTAATTTAATGATAAAATGGGAGTCTTAAAACTTTTGAAAGTTCCATGACTAGACTTTTATCATTTACTGATTTGACTGGATTTAATTCAATTATGTGTTGTTTGTCTATATGAAATGAATGTATATAGTTTATATAACATTTAGTAATTTGTCAAACATAGATGCAAATTTTGTAAGAGGTGGCTAAGTGTTGGAGATGTAACAAATTGATGTGAAAGGAAAGGAGTTGAAGAATTAAAGCATTTTTGGTGGGGGTTTAGAGTTTGATTGGCAAATTGCCGACTAAGTTGAAGAAGGGAAAAAAAAAGAAGTGTAGAAGTTGAAAAGATTGATCCCAATGCACCAACAATTTGGTTTTTTATTCTTTACTTTTAAATCACAATCATTTCCAAATGGATATTATTATAGTTAGATCAATTTTCATATTCTTTTACAACTTCTATAATTAACTATAAAACCAATGATGATGACGGTGATTTTATCTTTTTACCAAATTCCATGCTTTTTGATTTTGCAACCTAAGGTATTATGTTATGGATTGTTTTACCGGTCATTTTTAAAATTTTTTTTAATGATAATTGAACAAGTTTTTTTTTTTGATTTTATTGATACATAATTTGAATAATTTTTTTATCTTAAATATTAAATTCAGAACCTTAAATTTTAAATCTTGAATCTCGAACCTCAAACTTAAAATTTCTCATTAGCTTTGATGATATTAAAAAAATAATATAATATATTATTGCTCGACGTTAATTTTAAAAACTTAAAAATAGATTAAAATGAAATAAAATTCTTTGAACTTCGTTTTTTAGCAACTAAAATAATATGGATTCAAATATATTTGAATGTTTTTTTTTTTTATTTGAAGGTCGAGAAAAAAATTATAGTTAGAGTAATTCTTACATAAAAAATAACAATTACTAATTCTTACATTTACAAAATAATTTTTTATACAAAAATAAAAGCATACAATACACAATGTTAAACTTAAGGTCAAATTTAAGGAATAATAGTTTCATAGCTACATAAAAACAAGATTAATTTATGAATATGAATTATTCACGTATTATACTAATATAAAATCTTTTAAATATGATTATATCATATACAAATGAACAAGGGTAAAATGAAGTTTGAACCGTTAAACAAAAGAATTTGCGGAGGAAATTTTTTTTTTTTCTCTCTCCCTGTAAAATTTAACCAAAAAGCATGCTAATATGACCATTCGTTGTCTTCTTCAAAATCAACAATGTCTTTAATCTTTAGGAAAATCAAGGCTGCTCCAGGGATTGGTTCAGAAGTTGAAGTTCATTGCCATCTAGAAATTCAACATGACTGACTTGAATCATAAGAACATTCAGAGACGGTAGAATTGACTTTAATCTACTCTCCACAACTAAAGCAATACCAATATTTGAATACAAACCACAACTCGGTCTATTTATGCTATCTTTAATAGGTTTATATTCGAATTTCTTTTACTTCAAAATAAAATAATAGTAGCAATATTCCCAATTTTGGTGCCAGTTTGAGTTTGAAAACAACCTTGTAATCCATATATTCATAACAAATGACAAAAGACTGAGAGCCAGCACAACCCCAATAATTGACATTGGACATATGTGTTCATCCTCTGCAGTTTTGTGGTTGGCTGTTAATTAAAGACTCCCACTTTCCTCTCAACATTCTCTTTTAAGTACCATAAATCAAGTTTTGTCTTTATGTTGGAGCATTGATCATGGATGTGGTGGCCACCTCATTTTAAGCATTGCCTAATGGTTACAATAAATGCTCATACAACAGACTTCTACTCTATCCGTCTAATTCTGAGTTAACGAGTAACATATATACACAAGGGTAGTGCCAACGTTACTCTTTACCCATTGGATGCCATTTAGTACTTCTTAGCTTCGCCTGATGATGCCTGAAACATTAGTGCCATATCTAGTTAAACTGAACCGTAAAGTGTCATTGGCAAAAAGTTTTGCTTCTTGCTTGTGGACCAAGTATTTATTCCCAAGGATGTAGGGGACCATGGTTATTGCTAAAGAGGGGCAGGGGTCCTACGAAGTAGTGGACTACTATCTTTTGACGACAAGACGGTATCAAAGATGCTAAATCCAAGCTTTGCTCAAAGCACTTGTTAGGATGTTTATATGGATGGAACAAAGCATGCGCATATTCACGATTATATTTTCATAATTGCTCGCTAATCAAATATGACTTACAATATATCTCGCAATCCATATGGTATTAACCCAACTTCAGAAAATTACCCAACAAAAAAACAAACGATGGTCATTATCTTGAGAGTGATGATGTGGCTAATAAACCATGAGATTTATATACTTTCCTTAATGGAAATGGAAAAATACTTGTATATGGTCAAATTGTTACTGATCATTATCAGGAGATTCCCAACTTTATTTTGTCCTTTTAGGGCCAAAAGCAATCTTCCTTGATATATCCAAATGCAAATCTTCACGGATGTCCTTAAAATCCAGAAAATAAAAATAAAAATAAAGAGTTTGTTTGCGCTGTCCTTTAGTTTACTACCTTTTCAGTTATTTGAACCTCACAATAATGTCTTACATTCACTTTTTTTTCCTGGCATCAGTACCACAATCCTATAATTAATTGAACCAATTTTTTCACTGTCCTGAATCCTGAGGAAGGAGATAAGAAAGAAGAAAACGAATAAAATTTATTATGTTTTCTAGATTTTTTATTTTTGATGTTCGAACTTTGGTACAGCTAAATCCTTTAAAAAAATTGAAAAATTAAAGCAAATAAACAAACATAAAGAAAAAGTCGGTTTTTTTTTATGTGTTCTTACAGGCATAAATCAACAACGAGAATTCAACTTTATCTTCATCTTTGTGCACCCACTTCTCCTCCAACCAAAGCCGGCTATCCAATCCACTTCTTGTCCTAAACATGAAAACGGCTGAACCGGCGGCAGGATTGAAGAACCAGTCATGCACATCCCACATCAGATCAACCAGCAATCCATCAACAAATATCGTCTGGTTTCCTCTAAAATTCCATTGCAGTCTCTTGACCCTAATCACCGTCTTGTTATCGATACAAACCGACAGAACCGGATGCTTTAGGTCTCCGTGTTCTCCGCTACATCTTATCAAAATATCATGTGAAATGCCTGTATCACAAAACTGAGCCTTGGTGGAATAAAGGGTATTGCCTGAACAATGTTCTTGTCGAGAAACAAGGGAGGATTTTGCTACTGGGATTGTGCTTGTGAACCTCTTGCTGATTTCTTCTTCGGCCGTATCACCTAAAATGAGGCCTATCTCTGAATCAACCGTGACTATGACATAGAACCCATTAACCGGTTCAGGCCCTGCATTATACTTAGCGGCTGAAAGATCCCAAAAGATTTCTATATTTGAATGGTCGGATTCGATCGCTTTGCTGCCTTTCATTTTCCTGAAAAACCTCAAATTGGTGTTGAGCTTGAAACAGGGCCAAGGGTCGTGGTTGAAGTTGATGCTTAGCCCTTGACCCGTTTGATTCTTGCACCAACTGACTTTGATCAAGTACTGCTTATTCTGGGCTGATAGAATGACTTTGTAAGTGGCGGCGACTGCGTTCTGGACTGAAGGGACAAGGCTTGGAGTGATACAAGCATTGGTTGAATAGCTAGAACAAGAAGGATGAGAAACATTTACTGCGGTTTCATTGAAACAAGATATGATGTTTCTCATGCTGCCGCTTAATAATACAGTATTAAAGATTGATATATCAAATCAAAAGCTTGTTTCTTCTTGGGGATTCATGAGAGAGAAAGCAAGATCTGAAGGTTTGGAGAGATGGGTCTTTCTCTTTTGGCTTGTCCTAAGCAAATATGAAAATGTTAGAAAACTGGACAAGGTTGGTACTTTTTTGAACTGTCTCTCCCTGCTTTCGATATTTCTAAAGAAGAAGTTTATGTCAATGGAAATACAAAATAACAGGAAGACAGGCAACAGCAGGGAATTCAGGTTATCTGGCAAATCTGTATTAAATATGAATATACTGTATGGCACGAATGCAAATAAAGAAAAAAAATTACAACACAATCCGATATGAAATAATAATTTAAATATAAAATTTTCTATAAAAACAATTATTAAAAATTATGTAAATATAATATTTTAAATACAATTATAACCCTTTAAAAAAATTAAGAACATGACATGAGTCGAATCGAGTTTTACCTGATCTGAATACCAGCACTTAAATTTTGTGACGTGATCATGGATGCTTTTAATTCCTTAACTATGCTTTTTGTTAATATATATAAAAAAAATCTGCAATCCCATTTATGTAACATGAGAAACTCGATATATATATATATAAAGTACTTTTATTAATTAAATAAAAATCTAAATTGACTTGAAACTTGATTGAATTTGAACCAGATAAATAACATGGTGTATCTAAGTTATATATATATATAAAAGATGAATTTTGAAGGCAGATTTTTAGTTGATAAGTAAATAAGTGGGATGTGGGATAATTATGATAGTGAATATTTGACCCCCACAAAATGAATTTATAGCCTCTACTACACCCACCAACTACTGCTGCTTGTAACACATCTATGATTAAAAGCAACTAAAACTTTTTCTTCTAATTTCCCTCTTAATTATTGAATATATTTTCCCCATTTTTATTTAGTTTCGTGGTCTGATCAACTAAAGATTTTTTAGTTTCTTATTAACTCTTAACTTGATAGCTTATTTTATTATTTGCAACTATCATTTTTATATTAATATTTATATCTTTTATATTAAATATTTTCAACTCTTTTTTAAGAGAATTATTTTATCGTTTGCTTAAGAGGTAGAGTTTGGAGAAAAAATTATATGAAAAATAATAGTCATAAATATACAATTTTCTTAAACTAAAGCTGACATCCTAGCTGGCATTATATATTTTCTACCTAAAATCTTAGTTAAAAAAAACTCTTTTAAGAACACTACAAAAAAGTGAAATAGAAAAATTCATACCATTGGTTAAACGTCATACAGGAATTCGGTTTAATCTAATTAAATCATGATTTCATTTTTCAAAAAAATTAATTCCAATTTAATATTTATTTCATGACTTTTTTATACTAAAAAAAACCCTATTAATTACTATAATTTCTGATCCTCATAACATTTTATGATCATTTGTTTCATTGGTCCGTTATATCATCATTCACTTACAATAATCCATGCTCATTAATTGGGCACTTAATTTATTATGTTTTCATTTTTTTTTTTTTTGGTTTAATCTTCCAGTTTTGAGAGATACAGTTCAAGGCATAACTTTAATCTTCGTTTGGCTTCTAGAACAGTATAAATCCAAACCTTTTATATATATATATATATATATATGTATGTATGTATGTATATTTATTATTTGCTACATGAGCAGTTGTTAAGCTAAAGCTGTAATTTTCACGTAAAAAGCAAAGCACTGAGTACCTAATTCACAAATTTAACAAACGTAGGAGCACCAAAGCAGAAAAAGAAAAAAAGGAACAATGGAATCCACATTAATAAGTGAAAATGGAACAAATGATCAGTCCAATTAGTATTCATTTTTCACAATCATTAACATCTAGGGTTAACTGAAATTACTGCTTACAATTTTTTCTCTTTAAAAAAGAGTGTTAATATTTCCCATATTTTCCTTGATGAATTTTTACGTAATCTCTTATTAATTTCAACCTATAATCCGACAAAATATTGAACCAATCAAAACTGAAATATATGATAACTTAAACCGGACCATTTAATCACAAATTGGTAGTTGTTGTAAGCAATGTTTACAGAATCGCTGTCCTTTGTTTTCGAATGTCCAGAGTTGACTATTGTTAGAATGTTAGTTTGAGACAGCTCCAGCACATGAATATTAATAGAGGAGCTACCTAGATTCTAAAATTTACTGATTGCATGCATGGTTAGAAAACTTGGAAGAAATTACAAAACACACCTGGTTTAAAATGCCACCTCATGTGTTAAATATATACTATATGGTAGCTGCTTGGCAGTACATATTTCCTTGTTGATGGAAATAAAATAAAATAAAGTACTGAGCAATGACTACACTGTTAATATTATATGCCCATTTCTTGCTTATTTTGTGAAAAGATTTATCTACTTGCTCACGTTTCCTACATGTTCTTGTACCAAAATCCACATTCTTCTACATCCCTAGATTTTCATATGTATGCACTCAATGTTGCAAATCTTCTTTCATCTCACCTACATATATATTTAAAATATAATTCTTCATTTATTTAAAAAATATTCTTCTGACACCTATATTTAATAGATATTCGAACATGAATATAAAAGTATGATCTTATAAATAAATAAAAATTAAATATATATCTATATATATATATATGTATTGAGTACATAAGTTCATATTCAACACACTTACAAATCCAAATAACATAAATTATAGTACATTTTAAGTGAAGAAATTTATTCCAAAAAATAAGATGCAATACAGACATTATATATATAGCTAGTTATTGATCAAAAGTAACTTTAATAATTAGGTATAAGTTTCATGTTTTATGTACAATTTGTGCCATATATAAATGATAATGCTGAACGTGTTAAGCGGGATCTCAATACGTAATCATCCTTAGTTCAATGGTGGGGAAGTGTTGTCGAAGATATTGTTGTACATTTTAAGCCCACAAAAATGTTAAAATAAGTTTTACATATGAAGATTGCAAAAAGTCGTTATTACATGCTTGTATATAAAGCGAAATTATACTTACTGTCATATCCATCGAAATCCTTCAAATCTCCCCTCCATATCTTATTATGGTTGTCCCTATTCCTTTAAAATGATTTTATATTTGCTAGATTTCGACTTCCCATTAGGTAAATCATCAGATAAATACGAGTCATTCAGTTAAATTATTATGCATAATGAATGTTGCAACATCATTGTAAATTTACAGTGATCAATGGTATAGACAACTGGATAAGAACTTTGCACATAATGAAATTATTTTGAAAGAGAGTGCGGGAGGAAGTGAGACTACATAGAAAGATTCAACAACAGAATCCCATTTTTAATGGCTATGGATCATAAATGAGGCGATGGAAACAAGTATGATAGCGAGACAAAGAAGCTTTTCATTCAATGTAGGCCTGAGAGTGAAATGTGTGCACGGCTTTGCCAAAACACACAAATTCAAGGGATGAAAAGGACCTTCAAATGCGAGATGATTCATCATCCACTTAACCCTTAAGGTAACTTTGTTCGTATTTTTTCCCTTACTGAGTTCTGCTCGTCGCAATATGTATCAACTTATGCAGTTAGGTAGCACAAGTATATATTTCAATACTGACATGTGGTTAAAGTCCTTTACTTTTGCAACTATCCTTATAATGGGCAAAACCCTTTCTATTTCTTTCCTCCACCCCCAAGCTCTACCAGCCTACTAGACAATGACGCGAGGAAATAAACACAAACACGACATGAATTGTCCAGTCTAGTACCAGGTAAGCCATTGCTTTTGGATGCCTGTCTAGCACTTAAGGTGAACCAGCAAGAAAGATCGTCTCAACTGGCTCTCTCTATATCCAATTCATTTTTTTTGTTTAAACATCTACGATCATGTATATTTCCCTAAACACTAGCTTATTAAGGCGGTGAAACGTTAGAGGGTTGTAACTGATTCTCAAGAACCACCCCAAGGCTATTTTTTTTTGTCTCATTTCTTAAATTCAACCACATTGATTGACATAAAATGACACGAGGTTAGACCCTGTTCTTCATTTTAGAAAATAATCAGCCACAGCAACCAGCAGATAAATCAGGGAACTGAATCCCATGTGCTACAAAAGACAACATATCCAGAAGTGAACTCTCACAATGAATAACATACAATACTTTCCTCTAATTGTTTTTCACGGTTTTACCTATCGTCCATGATAGGGTTTCTAAAAAGTTTTTAATATCTCAAGCTCAATGCTACTTAGTGATTCTAACAAATTGTTAGTCAATAACCATTTTTAAAGTTATCAAGTTTTAAGCAGAAAATGGATTTTGAATGTGTGAAAGCCTTCTCTTTTGCCCTACCACCAAGGAAAAGCAGCTGAATTACATCTATCAACCCCCCCCCCCCCAAAAAAAAAAAAAAAAAAAAAAAAAAAGAGAAAATACTACATCCAGATTTATCATCTATCATCTTAAAATGCAATCTGCCATAACTAATACTGGAAGCACAAAAACAAGCACAGCTAACAAAACTTACCTAACAATCACCAATACTTATTTGATAGAAACTCCATGTACAGCATTCCTAATTAGCAACATTGAAACGTATTAAGAAAAACAGTATGAACGACCAAATGGGTATCCTGACCTCTTTTCTTTGTAATGCTAATCATATTAATAAAAATTTCAAATTTTAGCTACATCATATTCCCTCAAGGACAAACCTTAAATGCCTAGGCAGTGAAAATTGGGATGCCAAGAAATTTGCAAGGAATCTTTCATGATGTAGTCAAATTACCAGACCACAATCACAAGAATCGCGTATAAGGTAATACTGAGCATGTATGTAGCAGCAATGAAATGATAAATAGATCAACAATATTGGGCTGAAGAGAAGAATTCAAATGTAATTTGGATTCAATATAACTACACCAAAGGTAAAGAATTTACTATAAGATTTTGAAAAAGAAAAAAAAAACAACCGGATGAAAAGGTGATTCCAGAAGCAATTCTATTTAGATTCAATCAACTAGAAGACAACTCAGTATTTGCTCTATTACACTGTTCAGATGCAGCCATGATTTACAACCAAGGAGAATTCCTTTTAGGTCCAAGGTTGAGCAACTTACAAAATAAAAAGACTAATTAATGGAAAATCTCAGAATTTTTTTCAAACCCCCCACATACGATTAAAATTCCCAAATGCAAAATACAAGTTTTTGAGTGCCTCATGACCTTTTATTGTTCCATGGTCAACTCAAACTTCCAAACAAATGACTAAGCTTTAAAATCAAGTATACAATCCTCATTTCACGAAGACAAACATCTATATTACAGCATTTGCCAACTTTAAGCCAATAAAAATAAAAATTCTTAAAATATGAGCACAATAATGTTGGCAACACCAACTTTTATTTCATTTTTATAGATCAATTTGAAGCACTATCCACTACTCATCAACATAAACATAACAAGAAGGTCAAAATTGGATGCCGTGATGGATTTATTTTGTATTCAGATGTTAGCAGTACACTAGCACTTTAAGCAAAAAAACCATCCATTGAATGTAAATTAAAATCATTAAAAACTAAGAAGATTACAAGAGTCACTTACACCCACCAACTAATTAAATGTAGGTCAATAAAACACATTCAGCCAATTGATTCCCAGAAAAGCTGAGTTCTGAATTATAGAATGAAGTAAGCAGCACTGCTACTCTGAAAGAAGTAAACTCAACCTCTACAAGCGCTTGCTACTAGATGGGACTGATATAGTTAGCAAATCGACCTGTCATCCGCAAAAAGACATATCATAGATAAAAGTCGTGCATATTTATACACATAACAAAGAATGAGTTCATTACCTGCCAAGTGATTTGAAAATGATGACAATATCTATTAACCAGTCAGTAAACGCATACATTATCCCACATTTTACCTTTATGCTTCTAAGAAATGCTGGTTGTTTACCTATGACAACAGATACCAGACAGAAAATTTCCATTTCCCTCACCACATTAGCAACTTTAGGAGTGAAATGTCCCCCAATTACACCGAAAGTACTGAATAAGCTGATTAAGTACCTTCCACTAAAACAATAATTATACACAAAGCTTAATCCAAAGAACAAATTCTTGAATGCACTGCCCTCATTGCTTCTAAAGTGCTAATAAGCTGAGCTTTGAATATATGACCCATTGGTTAAAATTTAAGAGGGTTCCCAACGAGGATAACTGTTGGCGACTGCTGAGTGGCTTAAAGGTACATAAGCATGTAAGCAAAAACTGCTACCTAGAGCTAAACTCTAGTTGAAATTGTGGGATTTTCAGCAAGCACTAGCTCCATAGAATGAGGAATGAACAGCGGTTGAACCAGATATCAAAGCTTGAAGTTTTTGGATTAAAGTATCTAATCAAATCATGTTCTCTGAGCAAGCACGATGCGTAAAAACAGAGTGCCTAAACCGAAAATTGTAAGAAAAAACAAAAACTGGAAATACCTTCAGCACAACTATTAGCATCGGAAGGAAGCTTGGAAACAAGGCAAGCCGATGCAACCGCACTGTGAAGCGGTTGAAGAGTGCTTAGTTCTCGTCGAACGAACCTTAAAGAGATAACTCAAAAGAAACCAAAATTAAACAACGAGCACGTAAAGAAAAACCCATCATTCTAGTAGCAAAGAAGCATAAAGGGAATAAAAAAAGTACCGAGAAAGAGAGGGAGGAGAAATCCGGGTCTGATGAAGACTGAAATTGGATCGAAGTGAAGAACTTGGAACTGAAAATGGGATTTTGGTTCTTGCAGTTGTCGATGTTGTTGCTGTTCGGAGAATTGGACGAAGAAAAGAAGATCTCGATGCAATTGTAGCTGCCATTTCTTTGTTCTCTCGATTGGAATTTGGGAGTTTGGAACCCATATAACAGTGAAAAGCCTCTGCAAAACCCTGCCTCCTAGTAAACCACTAAACCAGTGAATTTGGTCGTCTCTTTTTCTGGCTCATGTGGCTTGGTTTAACCCACTGGATCTTAAAGTCCACCAAAGCAAGCCCATTTGCTTCTCACATAATAATTATCCAGACTCTATACATAAGCGAAATAAATTCTTGTATTATGTCAAAAAGTTGATTTATTTGATTTTTATTTTTTATTTTTTATGTGAATTTTATGATTTATGTTTAATTTATTAATTATTTTTTAATAATATTATTTTTAAAGTTGTATTGGTGTGTTCAACAATTCTATTAAAATCACGAAAAGAAGAGGAAATGAAATGGATAAATCATTTTAAAAGAGAATCTATCCATACGTGTCCAAATGCATGTTAAAATAAAATTTTCCGTTCAAACTCAAAAGGTCAAAGGAATCGTTCAACGGAGGAATAATACTCATGCACAGGCTTAAGGTTGATTGTTAGTCTTGGTATTGTTTGCATGACAATCTAACACCGTGGCTTTTAGATCATTTAAATTGATTAAAAGTTGAATTTATGTTATTAATCTTTTCCCTGAAGGGTGAAGTATAAGAAGCTAGATTGTATTTTAACTTTTTTTATTTAAAAAAGAATAAATTAATCGTTATTTGTTAGATCAAAAAGCAATATGGTCTTTTATGTTAAAATTTTCCTTTATTTTTACTACTAAAAACGGATGTGACTAATATAATAATTAGATAGTTGCACGTGATGTGCAATGTATACTTTATTTTGACATACAAAAACTAGTTTTTAATCATATAAATGAATGAAAATTTTAACAGAATGACTAGTTTATTCTTTGATCTATTGCATAGGGATAAATTTGTTCATTTATTGAGTATAGGATGCAAAATGCTATCTGATTCCTAGTTAAGGGCTTTCATGGTACATTTACCACTAGAAGCCTTTTAGAGGAATCGAGATTGAATTATAAAATTTTGAGGGGCTAAAATATATTTTTACCATTTAATTAATTAACAAGTTCACAAAATTACAAAATTGCAATAAGAAACCAAAACAAAGGGTATCAATGCCTTTGCCTACCCCTTCGTGCCACCCTTACATGTACTATGCATAGCTTGCAAGTTTAGTTTTTGTATTTTTCGAGTTTCAATTTTTCAATCTTAACTTGAATATGTTTGGTCAAAATTTGCTATTAGTCATCTACTATGCATAAATTTTGAAGTTAATTCATATTCTTCAATTTGATCATTTTAATTCATGTACTTATATTTTTTAAAAAATTTAATTTTGACTCGAATGGTAATTGTCAAATTCATTAACTATAATGATATAATATTTATGTAAATATAACAAATTGATATGACATTATATACATGATAATATATTTGATATATTAAAATTTAAAATTTATATAATTTAATTTTGCGAATTTAATAACCATTCTTCATCCAAAAACTGAAAATTTAAAGTTTAAAAAGTATAAACTAACTCGAATGGACTACATTATCCATTCGTAGATAAAAATGCTTAGTAAATATTTAATCCAATTAATTATTCCCGTCTAGTCTAATCAGCTACTTGGAAATCTGGAATTTTATAGCAGCAGCTAACTAACGGATTATCCAAAGTGGGTTTTGTTTATATTTTAATTAACAAGGTGATTTTGACATGTTTTCGCTTTGTTCTTTACCTAAATTTTCACATTAATGCATTGCCTAGTAAAACTGCAAGGACCCTTGAGACAGAGGAGGAGAGAGACAATGCATAGAAGGGTCAAATTTCCGACCATTTCTAGATGATAATATCCTTCCCTTCCGGAACGAGTAATCTAAAATATACAAAGCTTAATAGAAAATTAAATTTAATGTTGGTTAAAAAAACAAATTGTTCAATCCATGCCTTGATGGCGTTTGATATGGATTTTAGTCATTATGATAAATAGAAATTACAAAGAAATATATATTTTCAACATGTATTTAAATACGAAAGAAGGCAAGAGTTTAAAATACTAAATTAGAATTAACTAACTAAATCATTCATTTTATGGTCACCTTTTAAATTACAAAGTAGAGTAATTATGGTATCAATGTGGAAAACGGATGCCACATTGCGATGTAGGGCTTTTGATTTGCCGCCGTTTGGTATCTCTTCCCCCCTCCCTTCGTTGAAGATAATCCCATGATGATGATGGTTAGGGATTTTATGGATGTTGATAACGAAACCTGGAATATGTGACCTTACCTCGCTCACTCTTTAACCATGACCAGTGTAAAAAAGTCATTGTTAAGATTCTAATAAGATTACCTTCGGCTCAACATAAACTGATCTGGCATTTCTTCCACCATGCCACTTTCAACGGTTCTGTATGGGTATCAACTCTTCTTTTCTCGTTTCCTATTTCTTATTTAAGTGGCTCTAACCACGCTGACACTTTTTTTTTTCTTTTCTTTTCTTGTCGCCTTTTTGTAATTACACTCGTTTTAAACACACTGTGGGATAACATTGTGGCCCCTTTTCCAATTTTTGATTCGTTCATTTTTCCATATGTCTTGTTAGCATATTTATTTTTGAAGGCATTTATGGCAACTAAATTATGCCACAAATGAAAGGCAAGGGTTCTTGCACAACGGTTTATACATCATTGCTGTGGTTTGTCGTTCCGGCAAAGGTTTACTTTGTTGATAGTTTATATAAGATGGTTGTTGCTACTTCAGTGGAGGTCAGTATGGGCGGCTAGAGAAGCTGTTTTTTTTGGGTTCGAGATGGAGACAGACAGACAGCATGTTATCTTCGAATCCAATTGCAAGAATTTGATCTCCCCGTTTAAGCTCGATTGGTCAATTGGAATGGTCTGGCAATTCAACATGATATTCCAACCTTTTGTTTTCTTTTTCTAATGCTTCTTTTCTCCTTTCTTATTAAGAAAGCTAACCGAGTGGCTTCTTGGATTACTAAATGGACGTGTGTAAGATCTTGAGCTCATGATTGGGTGGTTAATCCACCCCCATTATTTATATATTCCCTGTTGTTACTTTAACTCTTCGGCTTTTTAAGCCTTGTTATGAAAGGGAAAGAAAAAAAATCAGTTATCCCATTATTGAATATTTGAAATTAAGGACAGACTATTCATAAAAAGAAGTAAAAAATTTTATATGGTTAATAATAGAAAGGATAATCTTTCCTCTAAAACTAAAAATTCGACTTTATGGAATGAAAGCGAACAAAAAAGATCACACAAAACAAGCTTTCAAGTGAAAAGGACACCATTTCTATTTACAAAACAAGACACGAGAAACGTCTCTCAGGCTAAGGCCGTAAACCCGGTGACGAGTTTTAGTCTCATTAGTTACGTACGTGGCAAAACCACTCTCTCTATCCAATCATTACTCTCCACGTATGCAACACACTGCCAAGGAACTTGCCACGTCACTAAAGCACCGTTGATATCCATTTGATTCTCTTGATTTTCTTTTTCCTTTTTTTCTTTTTCATTATTTCGTAGGTATAAAAACAAAAATACTACTATTAAATACCGAAAGATAATCGGTCATGCTTTAGCTTCTTTTTTTTTTTTTTTTTCCTTTGGTGTGTCTCTTTCTTTATCTCTCCTCTACTTACTATTCATTTTTCTCTCTTGAATTTTCTCGAAAAATTTTGGCAAAAGCCTTGTGAGATGTGAAAGGAAAGGGAAGTCTGGGTGTTGTTTTGTCTGACTTCAAAAATGGCTTCTTTGTACTGCAATAATCAGGTAAGAGATTCTTGTTTTACCAACGCACGCCATGGAAGATCATGTTCCAAAGCTCAAGCTTGTCTCGAAAAGATTCTTCATTTAATTTCAAGCATCCCACCACCATGTGAAATTAATCCAAACCCTTTCAAGAAAAGAGGGTTCGATATTGATTTAAACTTGAGATTAGGCTCTTTTGTCGACGATGATGACGAGAGCGAAGAAAAATCCGATTGTTTTGCTGAGAATAGTTTCAATGAAGAGAAAACAGGTACAGGTGAAGCTACAGCGACGGATGTTTCTTCCGATGTTACAGATATTCAAAAAAGCGAAGAGTTTAAGAGCGGCACTGAGGGTGAAGTTAAAGCTTCGGCGGCGGCGTTTCATGATTCATTGGATTTGCTAATAGAAGCGGCAGAGATGATTTCAGCCAGGGACTTTTACCTGAATGAAAAGAAAAAGGAAGTCGAACAGGTTGAAAAGAGTAGCGGCGGCGACGGTAGGGAGTCAATGGAAAGGGTTAAAGACTACTCGGTTAACGTTGTGGAAGAAGGGTTGGAGGAATTTGAGGATATAGCGTCGCCGGTGGTTCGATCAAAGAGAGGGCGGAGTCAGGTTTTGCCACTCAGGTTTAGAGACTCGGTTTTGGAGCCATGGAAGAAGCGACCACAGAGATCAACAGCGACAACAGCTGCAGTAGCGGTTTCGAAGAAGAAACGAAACTCGAGGTAAAAAAAAAAACACTAAAAGGGAAATTTCTTTTTACTGTTTACGTGTTAGAACTTTTAAAAGGGCTTTTTTATGAGAGTTACTGAGAAGTAGCAAAAATAGTGGGCATTTGGTAAAATGAGAGGGACCGGGAGACACTATGATCTGGTGTTTATGTAAATTGTCGACAGTAAATTAAGAATGTTAAAGTTTGGTTACCGCTTTATTATTATTAATTTAGTAATATTAATTGGTTACAACACATCATCTTTAGAATCCAAGAATATTGCCATTTTCGAAATTTATTCAAATTAAATATAACTTTGTATAAAAAGGATGTAGTAGCTAATATGTAAATTAATGAACGATGAAGTGGCAATTTTAATTAAAATATACTAAAATAGAAGACAACTATAAAGTCAGATTAGAGCTTCTGGTTAGGAAACAGTTTGACATATTCAAAATTAGGCCCCAGATTTAGAGAGACCAAACTATTTTTTAGTGCATTCTCTTTTTTTTCATAACACCTTAGTTTACACAAACAGCCATTTTTTCTTTTGGTTAAGGCAGTCATGTAAACAGTACTTGTTTGGATGCTAAAGCTTGGGAAGTAATTGGTTACTGCTTTACACGTAAAATGTTCATTGTTTTCAAATATCAAGAATTAGTCTGCGAAAGGTCAAAGGCGCTGAAGAAAAAGAGGAGGTAGCAATCTAAATGCCCAGAATTCAAACGGTGTCGTAGTAAGCTCAACCCAGCATGGTGATTCCGTCTGTCCATACGATTTGGTTGACCTTTGTTCATTATAAGAGCTAATCTTAATTGAAAGATAAACATCATCATACCTAATTCATCTTAACACTTAGCGTTTGTTCTTATTACCTTAACATTTTGTAGCATTATCATATAATATGTATGATAGGCATCCTATAAACCTTCCCTTCAACCTCAAAAGAGTATATTGCAATCAAAAAAAAAAAAAAAAAAAAAAAAAAAAGAGGAGAAGAAGCAAACTTTGCACTTGTTTAATTATGCCATTCAACTTTTATTTTTGTTCATTATTTAGTAATTCAACTTTGACTTATCCAGGGGCGAAGCCAACACAATTCTTTTAGGTTTTAGGGTCCCAATGAAAATTTAATTTTTTTATAGTCTATATTTTTATAATTTTTAAAGGATTAAATCGAATTTTTATAATTTTAATAGGGTCAAAGTGTAATTTTATCTTTATTATTTTAAAATTTTAAAATTTCTTAAAGAGCTTAAATAGTAATTTTTCGTTTTAAGGGGCCGGGCTCCTGCTTCCCAGCCCGCCTAAATTCGCGTCTGGACTTATCATCTTGAGTTAACGTTAACCATATATACATATAACAATTAACCATCGAGTTGTTTTTTCTTTTACCAAAACATATCATTAACATGTTAACTTTAAAAAGAACTTTGATATATTAATGAATAATCAACGAATTGAGCCAACCCATATTAACTCTTTCCTTTTTGTAATTTTAATTAAACTTATTAAATGACCAAACTACTTAATTAAATCAGAAAACTTGTTTGGAAGTTAAAAAAAGTCTAAGATCAAAATATTAGACATAAAAAATAAGTTTAGATGAAAAATTAGACTTATTTAAAATATGAATTAAGTTTGGGTTTAATATTCAAAACTCATGTCCCGCCAATCCGACTAACTTTTAGGTTTATAATTTTTCATTTATTTTACATAATAGGTAATTTATATCATAGTAAATTATATATACTATATGTAAACATAAAATATATATTAAGCTGTTTATATTTAATTTTAAATATATATATATATATGATAGTATAAAATTAACAAATATTATATGTAAATAATTATATTTTAAAAATAAAAAAAAGAACAAGTTTAAACAAGCTTATTGTTAGTCATTTATAAATATAAATAAGTTTAGACAAAATTTAAGCAACTATGTATGATATTAGTACTTAACACTATTCATAAATCTGATTCAAACCTAATGTGACTTGAATTACGAGCATCTTTTAACTTTTAATACAACTTTACTTGTGAATAGCATTCACAAAGGTATTTCATCTTTGAGTGTATGTGGTCATTTCATATTTAATATGGTATATATGTGCACTATTATTTAGATTTTTGGTTAAGTTAATATCATGAGTCAATTATATACTAATTAAATTGATAATTTATAAAAATATATTTTTTTTTATAAAAGCAAACTATACTATTACGAGGGTGTTTTTTATTTTCTATTTTTATATAAAACTAATAAAACTAACGGATTGAGAGATTTGAACTTAAGATATTATAGTTTTTAAACTTAAAAATTTACCATTTCAACCTCAAATTTTATATTAACTTTTACTATAAATATTTTTACATAATTTTTTCACCAATATATATTATTCACATATAATTGTATCTCTATTATATAAATTTAGATGTTTACATACAAAATTATGAATACTTAATTATCAATAAATAAAATTTGAGCATTTAATGTGAAATATATCATATTAGCAAAAAAATCTATTTGTCGGTAAAGTGCATATTAATCAAGATTTTCATCAATACTAGAATTATTCCCTTGCATACAATGATTCCAAGAATAAATGGATGGGGATGACTGCATCTTCACTTTACTCTAGTCAGATCAACACTCAGACTATTCCTCGGTCACCTTCTCCGAATCATGTCCTCAAAATCAACTATGACGTCTCCTATTTCAACCATTACAAGTCTGTAGGAACTGTCCCCGTCGCCTGAGACTGTGAAAAAGTAGTTGTCGATGGAATCAATGCACAAGTACGCTCTACGATTGCATTCCCTTGCTATTAGACTTGATTCATACCCCAACGATACGGATGAAAAACTCTCTTTATCGAGTCAAACTGTTGTCGAGCTATTAAAATGCTTACGAGAGAAACTCAAGTTGCTTGGGAAGTTTATTCTGTAATTTCTAACATCTTGGCCTTTGTTTCTAAGGTTCATGATTTAGATTTAGCAATAGAGATGTCGACTGGGTCGCAAAGATACAGATTCTAAATATACATATAATGTTTTAGTCTCACTTTTCATTTCCAACAAATGTAGTAAAAATTATTAATTATAAAATAAAATTGATATAAATTGGTAAATTAAAATTAGTAAATATCCAAACTTTACATTAATTACAGAAATTAAACATGCATTATTTAATAAATTAAAAAAACAAATGCATAAAAGCAATCCATAACAATTAAATTAAAACTAGTTAAAACACTGGAAAATAATAGTTAAAACAGAAAAAACAATAAACTGTTTTAAATACTTACCACATGTCTATCAAGGATCAAAGTACATGTCAATTGTCGAATAAATTGTTTTAAATACTTACTACGTGCCTATCAAGGAACTAAATACATGTCGAACATATATTCTTTCTAGAGAATTTTTTAATATATGGTATAGATTTAATATACATTATAAATATCACTAATGCATACTTTATTTACAAAAAAATCAAAAAAATATTTTATAATTTATAAGATATTACCTTTTATAACTTAACAATTTTGTTTTGGGTTTAGATACCTTTTTTACTTTCTCTATCTTACTTGGTGCATAGTGAAATCTGCTTGCAAGAGGTCTAGGGACACCTTGACTCCTTTCAAATCCTCTATTACAAATAATACCTGAAATTTTTTTAAGAAAATAAATTATTAAATAAACTTAATTCACCTTATAAAGGGGAAAAAAAAAAAAAAAACTTAATCGTACCTGTCCAAAAACATTTCTGAATATTATACATTGATTCACCTGTTTTAGAAAAAACAAAATAAAATTAAAAAAATAATAATAATGCTTAACAAAAAAAATTATTCACTTTTAAAAAAAATTATAAGCAGAAATTATAAATTTTTACAAAAAAATTATGTTAATTCTTTATTATATAAATATTATTTATCTCAAATTTTTATAAATAAAAATTATTATTTTTACAAACAAATCATTTTATTTTTTATTATATAATTATTATTTACCTCTCAATATTGCTGATATTGATGTTCCAAAATATGCTGTCCTAGTTCGGAGATTATATATCAACTCCCTTGAAACTTTAATTGGCCGATAACTAGTTTCATGATCAGCAAACACCTACAAAAACAAAGAATATATAATAAAAATTATATAAAAAATAAAAATAAATATATTTTAAAATTTAATTAAATATAAATGTATTTATATTAAATACAAAAATAAAATATATTTTTTACCTCATTTACTTGAAAGTATGTTCCATTAAGTGGAAAGCTACCTTTGTTAGCTACTCGATATGGTATCTGAAAATTTAAACCATAATTATATAAGATTTTAAATTTAATATTTATTATTATTTTTATATTTTGAGATTTAATCCGTAAAAAAATACATATATTTTAAGAATTAATTGAAATAAATTTAAGTCGATATTGTATTTAAAAATTTAATAGAATAAATATCTACCATATCTATTTTTATTTCGAAATTAAAAATATATAATATAAAAATTAATTAAAATAATTTTTTTATCTCACCAAAAGAGTGCCACGAACTATATTAGCATTTATTTCCCGAATATTGTTGCATGAGAAACATGTTTCTTCATTACAAAGATCAAGCCCCGTAGAATTACATCTTTTCTTTGGTGGTTCTGATGACTCTGCAATTTCACCTAAAACCAATACCAATACATATATATGCACGCAATAAACCATTTATACAAATAAAATATTTGTATTTATATCTTAACAAAATATTAAATTATACCTGATCTCCATATTGCAAGATGATATTGTAGATCATTATCAGATTCTGTTTGTTCTAACTGTAATAAATAATTAATATGTAAAATAATACAAATAAAACTTTATATTTATCTAAATTTATATCTTAAAAGAGATATCTGATTAAACTAACTTACCCCTTCAAGTAGAACATGATTTCGTGGAAGTTCATAACTGCACAAAAAAGAAAACTAAAAATAATAATCCTGTTGAAAAATAATAATAATAAAACCATCAATAATATGAAATATAAATGCTTACACGAGATTACTTACACAAGATGCTCAGTTCTTAGCCGTCTATTCTGCTTCAATTTAGGAGCAGAAGTTGCATTCGGATTCAAAGTAACTAATGAATTTGAAACCTCACCATCTCTAAACATGAAATTATTTTTCATTCTAGAAATTCTGAATATTGGAACTCCGTCGGAATCATATTCAATCTCAGGTTCTTGAGACTCTAGAACTTTATATTTTGAGGATAATTCAAGAGGTTCCTCAATTATAGGCTCAATATCAGCCTGTTGATACTCCAGCTCTTCGATGATAGGCTCAATCTCAGGTTCTTGATACTCCAGTTCCAGAGACTCTGGAGCTTTATATTTTGAGGGTGATTCGAAATGTTCCTCAATGATAGACTCGTAAATCTTAGTTTGGCTTTCACTATTCAAAAGGTATTGTGGTGGTTCATAAATCTTGGTTTGACTTTCACTATTCAAAAACTGTGGTGGTTCAAAAGGTTCTTCAATAATAGACTCATAAATTTTGGTTTGACTTTTACTATCCAAAATGTGTAAAGCGTCTTCTAATGCTCGAGGGCTTGAATTTGAAGGCGCACTTGATTTCATTTTATCAGACGGGAGGGCTTTCTTTGAACTGTATCAACAATTTAATATTGATATTAAAATTACATTGATATTAAAATTAAAAATATTAATATTATAATTACAAAGAATGCTTGAAAATTTTATTGTTCATATGATAGAAAACCTGGCATATTCACTTTGGAAGTGTTTGCAATTATCTCTCATCGGACAAGCATTGCAGTTTGGCTTACTCTTGGTACAAGTAACCTGGTATGTGGAAACATAAAACTAAAATGAATGAGAATTGAAAACGTGAACCAATGAAAAGAAAAATGAAAACATAAATGAAAAGTACCTTTCCAAAGGTTATCATATGAAAATGAAGTTTGTACCTATATCATACAATATGTCAAAACTCAAAGATTAATTAACAAGTTTTGTTAAATCAGAAAAAAATGGTGTTATTTAATGTGGTGACTTTACAGTATTCTTTGAGGCAAGTTGCACAGTCGCGGCCATAGGTATATCTGAATGTTATCCATGATGGGGTACCTGCAAAAAAGAAGAAGAAGGTTTCCATCAGTGTTCTTTTTTTTATTTGCTTCTTAGCATATGATGCTTACTGTTCAAGGAGATGCAACTGAAGTTGTTCAGGAAGTGGTTGGAGAGGAACCCATCCAAGACGAACAGCAATTCGAGCAACATTTACGTCAACCTTGTCGAAAAAGGATGAAACCTTTTAAGAATGCAGATAAATTTCATTGACAAAGAAGTTACCATAATTTGGTTAGATTAAATATCTTACAGGGAAAGCAACTTGTTCTAGTGATAAAAGCCGAATGCACTCAACACTCTTCAACCCCAGCCCGTTCACTTCTAACAGGTATCGCCTGTAATTACAGAATAAACATATAAGTACATGCATTTTTATGTGAGAAGATTCAACTAATATGTTGGCTTACTTAGCCAAATCTGGTGGGGTGTCTCGTAGCCATTCAAGGTCAAGGCAATTGTGTAAACTAACCACTCGGTTAAGTAAGTTCTGCAAAAAAAAATTATGATCAAATGAAAAGATTTGCAAAAGAACCATGCTAAATATGTTATTTTGATATGTAGTTTTTCTTACTTGGATTGTTTCTGAAATTCTGTTCTGCTGGCCTCGTTCTTTGATGCAATCAGCTAAGTCCTTAACATCTGCAAGCCTGACTGCCTCCCAGTCCACAGTATCCATTTGATCACTGCTTCTTTCACCAGTGGAATATTTTAACCTTATGCTTTCCCAATCAATCTCTTCTTCCTTCGAAGCACTTTCCTCCGAAGCACTTTCCTTCTTCTCTGAAGTAGATTTTCTCTTACCAAAACCCATATTCAAGTACTCACGTTCCTTTAATTTCGGTATTTTCGCCAGAACACGTTTTTGCATTTTCGCGTATTGTCTTTGCACTATGGATCCACAACTACCATTGAGGTTTGCAATCGAATTTTCTGGCAAGTTGGTGTCACTGACGACCTGTAAACAACCTTTTTGTCCAGCATTCATGCTTGTTTCCTCTAACTCACCAACCAAGCCACCATTGAGGTCTGCTTCTGGAATTGTTGGCAAGTTGTTGTTACTGATCACCCGTAAACAACCTTCACAACCAGTATCGATACTTGTTTCTTGGAACTCACCAATCAAGCCATCTGTTGGTTCCTTGAATTCTTTGTTTCTTTCTGGTTCAGGTTCGATTACAAAATATTGGTTACCTTCTGCATCATATTCTGCTGTGTTACTCCCAACTGACTCTTGACTAAGACAAGGATCACTCCCGCTTGCTGCTTGTTTTGGAGGGAACTTTGCAGCTAGACACATAAAAGCATTGCTATCAAGAAAGCATTGAATTAGTTTTCTACCATTTTCAATCAATGGAAACACATAAAGCTACATAACTTGTTGTATTACCTTGAACAGTGATCTGTTACATTCTGTGTTAAGAGAACTCCGATCGCCGAATCCAAAACCGAACCTTTCCATTTCCTGAAACCTCTGTCCCCTATTTACAAGGTACATATCATTAGAATTTTTATAGCTAATGTAGAGATAAGCTGTTTATCAGCAGAGATTTACCTTGCATTTGCTGCATACGGGCGATAAATGAGGCCACTCGTCCAGCAAAAACTTCTCTTTCCTTTTGCCACCATTTCTCCTTTTCTTCACTTGCTTCGTTCTTTATCCTCTCAACGTCTATTCCCATCAGCAAGTTCCAAACCCTCACGGTCTCTGGATCTAAAACAACTAATGGTCTTATTTTCTTAAGAGGTTGAAATGGCCCTTGGTACGGAACCAATGTGTTATCACTGATATGAAAAGACTGCAGTTTCTGAATAATGAAATTAATATACTTTTTGCTCAACAGTCCACTTTGACCTGCATCAAAAAAACAATATGCATTTTACTGTTTTCAATCTCAAAGATAAAGAAAAACACCGTCTCTCTGTTGTTACCTCTTGGTTTGACAATGGCTCCTGGTGTGCTTGCTTTACGCTTTCTCTTGCCGGTAATCAGGATATCAGTTTCCAATACTTTGATCTCCCTCATTGCCGATATATCCATCTTACCAGTGACACAAAGGTTATCTGTGCCAGTAGTCAGAGCATCAGTTTCCCATTCTTCGATCTCCCCCACTGCTTTATTAGTGACACAAAGATTATCAGGGCCAGTAATTGGGGCAAAAGTTTCTAATACTTTGATCTCCCTCATTGCTGATAGATCCAGATCCATCTTATCAGTGACATAAAGGTCACCAGTGCCAGCAGCCGGAGTATCACTTTCCAGTACTTCAATCTCCATCACTGCTGAGAGATCCTTATCAGTGACAGTGAGATTACCAACAACAAGGTTATCAATATATAAAGCAGCATTACTTTTTCCCTCTACCTCAGTTACCTGTACAATATATCAATGAATAAAGAAACTTATAAGCTTCAGTGTGGTAACTTATGTAATAAAACTGGAGTTTGAGTGAATTCTAATTCTTACCTTCCTAGGCCTCTTCCTTGGTGTCCTTTTTCTTCTCGGTAACCATTTCGCAGTAAATAGCTTCTTCTTGCTGTTCTTGACACTTTTTGTCACACTCATAACAGGTAAACTAAAGAAACTCAATATCCTTCTCCTTCTGGACCTTCTTTTCTTGTTTGTAACACTATGAGAAGCAGACTCCACAGGTTCCGATTGAAAACACAAAGTCCTAGTAAAGGCAGCTTTGGTTTCATTGATCTCTATGATCATTTTGCTTTTGTTCAATGTCCATCTCCTTTCGGACCTTCTTTTCTTTGGAAAACTATGAAACGCAAACTCCACAGGTTTAGCATCCAAACTTTCTAATGGAAAATCCAAAGCCCTTGCACAATCCACAGGTTTAGCATCCAAACTTTCTGATTGAAAATCCAAAGCCCTGGCAACAGCTGCTTGGTTTTCATTGATCTCTATGATCATGTTGCTTTTAATGCCTGATAGATTCTTGTTCTCAATTATGGCTTCCTTCAAACCAGGACTTGCTTGCTTCCTTACATTCTCAGACTTCTTTCGCTTAGCCCGCTTCGCAGCTACAAGCTTTGGTTTCTTTTCCTTGACTAGCTTTGGAGTTGCAAGCCTTGGTTTCTTTTCCCTTACTTGCTTTGGAGTTGCAAGCTTCAGTGTGTTTGGTTTGCCATCGAATGCAACTTTTGGCCGGTGTATCTTCCTTTTCGGCTTCTGTCTACTTTGCTTCAGGTCCAAGCAATCATTGACCAGAATTTGATCAAAAGTTACAGTTTCCCGCATAAATCCATTATCTAAACTAAAAATTAACTATATTAGTTCGTGAATACTAATAATATAAAAGCAGTGATGCAACATAAATAATTAACTATATTAGTTCATGAATACTAACTTAAGTACAGAATCAGTAAGCAGCACCTTGTGACAATGCATAAGGCTGAGAAACTTTAGGCTCGAGCAAACATGGGAGTTCCATGAAATGATTATCACTCAATACCGAATCCCAATCTTTTTCCAAAATATTTGAACCATCAATGTCCCCAGCAGAAGCTAAACTAGTTGAGTCCAGTTCATCAGTTTGCTGATTAAAACCACCACTGTTTTCCAAAGTGTAAGTACTTTTACCCAAATCAATGGAGCCTCCATGACCCGAAAACGTACCTTCAATCCCATTGAAACCATCTTCTTTTTGCTTGCTTGTGACGGTGCAGACTGTGGACTCCAAGCATAAGTCTTCGATTCCATCAAAATTTCTGCCTGGACAAAAATTCTGTTCCTTGCCTTCACCAGCACTCAACAAATCCGCCATGCCTAGAGAATCCAAGCTCATCTTCAAATCTAATTTGCCTACAAATCCCAAACTTATGCACTCTGTTCTGTTGGAACTTTGCTTCTTTTCTTTTTGCTTGCTTGTGACGGTGCAGACTGTGGACTCCAAGCATAAGTCTTCGATTCCATCAAAATTTCTGCCTGGACAAAAATTCTGTTCCTTGCCTTCACCAGCACTCAACAAATCATCCATGCCTAGAGAATCCAAGCTCATCTTCAAATCTATTTTGCCTACCGATCCCAAACTTATGCTCTCTGTTCTGTTGGAACTTTGCTCCTTTTCTTTGTCTGACAATGCCATGCAAGAATCAAACACAGCATCCTTTTCGGCCAAAGGAACCAAATTAAAAAAACTGTCGAATGTTTTGTCACAATCAATTTTCTTTTCACTTGAACAACTCTCAGAAACCTTTTCTTCAAGCTTCATTCTGGACCGCCTTGCATAAACTTCCTTTATCTCTGGTATTCCGGGAGTAGGCTTTTCTGGGGTTCGAGGAACCGAACTACATTGTTCTTTTCTTTTATGTTTTCTCTCGTAAACTCTATACCCGGACATGATTCAAGCAATGGGAACAACCTAAAACGACAAGAATTCTTACTAAGAGAAAGCAATGAAATAGTCTAAAACGACACGAATTCTACTGAGAAAAAAAGACAAAAACATGAGAGGAAAACGAACAAAATGGAGGAATAAAGGGAAAAGAGTGAGAGTTAGGTGGTAATTGAGTTCAATACAGAGTCTGATTAGAGACTTTGATTATGTTTCAAAGTCTGCAAGATATCTTCAGCAGTTTTAAACAATGAATGAAGATATAGTATATTCGTTCCCGATTCTAGGCCTAGGGTTGGGTTTTGTGTTTCGCCTTTGGTTTGGGTTTTTGTTCTATTGGGGGTATTGAACTAAAAAAATCATTATTTTTTTTTAAAATTTGTAATATTATGCTGCGAAAATATTATGATTTATATAAATTGTTATGATTTTTTTTTTTTGTTAATTGAGCTTTATCTCAATTGATATTTATATTATTGTCCGTACATAAAAATTTAAAGATTTGATTATGTTAAACACATTATTCTTTTATTTAAAATAGAGAGAGGGTCATAATTAATAAATTAATTAATTAACTTAATTAAAATTTTAAATTTAAAAAATACAAAAATTAAAACTAAGTTATTGGAATTCATTAATTTAATTATAAAAATTATCAAAAATTATTTTTCAAGTAAATAAATATTATCTTAAAAATGTTTATGTATTTTTATATTTTATTAAATTAAAAAAATAGATAATAAGATTTAAACCGGAAGTTCATTTTTGATTTAGTAATCCTTATTCCCTAGATACGGTTCATCCAAAAAGATAAAGAATCCCGTGCTTCAAGAACAAAAGTAAAAATAAAAAATCCCGTGCTTCCAAACATAAGGCTGCACTCCTACGAGCCTTCCACGTGCTCAATCATTTTATTCAAGTACGGTCAGTATCTGCACTCGCGAGTACACTTTAATCCTGCCCTTATTAAATGTTGCACTGTAAAGGTGTCGTCGCTTCTATTTTCCACATATATACAGACAAAGACATTCTCTCCCATTTCTCACCATCTCCAATTAGCTTCTCTCTCTTCCTTTGTCACGTTCGGCATTCAAAAATAACGAAACACCGGCGTTGTTTCAAATGGCGACTAGAATGGATCTGGATGGGAGGCCTATAAAGCCGATGACGATATGCATGATTGGAGCCGGCGGCTTCATTGGTTCTCACCTTTGTGAGAAACTGATGGCGGAGACGCCGCACAAGGTGCTTGCCTTGGATGTTTACAGTGACAAGATCAAGCACCTTCTTGAGCCTGACTCTCTTCCTTGGGCTGGCCGTATTGTGTTCCACCGACTTAACATCAAGCACGATTCTAGGCTCGAAGGCCTTATCAAGATGGCAGATCTCGTAATTTCTTGCTCTCTCTTTTCCTGTCATTGCAGTTCCTTTCGTTTTTTTTCTTCTGAACCAGGAGATGGCGTATCGTTGATATTTCTCTTTGTTACTCGTTAAAATACTTAATTGCTATTGTTCTTTTTCGTGTTGAATATGTTAGATCTGGCTGAATGCGTTTTTTTCTTTAGCTAATTCACTCTTATTGCTGTTTAAAGGATAATTATCTGAATTTTTTTCGGATAGTTCTTGCTGGATTTAGATTTGGTTTTTACTGTTTTTGTGGCAATGTAGACGATAAATCTTGCGGCGATCTGTACTCCGGCAGACTATAATACTCGTCCACTTGACACGATTTACAGCAATTTTATTGATGCACTTCCGGTGGTAAGCATCTCTGTTAAAGCAGTTTCATTTTTGTGTCATTTGTTTAGTTTCTATAATTAGTTTGTTTGATATTGATGTGAGTGAGGAGAGATCTGATTGTTAGTTTGTTACTGTCCATATTTCTGATAGAAGTTGAAATTGAAGTTGCGGTTGTTTTGACGTTGATTTGTGGTTTGATAGGTAAAGTACTGCTCAGAGAACAACAAGCGTCTTATTCACTTCTCTACTTGCGAAGTGTATGGCAAAACAATTGGAAGCTTTCTTCCTAAAGATTCTCCTCTCCGAAAGGTAACCTTTCACTTTCTTTTTTTTAATTACTTAACTGAGAATCATTTGAGATAGAGAATTTATATCTATGAACTATGCTTCCCTTTTAATAGGGTGACATGTACTGGTACTCAATTTTCAGAGATTATGTCAGTGTCTAAATCCACTATTGACCGAAATATAAGAATGGGTTCTTCAATTTGACTATCATTCTTTGATATGGATATTAATATCTATGAAGAAAGAATTTTCAAAGCTGGTATTGGATAGAAAAGGCAAGATATGTGGATTTAAATGGCTAAATCTAGATCATTTGATGTTGGTTAGTTGATTTATGTATGCTTCTTACTTACCAAATGTCTCTGAAAATTTTCAGTTTTCTGGGTTTTTTTTCTTCCTATAGTCAGCTAACATTGGTCAACCGCCTTCAGAAACATGGAAGGGTTGGAGAGTGTAGTGGTTATGTTCTTGTTGGTTCATGTAATGACAATTTACCGTGTTATTAGAATGGATTATTAAGTCTTAGTCAGTCTAGCATGGTTGTATCCTTGATTGGGTTATATCTTTAAAAATTAGCCATTTTTATCAACAGGATTTTACTTGTTCAAAAGTTTTTGTTATTCAATGCTTTGCTGTTAAACCTGCTAATTGATAAACCTGAGGTTAAATTGGCCTCAGGCCTTGCAAGATACAGTTTTTGTGCTGATCATTGATATGCTCTTTTCTGGTTTATAAGTTTTGTTGAAGTTCATTTGTTGCTCTTGTTTGTTCGTCATTTTTAGGATACAATACCGACTGCAGGATCTTTTTTTTTGGTTTATTTGTACTTATGGCCCTTGGAAAAAAAATTTCCATTCAAAATAGGCCCCTTTTTGTGATTTTGCCTCTTAAGTTAGCTGTTTCTTTTCTCTTTGGTGCCTGGTTTAAACATCACTAAATCCATGGTGGTATTGAAAGTTATCTAATACACTATTCTTTTCACCTTAAAACTTCCAAATTTCCCTTTATGCTATTTTTCCATTCCCTTTTATTTCTAGGTGACCTTAATGTGTTGTTTGTTTCATTACATAGTTAAGTTGGCTTATACTTTTTTGATTAATGTGACAGGATCCTGCCTACTATGTCCTTAAGGAAGATACCTCCCCCTGCATTTTTGGTTCAATCGAAAAGCAAAGGTGGTCATATGCATGTGCTAAGCAATTGATTGAGAGGCTTATTTATGGTTAACATCTTGTCTAATGATTTGGCTTCTATTGAGATTCTTCAAACATAATTTTATTGACTTATTTTCTTATCCATTGCAGCTGAGGGGGCAGAGAATGGCCTTGATTTCACCATTGTGAGACCTTTTAATTGGATTGGACCTAGGATGGATTTCATCCCCGGTATTGATGGTCCAAGTGAGGGTGTTCCAAGAGTTCTGGCATGCTTTAGTAATGTTAGTTGAGAATTATTTTCAAAGCTCTGGAGAATGACCTAGAACGCCATCTAATTTCTCTATTCAAATAAGATGGTCTTAGTTTTAATGACTCTTCATTTTCCTGGTCAGAATCTCTTACGCCGTGAGCCACTAAACCTTGTGGATGGTGGTGAATCTCAGAGAACTTTTGTTTACATTAAGGATGCTATTGAAGCTGTTCTCTTGATGATTGTGTGTACTGACACTCTTCTCCACCTCCTCCTCACCTCACCTCACCTCACCTCACCTCACCCTGTCCCCCATCTCCACATCTGGCCAGCTGCATAAACTAACTAAATTAGTTATCTTCTGCACAGGAAAATCCCGACAGGGCCAATGGTCATATTTTCAATGTCGGCAACCGAAATAATGAAGTCACAGTGAGGCAACTTGCTGAAATGATGACTAAGGTGAAGCTCATGATTGATGATATTAGTTGCTACTATTGGTATCTATGTTATTTTATAACTGTATGCTGTTGGACTCTTCAGGTCTATGCAAAGGTAAGTGGAGAACCTTCACTGGAGTCACCAACAATTGATGTCAGTTCCAAAGAATTTTACGGGGAGGGATATGATGATAGTGACAAGAGAATTCCAGACATGACCATAATAAATAGACAACTTGGTATGGCCTTGCTTCTTTGATTGTTCTCAAGATCTTTTGTTTATGGTGCATATGAGAACTTGAGTAACCATGTCTCGTTATGGTTTTTGACACTGCATTAGGTTGGAACCCCAAGACATCGCTTTGGGACTTGCTTGAATCGACCCTTACCTACCAACACAGGACTTATGCTGAGGCTATCAAGAAATCCATGGTAAAACCTATTGCATCCTAAATAGGTAAAGATGTTCAGACCATGCCTAAGGAAGGATGCATGTAAAATTTACTTGTTCAAAAAATGTTCCAATTCTTCTTTTCCTTTTAAGGAGTCCTATATATATCTGAATTGTTGATTTTACTTGTATGCTACTTTTTGGGTCATCCCTTGTGTCAATAGTTAATAGCTCACATTAGCTCAGGCAGTTATGTTCTCTTTGTGGTCCTATGTGGAGATTATTAAATTTCTTATTGATCTGAACCGATATTGTGTTCGTATTATATATGTTTTGAGTTTTGAGCTACAGCATGGAGTATATAAATTATACTAGGAAAGGAAAGGGAAGCTGTGATTTGTTTCTTAGGGTCTCTCTTGGCCTGAGCTGTGTTGTACTTATAAAATTTGTTTGAACCGCTCAAGCTCATATTTCATAAATTTATTATTTTATTATTTTTATGCAAGTTGAAGACCCTTTTTTTTTTGGCCATCCAAGTTAAAGTTCAGAAGAGCTGTTTTTTGTTTTGATTTTGATTTTTATATATTTTTTAATTAAGATTTTTCATTCGATGATTTGCCACGACATGAAAATTCGATAGGAAACCATGCAACAGTTTACTATATTTATTGTAGTAGAATTTGGGTTACGTAAATATTTTTTGGTAAACTACCTCACAGGTCATCTAATTATTGTCCAAATAAAAGAGATTTATTTTTTTGTCCATTTCCATTAAAGTGATAAGAAGCAGGCAGTGGAATAAAATTGCAAGTTTGTATAAGTTGCAGATTTAACTTATAATTCTAGATGACCACAACATGAAATACAAACAAGTTCAAATCTGATCTATAAATTTTAATTAAAAAAAAACAGCAATTGAAATAAACAATTAAGATAAAGAACAATTAACTAAATTTAAACATTACAACAATTAAACAAGAATAGAACATAATAAAGAAGAAAATAAATAAATAACTTAACCAAAAGAAAAAGATTATCCTCAGATTGTTAAATGAATGGATTCCTTAAATTGTAAAAAGTTTGAAATTCGTAATTTCCATAATGTTTCGGTTTAAAAATTTTGTTGGTGTAGTCTTCCCTAAAATGGTTATAACTTAAGTTTTTGAATTCGAAATCGAGTGATTCAAAGTGTATTATGAAGCTAAGAGACAAATCTTTGATTGATAAAAACACATATTGACTCAAAAATGTTTAGACCTCTTCCAAAAATGCACCACAAATTAATTAATTATAACATAATTAGGCCTGTGGGTTTGATTGAGGTCTTAAAAATATAACGCCTAAATTTTTCATCTTTCACGTGAGTTTATCATTATTGATTGATATTTTAAATCCACAAACAAAATCAGTCTCTTTTAATTCATCATTGCTTTATAATTCTTCATAATAAGGTTTTAAACGAATAAATTAAATTAACTTCAATTGATTAGATTTAAATCTCGTTATTAAACCTTGAATGAAACTAAATCTATTATATCCATGAACTTAAAATTTCGCCTTAAAAATCATATTACATGATAATTAAAAAATTAATATAATAAAAAATTTAGCTTCCGTCTTTTTTATATCAATTTAGTAATAATTGTAAAAAATTAGTGGCAATGAAATAAGTGGCGTGTATAAAAAGATGAAATTAATGCAATGAAAATGATGGGACATGAATGAGACAAGACACTGAAATTTAACGTGGGAACGAGAAACATGGAAAGACCAATCAAATAAACACGCTAATGTTCTAAAGCATTGTTTTGAATCCTACTCTACTCTATTTATGTTCTTTTAACTTACGATGATAACCTATGGCGGAAGCAATGATGTAGTGGCAGTGGAGGAACGAAGGTAAATTTTGATAATCAATTTGAAATTATTTTTAAATTTAAAAAATTATTTTTTTATAATTATAAGTAAATTAATATATATAAAAGTTAAAGGTTAAATTTATTATTATATTAATTTTTTAATTATCACTTCACCTTTTTATCAAATATTTAACAATATTTAATGGAAATGAAAAAAAATATCATTTAGTTGAGTAAATCACATTAAAAAATTAATAGTTGATTAAAAAAAAAAAGAGAGGCAATAATTAAATGAAAAAAAGACAATAATTAAATGACGTCTAATATAGTATATCCTAATTTTTCTGAAAAGTTACTTGAATGGTAGTTTAATAGAAAAAATTTTGAAGAAAAAACTTTTTACAAGGATTAGTATAACGGAGTAGATAAATTTAAATCAAAACATTAGAATTCACAGAGGGATGAAAACCAACCTGAAGGTTTAGACTAAAGCTTACACATCGTGCATGATGAAATTAAACACTTGCATATACACACAAATTCGAATTTTGGTGTTTCAAGTTCAGGACTTCAATTTTTAATACTAGTATCAAAGCTTTAATTGTCAGTTATTTAAGTGGGTTGTTATTTTAGATTAATGGTTAAGTCTTTAAGAATTTTTTTTTTATAAAAATTATAATAACATTACTGCCCGTTTTATTATTTTTAATTTTATAAATTTTCATCAATTGAATTGTTATTACAGAATTTTATCTTTCATCCTTAAATTTATTTGAAGGTTTAATTCTAGGACTATATTAAATGTTTTGGATCATTAGATGGTTATAGTTCGGTTTAGTAATTTTGGACATAAATAGTAAATTAAAACATAATATGAATATGTATACTATTTATTTAGTGTTTCATTAAGTTTATGTTACCCTTAACCGGATCATCAATTTAGTTAGAGAAATTATAGAAATATATTTTCCGTAATTAAAATAAGTTATATTATTAATGGTATTTTAGTTTTTTAATTAAAGAATCGATAAAGATATATTTATGGTGGGATTTGAACCCAAACCAACTGCATTTGAAAAAATTTGAATTTATCACTCTGCAAAAACTTTATTTTAATATATTTATACATTTTAATTTCAATTTTACCTATTTTATTACTTCCATCAATTGTATATACATTAATAATGTATTTGATGGGTTTTTTTACCAAATTAATACAAAAAAAATTAAAATATCCAAAATGGAATTCCCTTTTCAAAAATGACGAAAATGGTACATAAAGGATGGTTGCGCCTCTGTCAGAGGCGGCACCACTGTGTAGACACTAAAATTTAAAAAAAAAATACTTACATTGAAATTTAAAAAAAATACTGAAAACAGAATTAAAAAAAAATGAAATGACAGGACCCTGGTCAATGGGCTACCATAGGCGGCACCAAAGGTGCCATTGCCAGAGTCGGCACCGATGGTGCCAGTGGCAGAGGCGGCACCAACAGGGTGTTTTGTCCTATTCTGCGTCTTGGGGACCTTATAATGGTCCCCAAAGTTCATTTTTAGCTGAGAGAGAAGAAGAAGAAGGATACGGCGGCGCCGGAAAAAGAAAGAGAAATGAGGAGAAAGAAGAAAAAAATAGAAGTATGTATAAATTTTTTTTTTAAATAATGGAAGATATTGTTGTTATTGTGTTTATAATTTTTTGTTGTTATTATTATGATATATATATTGATTTTTATTTTTATTATTTGTTGTTGTTAGTTTAGTTTATAACTATTGTTACTTATTAGGATTACTAGGTTCATTATTATCTTAGTTAGTTATTATTGTTGTTAGTTAGAAACCCTAAAATGATATTTTAGTTAGTAGTATATTGTTAGTAACCCTAAAATAAATATTGTTAGTATATTAATATGTTAGTTAAAAACCCTAAAATAATAATCTATTGTTAGTAGTATAATTAAAATGTTAGAATACTATTAATATTTTAGTTAATATGTTAGTTAGTCTATTGTTAGTAGACTAATATGTTAGTTAAAAACCCTAAAATAATATATTGTTAGTATTAATATTAATAATATGTTAGTATATTAATATTTTATTTAATATGTAACATAGTTAGTATATTGTTGTTAGTATGTTAATATGTTAGTTTAAAACCCATAAAAACCCTAAAATAATATATACAAGTATAAGTAATATGTTAGTATATTAATATTTTAATTAATATGTTACTTAGTATATTGTTGTTAGTATATTAATACGTTATGTTAGTTAAAAACCCTAAAAACCCTAAAATTATATATTGACTATGTTAGTATGTTAATATTTTACTTAGTATATTATATTTTAGTTAGTATTAGTAAATATTGTTAGTATATACTGATTGGAATTTTTCTGAGCAATTTTATTTATTTTTTAACAGATTGAATATTGAAAATGGATGATCAGTTTTTCGTATGCGTTTATTTCGATGGAATCATCTTGACAACAACCGTTGGATGCATATTTGAATGTCGGCAACAAATAGCAATGAGATTTAATAGAAATGTCTCGTTGGATGATATGAAGGGAAGGATAAACGCAAAAATTGTTAGACGTTGTGGGAGAACGATTTCGAGAATTTTCTACAAGTTTCCAATTTCGACAGATCCGATCAAATTCACAGAAATGGAATTTGTAGACGACGAAGACGTGGAGACAATGATCGCTCTTTATTGTGGGAATGGGAGTAACAAAAATGCAACGATTCACTTATTTGCTGAGTTAGCCGGTATTGAGGCAAATGAAGACATCAATGCATATGGTGAAGAACATGGAGCTCAAGAACCGTGCATGGTGCCTCCAATATCGTATGTTGATGCTGAATCGGATATACATGGGATCGATATCGATCTTAATATTACACCCGATATTGATGTGGTTGGTGATGATGGACACGATAGTAGTGATCATTGTAAGGAAGAGGTCAATAGTGACAGTGATCCCGATATGGACGATATACCTGATGATATTGACGATGAAGACGTGAACAACGATGGAAACATTAGCGCGTCTTCCGTTGGGAACCAGATGCGATGTATTATGATACACAATAATCTTGGGCCACACATGTCACTCATAGACCCCGACGCAGCGTGTGTAGCTGAATTCCTGGAGTACCCTGAAATATATTTTGCTCACCGGATGGCCGTAAATTCCGAGCATGAGTTATTCGTAGGCCAGAGATTCGAAAGTAAAGAAGAGTGCGTATTTGCTATTAAACGGTATAGCATGGATATATCAGCGGAATACAGAGTCGCAGTGTCTAAACCGATGGTTTATATTGGGGAGTGTTGGAAGGCAACGGAAGGCTGCAATTGGCGGGTACGAGCTGCTTTCATTCAAAATTCGCAGATGTGGGAGATACGAAAATTCGTTGGACCTCATACATGTAGATTGACACGTATGACAGAAGATCATAAAAAACTTGATTCCAAAACTATCTGTACGTGTATCATTCCAATGGTGAAGGACATGCCGACCATTAAAGTTTCGGTACTGATTGCTGAAATATAAGTACGATTTCAGTATCAAGTATCATATCGAAAAGCATGGATAGCTAAATAGATGGCAATCGAGCAACTGTATGAAGATTACGATTCATCGTATAACGAGCTACTGAGGATGGATAGTGCATGCGCGAGAGAAACGCATCCGGAGGCGTGATTGAGTTCTGATACCACGACCTTATTACGGCCTAGATGACCAATTACAGCCGGGGAAAAAAATTTTTCATCGGATGTTCTAGACGTTTAATCCATGTGTGCGGGCATTTCCACACTGCAAGCCGTTTGTGCAGGTGGATGGGACATGGCTATACAGAAAATATACACAGATCTTACTTATTGCGGTTGCTCAAGACAGCAATACGAACGTGCTCCCAATAGCGTTTGCCATTGTAGATAAGGAGAATATGGAGTCTTGGGAATTCTTCCTTACCAACCTGCAGAGGTATGTTATTAGCAACGATAATATTTGCATCATCTCCGATAGAAGGAAAAGATTAATTGCAGCAATTAGGCGTTCCGGTGTGCCATGGAGATCCGTTTACTACATCCGTCACATTGCGGCTAACTTCCTTCGAGAGTATAAGAATGCAGACTGGAAGAGACAAGTGGTGAAAATGGGTAAAGGATAGCCTTAAATATTCAATATAAGTTTAATGTTTTTATGTTATCTAGTTACTGTAACTTATCTTTTATTAAAACATATGCAGCGTACGAGTTGGAGCCACATATTTTTCGCCAAAGAATGACTCGACTTAAGAGTGACATGGAAGGTCAAACGAACAAATATTTTCGAGAGTGGTTAGGTACAATGGAGCCGTAGCAATGGGCTCAAAGTTTTGACGAGGGCTTTCGTTATGGTCAAATGACCACAAACTTGGTGGAGGGGGTCAACGCTGTGTTGTTGAAAACATGACATCTTCCGATTTCATCTGTCTTCTCAGCTACATTCTACAGGTTGGCAACCTTGATGCCAAGAATGGTTGAACAACAAGTCAACCAGATGAATGCGGGACACGTGTTTGTGGAAGATGTCAGGGATGCATTGATTGCAAACCATCGGATTGCGAGGTCGATGACTGTAGAAATATATTCACGGCGCCTAGAAACTTTTCGAGTTAAGGAGTCCATCGGTCGTCGACCTGGTTTGTCACCTAGGTCTTATGGAGTCGATCTTCGGAACAGACAGTGCGAATACAGGAGGTTCTAAACACTTCATTATCCGTGTGCACATCTCGTGGCAACGTGTGCTAAAGCGAACCTTAATGTTGAACAACTTGTCGATGATGTGTACACGCTCGTGCGTACGTTGCGTGTCTGGGAAAATGAGTTCCCTGTCCTGTCCGACCTGTCTACATGGGAGATGCCTCGAATGACTTTCGAGCTTGTCCCAGACAGAGCGCTACGCAGAAATCCGAGAGGTCGTCCGCAATCATCCAGAATCCGTAATGAAATGGACATTAGGGAGAAATCCGACGATAGGCGCTGTGGAATATGCAGGTTAGGTGGTCATAATCGAAGTAAATGCCCGCAGCGAAACTATCATGTTGGACAATCGTCACGAGCGAGTGGGAATTGAGCTTATTCAGATTAACATGTTTTGTAATCAGATTTTTGGTTATTTTGATTAATTAGGGCTTAATTGCAAAAAAAAAAAATAAACTTAGGGACTGAAATGCAAAATAAAGTACATGTATGGATTTGTATGGATATGGATTTGTATAGATTTCTATTTTGTGCGATATGGGTAAAATAATAAATGTTGTATTTTGGTTTGAATGTATATAAGCCATGCGAAAATGGCTTGGTTATTGCAAGTGTTTCATGAATATTTCGTGATTTTATTGTGTACATAAATATATATATGGATCACATAATCAACCAAAATCACTTCATACATAAAATGTCCAAACCACATGACTTAAACATTAATGGCATTTATAAACTTAAAACTTCAATACATAAGCTGATTATTAATCATATTAATTCAATATATACACATATTAAACCAACCAAACTATATTATACAATTTAATATTCAATTGTATATACAAGCATAGTAACATTACATCATGGCCGAACATACTATTAATTAATAGCAACATGATGCACCTTGAAATTCAATCAATATGAACCATATCACATACTTAAATACCACTCATTTAAACGACATTGCGCACATTTAAAATAGCACAATTTAAAACTGGACATATTCCTTTACCAATCATAAAATCATGCGCATATGACCTTGTTATCCTAAACCAATTTGAACACAAATAACAACTAAAATCACATATTATTCACATATCAATTTATATGCGTTAGATTGTACCAATAATTTCATTCTTACTACAAACTAAGTTAATCTACAATCGGACAATTAATATAACATACATTGCCAATTCAAACCTAATCAATATAACCTATACACATTTGGACTTATAATCATCCAACTCATACACATTCGGACATAAATATCTTCTAATCTTTATAAACATAGTTCATTTTAAAAGACTTAAACACATTAAACACTTAAACATGAACTCGTATAACCGAATCTAAACAAAATGATTAAACCATTTTCGCATGGCTATATATATATATACATGAACAAAAATCAAACTTAAAGATTCCATCGCATGGTCAAATCTTGTTACGAAATTTTAAAGCTTCAAATAATCAAGTTAATTGTATACAAATAAAGTACAGACATTGTAATATTTACAAATACAAAATTGAGGAAAATCAAAACCGCAAGAAACACCTAAAACTGATGGTTCGATAGTGTGGTCCTAGGTGTATACTTCTGCGGTAGTCGACGTTCACGTCGAGGGTGCCCGCGATGACCAACATCCTCTTCAGGCTCCGGTGGGGGTCCAGGTGGGGGTGTGCTAAACATGGCCGAAAAACCATGTGGCTCGAAGGGCATAGATGAGCTCGAGCCAGAAGGAGTGCCCTGATGCACTGGATACGACCCAGGAGGCCTGATATCCTGTAGAGGATACAAGCCAGGAGTGCTGTACTGCGATGTGTACGATCCAAATATATCAAACCCGTACTGGTATCCACCTCCTGACGAGCCTGGGAAGTAGTCATTGCCCGGCACATCTAGATGATACAAATGTGCATCCGAATGTGAATGTGATTGCTCGGGCTCTGGCTCGGGATCAGGATCTGTAGCTGCCTTGGCCCCCATATATCGCCATCGCTCGTATGCCCCCAGTCATTTGCATGTGTGAGGACTCTGATGATCGCCTCCGAGTATATATGGCTTCCCCATACTAGAGTACCATTGTATGTACTCTAATGAAGGTTGAAAATCGGAAGCCATATCCATCTGGGTATTCGGGACATGCGATTATTCCATACCGCAATAAATCCCCGATGCCTAACCCCCAATCCAAGCCTTATTTCCCTCCCTTATTTATGCAATGAACCGCTCCAATCTGGCATGGCGGATCTGGGATATATTGGACGCAACCAAATTGGCTCAGCACTCGATCCCCGTGGTACCACTCGACTACATTGAAACAGACAATTGGTGCTTTTGTGCACTACATATATGAGTGAATATAGGCGGACGGGGGTATAACGGCTGCAATTTTCGGTCTACGATATAGCGTCCATATAAACTGCATGATTAATAATATTGTTAAAATTTAACACGATGTGCGTAAGATATACAAACTAATACGTAACCAATATTGGAATTGCTTACCTCTTCCTCGGCATGTTGTTCAATCATAAGTCGATATATCGGGACAGAGTACGACCTCCCGATACCCGGATAAATTCTTCACCTACAAAAATAAATTTCAAGTCAAATAGTATCAATATAAAGAAATTGTCAATTAATAATAAGTTATATTTTATCACCTGTTTACTAGCGGATATACGTATGGTTGGTGGGTAACTGATGCCAATAATGGCATCTGATACAGAGCCTAGGACTGCAATAGCGTAAGGCATCCGCCTATGTCTATGGCCGCTGGCTTTGTCGTTCGACAAAGCTCATGGTACAACATCGCAAGAACTGCGAAGCCCCAACTATACGAGCGAGCATTGACGAAATCAGCCAATAGGGGTAGGTACATGATATGAACCCTATTATTGTTTGCATCGGGCATCAATACACCCCCTATGATGTGCATAATGTACGCTCGAGCAGCGCACATCAACTCGCCTTCAGTGGCATCAGCTGATAACTGTTCATACCTCGCTCTCAACCATATAAATTTAAAGCCGGAAAAATTTTCTTCATCATCGCCATACGGGTCCCCTAGTAGGCTCTGAGAAAGTGTAAATGGGTCAGCTATCGCACTGACGCCCGTAACGGGACTCCCGTCAATTGAGAGTGTAATGGCCTAAATTCAAGATTATCGGAATAATGGTTTCGCAACCATAAATCCGATTTAAATAGAAATTTATTTCAATATGTTTGCATGAGTCTTTATATGATAGGAAATATTTTTATAAATATTTATAAAATGTTAGTAATGTGGTATTAAACTTTCGTTAGAAAATTTTAACGTTTGGGTAGGTAATTAAATGAAAAGGACTAAATTGAAATGAAAGTAAAAGTTTAATTATAGATTAAAAGAAAGTATAAAGGACCAAAATGGGAATTAAGCCATTTTGTCTAGATTGAGGCGGTTAATTGAAGAAAAATCTGAGATTTTTAGTTTATTATTATATTATTATATTATTATATATATATAAAGAAAGGAGAAAAGAAACAAAGGGGGATAAAAACAAAGGAAGAAACAGAGAGCAAACGTGAAGGAGAAAGAAGAAGAGAAAAGAAAGAAAAAAAAGGATAATATAGTTTTTAAAGCTTGGAGTTTAATTTGGTAAGTTAATTTAGTCCTTTTCTTTTAATTTTGATGCTTTATAAGTTTTAGAACAAAGTTTTGATGAATTTAAGTTGAAATTTTTGAAGTTTCAGAGTTTTTGAATATAGCATATGATGAATAAAATGATGAATTAGTGGTTTAATTGAAAGAATTTGAAGTTAGAATTGGGAAAAGGATTTAATTGTAAAATAAGCTATAACAAAACTGTTTTGGACAGCAGCAGTAGAGTAAATTTGAAAAATCACTAAAAATAGTAGAAGTGGAATTAGAAGTTGAATGAGATATGAAATTAAATCTTATTGAGTCTATTTTCATATGAAAGAAACATGGAAAGCAAAGGAATTCTGTAATTTGAGATATTTATATTTTTGTAAGACTGGTTCAGAGGGATTTCGGGATCCCCTGTTCTGACTTTGAAAAATCATAAAAAATTGGAAAAAAATAATTAGGGGCTTAACTTTATATGTTTAGAATCCTGAATGAGTCTATTTTCAAATGAAATAAATAAGAAGGTCATATGAATTCTTTACGAAGAGTAATTTGATTCGTAGTGAAGAGAGGTCAGAACAGTTAAACAGTAAAACAGGGGAAACTTTAAGAATAATCTGGTATTGATTGGCCATACTAAAAATTCTGAAAATTTTATGGGAAGAAGATATGTGAGTCTAGTTTCAGGGAAAATTAATGGTTCTTCATTTGGAGCTCTGTAGCTCAAGAAATAAATAATTTAGTGACTGTGACTCAAGTAGACAGCTTTGAATAAGCTAAAAATAATAATAGAATTATAGAAAATGCTACATGTGAACATGAAATGTATTGAATTGATGATTGAATTTATTTATTTAGATCCAGAAAACTCAAATACAAAGCTAGATCGAGGAAAGGAAAAAGTCCCGGATTAGTAGATTTTATAAACGAACTAGTATCGAGGTAAGTTCGTGTAACTTGAATTATATTCTTAAATGCTTGAAATGTATGTTATTGATGTGAAAATAATTTGAATGTTCATTGTATGAAGATTGATGATACATTAATATATTTGATAAAAAGGGAAAGAAATCCCGGTTGAATAAAAGGAAAATTCGATGGATCTCTGAAAAGGAATTGACGGTAAAAAGGATCTAGCCCGGACGGGTGATCCTATCTTGATATAGCCCTCCCGAAGAATATGTGGAAAATGGATTTAGCCCGGACGGGTAATCCGAATTAGGGTGCGAATTTAGCTTTGGGTGGTAATTGGATCCAAGCTCATTAGAGTAATTGTCGTTGCGTGGGATTTAGCCTGGGTGGTAATCCCGACAACACTCTATGAGTTTATATATTACAGGATTTAGCCTGGACCGTAATCCTCCGTAAGGATGAAGTTCACGAGTGTGCTCTCTGAAATGGAAATGTGCGCACATGAATATGAATTGACGGACCCGGATTTGTACACTAAAGTGTACCTATGAAAATCCATCGAAAATTCCAAGAAATTCAACGGGATAAATATGGAAAAAGAATAACAAGGAAATGGAAATCACGGTATTGATGAGCTCATCAATCATGGTGTGTATATTATTGATATATGGAAATTATTGAACTAACTTGAATGTTGAGCTTGTGCATGTTAGGGTATTAATGCATTGAATGGATATATGAATGCTTATTACATTGTATTGAAAATATTAGGTAAGTATAATTCTTGTTACATGGGCTTACTAAGCACAAAGTGCTTACTACTTTTTTCCTTTCCCTTGTTTTGTAGTGTTAAGAGCTGGAGGTCGGATCGGTGGGAGACTCATCACACTATCAACCTTGATATTTGGTATTTAAAGAAACTTTAGTTTGGAAATGAATGGCATGTATAAGCTAATAAAATAAATGTTAATATGAAATGAATATAAGGTTAGCCACTGATATGGCTTATCTGTTAAAGTTATTTTATAAATATGCATGAATTTTATTTTGAAAATATGTTGAATTAGAATGGTTTCGGTTTCAAAAAAAAAAATTTGTAAACTCCGGTAATGCCCCGTACCTTATTCTGACAACGAATACGGGTAGGGGGTGTTACAGAGAGCCCGAGCTGCACTGCAACATCCTCTAGAGTGACTGTGCACTCTCCACAAGGGAAATGAAAAGTGTGGGTCTCCGGGCATCAACGCTCGACTAGTGCGGATATTAAATCATATCGCAAGTTAAACGTCCGGATCAGTGCTGCTGACCCGGATCCAGCTTGCTCTATATACGGCATCAATCGTTCATCCGGGGATTTCTTAAGCCATTCACCCGGCCCCTTAATGCACGGTATGAGTCCTGACAGTGTTAAATCAGAAAAAAATTATTATAACATAATTTATTATGTACCTATTTTGTTAATATAACCCGCGATTAATAAATAACAATACATTACCAAATTATTAGCTGCACCAGATATGTGTGGAAATGTACTAATCAATCGAGCCATTGCCGTCTCAGATATTTAATTTTTAACCTACATAAAAAATTTAAATTTATATTAAATTACTAAAAAAATAACATGCCAATAAAAATAATATAACAAAAACATTACATAATTTAATATAACAAAAATATATAACATAATTTAATTTATTATGTACCTATTTTAGTGTTTTTTTAATATAAATTTAGTAAAAACCACTTATTTAGCCCTGTGTTCGTATTTTCTTTATTTTCAAACTCTATTACTTAATATAAATATACTATTACGATTTTATTATTTTATATTATTTTAGTACATAATGTTTCAAATGTATAAAATATTTTACTATTTTTTTAATATATATATCTATCAATATTAATAACTAAGGTAGGTAATACTAACAATAATAATTTTTACTAACCATAATTATACTAACTAAACTAAAATATAAATAATTACATTTAATCTAACAATAATAATAATAATATTTTTTTACTAACAATATACTAACTAAAATAATATTTAAGGTTTTTAAATAATCATTTTTTTTACTACCAATATACTAACTAAAATAAAAATAATAATTAGGGTTTTTAACTAACATAATAACTTTTATTACAATCTAACTAACAAAATTATTATTTTACGGTTTTTAACTAACTAACTATAATACAATATAATTAATATTTAAACTTTTTAGTAATCCTAATAATAACTAACCATTTACTAAATTATTATTTTAGGGTTTTTAACTAACTAACTATACAATATAATTAATATTTAAGCTTTTTAGTAATCCTAATAATAACTAACAATTATTATTTTAGGGTTTTTAACTAACTAACTATAATAATAACTAAGAACTAACAATATAATTAATATTTAAACTTTTTTTTTGGTGAAAAATATTTAAACTTTTTACTAATCCTAATAATAACTTACAATATACTAACTAACTACCTATTATTTTAGGGTTTTTATATAATAATAACTAACAATATTACTAACTAAATTACTAACAATTTTTACTAATCCTAATAATAACTTACTAACTAAATTATTATTTCAACATTTTTAAACTAATTATAATATTATAACTATTTAATAATACTACTAACTAAAGTAGTATTTAAACATTTTTACTAATCTTAATCTAACAACTAACAATAACTAAACTAAACTAACAAACAAACAACAACAAATAAAAAAATAAAAATCAATAATAATAATAACAACAAAAACCCTAAACCCTAAACAACAATATTTGATCCATTATTTTAAAAAAAACACATACTTCTCCCACTTATTATATATGTGATGTCCAAATTTTCCTTATTATATATGTGATGTCCAAATTAATAACATGTAATTATCATGATAACCTATCATGATAGTAGATAATAACATGTAATTATCCTTATTATATATGTGATGTCCAAATTTTCCAACAATCTCCCACTTGGACCACATATATATACTAATTACTTTATAATTACATGTCATTATATAACCTTATGAGCTCAAAATTTTACTATCATATCCAAAAGTTATTCCGAACAATCCTGTCCATTAATTATTTTAACATAGAACCAAGGCGACTTTCGTTACATATATCGTAACTAAATCCATCCATGATCATGTATATTAACACAACTAAATAACATAGATCAAGTATGGATGTGTAGCATGGAAATTACATGCAATATGATCTAAACATGTCTATTTCCAACTGGTCATCTTTAAACTTAAGTGAGGTCAGTTTCAAAACAATAAACTGAGTGAATAAACTGAATACTTCATTTCTGATCAGAAAGTAACCAAATACATAAATGTCTGAAAACAAATAAAAGATAAACTCCCACTAAATCATGATATCCTCAAACAATGTAACACCCATGTGAACAGTGTGCTCATAAAAGACCTTGGGTGGTAGACTTTTTGTGAGCGGATCTGCTATCATGGAGTTTGTCCCAATGTGCTCTATGGATATTTGACCATTTTGCACTCTTTCTTTTACAACTAGAAACTTTATGTCAATATGCTTTGACTTAGATGAACTCCTGTTGCTATTGAAATACAGCACTTCTGACTTATTGTCACAAAATAATTTGAGTGGTCTTTCTACATTATCCAAAATGCGCAGCCCTGTGACAAAGTTCCGCAACCATATTCCATGGTTTGATGCCTCATAGCATGCTACAAACTCTGCTACCATAGTGGATGAAGCTACAAGTGTCTGTTTGACACTTTTCCAAGATATAGCTCCTCCAGCTAACAGGTAAACATAGTATGATGTAGATATCCTACTATATTGGCATCCAGAAAAATCAGAATCAGAATACCCAATGACCTCCAAAAGATCTGATCTCTTATAAGGAAGCATGTAATTTTTTGTTCTCTGAAGATATCTCATAACCCTTTTGGCTGCTATCCAATGGTCTATACCAGGGTTGCTTAAATATCTGCCTAACATCCCAACAATGTACGTAATGTCTGGACGCGTACAAACTTGAGCATACATTAAACTCCCAACAGCTGATGCATAGGGAATCTTTTGCATTTCCTGAATTTCAAGGTTACTTTTAGGGCATTGAGTAAGACTAAATTTGTCTCCTTTAGCGACAGGGGTATAACTTGGTCTACAACTCTGCATGCTAAACCTTTTGAGCACTTTATCGATATAGCTCTTTTGTGATAATCCAAGAATACCTCGAGATCGATCTCGATGTATCTGAATTCCTAAAACAAAAGAGGCGTCCCCAAGATCTTTCATCTCAAAATGCTTAGATAAAAACCTCTTGGTTTCGTGCAATAAGCCTATATCATTAGCGGCAAGCAAAATGTCATCAACATATAGAACCAAAAATATGTACTATGTCATCAACATATAGAACCAAAAATATGTACTTACTCCCATTGAATTTATGATACACACAATCATTAACAATATTTATCTCAAAACCAAATGAGATAATTATTTGATGAAACTTATGGTACCATTGACGGGAAGCTTATTTGAGTCCATAGATGGATTTTTTCAATTTGTAAACCATATTCTTTGAGTCTTTTGACTCAAAATTTTTTGGTTGCACCATATAAATTGTTTCTTCAATGTCTCCATTAAGAAACGCGGTTTTAACATCCATTTGATGTAACTCAAGATCAAAATGAGCAACAAGCGCCATGATTATCCTAAATGAGTCTTTCGATGAAACTGGAGAGAAAGTCTTTGTAAAATCAATACCTTCCTTTTGAGTATATCCTTTAGCTACAAGACGAGCTTTATACCTCTCCACATTACCATTTACATCCCTCTTGGTTTTAAATATCCATTTACAACCAATTGGGTTTGCACCTTCAGGTAATGGGACAAGTTCCTAAACTTTATTGTCTTGCATAGATTTATACTCATCTTTCATGGCATCAAACTACTTTTGATAATTAGAACTTTTCATGGCCTGATGAAAGTTGATTGGATCATCTTCCATCATTCTATTATCATCCTCATGTTCTTGGAGAAATACAATATAATCATCTGGAATAGCATTTCTCCTTTCTCTTGTGGACCTCCTTAATGGCACTTGTTCTTGAGGTTGTTGAGTTTGTTCTTCTGGAACAATTACCTCATTTTGAATGGGGAGTTGTTCAACATTGTCTTGTAGAGGTTCTTGATTCACTTCTTGATCCATGATAGGTATAAGAACCTGAACATCGTCAAAAGTGATAGTAGGAACTAAGTTAAAATCCAATTCCTCTTCAAAAGCAATGTCTCTAACCTTATTTCTCCCCCCAAACTCAATATCCTCAAAAAATGTTGCAGTTCCCTTCTCAAAAATATTCCTTATTATGGGATCATAAAATTTATACCCCCTAGATCTCTCAGAATAGCCAATAAAGTAGCTGCTTACTATTTTAGAGTCCAATTTTCTTTTCATGTGGCGTATAAGGCCTTACCTCAGCTAGATATCCCCAAATGTGAAAGTGCTTTAGACTAGGCTTTTGACCTGTCTAAAGCTCATAAGATGTTTTTGCAACTACTTTATTGGGTACTCTATTTAGAATGTAAGCTGCTGTCTTTAATGCTTCTCCCCAGAGGGACTCAGGTAAGGTAAAATGAGCAATCATGCTCCTTACCATATCCTTAAGAGTTTTGTTTCGTCTTTCAGCTACACCATTCATACTAGGTGATTCTAGCATGGTGTACTGTGGGACAATACCGCATTCCTCTGGGAATCTCGCAAATGGTCCTGGACATTGTTCACCTGAGCCATCATATCTACCGTAGTACTCACCACCACGATCAGATCTGATATTGTTAATCTTTTTGTTGAGTTGATTCTCAACTTCAGCTTTATAAGCTCTGAACACGTCCAAAGACTGAGATTTCTCATGAATAAGATATAGGTACCCATACTGTGAGTAATCGTCTATGAATGTTATGAAATATTGTTGACCATTCCGAGATGCCGTAGGGAATGGCCCATAAATATCTGTATGAATTAATTCTAAGATGTCTGAAGATCTGTTGGCACCCAATCTCTTGGTTTTGGTCTGTTTTCCCTTAATGCAATCGGCACAGACATCAAAGTCTGTGAAGTCAAGGGACTTTAAAATACCATCAGACATAAGGCGTTCAATTCTAACTTTTGAGATATGACCTAAGCGTTTATACCATAATGATGTTGAATTTTCCTTATTTAATTTGCGTTTAATACCACGTGATTCCACATGCAAGGTTTCATTATAGGATGCAATTGTTTCTAGCAAATAAAGGTTGTCATAAGTATTTAAATAACCAGTTCCAATAACATTTGAATTTAAAGACAAATTAAATTGATTGTTTCCGAATGAACAATAATAACCAAATTTGTCCAACAAAGAAACAGAAACTAAATTCCGTCTAAATGACGGTACAATATAAGTGTCTTTTAAATCCAAATAAAAACCAGTTCCTAATAACAACCTAAAATGCCCAATCGCTTCCACTTCTACCGATTTTCTATCGCCCACAAAGATGTGTCTTTCACCATCACTTGGCTTTCGGTAACTCAGGCAACCCTACATAGAAACACTTATGTGAGTAGCACCAGAATCTATCCACCAAGTGTTTTTAGGTACTGAAGCTAAATTAATCTATGAACAGACCAAATTAAGAATTATACATTTCTTTGCACGCCAAGCATGATATTTGGTACAATATTTCTTTACGTGTCCAGACTTGTTACAAAAGAAACAACTCTCTGTAGCTGCTCGTTGTTTCTTTTGAGCTGGACAGTTAGTAGTTTCATTCTGATATTTTCTTTTCTTGTCCTTGTCTTTAAGGGCATTGGCCAAATGAGCACTTTCAGACTTATCACGCTTCAACATTTCTTCCTCTTGCACACAATGAGAAATGAGCTCATTTAGGGTCAATATCTCCTTTTGACAGTTATAACTAATTTTAAATTGATTAAACTGTGCAGGAAGCGATACCAAAACCATAAGAACAAGTAATTCCTCAGAAAGCTCGATCTTAAGTGTCTTAAGTCTTGAAGCAGTATGGAACATCTCCATAACGTACTCCCTTACGTTTCCTTGACCCGTATACTTCATAGACATCAAAGAAGTCATAAGTGAAGTCATCTCAACCTTATCGTTTTTAGCAAAACGTTTCTCAACTTCGTCAAGGAAACCCTTGGCCTAAGTAATCTCTTCAGATTCTATGCCCCCAAAGGCTTCTAGAATGCTTGTTTCAAGATCATAAGACTCATGCGATTTGAACGATCCCACCTCTCAAAATCCCTCTTAACATCAAGGGTGCTTCCCGCAGTGAGAGGTGCAGGTTGTCCTTCCCTAAGTGCAAGGTCTATGTCCATACAGCCAAGCACTATAAGTAAGTGCCTTTTCCATTCCTTAAAATTAGTCCCATTAAGCATGGGTATAGGATTTATATTAGCAGATATTGTAGCAGCAGAAGATGATTTAGCTGAATATAGAACAAAAAATAAGCTTAAATCAATATTCATAAGTAAACAATAAATTCAGGATAATGGCTAATCCCATCTCAAGATACTAAACACAACATAAATATCAAGTCTTTGGACAATAATAATAACAGTAAGCGGTACTCTTGTTGTAGCAATCAAACATTGACAATAAATTATGTCAAACAATGAATTAATCTTTGGACTAACTTATTGCTCACATAAAATACCTTATAATTGTCACACGTTTATCACCACAGATGTCGTTGAAATTCTGCCAAATATTAACTTACCTTTGGGTCAATTAATAAACGCATGAATCACAAAAACATATAATCATCTTAATATTTTAAATAAACTAATCTACACAAAAGAGGTCACTTTGACGGCATGTTGTTTCAACTAATTTATTTAAAATATTAGACATCCTTAATTAAAAGCCAAAATCTGAATTTATTTGTTCAAAATATTTACCTTAATTTCATCTTTCAATCATATTGAAAGATAATTATATATATATTTCTAAAACATGCATTAAACCAATCAAAACATGCATATATTATGTAACACCCCTTACCCGTATTCAACCCTGGAATAGGGTACGAGGCATTACCGGAATTACAAATTTATTTATCAGACATTTTATTTCATTTAGCATTTATATTTGAAACCAATCAAATTCAAACATATTGTCCCTTAAACATATTTATTTTTCTCGTCATGTCTTACATAAATTTATTACTCATCTCAACATACTTAATTATCTTGTATTAACATATTAAAGATAATCACATATTTACATATCATGAAAAATATCATTCAAGTATCTCTTCTTCATAAACATAAATCAGTTAATTCATCATATCAATATTTCACGCATACAATCAACTTATATTCCCTTATATTACATAATTAAGTTACACGAACTTACTCGGCTAAATTTTATGAAATATCAAAATTCGGGGGCACTTTAGAAATTTTCTATTTTCGTTGATTTTTCAATCGATCTTAATCTAAATTAATAATTTCATTCAATTTTGCAATTTTAAATAATAAAATAATCCATTTCATGCAAATTGGTTATTTCCACATTTTTACAAAATTAATCACAAAGTTTTACTTTTATTCAATTTAGTCCCCGAGCCTAAAACATTTCAAATTAGCCATACTACCTAAATATTCATACATATTTTCCTCCTCCTCCTCTCCATTCCACATCCGTAATGTATATAACATGCTATAAGTAACATTGTCAATAATTTCATTAATTACTCATAAGTATATTCAAAACTGTCCATTTGAGTTATAGTCACTAAATTATTTATTTCCAGAGCTACAGAACTCCAAATGAAGAACCGTAAATTTTTTCTGAAACTAGACTCACATATCTTCTTCCCATAAAATTTCCAGAATTTTTGGTTTAGCCAATTAGTACAGTTTATTCATCAAAGTTACCCCTGTTCTGCTGTCTGGCAGTTCTGACCCTTCTTCACTAAAAATTAATTATCTCTTCATACAGAATTCATATGATGTTCTCGTTTATTTCTATTGAAAATAGACTCATTCAGGATTCTAAACATATAAAATTAAGCCTCTAATTATTTTTCTCCAATTTTTATGATTTTACAAAGTCAGAAAAGGGGATCCTGAAATCCTCTGAACCGGTCTTACAAAAATATAAATATCTCAAATTACAGAATTCCTTTGCTTTCCTGTTTCTTTCATATGAAAATAGACTCAATAAGCTTTAATTTCATATCTCATTCAACTTCTAATTCCACTTCTACGATTTTTGGTGATTTTTCAAAATTACTCTACTGCTGCTGTCCAAAACAGTTTTGTTATAGCTTATTTTACAATTAAATCCTTTACCCAATTCTAACTTCAAATTCTTTCAATTAAACCACTAATTCATCTTTTTGTTCATCATATGCTATATTCAACAGCTTTAAAACTTCAAAAACTTCAACTTAAATTCATCAAAACTTTGTTCTAAAACTTATAAAGCATCAAAATTAAAAGAAAAGGACTAAATTAACTTACCTATTAAACATCCAAGCTTTAAATCATCAATTTCTCCTTTTCTTTCTTTCCTTCTTTCTTTCCCCTGCTTTCGTCTTGTTCTCTGTTTCTTTTCTGTTTCAATTCTCTCCTTTCTCTCCCTTTCTTTTTTCTTTCCATTTGTTTGTTTATATATAATAATATAATAATATAATAATATAATATAATAATATAATAATATAATAATATAATATTAAACATAAAAAAATCTCAGATTTTCTTCACAATAACCGCCTCAACTAAATAAAATGGCTTAATTGCCATTTTGGTCCTTTATACTTTCTTTAATCTATAATAAAACTTTTACACCTTTTTCAATTTAGTCTTTTTATTTAATTACATATCCAAACGTTAAAATTTCTCAACTAAACTTTAATAATAACTTATGACACTCCATAAATATTTTTAGAAATATTTATGACTCATCAGATGAATTCGAGGTCTCAATACCTCGCTTTTGGCCCAAATCTTTTCTTTTTTTTTTTAATTAATTCTTTTAGTTCACAAAATTCACTAATTTTAAAATATTTCTAAAATCACACTTAACTTATAATTATCGATTAACAAAGTTTTCTAACTTTTTTCGTCGATTTAGTAATCTCGAATCACTATTCCGACACTATTGAAATTGGGTCATTACAACTCTTCCCCCAAAAAAATTTCGTCCCTCGAAATTTCCTTATTATTTCGATCATGAACTTCATTATTTCTATAATTCTATAGCTCCTTTGTGCACATATTTATCTAGTTTATCATTTATCCATTCCATATCCTTTCGGTTTGCAATTAATTTTAATTCAATATTATGAACATACTTTATAACTAAAAATTACTTACTTTTTTTTTTTCTTTCTCTTTTTCTTTTCTTCTTCTTTTTTTTTTTATAAGATGCCCAATAGATTAAAACAGAACACTTAGGATATATGAAACAAATATAGAAATGTATTATTAATCGAGATAGCACTTGATGAGTACCAAAGTGTTATTATCGAGAGAATACGCTAGAGTCCCTTAATGGTATACCACTAATCTTAGTAGATCTAATCTCATTTACTTGGATAAATTACATTATGCACGCATGTCCCTTTTACAATTTTAACATAATGCTTTTACATATTTTACAATTTAAACCATTGTACTAAAAACGTGTATGTTTATATCTTTTCTTTCTTTAATATATGTAACATATTTCAAAATTTACTAGTCATTCTTAATTTACTAATAATTCTTATTATGTGCTTCACATATCATTTTTTTTTTCAATTTCAATTTCACTTCAATTTATTCACAACTAAATTTAATTTCACTTTCTCATTAATATACAATTCAATACTAATATTTATCCATCACTTAATTCAATTTCCATTTAATTCAATAATAACACTTACCTCATACTTCACTTGTTGTATGCATAATTTAAATTTAACATTTAATATTAAATAATAGACATCAAACATGTAACAATATAAGTCATGTGTGTTAATTTATACTTTAATTTCATACCTCAACAATAGTCTTTCATCAAATAGCATCATATATCATCTATATTATCTAATCAACTTATGAACCTTTGGCTCAAGTTTTCAATTTTATATATCAATTTTAATTCACAATTCCACTTTTTCGCATCACACAATAATTCAATCGGTCAAATTCATTCAATTTTCTTATTTCATTTATTCAATCGATTCCATTATCAATAAATCGATATTTTAGCAAATTTATGAACCTTAAGTTCATACTTCAATTCTCACATTTCAATTCGATTCACAATTCAACTCATAATTTCTTACTCATATTTTCAATAGTTCAATCGATCAATTTTATTTAGTTTTTCTCATTTTAGTTATTCACCCTATTAACAATCCGGACTTTGACGGATACACTGATTCCAACCCAAACACACCAAGACGGCACATTGTGCCTTAACGGTACATAAGAGATAAGTATACGACACACAAAGTGTCGAATCGATAGAATAAGAATAAAGATCGTATTCAACACACAAAGTCTTTGAATCTGAACGATGTGATAACGAAGATACGACACACACAAAGTGTCGAATCTGTAATGATAACGAAGACGTTATTCAACACACAAAGTGCTGAATCAGAATCTGTAATAAGATGATAGCGATGATACGACACACAAAGTGTCGAATCGGTAATAAGATAACGATGTCGATATTCAACACACAAAGTTTGAATCAGAATGTAATAAATAATAATATACGACACACAAAGTGTCGAACAAGAATAACGATAATGTGAGAGTCGCACGTAAGTGCTCGATCGCAGTTTCGGCAAAAACCCGCACTCTTCCATATCCTATGGCATGCCAATTATATCCGACTAGTCCGACAAGTTAATAGGGAAATCAATTCTCATTTTAATTTCACTTAATATTCATATCTACCCCTATTAACAAGACTCGGACTTTGGCGGATACGCGGATCCAACCAAACACACCAGATTGGCACCCAGTGCCTCATCGACTCAAGGTCGAAGAATTCCCTGAACAATTCCAATCCTATGGCATGCCATTTGTATCCAATCTAGTCCGATAAGTTAATAGGGTGTTCAAATCATTCATTTTTTTTTATTTTTTTTTTCCTATTTCAAATTCACTTTTCCATTTTCTAATCAGTATAAAATTCAATACCAATACATATTTCAAATATTCACATATAACCAGAATTCGATTCAATTCCAACCACTTTTCAATCAATACACGATTCATATATTTACACATATTCATAATTTAATGCATTTTTATTCAATTCGTATTTTTAATTTATTATCCAATCAAATTTAAAATCACTAATTACTTTCCAATCAATATACATTTCAATTACTCACATATTTTCTTTATTTAATTTACCTTCAAATATTCAAATAATTCATAATTCGATTCACGTAATTTAAATAACTTTCTAAATTCCAGTTCATTCTATTTTCACTTCTTATTTCAATCAGTTTCACAAGATTAAAAGTAATTCATTACATCAATAATTTCATAGTTTAATGCAATACACATAACAATATTCAATAACTTCACAATTCAATTCAAGACACAAAATAATATTCAAAGATTCCATAATTCAGTTCAAAGATTAGTCTCAATTTTCATTACCCTAATCTTAAATTTATCATTTTACTAAATACTTACCATAAAATACTTACCACACATAATTAATAAATTACACATAATAATGATAAAGTTTGAATAATAGTGATACAAATATCATCAAAGTCCGGAGATATCACATTATATTTTAAGTTATATATTAATAATGGCATACATTTCTAGACTTCATATATATTACGTTTGGTCCGAGAACCGACTAAACCTAAGCTCGATACCATTAAATGTAACACCCTTACCCGTATTCAACCCCGGAATAGGTGTACGAGGCATTCAGGAATTACAAATTTATTTATCGACATTTTATTTCATTTAGCATTTATATTTGAAACCAATCAAATTCAAACATATTGTCCCTTAAACATATTTATTTTTCTCGTCATGTCTTACATAAATTTATTACTCATCTCAACATACTTAATTATCTTGTATTAACATATTAAAGATAATCACATATTTACATATCATGAAAAATATCATTCAAGTATCTCTTCTTCATAAACATAAATCAGTTAATTCATCATATCAATATTTCACGACAATCAACTTATATTCCCTTATATTACATAATTAAGTTACACGAACTTACTCAAGCTAATTTTTGCAGAAATATCAAAATTGTGGGGCACTTTAGAAATTTTCTATTTTCGTTGATTTTTCAATCGATCTTAATCTAAATTAATAATTTCATTCAATTTTGCAATTTTAAATAATAAAATAATCCATTTCATGCAAATTGGTTATTTCCACATTTTTACAAAATTAATCACAAAGTTTTACTTTTATTCAATTTAGTCCTCGAGCCTAAAACATTTCAAATTAGCCATACTACCTAAATATTCATACATATTTTCCTCCTCCTCCTCTCCATTCCACATCCGTAATGTATATAACATGCTATAAGTAACATTGTCAATAATTTCATTAATTACTCATAAGTATATTCAAAACTGTCCATTTGAGTTATAGTCACTAAATTATTTATTTCCAGAGCTACAGAACTCCAAATGAAGAACCGTAAATTTTTTCTGAAACTAGACTCACATATCTTCTTCCCATAAAATTTCCAGAATTTTTGGTTTAGCCAATTAGTACAGTTTATTCATCAAAGTTACCCTGTTCTGCTGTCTGGCAGTTCTGACCCTTCTTCACTAAAAATTAATTATCTCTTCATACAGAATTCATATGATGTTCTCGTTTATTTCTATTGAAAATAGACTCATTCAGGATTCTAAACATATAAAATTAAGCCTCTAATTATTTTTCTCCAATTTTTTATGATTTTACAAAGTCAGAAAAGGGGATCCCTGAAATCCTCTGAACCGGTCTTACAAAAATATAAATATCTCAAATTACAGAATTCCTTTGCTTTCCTGTTTCTTTCATATGAAAATAGACTCAATAAGCTTTAATTTCATATCTCATTCAACTTCTAATTCCACTTCTACGATTTTTGGTGATTTTTCAAAATTACTCTACTGCTGCTGTCCAAAACAGTTTTGTTATAGCTTATTTTACAATTAAATCCTTTACCCAATTCTAACTTCAAATTCTTTCAATTAAACCACTAATTCATCTTTTGTTCATCATATGCTATATTCAACAGCTTTAAAACTTCAAAAACTTCAACTTAAATTCATCAAAACTTTGTTCTAAAACTTATAAAGCATCAAAATTAAAAGAAAAGGACTAAATTAACTTACCTATTAAACATCCAAGCTTTAAATCATCAATTTCTCCTTTTCTTTCTTTCCTTCTTTCTTTCCCCTGCTTTCGTCTTGTTCTCTGTTTCTTTTCTGTTTCAATTCTCTCCTTTCTCTCCCTTTATTTTTTTTTTTCCATTTGTTTGTTTATATATAATAATATAATAATATAATAATATAATATAATAATATAATAATATAATAATATAATATTAAACATAAAAAAATCTCAGATTTTCTTCACAATAACCGCCTCAACTAAATAAAATGGCTTAATTGCCATTTTGGTCCTTTATACTTTCTTTAATCTATAATAAAACTTTTACACCTTTTTCAATTTAGTCTTTTTTATTTAATTACATATCCAAACGTTAAAATTTCTCAACTAAACTTTAATAATAACTTAATGACACTCCATAAATATTTTTAGAAATATTTATGACTCATCAGATGAATTCGAGGTCTCAATACCTCGTTTTTGGCCCAAATCTTTTTTTTTTTAATTAATTCTTTTAGTTCACAAAATTCACTAATTTTAAAATATTTCTAAAATCACACTTAACTTATAATTATCGATTAACAAAGTTTTCTAACTTTTTCGTCAGATTTAGTAATCTCGAATCACTATTCCGACACTATTGAAATTGGGCTGTTACATATTATATAAGAAAACATATATATGAATCAATTTTTTTTTTAAATGTCATATAGGATTAAAATAATAATCACATGCCTTGCAAATATCAAATTAGATTATATTTATAAAACCTTAAAACTTTATTTAAAGAATCAAAACCCAAAATTATCAAGAATCTCAAAGATTCAACATAATATATAATTAAAATATCAAATTCATAAAGAATAAATTCTTTCTCAATGATTCAACATGACAAAGCTCGGATGCCACTTGTTAGATTTGGAAAATAAATCTAAAATAAAATTAAATAAACAAGGAACTATCATGTCAAATCATCAAGAATAAATGAAGAATAAAACTAAATGCGGAAGCGTACCTGAATCCATGAATTTCTTGAAGTTTTGCCGGATCTTGGGGATTTGATCTTCCAAATTAGCACACAAGAAATTCAAAAAAGATATGCTCTCTCTTTCCTAATGATGGGATATTAGAAAAGATATCATGTGTGTAATTTGGGGACCATAACTCTAATATTTATAACTTTAGTATATTAGTTCTAATCAAATTCTAATTAGCCCATCATTAATTAGAATTTGATTAGAAGAGTATCTACACATATTTATTCCATACTTTATTTGATAATTAAAAGCCAATAAAATTCTAACCAAATTAGATCACTTTTAATTTGGGCAAACCTATCATGATAGTAGATAATAACATGTAATTATCCTTATTATATATGTGATGTCCAAATTTTTCAACAACCCAAACACCACAACCTGCTGAAATTGCATGCAGGTCTTGTCATTTCAGCTGGTGCCGCCTGTGCCAGAGGCTTGACCAGCATGCTGTCATTTCATTTCAGGTGACTTTTTTTTTTAGATATTGTTTCATTTTTTTTTTTTAATTTCAGTGCCTTTATTTTTGTGTGCACCATAGGCCTGCAGAGGGTGGTGCCGCCTCTGACAGAGGCGCAACCACCTTCAATGTACCATTTTCGTCATTTTTGAAAAGGGAACCCCATTTTGGATATTTTAATTTTTTTTGTATTAATTTGGTAAAAAACCCTGTATTTGATTGAATAAGTGTCAAAAGTTAACTCAACACCAACTCAAGATTAATAATAATATAATGATAAACAATTAAATCTAGTTTATTTATTTATTTTAGTACCGTACATATTTCATATATAATTATTAATTAGTTTTAAGCCATACTTTTCGTAATTTATTGAATGTTACTTTTAAGCACATATTTATGTTCTATATTTGTGGTTTCGTATGCATATACGTGTGATGAATTTCTAGTGCTAATTAATAATGTTGTTCATTACATATTGTATTTTATTTTGAAACACAAATTTGTGTTCTAAATACGTAGTTTTTACACGTATGTGATTGAATTTCTACTATTTATATAAAACCTCTTAATGTTGGTGTCAAAAGTTAATCCGATAGCAAGTTAATTGAGAAAAGAGTAATATATCATTTATTTTGAATTATAGCTAATATTATAATAATAATAATAATAATTCTATTTTTTTCATGATTTCTAAATAAAATAATTAAAAACCAAAGACACAAAGATGGAACATGTCTATAAGATTTATGTACAAGTTTTCTACAACTTCACATATAAATAAAATGTTTTCTTTTACCCCTATAATGAGTACTAAATAATCTAGGAAATATTAGTACAACTTGCTCGGTAAGTTAAAAATCCTTCCCGTCCTGCGAGCCAAAAGAAAGCACTTCGATTTGTTTGTTGGTTTGAGAATGCAATTTTATACATTTTTTCACTTCATTTTTGTGCCAAGTCATAGAAGAATTTAACAAACAGAATTGTCTTAAAATTTTATCACCGGAATCAATTTCTTCATATAGCTTTGATATACGAGTTGTTGTGATTTCAGTAAGCACACAAGATCACCTTCTTTGGCCGAGTGGTTATGGCATGTGCTAGCTTAGATCGAATCTCTCGGGGGTCGTTTTCTTTTCATTTTTTGTACAATGATTTGCATGGATGGTTGGAATAAAAATAGAATGGTTTGAACATTCACTTGCTTTTCAATCTTAAGGGCTGGTTTGATTGATAGAGTCAGAAACCTTGAATAAGAGCTTAAAATCAAGATTCAGTAAAAAGTTTGGGATCACAGATGAGCTAATTATCGTATGTCCCCTTAGAGACAATTGACTATAGTCAGGGTTTTATGATTGTTTCTGCAAACATATTGTCGTCAACGTGTAACTTTTACAAATGGCTTACTTTAAATAATATCAAAGGTGGACAGGCGTGTTACTATGGATATAGAACACTTGAATGAATTTCAAAACTCCAATTATATAAGCAGAGGCTTCCGAAAAACCATAAACCTTCCATTTAAGGATCACGCATGTAAAATGCAAATCAGACAAAATTTGAAGCAAACATTACACATCCTAAAATATAATCATAATAATTATCCAATATGATGATAGTTTCTAATCATAACGACCTTCCCGAAGTCTTTTCTAATCCATAAATCACTCATTTTACTAGTAAGAATAGTAAGAACCAAAACCACAAGCCAAACATCTCTCCCCCAAAATTAAACATGCACATTAGAGCATGTAAACCCGACCTCATTTGCCACCATGCTTGGCCTTCTTGTGAGACTCTAAACCACCCTCCGACCCGAACGACCTGTCCACAAAACATGCCCAGATTACTTACGCAACCAACTCAATTAAAACAGGAAGCAGCTTTTCAAAGTAAAGATAAAGTACTTGTTACAAGAACCACAAGAGAATTGACCACCAGACTTTGGAGACTTTCCAGAATTTTTTCCAGATTGCTTTGCTGGATGCGGTGTTGCTGTGTGTCCACCCTTCTTACCATCTGCAAAGGAACTATAATCAGATCACAGGGAAATGAACAAGCAAATCATTGGTTAACCAAAATATACGCAGACATCCTATGAAGTGGCAGAAATGATGACTTTCAAGTGAACAATATTGACCTGTCTTCTGAGGTGTAACTGCAGATTTAGCCTTTTTGGCAGAAACAGGGGTTGCAGCTTCAGCAGGTCTCTTCTTGCTTGACTCGACCTAGAAGCCAAAAGAGACAAATTATAACATAGAATTGGGTCAAATTCAACAGTTGCTACCTAACAAAGAATAAGAAGATACCTTCTTAGGTGTCTCCTCATCCTCGTCATCTGAACTTTCATCCATAGACATCTGTCAAGAAAAATAAACAATTCAAATTTCACTAACACTGAAAATAAGCCATACATTACAAAAATGAATGAATTAAAATTATAAGCTTAGTTATGGAAAGAAACCTCATCAGACTCGTCATCATCATCAGAATCATCTTCCTCATCAGAACCACTCTCATCCTCGGACTCATCATCATCATCTTCATCCTCAGATTTCTTGTTACTGCTAGGTTCTGCTATCTTGCCAGATTGTTTAACAGCATCAGGTTTCCCAGTATTAGCCTTGGCTGTTTTTGCATCTGGCTTAGCTTTTCCTATGTATGAATACACCACATTTAAAATGCAAAATAATATAATCTTCAATAATAACTATAGATCTCGCTGCAAAAGAAGAGTTTACCATTTACAGCAGCAGCAGCAGCAACAGGAAGCTCCTCCTCTTCCTCCTCCTCGCTTTCTTCTTCGCTAGACATACCTGTAAATAAGAATAACATGCATGAGAAATACTTCAAAAACCGAAAAAAAATAAAATGGATGTGGGATCAAATTTATACAAGGCCTTACCAAAATCATCAGTGGCGACAGAAAACAGGCATTAAGAGTCAAGGAAGCACAAGATTGAACAAGCACACTAAACACTCATTAAAAAATGCGTAGTTATCACTAAATATAGTAAATTAATAGGTATTGATAAAAGGATATCCTTCCTCTGGTATGAAAGTTTTGTAACCGAGGAAATATACGCTCCCGTTTTTCCAGTTGTGGGAGAGCTCAAACTCTTCGTCAAATACTAAATCAAAAGATAATTGAGGGCAATTCTGGTGGGAAAGGGTTCCCAGAATAAGTTTCTTCCCATCAACATTCACATAGAGTGGAACGGATTCTGCTTTGTTCTTGGACTCTCCAAGTGAAGCCTAAGACACAAGCAGCATTACATTGCAGACCACGTTAGTGTATAAAAAAAGAACTAAAAAGAAAGCAACCATAAATTGAAAAAATGTCAACTTCAACTACTAAATAACTTCTAACCTGGGAAAGATGGATAACGTAGTTAGCCCCAGGATCTGCTTTAATAGGCTGTCCAGACTTAACTTCAATACCTAATAGTAAGATAACAAGATGATTAAATTTATTGGTCCAAACTAAATAACTACAAATCAGCAAATTCATTCACTCTATCAAACAAAGTAAGCCAAAAAATGCATTACAAACATTAAAGTCCAAGGAAAAAGGTAATATCATCACAATAGAAGAAAAAATATCACAGCTTCCTTCAAAACTACCAACTTTAAACGACAAAAAGGTTAAACCAAAACAAAAAAACAAAATCTAAGGAAATAAGTAAAAATGTTCAAATAAAACAAGACATTGAGTAACACAAAAGAAGACGAGAAATGGAAAGGAAAAGCCCAAAGCATCAAAAATGAAACGTAAGAGGAGCTTACCCCAGAACTCCATGGATGATTACTACGAAAAAAAAAGGAAGGGGTTAGGGTTTTGCGAGGAGGAGATAAGTAGGGTTTTAGAAGGAGAGATACGACAGAGTAAAACTCTTTCCAAAGAGGCGGAGTTGAGTGGGGGCGTTGAAATGAATTTATAAGCAAATTGCCGCCCTTTATTCTATTTTTAGGGTTTCTTTTTCTCCCTTTTTAGCTTAGGGATTGATTGGGAGATTAACTTGGGCCCAGTTCATTTGGACCTGAATTAATAGTCTGACCCAATCAAGACTTCAAATTTTCTCATTCTGTCTTTGGGCTAGATTTTTTACTTTAACCTATTGTAAATCTAAAAAATAGCCCCTCATCAATAATCCAACACGCTATCGATCAATAATTCAAAGTGTCGTCGGTTTTCTTCGTAGAAGTTATAAATTTTGTCTCTGAAAGTTATGAGTCTTGTTCTTTTAAGTTTCTCCCTGTTTTTCAAGTCTTTCCCAAACATTGTGAATAAACAAAAGGTCTCTTTTTGTAACTGTCATGCTAGTTTTTACTCAATTTTAACTAGTTTTGGTGTCTTCTACTTAGTTGTCTTTATTTGATTTTATTTGTTGTTGTGACATCACAAATGCATGGCAGTTACTATTACAAGTGAATAATCAAATTTATCGGGCATTATCATCAAAAAATCTGATTAAGATAAGATATTGTCATAAAAAATGAGATTAAAAAGATGATGATAAAAAATATAGATCATATGATGACTGATTCCGTACATCATGGGGAGACTTCCGACAATGTAAAATTGATTAACTGAGATTTCCCATTAAAGAAAGGTAGCAAAAAGGGAGGGTTACCATTAAAGCGCAGCGGTTTACTAGTGATGAAGAAAATGGCATTAGTACAAGGGTTACCGAGAGTAATTGATGAAGACGATGTCTTTCACTCTTCTGCTTTTTTATACTTACTTCATTTATGGTTTCTTAAGAAAACATATTTAATTAAAAAAAATAAAGTGGTTTTAACAATGTATATAAATGAAGCTATTTTTCTGACAAACATAACTCCATTGTCAATTGCCAGACATGTGAAAGAATTGAATAACCAATATCTTTGAAAATGGGACTTAATTAACTTCGACACAAATGCTGAATTAATGCTGAGATGTATGTTCCATGTCTTGTCCAAACAATGTGAATTGAAGACCAATACGTATATATGGAAGTATTGTGCAAGTATAAAAATTTTAATTCATAAAGCAAAATAAGGTAATTTGTGTATGGTGTTGTGTGTTTTCTTTTTCTTTCTTTTGGTTATATCAAAATGCCAAACACCAATGGAACCTGTACCAAATTCTACTATGCTTATTGTGTTTAAATGTGTAGTATTACTATTTATTCAATTGTTTTATATTCATTCTGTGTGTAATATTTGTAATAAATGCCTATTTAAAAGATTTGATCCAGAATTTATCCGATTATTATTGATCAGCTTTCTAGATCAAATCTTTTGACATCAACTGTAACACCCCTTACCCGAGACCGTTACCGGAGTCGAGCACGAGGCATTACAAAACTTAACTACAAATTCGGCATAAAATTTAAAATTGTCCCTCTGCGTCATAGTCACTAAAATATTTATATCTGGAGCTACGGAACTTCAAATTAAGATCCGTTAATTTTCCCTGAAACTAGACTAATATATCTTTTTATTATAATTTTTCCAGAATTTTTCATGGGGCCAATTAGTACAGTTTATTCATTGAAGTTTCCCCTGTTTTACTGTTCAACTGCTCTGACCTCTCTTCACTACGAATCAAATTACTCTTTGTACAGAATTTAGATGGCCTCATTGTTTAGCTCATTTGAAACTAGACTCATTCAGAATTTCATACATATAAATTTTAATCCACAATTATTTTTGTGCAATTTCTAATGATTTTTCAAAGGCAGAACAGGGGATCACGAATTCATTCAGAACCAGTTTCACTAAAATTTAAATATCTCATAATTTCGATTTCTTTTGCTTACTCTATTTCTTTTATATGAAAATAGACTCAAAGAGCTTTCAATTCATATCTTATTCACTTTCTAATTCCATTTCTCCTATTTTTTGTGATTTTTCAAAATCACATCACTGCTGCAATTCAAAAACTGTTTCATTGCAAAATATTGTTAACTAGTTTATAACATCTTTACTCCATCTCATTTAAACTCTATACATGCCATATAAATCTTTAAACATAAAACAAAAGCTACCGGAATTGATCTGGATAGTGAGCTTTGCTGTGATGATCCGATCTACCAACTTCTCTTTAATTCAATCTACATAAAAATATCAAACACACACGAGTAAGCTTGATGAAGCTTAGTAAGTTCACTGGTTTAAAAGTAACTTACCACACATAATATTTCCAAAACAATAACAAAACATTTACTAAAGTTCCCTGCCATCCACAACCATTGTTAAAATACTTCACATAGTTGAGCTCAACATTAACAACTACTCAATCTCTTCCATTTGATTCACTCGTTTTATATTACTACTTATCAAATTAGGAAACGTCTTATGAATTTGAGTACGTCGTTGCTCAGTGCCACGTTTCACAACTCAGTATGGATGATTCCATACCTACATTTCACAACTCAGTATGGACGATACCATACCTACATTTCATAACTCAGTATGGATAATACCATACCTACATTTCATATCTCAGTATGGTTAATACCATACCTACATTTCGTATCTCAGTATGGATGATACCATACCTACATTTTATAACTCAGTATGGATGATACCATACCTACATTTCACATTTTCCATGGATTAACCATGGTCTTATCCGTCAATTCATCACATGTCACAACACGAACGTACTCAATTCTGCGTTTTTCCTAATTTGAATTACCGCAATTTATTCTTTCATTTTATCATATTTTCACAATCCCACAGCAAATTCATATTTAACAGCACATTATATCATTCAATCTTTCACAAATAAACATATAAATTCAACCATATGAACTTACCCGGCTGATTTGCAGAAGATTTTGAAATTTAGGGACTACTCTGCAACTTTTTCTTTTCCTCTTTCTTCTTTGGTTTCTTGATCTATAATGTAAAATATTTTCACTCATTAGCATATATTTCATTTCTATTTCACTTCACAAATTATGCTCTTCAAATTTCGAAATTGCACTTTTACCCCAAAATTTACAGTTTTTACAATTTAGTCCTTGCTCAATTTAGCCATCAATTGAACTAATTTTTCTCAATCAACACTTTATTCTATCATTACAAACTATTTCACAACCTTTGATATTCTGAATTTCAACACCAACCTCTAATTCACAACTTTTTCATAATTAGGTCCTAAATATCATTTCCTATCAAAATCACTTAATAAAACCACCTTAATATGAAATTAGAATTTAAATTTCATAATAATTCATCATAAACTTCCATTTCTCAGCAAGGGTAACTTTTAATTTTACCCACCAAATCAAAAACTAATGAATTCTATAAGTGGATCTAGTTGTAAAAGTCATAAAAACATAAAAATTATCAAGAAAAAGCAAGAATTAAACTCACATGGTGTAAAAATATGAAAACCAGCTTTCTCCAGAACTCCTATGGTGTTTTGGCTGAGAATGTGAATTTTTCTCTAGATTATTTTCAATCTTATCTTAATAAACATAGTAAAATCACAAAAATTCCAAATTTGCCCTTGTTTCACTTATCTTCTGCTGATTTCCTTGCCTTTGCCGTCCAACCTTCTTACTTTTAGGTTTAATTTCCCTTTAAACCCTCCTTCTTTTAACACTTGAGCTATTTAATTCTTCTAGCAATTTTGCATTTGTTACAATTTAGTCTTTTTTATTAAATTGGCTACCCAAACATTTAAATTTCTCAACCAAATTTTAATACTAACTTAATAACACTCCATAAATATTTCTAAAAATATTTATGGCTCGATTTTCAAATTCGAGGTCTCGATACCTCATTTTTGACCCATTTGACCTAATAAATTCTTTTAATTCACTAAATTCACCAATCCACAAATTCTTCTAAATTCTCACTTGACTCATAAATATTAAATTACTATCTTATTTAATCTTATTTGCCGGATTTAGTGATCTCATATCACCATTTCCGACACCACTGAAAATTAGGCCGTTACATCAACATTAAGAGGTTTTATATAAATAGTAGAATCTCAATCACATACATATGAAAACTACGTATTTAGAACACAAATTTATGTTTCAAAATAACATACAATATGTAATGAACAGCATTATTAATTAACACTAGAAATTCATCACACATATATGCATGCAAAACCACAAATATAGAGCATAAATGTGTGCTTAAAAGTAACATTCAATAAATAAAGAAATGTATGGCTTAAAACTAATTAATAATAATTACACATGAAATATGTACGGTACTAAAATTTAAAAAAAAAAAAACTAGATTTAATTGTTTATCATTATATTCTTATCAATCTTGAGTTGGTGTTGAGTTAACTTTTTATACACATTCAATCAAATACATTATTAATGTATGTACAATTGATGGAAATAATAAAATAGATATAATTAAAATTAAAATGTATAAATATATTAAAATAAAGTTTTCGCAGAGTGATAAATTCAATGTTTTTTCAATGCAGTTGGTTTGGGTTCAAATCCCACCATAGGTATATCTTTATTGATTCTTTAATTAAAAAACTAAAATACCTTTAATAATATAACTTATTTTAACTAAATTAATTTCTCTAACTAAATTGATGATCCGGTTGAGGCTAACATAAACTTAATGAAACACTCAATAAACAGTATACATATTCATATTGTATTTTAATTTGCTATTTATGTCCAAAATTACTAAACCAAACTATAATTATCTAGTAGAATTAAACCTTCAAATAAATTTAAGGATGAAAGATAAAATTCTGTAATAACAATTCAATTGATGAAAATTTATAAAATTAAAATAATAAAACGGGCAGTAATGTTATTATAATTTTTATAAAAAAAAAAAAATCTTAAAGACTTAATCCATTAATCTAAAATGACAACCCATTTAAATAGCTGATCAATAATAACAGGGTAAATTTTTTGTTGGTGACTCAATTTTTAGGGCATTTTTATTTTAGTTGCCCAAAATAAAGATCTTGCAATCTCATCACTCAATTTTACTCATCCAACCCTTAAATTTCTAATGGCAGCTAACTGCCGCCACATCATATTCACACTTTCAATTTAGTCATCAACTTTTAGGTCGTTTTCGTTTTGGTCGCCTAAAAAAATCTTTTGCTAAAGTATTGATTAGGGTAAAAAAAATTAAAGATTAAAGTGAAAAAATGATAAAAACTAAAATATTCCTTAATGTTTATTTTTTACACCGACCAATATTTAAAAAATTAAAATTGGTTGATCAATTAAAATGTGAACATGATGTGACGCGTACAAGTTAACTACCATTAGGGATTTAATAGTTGAGTGACTAAAATAAAAGCGTCTTAAAATTTGAATAAAGAAATTACAAAAATTTTATTTTGGGTAACCGATTAGGTAGATTAGCCATAATAAAAAGAAGTTTGAAAAATGATACCTATAATTTTATTTGTCTCTGAATTATAATTAAAATATCATTTTAAATTTAAAAAAAAATCTTAACAAAAATTCTATAAAATAAATAAATTTTATATTTTCTTTTACAAATATGGAGGTATTTTTAAAAAACTATTCATATTGGTATTAGGGATTTTAAATCTTTCTAACCTTCTCCTTTATTTAAAAAAAAAAAACTATCCATAATCTCCCACATAATCTCCCACAGAAGAAGGTTGAAACCTTCCTTTCAAATACCAGGGCTTCCCTGGATCACACATTCTTTCTCTTTCTCATCCAACACATAATTCTCATTTTTCTTTTATCTTCTCAATATTGTAATCTTCTCACTATTTCTGTGGTCAAATAATAATGACACCCTTCTCGCAAGAACCTACCCTGAACCTGAACCAAAGAAAACACTGCCTACAACAATAAGCTCCTATCTAAATGTTGAGAAATAAAGTTACCAAAAAATATCAAGAGACATTTCCAATCAAATTGTACACATACAATGCATCCACAAAAAAAAAAAAAAAAAAAAAAAGATATCTGATCTTAGAAGTTTGATGCATAAGTCCTTTAGAGAAACAATTAGATAGTACACGGAGGGTAAAACATTAGCCCCATCAACCATTGTAAGCCTTTGCTTCCAACATGTACCCAGCAATCTAAGCACATTCTCAAAAGGTTCTTTCAAAACTGAAGCTAACACCTGAAACTCCTACCCTGGACCCAAGCTGGATCCCTTTGAAATGGTAATAGTATAGGTGTCATGCAGACGCGGAAAAGCAATATAACTCGTAAAGGATCACCAGTGGACAATGCAAATAGCCTTTGGCAAAAGTATTACAAGTGAGGAAGAAAGAATTTGATGAGAAATCATCCGGTTAAAAATACTGAGGAAAAGGGCTATTTCAAATTTGGAGGCATTTCTTTCGATGGCTTTGAAGCTCCTCCATCAATTGCTATATTCCCCATTCCAGCCTCCATGGCCTCTCTGTCATCCTTATCTTTCATTTCTTTTTCAGACATACCATCACCAGTGCGTTGTTCAAGAGCAGTTGTTGAAGGCTCTAGTACTCGAGGGCCTGCACTGAGCCATTGATGGGTGAGGCATTGAGCCGCTGTGGGTCTTTTTTCAGGGAAAAAGTCAAGTATTGGGATGAGGAAGTCGGCCATATCATTGGCATCCTGCTCGCTGAAATCATACTTCTCCATAAGCACCTTACTAAGAGGCCAAAAACGTAACCTACGGATATGCCTCAAGTCTCCATGTCGGTTGAAGAAATCCCGAGAATAGCGGCCACCTAATGCAATCTGAATAAAAGTTGTCAAATAGTGAGAACCATGCATGCAATACCTTATAAGTGGCTTAACATTGTGAAGCAGTCAAGTTTAAAACCTTGTATCCTTGAAATGAACACACATATCAAATTAACAGAAAAAAGACAACAAAAGGAGGACATCACTAACTTGTTCCATGTATAACAATCTTACCTTGCGTGGCATCATTCCAAGAAGCTCCATCATCAATGCCAAGTGATCCTAGAAAAGAGACAAATGTCAAGGGGTGAAAATTAACATTCATAGGAAAAAAGGGGGGGTGGGGAGAGAAAAAACATAAAGAGTAGGTGCAGCAGACCTCAACTTATGCTGGTCTTACTATTTCTAAGGATTTCTTTATGTTTTTTCACCACAGCACAAATAGGGAACGAGTTCATGGATTACTACATTTTTACTATCATTCATCTTTTCTTCACTCATCTATATGTCCTCATTATTGTGTACAAGAGTGGTACAGGTGCAAGGATTACTATATATTCATATATGTAAATGCATCCAAATTAGAATAAGCAAAATACAATAGTACAAAGGAAAAAATCAATAAGCATCAAGAATGACAGGTCTACTATGGCACAAATTGTCCTATAGACGGTGGTGAAATTAATTACATTCTTGGTTCTTACACACGAAGAACCACACTTATTAAGAGGCATGCAAAATTATGTGTCAACTTAAGGGCAATAAAAATGTCAGCTAGACAGTCAAAAATGGTTTCTGCATACCTCATCTCGATCATAGTTTTCACCACTGTGAGGATCAAAAAGAACATCTCCAGTAGCAAGCTCAAAACAAATACATGCAAAAGACCATAAGTCTGCTGATGTTGAGTATTTTGATCCAAGGATAACCTCAGGACATCTATACTGCCTGGTTTGAATATCATTTGTAAATTGTTTATATGTCCAACAAGCATTGCCAAAATCAACCAACTTACACCTAAGATCAACTTCTGCCAATAGCTTTTTCCTTGTAGCACGGCTCCCCCTTCTATGGCGCTCCTTTCCTTGGTCACCATTGTTAATTCCATCTCTCGTTGCATCATCTTTAACCTCAGAACTATTTGCCTGTTCATCACCACAAACTTCATTTGATTTTGTATCAGCATTAGTGTCTTCCGTGCCACCGGTCTTGGAATCTATCTCATTCTCCTCAGAAGCCTCCCTTCCTACACAACCTTGAGCCGCCTTCTTAGCCCTTTTCCGAATCTTCTTTTTCTGATTCCTGGTCAAATCTCCATTCAAACTCCTAATTTCTTTTGAAGCAACAGATTCGGAGACAACCTTATCCTTCCTAGTTGGAAGGACTAGAGAAGCACCAGATTTGGTAGGATCTCTCGATGGATCAACCATTGACAATAGCAACACGTTCTCTGGCTTCAAATCAGTATGAATGATTGAAAGTTCACGGTGCAAATAATCAAGACCCACTAAGATGTGACGAGAAATCTCCTTAACCATGTGAAGAGGAATTCCTCTATAATCACTATACTTAATAAGGGTCAAAAGGTTATCGCCCAAGTACTCAAAAACCATACACATATGCTGCCCATTAGGTCCTGAATGCTTAAAATGATCTAAGAGCTTCACAACACACTTTTTATCATCTGGATCTCCCTCAGCTATCTGTTTGAGAATCTTTATCTCATCCATCGCTGCCTCTGTGTAGTGTTGAGCACTCTTTTGAATCTTCAAAGCTACATACCGCTACAAACAATAAATTTTTATGCAGTTAACAAGTTGAACCATAAATTTTAAATGGAAATGGCTGACTCAGTTCTAGGTAAGAAAAGATATAATTTAACAAACAAAGCATCTTAAAATCCAAAACACACACATACAATAGGGAGGAAAATATAAGCGCATTGACAAAATTCATTACAATAATCAAGAATGCTGCAACAAGAAAGCAATCTGCAGTCTAGAGAAAATTATCTCTGATTGGCAAATGAAGGGCATCCGAATCTCAGTTGCTAGGAGGCAAATCAGGGACCCTCCACAACATTAGCAGCAGAAATAAGACCCTTCAATTAACCAAAAGCAATGCACATTTCAGCCCCCCTTGCAATGACTCCTTTCATTGCACTTAATACACCCAAGTAGAATATCTATGACAAAATGAAATTTATCCCTTTTTTTTTTTTTTTGTAACAAAGAAACAATGAACCAAGCACCAACATCTGATACATGTATACACTCTTTATTAATGATTAACCATTGGTGAAAATCAAAAAAAAAAAAAAAAAAAAGTTTTGTCTTACTCGGAAAGTTCAACCAACTCAAATAATTCTTTCCAGTAAAAACGAAACTTCTACAAAAAGCCTGAAAAAAATTCAAGACCATAAAAGGAAGAGGAAAATACCGATCTTTGAGTATCCCAAGCGAGCCAAACGGTGGAGAAATGACCCCAACCAAGCTTGGTTTGAACCACATAACAGCCGTTCTTAAAAGTGTCACCAATACGCACCGCATGGTACCCTCCTCTTCTGTAATCCTCAGTCCCTTCATCTTCTGACGAGTAATCACTCACTTCACTTCGATCTCCATTTTTATCCTCAGCCATTTCTCCTGAAAAAAAAGGGTCAAATTGGGTATTTAAATTTTACAAACTTTTATTGATTCAAATGAGTTTTTCAGGCTTTATCTGTAAAACCCAGATTCTGTAAAACCAAAAGATTTGAAAACCCTCTATCAAGAAAAGGAAAAGTCCCCCGAAAAGGTGAAGGAAAGAAAAGGTAACTTTGATGAGAGAAATGAGTTTTACAATTAGATAGAGAGAGAGAGAGAAGAGAGAGAGAGATTTGGTAGGTGGCTGAGGTGGGAGAAGATTAGGGTTTTGTTTGGCGGTTGGGGATTGCCCGGAAATTAAAAGGAATTCTTCTATAATTTTCTTATTACTAATTTGGGGAGAGTGACGGGCCCTTTTAGCTTTCGGATGGGGGTGCAGGAGGAGTGTCTGGAGTTTGGTTTCAGCTTCACGCGCTTAAGCTCGCGTAGGTCTTTAGATATCATTTAAGTGAGACTGAGGTAATAAGGTCCTACAAATTAATTGTAAATGATATCGCTTGCGGTCCCACACTCGCCTCCTTTGTTGCCATGCCAATGGATGATGTCCTATGGCCAATGAATTATGAACGGGGTTTTCTTTCTTTTTGGTTTATTGGTGGATGTGATTCTTGACGGATGAAGTCCGTGGCTCACACGTGCCGCCGATTGCATTATGGATTTGAAAGCTTTCGGAGCGTTAAAAGTTCTCTAGATTTTGCTATGGTTATTTTTGGTCGTCGACTTTTATGTTGAAATTAATGCGACACATAACTTAAAATAATTAAACTAAACATAATCTATTATTTGATTTATCTTCATAAACTTTATCTAAATACCAATTTTAAAATATAATTATGTGTTTAAAAATATTAACGCAGTAAAATACTTAAATAAAAATATAAATATACAATTTATTAAAGTAATAAAGTGTGCATAATTAAAATTAAAATGTATAAAAATATTAAAATAAAATATTAATTGGGTGGTAAACTAAAGCCTTTACAAATGTAATTAGTTTGGGTTCGAATTTACCCATATACATGTTTTTATTGGTTTTTTAAGTAAAAAAAGACTAAATAATAGTAAGTTTAATTGTGAATGACATATTTGTAATTTAACAACTAAGTGACTCGGTTAAGGGTGACATCAATTCATTAAAACACTTAAATAATAGTAAGTATAGATATGTACAATTGATAGAAGTAATAAAATCTGTATAATTACAATTAAAACGTATAAATGTAATTAGTTCGGGTTCAAATACTACCGTGTGCATTTTTTTATTGGGTTTTTAGTGAAAAAGTCTTAAGTGCCCTCGAATAATATAACTTAATTCAATTGTGGAATGACATTTTCGTAATTTAACAATTGGGTTATTGACTTGGTTGAGAGTGACACAAAATTAATATTATAGATAGATATATACAATTGATGAAAGCAATTAAATATGCATAATTAAAATTAAAATGGAGCTTTAGTTGAGTGGTAAATTAAAAGTATTACTAATGCAATTAGTTCGGGTTTAAATCCCATCATATACACATTTTTATTGGTTTTTTTAATGAAAAAAACAAAAGTACCAGCAGATAATATAACTTGTAGGGGTTTAAACTGTACATATGAAACTTTGATTTTGATTCAATCATATACATTAAAGAAATAAATATGTTAATTTATTTTTTGTTGAATAAATATAATTATTTTTGTATGCAATATATAAAACATAAAATGATGCTACTTTAATAATTATGTTAATGATTTATGATAATTAGATTAAATTAAAAATTTATGTATAAAATTACATAAAATCAAAATTAATGTATAGCTTTAAGATTTATGCAACAAGTTAAGTGCTGTTTAAGATGGGCCTGGGCAAGGGGAAGTGCAATTGGATCAACCACTGGATGTTTTTTTTGCAAACATAGTCTATTTGCAATTGGAAGCCCCACGGCTATTGCTTGGTTGATGCTTCTATCAATTATCGTTTGGGCCAGTGGGTACAATGAAGTGTTCAAGTGAATTTTTGTAGCACATTGGAAGCTGCACTCCTGTTATCCTTTTCTTTTATTTTCAATATGACTTCACGTAGGGTGTTGAATCGGTTAACCGACCCGAAATAATATTAACCGAATTAACCGATCTTTTAAAATTTTTAACCTTTAACTGAACTGAAAATTTTTTAAAAAAATTAACCGAACCGAAATTTTTGCGATTAACCGAATTAACCGAAAATTATATGTTTTTTTATTTTTGGTTAAAAATTAACCGAATTAACTGAATTACCCGAATTACTCGAAATAAATCACTACATAATTAAAAAGATTACATAATTTTAGTTTTAGAATTTTATTTTTATTTATTAAATTATTTGTAATTTTTATGATTGGGTTGGATTGGGTAATTGGATTGGGTTGGATATTTGAGTTTGGATTGAGTTTAAGTGAATAGTAGACTTATTTATATATTATAATTTTATTTATTAATTTTTTCAGTTTTACCCGAATTTTACACACCCTAACTTCACGGTTTTCATTAACCAAAACTGGGCTTAAAAAAAAAAAAAGTAAAAGCTCCGATTTTCCATCTTATCAAGGAGTTAGAATTTTACTATTCAACCCTAATATTGCATTTGAAAGTTTATTAATTATTAAAATAAGTCTGTAAATGTTATTTTAATATTTGAATAAACACTCGATCTAAAATAAGTTAAGATATTAAAGCTCAGTTGATTCCAAGAAATTAACAAAGGTGATTTCTATTTTGGTTTATTTAGAAAATAGAAAACATTAAACAAAAAATAGATTAGACTGAAATTTTTAAAAATATTAAAAAAATAAAGTATATTAAAATTAAAAAATAGTAAAAAAATAATTTTCATTGTTTTCGTAAATGCTTTGTAAAACTAAAAACTATGAATTTTTAAATGAATTGGCTCTTATTCAAATTCATATAAATATAACAAAATACATTCTTTTTTAATAGATTTTCAAATATTTTCATATTTCTGTTAAAAAAGTAGGTACTAATGTTTTTATTATTGAAAATAATTTTTTATTTCTATTTATTAAATGTGTTTTTCAAATTTAAAAACAATAAAAAAATAGGAGGATAATGTCGAGAATTACCCATAGCACCTCCCAACTCATAAATAAGAGGATAATATGTTTCGGCACACTTGAATCCACGTCTTCCTACATTAGCAACAATAACCATATCAATTAGCAACAATAACCATATCAATTAAATTAATACTTAATATGCAAATAAAAATTATTTTTTAAATGAAAATAGAAAAATATTTTTCAAAAACCATAGTCTAAAATGTATCGTTTATTATTTTTTAATATATTAAGCACCTTCAGTAATTTTTTAATCGTGTTTGTATATTTGAAAATATCTATTGTTGCCATTATGTTAAATAACAATGGTTGGTTTAAAATGAAAACTTATTTAAATGCAAAATAATAAAATTAAAGTATTTAATTTAAAATATAAAAATAAATTGAGAGCCTAATGCAAACGGCCAAAATTCCCATCTGGTTATGTGTTTTTTCTTCCATTATTATTTTATTTCTTAATATATTTATCGAAGCGAGTATAATAATTAATTCTTCACATTTTATAGACGGATAAATGTTGATCACGAGTTTTAAAATTGCTCTAAAATCAAAATAAAAATCAAACCATCGGCTACTAATTAAAAAAACAAATCTTATCATTTCACTATTATTTAATAATGCAAATTATCAACAAAACTCAACTATAGCTAATTGATTTAAAAAATAAAAAACCTCAACTACCAAGTTCTTACTTAACACACATGTGTAATTATCTTTTGGACCAAAATTTGACGTGTCTAGGTTTACTCTCTTTTAGATAAATTTATGATTTCGTGATAACGATAAACACTGCATTATGTTAAAATATGCATATTTGTCCGCCGGAAGCAAAATCTGTTTACTTATCAATATTGAAGGCTTCTCAATTTATATGGATATGATAATATTTCCTTTTTCTTTTGAAACTTTTTTATATTTGTTTGCTTCATAATATATATGAAGCTATCATTTTACCTCTCTAGAATAATTTTTAAAATATTCTTCTAACTTTTTTATACACATAATTATTAAAAAATATTTTACCATTTTATTGTTATATGTAACATATTTATAGTATAATAAAATTGCGTATTTTATATTTGTTTAAAAGGAATTAAATCAAAGCTAAATAAAAATAGATATATTTAACATTTATAAATATTATAACGTTTTTAAAATTATATATCCAGAAAAAGACATATAATATCCGTTAAAAATTTATTTATAACTGGATGAATATAAAATCTATTTGGATCCCATAATCATGAATGATTATATTATATATTAGATTATGATACATGTATAGTATTTGATAGAATAAAATTATAAAAAAGTAAATGGGAGGTTTGTTGAAATAGTAAAATTAAAGGGAGGAAATTTTTGAAATTTTAGTTTCAAAATTATACTTATTATCTTATAAAAATATTAAGCATATTTGAGAGTTACAAGTGAATTAAAATTTTAAATAATAAGTAAATAGATAAAGATAATCATGACAAACTTCTACCTTCTTTATGGATATGTCAATTTATGCCACAACATCAAAAACCATTCTACCATTTTCTTTGAAACAGTAGAAACTGTGTTGGATCAATGATGATTTTTTGAGACAAGTGCTTTTGTTTTCCAATTAGCTTTTCCCTCACACATTATGAGGGAAGAGTCTGTAAAAAATTATATTTATTTTAAAATCAATCGCAGTTTTCTATGATAAATTGATGATAGTTTTTATAAAGTAATGGTTTTTTTTAGAGATATTTAAAGAGTTTATTTATAAGGAAAATATTGTAACATTACAACGAAGTTTTGAAGGTTACTTATTGAATAAACCAAAAAAAAATATTTTAATGTATTAATTATTAAATTTTATTTATAATAGAAAAATAAAATGGAAATATTAATTAAAAACTAGACGAATTATAATAAATCAGGGTTTTTTTTAGCTAATCATCGGTCCTTTTGAATCTATATTCATGTAATGAGTCAAGAGAGAGCTTATAAGAAGATGAAGAACGTTCCAAAAGATGAAAAGACAAATGGCCACGCCTGCAAATGCACCACTGAAGTGCCTTTCTGTAGCCCAAATGACCAGCAATCACTATCTCTAATGGAGGGCCATCCATCCCTCATCGAATGTTCCATTTTCCCAATATATCTTCAATCATCTTTCATATGTATATTTTTTTGTTTTTATATCCATTCTTTAACTCACCCATTTCTTGCTCAAAAGCTATATCAGATGCTTTGCTTTTGGCTTTGCTCACGCTTTCTGCAGTTTCTTTTCTTTTCCTCCGTGAAAGATATGACCACCATCACCCTTAACCTGCAAAAAAGGAATCAATTGAGTGGAAGGTATTATAGTTGACTGCTGGGAACTCCACTTTCTGGGTTATTGGATGCATTGGGTTAAGTGCCCTCATTGGCCTACCTACATTTATAATTTACTTGTAGTGGTCTTTTAGTAGGGTCGCATACCACCTAAAAAGATACTAGGTTCTATCAGCAATTTTCTGTCTTTCTTATCCTTTTGTCTTCATATTTAATTAATTGTTAAAGCTTAATTATATATATCTCTGCTCGTCAAAGTGCTGACAATCCTTCCAAATGCCCCTCACAAAACACAATCAATCTAAGTACATGTATAAGATTTCTGATCTGCCATTATTGTTTGGTGGAATCCTTGTAATGGGATCTGATCATTTCATAATTAGTATTATCTCATTCATGGACTATGCTAAAATGCCAGTAGTCTGAGCATCATCACCTATCCTTACAGTACAGCATTTTCACTATTCAACATTGCAACTCTGATACGGCCACATAATTTATTCTCTTTTGGTTAATTTGGAGCAGCTCATATTCATGATGAGACTCTGGTTCTATCTCTGAACATGATCAGATCAGTATAATATTTTGAAATCCAGCTTTTGATTATCCCAACTTCGGTTTTCCGTTGCTTGATCAACCATACTGGATCACCTTTCTTTTCTGGTAATATATCCAAGCAATGAGATCCTACAAAAAAAAAAAAAGGGTTCAACAGTTCATGTTAGTGCATATTTTGATATGACAGAAACTAATTAAGAAATATAGTCCTTGTATTGTTAGAGATGGTATATGAAGCACCATTTACTGTATATACCGCAACAACACTATCTGATATGTTCTCCAATACCCTGAATATGGGAATATTAGTCATTCAACTTGTATATGATGAAATAACTGAATCTGATTATATAAACGAATTAATATGTAACTTTGCTTCGATACCCGCCGCTGCTGTAAGGATCTCTGAGGCCATTAGAGAAAATGATGTTGCTGGCAAATCTATGGAGAATCAACTTTAAATCCTGTCAAATGAGGATGATAAGAGACTTTAAGGCTCAGTATTAAGGATAGGTTTAAGAATGATTGAGAAGAGGAGATAAAAGAAAACAAACATGGCCTCCATAGTAAGTTGTCACCCAATGTGGCCGAGGTCGGACACCAAATAAGCTCTTGCACTTCCTTATGAACTTGTTTAGATTGAATGGCGATGGTGGGAACATTGAATCATTGTTTTCATGGCCTATAGGCATCACCATCTCACTACATGTCTGTAAAGATCAAATCCCCATGTAAAATATTCTCATTGGGAATCGCATGCAATCATGAAGAAAGGAAGCTTAGTGGGATTAACATCCAATGAAATTTCATACCAGGAATCTAGCCCTACTTATACTATTCTTATTTTATAATTATTTTTTTTGATTTCTCAATGTATCCATCAAAACGAACCCAATAATTAATACTCCCAATAATTAATACTCCGCGTAATCTTTATACAACTACTCTTAAAGATATTTAGTAGTTTTAGATTTCAATCTCAGCATATGCAACCCTCGTATAAAACAGCAGTTATTTTAGAAGTTTTGATTGATAAATGGAGATCGTAGCATCATCTAGCTATAGTCACCTCTCACCTGCCATCTCCAACCGATATATGTTTCATCATTTGGACGGTTGAATTCGTTCATGTCATAGCATGAGTTATTTCCCATATAAGCAACAACACCAGCGAATATTCGGCCGAGTATATCGGTCCCTTTAGGAGCTCCATCGATGCCACGACAGATGATATTAAGGGGATAACTTGGGGGATGATCATATTGAGCTACTTCAGAATATATTGAATCTAAAAAGTCCTTAAGATCGAAGCTTCTCTTCAATTTTCTGAGTAATTGAATAAAAGAGAGAAGCATATAGATTGATTGTTAGTGGCTTAAAAACATTAAACATGGCTTTTTGTGATGTATAGTTTACTTACTCGCAAGTTTTGAACTTCATGCTGAGAGTTGAAAGACCATTAGACTTTGAAGCAACTTTATCAATTTCATCCCATGATTTTCGGATAGTTTCATAGCAACTTTCACTAGTTTCCTGTCCATTATAGAACAAGTTGTAATTATCATGTTTAGAAAAGGGAATAATTAGTCAAAAAGAGAAAAAAATCGAATCAAATCAGCCAATTGGAATTTTGAAGCTTTTTTTTTTTTTTACTTTGAAATCCTTCGTCACAATTGCGTAGTAACCAACATGTGGTGCAAGTTCATCAAAATAAAGAATTGGAGCTGAGGATGCAAGAGCTCCAAGAGCAACATGTGGATATTTCAGCCGAAACCATGCAGCAAGCACTGCAAAACATGATACATATATATGCGAGTATTTTCATATGAAAAATATACATATGTGGTCATTGAGCAATGGAATCGAGATTTATGTTAACTTACTTCCCCCGTACGATCCTCCAATGACAATCACCGGAGAATTCTTTGCGAAGAATGTTTTCTTTATATGAAGAATAATGGCGGCATAATCTGCAATAGCTTGAGCTGAGGTGAAATAACCCCTAATACTGGCGTTTCTCAAAGCGGCTTCCCTTGATAATCCACATGGTATGGATTTCCCATAGAACCGATGCTGCAAAGATTGTAACGTGATGTGTTTCTGAGTAAATTAAAACCTCCTAAACAGAAGATGGAGAAAGACTTAAAAATCATAATCTTACCTCTATATATACTAGTAAAGCCTTGAAACGAGGGGCATTATCCGTGAGAAAACCAATTCCAGATAGATCATAATCCAATGATTCTTCCGCACCAAAATACACCAAGATTGGTGAACTAGTGTTCGCACCACCCCAGTACTTGGAATTAATTACATATCTTTGTTGAAAGCAGGTGAAACTTTCGGGTTTGTAGTTGAAGTGATCAAGTGTCTGGCTGTAAAAGAAGGTCTTGAAATCCTCGGGAAGTGATGAAATCGATTCGATATCGAGTTCATTTCGGATTTTTCTTCGAAGTGCTCCGAGCCTTGGTAAGCTGAATTGCGTTCCAGAGACGTAGGACAAGGAAATTAAGGAAAACAAAAGCAGTTGATGATGGAATGAGTGTCTCACCGAGTCCATGGACTTTGTTTATCAGCAATAATTGAAGGCTTGGAGGGTTTTTTCTTGAGCTAGTCTAGTTCAAGAGGAGCATTCTATTTATACTATGTAAGAGATTGGTTACTGTTAATTAAATTAATCATAATAATGTAAAGACATTTGCTTGAGTGTGGATACTATGTGAAAGGACATTTGGCACTTTTTATCATTTGTGAATCACACGGATGAAAGGGAAGCAAAGAAAAGAGAAAGGAAGCATTTGATCATTTTAAAATAGTAACACATGAGACACCATTGACTCTTTTTTAGAATTTGAATTTTAAAAATTAAGGGATGGTGTAATATTTGTTCAGCTAATCGAGAAGTGTATGTAATGGAAAGTGGGACATTGTAAGAGCTGAAACACCCATCGGAATTGATTGTGTTGTTTCTGTCTTTCTTAAGCATTTGCATTTTCTTTTTCCCACACCTCCAAGCATTAATGATGGTGGATGCAGTTTATGCGGAGATATGTTTATGCTAAACCACGACTTAAAAGAAATACCACATGGATTAGCTGATTTTCTCTTTATAATTAACTAATCAAAATCCGAAACCCCACCTTGAAATCCATAAGAAAAACACATGCACTCTTTTATCTGATCATATAAGGATTATGTAAAGTGGAAACATACATGCGCATATATAATCATATTATATGTACCTATATTCTGGTTTATAGTTTCTTATTTTCTCTGACGTTTCATCTATTTATAGTGCAATTTAATTTATGCATTATAGAATTGAGTAATTTCATATTTGTAAACAAACTTAATATATAGTAGTGTTAATAAGAGTGAAGTTGGAATAACAAAGAATCAGAATAAAATATTTTATTTCTTTTAAGTATAAAAAATATCAAAATTTTAAAAATAAATCAGAGGAGAAGAGAAGAGGGTCGATATCCAGCCTATCCCCTCCCTGCACCACTGGTGTTAATATAAAATCATTCAAATGCTAACATGGACTTCTGAAATCTAACCATGCATATATATAACTTTAGATATCATTCGCATATGAGTTACACCACCATAAAACATTTATAAAGACACTCTTGGCCCTGAAATGAATTATCTTTCTTTTTCTTTTCTTTTTTGTCCTGCAAATTTCATCCCTGAAAAGGCCATCTTTTATCATCATTTTCTACTTCTAATTTCTAAAACGAGCTGACCTTGAAAGAAAAACAAAATAATAATAATGGGTAGCTAGTTATTTCAGTTTTGACTTAAGAATCCATCTTTCATTTGTGATTTGAGTGGACCTAAATGGGGAGCCTGTATGTCTCACGTGAATAATGCTGATAAGAACAGTAAAAATGGTCATGATTTTGAAGCAAAAGCACAAAATGGGAAATGGTCCAAATCAAGAGGCAATTAAATCTATGCAAACAGATGAGGCCTACCCACTTTTCCCATTTCTAACTGTTATGGAACTGGTGCCACCAAGGTCTTTGTCTTTCCACTTTCACCATGAATAAGCGCACATACACGCCTTAAACTGCCTAATGATGCAGGCCAGGTTGATAATCTTTGTCACAGCTACCTATTCAGATTTGACATTGCCAACAAAATTAGTGAATTCTCGCGTAGAGGCCAATTTCGCCCGGACCCATATTACAAATAAATAAAACAAAAATTAAACCAAAAAATAAAGTTCAAGTCAGAAAGCAGTCTATTTACAATATGACCCAATGGTCAAAATAAATAAAAAATCCTAATGGCCCAAAAAAACTAAACATCTTTAGTAAAAAAAAAAAAAAAAACAAAAACCTAGCCTCCTTGGTGCACCGCACCCCCTCCTCGTGCCTACACAGCACTCACACCACCCGAGGCCTGACGTGCATCAGTCGCCTTGCACCAAAACGACAAAGAGCGCCTCTACTTTCCCCTCCGTTGACCTCCACGCCATCTGCAAAAAAGAAAGGAAAATGATAGAAACCACATGCAAGAAACAGTGAAAGGAAACAGTAGAAAAATAATATGTAAATTCGGTTATAAAAGCCTAAAAACCGATTGTAAAAGGGGTTTTTTTTAAAAAAAAAACGGAGAAAAAATACAAAAAAGAAATAAAAAAGAATTCGGCTTGAAACAAAGAAAAAAGAAGGTGATTTATTTTTTTTTAGATTCGAAAGCAAATAAAAAAAACACAAAACTGTTTACCTGTCTTCCCTTTCGCGCCGTCGTCGAGGGGCTTTCCCAATCCCGAAAGCCGTCGAACCCATTTGGGTTTCGTCTGGGCTTCGGTGCAAAAGGACACGAAGGGCGCGCGACGAGAGAAAGGAAAACCAATTTTTTATCCCTTTTTTATTTTTAAAGGCATTTGTCTTTGAATTTGGGTTTCGGGGAGTCAAAAAGGCTAAAAAAGGGTTTTTTTACGTTTTCTGACCACCAGGCACGGTGGAGCCCGTCGCCGGTGACCGGTGACTGTCAGCGGAGCACGGTGGCTCTGTAATGATCCAAAATTCACAGACACCGAAAAAGTGAGTTATAGGGCCTCCGTTTTAGTAAACCGTGTCCGTAAATAATTATTAGGAGTAATTATGAGTCTAGTAATGTGTCTAATTAAGTTTTAATTGGATGAATTTAGTTTAATTAAGAGAAATTAGGAAAAGGACTAAATAGAATAAGATGTAAAAGTTGAATTATAGATTAAAAGAAAATATTAAGGGCCAAAATGACAATTAAACTAATTCACAAATATGAGGCGGCATAAGTTGATTGAATTGAAGATATTACATGATATTTAAATAATAATTATTAAGGTTTAATATTAAATATTAAATTATAATAATTATTATTATATTATGAAATAAGTTAAATAAAGACAAATGTATGGTAATGATTTAATACAAGTGCATTAATTAAAATACATACAATTGTAATACATGTATTATTCAAGTATAAGATATTTATTATTTATTTTATTAAGTAAAAGATAATTATTAGATAATTAATTGAATTATAAGATTTTTACAAGTGTATGGTATAAATGATACTGTACATTTATGAATAAAATATATATGTACATTTGTAATATTATTATTTGTTGTTTAATAGATATTTATTAAATAAATAAGACAATTGACAAATATATGGTACAAAATTTATACTAAGTGTAATAATATAAATATGTACAAATGTAATTAAATAATTGATTTACTTAAAATTTAAGCATAACATATTTATATTTATATTATATTAATTATTAAGTAATTAAAACAATAAAGTAAATAAATTAAAGTAAATAAAAGAAACTAATAAAAGAAAGAAAAGAAGTAAAAGAAACAAAAAGAACAGCAGAAGCCATTCCAACAGGGGAAGAAAGAATAGGAAAGAAAAATAAAGGGGAAAACTAGGAATTTGAAGCTCGAAGTTTAATTGGCAAGTTAAATTAAGTCATTTTCTCTTAAATTTGATGTTTTAGAAGTTTTAAAACAAGGTTTTGATGGAATTAAGTTGATATTTTGTAAGTTCATAGGTTTTCAAGTATAGTTTATGTTGAACAAAAAGATGAATTAGGGATTTAAATGAATGAAATTCAAGTTAGAATACATAAAGGGATTAAATTGTAAAGTAAGGTATAAGTTTTATGTTGTAGGGACTAATTTGAGGAAAATTTGAAATTAGTGAAATATGCTGGAAATTTAGTAGTTAAATTTGAGTTTGGATGAAATTTGAATAGAAATAGAGTGTGAATTAAATTAGAAAAGTAGATAAAACTAGTTAGGATTAAATTAGAATTATGGTATAAATTGAATAGAAATTCAATTATTATTATATTAATGCTGTAATTAATACTGTAAATTATTATTATTTTCGTAGCTAACAAATAACTCGAGGCATTGGCACACAAAAGAAAGGAGAAGATTATCGAGGAATAATCGAGCAAATTCGGGTTTGTATTACTATAATTCAAGTTATTTATTATTAAATACTAGTTTTAAATTTATTTATTTTATGGTAAGTAAATATTGAGGTAAGTAACTTTATTGAATTAAATTTAGAAAATTGAATTGAATGAGAAATATGTGTTAGTATTGAATTGTATTTTGATTAGTGAATGGAAAAGTGAATTTAATATTGAAAGTGAATTTTGGAATGAAAGTGAATTTGAATTGATAATTGGAAACCCTATTAACTAGTTGGGCTGAGTCGGATATAGTTGGCATGCCATAGGATTGGAAGAGTTCAAGGCTTCTTTGACCTCGAGTCGATGAGACACTGGGTGTCATTATATTAACTCGGATAGTTTCGATGAGGTATTGGGTACCAACATTCTTCGGCTTGGCCGATGAGACACTGGGTATCAACTTTGCTTCGAAACTATCCGATGAGGCACTGGGTGCCAATTTGGTGTGTATGATTGGAACCGTGTATCCGCCAAAGTTCGAGTTTGTTAATAGGGGTAATTAAATGAAAAATTAAATCGAACGAAATGAATCAGTTGAGCCATTGGAAAGAAATGTGATTGTGGAATACGATTTGAAAATGTGAATTGAATATGAAAATGTGAAGGGAAAGCATGAACTAAATGTTCACGAGATAAATAATGGCTCAATGTGAAAGTATACGATGTTAACTAATGAAAAGTTAAATTGAATTGTAAATATTGAGAAATGAAAAGTTATGTATATGAATTAGTTTGGTAAATAGTTATATGATTTAATTTACTTGGTTATTGTATTATAAATTGAATTATGGTAATACCACTGAGTATGAAATACTCAGCGTACGGTTGTTCCGTGCGTAGGTTAATAGGAGTCTAGTGTCCCGGTCCAGCATCCGAACGATCCCGACTCCAGCATAAAGATTTTGGTGATGTTTTCTTCCTTTAAGTGAAAGTGGCATGTACATAGAGATTATAATGGTTATTTTGGTATGTTATATAATTTTGTTGTAAAGAAAGGTATTTGGTGTTTTGATGATTAAATTAGTGAAATGGTAGAAATTGTTTATGGCATTGGTATTGAATTAAAATGGTTTGAATAGTTTTATGAGCTAATTAGAAATGATAATAGGGTTTTCATTAATTAAGTTATTAAATCAATATGTCAAGTATGATTTAAGTATGTTTGAGTATATAAATGCATTGGTTGAATTATTGGAATTGGTTTGGTTGCGATTGGAAATTTGCAGGAAATGTTAAATATTTATAAAGGGGTTGTACTGAATTTAAAAAAAATGAATGAAGTCAATTAGCAAAAATTTATATAAATTTATGATATGATTGTTATTTATTTAAAAATTATTTGTAAACTGTCCGATACGTCTGGTAATGCTTCGTAACCCTATTCCGACTACGGTTTAGGATAAGAGGTGTTACAGGCTCCTTATGCCAGACATGGGGTGTGTTTGAGAGAAAAAAGAAATGGCTCTAAAGTTTTTTGTTTTTTTTTTTAAATTTCAAGCAGAATGAGATTTTTTTTAAAAAAAATTGATTTATATAGAGGTAGTTAAATGACGTCGTTTTGGCTGGTGCTCAAAAGCCCCAAAACGGCCTTGTTTCAAAGTTCGAACCGACCCGACTTGATCCATCCCCTAGGATCCGCGTGTTTTCGCCTGGGGGGATATTTATTTAGGGTTCTGGGATTTTAGGGTTTATGGTTTATGGTTTTTAAGGTTCAATGTTTATGGTTTTAGGGTTTGGGGTTTGGGATTTATGGTTTATGGTTTAGAGATTTAGTACTTAGGGTTTGGGCTTTAGGGTTTATGATTTTAGAGTTTAGGGTTTAGGTTTTAGGGTGTAGGATCTGCGTGTTTTCGCTTTTTAAAGGCTTTTCAATCTGATCCTATTTTCATTTTTTTATTTTTTAAATTTATCCACTTAATTTTATTGTTTTTTATTTTGGTCCCCTGGTCAATTGATCCCTTGGAACGGTGCTTTTAGGGGGATCTGGGAATAATTTCTCATTTGATCCCTACTTTTTTTCACGAGTTCGATTTTAGTCCCTTATTCTGCTTTTTTTTATTTACAAATTATCCCTTTAAATTTCATTTTAATTTCTATTTAGTCCTTATTTATTTATTCATTTATTACAATTTAGATTCTCAATTTTTTAATTCCGATGTAATTTTTTTATTTATTTAAGTTCAACCTTTCACAAAATTTTACATTTTATTATTATGTACTTATTCATTTATTTAATTTCAACCTTTCATGAATTTTTTTATTTGTTTATTTATTTACTTATTTAATTTCAACCTTTCATAAATTTTTTATTTTATTAGTATTTACTTATTTATTATTGCAATCTCAACCTTTCATGAAATTTTTTATTTTATTATTATTTACTCATTTATTTATTTATTATCGTAATTTTAGCTTTTCATGAATCTTTTTATTTTTACTTACTTACTTATTGTTGCTCTACCTTTTATTTTAAAAATTTATATTTTTCATACTTGTACATTTTTGACATTTTCATGTCATTTAATCATACATCTTCCATTTTTTATTTTTATTTTAAGTTACCTTATCTATTTTTATTATTATTGTGATTACATTATTGTAGTTATAATATCCCTTTATTTATTTATTATTCATCATTCTGATATTTTACCCATATAGCCACTTTGCATTATTTCATTACCACTATGTCATACATTAAGTTTAGACACATTTGCCCGTTTTATATTGTACCCGAATAAACTAAACACATCACTTTAATCGTCATATTATTTTTTTACTCGATGCGTAAAAAGGAGAGTTTTAAAATCAAGACAACATTTTTATTTAGAGATTCGAGAAATCAACCATAACTTATGGGGTTTGATTTTCTCTTTGAAACTAAATAATCGAATCCTTTCAAAACTAAAAACACATGACATTTAAACAATAATTGAATAGGGAGCAATTTTATTTTCGAGAATTCGAGATGTCGTGACCCAATTTACGGGACATGACCTTTTTCCGTTATCTCGAAATAAGAAGGCTTCTTACATAAGTTTTGATTTAACTAAATGATTTAAATAAAAAACATGCAAAGTGAGATAGTGTTTTAAAATCTTTTCAAAGTTCCAATTTATCGACACTAAAGACATCAAGTAATCAATTATGTACCAATTTTGGGTGTAACGAGGGTGCTAATCCTTCCTCGTGCGTAACCGACTCCCAAACCCATTTTCTGGATTTTTTGTAGACTGAAAAACATTGTTTTAATAAACCAAACATTTTATTTAAAACGATCGAATTACGAAGTGACCCGATCACAACTCATAATAGAAAAGATTGATAACGACTCAATTTTTGTTTTTAAATAAAAGTCGACCTTTAAAAAAAATAGTTTCGACACCTCATAGATTGCTTGATCCTTGCATATGGAAGCTTGATGATTACCGGCTAACGAGTCTGAATGATATCTGTTAAGTCTTCAGTTTTAGACTCGTGTAAGGAAAAAAAAAAAAAAGTTCATAAAGTACTTTCAATTTTGAATGGAACAGTTAGTTTAAGATAAGTCCAGGATGATAGTAAAATTCGGTTCAGATTTCACTCCAACGGTAAAAATTCTTTTTTTTTTCTTTTTTTCAAAATGATTACTATCTATTACTAATAATTGTTTATGACTAGAATTGGGAAAGTGCTGCTGAAATTTTGCACTTTGGAATGCTGATTCTCTGTTTGTAATCCAAAATCGCATTGCAAATGGTATCGCTATTTGGAGTGCTGATTCCACACGCTTCGAATAGAGTTGGTTTTGAAGCAACTTAACAACACTACAGATTTATCATGAACATAACTGTTGTTTGGGATGCTGGGACAAAGCCATATGAAATTTTTTTTTTTGCCCGGTGTTCTGACAATAAAAACTGAACGATACTTGCTATATAGGCTAAGCCCTGGTACCAATGCGAGTTCAAGAAATCTTATCACCTTGGATTACGAACGAGCAACTTCCCCGTGAGGGATTGACACCTAATTGTCTGGACAAACACAAACAATTATCGCAGTTAGTTAACCAAGTCGCCCCGTGTATGCCTAAATTTGTTTAAGTTCACTACATATCGTCTTTTTGCCTAAACTTGGCAAGTATATCACCAGCAATGCAAAGACAAAGATAATGGGTGAACTCTGGTATTACCGGCCTGCCCACCCCTACCACTTTTGAGTTGGTGGAAGGCAAGTAGGTTTGATAATAGCTCTCATATTTGTAATTCTGGTATTAATCGAAAAATGTTGCAAATTCTGGTGGAAGGCTTGAGTCTGTCTTTTGTCATCATGAAGCATAGAAGCTTCCTTCTAAGCAGGGAAGTGTTTAAACCCCAAAAACCTATATTGATTGTTGTCAATCCATGCATTAGATATTGACTTTAATAGCATTCAAAGGAAAAATATCTATAGAAAGTCATAATTAAAGTTAGTAATTGGAACAAGCATAAGCGCTTAAATCAACCAACATAAAATTTGCAGATCAAAACTAAACTATTTATATAGAATAACAACAAACTGCCTTGACTGTCAAGTCATCAACCCTAAATATCTTGGCCTCTTTCTGCAATTCTAAGCAAACCCATCAGTTGCTGCACCAGATCACCAGTTTTAAGCTTACTCTTATTTTTTTTATAATCCAAAGTATAAAATATGCAATATGATAATATAATCCATTTTTTTTTATCTTATACTAAGGTGATGTTATTAATATGAAAAATAATTTTTTAGATCAACAAATGTCTTCTCAATTACATTTCGAAGTATTGAATGTTTCAAATTAAAGAGTTTGCGAATTGTCTATGATGCTTGTGTCCGATACCATTCTCTCAAATGTTATTATACTAGTATAAGAAAACATTTTCTATTTACATAATTAGCACCAACCTTATAATACTATTCAGGTTTACAATTTAAATAGTCTATAACTTTAATTATAAAAACTTATATAAACTTAATTTAGACAAAAACTTATAATATCTTATATCTTTTTTTATAATATGTAAATTAAGTCAAAATAATATAATATTTATAATATTAAAATTTATAAAATAAATTGTTCTAAACCTTCATAACACTTATTTTAAATAATATTGAAATTTTCATTACTTTTAATAACAAAAAACTAAAACATTTTTTTATAAATAAGTATATTATTTTTATAATATATAGCATTGACACATAAATAAATTATATCCACACTTTACCTTAAATTTTTATAAATAAATATATTATAAAACTTTTTAAATAATTTTTATAATAAACTTTTTGACCATAACTTTAAAAAAAAAATAAGATTTAAATCAAAATTTTTTTATTATAACTTTATAAAGTACAAAAATATATTTATAATATAAATTTTTTTTCATCATAACTATCCCAAAATTCATACATGTTATGCTTATAATATAGTTTTATAACTTGTATAAAAATAATTTTTTAAAATTAGATTTAAATATAATTATATATATAATTACTCTAATTCTCAATTAAAATGCTTCAATTCGATAGGACTTTCCAATTATAATTCATACATGTCAATACTGTGTAATTACCGTTCCAATCTAATTATTAGATTGCTTTTCAAACCCTAGTTTAATTAAAAGTATTAAAAAATGAAATTTGCAAAAGCATTAAAAAAAAAGGAACAAAAATGCAGCAAGGAAAATGCGACGCTGGCGCTCTAAGTCAAGCCCCTGCAATTACAACTCTTCATCGGCTAGCCCATTGCCTAAACTTCTATTAACGCTCTGCCCGGTCCTTCAAGTACTACTGCTAGAGCTAGACTAGGAGGAGCTCCATCAGTCAATAGAAAGCCCAAAAATCAACGGACAGCGCCGGTATTTTCTTATTTTATTTACCGACAGAATTTCGCAATTTGTCCATAACGAAAACGTATAACAATTCTAATCTAAACTTCAGTCCCTAAAATTTTTTTCACTTCCCAACCGATCCCGGGGTGGGAAATTGGAAAAAGATAAAAAAGAGAAGCAGATCCGTGGAAAGGAAAGAAAAAGGAAAGGCGTTTGAAGACGGGGGATGTATGTTTATGATCTGGAGTTGAAATGAAATGCAGCAGCCGAATCTGTTCCCGTTCGGCAGCGTTTTGGGGAATCCATTTTTGTTGAATGGCGGCGTTGGCGATTTAAGCGACGGTGGATTTGACAGCTCTAGGGTTTTCTTTTTGGTCCCTTTTTTGTTATTCCAAGGAGGTGGAATGGATTTGTCCAAGGTTGGGGAGAAAATCCTCAGCTCCGTGCGGTCCGCGCGATCACTTGGTCTCTTGCCTTCTTCTTCCTCTTCTGATCGGCCCGAGGTAAGTAATGTAGCTCAAGACTTACTTAAATCTTTTAGTCTTTTGATTATCGAGTCTTTGTTGAGTTTTTTCTTTTGCCGGAATTCTTTATTGAGGTTTATTCCACTGCATTTGATTAGTTTTGAGAAATTCGACACTAGTATAAATTAGTGTTACTTTGTTGAAGTTAAGTTTAATTAGATTTGATTTGAACTGAATTTAGTTTTGTCACTGGACTTGCTAGATACGTTGCATCCTGAATGACCAAGACTTTGTTTGGTTGTTACTTTTGCTTCCCTAAAAGATTTTACTGTAAAATAAAAATGGATGAACAATGAACATAGAATGCGACGGAATTCTTAAATAATTGTTCAGGATAATAGTAAAATCATGTTTTTGTGTATAGTTTTTCATTTTTTAATCTTAAAATAAAACATTGTTTGCTTTTTATATCCCGGTCTTTTAGTTTTGGGAGGCAATGTTAAATATCAAAAGTAATTACCAAATGGTCCCCAACAACAACAAAGCAGTAGATGGAACTGGGTATGACTTGTTATGTTTTTTGAGCCAAAAGTTTGCTGGGTTTTGTGGTTTGTATGTTACTTTTGGACTTAGGATGTTATTTGATATTTCTATCAGGACTAGCTGTATTCTTCTCTATAGTTTATTTGTGAATTTTGATCCATATGTTCTTTATTATCTTATACAGGTTCCAGCTCGAGCTGCAGCAGCAGCAGCTGTTGCTCGTGCTCTTTCAGGATTGCCACCTGATCAGAGATATAGTCTTCCATCGAGTTCTGAAGAACTAATGTCAATATATGGAAGCAAACCTCAGAGTCAAATAGTAGAAGACATAGAGGAAAAATTCTATGAGGAGGTGTTTCTTGGATATTTATGCTTAGATGTACTAGAGACATATAAATTATAATTTGAGAACCATTGTCTATAGTGCAATGCAAAATCAGTGAAGTTACATTTACAAATTCAACTTCTTTTAGTCATCTGAATAATTAAGCCGAACACAAAGTTGTGGTTCTGATTGGTATTTTTGTTGTTTTAACCTTTATTGTTGTCAATATTTATTTGTTGCTGTCTTTCTTGTCCACCACTTCCTTTCTTCTATCCATAATGATCATATACTAAAGTACCTGCTGTGAATATATAAGCTTCAAGGACACGAGAAAGAACCGTTTTGTTATAGTCTGCATTCCGTTTCTTTGCCTTTTCTTTTTCTTTTTGAATATGAGATTCTGAAAGCAGAATAAAGAAAGAAAAAGTAAAAGGAGGTGGGGGTGGGTACGGGAAAGGGGAAGGAGCAGTACTACTGTAGTTCATTGGAAGCATACAGGAGTAGTTCCAAAAGGAAAACAGAAAGAATAGTGTTTGCCTTTTCTTTTTTATTCTGCTGAAGCATGTTATTTTTATTACTATTATTATTATTTTTTCTTCAATCTGTTTCTGTATACTTACATTTTCAATCTATGGCAGGAGTTTGATCCGATAAAACATGTCTTGGAGCATATTCCTTCTGAAGAAAATGAACTAGGATATTTTGAGAAACAGGTATTTTTTTGGTTTAGTTTTCTTATTTTAGTTTTTTAAGTAGACTTTTCTAATTCAATTATTTGTCTTCCGGTTGTGCACCTCAATCATTTATGTTGTAGACTATTGGACTTTACCGCTTTATTATTTCCTCTCTTGGTGACTTTGATCCCTCCATTATTGTCTTACTACCATTCGCTATAAATATGTAGATATCCCAACTTTTTGTTTTAATTGTGAGATAATATTTTTATCCTTTCTTCTAGTTTTCTTATTTAATAAGTGCCTGTTACAAGTGACGCATATGATAATGTTTTCTTACTCTGTTCATGAATGGTTAACTGCTTGTGCGTCATAATCCCAATTCCCTGCTGTGACTTGTTTGTTGTCAGTGAACAGTTCTTTGCTCAATATTATCTCTGTGAACACAGTGGTAATGATTAGGGGATATAATAAAGACATCTGATAATAAGAAAAGGTTTTTGGGTTTTATGAATTGCGGCCTTAGGTTGAATAAGCAATTGTGGAGCAAAGATCCTGGGTTGTACATTGTACCAGTGAGCTAAATATGTTCAAGATTCCATGCTTGTCATATATGCGTAGCTGTTTCTTTTGTTCTTATCTTGTCATATATCCGTAAAGTTTACTTGCTTTGTTCCATTGTTTGCCCCACCGGGTTTCTAATGGATTGCAATCAGATAACTTTGTTCTTATCTGGAATTTTCATTATCTATTTTTCCGTTCATCTTGATCTCTTTTTAGGCCACACTTAGATTAGCTCAACTGGATAGAGTAGCAGAACAATTATCCCGCAATGTTATGGAGCATCATGAAGTAATGGGTAAGTTATCTAATGATATTTCTCTGCTATATAACCTCTGTTTATACATCATCTGATTTTATTGTATAGGTTTACAAGTTGTGCTCCTCTATCTATTATTCAAATGAAAAGTGTCTTTTTGCATCTTTGAATGGAGTTTTTGACTATGATATATAGAGCATCAATTATCTGAATTCTTCATCTAATCCCTAGTCATCAAGATTTTATGTATATATTTACTAAAGTTGGTCCCATGACACTAATTATTCATTAAAGATGGAATTATTCGCTTGATCAGTTATAAGTTGATTAATTGGCATGATGTGCTGTAGTGTTGGATTTATTGGTGCCTGCCTCAAAATATATAATATTTATATTATACATTTCTGTGGGGTTATACAGAATGGTTAAGAAAATTTGATTTTCTTCTAGTTTCTTCTTTAATTAAAGTGACAACCTTTTAATTTTAATTATTAAATTGGAGGGGTTGAAGGTGTTTAAGGTTTTACAGTTCTTATTTCAGTTTTTGTTGTTGTGTGTACTATGGTGATGGTTTAAAGAAGTTCAAAATTCATTTTCTCGTTTCTTGAAGTGAGGTTTTGATACTTGCTTTTGGCCAGTGAAGGGTATGAATTTGGTCAGGGAATTGGAGAAAGACTTGAAGATTGCAAATGTCATCTGCAGGGTAAGCATTTGCATTGGTTCATGTATGATATTTTAAAGAACCTCATCTGGAGAATGTCAGCTCATTGTTTCTGCTTTTTCCCAGTTCCTGGTGATTCTGTTCATTACTTTAGATATTGAATGTACAATTGTTATGCTGCTACTGAACCTGCATCTCATTCGAGTTGTGTTGTTTGCAGAATGGCAGAAGGCATCTAACATCATCAATGAACGAGGTTTCTAGGGACCTTGTTGTGAATACTGATTCTAAGAAGAAACAGGCTCTTATGGTAAATCTCTCTTGTACTCACCTTAGCAATACCTATCTTTGACTGTGGCTATAATTTTATATCTTTTGGCTTTCTGGGAGAAAGTTAATGTTTTCATAATCTTCATATTTCTCATTGCAGCACTTGCTTCCAGTACTAGCTGAGCTTCTTCATGCACGGGACATGCAAGTATCCCTTGAGTCTCTGGTCGAGGAAGGTAATTTCTGCAAGGTGAGTTCCAAGTAACATTAGTTACATTACCTATGATCCTTCAGTTTCTTTTTTCTACTTTATCATGATTATATCTCAAAACAGTGCACTTAGTATAAGTTATTGTGCAGGCATTTCAAGTACTATCTGAGTATTTACAACTACTAGATAGCTTCTCAGAGCTTTCAGCAATACAAGAGATGAGCCGTGGGGTTGAGGTGAGCATTAAAGTTCTATCATGTAATTCTTATGTACTTTGTACCAAAAGGTGTTCTCCCTTTCTGCCTGCCTCTCTTAATTTGTGTTGTTAATTATATTAAGAACTTACAAAAGCTATATGTTAAGTTGCAATGCTGCATCTTTTGCTCTGGAATGGAAAATTTCTTCGTTCTTATCACTTTCTTACAGTTGATTTTGGATTAAAATTTGAAGTAAGCTTCCTTTTCACCATTTTAAGTATTAATGCAGGTTTGGTTAGGAAGAACTCTTCAAAAGCTGGACTCGCTCTTGTTAGGAGTTTGTCAGGAGTTTAAAGAAGAAGGCTATTTAACTGTTGGTTATTTATTCTCTGCTCTTTGTTCTTGATACCTGGTGCATGCATCAAGTCTTTGATTTCAACTTTCTACATGATTTATGCATTACTTTTGTCATAGATGATACACTTATAAATTTATTTTCAATAAATCATTTTATTTGTTTCAAAGTATCCAAACATCCTGTGGCTGCCTCATCGAGTTCAATTTGTGGTCGGTTTGTTTTATCAAAATCAATGATATATCGTTGTTTGCACCTTTCATTAAATGACTATATTTTAGTTGTCTGCATAGAATGCTAGGGAGGCAGACCAGGGTATCTGCTGGATTTATGTATAAATTTGAGCATGAGCACTCTCACAGATTTCTTTGTTTGTCTATTGTTATGGCCTAGAAAAGATACTGCTTCTGCCCATTCCCTTTTAGTTTTCAACTGTTTAGTGCTTTCTTGTTTTCTGTTTCAAACAGCTTACTTAGTATGTAGACTACTACAATTTCTTTGTTCTGTTTGTATGTGCATTAAAAACTGGTTTGCTATATGGTCTTTGATGGAATTAAGATATGTTTTTTGGCCATTTGGTTAAGGTTATTTAGTTTTGCTTGAGAACTGCATTATTTTGGTCTACAATAAATATCATACAGTTCTCGTTATTTTTGGTGTGCTAGTCATTTTCTGTCCATGCCATATGTGGCCTATCCTGCAATTAGAAGATTCTTCTCATTCTATGGTCTGCATTCTAGGCTTTGTCAAGTTCAATCACATTTGTCTCATTCTTTAGAGGGAAAAACTGCAAGTTAGAGATTTACGACTATCATTTTTATATTTTTGGAAAATTGAGGTTAATATATTTGCAATGTTTCAGGTGGTTGATGCTTATGCTTTAATAGGAGATGTCTCTGGTCTTGCTGAGAAGATACAAAGTTTTTTCATGCAAGAAGTTATCTCAGAAACCCACTCTGTCTTGAAGAGTATTATTCTCTATGAGGTAATATTGATGTTGTGGGAATACGATAGTTCAGAGGTACATATGGCACCTCAGAGTTTTAATTTACAACTTTAATATACTCTTTACCCACTCAAAGAAAGTATTTTAATGTACGTGCTGTTAACTGTCAAATTCTAGATTTCAGGCCTTTTGTCCATACAATTTATCAGTGTACTTATGTTGATGCACTAGATAGGAAATGAGGTTGAGATCACAGGGTGCTTATTCTAGTTAATTATATTAATGTGAATTCAAATTTAGTTGAATTGGATGAAAAGTTTTGGACTGTGGCTAATAAAAGAGTACACAGGTATATTAGGAGTCCATCAAAGGGAGAAGGGAACTTAAATACACATAGTTAACCAGTATGGACAGGAAACTGTAGAAGAATGAGAACAAACCACTCTTTAGTTCAGTTTGTTTCATTGTGAATTTATCCTAGGTCCTTTGTATTTCCTTTTTACCTTTTCTTGCTGCTCATGATGCTTATATTTTCTACCTCATATGATAGGATAACTTATTAGGTGATTGATAACTTTTGCAGGACCAAGATGTACATATGCAAAATAGCAGGTATGCATTCTAAACTTAAGTGGTCTTTCTATCAATTGATGTGCTAGTACTTTATTATTTTGCCATGGTTACTAACTTATATTTTATTTGACCCCAGGTTTACCTACAGTGATCTATGCCTTCAGATACCTGAATCTAAGTTTAGACAGTGTTTGTTAAGGACACTAGCTGTCCTGTTCAAAATAATGTGTTCATATCATGAAATCATGGGCTTTCAGCTGGAGAATAAGGTCAATTTGAATTTTACTGTTTCTCATTTGTTTATGTAGAATATTTGTTGTTGGTGTTGCTGCTTAATGATTACAGTTGTCTCCAACTTTTTGTTGCTGTGAAATTTATGTGGAACTTTCTTTTCCACTTCTCAAGCATGGGAAATGTGGAATAGAAGATAGTTACATTATCTGCCTAGAGCATCCAGGACTAAGAAATACGGGAGGGCTAAGCTAGAATTGGAGTTAAGCAAGTCTGTGCTTTGACTCACATGATTTTTCCTTTTCTATATTGGTTTTCTTTTGAGGCATCAGTTTGAATCTGTTGCATGGTATATAAACCTCTGGATGTATGCATATTTATATGAAATCTTTCTGGGTTCTTTGGTAATGCCATGGCCTTTTTGCATTTTCCTGGTTTCCTTCCTGTTTGCAGGGTGCTCTGTCTCTCTTATTATTATTATTATTATTATTATTTTAAAATGTTTTTGTCTTGTTGCAGGTTTTAGAGTGCCCAATAACAAATGCCGAATTGATGAAAGGTAACATCTTTTCTGAATGCTGTAGAGGTTTCAGCACACACTGGGTTCAGTTTCTAAAATAATCCTTGCTACTCCCAATGGGTTAACTATTTGATCTCACTGAATCTGTAGACGGGACACCAGGTTCATCTTCCATGAAGGAGTCTACAACAGCCACTTCCTCAGCTGATACATCTGGAAGGATGGATTCTGGAAGTGTAGAATCTGATAAACCAGTTTCTGATGGTAGAAATGGCGATGGTGCTACATCAAGCAGTGGATCTCCATGGTATCAATTAAGGAAAGAAGCCATAACTTTTGTGTCACAAACTCTTCAGAGGGGACGTAAGAATCTTTGGCAACTTACGACTAGCCGAGTATCAGTACTGCTGTCTGCTTCTGCTGCTGCTTCTACAAGCATTCACCAATTTTTGAAAAACTATGAAGATCTTAGCACATTCATCTTGGCTGGGGAAGCCTTCTGTGGAGTTGAGGCTTTTGAGTTCAGGCAGAAATTGAAGGGTGTCTGCGGAAATTATTTTGCTGCATTTCATCGGCAAAATGTATCTGTAAGTTGGATTTCTGACTTATTCTTCGTCGTGGTTACTTTTATTGTTTTTATTGGTTTTGGGGGAGTTAGTCTTTGAAGTTGTAGGCTTTCTTTGGAGACAGGGTGGCGCTACCATTTAATTATAGCTAGTCATGGGCTTCTTACTTATCTACATGGTTACAAGAATTATGCACATCAAAATGCAAGTTTTGTTGTCTTTATCATACTTGCAGTATTTTTTGTAAAGACTGTTGATATTTTACACTTTGTATAAAATGGAAACATGGAGAGGTTTTTTGTGGAGCAAGTACCGGTATTTGCATTTTTATTTTCTTGCTTATTGTAGCATGTTGTAAAATTGGTTTGTCTGTTGGCATATCTTTTGTTGCAAATATATTTTATTTTGTGGCACCATTCTTACTAGTATTTCTGTGCATAATTCTATACCTTCTGTCTGTAATCTTAATGAGTTGAAACGGAACTGTGTCTTTTTGTTTTGTTTTCAGGCACTTAAAATGGTTTTGGAGAGAGAAACCTGGCTTAGATTGCCACCAGAGACGGCACAAATAATTAGTTTTGCTGGGCTAGTAGGGGATGGAGCACCCTTAATTGCTGCCTCTGATGGTAGGTCTTCTAATTCTAGGGTGCTTCGCCCTGACAAATCAGCAAACAAAGTTGACACAGGTGCCAAGAAGAGTGGATTTTCTCCTTGGCTTAGAAATGGAAACCCATTTTTACTAAAAGTAAGCTCCAGTCACAAAGAGGCTCATAATTCCTCCCGACTTAATGGAACCTCCTCTGTTGAATATGAGGGAAATGCTGATAATATTCATGGTGATGTCTCTCCACGTGGTGATGAAAATCATATCAATGGTGCCAATTCCATCTCAGAAGAGGAAAACGAGGATTTACTTGCTGACTTTATTGATGAGGATAGTCAACTCCCTAGTCGAATTTCAAAACCCAACCTTTCAAGAAGTTACTCTTCTCATTTCAGTAATGATGATTTTACAGCACAAACAGGATCATCTCTTTGTCTTCTGAGGTTAGGTGCTATACAGTTCCAAAAAGAAATGCATTTCTCTATCAAGAGCTATGTTCTTCATTTTCTTATAAGCAAATGTAATTGAGCTTCTAATTTTTACACATTAGGTCGATGGATAAGTATGCAAGATTGATGCAGAAACTTGAAATAGTGAATGTTGAGTTTTTTAAGGTGCGTACTGGTTAAACCTTTCTTTTCCTAAGCTCTACTTCCTCGGTGGGCATACAATCTGAACGCTGTCTTTTTGGCGTTTTCCCTCTAAATTAATTTTCCTGATTCAGTACATTGTTGCAGGGCATATGCCAGTTATTTGAGATGTTTTTCTATTTTGTATTTGAAACATTTGGTCTGCAAAACGTGAATTCGAGTGGAAAGACTTCGACGGACTCTCTTAATTGTAAGTTAATTTCCATTCAATACATGATGGAAATTTATATATCTATTAATATGTCTTTCACTTATAAGTTCACTTCTCATTTCTGCAGTTTGACTATTTGTTTGTTATTCCTAGATCGGTTAAAGACTGCCTTATCACAAGTAACGCAAGATTGTGAAGAGTGGATAAAAACTTCATCAGGATCCGTATCATCTTCAACCGCACATGCAGATTTGACACCCACTGCTCCTCAAAATACAAATTTTGGTTCTCCAGCAGGCACCTCCTTTGGTCTAAAGGTATATAGTAACTTTCTTTGGGTAAGGTATTACTGATTTTTAGGATGACCGTAACAAGTTTTTCCCCCAAGTTCCTTTTCTTATAGATTTGATGGGGAAACTTGCCCACTATTAGCAGATTTCTTGTTCTCTCATTAGCCACTTTATGTTTTGGTAGTTTTATTTCTCAATATGATATTAACTAAGGGATGAAAGATTTTGTTTGTTAATGTGGATTATTCATTAAAATGCTTTGCACTGACTCGTCAACAAGAATCTATGTTAAATGCTTATTGGTTTCTTGATTTCTTTGAACTAAGGTGATTTATGTGGATTTGTTTTTAAAACAGGAATGAAGCATTCGGTAATTTATGTGCCCATAAATAACATAACACTTATGTTGCAGGAAAGATGTGCAGGTGCTGATACTGTAGCTCTTGTAGCTCGGATATTGCATAGATCTAGAACTAATCTCCAATCATTGCTATTAAAGAGTAATACAGCTGTAGTTGAAGATTTCTTTGCGCACCTGGTATGTTTCTCAATTAGTCATTTTCTATCAATTGGGTTAAGAAAATGCAAAAAAAATTATACTTGTGTGATTTATGTTGACTTATGGTTTAGTGCTATGTCTGAACAAGACCAGAATAGTTATTTATAACAGTATTGGACCACCTCTAATCCATATTTTCCTGAAATTAAAAAATATCGGAAATAAGAGACACTTTGTCCTCTCTTCTTTCACAAAGGATGTCCTGGTTTCTGCTTTGTGTTATTTGTATATGTATAGTATTAAATAAATGTCAAAGTTGTATGTGGTTAAGATTTTAGTTCCACCTTTCATAGAAAAGCAAGTTGTTAATGCTTTGTAGACATAGAGATATATTATAGATAAGGACAGGGGTCATTCTACTGGATCTTCCAAGTGAGTCTGTAAGGTATGTCGGAGTAAATTTAATAATTTTCCGTTTTGTTGCTTCACTAATTTGGTACATTGAACCTTTTGAACATATAGACAGCTTCATAATATATTAAAGCAGTTTCTTTATTACTTTATACTAAATTCAATTGAATCATTATTTGATTTGATGTGATGAAAAATCATGAATGATTAATCTGATAGTCTGAAATAGGCTCCTTGTTGCCCCCTCCCGCCTGAAAAAATGGCCCTCTGAACAGTTGTGGGATCTGTAAAATATGAGGACTTGGATTCTTGAATACCTTTGACACTATCTTGTGCTAGATTATTATGATGGCAGTGTCAAGTTACTCTATGTAACTTAAGATTTGTAGCTTAAATATTTTCTTTAATCAGTACAAAATGATGACAAACACGCAGCAAGGGGGCTCGATTCATGAAGGAAGCCGGTTTTTTTTTTTTTTTTTGGTTCAAGCAGTTGAAACAAAATTCAAAGATCAGTTACTCCTAATAGCTATTAGAGCTTTGATGAAGGTAGCTCTTCCCCGTCAAAGGCCCTCCTATTGCTTTCATCATTAAAGCTTAAAAATAGATAGACCAAAAGCTTAAAAATAGACAGACCAAATGTGTCACTTCTCTACTATCTGTACAAGCATGTATACCTCTCAAGTCCTTGCTCCTGCCACTCAACCCTGCCTGTATATCCCATGTAATAATCTACATAGCATAAGCTAAGCTGCCTTTGTACTAGAACAGCTGCAAGTTTAAGCTGTCTCTCTCCTTCAGACATATATATTTTACTTTTCCCTGCTTAGTTTGGAACATCTTTTTAATATGTAATTTATAAAATTTATTATGGTTTTCCAAATGAGCATACTTTTGTTTTATCAAGTAAATGTTATTATATAAATTTGAATTTTTCTTTTTCTGATAATATGATATTTAGTTTACTTGCTTGGCTATTGCCAGGTGGGTGCTGTGCCAGATCTTGTAGAGCACATACATAGGACAACTGCAAGAATACTGCTTCACATTAACGGGTAAGATCATTATATCGAGTTCCTCATTAAAAAATGTTATTTTTGCTTGCATATTGACACAAAAGCTAAAACCTGTTTGTTGAGGATTATAAATTAAAAGTAACTTAAAATAACTTTAATGGAAAAAACAAAAAACATGATTTGATTTTTCTATGCAATCATTATGATTGATTTAATGATAATGTTTTTGATGCTTGTGAATTTTATCTATGGTTTTGCTTTTTCTTTATGCAAAAATTGAGGAAACAAATGCAACCAAAAGCAAGGAACAAAACATATGTATATATGCACGTGTATGTTTATGCATGCACATGTGTTTGTGTATATAGCCTTGTGAAAGCTGGGACTGATTCTAGGGTTATTATTTTTTCTTCACTCAAGCTTGTAGTCACCCAACATGCTGAAATATATATATTTTTATAAGAAACAATACTCTTTGATGTTAACTGAACCAAGCAAGAAAAAAAATCTGAATGAAAAAAAGAAAATGTAACAAAACAGTTGAAGTGTCCAAAATGCTGAGTTGCGGGAAATATGAAAGAGAGTAAACAAAAATGTCTTGATGGGTATTGAAATTTTGAGGTAGGCTAAAGACATTTGTCCAACCATCTTTGTTAATTTTGATGATTGGAGGTTATCTATCAATCCATCAAAACTGGTTATCAGTGACTAAATTTTGCAGTGTCTGGCTGACTTGGGATATGATGGAAGAATTTGGTTTCACTTGCCAAACCCATTAAGGTTATATTATGCGGCAAGATTTTTTTTAAACTAACCTTTTATGTCCTTTCCCTCTTTCCCTCCATTTTCATGGCAGAAATCAAAACCTTGTAGAAGATCTTTAACAATAATTAATTTTTCTTCTGTGATTGCATGGCTGAAAGCAAAAAATATATATATTTACTAGCATGCCATTAATTTTCCTAGCTGTTGTCTAGGCTATTCTCATAATAAAACCTGAATTTTTGGCAGGTATGTCGATCGAATTGCTAATGCAAAATGGGAATTGAAAGAGCTTGGGATGGAGCACAATGGGTTTGTTCTCTTTCTTTACAAATTTGTTTCATTTTTTTTTCTTTTTTCTGTGATCTCATATTTGGCAGTAAATCTTGCTATTATCTTTGCTTAAATAGATCCTTGACCTCCATTTGACAAGTTCTTTGATATGAATTGTTTAATGAATAGGTATGTGGATTTGTTGTTGGGAGAATTTAAGCACTACAAAACAAGGCTTGCTCATGGAGGAATTCAGAAAGAGGTAAGATGAACCCCCATCCCGTTAAAATTGCTCAATAACAGAATTAATCAATGTGATATTGTTTGCCTATTGCTTTTCATTGACTCTGGATGAACTGCCATTGGATTAATCGTTCATGCTTGAAGCAAGTCAGTTTGTGGATCAGTCAATAGAATTTTTTTTTTGGGGTTATTTGTAAACCAGATAGGTTTGCCATTGAAGAGAATAAATGAAATGAATATTAAGAAAGAAAAAAGAGAAGAAAACAGTTTAACCAGATTGGACAAGTGATACTTGTGACATGAAGCCCATTATAGGAGGTTAATTTGCTGCAGGTGAGGTTGTCATTAGTAAAACACAAAAGGGAAAATGTGAATTCAGTATCTTGTATAAAGAATTGAAAAGATTGATGCGCATGCATGTTCATGATTATGATGTCCTTGCTTTTTGATGAAAAGGATAACTACAGCTACCAGAAAAAAATGTGAAATGATTTACTCCAAGCTTTGTTTACCAATTACTTAGGTTCAAGACCTCCTATTGGACTACGGACTCGAAATTGTTGCAGAAACTCTTATTGAAGGTCTATCACGAGTGAAGCGATGCACTGATGAAGGACGAGCTCTCATGTCATTAGACCTTCAGGTGTTAATTTGAATTATGAAAGGAAAATACATTGTATTGTCGGGTCATTTTGCATGTTTATCAAATTTGGTAACCTATTTTCCTTATTCCTTTCAGGTTTTAATCAATGGCCTACAACACTTTGTCTCCATAAACGTGAAGCCAAAGTTACAGATTGTTGAAACTTTCATCAAGGTGACTCCATAGTTAACATGGTCAATTAAGAAGCTGATGCAAAAATTGATTCATCCTTCATTTTGATATGCATATGGAGTATTGAGTCATTCTCTTAACAGGCTTATTATCTCCCTGAAACTGAATATGTACACTGGGCACGAGCTCATCCGGTAAGAAGTCTTCTGGTTGCAGCAAAATATCAATTGCTTTCATAATCTAGTTCTTCTCTTCGTCTTAGAAACCTGGAAATAAAAACTACTTTTGCGATGCAGGAATATAGCAAGAATCAGATTGTGGGGTTGATAAACCTTGTTGCTTCAATGAAAGGTTGGAAAAGAAAAACCAGGTTGGAAGTTCTGGAAAAGATCGAATGAGCAGCAGGTATATAGTCGACCTTGAAATTAAAATGTAAAGTTTCACACTGATTAAAAGAAAGAAAGAAAGAATATATATATATTTGGTTTTTTGTAACAAATTATGTATATCCCATGGTGTTTCTTGGTTTTCATTTCATTACATTGAGTGCAATTAAGGTTTGTATATCTTCACTGTTTGTAATACTTGTGCTGCCCTTAAATATCAAATTCAATCTTGAAGTCACACATGGTGTTAAAGTAATAACAAGTTCTTTCTGACACTTACTGGCTTGAAGTGCTGCCAGCAGATTGAAAATGTCAAACTGCTGCTAACTTTGTTTTTAAATTGGTGGGATATGATGAAATGACAGAATGTGTAAAGATACAACATATATTTGGTTGAGATAATAAACTATATTATTATACCTTAAGTGTAGATAATCTTAGTAAACAAATATGTATGCTTGATAAATTTGCACACGTCACATTTCACCATAGGATCCACGTATTTTTTATGTTTATTGACTCTGATTACGAATGGCAAGTTGCATCTCAACCGTTCATTCTAGTTTGTTATCGCCGCCTGCCGAGAAGAAGAATAACTAAACAAAACTGAAGGATGATTTTTTTTTCTTTTTCTTTTTCTTGCTTAATAGTTAATACCCTAAACTAAATACTGTTAGACTGTGTTTGGTATGCAACATATTGGACATTTATATCTTATAGTTTGACTCATTTATATATATATAATCTTTTAACAGATTCATCTGGGAAACGTATTCAGACTCGACAAACATGTTTGATATTGTTCATGGTGGGAGTTTGTATTGATTTTTTATCAGCTCTACAAAAAAAAAAAAAAAAAAAAAAAAAGGTTGGTCACCGGCAAAAGAAAATGTGAGATTTTCAGCTTACTGCGAGAAGTGGTGACTGGAAACCAGACCTCAGAAATGGAAGACAAAACATATCTGACTGTATCAAACTAATGTAAAATTTTAACCGTTAACTAGTTATTTTGTACGTACAATGGAGATCTATAGTAAAAGGCTAATACAAGGAAACAAGAATAAGCTGGGGTCTTCCTTTTGGGACCAATTGCCTCAATTTCTGGACTTTAATTGTTTGCATCGCATCCATCACTGTTGCCATTTCAACACACTTATGTATTCTTGTGGTATCCTTCAAATCTTTTACTACCATTAAAAATAAAAAAGAAGACAACAAAAACGTTTAACAAAGATGAGAGAAGGAAAGTGCTTATGTAATAGTACCCTTTGCCCTACATTCCCCGATACATGTAGTATTTCTTCTTCTTCTTCTTCTTCTTCTTCTTTCCTTTTACTTGTCTAAAATTATTTCTTTCTTATGTTTTTACATTCACCAGTGGAGAAAAAGAATAGTTTTTTAGAATTTGAATAATAAAAATTAGATTAAAGAGATGAGGTGGTGAGATATGATTGATTGACAATAAGATATATATAGAATAATATAATTGAGTTATTTATTAGGTTATAAATTATAACGTGACAGGGGACTGTATGTCTTTGTCAAGACTGGAATTATTTTCCAAGTCCAAAACGGTATCCTATGCCCGTAGTAGTATATGCAGACAAGCGAAAGAGAGATACATTGATATGACAGGTGCACACAGATTGACACTCTTTACATCCTAAAACGCTAATTTTCTCATCCTATGTTCATATAAAATCAAATCAGTAAATTACAAATAAATTAAAATTATAGAATTCGTTCAAAATCTACGGATGTTATTTTGCAAAAAATAATAATTTTTAGCATAAATAAATTAAATTAACCCCAAATTCGTATATCTTTGGGATATCGATTTATATACACAACATTGGTTCTCAGATTTGTGTTATGAAAATCAAGTATTAATGTATGGTATGTATAGTGAAATTAGAGTGAGAGGAAAGTAGCAAAGGAAGTTGATGTTTAATTACTGTCAATTTATAACCATTCCTTCTTTGGGAAATGAGCTATGAATATAATGGTGTAAACTTTCCCTTTCTTCGCAGTAACTTTTAGTGAACATTCATTACAATAAGATCACAGCCTTGTCGTGATTAGAAAGAAGCTTCAATGGTTAATTCCAAAGGTAGAAATAACGTGGAAGAAAGGGTATATAAAGCGTGAAAAATAAAATACAAAGAAATGAAGGTGCCGAATCTGAGTAGACATTACACAACACACACATATAATATATTTATATATGCAATTTCAAAAAGATAAGAAAGAAACAAGGGGCTACAAATTTCAAAAATTCTCTCGGCCCAATCACCTATCTTTAGCTATACAGTCTACCTTCACCTCCATGTCCAAGGATCACCATGAAACTATTCTTCAAGAAAGTCTGCAAAAACTTGAAGAACAACAACAAAAAGAAAGGCTTGAAAAAGATGTCGTTAAAGAAGGAGGGTTGGCATGGAGGGAAGGTGTTGAAGAAGAAGAAGAAGAAGAAAAAGAAAAAGAAGAGTGCAAAACGCCAACTTCGAGTGATCACAAAATACCCACCATCCAAAGCTGCCCGCCGACGCCAAAGAAGAAAGTGAGAGTAAGTATGGCCCACAAGAGGAAGTTATCTGAGTTGCACTTCTTTGAAACTACAAGAAGAGAAGAGGTAGAGTCGTTCTTTCGCTCTAACTCTCACCCACTTACAGTTGATGCCTCTCCCGGTGTCAAGAGGAGGAGATGTAGGAGTGCTTGATCATTTTAATTACCTTTATTATTATTATTATTATTATTATTCAAAATTAATTAGCATTAAATCTAGATTATCAGATATATATCACCATGTAAATTAATTAATGCGATGTCGACTTTAGTTTCTTACTAAATAATTTGCCCTTCATTTTGTTCATCAAAATTTGGATATGAAGATCAAAGATAGGTTGTGAATTAGCTGCACTATTAATTTGTTGAAATTATAGGACAGAAAAGAGAAATATATTGATGTCAATGTTTTCAAAGGTCTCAGCCTTTATTCATTGATGCCTACATTTTATTCCATCACTGAATGGTATTAGTTGTTTTTATGTATATTCATCATTCTATTCCAGTAGGGATGGATAAATGAAAATTAAAGACAGATTATTTTAAAATCTAAAACAAAGGTTGATTATTTTTGGATCAAATTTAGTAAAGATTTTCCCTATTTTTAAATACTTGGAGCATTGTTTTATACTTAGAAAATCTTTCTTAATGATAAAAAAAATATTTCTTAAATCATAAATAATTATTGAATCTAAGTTTGACAGGGAATTATGTGATGGATCCTGTTAACTTTTTCTTTTTTAACATTTACCGTGGTTCACTGTGATTGTATAGATTTATACAAACAATTTGCTAGATTACAAGCTTAATTATGAGAAATGCTATACATATACAAACTCTTCTTTTTAATTTTTAACAAAATAAGTCTAATTCTAAATATCTTTTAATTAAAGAAATAAAGTGTGTGTAGCAAATCCTTTGAAGTTCTGGACCAGTCTAATTATAGGCACGTAGATATAGCAAAAGGTGATGTAATTTTCATCACTCTCATTGTATCAGTTGGCAAATATAGCCATCTACTTCCAACTTTTTCTATATTTTATACACTAAAAATTACACAATCCACTCATGTAAGACATTGTAACATAAATAATTTAATTTAATTTATCATAACAGATTAAAATTTTATAACAAACGAATATAATTAACTTTGGTAAATGAAAATAACTTAATTCGCTATAAAAGTAAATTTTAAAACACAATCATTAAAATATTTGTATTTTATTAAATTTATCTTTATTTTGCTTCAAAAGAATAAAATAAAAATCTCCAAACTCATTGTCATCCTTCATATAATAAAGTTATTTGTGATTGGATATAATATTGAGGAAAAAATATTTAATGAAAAAACAATATTCTCTTTTTTCACATGTATTGATATCTTAATAATAAGTGTTTATAGAAAGTATTAATGAAAAATAAAGAGTTATAATATTAAATACAAAAAATATTGCAACAAGTAATTCCAATCATAAATCAACTTAATTTAAAACATAAAAAATGTTGCTTCCCAAACCTATAAGCAAGAAAATAATTTAAATCAATTATTGAGAAAGCATGCTTAATTAGCCTTGATCTTAACCTAATAGGAAAAACAATCAAAAGCTGATTATTGCTAGGGTTTGAATTTCATCAGTACATCAACCCTTCAAATTTCCAAACATAAATGAAGAAAAATGGGGGTCATATATGTAATGTATTATTTCAAGACTTTTAATGTTATGCACTTTACAATTTTTGAATGAATATTATTATTTTATATTAAAACTGTCTAAATTATCCATGTGTACTAAAAAAAAAAGTTAAATATTCGTTATTTAATTATTTTTATTTTAAACTTTTAGATTATTTCTAATTATTTAAATTCAGAGTTGAAAGTGCCAATTGAACTATGGACATTATCGCCAATATAGGAGGACGTGGGTTCGAGTGTGCTGAAATGCATTATCCTCCTATTTATGAGTTGGGGAGAGACTATGGGTAATTTAAGGCATTGTGTCAGAAAGAGCAAATATGATCAGAACTTAAAAAACAAAGACAGGGGTTAAAGCCAAATTTACTAAAAAAATGTTAATTTAAAATTATCATCGAAATAAATGATAATCATGCTATATTTTTTTTTTGAAAAGATAATTAAATTAAACCCTCCCTTGTTAATTTTCCTAAAATTTATTCAAGATAACATGTCCAAATAACCTATGTCTATTCAAGCTTTAGTCTTTAAAGTTGTAAATACATATATTGTATATAATTTAAAATTTCAAGAGATAAAAATGTTAATATATAGATAACAATTAAAAATATATACAAAAGTGAAAAATACTATTATGACCCCATTTATTCCGAAGACACTCTTAAGCTAGTTTATATATATTATAGATTGATATAGATAATCTCAAATTTGTTAATTAGAAATTAAAAAAAAAGAATAAATATAACAATGTAAAATAATACAAATGTGTAAGGTATATCTAATTGTATATAATAGATAATTTGGACCAAAGAGATTTATTAATCATCATCATTATAATATAATAGTAATGTCAAATTTGTCTATTCAAACTTAATGTAAAATTAATATTATAAATGCTTAGGAATATTTAATTAGATATATTGAATAAAAAAATTAAAGTAAAAAAGACAATTTGACCCTATTCATTTCCTTTATAATCACCTTTATATGGCTTTCTTATGAGCTGATTTTATATTATATATAGATGTGGCATTCATTTTTAATATAATGATGACCGGAATTTTTTTTAATCCCTTTAAATATAAATACTTTAATTTACATCTTTTAGTTATTTGAAAAAATAAAAAAATTATTATTTTTCATTTCCTACTAAAAATTTATTATTTAATCTAAGCTTTATTTAAATAAAATTTCCAATTTTGACACAATTTATTATTTTATTTCACTTCCTACATAAAACTTATAACTTGGACATGATGGTATAAGTTGTGTCTTAATTTTTTAAACTTTAAAGAAATACGTATCATCAGCCTAAGTATAATAAATTTAGTATTATGGGGTAATTTTTCGTATTTAGGTTACTATATGATAGGGAATAGCTATAGGTTAGCACAAAACCTAATAAGGACAAGCAGTTTTACCATCTTTTATGCCCACTTTCTGTCAGAATTATGGGTGTGATTTGCCCACATTATCTATTTGTATTGTTTGTGTAAATTTTGTTGCCGAAAGTTAAAATAACTTTTAGTCTTTAGGACAAATTAATGTCAAGACATTATTTTAAATCCTAGACAGTACGCGGTTGAGTTTGCGATTTTGTTTAGGAAAATTGAGAGCAGGAGCATGTGGTGTGGCCTTCCTTTACGTGTCTCGTAATAATCCTCCCTTTTCAAATTTGTTCACAAAGATTGGAGGACACTAATAATTACACAAATAAAATCTCGTCGAATATCATCTTTAAAATGAACCGTATGAAACATATGACTAAACCCAGAATTTCTTTCTATTCAATTTTTTCCTTAAAAGTGAACTTTATCCAAAATTGCGAGGAAATGGTGTCAAAGAGCACAAGGAATAGACAAAAAAGGACAAGAATGTAGCTGCCACTGCTAGAAAATAGCATTTAACCTCGGGCCACTTTGGGTTCGATTTTCTGGGGTCAGTGCTATAGAATGGCAAGAGATCTAGCACTCAAGCTTCATTGGAAGAGAGAACCAAGCCAACCATGTGAATCGATTTTAATACTCCCAATTTTGGCTCTAAAAGATCCCATTTTTTCCCTTTCTATTTGTTCGAACATAGATTCTCAACGCCTAGGATTCTGAATATTTTAGACATCTTTCTATTTGTATTGATAGGAGGGGAGTTTGGGTTAGGACTGTTTCATGTTTTGCAATCTTTCAAAATGCCAAGTAATGTATCTTCCCTGTGTTTTTCTTTTTTCTTAAATTTTAGTAATTGACAGGGAACCGTGCATGTTGTATGTCGGATATATTGCATTAGTTATTCCTTTTACGATGTTTTGACTTTGGCACATGCATGCCTACACATTCTTCTAATAATCTTCATATGTCAAGTCATTCATTCATTGCCACGTAATATACTGAACTGTCTTTTAACACTTTTTTTTTTAAAATATTTGTTGATTTGGTATTGGAATGTCGTTCTGACATTCTTTTCACTCTATTTAATTTTCTATGTTAATCAAAATTCAACTCTATATATCTTCCGCAACTTAAAAAGTAGGTGATTAAAATTTTATATTGATAACTTAATGTCTAGAGTTGAAGCTTTAACAATGAAATCCCCAATTTGTAATGTATCAAAAAGGAGAAACTTCAACTCTAAAATTTGTTTACATCTTCTTTTAATTGAATCCATGATTATTACACTGAAGTTTTATTTTCATTTCTTAGCACCATTATAGAATCGCACTTTTTGTAATTGAAGCTACCTAAATTAAAAGGGGAGGTGGCCTTCAAAGATTTATAAAAGAGAAGATGATAGATTGAGCAAAGTTTAACGGAGCTTCATCTTCAGCAGCTGAAATAATAATTTAGGATAACATCACTTGCTGGGCACATAAAAGTTGAGATGAAGGGTGCAATCGATACCCTTTAGTCCCTTTTGTGATTAAATGAATTTCCACTAAGCAAAACAGATAAAGAAAACTGGACAGTGTGAAATGGGACTCTGCAGACATGTGTAAAGAGCAGTGGGCTTTTAAATCTCTTTATTGAGTTTTGAATAGGATTTTCAATTCCTGAGGAATAATGTGGTAAGACAATGCAGTTGCAGACTGAAACTTCTGTAGAAAGGTTAAGCAAAGACAAAAAGAATCCAAGAGAGTGTAGAGTTCAGTTGAAGTTCCAATTGGCTAAAGAAGCAAGCAATAAGGCTTCCCTCCAATGTTTTGGAAGAAGAACCAATCAACTATGCTAACAACTAAAGAGAAAAAAGAAGAAGCAAGCAGGAAAGCTATCACATTAACTATTTTACCTAAATCAGAAGAATTTACTTTGTTGTTAATGTAATTAACATACAAATTGGTAATACCAGTTGTCGGATGGAAATGGAATTGCAGTCTAGATATTTAGGTTCCTGTACTTGTCCGTTTGTGAGTAAGTGGATTTCCAGGAAGACTCAGATTGTTGTTTTGCCACTGGATATTTTCAACTCTTGTCTCCGTTCATAGTAGCAGTTAAGATGTATTTACGTTAATTGTGAAGACCACTTTTACTAGCCAATGAAGTTACTCGTATGTGAGGTTGTGTTAAAGTTGGAGTTTGGGAAAGCCTAGATGATGGATGCGGATTCTACAAAAAACCTAAATGATAAATAAATAGTAGTATAAAGAATAACGTCGATACTACAAAAATTTAGATATATTTCAAATTGTTGTTTTGCTTTAATTAAGTTGTACGTTTTTATATATTCACGATGATCTATGTAAAAGAAATATTTAAATCTAATAAAAATAAAAACAACAGAAGTAATTGAAATCGAAATAACAGTAAAAGTAAGTAATTTTTTAGTAACTTTCTGAATTAAAAGGATCCAACTCGAATCCACAATCTTAATCACACAAGTAGTTTAGATTCTATTGCAATTTCTCTTGACGAAATCTAACTAACTACTTAATTAGACACGTTAATGTATTTTTTGATAGATTGAATACAACAATATTGAATCAACGAACTCTTTTTGATTTGGATTTTCTAAATCAAAGAAACAACTAATACAAGAATGAAAATTTTTAAGTGCATGTTCATATCTCACTACTCTCTACGGGATTATTTATCAACCTAAAATTAGATAAAAAAAATTCAGTTACTCGTGAAAATAAATATATTTAATGGAGGTTTCAACAACGATTAATTAAAATAAAAAGAAAAGAGCAAAGCGCAGTATTGCGCAGGCAAAAAAAAGAAAAGAAATGAAATGAACAGCAAAGCAAAAATTGAATTGAGAAAAAGAGGTGCAGGGAGCGTACGCCTCCCCTCCTATGAATATGTATAAAATAAGTATTTTAAGTCTAACCTTAATATAGTATTAAAGAGTTATTTAAAAATATCAAAAATTAAAATATTAGCGTAATTAAAAATAAATAAAAAAATTTACAAAAAAATCTCAAAATTAAAGTTAATAAATTAGTTGTTTGTTTGTCCCAAAACTTTTATGGCAACCTAATTTGTTACTCATTTTGGATAATGGAATAGTGTAGGGTGGGAGGGAGTTTCTCCATAATGGTATTGATTTATGTATGGCATGGGGTTGGGGCTTTTTCGCTGCAGTTTTTATTCTAGTTTTGTATGCTGCCTGCCTGTGGGTGATGGCTCTTTTTGGGGTCTTAAAGTTGTTTGGCTACTGCCTCAATTACTTCGGTTATTATTATTTTTCAATTCTTGCTGAGAATAAAAATTGTGAGGACCACATAAAGCTACAACAAAATTTGTAAGATACTTCAATTTGTTGAATCTTTTAACTCTACAACCATCACTCCACGATTCTACAGTTTTCGACCCAAATAATTTAATATTAGCTTAATCCATCATATTCTCCAATCGTTTTTTTTTTAAATTAATTAAAATTGATCTATCTTTGTTAGTCGAGTTAACTAAGCTTGGTTGGTATGGGTAAATTGGGTAAGTTGAATTGTAACACCTCCTAATCCTAAACCGTCACCGAAACAAAGTTATAGAACATTACCGGACATATCGGACAATTTACGAATAATTCATAAATTAACATACATAGTATAATTTAATCATTAAGTCCCTGTAATGGACCCTCGAGGCCCAAAACAAGTATTAAAAGTGGAACGGGACTAGTTCGAGTACTTCGATTTTTTTTTTTTGAACTCAATATAACCCTTTTATAAATATCTAGCCTTCCCTGCAAATTTTCAAACCGCAATCAATTTGCAACCAATATAACAAACCATAGATTTCCACACTCAAACATACCTAACTATGCCTACAACATTAATTTAACAAATTATCTATTTGATCACTCATAAATAACTTTTTAATTGAACTAATAATTTCAATCATTTCTCATTTTAGTTTCATGCCACATTTTTCTGAATATGTCATACTAAGTCATTTCATACTTATAACCCATATTAGACATAATTTTACAACCAAAGTTTCAAAACTTAAGTACATAGTTTATACAATTGATAAACCATAATTATAACAAATTTTAATCCCGCATTTAGCTTAATTTTGGATGATTTATCCCTTGATTTATATAAAAAGGTGCTTGTAATCCTTTCTTTTCATGTTTTATACCTAGGAAAGCACCCGAGGATGAAAAGAACACCAAACGGGCCCAAAACGGAGTAAATGGGCCATATCATGAATTCGACACGGCCTTGCCTGAAGACTACACGGCCGTGCCACGCCGAACATCTAGAACACGGCCTCTCCCCGATTCACACGGCCGTGCCTCAAGTTAGAAATTCGAACACGGCCTGGAGTCGATCCACACGGGCGTGCTACATGGCCGCGCCTCTGTCGTCAGAATGAGCAATTTCAGTCAGAAAAGGATACTTAGGGAGAAAGAATCGCATTCCAAGAGCCTATATATATCCCCTAAGTACCACCTTTGAAAAGGCATCAAAGCTAGGCCAAGGAGCCAAGCCGAGAAGGTCAGAATTAGGGAATAACGCGAGGATAGCCAGTTGATCCATCCCAAGAAGCCGAAATTATACTTAAGACGGTGGAATTCTCCTTCAATTCCTTCAGGGGGCTTTATGGTTTTCTTATGTTTTGTTTTATCTTTTCTCTTGTGATGTTCTTTTTATTCATTATGAACTAAACCCTTCAGATACCTGAAGGGGATGAAACCTAGATGAATTTTGTTATTTGATTTCTAAGTTATATGATAATTGCTTAGTTTGTTCTTAATTATGTTGCTTAATCCAAATCTAATGTGCTTAGGTGGAGGAGGAATAGACCCTGCCTAAGAGTAGATCTAACATAATTAAACGGAGTTGATCGAACGCCTAGAGATAGGGTTACGAGATTTTGCCGGATTAGGGTGAAACCTAATATAGGAGTCCATTGATCGATTCTTTGCTATCCTGGGGTTATTTTAAGCGAACGAGAGTTCCACTAATTAACCTAGGGTTAGACGTTATTCGCCTCGAGAGAGGGTTTAATATAGGTTAGGGAGTCTTACGAATCAAGCTAAGTAAAGAAATCATATAATTTAGGGTCAAATAACAAGTGAAGTCTAGGTGGATTCTTCCTAAGGGTATCGTCATAATCAACTGAGTTTTCCTTCAAAGTTATTTTCCTATTCATCCTTTTTGTCGTTGTGTCCTTAGTTCAGTCTTCGTCAATATAGTTTAAAGCAACTTCACTCTATTTTTAAGGCTAAATAATAAAAAGAAAGTTAGTATTAGTACTCTTAGTTCTTTTGGGTACGATATCTGGTCTTGCCTAAGTATACTACTGTTCGATAGGTACACTTGCCTTTAATCGTTGTCAGAGTTAGTTTTAAGGTTTTGATCATTCTTTTATAAATTTTAAAACTCTGATTTCAGCGATCAACAATACCTCAGTACATGCCACTTTTACCAAAAGAGGGATTACATCACCAAATTGTCTCTGAAGTCGGGATTGTTCTGGATGCTGAATCGGGACCTTTGACTTCTCTTGACTGCATTACAGAAACAACAAACACATTTGAGTATGGCTATACTCAGTGGTATTACCATAATTCAAACTATAATAACAAATAATAATTTATAAACATATAAATATCAAACATATAATAGTTTATATATATTAATTCATACTTTAACTTTCAAATTTTCAATTAATCAAAATTGATATCATATATCATCAAACTACATTCAATCATCTCATGAACCTTTGGTTCATATCTTTCGTTTTCAGTCTCCATTCAATTCACAATTTCAACTTTCTCATTTCTTCAATAAATCAATCGATCAATTTCATTCGTTTTATCGTTTCATTTGCTTACCCCTATTAATAAGACTTGGATCTTGGCAGATACACGGATTCCAACCAAACACACTAGAATAATCCAACCAAACACAACAGAAAGGCATTAAATTCCTCTTTGAATAATCCGAAGAAATAAAGTAACATCAGTATCTCCTCGGCCAAACCGAAAAGTCCCCTAAACTCTTCCAAATCCTATGGCATGCCAATTATATCCGACTCAGCCGACTAGTTAATAGAGTATTCAAATCATTTCTCAATTCAATCTCATTTCAATTCAAAACACACCTTTCAATTTAATCACTATTCAATTTAATACATTTTCCACTTTCTAATCAATAAACAATTTAAATACTCAAACATATTCATACTTCATCTCAATTTCATTCTTGTCAATAGTACTTACATTATAATTTACTGACCATACATAAGAATTTAAATATAATATTAACTAAATAGTAGTTTGAATTATAGTAATACAAACCCAAAATTCGCAATTATTCCTCGATGATCTTCTCTTTTCCTTTCTTCGTGGATGCCTCAAGTGCGATATTAGCTACGAAAAATTAAGATAATTTCATAATCATTAATATACTACTAATTTATATTTAATTAATTGAACTTCTATTCAATTTTCTACTTTAATTTCAATTTAGTCTTAACTAAATTCACTTACTTTTCTATCTCAATTCATACTTTATTTCTACTCAAATTTCAACCAAACTTAGACATAACTATCTAAATTTCATCATAAAACCCTAATTTCAAAATTCTCGCAATTTAGTCCCTACTATGTAAACTAATAGCTTCTTTTACATTTTAATCCTTTAATCAATTCTAACTAAAAATTCATACAATTAAACCGCTAATTTAACAATTTGATCAACATGAATCATGTTCAAAAACCTAAGAACTTCCAAAACTTCAACTTAATTTCAACAAAACTTTGTTCTAAAGCTTCTAAAACATCAAAATTAAATAAAAAGGACTTAATTGAGTTAACAAATTAAACTCCAAACTTTAAAACCTTAGTTTTTCCTCTCTATTTTTTCTGTTCTTCTTTCCTTACTCCCTATTTCGAAAGCTTTTGTTTCTTTTGTTATTTTACTTTATTTCATATATATATATTAGTTAATAATATTAATAATAATACATTATAATAATAATGTTTAATTCATAAATATCTTTTACTTAAATTATAAGAAAATATTTTATTTTATTACAAGTGTATTTATATATATTTTACACATTTACCATTAATCATTATACAATTGTCTTCATTTTAATTTATTTTAATAATAATTTAATATAAAACTATAATAATTATAATAAATATCTATTTAATAACAAATACATATATCACAATTGTACATATAAATATTTTTACATTTGTATATTATCATGACCATCCATTTGTCTTTCTTTTATTTATTTATCATACAAAAATCTTATAATTATCTAATTAATAAATATCTTTTAACTTAAATTTTAAGTAAATAACTAATTATAATACAAGTGTGTATATATATATATTATCACACTTGTACCATCTTATCACCATACACTTGTCTTAATTTATTTTATTTCATAATATAATAATATTAATAATAATATTTAAATAGAAAACGATAATAATAATTAATAATTATACTTATAATTAATAACAAAATCTCAAGATTTTTATACTCATTAACCGCCTCATTCTAAGAAATTAGTCTAATTCTTATTTAGCCCCTTAAGTTTTTCTTTAATCTATAATTAAACTTTTACTCTTTATTCAATTTAATCCTTTTTCGCAATTACTCTTAATTAAGCTAAATTCACCAAATTAAAACTTAATTAAGCTCACTACTTGACTCTTAAATATTTTTAATAATTATTTACGAACTTAGTTTACTAAGGCGGAGACCCGATATTACACTTTTCCGATACCCGTGAATTTTAAGTCATTACATGAATTCCCATCCATTTAATTATTGTAATAATAAATACCGATTGAATATTAGTTTTGTTGGCATTGATATTGTTGTCAGTGTAAAAAGACATAGATTTAAATACGCTAAAACGCATGATTATCTTATTTAATGGTTGGAAAATGACTATATAAATAATTTAAACAATCGCCCTTAGTTTAATCAAATATAGTTTATAATCAACTTTTATTTAATTTTAACCCTTTTAAAAAAAAGCAATCACTATTTTTTTTAGTAAAATTAATCATTATAAACATTAAATTAAATTTTAATTTAATTCTAATTAATTAACAATATAAACTTAGGGAACAATATAAACTTAGGGAACTCCCTACACATGTGCACCTATAGCAGTCGAATTCCTCTTACGTTTTAATTCCCCATAAAATCTGTACTCAAGATATTTGAGAAAATATATGATGCCTAAATTCAACATTCCTGATGAAATCGAAATTTTTTTCTTACGAATCTCAAGAAACTTAATTTAATTTTTTGAAACATGATCCCGATTTATACCTTTAATATGGTGCAACACTTCTAAATATCTTATTTTAACAAAACATGTTCGCATCTAAACTTCCAAGCTTGTTTTATAAATTTATTTTAACATCATATATTTATTAATGTATAAATTGAAATAAATTATTAATTATTATATTTTTAAAATGATTATTTTTGAATTTTTTGAACTATTATTATCATTTATAAATTTATTTCAATATCATATATCTATTTATTAATATATAAATTTGAAATAAAAACAAAAATTTTCATTATTTATTATAATTTTATAAAAATTAAAAATATTAAAAGAATTAAATTTGTTAAAAAATAAATTTTGTAATAAAAATAATTTTATAAATTGCTCTTTTAAATAATTTTAGATTTCATCAATTAAACACCAATATTTTATATTTTGCAAAATAATTTTATATATTGATAATCTTATTATTCCTTTAAAGGCAGTGTAAAATTTTAAATAAAAACTTCAATTATGACAGGACATTTAATTTTATTAGTTTTATTACTATTATTGTTACATCAACTTCAGTGTGGATGATTCCGACCGTCCACCTTATCCCCGTTATCTATAATTCTATACATTTTATAATAATTTATCTCCATAGTTCCTTGTATAATAATTTATCTTTGATTTGGATATATGCTTCCTCTTCATTCAAACAATAAATACAAAAGCAAAGCAAACTACCCTTTTCTGTTTCCTCAACTTCAAATGAAACCCTACAACCGGAAACTCTTCCTCTACTATGATTCTCCTTACTCCTCCTCCACCACCTCATTACCACCCCTCCACTTCCCCAACACCACTAAAACCACCTCATCTCCGCCGTCCTCATCTAAACAGTCACCTCACTACAACCCTTCTTTTGACTCCGCCATGGCTCTCACTTGCGTCGTTCTCCTCACTGTTCTCTTCTTCATGGGCTTTTTCTCTATCTTTATTCGTCGTTTCTCGGAAGACCCATCGGCCCATCTATCTCGTAGAAGACGTTACCGTGGTGGCCCCCTTGAGCCATTTCCTTTCCCCTCTGATCTTCATCTTGTCTCGGCTTCACGCAAAGGACTTGACCCGACGACCATTCGGTCGTTGCCCGTATATTCTTATCGTGGGAATGCCAAGTATCAGATAGATTGCCCCATTTGTCTGAGCGAGTTTGAAGAGAATCAATGTCTTAAAACGATACCGCATTGCGAACATCTTTTCCACGTCGAATGCATTGACACGTGGCTAGCTTACCATGTCTCCTGTCCCGTTTGTAGAGGGAGCCGGTTGTTGGAGATCATGAACGTCGGCGGCGACGACGGTAGCAGTGAATTGGGTGATCTGCAGGAGACAGTTGATCAGTCAGCCGTGGTTGAGATCAGTGAAACGTCTACGGTGATGGAACCAGTATCAAGGATTAGAAGAGCAAGTAGCTGTTCAAGTTTGGAGCAACGTGCCACGTTGCCACGAACATTGAGTTTTTGATACCTACAAGTTCCAATGTGACTGACACGCAGTAGATGTTAATAAACATAATTTTTTTTTAAAATTATTCCCTTGCACAAGTTTCAAGGAAAATATGGGACAAAAATAAATCAACGAAAATCGAGGGGCTTCGAGATTGTTATATTTATTGTTGTTGTTAATAATTTGTTATTAAGTAGGTCGGGCGATTTTGCATCAAGCTCAGGGAATCTTGTTTAGACTTAAAAGAAAGCAAACTTATTTTTCTTGACTAACTTTTGTTACTTTTCAAACTTACTATATGAAAATGAAATAATGAGCTTCTTGAAACTTCAAGATTGAAACAGAACGAGCCTACCAATTGATATAAATGATATTCATATGTAGTATAATTTTACGTTGAAAGCTGAAACCAATGACTCCTAAAAGGGCTTGATGCAACACGTCGAAATCTAACCCCTCAAAAATCAGAGCCGAACTTTGATTGTTACTTTTGGACTTGGTCCAATAAGTAACCCATCTTGTTCCATATCCAATATAAATCCCAATCATATGAATCGAAACGTGAAAATTATAACATAATAGAAAAATTAGCGATTATCAACCAACGGCTATTATCATAAAAAGTCGTAGAAATGAAAAATATTTCTCGTCTATTGGCAAATACTATTAACTAGCATAATAAAATGAGAATCTTACAACTTTTTCCCCCGTGCAGCGGAAGCTTTCAAGAGTCGTTTCCAGATGAAAATGTCATAAAAAGAACTCACAAGCACTTGCACAAATGAATTAATCCCACTTTGAAAAGTCATGTTACTTAATTCGAGTTAACTGACAAAGCCAAACTATAGGAAGTAAGATTCTTAATCACCCACATAAAAATTATTGTTGAAAGGAAAATAATCGCACACCAACTTGTGAAGCGGATCATCCATCTCTATTGAAGCACCTTTCATTAAGGAAAAAAGAAAATGGTGAATATGATCTTATATCCTCCAAAGTAAAATACAACCCATCAATCCTTGCATCAATTATAATTAATGATTTTTACACTCGAAAGTTTATAAGGATTAGTATTATATAATGACACTTTCCGTTTCAACCATACACTCAATTTATGTACTCAAATCACGACAGGGGAAGGGACCCAAGAAAGGGTTAAATTAAAGAAATGAGAGATAAGGAAAATGAGGTACTTGGAGTGATCCAGAACTTTTTTTTAAGAAAAAGAACTGATGAAAATTTTATATAAAATCGTATTCTGGGTTTCTGTTTTCCTTTTGATCTTTTTATATAAATACTCTTCATATTAAAGGATTGAGTAGGCACGAATGACCTCAACTACCGGTGCCCGACACATTGGACATTTTCCTCCAACATGGACCAGCTCATTGGCACATTTTGAGCACGTGCACATGTGCCCACATCTGTAACAATAAGATACAGAAAATTTAATTTAATGCCTCAATCTTAAAAATTGATCCGCAAGTTTCATATAAATTTTACCTGTACAGTAATGAATCAATGTTGCCTTCACAGCATATACAACAGATGCCTTTCCTGACATTGTCCCAGTTAGAAGCATCCTTCGGCAAGTTGTCGTCAATGACCCCTGCAGCAGAACATTGCGATGATTAACAAACAAGAATATGAAACAAACCCAGCATGAGAAACTTTCAGCTTTCATTACAGAACAAGAAAATCCATATTTTATTACAAAAAGGAAAAATCTGCAGTTTATTCCCTACTCGTAGAGAGCCTCATGAGGCATAAGCAGTCTCCTGGAGTGATCCAGAAGGAAAAACAACCCAAGTGAGCTGATACAGAAGGAAAAGAAGAACAAACCTTGTGAACCAGCTGATCGGTTTAGGGCAGCAGAAACTTCTTGTCTTATTGACCGCTGTATCTCAAGTTGCATATCCATGCAAGCCTCCAGCATCCTCTGCATATTATTCATCCTTTGCTGCATCCTAGCCATGTCAATCCTCAAATCATTAATGACCTCCCACTCCTGCACCAAATTAGCAGAGCACAATTAAATGTAAGTGGAGACCAAAAGAAGAGTACTCAAAGAAATTTAAGCTCATAAATAATCCCCAAGCCCCCAATTATTAGTGAAATCCTATATACTAGCATGTAGTGAACTACGAAGTTAAATAATGTAACAAACAAATGAAACAATATGCTTTCAGAAAAATACCGGATATAGTTCAGAAGTATCTATAGAAAATTAAGATAATCAAGAACAGAATCAAGTTGCAGAAAGGAAGAAATGACATACAATGCCAAAGCGTTGATGCACATCATGTGATGCCCAATTATAATGGTGTGAATCCTGATCCCAGAGTGGTTGCATAGGTGGCATCCTGGGTGAAGGAAGGGTGAGTGGAGGAGTCTCAGTATCCCCGTGTCCATCATTCTGATCTCCACTTTGCTGTTCTAGGTCTTGCTCAAGATATGCAGGAGAAGGAGATGTTCCTTCCAACTCCCAGTCAACAGGAGCATGATTTTGCCTTTCCACATATGATTGTATCAACTGGTCAAGACTCTCACGGAAACCACTATGAAGAAGAGTAGACACACTTCTCCTACAGTATTAAAAGTAACTTGGGTTTTAAAAATACCGAACTAGAAAAATCTAATCACATAAGCCCAACAGTTATAAAATTCATACCTGCTTAACAGTTCCCTCAGTTCCATGCTGTGTTCATTATCATCATCTGGAAAATAAAATGTATCTGTTCTTCTGATAGTAACAGGTTCTTGATTGTAAGACCCTTCCATCCAATCCTGTGCAGTCCCGTGCAAGCCTCCACCTTCATGGTGCCTGTCAGAAGCTTCTTCATTACCATCCATGGACTCATTATACTCAACGCCAGCTTCTTGCCAGTCTGCTTCTGCAGTTTCTTGATCCTCTTCCTGCCATAGTTCAACTAGAGAAGCAGATTCTTGCTCATCAATCTGTACAGCTGGATTGCCTTCCAAATTTTCTATGTCATTTTGGGGAGAATGTTCATAAGATGCTTCATCAGCTTCTTGTAGATTAGAAAGTTCTCCAGCTTCATTTGGCAAAGTTTCAAGGGATGATTCATTAGCAAGATTTTCTTGCCAGTCCCCATCCAAGATTTCTCCAATAACATCCCCGCTCTCATTAGACTCATCACTGAAAGACCACTGCCACTCTCTAGCAACACTCCCACAAATTCGTTCCCGCCACTCTTCTACCCGAGCAGAGGTTTCCTGCCAAAGTACATCTTCAACATCATCCCCTAAATCAGTTATACCATGCAAAAACATTTGGTTATCTGTTTGCTCATTCTCATGTTCAGAGTCATTTACTTGGTTTTGCTCATTTCTATTAGCATTATTATCAGCATTAGATGATGTATCGGAATGATTACTGCTAGCAGGACCAGAACCAGAATTATCCAGTCTGGAGAAAAACCCTTCCCTGAAACAAAAGCACAGGTTGCAAAATGTTACAATGGAATGGTAAAAATGGCATCACATAAATATAATAGGTAAAGGTTATAACATATTAATTCAACATTGTAACTTCCACCAATAAAATATCCAAAAAGTTATCAAAGCAATTGTCAAGCTATATCAGAAAGAGAAGCAGAATTTTTTATTTTTATTTTTTGCAATCTAGCATCTCATGGGAATACATCCTCGTATTAGTAGCAACTATGATAACAAAAATTAGGAGGCCAATACCATGTCCAACTATCAATAAAATGCTTTTTGGAGAAACACCAATTTAACGTGCAACCTAGTCATTTTTTCATTTATGAGGGAACTCCCTCCTGCCAAGTAAATTATGAAACAATCATTCAACTACTTAAATATAATATTTAAATAGAATGAAGAATACACTCCAAAGATCTGTCAAGTTCTCAATTCCTGAAGTTTGTAGACTTGCCCAATGGATTCTGACATCTAGCATACCAGCCGAAGCTCATAGCAAAATGAAAGTATAACAGGTCCCAAGTTAAGACCAGCCAACCAAATACCCACTATAAGGAAAAGAACAAACAATCTCAAAATTAACCATATACAGCTAAAACCATAGAACCACAAACTGGTACTACAAATTTAGACATGATCATTTAAATATATATTCACTACCAAATTATTTCAGCTTCATGTAGCTGTTTTAGTATGTCAATGTCACGCTTGAAAAAGGGAAGCCTACTACACAAGGCTCGAGCATTGCAAGGTATGAGGAGAGGAGATGCAGGAGGCTTTACACTATTCCACAAGAAGCTGGTTTTATGACTTGAAAGTTAAACCATGAAATCCAGGTCACAACTAAGAAGCCACACCAATGCGCAATATCTTAACATGCTAAATCCATCAGGTTTTCATGTGAGAACTTGAACAATAAATTAAAGGCATATGCAAAGTACTAGCATTTATAGTCTCAACCTCTTTATCACATTCCTCAATACATTCACCACAGTATTACTAATTTCTACAGCTTTAATGTTACCAAAATGTTCTTCCTTGGAAGAATCTTTTTGCCTTATTTGAGTTAAATGCAAGGGACATTATTTTAAGCTTTAGCTAAAAACCAAATATAAAGTAAATCCCTTGTTTCAAATTCATTCTTCCGGATGCAGCTTTGAACTCATAAAGATGAGGTGACTAAGTATCTGACAGAAATTACAGATATTGCTTAGCTGGACAACTGAGCTCAATGCACTAAACATTAGAAAATTTCATTTCTTGAAGTCTGCTAATAAAAAGTTCTGTGAAAGATGTTTACAGAAAGTAAAAAGAGAGGAATTGTCTCAGAATATGGCATCAAATGAACTTAACTGAATAAAAAACTCTGCTATTTATATGACATGAAGAATAAAGTACCTTAGACCAGATACAGTTTGCTTTTGTCTTAATAAGCCTAATTCGCTGGCTGCAATAGAGGTAGATCTGTTACCCTCACCCATTCTGTCATTTCTCAGGAATCTACCTCTCAGCAATGACTGCATAAAGAATATGGAAATAAATGAATGCCAGTAAATGCAGCCCATGTTTGGTTTAATGCCAAAATCAAGAAGGTATAACACCCAAAGGTTAACAATTAGCATCAGGACACCTTTAAGGGTGTGCTTGGTTGGGTGAAAAAGTGGAAGGGAATGGAAAAATGGAAAGAAAATAAGTTTTGAGTGTGCTCGGTAGGGAAGAAAATTGAGGAGAAAGAAAAGAGGAAAGACGGAAATTCTCCATCCTAATGCATAAAAACCAATCCCTCCAAATTGGAATAATGAGAAGAGAGAAAATGAGAGAGGGTGTATGTTAGTTCAAAATTATGCATTTTTTCAAATGTTTTACTTTCTTTCCTTTCATTTTCAACTCTTCCAAGCAATGGATGGAAAGAAAATTACTTTTCTTTCAATTTTTCCATCTTTCCTACCAAGCACACCTATGGAAAGAAAAATTATATTTCCCAATTTTCTATTTTTCTACCCCTTCAATTATTCATCTTTCCAATTTTTTTTCCACTCTACCAAGCAAAGCCTAAGTCAATTGGTTTAAAGCTACCAATGCAAGCTAAGATACACTACAGTTGCCTTCAAACAACAATGACATGTATAGAAGATTCATAAACATTGTTAGAATTTCTTACTATTTAATTTCCAGAACAAGCCGCAAGCTACCAATTGTAAATATCAATTAATATAGGAAGAACAAAAAACAGGCAAATAATTGAGACAGATGTGCTAGCATTCCCTAGTTGACATGGGATATTAGTTTTGCTCTTGGTTCAACATTAGCATTCAATTTTTCCGTGTAATATCTACACCGGCTAGCACGTATATGGACTTTATCTTGTTTGTATGCATGTCATAGTTGCAATGAAGTTATTTTCTAGAATTTAAAAGGAAAGCTTAAATCAACAGTTACACATATAACATTGTTGTTAGAGAAAATATTACGCTTAAAAGAATGACTTAAGGCTCTCAAAGCATGTAAGAAGCATCTCCATCATGTGGATCTATAACACCAAAACTACAAAATTAGCATCTACCTTAAATATGAGTTGGGAGGGGGTGTCCTTATTTGCAATTTTTTGCAGATTTGAAAGAGCATGGACATGTGAACAAATAAAGAAAATAGCCACCTAAAAAAAGGTTAAGACATTTTATGCATTTACCTGAATACGGTTGCGATGGGCAAAATTTGATACAGCCCGATGCTCCAACAACCCCTGGAGCTCAGTTTGCCTTTCTCTCTCAGCCTTTTTAAGCATATCAAGCAAAGCCTGCCGGCCACATAATTTACGAATGCCCCTACGGACAAGCTCAGTTCGGCCTTCATTCTGATTAATCACCAACCCATCAAGAACTCGATCAATTTGACCACCAACATCAGCAGCTTGCTCTTCTCTACTGTCAACACAAGCACCTCTCTGCTGGCTGTTCATTTGCATCCACTCCCTTATAATTCTGACCCTTTCTTGCTCAGTTTCACCAAGCCACTGGGCTCTCGAACTGTTGTTTCTACAAGAAACATTTGATGTACGATCCCTGCCACCACTGTTCATCCACTCCCGAAAAATTTGCCTTACCCTTTCCCTTTCAACTTCCCCCAAATCAGATGAATGTTCACAACTAAGATTACTTGAATCCCCATTCCTACTCTGCAACCCAAATCGATCTGGCAACCACTGTCCAAACTCATTCTCACTCACAGTCGCATCATCTGAAACACCACTATGTTCACTATTTCGGCTATCAGAAAGATCAGTCACCGAGAGGTCATCACTCCTTGTATGGAGCATTCTTTCACTAGCCCTCTCTTGAGCATGACTCACCACATGCTCATCCTCAAGCTCCCGCCACATCTGCAGGAGTGAGGATGCGGTACTACCATTTTCCCGCCTTCTTGATGTTTGTGACTGAGACTCCCTTAGGAAGGAATTTTCAAGCACAGAAACATTGTGTAGACCAGCAATAGCCATACTGCTCCAAAATCTAAATTATCAAACCTTTTCAACCCATATGCTTCAAATGTAAGAAAAACTGCATTTCTTTAGGGAATATTGGTATGTAGTAGACAATCTCCTTTTGAAAAACACCTAAAACTAGTTAATTTCGTCTTTCCCATCATTTATCAACGTTTGCATTGTCATCAACTCATCATGTTCACCACCATCATCATCACTATCAATCTTCACAGCAAACACACAAGAAAATGGTTATAAAACAAGTATTAGATCATACTATCACTCTACTGCAACAACTAAAATTCTCAGTTTTTTTCTAGCTTATTTTCGTCAATAAATTGTAACACTACTGATCTTGATATCCAATTTCCTCAATGTCATGTTTCACCTAAATGAGGAAGACAAATATAACAAACAAAGGATCCGCTTAACCACTGCCTATAGGCACCGGGATTATATATTTATCATTTTTGGGGAAAATTTTGTATTGAACACGTTACTTTTACTAAATTCAACAAAAAGTAATGTGTATCACCTCACCAAGTGCCGTAAGTCACTGGTTAATATTTCCTCAAAGAAATCCGGAAAGTATTTACAACAATCTCCAACAAACACAACCAAAAGAGTAAGTTGAAATAATTTATTCGGTTAATCCCTTGTTTTTCTGCTGAGAAAATGTAGAAAGACAACAAAAAAGTTTCCAAATCTAAATTTTTACACTGGCGAAAAAATTCAAAAACAAAAAATTAACCGTTTAAAATTTCTAAGAAATTCAAAATTACTTTTCTCTTTTTTCATCGCATTTCTCAGCAGCCAAACAAGAGAAACGAACAAACCTCACCAAATTCACATTCAAAAGAAAACGAAGATCGAAACAACAACAAACCAAAAAAAAAAAAAGGAATCATCAAAATAATGGAGAATAAAAAGAAAATAAGAAGAGAGAAAAAGAATCGTACCGAAGAAGCTTGAGTTTTCTAATTTTGAAGTAAAGGAAACGAAACCTAAAGAGAGAGAAATGGAGGATGTGAAGAGAAAAGAACACAGAGAAAGAGGAGAGGGAGAAGTTGCGAATTTATTATGAATAATAATAAATTAAAGTTAAGAAAATGGGAGGGACACGTCATTTTTATTTTATTGCTCTATTTTTGTTGTCTTGAAAACTTTTCACGGTAAAACCTGCCGTAACACAAACGTCTTAAAATCGAGTGTAAAAGACGAATAAGAGATTGACGCGTGGGTCGTAACCTTTTCTCACGTGGCGTTAATTCAAGAAACGGTTCCCGAATCTTGGATTTAACGGGAAGTGTTGAAAAGAAAACGACGCGGCGCTTTTTCGTGATTTTTGGGAATGGAATTTTGGTTCGTTTTTGGGTTGAAATTTCAAAATAAAGGTAGCGGAAGGGTATGATGGAATAGCGAGGGATGACCGGAATATTATGGCGTTAACGGCAATTCAAAAACCAGTGCCTTTTTTGCTCAAAAAGATAAATTCAAGTCGTACTCAATGGTACAAAGTTTGATTTAAAGACAATATCTTATTTTGGATATTTTGTTTTTCCAATAAATAAATTATTTAAAATATTTTGATTTTGTAATCTCAATTTCTTTAAAGAATTTACAACTGCAAATATCAGATAAAAATAAAAATATAATCATGATAAAGTACCCCAGAAATAAAGAGCCAAAATCTCATTGGCCTGTGTTATGTGGCACTTATATGTATTTAGCCAACCAATCTTCATACTTACAGTTGATCATTTAATCAAAAATTGATTTTGTTTCATATAATATTAAACTTTATTAAAATTTTAAAACACTTGAAAAAGTTAAATACATATAATAACAACGCGAACTAAATGAATAAAATTTCGAGTAAATATGAATAGAATGGTAACTTCTATATATATATAGCATCAGCATTAGGTTGGGTAATATAAGGAGATAAGGTGTTAACATTGAGCTATAAATTTCTAGAAGCAAGTTGGCAAATTTTGGTAAGTTAATAGATATGATCTGAACTTTTTAGAAACAAATGAAAGATGAAGTTAAAATGCTAATACAAAACAGGGAAGGTGGCTTACCAAAAAGCTAAGTAATTATTACTAAATTTCCTATGATTATAACTCTCCAACAATGCCTATCATTAATTAAAGCCATCTTTTTCTTCTTTTCTTTTCTTTTTTATTTTTATTTTTATTTTTATGGAAGTTGGTTTTGCTTGTGAAATTCACATGATTGGATGTGTTTAATTAAAAGTTGGTTGCATGTTAATTTGTGTAAACCCATTGTCTAGCTTAAAATAGATTTTTCTTTATTTTAACTGTTAGAAAGATTACTCTTTTTTTTTTTTTGGAGGAAAGATTCTTTATCTTTTACTCCCATAGGTTTTAAGATTATAAAATAATTTTGATTAATTTATTATTTAATACATAAATTTTAATTTGGTGTAATTTGATTGTGTTCAAATGTATACATCAAACTATAATCTTAGTTTAATTGTATATGTTTAAATAAATACATCAATTTATTTATATATTAGATAAATATAATTATTATTGTAACTTGTATGCAATATATAAATATAAAATATTACTATATCAATAATTTTATTAATAATTTGTAAAAATTGAAATAAATTAAAATTGTATGTATAAAATTACTCAAAATTAAAATTAATGTATAACATTCTACATTAATTAAAATTGATGTATTTTAGTATTTCTTTTCCTGTTTAAGGCGTTTTCTTATTAAATTTGTAAAAGAAAAGAAAAAAAAAAAAAAAAAAAAAAAAAGAGAGAGTAATTCATAGCATTGCACTGCTCTTTATACTTCTTCAATATCTCTTTCACTTCACCAGACTACACACCAGAAAAAACCTATTACCACTAGGCACTCCAGGTTAATGTTTAAAACATGAGCTTTTGATAATTGTTATTATTATGGAGGGAGTTTGGATGGTTTAGATTTAAATAATGTTGATAAAACTTTAAATCAATAATTTTTTTTCCTAATAGTTTTATTGAGAAAAGCCACATAATTATTATTAATTTATCATAAACACGTAATAAATTAACCGGCCCTTTTTTTAGATAAGGTCTTACATCAAAATTAAAAATAAGTTGTACGTATTATAGTCGTTATTAATATTTTTTTTAATAAGGAAGGCAATTGGAGATTTTGGAATTAAGTTTTGGGTCGGTAAAACTTTTAAAAATTTTAAGAGTTTGTTTAGAATTTTTTTTTTAAATGGGTATTTAATTAAAAGAGTTCATTTTAGATTAATGAAAAATTTTAAAAAATTGAAGAGAATTTAATTAAAATTTTCAAAAATAAAATTATATTTTATTCATGACATGATTTAGAGTTATCATGTAAACTTATGAAAACACATGATCTTAAAAAAAAAATTAGAAATTCTATCATACGGGTATGCACGTAGAAATTATATATTTAGAATATAGAAGTACATTTAAAAAACATATAATAAATAATAAAATATATGATTTGAAACTAACTAATAATAACGTATGAAATATTTATGATATTGAAATAAAAAATAAATTAAATTGCCAATAAAATAAAATTTAAATACATAAATACATCATATTAAGAATAGTAAATAAATATAATTGTTTGTCATTGGTATCAGGTTAATTTATGACACCAATCAAATTCAATCACCATTATTATTTAATAAAAACAATTGATGGAGGTAATAAAACATAAATTAAAAAATTAAAATGTATAGAAAATCAAAATAAAAATTTGACTCAACAGTAAATTTAAAGATTTAAGCTGAGGTTTAAATCCCAACATACCTATATTTTATAATTTCTTTTAAATTAAAAAATTTTAAAAACTTGGAATAATATAATTTAATGGTGGTTTGCAAATTATTTTCACCGCCGTAAATTATGCAACAATATTTCAAATGATATCGGGTTGGACCCAAGTATTCATGGGTCTTGTCATCTTAGAAATATATATTTTTATTTTCTTGTGTAAATTGATATCGGGTCGCACTCAGGTTGACTTGAAAACCCATTTCACTAATTAAAACAAATTTAAAATATTTAGTATTGTTATTTTAATATAAACACATGCCGTTCATGCATTTGGAAATGGGAAGGCTTGTTGTGCTCTATAATTATCCAATAATATAAAAGGCATCGAAGAATATGGGCTGACCGGAAATCTACCGGCATTTGGCGAAATCTTCGGCAGTGTTGAATCATATCGTAGTTTATTATACATCCATGATTAAACATGATCGTGAAAGAGCAATAATTAAGATTATTATGAGGACTAAATGTTAGCTTTAAAAAGGAAAAATGAAAAAGAAAAACTCGACTAATTGCAAACTTAAAAAATAAATAAAAGAATGGTTAAGGACTTTGTGGCCTGCATCCATCCACCTGCGTGGAGGTTTTCTGTCGCTTCAAAATCCTACATAAACCCAATTAAAATTTATGATCATCATCATACTAATTTTTTTTTTTTTTTTTGTGTTTATTCATCTATTCATTCTTAAAAATAAAAACTATAGATTCATGTAATAATCTTTAAAAATTATTATTTAATAAATTTCGGATTACATGTTACTAGGCCATGGACCATTTTGTACCCGAAAATAATTCTATTATTATCGTTATTATTATTAAGCAATGTATACAAATCGTAGTATTTGTGATATATTCTTACAGACATTTCAGTAAAAAAAATTATTTATTAATTAATCAAAACAATAAGCTCATGCATGCTATAGATAAATCACATGGTCACTTAGACTTTAGCTTTTATGATAAAAGTTGAATTAGGTTAGATGAAAGTTTGACATTAATGTTTCTCATTATATCAGAAATTAATCAAATAATATGGATGGCTATAGACATATTCATCCACAGAATTGCAGTTGAAATAAAATGTAACTTTTTTTCAATAATATTTGAAAATATAACGATTATTATTCTAAAATGAATTATGATATATTTCCGGTACGAGTGAAAAAATATATATAGAAATGAAAAAAAAAATTGTAAAAAATGATAAAATTAAAGCATTTAAGATTATGATGGTTAGAGTTTAAATCTCTATCATATATGTATTTCTTTAACCTTATAATAATATATATTACTCTTTAAAATGAATCATTTCAATTTTAAATGTATAATAATCTATCTTCAACTGAATAATGGTTTGTGAGAGGCATTGCCCCAAAAGTAATGCCTTTTTTAGGTAAACCCAACAGCTTTGACTTGTCTTTTTCTCAATGGCACATTATGTACTTACAAAATGCAGGAATGGGTCCTCAAATGGCCGAAAAGATCAAGTTTCTTTGCCCATGTTCCAACTACATGAACATGAATCTAATCTTTCCCCCCAATGGTCACGTGGAAAAGCTTATCCCTACATAAGAAAAGAAATATCTAAGGGATATATACCCTTAGTCCTTCCCACGTTTTCCTTCTTTAATATCCACAACGTGACAATTTATTATATATTAAAAACATTAATTTTAGAATCTCAAATTCAAGTTGAAAAGATTAGAAAATATAAAATACAAGAAGTGATATCCCTACTTCTTTCATGTTACTACATAACATATAGTTTTGGCGATGTGGTTACAAAATTTAATTTAACAACTAAATTAAGTAAGTGATAAACTAGCAAACTAATTTAGAGAATCCACATATCTTATATAATGTTAGGACTAAAGCCAGGGACAAAGATCCCAATGCCGATTTCTAAGAAAAATGTACAAAACCATGCCAAATGCTCATGTCAACAATTTCAGGGCAAGATAAATGTTGTTATAAATGTACTTAAATTTATGTTGAGGATACACCACCTCTATTAAGTAATTACTAATTCGAATTTTGATATACTAATTTGTTTATCTAAAATTGTGAATTAAAAACTTATAATGACAACTTTGGAATTGTCAGATATTCCAATGAAAATATCTTATTAAAGCTTATCAAAGAGGGAGGAACAGTGAGAAAACAAGATATGACGCCATTATCCAAATCTAACAGAACTGAAAAATGTTAGATAGCTGTAAAGTGGATAGTGTTCAATTAAAAATGGCCAATGCTGAGCATTCAAATAAAGTACAATTATCTCAAATAAAAAGTACGTACAACCAAATTTTCCATGAAGATGGAAAAGGGAAAAAAGAAAAGGAAAAACACAGTGAAGGGATAGAACACGAGACAGAAAGGTACATAAATTGCTGTAAAATTGTAGGAGTTTGCATAATTGGATATTATTAGAAGGGTTCAAACAAATGCTAAAGAGATAGATGAAAGGATATGAGTTTAAAGAGTGTTAGGTTATCTGTCTTTCAACTCTCCCATTCTCGACCCACGCACTTTAGTTTAGCTCTTGTTTCCTTAGCAACATGCCATTGCCATGCAAAAAATGGTCCCTTTTTTTTTTTTTGGGGGGGGGAGGGGTAGTGACAAAGACACTCAAGTTTTGTTATCAGAATTGACAGTAAGGGCACATGCCCTTACTTAATATCACATCTATCAAGTTTTATAATGGTAGGACACCATTTTGCCTATACATTAGGAAAAATAACCAAAACCCCCATGTTTTTTTGAGGGGCCAACACCCACAAAAATGAACCATACCCTTTTTCTTAGGGCAAGACTTTTGTCAGAAAAGGCCACATATCTTGTCTTCCAATGCTGGTTTTTGACAGTTTGTCAGTAAAAAGTAGCTGAAAGTCTTACAAATTGACCGGTTATTAATGAGAATTTTAGAACATGAAATGATCCGTAAATCCACTTTTTTTTTTTTTTGTTGCTAATTACATCTTAACGATCATCTAATTACTGGATTCATGCTAAGTATATGTGTCCTGGAAAAATTATTTGGTGTTTGTTCTCAATGAGTGAAATGCTGATGAAATTGATTGAAAAAGTTTCTATCAGTAGCAGATATAGTCCTAGATTTCTCTCTACCAATTTCCATCTTTTTAAGTTTACAGCTTAGAGATATTATTGAGATCAAAAAATGTGGGTTCAGATAATCAAGCAAGTCAAACAACTAGCATTGATGGGGTAGCCACTGGCTATTGCCAATGAGGTGCTTTCCTTTATAAATATGGGTTATGAGGACACTTTTACCTACTCCATGTAGATGAAGAGTTTTTCAAAATCGAGTGATGATTTAATGAAGGATTAGTCGGATTAGGTGGAACAACACATCCAAAATAAATGAAGCTTTAAATGCTATAAATGTGTGGGGATGTGTAGGTGTAAACTATTAAAGAGTGAGTAACTGGCATGGACTGCAATTCATGCAAGTAAACTCCCTTCACTTGGAGTCAAAGTTAATCTTAAAACCAATGGGTTGAAATGACGTTTACTTACCTAATAGCAAAGGTGAGGCAGTTTTCAACAATGAATTGTTTCTCATGTTATCATCCTTTTTAGTGTTGGAGAAGATTAGTTTTTTACTTTTCTGAAGTTAGGGCTTACTTTAGTTTGTTCTTTAGCTACAATCTATCATGGTCGAATAGCATCACTGAATTCTAATTTCGGTATTTGTAACTCCATTTTTTATTCATTTTTGTAAAAGAGAAAAGAGATCATATTTCTTCCCCAAATAAAAAGAAGCCCATTTAGGTTATGGGCTAAACCAATAAACTATCTCAAAACAAAGTCTGGGCCTGTTTCTTCAGGTAATTTGAGAAGTTGGGAATTTAGGTTCTATAGAATTTTAACATTTCTGCAATATATTTTTATATTTTAAAATACATAAAACTTCAATATGTATATAGAGAGAGAGTGCTAACAAGGTTAACATCTATTAATACATTAAAAAAAAAAAATTATACATACCCAAAGTTTTATTATAGAAGTAGGAGGTAAAAAGAACAATTTTCACACCATATTAATCAAAAAGGAAGACAAAGAGGATAGCATGGAAGAGACAAAATGGCAATCCTAGGACACCAATTCAGACATGTAGAAGAGAATGGGAAAATCACAAATAAAACCAGGAAAAGAAAAAGTCATTGTTCTAAAACATCACTCTTAACTAAAGTTCTGCTTCACAAGGTACCCTGTCAAAATGTTTGTACCAAGACAAATGCACCGTTACTGAGTAACAAACAATTCTCAGAGTACGATGATTGGACTTCCAAATACCTACCTTAAGCCGAATCATTGCCTTAAAATGAACATCAACTTGAATCTCCTTTGATGTTTTCTCGATCATGAGATCCTTAGATGTTGATGGTGACATTGCCAAATTTAAAGCCACGAGTTTCGGCTTGATTCGGCTCACATTCCTATGAGGTTGGAAGAAGGGATCGACGGTGTTGAACGCCAGGGTTTGATCTTCGTATGTTACTGTGGACTCAATGTAATCATAGTAGACAGAGATTCTGCGGTTACGGTTAAATGCCCTAAGAACAAAATCGAATGTGGCATTGAGATGGTTATTGGTTAGGTTGAAATTTTGGACTGAACCATTTTCAAGGGTGTAAACCAACTTTTTTGGACTAATGACTAGCCAAGCGATCAGCACGGCTAGACCGACAAGAACTATAAGGGCTAGCAAGCAAGTGGCCACGCATCTTACTAGGCTAAATTGTCTTCTAGGCTGTTGTTGTGCTGCAACACTTGTATTGCCTGCCATTGTTTTGCGGGACAATAGTTTGATAAGGACTCTGAACTCAGATAAATGTCGAATGTTGTTTTATACAGAGTAAAAAGTTAGAGAATATTTTGCCTAATGAACATGCCTATATATATATAGACAAGAGAATGCTGAGATGTTATCCTGTTGTATTAATTATTTCGTTTCTTTAATGCTCCTTTTTCTTTTGCCAACTATATTTGAGGGACTTTATGGTTTCTTGGATGAAACTCAAGACATCTGAAAGATTCATGTTCTGTACTTTTCTTCTGCTTCAAATGTTGTAAGATTCATTGCTGCAACCCTGCAACTTCTAAGTAGAACTTTCTTCTTTCTATTGGTCGGCTGTTCTTTTATCCTGGTAGAACCAAGTTGAGTCTGAGCTTTTTCCTTTTGGTAATTCGAATATAAATATAAAAAATTATATTTAAGATCAGGCTTGGACAAAATAAATTTATTTTATTGGACTAAAATCTAATCAGAACTATGAACATCTTCGATATATTGGACGAATATGCTTTTATACGGAGTATCAGTTTAAGGTTGATACCATGGTCCATACGCAAGTCTTAACTGGCTTTGCATAAAACAGATGGTTATATATATATTATTTGCTCGACCGAAAAGAAAGAGAAAACACGTCAAAGAATAATGCAAATTGCTGATGTTTAGAAGCTTAAGCGACTAAGATTAAGTTAGATGCTGTTCTGAATAGATTGCCACTTTAATTAGCACACTTCATTTGCCACTAAAAAAGGGTGAAATTTTTGTAAGACGGATAAGATCCCCAGAAATCTGGAGGTCTGAGGAGGACTAATGAAACTTAATTTTGGAGCCTTTCTAGTAGCCACTGCTTATGCACACACGCTAAGGACAATAGCCCTTCCTCACTTATCTTAAATCATATGCCATTATTTGGATTCAAATGAGTTTCATCTCCACATTTATATTGATATTGGACATGAATATTAAACAAAACTAAAACCAATTTTCTGGCAGCAGGCATTATAAATTTCTTTCAAAAATAAAAAACGAAAAAAATTCCATTTCAAAAAGGTCAAAATAACACTATACTACTACTTTTCCTACAGTTCCTCTCTTCTTGGCTAAGCTGGCACAATTCATAGGCTTCACTTGATATCAGTTGGCAGAGATTGCTGGAAGAACCAAAAGTTTAAGCCTTAAATCTGGGGCTAACCATACATGTACATTATTGAGTTAATTATGATTGAAAAGATGTCCATCAAGCAAAATAGTTTGCCATTTCAACTCAAATTGAAGGATCATCATTGGCTTCATTATTACTAATGTAATGAAGGGTATCTGTTGATAGGATATGCACAAAGATTCTTTGTCACTTGCTGTTTCCTTTGCTTCATATCCAAGGTATTCCAATCTACTTTTTTTTTTCTTTTTTTTTTTTTTTAACATCACAATTTCTGGAAATGGGACTTGTAATAAGTATAGTTAACAAATTTTAAAGCTCTATATAATCGAACAGAGTTTGCTTCACTCAAGGTATTTATTCCCTGCGGTGAAGGGATAAGAGTTTTGAGTAAAAGTCTTATGTGATTAACTATTTAAATCAGATTTAATTTCAGTGTCAGATAGAGTATAATTATTTTTTTTTCAATTTTTTTTAAAAAAAAGATAAGATCCATAATTATGTCCGAATACTTTTAATAAAATGAAGAGTCTGAGTACAAGTACAAGTGTTCATAGGTTTGGTCGAGTCCAATCAAAATCTTAGACCTATTTGCTAGACCCGACTTGGTTCGGCTTGAAAAATAGGTTTAAAATTTTGCCCAAATTCAGTACAGATAAAAATGTTAAAACTCGGGTATGACTTGTATTAATTTTTTTAATATTATTATCTTTTTAAAAATATAATATATTAGAAATACTAAAAACATTAAAATAAATGGGAATATAATATCCAAACAATAACAACAAAATAATAGTAACATAATATTGATATTGTAGCAAAATGGTGAAAAAAAATAAGAAAATAATAGCAAAACAGTAAAAAATAAGAAAAAGCAAAAAAAAAAAACATAATTTTTTTTTAAATTTTGGGCTGGGTTGGGCCAGGCTCGAACAAAAGGATGATTACTTAAAACCTGACCTATTTAGATTCTAAATGAGTTTTATTTTTTCGTCTAATCTCATTTTTCCAACTTATATTTTTATCTAAACTTTTGCACTTTTCAAATAGAATTTCGGATCAAACGGGGTCGACTGGCTCTGTTGTAAGTTAAGTACAAGAAGTTTTTTCCTTACACCCCCAAGTGGTGCTGATGCTCTAAAATTGATGGTAAAATGTAGTGACCAAAAAAGATAGAGGATTCCTTGGAACTGTATCATATATGCCACGTACATATAAAGTAATTAAATCAAGAACTAATGAATTAAGAAGCTGATAATTTCAATATTATTAATCTTAAAACAGAAATTGATCTTTACCTGCTGGGCTGGCTTACTTTCTTTCCCTTCAGTGAAACTTTGCTTTTTCTCCATGATTCATGCTTCACCTCTAAGCAATTCCTAAGCCATCTTCACTGCAACTTTATTACGAAATATGGATAGCAAGAAGATGGAGTGTATTAATTTTTATCTTGCTTATAATAATGGTTTCATCTTCCCATTCTGAGGCCAACGTTCTTGGTCATTCCCTTCTCTGGTGATCTTCACATGACATATCAAAACCTGCCTAAATTTTAATTCAAAATCATGCATTGGGCCATTAATTAGATGGAACTTCTACTTGGCATCTTCCCTTTTTCAATAACACTGGAAAGCAATATATATATATGCTTTAGCTAAATAACTAATGGGAAGAAAGTAAAATCCAAATCCAAGCAAAGTTCTTTTTTTTTTTTTAAATGGGGTAAAGCATGTTAAAAAAAGAATACGCGCTACACGCGCCTGAAACATCTACCAAGCCCTTATTATAAGCAAGATTAATCCGACGGAACAAAGAGTGCGGCGCGTGGGAGGGCTTCAACGTTGAAGCATATATAGTACAATTTTATTGGTAAGGCAGGGAAAAGATGCGAAAGAATAACGCATAAAAAAGTAGTAAAGTTGTGGTCACCAAATGTGGGGCAATGAAGTTGGTCGCCGCATATCCCTTGGAAGATGCTGTCATTTCCTTTTTGGTAAAACCACAAAGTGAAGAAACCCACATTTCAAATAATCACTTTGTTCCAACCCATATATATATATATTATCCTAAGCCAAGTTAGCTAGAAGCCATTCAAGATTACGCTTATGAGCTATTTCAAGATCGCAGGTGGTTTCACTTAGTCATGGTGCCACCCCCCACCCAAAAGAACTTTGGAAGCAAATCAAAAGGGTTTAGTGAGTGTTTTCAGCATGGTGCGGGGTGGCAGAGTATAAATATGGAAGTTAAGTTCTGATATATAATCGGGGAATGGATGGGTTTGGTTGAATTCAACCTCTTCCAGCCCCAGGAGCCTTTTCCCACAGGGCAACTATAATCCTTTGGCATGCAGTACTTTTCAGTTGAAGATGATCTCTTCACTTCATCATGTGATTGGAGAAACTTGGATTTTTTTGAATTGCAGTCATCAGTTTTCACTGTAAGAGCTGGTTTCTTACTCAGGGCAACTTCAATCCTTTGGCAGTTTTATTTCTCTTTGTGTCATCTGCTTAGATCTTTGGAAGTATCATCTACAGCACGGCCTGGAGTTGGTTTTTGTGTTTTAATATTTCCTTTTTCTCTTTTCATATTTTCTTAGTGCTTGTTGTATGGAATAAGAAATGGTCTGGGTTGTTTGCGTTTGTGATGTTGGTTCAGTAATGTATCACAAATCATTTTGCAGCATAATGTTAGGTTTTTAAACCTCCAAGATAAAATTATGACACATCTCATTTTTCCTTTGTGTTTAGTTTATTCTTAATATGTTATGAATTCATTAGTAGCTCCATCGTGCTAATGGGATATGGCCAAGAACACGAACCCCATGCAACCCACGAAACCAAAAAAAAAAGATGAAAACTCTTCACATGCATATAATATCTCAGTTGCTATATTTGAAATTCTAGATACAACCATACATGCAGTTTTCTATAGCAATTAAATTTAAATAAAAAATAAAAATGTATTAAAGCTCTGATCCTTCTTGGGGCTACAGTGGAGAAAGACGTGAATGGAGAAAAAGGGAATAAATTGTGGTGGTTTGTGTTGATATATTAGACGAAGACACCTGACCTGACTATCTAAGATTTCTGTTTTGAATCTGATAAATTAAAATTCATCCAACACCAACAGTGGTGGCTGTTCCCAATTTGAATTTAAAGGGCGGACAATAGAAAGTGGGTGAAAATCAGGAATACTCTCACCCTCTTGCCAACCAATATTTATAATTCGACAAGTTTGTGTGTGTTTCAAAGCCATTTAAATTGCACAAATCCATTTTCTTATTATTCTTGATTTCTTAATCACAAACCTATATCATTACTTCAGTAATAGCAAAATGATAATGACAGAAAACAATATGGTTCATAACCATACTTTTTATAATATTATGCTGTGCACACCACTTTGTTAAAGCAAATATTGATCAGTTTATTCCATAGCATCGCCCAAAGATACTTTATTTAATATATATTAGGTTATGGCCTTAATTATATTATGTACCTAAAAACTACATTTATAAAATATTTAGGGAATAAATCAATATAATGTTTATTGAAATGAGAATATTGAGGTTTTTAAATTTTTGATCTATTTCTTCTTATATTTATTTTAGTTTTAAATTTTAATTTTTTTATAGATTTAATATAAAAAGACAAAAACAAAATCATAATAATAATTAATTAATTAATTAATGATTTTAATTGAGTTGTACTTAAATAATTTATGACACCAATTTAATTTCATATTAGATTATGGTACACCACAATGTAGGTGAAAGATTACATAAAATATATAATTATAAAAGAATTCATATAGCTTTGGTTGAAATAATTATATTGAAGTTTTAAAAATTATAATATTTTAGGTTTAATTCTATTATAATCAAGTGTTTATAAAAATATTTTATATAAATAAGACAAAAATAGTTTAATCAAATTATTTTGTAACTAACTAATTTAATCAAAAGCGGAAATAGATAGACTATCTTCAATTTATGACTACATTTTGGGATATACAACAGTTTAGAATTTAAAAATCTTATAATTTAAACGTATGAGAATTTTAAGTTTTAAAAAATAATAAATATTTAGATGTCTTGGTGTGGCTATTTTGTTGTCTTAATCATATGTAATCTTTTCAACTTTAACTACCATTCTGTATTAGCAACTAGATATTTATATTTGTTGAGGTCATTGTTTTAGCGACTCAACATTTGGTCCTCGCACCAAACTCTTAATCGTTAACCGAAACAAAAAAAATTCAAAATAAATTAACCGAACCAAACTATTTTAGTTAATTCGGTCAGCTAACTGAATTAACCAGAATTTTTATTTTTATTTATTGTTAAAACAAGTATAAAACATATCAAAAAATAAAGTGATAATGTTCATTTAACCGAATTGTATGTTATTTAATACTTGCATTGAGAGATGTATCTATAGAGAATAGCATAACTAATATAACTTTGAAAATGTGAATCAATTGTTAAAAGAATAGATTATTTGTTTAAATTCAGAAAGAACACTGTTTGTTGCTTTATTTAAATTTTAATTTGTTGAATATTATATTTTAAAATTTTGTTTTATTTTAACGTTATGAATTTGTTTAAGATATAAGTAATAAAAATTGTTTACAGATTAAATTCGAAAGTAATATGATGATGGATGAAATTTGATGAATGGATTGGAGTTTGATTCCGACATCCTATAATTTTATTTCCTACGATTATTAATGAAAAATAAAGGTCCTATTTGGTGTTTATTCAATTGAGTGCGACAAAAATTATATTATGATATTTGATTTATTAATTATTTTGTTTGAAATGTAATGATAATTTTTATAAATTTATTTTTATTAAATAAAATTAATTTTTATATATTTAATTTTTATAATAAAAATAATTCTTAACAAATATTTGTATTAAATATTTAATAATAAAATTTAATTGATAATTTTTAAATTAATTTTTTATTTATAATTTTAATTAGAAGTAAAAAATTTTAAATTTGTCTTGCATGTACTTTCTAAACATAGTAATATATAACTTATTTTTGAAATAAATTAAAAAAAAATTAAAACCACATTTTGTTTTAGTTAAAGGTTAACCCACAATTCTTACACAGTTTAAATAGAACAACTCTACTCATGTTCTATTAAAATAATAATAAGTATTTCATACAAACACATATGCTAAATCAAATTTGTAACTAGAAAAAAAAAACTTACTTACGAATAATTTATTGAAGTAATAAGAAAAATCAAATTGTAGGAAGGACACAATTTTATTTTAATAACTTTTTAACTTTCTAATCTTCCATAAAAAAAAACAGTAATTTTTGTACTTTTTATGATGTAAAAATCAAAAGTAAATAAATTTTAACATACTAAAATATTTCCAATTGATTTAATTTTAGGTGATTTGTTTGAAGTGTAACCTTACAGAGCACAGCGCTGCAACCTTGAAGTGAAAAATTATAAATAAATAAATAAAAAAGAAAAAAAATTGGATTATTATTTATAGTTTTGACATCTCAGTTCTGATCCAATTAGCGGGAGAAATTTAAAATTTAAAGTTCAAACTTACTTTCCAAAATTATTAAATTAATAAAAGAATCACAGAATTATAGGCAATTTTAATTTTTAGTCTTTATCCTTCCCTCCCCTAAAAATATCCTAATTCCAATTTACAGCTTTGCCATTCTTTAATATAATCAATTAAGTCTCTCTCAATCTTCATTTCGCTCTGTCTCGAAGGTACGCTATACCCCTCTTTTTCCTTTCTTTTTAATCTCACAAAAGTGTTATGATCTGGGTTGCTTCATTTTTTTATTTGCTTTTACTTCTTTAGTTTTTTCAGATCCAACCTCCAATTCCGACTTGACGCTAAATTAGAAGAAGGAAAAAGAATAGTGATCTGTTTTATTTTTCATTTTACAGCAAAACCGAAAAATGGGGCAGATTCAATACTCCGAGAAATACTTCGATGATACTTATGAGTACAGGTAAAAATTCAATTTCATCTGAGTTTTACTAGGTTTAATATTTTCTTCATTCTTTTCAAATTTTTAGAATGTTAAGTTTTGGTTCCTTATTAAATTTAAATTACTTTCATATTTGATTTTCTTTTGTGGTGGTGTACAGGCATGTTGTTCTCCCCCCTGAAGTGGCCAAACTTCTCCCCAAGAATCGTCTACTCTCTGAAGTATGTTTTTTAGGGTTTTACACATGTCACTGTTTGTAACTTATTTTTGTATTTTTACAGAAATGTCCATCTTCTTAACGCAGTTTTGTTTAATTTAACAATTTCCTCAAGTTTTCATCTGAAATAATTTGCTTTGTCGGTTGTCTATTCAGGAAATTAATTATTTATGGCCATAATTTACGAGTTTTGATTTTGATTGTTCATGATTTATGAAATGTAAATAACTGGCTCGCAATTAAGCAACTCATTGCCTTCAGTACTTGCTTGTTTTTTGTCCCAATTTTCCATCTTTTCGTAGTAGCTTCAGTTCGCAGATGCTTGTTTCACGAATGTGATTTTGTGTTGTAGGCAACTAATTGTTCCTATACTTGCCATAATGCATAACTTGAGACTTCTTCCTTTTATGATTCTTGTCTTATAGGATGACTTTTTTGGTTTTTTAAGTATGAATGAAATACAAAAGGCTCAAAATTGTGTTGTAGCAGAGCATGACTAGTTGTTCTTGTACTTGTTCGTATGCATACCTTCGGGTTTCTTGAGTTTATGATTCTTGTCTTATAGGATGAGATAGATTTGTATCAGTTACCTTAGTTTTGAAGTATGCATTAGATGAATAAAGCTATATTCAAAACTTGAGATATTTATATTCTATTCTAATGGTTTAGAGTTCATCTTTTGCCCTGTTTCTTTGTGTTGAGGCTAAAAGTATTGATGCTGTTATGCCAAGTCCTTTGGCTTTTATGGGTTTGGAGTAGTTTCTGATTTTGGTTCATGTTGCTCCCCTTTTGTAGAATGAATGGCGTGCAATCGGAGTACAGCAGAGTCGAGGCTGGGTCCATTATGCAATCCATCGCCCTGAACCACACATCATGCTCTTCAGGAGGCCTCTCAACTATCAGCAGCAGCAGGAGAATCAGGCCCAACAAAGTATGCTTGCTAAGTAATTACATCAGTATTTAGCATCCAAAACAAAAAGGGTGAAACCAAAGCTACTTTGTTAGTGTTTATCCTCTTCCTAAACAGTTTGGGTGTTGTGGATTCCTGGATTGTTTTGTATTTTAGTTCTCCACTTTGGAGAATTCCATGTCAGGATTGCTTTCTTACTTTCTTTATCTGACTACCTAGTGTCATTGGTACTCCGCATCTTAAATTGTTTAAATAGCATGGATGAATAATTTTTTTCTTAAACCTTAATTAAATCATCTTAATTTACTGGTGTTTCTTGCCAATCTTGATTTTTCTTTTGTGCAATCTGTGTCCTCATTTTAAGTTTTTGTAATATGTCATAATTGTAATTAAAGTTTTAAAATTTTGAAGTACTAGATATTTATATACATTTTTTTTATGTTATATATAATATTTGTTTCGCGTTCGAAGTATTTAGGATACTTTTTTATAATAAAAGAAGAAAGATCGTTTTTGATCTATTTTACTCCGTAATGAAGTGGTTTTTTCCTTCATCTGTTTTGGAGACAGAGTTGGTATTGTTACATTTCGGATTACGTACTTTCTCAATTCCCAAAATGAAATTTATTTATTCCAAGTTTGGGTTTCAATTTGAAAATCTATAATTTTTATTTGGATATCAAATAAAAAACTTGAGCAAATTCAAGCCCAATTTCAAAAGAATCAAAATTTTAATTCTAGATTTCATTTTAAAATTTGAAATTTATAAATTCAATATTAATTGAAAAAACATAGGAAATTTTTTATACTTTCTTCTTTCACATTTTCTTCAAAATTCAATTAATAAATAAATAATTTTATTTACAATATATCAACAGAATCTCAAAGTTTTCAGAATTAGATCAATAAATAAATCGATTCAACCATAATTTTCTGTTTAATCGATCTAATTGGTCTAATTAAATTATTTAAAAATAGATAAAATCGATTCAACTAGTACAAGTCATCCAATTACTACCTTAAAAGTAAAGTTTAGAAATTATCTAGTAATTAAATTTGAGTATAATTACACATTACATGAGTGGCATGGAAGCTATTCGGTGGAATGCGTGTAACTTGGACTCCATTTCCTCAATCCCGCCAAACTTGCATTTCGTTTGCTCAAGTCTGCGAAACTCGGTCTCCTTTGGCTGCTCAACTTCTATTTGATTAATGCGGTGCTCCATATTATCAACTCCTCCGAACCTGGACGCTATTGCCTTCATCTTATCGAACAAGTCCTTCATTTTGCAAACATAGAAAAGCATAAATAAAAAAATAAAGGAAAATTCTTAAAATCAGAAGAAGAAGAAGGAGAAAGAAAGTAGATATATTACCCTATAAATTCTATCAGCCTCGTTATTTTTCATTCTTTTTTCCTCTGGGGTTTGGGTCACCTCACCCCATTAGGTTGAGAAAAGAGCATTTGTGTTAAATCTGATTTGCAGGCTTCTCTCTGCGACCTGTGATGCTCCATTGGATTTGAACTTTGAACCTTTCAATTTGTCAAATAACCAGCAAAGTTACGAGCAGCTCTGCAGGGACATCAGCCAGTGTTTATCAGTTTATGCAACTGAGAAGACCACGAGCAAGCTTTTGAAATTTGTCAAGTAACGCGGTTTCAAGCTTTTGACAAACACTTCTGTATATTAATATCATTTGTTTGATGTTCTGAACACTACGACTTGAGTAAGATTTTGAATTATGTTCGAAACTAGCACCGACTTTGTTGACTTCTCAGTTCTCACTTACGAAAAAAAAAAAAAAAAAAAAAAAAAAAAACCAATTGACCGACAAATTATATTGTTTCACTTTTCGTTTAATATTATATTTTTCTATTAAAAATTTAAAAATATATAAATTTATAAAAAAATTATATTAATACAAATAAATTATTATAAAATTATAAAAATAATAAAACATATTTAAAATTTTATAAAAATTCACCAAAAATTATAAATAATATAATAAATTATTAAAAATTTAAAAGAAATTAGAAATTATAAAAAAAACCATTTAAACCCCCTCAAATAATAATAAGCACATGACATCAGACCAACCGTTAGATAATGAGAATAATCGTTAGATCATTAGGGTCCTTTTAATATTAAATAAAATGTTCTCGATCTTTCATGAATAAAACAATAATTGCAAGACCCTCTCTTTTTTATTGATAAATTATTATTATTTTTTTCCAATTTTCTAAGTACGATATAGTTGTTTAGACCTTCAAAAGTTAAAAATTGTTTGCTAAATATTGTATGATATAAAGTATTTTTGGTATTACTAGAAATCAAAATTTCATTATCCAACGGTTGCAATATATTAGCATATGTCAGTGTCAAATATTTGACTAAAGTTTTCAGAATCAGATTGATGGTCAAATTGATCAGACCATCGGTTCATCGATCCAACTAGCTTGACTAATCTATCTAGCTGAATTAAATAAATCACTAAAAATTTAAAATAATAATAATAATAAATCCGGTTTAACTGATTTGTACCTATTCCCAAGCCAATTGATTTAATGACTTTCTTCGAATCGGTACCATTGTCGATTCTCATTGCAATTTGTTCGACCAATCATTCCGATCCAATTCAAAAAACATTGATTTTAACAACTATTCCCATTATCCAACGTCGGTCTAGGTCACATATTTATTTTGATTTTAAGAGTTTAATTTCTAACACGAGGAACCAATAAATGAATTTTTATTTTTTTAAACATTTTAGAATTTTTAGAATTTTTTATAAGTTTTTTTATAATATTTATAAGAATTTATGAATATTTTATAATATTTATAAGTTTATAGAAAGTTTTAAATATTTTTAGTATTTTTTTATTTTATAATTTATTAGAATTTATTATATTTATAATAAGTTACTATGATTTTTCTATAATTTTTAAAGTTTATATCAATTTTTTAAATTTTAACATTTTTATGATTTTTATGAGAAAATATAATATTAAACCATAAGTTATCACATGTAACCATCAGATTAATTCGTCAATTGATTTTAACGGTCAATGTGATCAATAACGAAAACCATTAATAATAAAACTTAATTCATTTTTTTAATTAACATCAGAGTCAAATGAAAAATTTTAAAAAAATAACCTCAAGTAATTTTAGATAAAATATTATAAACGTCACTTAGCATAAAAATTTAATATTTATCATTTTTTTAATTATTTAAATATAATCATTCTTTTTAGAAAGCATTTGAATAATTTATGAAAAAAATTATACATACAAAGCTAGTCAAATGTAAATGTGTTCATGGCCAAAGCCAAGTTGGCTTCGAGCTAGTCTTAAATATGGTATTAACATATTTTATATTTGTTTAAGTTCGGTTTAATCTCAAATACGGACTAAAAAAATTGCTCAATCACACTCATATTTGTAAATGGTTACCCCAATCCTATTTTAAGTTTGTCCATATTATTTTATTCTTTAAAAATATTTATACTATTTTTATTTTGATATTTGTTATATTTTCATTAATAAGATTTTATATATAGGCAACATTTTTTTATTGTTTACATTAAATTATTATATATTACTATAAATTTTATTTTTATGTGTTATAAAATACATAATATATAAAAAAATAATATTCTATACTATAAACTTAGAAAATAGGTTGGGCAATGTTCGAGTTTTGAATGTTCAAGCACAAGCTCAATTCATATTTTAAATTAATCTATTTTTTTTTGTTAAACTAATTTTTCGGACTCAATATTTCTGCCCAAGCCTCTTAAATTGTCAAGCCAACCTTTGAATTTAAACAAGTAATGCGACTTATGAATAGATCTAATAATATATTTGACATTTCAAAAAATAAACAAATTTAATAACAAACTTCTATGAAACATTTAGGGTTTGTTTGGACATTGCAAAGTCGTAATTGGATAAAAATGTAAGTACTAATGTATTTATTACACGCTCTTGTAACTACAAATAATTGTAATTCTCTAGACATGTTTGGTTGATAAAGTGTAATTATTTTGTCATCTCATATATCATATTTGGTAGTATAAATTGTAATTACACAAATACATAATTTATATTTTAATAAAAAATAATTACTATAAAATTTTTAATATGATAATTTTTTTTTTCTAAACAAGTATATTTTATATTGAATATGTTAAAAATATTTTAATTATGACTTAAATTTTTTATATTATAATATTTGAATTGATAAATTAATATATTTTAATTATATTCAATAATTTAAATAGTAAATATTATTTTACGTTAATTACTGCAATTAAAAATAGAATATTTTAAAAATTGATTAAATATAATTATAATTATAATTATAATTAGTAGTTAAAAATTTTGATATAAAAACAATTTATGCTTCTTCTTTTTTTTTTTTTTGAATTGTGCAAATTTTATTGATGTAAAATAGAGTTATTATTTTAGTAGAATTCCAAGCATTTTAATTATCACTTAATTAATAGTTAATTATGTCAATTAGTTACTATTTTGAACAATGTTAATTTGCATTAATAAAGTAAAATTATATTGAATGCTAAATATGTTAAAGATGATGTAATTATAGCTTAAAATTTTATATTATAATATTTGAATTGATAAGTTAATATAATTTAATTATATTCAATAATTAAAATAAGAAACATTATTTTATGCTAATTACTACAATAAAAATACAATATTTAAAAAAATTAATTAAATATTAAATGTGTAAAATTATATGCAACACATGTGACGTTAGAAACTAATATATATATATATAAAAGCACAACTTTGAAAAAAAATTGAACTAACGAAAGTACCCTTTATTGTCCATGATATTACTAAATTAACTTTAAAAGTAAATATAATTTGATCTATATTTATTAATTAAATAAATTTGTACTAATTTTTTAATAGATTTATTAATTAAATAAGGCTCTATGTATAAAATATAGGAAATTTTTGTGATAAATATAATTTATTTTACAATTATTAATTAAAATTTTTGAGGTAAAAAATTTGTATTAATTTTTATTTTTTAAAAAAACTGTGCTAATCATTTATCATAGTACATATATAGGGGTTAGTTTTGGATCGAGTCGAGTGAAAAAAAATTGGGTTAGTCCAGTTGACGAATCTTATTTTAGTAACTGAATTCAATTTGAATTTTTTTTGAATCGAGACAAAAAAATTCAAGTCGAGTCAACAAATTCTATTATTTATATTCAATGTTGTGTTTATATAGACCGGTTATTTAACTAGTAGACGAAATACAAGATTATTTAACTATATAAACAATATAATGGTTTTACTTTTTAACTTAATGAGTAAATATTTATTAAAACCACATTGTTTTGCTTTTTAACTTGGTTTTGACTTTTAACTTTAGAAAAGGTAAATATTTATCAAAACGACGAAGTTTAACTTTTTTTTTATTCGGATTTTCGGATAATTTGAATTGTGTAATTCATATTTGAGTTAAACCGAAAAATTGAATTTTTATTCGAGTTGATTCGAATTACTTGATTAACTCAAATAACTTGAATTATTTAATTCAAAATTTAAATTATATATATATATATATCACACAAGAATATAAATTAATTTACATTAATCTTGCATTCTTTATCATTCCTTCTCTGCGTCAACTCCATTGTCTAGTTCGGTGGTAGCCAGTCTTCAGGTATGTGGTCCTCTATTTTTATTTTTTCACAAACTTCACCATTAGCAAGTAGCAACTTCCGGAAACTAGGGAAAGGAGAAAAATGTGTGTTTTCCAGTAAATGGGTATCAGGTTTATTGATTTATTTTATTTTATTTTAAATTTAGGGTTTAAAATTTATGATTTAAGAGTGAGGCTGTGGGGATTTGATTTGTGAAAATATTTTAAATATTTTAACTGTTTATCGTAGATAATTTAATTTGGTTTTTGATTTTTTTATATTAATAATTTTAAGCAAATTGGGATTTGTTTTATGATGATTGGATATTATTTAATAAAAAATTAAAAATTTTCATAATTTTTTTAAATATGATAACTTTTTAAGTAAATAAAAATAAATCTAAAAAATATTTTTTAAAACACTTGAAATTATTTTTATTATTTGAAATATAAAATACTTCTTTTTATATCATAAAAAATAAAATTAATTATAGATAAAATAAAATAAAACAAGATTTGGTTGGATTCGGATAACTACAATATTTAATTTGGATCCTGTAAACTATTCAAATACCTATGTCGGAATTACGGAAGAAACCAACGCACACAATCGCGCGAGAGGTATCTCCTCTAGTCCTCTTAAATCACTATTTCTATTATTCCTTTTACAACAAAGGAAAGAAAGAAATAGCGAATACAAGCAGTTTTGACTTCTTTTTCTCCATCGTTCGACACAACCGCCAGTCGTCGCCTTCCTCGCGACAAACAACACTCACGTATTAGTTGACTCTGGAGTCTGGTCATCGCCAACAATCTTAGGCTCATTTTGGACATTATTAGGAACAATTTAATAATAAATAGTTTATATTTTATTTATTCATAAGTTTGGTTTAAATTAAATAATTAAAATAATCTTAGAAGTTGCACACTTAGTGACGGGGAATAGATTTTATTTTAATGGAATTACAACACCACCTTAAAAGAAATAGTCTCTTTAATATATATATAAAATCCAACCATGTGACCAAGATTATTTTGGAAAGAATATTTGTGGTATTGTGATTGTAAGTGATAAATTTTCAATAAGAGTATGATTCACATAAAATTTAATTGAAAGGTGGTAAAAAAGATACTATGTCATCCAATATAAAATCTAAATAACACTGAATTTAGGTTAAACTGTAAATGAGGGTTCAATTGAACCTGTAAAAATATTGTCATTAAACTTTACAACAAATAAATGAAAAAAAATTGATATATGTTATAAAATTTGCAAAATGAAACTGAGAAATTTGCAAAATGAAACTGAGTCATTTATTTAAAAGTAATTAATAAGACATGAGATAATTAAGATTTCAAATGTAGGGATTTAATGTATTTTTTATAATACAGAGAAAAGCTATAGAGTTCACACAACAGAAAAAACTCAATTCACTCTAAAATTTTAATTTTTTAATTTAGTGGCGTAGAAAATATTAATTAACCCAAATTTTAAATATATAAAATTATCCAAATTTAGCAACCAATGTTGTTTATATATATAATTTAAATTATTTGGGAAAAAAACTTTATTTCTAAACCAAAATAACCCAAGAATTCCCACTATAATCAAACTCCCAAGCTTCCATCACATATCAACAGAAAATATCCTTCCTCCTTTGTCTCGGTTGGCCTCAAACGACCAAATATTTTTTTTTTTTTTTTTTAAGAAAATAGTCTTTATGATTCAGAAAAAGAAAACGACGACTAAGAAGTCAATAACTACGGCTTCAAATAAATGTCTAATCTTACAAAAATGTCTAATCTTTCCCAATCTGCTTTATGGTTTTTTTTTTTTTTTTTTTTTTTGGGGGGGCTGTTTCGATAACTCCAGCGACACGAACATGCCACTTACTCAAAAGCAACTTTTGTTCATTCATAAACTCTTATTTATTTTGACGCCATAAAATTTACACATTTTTTCTTCACCTACATAATCTAGTAACTAAATCATTCTACTTTGTTTCACTTCTATATTACATGAGAACTAAATCAGAAAAAGAAAAAAAAACCCATAATGCGCCTTTTTTCCATTTTGGAGAAGGGAGAACAGAAATATTTATATACGATGCAGTACACACATGTTGTAGACAAGGGAATGATGGATGCTATTAGTATTTACTAAAATGACGTACATTTGTTGATTCTTGATCTATTTCCTTGCTATAAATTCATTATTGTTTTTAGGGTATTTAAATTAATGAATGAGACATATCCACAACAAATGCCAATTTAATTTAAAAGGTTTAAAATTCAAAACTCAGACGATTTCCCATTTAATAGAACTCGCGCACTCAGATACTATTACCATCTTCAGCTGGCTTATTAAATGATACATCACACTCCCCACAAAGGAAATGAAGCCAGCAGTAGGTATAACTGAGCTTTCAGCATTAATATATTAAGGGAAAAGTTATCATCCCAAAAACTAAGGCTTCTAATAATTAAATCCACATTTTCATCTATATATACCTTTAATCTCTACTGCATAACCTAACAGAGTGCTCCAACTTTCTTTAAGTAGCAACTCAACTTGTTTTTCCAACTCATATGCAGAAGCTGCTGCTTTTTATCAGTCGCCGGAGTCGTGCTTTGAGGTGGAGGCAGGTTCCATGGAATACACGGAAAATCAGGGTTATAATTGCAATTTTAATTCTTCAGTCATGTCGCCGCATGACATTGAATTTGAACGGCTACTACAGATCCATAAAGAACTATTTGGTGATGACACGTTCAGCAATAACGCAACAAACTTTGAATTGGATCCCGATTCCAGGGGGCAGCCTGACGACACGGTTCCAGATGGGGTAGGAAACCCTAACGCTAACGAGTTGTCAAAGCAGTTTAATTCTCGTGACAACTCTCAAAGAGACGTTGAAGGCGGAGTTGTGTGTATTGAACCAGATCCAAAGCACTTGGATCATGCTGGTCAAGCTTCAAATGGACGAATACACAAGGGAGATGAAGCAAGGATGACACCAGTGGGAAACGCCAATAGCCAAATTGATAAAGGGAGAACACCATGTAGTGGTTGCAATGAAAAGAAACCATGTAGTGGTTGCAATGAAAAGAAGCAAAAGAGTCGCCAAACCCCAGAAGGGGAAAAAGCTCAAAAACGGATGAAAAAACAAGCAGCTGATAGGCGGTATCGGGCAGACCGTAAGGTAAATTTGAATCCCTTGTTAAATATTTCCGGTTGCTTTCGAATTAGTGACGTTTTTTTTTCTTTTTGGTCTTTTGAAAATGGAGACGGAGTTGGAAAAGCTGAAAAAGATTAAGACAGAGTACGATAGACTAATGGAAAGAGTGTCAAGATATGGAGGGATAGACCAAATGGAGTCACGGATTAACCAAAACAATCAAATCGACCAAATGGAGTTACTTAGACTCCGTAAAAAAGAGGTCGACTTCGATATGTTCCAGTAATTAATTGGAAACGAGCTTGGTTCACTACAGCAAATGAAGTCCAAGTATGGAGGAATTGATGAAATGAAGTCCATGTTGGACAAATTTAAGGTATTTCACGTGCTGTAAATTTCTCTATATTATATTAAGTTTGAGCTTTCACTTGCATATATCCTGTGAGTTTGGCTGATGTAGAGATTTATGATTTTTAATGTGAATGAGAAGGAATTGTAGGCCAAGTATGGAGAAATTGAGAAACTGGAATCCACATTGGAGAAATTCGTGGATAGAGAAGCTGATTCCAATAAACTAAATCAGATAAAATCTATGTTGGGGATTAATGAAGCAGAGCTCATAGTGGACAAGTTGAAGGGAATGGAGGACGAGTTACATAAGTTGGACCAAATAAAGTCATTATTTGGCGGAATTGATGAAATCGAACCCGCAATAAATAGGCTCAAAACCATCGGGTTGCAGTTTGAAAAGCAGAAGCAAATGGTTAGCCAAAAGGAAGTTGAACCATTTCAGGCATCTCCTGGTAGTCTACTGGTATGTTTCTCTTGCCCAATATATCCTCACACTTTATTCTTCAATGTTTCATAATCGGCTTACTAATTGATTACACACATTCAGCCCATGTACGTCATTAATATTCAATACACATTTTAGGCGAAAAGCATGTCTGTTTCGTCCGACTTATATTAATATCTCAGGTGTCAGATCAGTGTGGAATTAATCTAAATTCCTTTAGCACTTTGAGTGGGACCGCCCCAACCATGCAGTACTCTGATGGGCTTGTGGATCATCTTATCGCTGAAATTACTGATGAAAATATTCCAAGGGACTTGGACAACAACAGCTTCGGGGATTTATTAGGAGGGGCACGGGAAAGGGTTGGCAAATACGAAATCCCATCGTGGCTGGTCTCCACTGCTCGACATGTTTTCGAGGACCATGGTGATATTACGAAAAAATGTAAATTGAGTCCTCTTATTGTTAATACTATATTTATTTTGTTTTGTGTGGCTATCAAAGAGATGGATGATGTGTTCCTTGAAGATGTTAATGAAGGGATTATATGGAAATTGAGGCATCTAATCTTGATGCTAAACGCAGCGAATTTGACACCGAATTTGCCATGAAACGTTTGACCACAATAGTTCATGGTTACTTTGGTCTCAAAGCTCGCCAGGACCGACATAACTTGGAACAATGGGTAGCAAGACTAAGGGCAGATGAAGAAACCTTGAGAAAGGAACTTGAAAAGAAATCCCAAGAGATACAAGACACCGAAGACAAACTGAGACGCCTAACATCTGACAAATGCGAGATTTGCAAGGAATCCACTGAAAATTTTGTAGCTAAACGAGTTAACATAAGGCTTAGTTCGGACTGAAGAAATACCAAAAGACCCGCCGATTAAACAATCTTAAAAGCTACTAATCTTTACAACTAAATCATAATTTCCAAAACCTAAGAACTAGTAAACTTGGTGACAGCCTTAGTCCCTTCAGAAACAGCGTGCTTAGCCAACTCCCCAGGCAGAACCAACCTCACAGCTGTTTGAATCTCCCGAGACGTAATTGTCGGCTTCTTATTGTAACGAGCGAGCCTCGAAGCTTCCTGAGCAAGCTTCTCAAAAATGTCATTGATGAAACTGTTCATAATCCCCATGGCCTTACTCGAAATCCCGATATCAGGGTGCACTTGCTTCAGAACCTTAAAGATGTAGATCTTGTAGGTTTCGACGCTCTTCTTTGGTCGCTTCTTCTTCTTGTCGCCGGCTTCCTTGGGGAGTTTCTTCTCAGCTCTGGGCTTTTTCTCGGCTGGTGCCTTCTCGGCTTTTTTCTCTTCCGCTGGCTTTTTCTCAGCAGGCTTCTTCTCGGCCTTCGGTGCCATTGGAATTTTAATTTCCAAGATTTGAAACGAAAGAAAAGATTGAAAAGCTTTGTGATTGTATGAAGATGGTGGAGAACACGGGCGTGAATTTGTTATATATAGGTGACCCGATGAGATCTGATTGGTGAGTTTTTCTCTGAGAAGATCGATGACGTGGGAAGTAGGAAAAGTTGGATTTGAGAGGATGGGATTGGACGGATAGGATTTGTTTTTTCGTCTTTGAAGTTTAAGAATTTAAGCGGGGTTTTTTTCCTTTCCAAAATTTTGAACTTTTGGCTGAATTTTTGTATTTCGCGGGCGAATTATAGATGAATGATAATCCGTAACAAACCAGTTGTATGTCTCCACGTGGCAATTCAGTGATAAGAGCGCTTCTTTCGGTCCTAAGGAAAATCCAAACTAGAAACGCTTATTTATTTGAAATTCAAACCTTTCGTCTTTGCATATATTAGTTTTTGCGCGTAAATACAAAATAATTTTCAGGAAGACAAAAAAAACCAGCCAATACATGATTAAAAAAATTACATGAAAAATTGGTGATGGTAATCAGAAGTGTTATGGTTCAGCTGTGACAAAAATTTGGGTTGAAATTAGAATGAAAAGGAGGTAAAAGTTCCTTGGCATAGAGTTCCTTGATATTTACTGAAATATTTTATTGTTGCTTGGACAATAATTCTGTCAACCAAAGTGAGGTTTCTTTGGTTGAGATTTAATATTGATACCTGTTGCATACTATGGAGATCAGTTCTTAAGCTCTGCAATATCAGTAGAAGTTTTATTCACAACAACTTAAGTAGGTTACGGCATAGTTAAAGGGATATCCCTCATCACACGAGTTCTAAAGTTATCATTGAATACTCTTATTTATTTATCTAGAGACAACATTATAGCAAACAATTTCGAGACATTTAGGGTTCCTTTGGATAATGGTATATTTAGTTACGGTTAGTGTAAAAACAGTGATGATGAAGAAATCAAATACTCTAGCACAAGATTAAAAAAAAAAAACTAAAAATAATGCACTAGATGCAAACTTCCATCCAAAAGAGCTCTTAATTAACAGCAGATACGATTTTGATAATGATTACAGATATTAGTACAAAGTAGGTTAAGGGTAGAACTATTAATACTGGGTTTGAGGCATATTATTGAAGATTTTATTTCTTTTGTTTTTGATTTTAATATTTTGGTTTTATTTGGTATATGTACATTGATTATACACACCTTCAATCTTTCCAGTACACGTATTTTAGGTGAAAAGCATGGTCCTTTACTGAAGGCTTGAAGTTGCCTTCCGTTTTGATTGTGGAAACAGGTGCTTCTGAAAATTCCCATGCGGAACGCTGTTATTGGATTTGAACCGGGACTCTGACAATGTAACACCTCTCGGTTTTTCCTTTTCTTCTCCCATTCAGTATGCTATGTTTCATTTCCATTCTACTGAACTTTTCTGTTTCCTCCGACTTATATAAACATTTCAGGTGTCAGATAAGGGTGGAATTAGTTTAAAATTCTTTTTCCACATTGAGCGGGACAAGGACCGACATGCAGGAGTACTCTGATGATCTTGTGGATAATCTTATCGCTAGACTTACTCGATGGAAACATTGCCAGCGACTTGGGCACCAACAGCTTCAAATATTTATTAGGAGGGGCATGGGAAAGCGTTAGCAAATACAAAATCCCATCGCCTCTCGTCCCGACTGCTCGTGAAATTTCAAGGCCCGTGGTGATATTACCAAAAACTGTAAATTCAGCGGCCACAGTGTTGATACTATATTTGTTTTGCTTTGTGCTGCTATCAAAGAGATGGGTGATCTGTCCCTTGATGCCAATGAAAAGATTATATATACTATGCATATTCCCATAAAAACTATATTATTCAAAATTTTCATTTTCTCGATGTTAATTAGTGTATATTCAAATGATAAACATTAAACTTTAGCTTGTGGGACAAAAGGGAGTACTAAGATTTCCATTCTTCAAACATGAGTGTAAATATAATCTATGTTTGATACTCACCTTTCAGTAATAACATGAATACTAATGGTTAGTTTTGCATGAAATCCACATGCAATAAGTTTCAGTTAACTAAAAATCAATACGATAAATAAATACTGGTATACATGCGTGATATAAATCAATACGATAAATAAATACTGATATACATGCGTGATATATACTATGCATGGAAATCAATGTGTTCCATGAAACGTAAATTTGAGTTAAAGCTTAGAAGGCTGACACCGAGAGGAGTTACAAGAAAATTAAACAAAATGGCATACATGCATACATGCACACATTTATTTATTTATTTATATGCAAGAGATCTATCTTACCTATAATCTAGTTGCCTAGTAGAGGAACTTTAGAGTTGGAGCTACCCTGGGTTCGCCAAAGGATTTGTAGCAAGAGCTGGAGTATGGCCAACGAACAAAGCAACGTGACCCATAAGCTTATCTTTCCTGGAAAAAGTGGTACCGCAAGAGCACTGCCACTTGAGATCACCACAGTGCTTTTCATGAGTCCTGAGATCTGACAACACCGAGAATTGCTTGCAGTTACATCGTTTGCAAACATACATCTTGGGACAATGGCTCCTCTTGTAATGATTCTTCACACAAATCATGGATTTCAAGGGTTGGAACTTGGCATGTTTCTGGTTCCACCTACAACCTTCCTGAGGACATGAATACTTCTTATTCATTTTCGTTGAACAGTTTCCCATGGCACTACTACTACTACTTCCCTCCCTAAGATTCTTCATGGGGTTACTCAAAGCAGCACTGCTCTTGTATTCATCCCCGTGAGCTCTCATGTGCATTCTCAAATTTGCGTCTCGCTTGAACCCTTTACCGCAAACTTGACAGTAATGTGTGTACTTAGCTAATAAGTCTTCAGCATCCAATTCGATTATGTCATAATTCATAGCTGAAACCGCTTCACACCCTCCGCTAATTTCACTTCTTCGAGGCAATTCAACAAATTCTTCCCTTTCCAGCTTATCGTCATTACTAACTTGTAAACTACTATTCCTATTATTGCCATTGTTGTTGTTACGGTAATTATTGCAGTGGTCGCCATACCAGCTAATCGTTTCAGCACTAGAATAAAAGCTTTGCCCTTTTTCTTGAACAATGTTACCAACACAAATATCACTGAAGTTGGGTGGTTGAGAGATCCGATTATCAGGAATCACCCTAACATGCTGCCGATGCAATTCAGTGTTGATATTGTTACCTGAAGCACTTCCAAGAGACATCTGTTGGCAAATAAATATCATGGAAGATGCTGTGACAATGATATCTTGAACCAAAGAACCCATGCTTGAGACGGCTAAAGAAGTTGACTCCGGGTGAGCTTGATCAGGAGATATAAGGATGCTAACAAGTGACTGAGCCTCGTGAACTTTATCTTTCAGGATGGAGAGATTGTAGAGGAGAGTGGTTGAATGAGACTGATCTGGGCCTGAACCTGAACCGACTTCGAGGGAAGATGGAACCGTGTTTTCTTCAGCCAAGGGATACATTGGCGAACCTTGTGATGCACTGGGGAAACATGAAGCGGACCCTGAAATCATTTTCAGGAACTTATTGGTTGATTTTATCTTTTCTTTGTTGGGATTTGGATAGCACTTTCTAAAACTAAAATGCTTGTTTTTGAGGAAGACATTGAGGGAGAACAAAGAGAGGTCTAAGTCAACTTAAGAGCTTGTTTACGTTCATCCCCACTTAAGACCTTCCTCAGTTATTCACTAATCTCGCAACTTTGTCGATTGGCGACAATTAAAAATAATTTTAAAGTCAATGACAAAGTTGGCATACGTTTTCATAATGAATTTGTTTAAGTTTGCTTTGCTATTAAAATTATTAATTTAATATTTTTTATATTAATATATTTTTTTTTAAGAAATAAGTTTTATTCCCCTTTTTAGCTAAAATACTGCTTGTCTTATTTCATTTTGTGAGTAAACAACGTAAGTCATTACAACTAAACAACATTATGGATCAACTCCTAGTTAGAACAAAGAGATTATTCCAACAACTAACTAAGGGTGGGTTTGGATGGGCGATTGAGTACGGTGCGGTGCGGTGCGTTTAGCTTACTTTTTGTCTCACGCTACAATATCGCTGCAGTACCTAATCTCACCACCACTGCTGTTTTTACACTAACCGCAGGTAAATGCACCGCCCATCCAAACCCACCCTAAGATTATTCCTCAGGAGCCCATCCTTAATCAATGAGGGTGGTGGAGTTGACATGCACAAACGCTTTTTTAACTGTCTTGCAATGGAGTTTGCAGCCTATTTTCATTCTTCTTATCGAAGTTAAACTTCAAGTTGTCAACTTCAGTCACCAATCTCTCATCTTTGCCTTAGCCTAGTTTGAGCATCCATCTTACCCTCTTATTCTATCTAGTAACCTCAATAAACATATTGTGAGAGTGTCATGGTCTGGCACAACCATGAGATCTCACTTGGTGGATCAGACGAGGTCGAAGCCTTAAGTGATAGTTTTCTGATGGTGGATCTTAAAAGGCAAATGTCATCCAAGAGCATCAAGCAGCAACACGATGGTAGGCCATGTGCGAATGAGATCAAAGGGGGATGGTGATTCCATTCAGTGAGTTGAGCTACAAAGAGCCTATGTGTAGGGGAAGTGTGCTTGGAGAATGCCTTGTGATGGCTTTGGAGTGCCAGGTAAGAAAACTACCCTTGTTTCAATCATTGGTGCAAACCAGCTATTCATGACAAGAAAGATGCCATGGTGTGTCTTCACCGGATAAGTGGATGTCCAATGCCTCCTCAAGAGGAAACCTAAGGAAGATTTGGGGCTAGTGGGCCCTATATCGCACAATAACCGGAAAGTTGAGGTTAGACCTTCGATTTCTATATACCCCGTAAGATCCTCTGCCAAAGTCCATCAAGCTGCCTTCAGGATCATAAACAATGCTTTGTATAAGGGGCTTCGAGAAGTGACAATTCATTGGGTTAAGTAGTAGGTGGACCACCTACTAGTCTTGTGAGAATGTAGAGATAGCGAATGAGCCTAATGCCTCGAAGCTAAGATGATGCATTAGGATGAGCCTTACATTCAATGCATGATATTTGGTGTCCATCATGCTTGGGAATTGCCTTAAGTGGTGCAAACAAGCTTGGCCCTTAGAGTGGCCTTTTCGAGACATGCAATGGGCTAGAAGCAACTCTTAGTTGGCAGTGGCCAATGACCGAGTAATGCTTTTGGGTTCTGACAAATGAGATGCAACGAGTGAGCACGGAATTGGTGTTGGGTTGTACCAAGCTTTGAGCCAAGATACCTTGCAACTTGGACCGTCATGGTCAATGCTTAAGATCATTAATGGAGATTATGCTTGAGACCTCTTGCGAGCATGAGTGTCAAATGTACGACAATAGTGGGTATCCTCCCTTAAGCTAAGCAATTGTATGTGAATGGCTTCATAAGGTCGAATCAAGCAAGAGGCCTTTGAGACAAGGCATCAATGAAAACTACAATAGTCTACGAAAAAGGACATGAAAAAGGCTCATAATGGATAAGAGTAGTCATGGTTCCGTATAGGATCATACTACCCGGGTTAGGGAAATGGTGGTTAGTGACACGTGATATCAAAACTATTTTTGTCACATTCTTAAGGCATGATGATCACTCGAGTAACATGCTTGTATGCATGGAGCTTAAGTTGGCTTGGATAAGCCTTGATCCGATCGAGTTTGCTCGAAGGTAGCCTTGAGACGTGCATGTGGTGTTAGCTTGAGAAAAGATTTTTATGTAACAAGTTGGCTTGTATAGCATTGAGATGGCTAGAAAAAATCCTATTGAGAACAAGTTGGCTTGTGTAACCTTAAGGTGTAACGAAAATGGCTTCAGTAGAGTTGAGTTGTGATCGAGATGGCTTTAAGAAGCCTTGTGGGAATGAGTTGACTCTTAGTTGACTTGGGGCAAGCATTAGAGTCCATCCACACCTAGTGAATGGTGTTGGCATGAGTGGACTTATGAGTTACCTTGATGGCAAGTGATTGAGTTAATAGACGATTACGTTAAGGACACGATTGCATTTGTGGTACACCTTGTATAGTGTATGAGATAGGCCATAAGAGCTAATGAGGTAGGCCTCGGCGGACATGAGTTTGAGCATTTGGACTAATTGAGTGCACCTTTGGTTGTGGTGTAAGAGAGCCCCGACTAAGGTATGAGAAAAATTAATCGCTATTGATTTTTATTTGTTAAAAGGGCCTGAATGGTAATTAACTGAGGTTCAAAGTAGCAATCAACCACTTTATCATTTTAATGGACGGTTTGGTAGTGGTTGGATTAATAAATTATAAACTTTAATTGAATTAATAATGAATGTATAAAACATGAAAAAGAAATGTTGTCAACCATGCAATTCTTTGTCTTCTCTATGAAATCAACAACAAAAAAAGTAGGAAGCCATTGTTTGAATCTTTGAAGGTTCAGCTCTATGCATGGTGAGTTTAATTTGGTCTATTTCTCGTAAATTTTATATTTTTGAGATCGTAGGAGTTCGGTTTAGCTAACTCAGGTGTTAGTTTTCAAAAAATTTAAAGTTTATAAATGATATCATTGATGAATGCTTTATGAGATTGGTATTGTTTGGTTAAATTTGATGCTTAGATATGAAAATGATTATTTTGTAAAGTGAAAATTGTTAATTTTGAGTATATAGACTAAAATGTAAATATTTTAAAAGTGACATGAAAATTATATAACTGTTTATTTTAGATGGTTATAGAAGGAAGAATTTGAAATTAGATTGAAAAATGAAGCTTAAAATTAAAATATATAGTTATTGTAGTTTTAGGGGCTAAATCGAATAAAATGTAAAACTTTATGGAATTTTTGTAAAATAAAATTAGACTGGTATATGCATAAAATAAATTGTTATAAAGCATTTTAAAATTGATATATTGGAATGAATTATTATATAGATCGAGAATTGAACCAGTCAGAGGATAATCGCAAATAGGATAATTTTGCGGATTAGTCCTTGATGTTGTAATTGTCGTTGTCTTTATTAATTCTGATATGTATGTATTGTTTTGTTTTGTTTTTGTTAGTTAGAAATGTTATATATATATATATAAAGTTTTTGGCAAATGAGGCTGATTCACATAAATAGGCGGTGAGCCAAAAAATGACAAGAGGAGGAGGAAGGTTACTGTGAAGGTTGAGAAGGCTAAGTGTAGAGAGTAAGTGCTTAAGGTTGCTAATGAGGAAGAAGATCCCTTTCTCATCATTATGATGGGTATTTATAGGTGAGGTCTTCTTGTCTGATAGTGATGACATGGAAAGGTCATTATAGATTGATTATAATTGTAACGGCCCGATTTTCAGTGGTGTCGAAAACAATGATTTTGAGGCCATCAAATCCAGTGAGTAAATATTTACGAGTCAAATATGGTTTTAAAAAGGTTTTTGATTTGGTAATTTATGTTTTATAACGATTTATTAGGTTCAAGTGGTAAGACCTTAAGGTCAAGTGGTTTTAGATAGTGAGGTATCGAGACCTCATTTCTATAAACCGAGCCGTAAATATTTTTATAAATATTTACGGAGTGTCATTAAGGTGGTATTAAAGTTTCGTTGAAAATTTTTAACGTTTCGATAGTTAATTAATTAGAAAGGACTAAATTGAAAAAGCTGCAAAACTTGCTAAGTATAACAATTAGGTGATGAAATGATGTAATTATTAATTGATGAATGACTTAAGTGATAATTAAGCCCTAAATAATATAGTGGGACAACAAATTGATGGATAAGGACAAAATAATTAAATTAAAATGGCAAACTTATAATTTAATTAAAATTTAAACAAAATTAAGTAAGAAGAAATAGGTTTTCTTCTTCATTTTCTCTTTTGTCACTGCCGAAACACCATAGAAATAACTTAGAGAATAGGTTGAGCATAGGAGCTTCCATGTGAGTTCAATTCTTATCCGTTTCTTGTAAATTTTATATTTTTCATATCGTTGCAACTAGGTCCAGCTAACCCGAACCTTTGTTTCTGATCCTGTTAAAAATTTTGGAAGTTTCCATTGATAAATATTAGATGTTTTTGATGAATAACATGGATTTGGAGCTTTGATTGTGTTGTGTGATGATTTTGTAAAGTGATTTTTGTTAAATATTGATTTTAGGATTAAATTGTGAAAATGTCAAAATATTAGGGTTTGATAGTGAATTTTAGGTTTTTTAGGGGCTATATGAAGGCATATAATATTTGGATAGATTATTAATTTGATATATTAACTAATTAAGTGATTAAATTGCAAAAAATTATAAAAGTTTGGGGTAATTATGTAAATTTGAAAAATAAAAGGGTAATAATTGTAAAATAGGTTGGAAATGAAATATATGCTAATAAATGAGTAATTTTATATTCTAGATCAAGCTCCCGTATATACTCGTGGAAAAGGAAAATATCGGAATAGTCCCTGAACTTTTGTAATTACTATAATTCAGTCCAGTTAAGTTCGTACGGTTAAAATTTAACATTTGTATAAATTGATGATTGGTATTATGCATATATTCTATTATTGGAAATGAATTATTGTTTGAATTATAATATTGAATTGGACATTAGGTTTGAATTGAACGTGAAATTTGGGTACATTCGTGATTTGGTGTATGACGGGGGTTTGGAGTGGATATGGTATTGGAGGGAGATATCAACATTTTACCCAAGTAAACCGGGGTTCAATATTTGTTGCGAACTCTCGTGTTTTACTTTATGTTTGGTGTGATTGGGTGGATAAGTTCTTACGAGCTTTTGTTCAGCTCTTATGAGTTTTTGTTCAGCTTTCGAGCTTCTGTTGGCGTATTCAGGAGGACCAGCTCTTATGAGCTTCTGTTGACTATGTACTCTTATCCGTAAGTCATTCTTTGAATGGAAGAATTCGGGTAAGGTGATTTATTTAATGAATTTGAAATACATGTTATTTATCTTTGTATTGATTTGAATACGGATGTATTTATTGATGGAAGTTGTGAATGACAGGGAGTTGTCATGGATGAATGTAACACCCCTTACCCGTATTCATTGTCGGAATAGGGTACGAGGCATTTCCGGAGTCTACGATTTTTTTTTTACTCAATATAACCCCTTTATAAATATCTAGCCTTCCCTGCAAATTTTTATGCCGAGACCAATTAACATCAACCAATCCAATTCAACACATTTTGAAAATAGATCCATGCATATTTATAAGATAATCTCATTACATACTAAAACTAAAATTTGTTAGCCATACCAATGGTTGACCATACATTCATTTCATACTAACATCTACTTTATTAGCTTATACATGCGATTGATTTCCAAAATAAAGTTTCTTTATATACCAAAATCTTGGTGTTAATAGTGTGATGTGTCTCCTACCGAATCTGACCTCCGAGCTCTTAACACTACAAAACAGGGGAAAAGGAAACAGGGTAAGCACTTTGTGCTTAGTAAGCCCATGTAACAAGAATTATACTTACCTAATATTTTCAATACAATGCAATAAACATTCATATATCCATTCAATGCACTATTACCCTAACATGCACAAACTCAACTTTCAAGTTAGTCTAATAATTTCCATGTATCAGTAATATATACCATGATTGATGAACTCATCAATACCATGATTTCCATTCCCTTATTATTTTTTTTTCATATTTATCCTGTTGAATTTCTTGGAATTTTCGATGGATTTTCAGAGGTACACTTTAGTGTACAAATCCAGGTCCGTCAATTCATGTTCATGTGCGCACATTTCCATTTCAGAGAGCACACTCCCACGAACCTCATCCTTACAGTGGGATTACCAGTCCAGGCTAAATCCCCTGTAATTTAAAATCATAGAGTATTGTCCGGATTACCAATCCAGGATAAATCCCTGCAACGACAATTACTCTAATGAGCTTGGATCTGAATTACCAGTCCAGGCTAAATTCAGACCCCAATTCGGATTACCCGTCCGGGCTAAATCCATTTTCCACATATTCTTCGGGAGGGCTATATCAGGATAGAATCACCCGTCCGGGCTAGATCCTTTTTACTGTTAATTCCTTTTTAAAGATCCATCGAATTTTCTTTTCATTCAAGCGGGATTTCTTCCTTTTTTTATCAAATATACCAATGTATCATCAATTTTCATACAATGAACATTCAAATTATATTCACATCAATAACATACATTTCAAGCATTTAAGAATATAATTCAAGTTACATGAACTTACCTCGATACTAGTTCGTATACAAAATCTACCAATCCGAGACTTTTTCCTTTCCTTGATCTAGCTTCGTATTTGAGTTTTCCGGATCTAAATAAATAAATTCAATCATCAATTCAATACATTTCATATTCACTGTAATAACCAAATTTGCCCGGCCCATTAAGGCCTAATACCAAGCTAAAAACAAGACCAAATAAAACTACGAAATCCAGAGTCCTTATTTACAGCAGGGTCCAAATACAGCCCAATGCAGACTAAAAAACCAGTAATAAAAAATAATAACAATCCCTTTAAATGTCCAATTACAGGAAAGGCTCAAAGCCCAATTAACCCAAAATGCCAGACCCAAATACAAATAACAGCCCAACAACCCGAGTGGCCCAATGGCCCGAAATCATAAACTAAACAAGAAACCCTAGGATCCCTTTCCAGCGCCGCCGCGCGTCCCCCACACGCGCATCGCTCTTGCTCCCCACGCGCCCCGGCGTCGCTTCAGTTCCACACGTGCATCTTTTCAGATTTTTGTGCAGGCCCGCGCACGCCTTTTCAGATCCTCGAGTATGCCCCACGCATTTCTCGAACTTGCCCCAACAGTGCCCTTCCCCATGCCTCGGTCAAACGCCCGTCGTTGCTGCCCTAGCGCCACTACGCACACCGACCAACGGCCCTCGCATGCCTTGGCCCATACCCTGCAAACAGAGAAAGACGAAGCAATAGAGAACGAAGCAAAGAATAATAAAAAGAACAACAAAATGATCGGGATAGGGGATATAAAAGAAAAAGCCATTGTAAACGTTTTTTTCCTTCAGTTTTTACGAACTATGAATACTGAAAAGAAATCAATAGAGAAATCAAAAACAAGAGAAATTCAAGGTTGATTTACTGTTTTTCATCTACTGTCGATTTACTTTCATTTATTTTTATTTTCAAATTTTTAATAAAAAACAAACCAATAAAAAGCGAAGGGACCTTACCTGAGCCCGCAGTCGCGTCGTCGGAAAGCTCGCATCGTCGCCGCGAATCGGGTTCAAGGAAAGAAGGTTAAGGTTGTTTTTGGTCTCGCTTTTTGGGATGTCAAAATAGGGTGTCAAACAGGGCTAAAGTCCCCTTTCCGCGCGTTGCCAGCCTCGAATACGGTGGTGGTGCGACGTATGCTGGTCGGAGAAGCCCGATCGTCTGAATAGAAATGGGAAAAAGGGTTGCCCTTTCTTTCGGTTTTGAGAAAAAGTTTGGGGGCTGCTGAGCTTTGAAAAAATGTTAGGGTTAGAATTTGAATTGAGAAATTTGGGCCTTATATGTTTTTAACGAAACGACGCCGTTTGCTAAGGGGGATCTGCGAATATCCCTGAAAAGGGATAATTGCGCACTTAGTCCCCCCTTTTTCAGTACCTGTTGACCGAGCCCCCATTCACATTCCTCTTTTATTTTTTTTAAAATCTTACCTTAATATTCACATTGTGTTTCAATCAGGTCCTTGTCTGCCCCCTTTTTTAGATATTTATGATTCCAGTCCTCATTGTTTTAATCATATTTCAATTTAATCTCCAACCAATTTAAAAAAATTATAGACTTATTTACTCTTTATTTTATTTATTTATTTTATCTATTTATATCATTATTATTTATTTCAAATTTTTATATATATTACTCTTATTAAACTATATATATTGTATATCTTAATTCTTTTTATACCATCTTAAAATTGTTTCGCATATATTACTTACCTTTTTATTTATGTATTCTTGACCTAAAATCATTTTATTAATTCCTTTAAATTGTTTTATGTGTCATTACTTCTAAAACTGTTTGATTCATTGTTCTTTTATTATTAATGTTGATATTTAAATCGTATGAGCTATGTGATTGTCACTCTTACATGTGTCGTAATATGTTTATCCGTATTTCCATATCATCGACATTATCATCATCATTGTTATTGTTTATATTATAGTTCCATTTTTATTATTATTATTATTATTCATGCATGTTAATATTTTAGATTAAAAATTCCAATGTTATGTATTACATATATGACGCCAAATTTGTGTTACATTATCGTTCTCTTCGTCGCATAATCCCATTCGCGTTTTGAAACATGTTTCTTTAAAACCTAACCTAAAATCTTTTATAAATTTCATCCAAAATTAAAAGTTTCCAAATAAGGCAATATTCTATGTTTGGAAATTCGAGAGATCGTGCCCTATGTGTTGGGTTTCAGTTCTCTCGCTTGGCCAAACAATCGAATATCCTTTTGATATTTTAATACATGAGTCTCGGGAATTAAGAGATGATCCTGGATTCGAGGATTAAAATCATCATGTCCTACGTACTGGATGTGATATTTTGTTCCTTCGGAACAAGAAAATCTTGATATTCAATTCGAGAAAACTAAAATATTTCCAAAAAAAGATCGATTTTCTCTTTATTTTTAAATTTTCAACTTTCGACATTGAGATATTAAATAATCAATTTGGTACCAATTTTGGGCGTGACGAGGGTGCTAACCCTTCCTCGCACGTAACCGACTCCCGAACCTATTTTCTCAAATTTTCGTAGACCAAAAACATTGTTTTAGTAAATCAAAATATTTTATTAAAACAAATGTGATCCTATCACACCTAATAAAAGATCGGTGGTGACTCCCGTTTTATTTTTGTTTTCAAAACCAAGTCGATTCCCGTTTTCGAAAAAATGGTTACGACAGCTTGGCGACTCCGCTGGGGACCAATAAGAGAGTCAGGCCGTAAAATTGATTATTCTTTGTCCTTTTGTCGAAAAGTTGGAAATTGTTTTGAAAAATCATGTTTCCTTTGATGCATTTGCTGGTACTATGTTTGCAATAATGTTGAGTCTCATAAAATACATTGGCATTGCACTACATGACCGTCGTGGTCACACCTCTTAAGTGGGAGTGAGAAGCTACTCTTTCGTGAGGTTTTTACCTCCGTTCAAGATAGTGGATCACTTTCGGTATACATCCGTACCTATGTCTTCGTGAGATTTTTATCTCCGTGCAGCCATAGGGAAATGTATTCCCCTGAATCGAATATGAGCCTATAATGGGTGAGGATCGAGGAATATGCTGGTTCAGGTACCCTTGCTTTAGAACCGAACCACATATAGAGAGACCTAAGAGCCCATTATAGGTAGAGCCGTGTAAACCCTAGTTGTTACCTTAAATAGGTGTTTGATTATTTCCTGCTCGTTTTAAGTTCTTTTTGTACATGATACTAACTTGTTGTGTTTTGCTTTTATTGCATAGTATTTCATCATAAAAGGGGTTGATTCACATTCGGTTACTAGATAGAAAAGCTTAACATGGAAAAGGGGTTTCTCGATAGAGTGGAGGATAATGCGGCCGTTCAAGTATGGTCCGAAAAGATACAGCAAGAGAAAGGAGACAGCCTGACAGTGGGACATGAATCAGAGTTATGAGATTTCACCGGCATCAGCGTGACTCAAAATGTCCTGCGAGAATTGAAGGAAATATGGGATTCATGGGGCAACGAGGTCAAACAACTATTCTACTATAATTACGGTGATTTGCCCTATCTGCTTGATATCAAGGTAGACGAGTACCTACTCCGAGCCATTACCTAGTTTTAGAACCCCGCTTATAGTTGCTTTACTTTCGGAAAAGTTGATTTGGTGCCTACTATAGAAGAGTACACAACTTTGTTCCGATGCCCGAGAATTCAAACTGATAAGGCTTATTCAAGGTTTGCTAATGTGCCGACGTTCTCAAAAAGGCTAATGAACATTACAGGGATGAGCGAGCAATGGATTAGAGCCCGGATCAAGTAAAAGGGAGATTGTAAGTGCATCCCTTGGAAACACTTGAGGGATCTGATCTTGGCACATCCGGATAAGAAAAAGAGGGTCGACGTCTTCGCTTTAAGTATCTATGGTTTGGTCATCTTCCCCAAGGCGCTAGGGCATGTAGAGGATGCGGTCTCAGACCTTTTTTTTTTTTTTTTTTTTTTGATAAACTTGATAAGGGAGTCACACCTGTCCCTGCAATTTTAGCCGAAACCTTCAGATCATTGAATGCTTACCGAAGAGCGGGCGAAGGGAAGTTCGTGAGATGTGCACAGCTTTTGCTATCTTGGTTTCATTGCCTTTTTGGAAGATAGAAAAGGTCTCATTGTAACACCCCTTACCCGTATTCGATGCCGGAACAAGGTACGAGGCATTACCGAAACACATACACTTGTAAATGCATTAAACCAAGTCATAAAATTTCATCCAAATTATGCATCATCACAAACATAAAACTTGAATAACACTAGCCAACATCAATGCCCTTATACAAAATAAACTACTAAATATTAAAGGCCAACATTTTAGGCCAAACCAATTATGACATATACAAATGACTAAGTCCCCTATACATGCCATAAACTTAAGAGGTTTGGATTCACTTTTACCCCACGATGATAGCTTGATAGTGTGATTACATCTCCGGCGATCTCCAACTCGAGCTAGCATACAATCCTATAAGATATGGGAAAGGAAGGGAAGTACAAAGCTTAGTAAGTAAGTATGTAAATAATTAATAATGGATTTATTAAGTTTACAAAACAACACAATCAAATCTAAAATCAATTTCATCATTTATTCAAGTTTGGAGCAAGCTGTCTATTCACGTCACAGTCACTAAATTATTTTTATCTAAAGCTAAGAAACTCCAAATTAAGATCCGTAAATTTTCTCTGAAACTAGACCCATTTATCTTCTCACCATAAAATTTTTAGAATTTTTTGTCTTACCAATTAGTACAGTTTATTCATTAAAAATTCCCCTATTTCGCTATTTGACTGCTCTGACCACTTTTCACTACGAACCAATTTTATCATTATACAGAATTCATATGATGATAAAATTTATTTCATTTGAAAGTAGACTCATTAAGGATTTCAATCATATAACTTATACCCCATAATTAGTGTTGTAGAATTTTTAATGATTTTTCCAAGTCAGAACAGGGGATCTCAAAATCACTCTGAACCAGTCTCACAAAAAGCTAAATATCTCAAAATATACAAGTCCTTTACTTTCTCTGTTTATTCTCTATGAAAATAGACTCAATAAGCTTTAAATGAATATCTCACCCAGCATATAATTCAATTTCTACTATTTATGGTGATTTTTCAAAATCACTTAATTGCTGCTGTTTCAATCTATTTTACTGAAAAATTTTACTCTCCCATGTTTTCTTTATATTACTTCCATATATGCACACATAACACCAAGCATGTTCAATACTAGCATACAAATGAATAATCATCACCAATATTTACAAGTACTCATAATGGCGCTCACACCATATTAGCCTTACCACAATTTCAATCACGTATCACATATCAAACACATTATGCACATATACACATAGTCACATGCACCCTTGCTCACACCATATTTGCTATATTTCTCAATTGATCACATTCACTCTTGCACTTATTCATAACATGATTGCACCAATCACCATTAGTAATTTATCTCGTTGAACCCCTTTGGAAAACACCCGATACTCGGTGGTCTCAAAGACATAGCTCCACCCCACACATAACTCGGCTTTCTTGTACACATGGTGAAGGTCTCTTATCACCCATGTGACCTAGCCATTCCATCTCGTAGCTTTCTTGTCTACATGGTGTCCAACACTAGGAACCACTCATGTGACCTAGCTACTCATAACCTGTAACTTTCTTGTACACATGGTATACACACACAAGATTACACATGTGACCTAGTTACATATGAAATTATTATCCCAGTAGCTTTCTTGCACACATGGTGAAAGTCCCTTATCATCCATGTGGCCTAGCTACATATCAAAATTTTCCATCTCGTAGCTTTCTTGTACACACAGTGAAGGTCCCTTATCACTCGTGTGACCTAGCTACATATTGTCCGTATCTCTCGGTTTTCCGAAGGTTCAATCGAGAATTTCACATTCCATACATTTTCATATTATAGTTATCACCTAATGATTTCCATAATATCTAGCAAAATTATTATTGAACAAGTAAAATAAATGCATTATTTACATATCAACTTTCCATCTCACATAATAACCATAGTCATAGAAAACACCTTTAAGCACAACATTTCGACCCAATTTCCTATGTCACATTTTATCATAAACATTATTATTAAATCAATTCACCAACATAATATACAAAACATGTAATTCAGCAAAATCACTTTAATACCACAATTTAGGTTTCAAACATACATTATGACATTATTGCATTATTATTTACACACCAACTTACCTCGGATCCAGAAACGGCAATTTACCAACTTTCTCGATTTTTGATTTTCCTCCCGTTCTAGGTCCAAATCTTGTTTTTCAGGGTCTAAAACATCACATTTCACTTATTTAATTAATGTATTACTCAAAACAGACCCTAACTCAAACTTTGGAAAAATTACAATTTTGCCCCTAAACTTTTCAAAAATTTCAATTTTGCCCCTAGGCTCGAAAATTAAAATTCATCCTATTTTCCTACATTTTAGGACATCCTGAACATTTTTCCCTTCTATGGAAACATCAAATTCTCACTCTAACATGTACTTATGAACATTAGGTATTTTTACCGATTATGTCGTTTTACTCGTTTTTACGTAAAATCGCTTAGCAAAAGTTGTTTAACATAATTTCAGCCTTCGTATTCTATCATAAAACATCAAAATAAACACACTTCACCTATGGGTATTTTTCCAAATATGAACCCTAGGTTAAAATATTGCTAGAATAAGCTAAATCGAGTTACCGGGATTCCAAAAACGTAAAGAACATGAAAAACGGGGCTTGGAATTGACTTACTATGGAGAATGGAAGCTTGGAAACCCTAGCTATGGAGTCACCCCCTTGAAAATTCGGCCTAAGGAAGAAGATGGACATATTTGGCATTTAAATTTTGTTTTTAATTCATTTAATTCACTAAGTTACCAAAATGCCCCTAAAAAAAAATCTTTTGAAACATACCCATCCATGTCCATTTTTGTCAACCAACTTAACCAATGGTCTAATTATCATTTAAGGACCTCTAATTTAAAATTTCATAACAATTGGACACCTCTAACATGTAGAACTCAACTTTTGTACTTTTTACAATTTAGTCCTTTTGACTAAATTTAGTGGCCAAACGTCAAAATTTTCGAACAAAATTTTCAGGAAATTGTTTCGTGAAATTGTAGACCATAAAAATATAATAAATATAAATTTTCTTATGTCGGATTTGTGGTCCCGAAACCACTGTTCCGACTAGGCCCTAATTCGGACTGTTACACTCATACAAAGTCTTTTTTGAGAACTATTCTCCTCTAGAGGAATTAGCGGGTACACCAAGGCGGGGCGACGTATCTAGAGAGAAATGGATAGCGATTCTCCAAAATTTGCAAGTTAAAGATGTAGAATGGAAAGCTCCGTGGATGATCACTGACGAGATCTTGTATCGGTGTGGAGGGTTCAACTGGGTTCCTTTACTCGAAATATAGGGAGCTGTCGGATATGCCCCGTTTCTAGTGATGAGGCAGTATCAATTGAGGCAGTTCATACCTGCGACACATGGATTAGCCCAATGTGAGTTTTCATACAAGGACGATAACTATAAGAAGAGAGTTCACGAGATATCAGATGCATGATCCACACCCGAAAAATGAAGAGACTCGCCATGGGGCCAATGACGACCCCTGAGTACGATCGGTGATGGGGCAAAAGAATCAACGACAATGTCCCAAGGCCAAGCCAAGGAAATGCTCGACCAATAGAAGAGCAACTGCAAGTAATCCCGTCTGAATTAGAGATTATCAAGTAAGATTTCAAGAGAAAGAGTTAGGAATTGGGAAAGAAGATAGAACAGCTAGAAGAGGAAAAGATGCAGTTAGGGTTAGATGTTGACGTCCATAAGTTCAAGGCCGAAAAATTGAAAAAAGGAAAAAATAAGGCCGAAGAGGATTTGGATAGCTTAAAGACGGACTATAAAAAGCTACACATGTCCATCAGAACTACTGGTTTGGGCAAAACATCAGAGCAATGGCGACAGGAAATTAAAGAAGAAAAGTCCAGAGTCGATCAGTGGGAAAAGAAATTCCAAGATGCTCGAGTACGGGAGGACGCTTTGGAAAAAAAGCCTGTTGGAAAGCCAAAGTGAAAACGAGAGGTTACGCGCCCAAGTAGCCGAATTAGAAAGGTCACTGCATCTGCATCGTAGTCGCAACTCGGTAATCGAATTAAGAGCCAGTCAGAACAAGATCGAGGAGATGAAAGGAAGGATAGGAGAGCTCAAGACTGCATTACAAGATAGTAAAATTCGAGTTGAGCTCCTTTAGGCGATCAATGAACATTAGAAGGAGCAGCTCCACCATTCTCAAGAACAGATCAGAAACAGAGACTATGTAATGGGCGAAGCTGTGGCTCAAATTCGAGAGGTGGCCAATCATTTACAAACCTTGGTGGTTCGAGCTGATGTGTTGAGTCTGATGTACGAGTCAGGATCGGAGCGAGGCTAAAGTTTAGCTTGGCTTCTTAGGAAAGTTAAGGATGTAGGTATTAGGGCGAAGTCGTATATGCAATCGTCCGTTCTATGAAAAGAAATTTGTTTTCTAGTAAAGTTTATCTAATGGAATTGAATCAAATCAACACATTTTGCATTCATGCCATGCATTTGTATTACATTGCATGCAGTAGCATCATATCACCCTAATCATTTACTAAGGCTAAAATCGTATAATCCACAGTTGCGACACTACGAACCTGGAATCACATCATCCTTATAGGACACGTCTAAGAGCTAGAGCTATGGATGCTGAACTCAACGAAAGAATTGAAAGGATGGAAAGGACCCAAAGGGAGTTACAAGAGCAGTTGGCCAGGTCACAGTAGGAAGCAAGGGATCTAATGGTAAGATCCCGAGAGGAATCGCTCGACCAAAAGGATCAAATGGCCAAAATGATGGAGATGATGACCGCTCTGGTCAAAGGAAAAGAACTCGCGCAGAGCTCTGATATTACAGAACCCCATTCAAGAGTTAATCAGAGTCCGCTCCATCCCCCGGGATACACTCCACCTCACGCCCATGCAATGTACGGAGGTTGGCTTCAAGGGGAATCAGCAGGCCTAGAACAACCACCTGCACCACCTATTCATCTAGGGCAAGGTATATTCGTATCGAACCCCGGAGCCAATCCCGCTGATCCAATCGTTCCAGATTTGGATGATCCGACAGAAATTACCAAATTGAAAATGAAGGATCATGATGCTCAGGATAAGTGTAAGAGTCTGGAAGAAAGACTCAAGGCGATAGAAGGCATTGGAGTCTTCTCTGCACTGAGCGCCAAAGAGCTCAGCTTGGTTCTCGATCTGGTCCTGCCTCCAAAATTTAAAGTGCCAGATTTTGAAAAATATGATGGAACGAGATGTCCAAAGGCGCATCTTATCATGTTTTGTCGAAAGATGGCTGGTTATGTGAATGAAGACAAATTGTTAATACACTGTTTTCAAGATAGCTTGATCGGATCAGCCCTCCGATGGTATAATCAACTCAACAGAGAGAGGATCCAATCATGAAAGGACCTAGCATCAGCATTTTGTGAACAGTACAAGCATGTCTCCGATATGGCGCCTGATCGACTAACGCTGCAGATGATGAAAAGGAAGCCAATAGAGACTTTTAGACAATACGATCAAAGATGGAGGGACATCTCGGCCCAAGTAGAACCCCCACTGACTAAAGCGGAGGTAAAGGTCCTCTTTATCAACACTTTGAAAGCGTTATTTTATGACAAGCTGGTGGGAAATGCCACAAAGGACTTCACCGATATTGTAATGTCTGGGGAACTCTCTGAAAATGACATAAAGAGTGAAAGGATGGAAGGCCCCGAGAGCTCGAAAAGGGCAGTACCTATAAAGAAGAAGGAGGCTGAAGCACATATGGTGGGGGCTGAGAGCCACTATGCTTCTAATTCGTACCCGACCCAATCACACCCCCGATATCGCCCACCTCCAAATTTCTATTTTCCTCTCCAAAACCCTTATTATCAAGCACCTCCTTCTTACCCCGTTTACACCACAAATAACCAACGGCCATTTACCATGTTCCCACATAATAACACTCCTGCTCCAAGCCAACCCAAAAACAAACAAAGACCGGTGAGACCCAATCCTGAAAAACCACAATTTACCCCTATTCCCGTGTCGTACAGAGAACTATGCCCAAAATTATTGGAGAAACAATTAATATCCCCACATTATATGGCACCGTTGAAGCCTTCATACCCAAGATGGTACGACCCTAATGTTAGTTGCATGTATCATGCCGGAAACCAGGGGCATTCTATGGAAAATTGCATAGCCTTTAAAAGGAGGGTTCAGGGTCTTATTGATGCAGGGATCCTACGATTTGATGGTACTGGTAATGTGGCTAAAAATCTGCTCCCTAACCATACCGAAGGGAACGTGAACGCAGTGACAAGGGAAGACATGCGACGAGCTAAAAGCTACATTTCTGAAATAAAAACACCTTTGCAAAAAGTCTGGGAGGTGATGGTGGAAAATGGGTCGTTTTGTTATTCCAACAGAAGTTTCAAAGAAGAAAGTACAAAAGGTCAAAGTTTTTGTGTCTTTCATGGTGTCGAAGGGCATGGCATCCAATCTTATGAAGAATTCAGAAAACTACTCCAAGACATGATGAACAACAAGGAAGTCGAGATCTTTGATAAAATGGATGAATCTGAGGAAAGAGAAATATGCGCCTCTGATAATCAACCATCAGCCGTACATTATAGTGCCGATCAGTCTTTGGTGATTTATTATGAGGCTAAGAAGAATGAAGTCAAACCAACGATGGTGATTAAAGTGCCCTCTCCTTTCCCTTACAAGGACGATAAGGCGGTGTCATGGAAATACAATGTTAACATTGTTGCACCTGAAGTTGAAAAGCCAAAGGTTGTGATTGGAGATATTAGCAGAGTAGGACACTTTACCCGCAGCGGGAGGTGCTATGCTCCAGAAATGGCTGAACCAAAGAAAAAAGCCGTTGACTCGAGCCAGAAAGGAAAGGCACCAATGCATGAGGCTGAAGTTGGTGTTGAAATACAGTCGGAGCCAGAAATTAAAAGGCCGGTGAATGAGAATGAAGCACATGAATTCTTGAAGTTCATCAAGCACAGCGAATATAACATCGTGGAGCAGTTGAACAAACAGCCGGTAAAAATCTCGGTGTTATCTCTGCTGTTGAACTCAGAGTCACATCGGAATGCCCTGTTAAAAGTGTTAAATCAAGCTTACGTAGAAAGCAATGTATCTATAGAAAAGCTTGATAGATGGGTGAACAATCTAAATGCGGATAATTTCATCTTCAGTGATGATGAAATACCACCAAATGATAGGGGCTCTATGAAAGCATTGCATATTACGACCAGTTGCAAGGGTTACATAGTACCGAATGTGCTCATTGACAACGGATTCGCACTCAATGTCATGCCTTTGGCCACACTCTCTAGGATGCCCGTTTATATGTCCTATCTAAGGCCTTGTCATTCCACAGTAAGAGCATTTGATGGGACACGATGAGAGGTTATGGGAAAGATTGAAATCCCCTTAGAAGTGGGCCCATGCACATATAACATAGAATTCCAGGTCATAGACATCACTACTTCATATAATTGCCTTTTAGGGAGGCATTGGATCCACTCTGCTGGGGCAGTTCCTTCATCTCTCCATCAAAAAGTGAAGTTTGTCATGGATAACCGCTTGATCACGGTCACTGGTAAAGAAGACATCGTTGCATCTATTTCTGCTGTCACACCTTACATCGAAGTGAACAAAGATGCAGTAGAATGTTCCTTCCGTTCCCTCGAATTTATTAATGCTACATTTGTTGCTGAGGGAAACAAGATTCCCACACCCAAACTATCAAGGAATGCCAAGATGGGAATTAAACTGATGGTGGGAAAAGGAGCCCGAGCGAGGAAAGGCTTAGGAAGATACCAGCAATGGATAGCTAGAGCGCTAAAACCGGTACACCACAAGGCTCGATACGATTTAGGGTTCAAGCCGGATGTGCGACAAAGAAGGAAACAGCTGCAGAAAGATCAAGAAAAGAGGATCGCAAGAGCCTCAGGTCTGGAAGTGGAATGGGAGCCCATAATGTATCCGCCCTTGTCGAAAACATTTACATCTGCAGGAATGATGTACCCAGGAAGAGATAATTCACGAAACACGCTGTTATTAGTTGAAAGGGATTTTCATAACTTCACTATAAACGTTATTGACAAAGTGGATGATACGATGGAAGACACATCAATGATAGCCCCGGTCCTCCTGGATTTGTTTTGAACAATTGGACCGCTGTGGATCTTCTTGTAGTTTCTAGGTCCTCTCCAAAGTAATGTTCAATGTTAACTCTTTTTATGCCCCAAGTTATTGGGGAAACTGTTACAAGAGTTTATGTTTACTATTTATCTTTTAAATGAACATTAATTGAGATGCATTTTCGTTATGGTCTCTTCATTCTTATTGGCTTCATATTTATTCCCTTATCTCATAGCCTGTCCTTACATATATCTCATATCATGCCATGGTATTATTGTCGTAACCATTTTTTGAAAGAAAAAAGGGAATCGAACTTGGGCCTTGAAAATGAGTAAAACGGGAGTCGCCACCGACCTTTTATTAGGTGTGATCGAATCACCTTTGTTTTAATAAAACATTTGATTTACTAAAACAGTGTTTTTAGGTCTACGAATATTCGAGAAAATAGGTTCGGGAGTCGGTTACGTGCGAGGGAGGATTAGCACCCTCACAACGCCCAAAATTGGTACCAAATTGATTAATCGATGTCCTAATACCGAAAAATTTGAAAAGACTTTGAAATTTCATTCTATATTTTTTGATTTTTAGTCAACTTGATCGAATATCGAGTTTCTCTTGTTTCGAAGGAATAGAGTCTCACATCCAGCACGATTGGACACGACAATCTAAGTCCTTGAATTTAAGATTGCCTCCAAAATTCTCCAAGCGCACATTTTGAAATTTTGGAAAGGATATTTGCTCATTCGATCATACAAAAAGAAAACGCACCCAGCACGATTGGGCACGATTTTTTCGAAGTTCCAAACGCGCAAATATCACCTTATTTAAAAATAGAAACAAAATTGGAAAGGTTATCCACTTGCTCGGTCAAATGAAAAGTCACACCCAGCACGATTGGGCATGAAGTTTTGAATTCCCAAACTCATGAATATTACCTTTGTGAAAACTCATTTTCAGGATTTAAAAAAAAATATATATATATAGAAAATAATAAGAGATGGAATATTGGATTACGATGTAACGACGAAAGCAAGAAAATTAGCAAAACATGACAATAAGAAGGTGCAATAATGAAACAAAAGTAAAAAGACAAAAACAATGACGATAAAAAAAATATTAGTAATGATAGTGACAATAATATATACAATAATAATAGTAATAATAAATAGTATATAAAAAAATATAATAATAGAAGTATAGTAATAACAATAAAATATAGTAGTGATACAAAATATATATATAATAATAATATAATAACAATAGTAAAGTGATAATGCCAAAATATGTACAATATAATACTAATAGTAGTATCAAACATATAATGATAACGATGATGATAATAATAGTATGTACAGCATAATGACAATGTAATAATAATAATTAGTAATAATAATTATATAGTAATAATACTAAGATAATAATAATAATACGAAGCATATACAATATAATAATATAAGTATAATAGTAATAAAAATAACAAAGTCAGTTAAATACCAATAAAATACGTACGAAAATATAATAATAATAATAATAACATAGTAATAATAATAAAATAATGATAATAATGTTGTAAAATATATACAATATATAATATATAGTAAAGATAAATACAATAATGATAATAATAACAATAATAGTAAATAATATAGTAATAATAAAATAATAAACATAATGTGCACGACATGATAATGATAATAAAAATAATAATACTGATAATAATAAAAATAATAATATAGTAATAATAATAAAGTAATAATAATGATAATAAAAATATTTATAGCTAATAATACTAATAGTAGTAACCAACAATAATAATAGTAACTAATATAACAATAATAATAATAATAATAATAATAATAATATAGTAATACGTAAAAATAATGTAAATACTAATACTAATAGTAATAATAATAGTAATAATATGAAATAGGTATAGTAATAATATTACGATAATAATAATACCAATGATAATAATAAAACTAAAAGATTACAAAATAACTAAAAAAGGATCTAATTGCACTTAGAAATAAAAGTTTGGGGACAATTTATAATAAAATAAAAAAACGAAGGCCTGATTGAAACGCATATTTAATGAGAGGATTCAAAAAGGAAATTATCCCATTCTTTATGCGTGGTGTTCTGTGCGGGACTAAATCGGAACAAAGGAACACATTCTGAGGCAAATTTGGAGACATAAAAAAAACTCAATTGAAAGAGGGTGAAGCGCCGAGGACTTGAGGCGCAATTATCCCGTAGAAGGGAGACGCGCGGACCCTGAGTCTGATCCGGGTCAACGCGCGGATCCCTCCCTGTTGAAACGGCGCCGTTTTATGTCTCTATTTTAAGAGACCAAATTCTCCAAAAATTTCATTTTTACACTTTGCTTCAAAAAAAAAAAAACTAGTTCCCCTTTTTATTTTTCTCTGCAGGTTCTGGGGTTTCCGACGTCGCTCGGTGGCCAGTTCCCACCGTGGGCTCGCCACCGCCACACACAGACGCTGATGGCGGATTCGCATGCAATGTAATCTTTTTTTATTTTTTTATTTTTTTTTCAATCTTTATATATTTATAAATATATTTACAGATAAAAAAAGGAAATAAATAAAAATAAATAAATGAAAATACCTTCGGATTCGATATTGGACTCTTGTTTTTTTTATTTTCTTTTTTGATCTTTTTTGATTGATTCTGTTTTTGTATTTTTTTGATTGATTGAGAGAAAAAAAAATCCTCTGTATTACATGATTATTTGTGGCTTTATAGCCGAATAATAGTAAAAAAAATACACTGTCTTGCTCGTGGGTTTGCTGTGCTTCGTTTGTCTTCTTTCGTAGGGGATAGTGGTGCCAACGGTGGTGGCAGACAAGGCCAAGTGGATGGGGCTCGCGGCGCACTTAGTGATGCACGTGGAGGCACGCGCGCGGCGCTCCTGGAGTCAAGCTGCTAGGGTTTCCTGAGAACCCTCACCATGTGGGTCGTTTGGGCCTTTTGGATTTGGGCCTGAATTTATTTATTTTATTTGGTTTATTTTGGGTCTGGGCTCAATGGTTTGGTCTGATTTGTTTGGGTTGCAAAATGGGCTATTCGGGTTGCTGTAGTTGGACTGTTATTAGACTTTAATTGTTTGGATTTTTTAGTCTTAATATTGGGCAGGGCAAAAATTGGATCTTACAATTATGTTTGTGTGTCCCAATACCTTGATACTCCTCTATAGTTTTCTTTTCCATTCACCTTTCAGGCGCTCAGATATCGACGACATGAACAATCCTTTTACAAGTCCTAAAATCGATTTCGAGAAAGCTATTTGTTTAGGAGAATTCGAAGCTGAGGAAAACGCTGAAGATTATGTCTCGTCCCCTGACTTACTAAGGATGATAGAACAAGAAGATAAACAGATTCTACCCCATCAAGGATCCGTTGAGACAGTAAACTTGGGAAGTGAAGAAAAGAGGCAAGAAGTGAAAATTGGGACCTCCATTTCAGAGAACACCAAACATGATTTGATCACCTTGCTTCATGAGTACAAAGATGTATTTGCATGGTCGTATCAAGACATGCCAAGTTTGAACGAGGTTGTAGTGGTCCATAGGCTCCCACTGAAACCAGAATGCAAACCCATTCAACAAAAGTTAAGACGAATGAGACCTGAAATGCTGTTAAAGATAAAAGAAGAAGTTAAGAAACAATTTGATCCTGGCTTCTTACAAGTCTCTAAATATCCAGAATGGGTAGCTAATATAGTCCTAGTGCCAAAGAAAGACGGCAAGGTGCGAATGTGTGTGGATTATCACGATCTGAATCGAGCAAGCCCTAAGGATAATTTTCCCTTGCCACACATCGATACATTGGTGGATAACACGGCAAAACATTCATTATTTTCTTTCATGGATGGATTTTCGGGTTATAACCAGATAAAGATGGCTCCCGAGGATATGGAGAAAACTACATTCATGACGATGGAGGGAACATTCTGCTACAAGGTGATGCCATTCGGATTAAAGAATGCCGGGGCAACATATCAGAGGGCAATGGTGATGTTGTTCCATGACATGATGCACAAAGAAATAGAAGTCTACGTCGATGATATGATTGCCAAATCCCAGGGGGAAAGAAAGCATGTTGGAAACCTCAGGAAATTGTTCGAAAGAATGAGAAAGTTCCAGCTGAAGCTTAATCCAGCCAAGTGCACATTTGGAGCAATCTCGGGGAAATTACTGGGCTTCATCTTTAGCGAGAGAGGTATTGAAGTTGATCCAGATAAGATAAAAGCCATACAAGAACTACCGCCTCCGCGCACACAAAAGGAAGATTGAACTACATCGCTCGATTCATCGCTCAACTTACCAACCAGTGTGACCCGATTTTTCGACTCCTTCGAAAACACAATCCTGGAAAATGGAACGAGGAGTACCAGGTGGCTTTTGACAAGATAAAACAATATTTGTCTAACCCCCCGGTGCTAGTACTGCCAACTCCCGGGAGACCGTTAATATTGTATCTGACTGTGTTCGAGAATTCAATGGGTTGTGTACTGGGGCAGCATGATGAGTCAGGGAAAAGGGAAAGGGCAATTTACTACCTCAGCAAGAAATTCACTGAGTATGAAACGAAGTATCCGTCAATTGAAAAATTCTGTTGTGCTTTGGTCTGGGTAGTTCGAAGGCTCAGACAATATATGTTGTATCATACGACATGGTTAATTTCAAAGCTGGACCCAATAAAGTACATGATGGAATCACCTGCATTCTCAGGAAGAATGGCACGATGGCATATTCTACTATCAGAGTACGACATCATCTATGTGAACCAAAAGTCGATAAAAGGGAGCGCGATAGCTGACTTCTTGGCAACTCGAACGATAGAGGAATATGAGCCATTGAGATTTGATTTCCCAGATGAAGACTTAATGTGTATTACAGAAAAAGAATGTAAATCGTCAAAAGAGAAATCATGGAAGATGAGCTTTGATGGTGCATCAAATGCATTGGGGCATGGGATTGGAGCAGTCTTAGTGTCACCAGAAGGGAATCATTATCCATTCATTGCCAGATTAAATTTCTTCTGTACCAATAACATAGCGGAATATGAGGCGTGCATCATGGGACTTCGTGTAGCTATTGAACGAGATATCGAAATCTTCGAAGTTTACGGAGACTCAGCGCTAGTGATTTACCAGATCCGTGGAGATTGGGAAGTGAGAGACTCGAAGTTGGTCAATTATCGCGATCTTGTTGCAGAACTGATCGAAGAATTTGAAGAAGTGACTTTTAATTACTTCCCACGAGAAGAAAACCAATTGGCTGATGCCCTGGCCACCTTGGCTTCAATGTTCAAAGCAAACTGCGAAACGAAAATAATGCCTCTCCAAATGAGCATATATGAGGCCCCTGCACATTGTTTTAGCATTGAAAAAGAGGCAGATGGAAAACCATGGTTCCATGATATCTTAAAATATGTCAAGAATCAAAGGTATCCCGAACAAGCAAACGAGAATGACAAAAGAACAATCAGAAGAATGGCGGTAGGATTTGTCCTTGATGGGGATATCCTGTACAAAAAAGGAAAAGATCAAGTACTCCTGAGATGCGTGGATGATATTGAAGCCAGAAAGACACTTGAAGAGGTCCATGAAGGAATTTGTGGAACGCATGCCAATGGTTTCACTATGGCTAGGAAGATTATGAGACTCGGTTATTACTGGTTGACGATGGAGAGCGACTGCATTAGTTACGCACGAAAGTGTCACAAATGTCAAGTTTACGGCGATAAAATTCATGTAGCACCTTCGCCCCTTCATGTCATGACTTCTCCGTGGCCTTTTTCTATGTGGGGCATGGATGTTATTGGACCAATTTCCCCGAAAGCTTCAAATGGACACCGATTCATTTTTGTGGTCATAGATTACTTCACAAAATGGGTAGAAGCTGCTTCATTAGCTAATGTGACGAAGACCGCAGTATGCAGGTTCTTAAAAAAAGAGATAATATGTCGATACGGTTTGCCTGAAAGAATTATTTCAGATAATGCTTTAAACCTGAACAACAAGATGATGAAAGAAGTGTACGAGCAATTTCGAATAAAGCATCACAATTTCTCACCCTATCGCCCAAAGATGAACGGAGCAGTAGAAGTTGCTAACAAAAATATTAAGAGGATTATTGGGAAAATGACCGAGACATATAAAGACTGGCACGAGAAGCTACCATTTGCTTTGTATACATATCGCACATGTGTGCGGACCTCTACAGGGGCAACTCCTTTCTCTCTGGTCTATGGAATGGAAGCTGTACTGCCCATCGAAGTGGAGATCCCCTCTCTATGAGTCTTAATAGAGTCAAAACTAGAAGAATCAGAATGGGTTCAAGCTCGATATGACCAACTAAATCTGATCGAAGAAAAATGCTTGAAAGCAATCTGTCATGGACAGATGTACCAGAAGAGAATGATCACAGCCCATGACAAGAATGTGCGACCAATAGAATTTCGCGAATGATAACTCGTGTTGAGAAAGATTCTCCCAATATAAAAAGATTTTCAAGGAAAATGGGCACCGAATTGGGAAGGACCATACGTTGTAAAGAAGGCTTTCTCGGGTGGAGCTTTGATTCTCACTAAGATGGATTGGAAGGAAGTACCAAACCTAGTAAAATCAGATGCCGTAAAGAAGTACTACGCCTAAAAAAAAAGGGTCAAGATGAAAATCCGAAAAGGGTGTTTTGATAAACAAAAGAGTTCAGGATGAAAACCCGAAAGGGCGTCCCGAGGAAGCCGATTTGGGCTCAAAAAGCAAGGACGACTTAAACAAGGGGTCAAATGGCGAGGTATTAATGTTTGAAGCAGTCTCGGAAGCTTAAAATCTTCTACACAAGAAGCGGTGCTCGAAAAGATCTAGGATCAAGAAACGTGGAGAAATTCATGCGTTGAATATCTAGAGCATTTGTGACAATTGAATTTGCTTTCCTTTCTTTATAATGCTTTCTTTATTAAACTATTCCTTGTCAATTTTCTTAGCTTAATGCTTTTGGAAATAAATATGAAGGTGAGGTATTTCTTTCGTACCTACTTTCCCGTTTTTCATGCATCCCATGTTTGGTTCATTTAAGTGATAAATGGTAAAATGACATACTCTAAACGAAAGGAATGTTGAGCATTACCTGGATGAGAATTTGGTAAGTACAAGAATACCTCAAAGCAAGGACAAAGTTCAACAGGGGGCAAAAGGGTGATACACGAGAAACGCAGAGCTTGAGGACGGGCACGAAACCTAGAAGGAAAGTCAAGAGTCGAAGCAATGAATGCAGGTCATCATGAAAGTCGTAACAAAAAGAGAGACACGACAAGCAAATCCAAGGCACATGACATAATCACGTAGGCATAAAAGCATTTAAGACAAGCATGTACATATCATGATTACATCGCGCATGACACATACAGGTACACCAGTAAAGTAGGAAGTTTTGACGATAGCTATACTGAACCAAGGAGAAAGAAGACATTTGAGTTCCACCAGATGATAGATTTTCAATTACTGTTTTTCAAAAAAATCAACTCATATTACGAGAGATGAGTTGAGCCTCAGGTCATACGCTGAGGTACTTTTCAATATCTGTTTTTCAAAGAAGTCAACTCATATTGCGAGAGGTGAGTTGAGCCTCAAGACACATGCTGAGGTATTTTTTTTTAATTTCTATTTCTCAAAATATCAACTCATAATGCGAGAGGTGAGTTGAGCCTCGGGTTGCACACTGAGGTACTTTTAATTTCTGTTTTTCAATTTCTGTTCAAAAATCAACTCATAATGTGAGAGGTGAGTTGAGCCTCGGGCCACGCACGCTGAGGTACCTTTAATTTCTGTTTTTCAATTTCTGTTCAAAAATCAACTCATAATGCGAGAGGTGAGTTGAGCCTCAGGTCGCACGTTGAGGTATTTTCAATTTCTGTTTTTAAATTTCTGCTTGCAAAAATCAACTCCTCAAGTAGCACGCTGAGGGATTTTTAATTTCTGCTTTTCAATTTCTGTTTGCAAAAATCAACTCCTCAGGTCGCACGCTGAGATATTTTGAATTTCCGTTTCTTAATTTCTACTTGCAAGAATCAACTCCTCAGGTCGCACGCTGAGGTATTTTTAATTTCTATTTTTCAATTTCTGTTTGCAAAAATCAACTCCTCTCAGTCGCATTGGGTATTTTCAATTCTCATTTCATTTACAAAAATTAACTCCTCAGGTCGCGCGCTAAGATATTTTCAGTTTCTGTTTTTCATTTTCTGTTTTCAAAAAAAAAAAAGGGAAGAAAAAAATTCAACTCATAATGCGAGAGGTGAGTTGAGCCTCGGGTCGCACGTTGAGGTACTTTAATTTCTGTTTTTCAATTTCTGTTCAAAAATCAACTCATAATGTGAGAGGTGAGTTGAGCCTCGGGCCACGCACGCTGAGGTACCTTTAATTTCTGTTTTTCAATTTCTGTTCAAAAATCAACTCATAATGCGAGAGGTGAGTTGAGCCACAGGTCGCACGCTGAGGTATTTTCAATTTCTATTTTTAAATTTCTGCTTGCAAAAATCAACTCCTCAGGTCACAAGGTAATGGATTTTTAATTTCTGTTTTTCAATTTCTGTTTGCAAAAATCAACTCCTCAGGTCGCGTGCTGAGATATTTTCAATTTTTGTTTCTTAATTTCTGCTTGCAAGAATCAACTCCTCAGGTCGCAAGCTGAGGTATTTTTAATTTCTGTTTTTCAATTTCTGTTTGCAAAAATCAACTCCTCAGGTCGCACGCTGGGGTATTTTCAATTTCTGTTTCTGTTTGCAAAAATCAACTCCTTAGATCGCGCGCTAAGATATTTTCAATTTCTGTTTTTCATTTTCTGTTTTCAAAAAAAAAAGGGAAGAAAAAAATCAGTTCATATTGCGAGAGGTGAGGTATTTTCAATTTCTATTTTTCAATATCTGTTTTTCAAAAACATCTGCTCATATTGCGAGAGGCGAGTTGAGCCTCGGTCGCATTACTCGAGGTATTTAGGTCTTCCGAAGATAGTAAGAAAGCAAATCGAAAAGTCCAGATGTTGTTCCTTAAAAACGGCAGTGGAGCAAACTAAAAATTGAAGTCTTCTTGAGGATAGGGAGGAAGCAGTTTGAAAAGTTTAAATTTCATCGAAGTCCCAATGGAGCAGTTAGTGGATCGAAGCTACAAATCTCTACGTGTCCTGAAGTCGTATTAGAGCAGGTTAAAAAAATAAACAAAATTGAGGAAGAGCGAATTGAAGCTACGGGTCATGTCTCACGGAAGTAGTGGCAGAATGGATCAAAGCTACGGGCTACAGTAGAGTTCAAAGATGTTTGAGGAAGACAATGACCAATAAGTCAAAGCCCACCAAGACCGGGCAAAATTGGTTCTTCTTATGTCTTTGCTCTATTCTTGTTTCATGGTAATGAGCAAAGAGGGGCAGCTGTAATAACCAAATTTGCCCGGCCCATTAAGGCCTAATACCAAGCTAAAAACAAGACCAAATAAAAATACAAAATCCAAAGTCCTTATTTACAGCAGGGTCCAAATACAGCCCAATGCAGACTAAAAAACCAGTAATAAAAAATAATAACAATCCATTTAAATGGCCATTTACAGGAAAGGCTCAAAGCCCAATTAACCCAAAATGCCAGACCCAAATACAAATAACAGCCCAACAACCCGAGTGGCCCAATGGCCCGAAATCATAAACTAAACAAGAAACCATAGGATCCCTTTCCAGCGCCACCGCGCGTCCCCCACACGCGCATCGCTCTTGCTCCCCACGCGCCCCGGCGTCGCTTCAGTTCCACACGCGCACCTTTTCAGATTTTTGTGCAGGCCCGCGCGCGCCTTTTCAGATCCTCGAGTATGCCCCACGTGTTTCTCGGACTCGCCCCAACAGTGCCCTTCCCTATGCCCCGGTCGAACGCCCGTCGTTGCTGCCCCAGCGCCACTACGCGCACCAACCAACGACCCTCGCATGCCTTGGCCCATACCCAGCAAACAGAGAAAGATGCAGCAATAGAGAACGAAGCAAAGAATAATAAAAAGAACAACAAAACGATCGGGAGAGGGGATATAAAAGAAAAAGCCATTGTAAACGTTTTTTTCCTTCAGTTTTTACGAACTACGAATACTGAAAAGAAATCAATAGAGAAATCAAAAACAAGAGAAATTCAAGGTTGATTTACTGTTTTTCATCTACTATCGATTTACTTTTATTTATTTTTATTTTTGAATTTTTAATAAAAAAACCAATAAAAAGCCCAGCCTCGTCGTCGGAAAGCTCGCATCGTCGCCGCGAATCGGGTTCAAGGAAAGAAGGTTAAGGTTGTTTTCGGTCTCGCTTTTTAGGATGTCAAAATAGGGTGTCAAACAGGGCTAAAGTCCCCTCTTCGCGCGTTGCTGGCCTCGAATACGGTGGTGGTGCGACGTATGCTGGTCGGAGAAGCCCGATCGTCGGGATAGAAATGGGAAAAAGGGTTGCCCTTTCTTTCGGTTTTGAGAAAAAGTTTGGGGGCTGCTGAGCTTTGAAAAAATGTTAGGGTTAGAATCTGATTTGAGAAATTTGGGCCTTATGTGTTTTTAACGAAACGACGCCGTTTGCTAAGGGGGATCTACGCATATCCCTGAAAAGGGATAATTGCGCACTTAGTCCCTCCTTTTTCAATACCTGTTGACCGAGCCCCCATTCGTATTCCTCTTTTATTTTTTTAAAATCTTACCTTAATATTCACATTGTGTTTCAATCAGGTCCCCGTCTGCCCCTTTTTTAGATATTTACGGTTCCAGTCCTCATTGTTTTAATCAGATTTCAATTTAATCTCCAACCAGTTTAAAAAAATTATAGACTTATTTACTCTTTATTTTATTTATTTATTTTATCTATTTATATCATTATTATTTATTTCGAATTTTTATATATATTACTCTTATTAAACTATATATATTGTATATCTTAATTCTTTTTATACCATCTTAAAATTGTTTCGCATATATTACTTACCTTTTTATTTATGTATTCGTGACCTAAAATCATTTTATTAATTCCTTTAAATTGTTTTATGTGTCATTACTTCTAAAACTGTTTGATTCATTGTTCTTTTATTATTAATGTTGATATTTAAATCGCATGAGCTATGTGATTGTCACTCTTACATGTGTCGTAACATGTTTATCCGTATTTCCATATCATCGACATTATCATCGTCATTGTTATTGTTTATATTATAGTTCCATTATTATTATTATTATTCATGCATGTTAATATTTTAGATTAAAAATTCCAATGTTATGTATTACATGTATGACGCCAAATTCGTGTTACATTATCGTTCTCTTCGTCGCATAATCCCATTCGCGTTTTGAAACATGTTTCTTTAAAACCTAACCTAAAATCTTTTATAAATTTCATCCAAAATTAAAAGTTTCCAAATAAGGCAATATTCTATGTTTGGAAATTCGAGAGATCGTGCCCTATGTGTTGGGTTTCGGTTCTCTCGCTTAGCCAAACAATCGAATATCCTTTTGATATTTTAATGCATGAGTCTCGGGAATTAAGAGATGATCCTGGATTCGAGGATTAAAATCATCGTGTCCTACATACTGGATGTGATATTTTGTTCCTTCGGAACAAGAAAATCTTGATATTCAATTCCAGAAAACTAAAATATTTCCAAAAAAAAGATCAATTTTCTCTTTATTTTTAAATTTTCAACTTTCAGCATTGAGACATTAAATAATCAATTTGGTACCAATTTTGGGCGTTACGAGGGTGCTAACCCTTCCTCGCACGTAACCGACTCCGGAACCTATTTTCTCAAATTTTCGTTGACCAAAAACGTTGTTTTAGTAAATCAAAATGTTTTATTAAAACAAAGGTGATCCGATCACACCTAATAAAAGATCAGTGGTGACTCCCATTTTATTTTCGTTTTCAAAACCAAGTCGATTCCCGTTTTCGAAAAAATGGTTACGAAATTCACATGTAGTATTCTCTGTAATTCTATTATTATTTTTAGTTCATTTAAAGCTGTCTACTTGAGTCATAGTCACTAAATTATTTTTATCTTGAGCTAAAGAACTCCAAATTAGGATCCGCTAATTTTTCCTGAAACTAGACTCACATATCTTCTTCCCATAAAATTTTCAGAATTTTTGGTTTAGCCAATAAGTACAGTTTATTCTTTAAAGTCACCCATGTTCTGCTGTTTGACAGTTCTGACCCTTCTTCACTAAAAATTAATTATCTCTTAGTACAGGATTCGGATGATGTTCATGTTTATTTATATTGAAAAAAGACTCATTCTGGATTCTAAAAATATAAATTTAATCTCATAATTATTTTTCTCCAATTTTTTATGATTTTCTAAAGTCAAAATAGGGGAACCTAAATTCTGTAACATCCTCCAAAGGGCCTATGCATTTTCAGTTTAATTGTAAGAAGTAACAAGTCTTAAGTATAATGAATAAATTTTTGATATTTTTGGATACTCAGAAATGCACGAAAATGAATGGAAATGAACATTTTTGGCAACCTGGAAATGCATTAGGACATGAACATTTTAGGAAACCTAGAAATGTAAGGAAATGGTCAAAAATGGAAAGTACACATTTTTGGAAACTCAACATTTTGAAATCGAACATTTTAGGAAACCTGAACATTTTTGGAAACTTGGAATGTAAGAAAAATGGCAAGTTACAGAGCCGATCGAAAATTTTAGGAAACTTAGAAATGACCCCGAAATGATGAGTTTTAAAGTTTAAAATAGGAAATAAAGGCAAGAGGGCCTTAAAAGAAAAAGTTGGGGAAATTTGACACACAAACGGGCTAGGAAAAGTGGCCTGAAGATGGCACTTAGGGCCTATGGAAATGGCGCCATGTGAAGGAGGCATGGGCCTGGGTTCGAGTCACAAGGGAAGCAAATAAATGAAGTTTAATTTTTGCTTCCCAGGCTTAAAGGTGGACGGCACAAGCATCTAAAAACCAAGGTGTTTTAATTCCATAAATACATGAATAAAAAGTGATAAATAAGGGATTTTAAATTAGGATTATTTGAGGAGATAAATAAAGGATTAAACACCTTTAATTTTGAATAAAAGTGATAATTAAAGGTTAATATTATCACTTGAGGAGTAGTGGCCAAGTAAGGGACTCTCCTATTGATAATTTCGGCTATAGGAGGAAAACTAAAAGAGTTTCTCTCATCTTTCTAGTGTTGCCGAAATTCTCTAAGCTCTCTCCCCCCTCTCGCCGAATTTTCATTAAGCAAAATCCTCTCTTTTTCTTCTAGTTTCTTCTCCGTTTCTACTGTCAAGCCGAATCTTTGTGGATTCTAAGAAAGGGGGGCAATCATCTACAACATCAAAAGGGTAAGATCTGTAATCAATCAATTCTTATTTCTCTTCTTTCCATCGAAATCAAGGTACTAACTCTGTTAGCAAATTTGGTAAAATTTGAAGGATCTTTCGGGAAATCTAAGGATCTAAGGTAAGAAAATTTATTCGATTAAAGGTTATGATGTATATGTTAGATTAGATCTAACATGAAGATTTCGACAGATATAAAGGAGGCAAGAAATCGGTTTTGGGAATCCCATCACAAGATAAGTGATATTCGGCCAGGCTTAATTTTGGTATTTGGGGTTATTTCTCATTTATTTCAAAAAGTGGAGACTCACATGGTTACATGATTTAGTGTTAAAGCGATTTCAAGGGAAGGAATATTAGCAATTTTGGGACTTGATCTACAATCATCCAATTCGGCAACAAGGTAAGTAATACAAATCCTACTAGGATTTGGTTTTCAAACCAAATAAGGTTATTAATATATTTTAATGATTGGCCGAATATAGGAGTGAAAGATCTAGATCGGTAGATCGTTCTTTGATTCAAGGAACCTATTAAGTTTAATCAGTGTGTACTCACACTAACTTTCAATATATATTATGGCAATAATTGTTTTAATATATGAATGTGTATAAGAATGAGAATGTGGCTAAGTACCACAAATGTGGCAAAAAAGTACCTGTGCACGTATTCCTACTTTTGATAGGATTATGAATGTGTTATATTACGAAAAGTGACATGAATGTGAATTTAAGTATGATATGAATGATATGTAATAATTGGGGCATTTGGGATATATGTGTGAAGGAGAAAGTGAAGGTGATGACTACGGTCTCACCAACGAATTATGGTGACTACGGTCACATTATTGAAAATGGTAACTTCGGTTACATTATTCGAATATAGTGTCTAAAGACACAACGTAAGTGGGCGATGAGCACGCTCGGCCGCAATGATGGCGCCTTCGATGGTGTGTAGCGGATGGAGGGTCGACTTAGTAGTCCCCACGGTGTATGCGAGTTGGTACGGGTGGTGTGTAGCGGATGGACAAATAGGCTTGGGTTTGGGTTGCATCATCCTTTATTTGTATGAACATGAAATTGATATGACTTGTACGCTTTGATTTGTTGAAAATTAGTCATCTGTGTACACATTGAGTCTGTGGACTCACCCCGTTGGGGAATTATTTTTCGTGTGATGAATGCAGAATGGACCTGGTCGGCAGGAGCTAAGGGTGGCCATGCATCACTTGAAGAATTTATTTAGAAATTTGGACTTTATATAATTTTAGTACTTTAAATTTTATTTTGGGTTTGAATGATGTAATAAGGCCATAAGGCCCAGTTGGATTTTCTTTATTTTCATTTATTTTTATTTGATTATGATACAATTTATTTTTGATTAAAGTTAAGTAAATTTATTTCTTTTAAAATAATAAACCCTAAGATTATTTTGTCACCTTATTTAAGTTGGATTTTCAAAATGTATTAAATGGGTTCCAATTTAAGCCCAACCCAAAACAATGTTTTCTAAAATTTATAATTTTTCTCTAAGTAACCAAGAATTTGAAAACCGGTTTACTTAAGGAACATACCAGATCCGGTTCAGGCTCGTGGGCCGGGTGTGGGGTGTTTCAGTTTGGTATCAGAGCCAGGTTTTCAACTCTCGGCCTGTGGGCTAAGGCCCAAAACATTTTTTAATTTGAGCCCAAATGATTTTCTGTGAAAATAAGCAGGGTTTCGGCATGGCTTTGAGTCTCCGACCATGATCCACTGTAAGTACCTCTAACTTTATGTGTGATTCTCGTGACTTATGAATCGTATAAGGGTAGAAAAGGCATGGAACGTAGAATAGTATGATAGGAACTTGAACCCTAGGACTAGTCTACTCAAACACAAACACATAAGACTTAATACACTAAACAACCCTATGGCTAAGTCACTGAGCTAAGAGTGTGGTAACCCCTGTGCGCATGTCTAGGATTGGATCCGAAAGAGCCTGGTATTTAAGCAGTCCTAGTGACTCACCTCCTCTTCGCAGGAATCCTACCTGGTGCGTAGCTTCGGTTCACCCTAACTCGAGAGGCTCGGTGGTGTGGCAACCTGCATGCGCATGTCTCAGGAATGGTTTCGATGGGAGCTTGGTATTTAAGCAGTCCGTGTGACTCACCTCCTCTCCATTCGAATCCTGCCTGGTGCGTAGCTTTGGTTCACCCTGACCAAAGAGGGCTAGGACATAGGCTAAACATAATGACTAAAACCCGAAAGGGAACTAGCCATGTTTTTTTTTAAAAAAAAAAAAAGAGAACAAAACAACAAACCCTAGATTTCAAAACTCTTAAAATTACTTCACTAAATTTTTGAAAACCATCTTTACAAAAATTTTTCTGAAAAATTTCTAATTTGTGAAAATTACAAAAATGCCCTTAGTGGCAAAATTACCAAAATGACCTAGATCCACAAAATGTCAAACTTTTCAATGGTTTTGTCAAAACTCCATTATTTTATAATGTTCATAAACCCTAATGTGCAAACCATCAAAAATACCCCGATTTTGGAAAAAATTACAAAATTGCCCCTAACTTTGCAAAATTACCAAAATGACTCGATTTCCAAATTTTTGCAACATCACCATTTGAAAGGTTAAACTCTCAAAAAGAACCCACAAAATTTTACAACTTTTGAAATATCCCTGATTTGTTAGTTTTTTCAAATATACCCCAGTTTATGAAAAATTACCAAAATACCCCTGAGGTCAAAAATTACCGAAATACCCCTGAATTTCGAAATTTTTCCAAAATTACCCCGGGACTTTAAAATTACCAAAATACTTTCGACAAAATCACTGAGGAATTTTTTTATTATTTTGGAAAATTACGAAATTGCCCTTGTAGGACAAAATTACGAAAATACCCCTAGGTAGTGGAAAAACAACAACGATGAAAATTACAACGTTTCTCTGAATGAACAAAAGTTCATAATTATTTGATGGATGGATGAATGAATGAAAGACTGTGTACTGTATGAATACGAAAGAACCACTCTTAAATTCTTCTTCATAAAACATCTTCGCGGGTAATAAGTGAAACAAGAATACTAATTCATAAACTTCTTAATCAGATCTCGACGAGAGAAAATGAGCTCTAGAGGACGTGGTCGTCGTGGAAGATAGAAAATGAGCTCTAGAGGACGTGGTCGTCGTGGAAGAGGTAGAGGAAGAATGACTGTGTCAGAACCCGTTAGATCGGGTCAGGGTTCTCACAATGAGATACCACCGCCACCACCACCCCCAGCTGTTAATGTTGAGCAGCAGGCTCAGACGGGGGAAGATGCTGTGTCGCAGGCTGTGCTACGAGTTTTGGAATTGGTGGCTGGTGCAGGAGGAAATTCAGAACCCGTAAGTGCGCGGCTCGAACGGCTCCGAGCTAATAGAGCCGAGATGTTTTGTGGAGTGTTCGAGAGTAGCACCCAAGATACCGAGCATCTTGGTTGGAAGCAACGGAGCGCATTATGGATGAGCTCGACTTGACCCCGAGGAGAAGTTGAAAGGGATGGTGGCACCGCTGCGATGAAGCGTATCGGTGGTGGTTAATCTCGGGATGGTGCTACTACCGCAGATTTGACACGGGAATATGTTAAAGAAGCATTTCAGAAAAAGTATGTGGGAACCAGGTATACGGATGAACAAAGAAAGGCTTTTCTGGGATTGGTACAAGGAAGTAAGTCCGTCGCAGAATATGAGGCGGAATTTCTGAGGTTGAGCCGTTATGCTCGAGGTGTAGTGGCAATCGAGCATGAACGCCGTGTCCGCTTTTGAGGACTCGACCGAGGGACGATTCGAGATCGCTGATAGCACCGCATCGGGAGCGAGAATTCTCGCTTGGTGGAAAAGGCCAAGGTGGCCGAGGGAATTAAGGATGCTACCAAGCGGCTATGGATAGGAATAAGCCCAAAAGAGGTTTTGGGTCAGCTGGAAAGAGTCACAAGAGGCCTAGAATTGACGGGCCACAAAATCAACAAGCTGGTACGGGCTGACAGTATCGCCCTTATGAGCATTGTGGAAAGAAGCACTTGGGAGAGTGTTGAAAAAGACGGGGACGATGTCTCAAGTGTGGGTCCAAGGACCATATGCTTAAGGATTGCCCAAGCTACTAGATGCGAGCCAACCGGCAGCAGCATGTAATGCTAATCAGCCGGTAGAGGCGACAGCTGACCTCAAAGGGGTCGTGGGTCGCCAACAGAGGTAGTGGCAGAGGCCGTGGAGCCCAGGCCGAGGTGTCGCTGCTATCCCGGCAAGGCAACGGGTTTGGTTTATGCGGTTCACCGGAGGAAGATGGAGACGCGCGGATGTTATAACGAAGACGTTCTTTATTCATGACAAACCCTATTTTGCTCACGATTGATGTGGGCTCTACCCATTCATATGTTGCATGTAGTGTAGTGGAAACACTAGGCCTAGACTCGAACTCTCGATAAGCGGATAATCGTAGTAAGCCCATTAGGCCAAACCGTAGTAATAGATAAGATTTTTCGGAATGTACCCCAGAGATTCAGTGGAATAAACTTTGGGGTGATTTAATGGAGTTACCCTTCGGAGAATTTGAGCTTATACTTGGAATGGATTGGCTAGTAGAGCATCGAGCCGTGTTGGATTGTGCGGCTAAACGTATGGAACTAAGGACCCCGGAGGATGAAGTAGTAGTGATGATCGGCGAAAGGAGGAACTACTTGTCTAACGTAGTTTCGGCACTAAAGGCTTAGAAAATGGTTAAGAAAGGGTGCAGGGCGTTCCTGGCCTTCGTAAGTGCGTTAGGTGGAAAGGATGAAGGTGTCAATGGAGTTAGAACCGTAAGAGATTTTGAATATGTATTTAGGAGGAATTGCAGAATACCCCCAGATAGGGAGGTGGAATTTGGAATTGATTTTCTACCAGGAACAGCTCCTGTGTCAATCGCTCCATATCGAATGGCGCCAAAGGAGTTAGTGGAGCTCAAGGCTCAAATCCAAGAGTTGTTGGATCGTGGGTTTATTCGACCCAGTGTGTCTCCATGGGGAGCACCGGTCCTATTCGTGAAGAAAAAGGACGGAACTATGCGTATGTGCATAGATTATCGTCAGCTGAATAAGCTGACCATCAAGAACAAGTATCCTTTGCCAAGGATAGACGACTTGTTTGACCAGCTGAAAGGGGCAGCTGTGTTCTCGAAGATAGACCTAAGGTCGGGATATCACCAGTTGAAGGTGAAGGAGACTGACATTCATAAGGCCGCCTTTAGGACAAGATACGGTCATTTTGAATTTGTAGTGATGCCGTTTGGTTTAACGAACGCTCCAGCCGCATTCATGGACATGATGAATCGGGTTTTCCAACCCTACCTGGATAGGTTCGTCGTTGTATTCATCGACGATATTTTGGTGTACTCAAAGTCAGAAGAGGAGCATGATGAGCATCTCCGAGTTGTGTTGGAAGTGTTAAGGGAAAAGAAGCTCTATGCCAAATTCAGCAAGTGTGAATTTTGGCTTAAGGAGGTGGCATTCTTAGGACATGTGGTATCCGCAGAAGGAATAAGAGTGGACCCAAGGAAGATCGAAGCAGTGTTGGATTGGAAACCACCTAGGTCTGTGGCTGAGATCCGAAGTTTCTTAGGCTTGGCAAAGCTATTCTGAGAAGGTTTGTGGAAGGATTCTCGTCAATAGCCGCGCCTTTGACAAAGTTGCTAAGGAAGGAAGTACCCTTTGAATGGACTAATAAGCAGCAGGAGAGCTTTGAAAAGCTTAAGAGGGTGTTGACGGAAGCTCCTGTGTTAATTCAGCCGGAGGCAGGCAAGGACTTCGTAGTATATTAGACGCCGCACACGTGGTTAGGGCTGTGTGTGCTAATGCAAGAAGGAAAAGTAGTCGCTTATGCGTCTCGGGCAGTTAAGGCCGCATGAGGTTAACTACCCAACTCATGACTTGGAGCTCGCAGCAGTGGTTTTCGCCCTTAAGGTTTGGAGGCACTACCTTTATGGAGAAAGGTCTGTTATCTACACAGATCACAATAGCCTTAAGTATTTGTTGACTCAGAAGGAGTTGAACTTGAGGCAACGAAGGTGGGTGGAATTACTGAAGGACTACGATTGTTCGATAGAATACCATCCGGGCAAGGCGAATGTGGTAGCTGATGCCCTAAGTAGGAAGGTTGTGTCGGATTTAAGGGCTTTGTTCGCTCACTTAAGTTTGTATGATGACGGAAGCCTGTTGGCAGAGTTACAAGTCAAGCCCACATGGCTGAAGGAGGTGAAAGAGGGACAGTTGGCAGATAAGGACTTAAGTACTAAGTTACAGCAAGTACAGCAAGGAGGATTAAAGGACTATGGCGTCAATGATGAAGAAGTACTGTGCTACAAGGGAAAGGTTTGTATGCCGAGGGATAAGGAGTTGAGACAAAGGATTCTTCGGGAAGCGCATGGTAGCCCTTATGCTATGCATCCCGGAGGCATCAAGCTGTATAGAGATCTAAGGGAACAATTTTGGTGGTCGGATCAAACAGAGGTGACCGAATTTGTGGGGAAATGTTTGACGTGTCGCAAGTAAAAGGTGAACACACCAAGTCCCATCAGGATTGCTTCAACCAATCGAAGTTCCCCAATGGAAGTGGGAGAGAATCACCATGGACTTCGTTAGTGGGCTTCCCCTTACGCCTACTAAGAAGGACTCGGTATGGGTGATAGTGGACCGTTTGACTAAGTCCGCGCACTTTATCCCAGTAAGAATGGATTATACTCTTCAGAAGCTAGCTAAGTTATATGTGGCGGAGATCGTGAGGTTACATGGAGTACCAATGTCGATCATCTCCGATAGAGACCCAAGGTTCACGTCTTGATTTTGGAACGCACTTCATCAAGCTTTAGGCACTAAGTTGGACTTCACTACGGCTTTTCATCCACAATCAGACGGGCAGTCTGAACGGGTTATACAAGTGTTAGAAGATATGTTGAGAGGTTGTGTGATGGATTTCCGAGGAAGTTGGGAGGATTACTTGCCTCTAGCTGAGTTCGCCTACAACAACAGCTATCAGGCAAGCATGCGGATGGCACCATACGAAGCATTGTATGGAAGGAAATGTAGAACACCAACTTGTTGGACCGAGTTAGGAGAACGCCGCGTTTTGGGTCCAGAGTTAGTGGCGGAAACTGAGGAGAAGGTGGAATTAATTAGGGCACGGTTGAAGGAAGCTTCTAATAGACAGAAGTCGTACGCAGACCTTAAGCGGAAGGAAATCGAGTTTGAAGTAGGAGACCAAGTATTCTTGAAAGTTTCGCCTTGGAAGAAGGTTATGAGGTTTGGTTGCAAAGGGAAGTTAAGCCCAAGGTTTATAGGGCCTTATTGTAACACCCCCTACCCGTATTCGTTGTCAGAATAAGGTGCGGGGCATTACCGGAGTTTACAATTTTTTTTTAATGAAACCAAAACCATTCTAATTCAACATATTTTCAAAATAAAATTCATGCATATTTATAAAATAACTTCAACACATAAGCCATATCAGTGGCTAACCTTATATTCATTTCATATTAACATTTATTTTATTAGCTTATACATGCCATTGATTTCCAAAATAAGTTTCTTAAAATACCGAAATACTGGGGTTGATAGTGTGATGAGTCTCCCACCGATCTGACCTCCGAGCTCTTAACACTACAAAACAGGGAAAAAGGAAATAAGGTAAGCACTTTGTGCTTAGTAAGCCCATGTAACAAGAATTATACTTACCTAGTATAATCAATATAAGCAATAAACATTCGTATACTCACTCAATGCATTATTTCCTAGTATTCACAAACTCAACATCCAAGTTAGTCCATTAATTTTCATCTATCAATAGTATACACGCCATGATTGATGAGCTCATCAATGTCATGATTTCCATTTCCTTGTTATTTTTCCATATTTATCCCGTTAAATTACTCGGAATTTTGATGGATTTTCAGAGGTACACTTTAGTGTACAAATCCGGTCCGTCAATTCATATTCATGTGCGCACATTTTCATTTGAGAGAGCACACACTCGCGAACCTCATCTTTACAATGGGATTACGGTCGAGCTAAATCACTCGCAATATAAACTCATAGAGTATTGTCGGGATTACCAGTCGAGCTAAATCCCGCAACGACAATTACTCTAATGAGCTTGGATCCGAATTACAGTCCAGGCTAAATTGAGACCTAATTCGGATTACCCGTCAGGGCTAAATCCATTTTCCACATATTCTTCGGGAGGGCTATATCGAGGATAGGATCACCCGTCCGGGCTAGATCCTTTTACCGTCAATTCCTTTTCAGAGATCCATCGAATTTTCCTTTCATTCAACCGGATTTCTTCCTTTTTTATCAAATATACCAATGTATCATCAATTTTCATACAATGAGCATTCAAATTATATTCACATCAACAACATACATTTCAAACATTTAAGAATATAATTCAAGTTACATGAACTTACCTCGATACTAGTTCGTTTATAAAATCTACTAATCCGGGACTTTTCCTTTTCTCGATCTAGCTTCGTATTTGAGTTTTCTGGATCTAAATAAATAAATTCAATCATCAATTCAATACATTTCATGTTCACATGTAGTATTTTCTATAATTCTATTATTATTTTTAGCTTATTCAAAGCTGTCTACTTGAGTCACAGTCACTAAATTATTTATTTCTCGAGCTACAGAGCTCCAAATGAAGAACCGTTAATTTTCCCTGAAACTAGACTCACATATTTTTCTTCCATAAAATTTTTAGAATTTTTGGTTTAGCCAATAAGTACAGTTTATTCTTTAAAGTTACCCCTATTCTGCTGTTTGACAGTTCTAACCCTTCTTCACTAAAAATTAATTATCTCTTCATACAGGATTTGGATGATGTTACTGTTTATTTCTATAGAAAATAGACTCGTTCAGGATTCTAAACATATAAATTTAAGCCCCTAATTAATTTTCTTCAATTTTTGATGATTTTCTAAAGTCAAAACAGGGGAACCCGAATTCATTCTGAACCAGTCTTACAAAAATATAAATATCTCAAATTACAAAATTCCTTTGCTTTCCATGTTTCTTTCATATGAAAATAGACTCAATAAGCTTTAATTTCATATCTCATTCAACTTCTAATTCCACTTCTACGTTTTTTAGTGATTTTTCAAATTTACTCTACTGCTGCTGTCCAAAACAGTTTTGTTATAGCTTATTTTACAATTAAATCCTTTACCCAATTCTAACTTCAAATTCTTTCAATTAAACCACTAATTCATCATTTTATTCATCATATGCTATATTCAAAAACTCTGAAACTTCAAAAATTTCAACTTAAATTCATCAAAACTTTGTTCTAAAACTTATAAAGCATCAAAATTAAAAGAAAAAGGACTAAATTAACTTACCAAATTAAACTCCAAGCTTCAAACTTTTAATTTTCCCTTTTCTTCTTTCTTTTCTCTTTTTCTTTCTTCTTTCACGTTTGCTCTCTGTTTCTTTTCTCTTTCTATCTCTCCTTTCTTTATATATATATAATAATATAATAATATAATAATATAATATAATAATATACTTAAAAAAAAATCTCGGATTTTCTTCAATAAACCGCCTCATCTTTACAAAATGGCATAATTGCCATTTTGGTCCTACATAATTTCTTTTAATCTATAATTCAACTTTTACTTTCATTTCAATTTAGTCCTTTTCATTTAATTACCTACCCAAACGTTAAAATTTTCTAACGAAAGTTTAATACCACATTACTAACATTTTATAAATATTTATAAAAATATTTCCTATCATATAAAGACTCATGCAAACATATTGAAATAAATTTCTATTTAAATCGGATTTATGGTTGCGAAACCATTATTCCGATAATCTTGAATTTAGGCCATTACAACTCTCCCCCCCTTTTTAAGGATTTTCGTCCTCGAAAATCTTACCAGTAAAGAGGTTTAGATATTGTTTCCTCATTGCCTCCTCCGGTTCCCATGTCGGTTCCTCAATCCCGTGCTTTTGCCACAGTACTTTCACCAAATTTATTTTTTTATTTCTAAGCTCCTTTGTTTCCCGTGCCAATATCTTGATCGGTTCTTCACTGTAACTCATATCCGATTGAATCTCCACTTCTGTCGGAGAAATAACATGTGAAGGATCTGACCGATATCGTCGTAGCATAGACACATGAAAAACATTATGGATTCTATCAAGTTCTGGTGGTAATGCCAACCGATAAGCGACCGGTCCAATTCTTTCTATGATCTCATATGGCCCGATAAATCTTGGACTCAATTTACCTTTTCGACCGAACCGGAGAACTTTCTTCCAAGGAGACACTTTCAGAAATACCTTGTCACCGACACGAAATTCAATCTCTCTTCGTTTAAGATCGGCATATGATTTTTGGCGATCGGAAGTCGCTTTTAAACTATCCCGAATAATCTTCACTTTTTTCTTACATTTCCCGGATTAAATCAACCCCATGTATCTTCTTTTCATCGAGCTCTGTCCAATACAATGGTGTTCTACATTTTCTACCATACAAAGCTTCATATGGAGCCATTTTAATCTTGGATCTGATAATCTGTTATGTAAGCAAATTCAATCAAAGGTAGATACCTCTCCCAATTACCTTTAAACTCTAGTGTACAACATCGGAGCATATCTTCCAATACTTGAATTACACGCTTCAGATTGGCCATCCGTGCGAGGATGAAATGCAACATCTTGAAATACAACCGAGTACCCAAAGCTTCTTGCAATTTATCCCGAAACGAGGACGTAAATCGGGGATCTATATCGATATAATGGAGACAGGCACTCCATGTAGCCTGACAATCTCAGATATGTACAATTCAGCTAGTTTATCTAAAGAATAATCCATACGTCCTTGGAATAAAGTGTGTTGACTTTGTCAATCGGTCAACAATCACCCAAATAGCATCTTTTTTCCTCGGAGACAACGGTAACCCGATACAAAATCCATAGTGATTCTTTCCCATTTCCATTACGGTATAGTAATTGGTGAAGTAACCCGAAGGTGGTACGATGTTTCGCTTTGACTGTTGACATATCAAACATCTTGATACAAACTCAGAAATATCACGTTTCATACTTGGCCACCAGTACATCTTTTTCAAATCATTATACATTTTATTACTTCCCGGATGTACAGACATAGTACCACTGTGAGCCTCGTGTAAAATTTTCTGTATGAGCTCTGAATTCTTGGGTACACATACCCTACCTCTGAATAATAAACAATCATCAACCCCAACTTGAAATTCAGAGTCAGTACCTGACTCACATTGTGCCCGTTTAACCTATAACTTCTCATCATTCTTCTGAGCTATGATTGAACCATCATCAGTCAGTAACAACCGGCTATTCATAACTCGTAAAGCAAACAGAGATTTTCGACTCAAAGCATCAGCCACAACATTAGCCTTACCCGGATGATAATCAATAATCAAATCATAGTCTTTTATCAGTTCAAGCCACCTGCGCTGCCTCAAATTCAAATCTTTCTGTGTCATCAAATATTTCAAGCTTTTATGATCAGTATAAATATGACATTTCTCACCGTACAAATAATGCCGCCATATCTTCAATGCAAAAACAATAGCAGCTAACTCAAGATCATGTACCGGATAATTTCTTTCATGTGGTTTAAGTTGTCTTGAAGCATAGGCTATTACTTTACCTTCTTGCATCAAGACACAACCTAAACCATTTAATGAGGCATCACTGTAAATAACAAATTCCTTACCCGGTTCAGGCTGCACTAATACTGGTGCTTTTGTTAGTAGATCTTTCAATCGGTTGAAACTCTGCTGACATTTATCAATCCACTCGAACTTTACATCTTTCTGTAATAATCGAGTTATCGGAGAAGCTATCATAGAGAATCCCTATACAAATCTCCGATAATAACCAGCTAAACCCAAGAAACTTCTAACTTCAGATACAGTCTTCGGTGGACTCCAATTGACAATAGCTGAGATTTTACTTGGATCTACCCTGATGCCTTCAGCAGATACAATATGTAACACCCCCTACCCATATTCGTTGCCGGAATAGGGTATGAGGCATTACCTAAGTTTAACGAGTTAATACTATTTTCATTATGAATTCAATATAGCCCTTTTTATAAATATCCAATCTTCCCTGAAATTTTAAAACCAAACAATCCTGTCCATTTCAATCCAATTTGATACCAAATCATACTTCTACTATAATTATATTATTTAGCATATTTATCACGGTTTACTTTAATTCATACTCATTAAACAAGTTTTAGTATTTATATAACCATCAAACATATACATGCCATATAAATCAAAAAGGAAATTTACAAAAGCTACAGGGGATAATCTTGATAGTGTGATCCTCGGTGTTGATCCGATCCTCCGTATATTTATACGTCAAATCTACATGAGACATTGAATACACTCAAGTAAGTTTATAGAAACTTAGTAAGTTCATAGGCATAAAATATAAATCTTACCAAACATTCATACACTTATACATTACGTACAATTTCTAAATTCACTGTGAACCACAATTTGGTGAGTGCTTTCATATAATTTCACTACCATTTATTCGTTTACTTTAACTCTTTTGGGCCCTTTTGTCACTTACCATCTTTAATCAAATTAGGAACGATTACGGAAAATTGAGTACTTCACTTCCACTATTCGCTGATCAGGTAGCGAAGCTACCACTTTTCATCGATCAGGCAATTGAAGCTACCACTTTTCATCGATCGAGCAAAGCCGAAGCTACCACTTTTCATCGATCAGCAGCGTAAAGCTACCACTTTTCACTTTCACTTGCCACGCGATCGAAGTACTCAAATCCGATGTTCCGCTCAATTTGATTATTTAATCACTTTTCGCATTGTCATTTTGTCCTTAACTCATCAACAATATATCTCATCATACATGATATAATTTATAAAATTTACATTTAATCATTAAATTTCAGCCATATGAACTTACGAGTCGATTTGCGAATTTGAGAAAATTCAGGACTACTCGATTACTTTTTCTTTTCCTCGACTTGCTTGGGTTCTCGATCTATAATTGTGAAATCATTCACTTATCAGTATTGATTTCACCTTTACTTTATTTCATATCCTTAATGATTACAACCCACATATAAATAACATTGTTTATAATTTAACTATTTACTTGTATGGATATTCAAGCTGTCTATCCGTGTCACAGTCACTAAATTATTTTTATCTTGAGCTACAGAACTCCAAATTAAGATCCGTTAATTTTCCCTGAAATTATACTCATATATCTTTTTACTATAATTTTTCCAGAATTTTTGGTATGGCCAATCAATACCAGATTATTCTTAAAGTTTTCCCCTATTTTACTGTTTGACTGTTCTGACCTCTCTTCACTACAAATCAAATTACTCTTCGTACAGAATTCATATGACCTTCTTATTTATTTCATTTGAAAATAGACTCATTCAGGATTTCATACATATAAATTTTAACCCACAATTATTTTTGTCCAATTTCTAATGATTTTTCAAAGACAGAACAGGGGATCACGAATTCATTCAGAACCAGTTTCACTAAAATTTAAATATCTCATGATTTACAAATCTATTGCTTACACCGTTTCTTCTATAAGAAACTAGACTCAATAAGATTTAATTTAATATTTTATTCATCCTCTAATTCGATTTCTAAAATTTTTGGTGATTTTTCAAAGTTAGACTACTGCTGCTGTCCAAAACTGTTTCAGTGCAAAGTGTTGATTTCTATTTTTGCCCCAAATTTCAGAGTTCATACAATTCAGTCCTTGATCAATTACCCCTCAATTAAGCTAATTTTTGTAAATTAATACTTTACCTAATCATTATGAGTTATTTCAAACACATTGGAATTCAGAATTTCCACATAAAAACCCTAACTTCAAATTCTTTTAAAATTAGGTCCCAAACATTCACTTTCTATTCAATTCTTTCAATAAAATCAGCATATAAACCATTTAAAATTATAATTCCATGCTAAATCATCATATACTTCCAGAACATATTCATAGTAACTTCCAACTTCATTCATAAAATCTAAAACTAATGAATTCAACAATTGGGCCTAGTTATAAAAGTCACAAAAACACAAGAATTTCAAGAAATAATCAAGAATTGAACTTACTTGCAGTAAAAATATGAAAAACCAGCTTAGGAAAACCCTTCTATGGTGTTTTTGCTGATGAGAGTGCAGAAAACTAAAGAGAAATCTAGATAATTCCACTTTAGTCCTATTTTTATTAAGTAAGTTATGCAATATTCCAATTTTGCCCTTTCCTCTCCTTATTTTTATTCTGATTTCATTCCCTTGCCGTCCAGCCCAAATAGACATTGGGTCTATTTGCCTTTTAAGCCCTTTTTCTTTTATCGTTTAAGCTATTTAATCTTTTCTCATAATTTTGCATTTATTACAACTTAGTCCTTTTATTCAATTAACTATCGGAACTTTAAAATTTCTTGTGAAACTTTAATACTAACTTATTAACACTCCATAAGCATTCATAAAATATTTATGGCTAGATTAAAATCTCCGAGGTCTCGATACCTCGTATTCGATTCTAATTATTTTTTTCTAGTACACTATTTACTATTAAATTTTTTTTTTCCTAACTTCACATTTAACTCATACTCACTAAATTAATAATATTTTCTACTCACTTGTCGGATTTAGTGATCTCGAATCACCATTCCGACACCACTGAAAATTTAGGCTATTACAACTCTCCCCCTTTTAGGAAATTTCGTCCTCTAAAATTTCAGACTGTAAATAAATTTGGATATTGAAATCTCATCAATTCCTCCGTCTCCAGGTTGCCTCCTCCGATCCATGTCGATTCCATAACACTTTAACTAGTGGTACACGTTTATTTCTCAACTCTTTAACTTCCCGAGCTAAAATTTTCACCGGTTTCTCTGAATAGGTCATATCGGGTTGGAGCTCTATTTCTGTATGGGGAATTACATGTGATGGATCTGATCTGTACCATCTCAACATAGATACATGAAACACATTATGAATCTTTTCAAGCTCTGGAGGCAAAGCCAATCTATAAGCTACCGGACCGATTCTTTCAATGATTTCATACGGCCCGATAAATCGTGAAATTTGAGTTTTCCCTTTCTACCGAACCGCAAAAGTTTCTTCCACGGTGACACTTTCAAAAATACACAATCACCCACATTAAACTCTATATCTCTTCTCTTCAAATCTGCATATGATTTTTGTCGATCGGACGCAGCTTTTAGACATTCTCGAATAATGCGAACTTTTTCTTCGGTTTCCCGAATCAAGTCCACCCCACTAGTTTTGGCTCACTTAATTCGGACCAATATAATGGAGTTCTACATTTTCTTCCATATAAAGCTTCAAACGGTGCCATTTTAATACTACTTTGATAACTATTATTATAAGCAAATTCAAGCTAAAGGTAAATACCTTTCCATTTTGCCGCCAAACTCAAGTATCAAAGACCTTAACATATCTTCTAAAATGAATCACTCGCTCACATTTGTTGTCAAATCATGCGGGGATGAAAAGTCATCTTTGAAATTTAATTTGGTGCCCAAAGCTTCTTGTAATTTACCCCAAAATCTCGAGGTAAATCTCGGATCTCGATCTGAAATAATAGATATTGGCACTCCATGTAATCTCACTATCTCTGACACATATAACTCCGCTAACTTTTCAAGCGGATAATCTACTCTCGACAGGAATAAAATATCTTTGATTTAGTTAATCGGTCAACAATCACCCAAATCGAATCTTTCTTCTTGAGTTACCGGTAGTCCGGATACAAAATCCATCGCGACATGTTCCCATTTCCACTCTGGAATCATAATGGGTCACAATAACTCGCGGCACTTGATGCTCGGCTTTTACCTGCTGACAAATTAAACATCTTGCTACATATTCACAGATTTCCCGTTTCATTCGGGCCACCAATACATTTTCTTCAAATCACAATACATTTTCGTACTACCGGGTGAATAGAACACATACTCTCTGTGAGCCTCGATAAAATATCATTTTTCAAGTCGAATTATTCGGAACACATATTCTATTACGATAATATAACATACCACTTTCATCAATGGAGTATTCGGGCTTAATTCATTTTGAACCATCGTCGTTTTCAAAGATCAACTCGGGTCTTCATCTTGTAGCTCCCGAATCCGTTGAAAGAACACAGTTTAGCTTTTAATTCGCTAGTACAGAACCATCTTCATTAATAGATAAATGAGCATTCAATGCCCGTAATGCAAATAATGATGATTTTCGACTAAGTGCATCCGCTACAACATTTGCTTTCACTGGATGATAGTCAATGACAAGATCATAATCTTTCAAGTAGCTCTAACCATCGTCTCGTCTCGAGTTTAACTCTTTTTGATTCATTAAATACTTTAAGCTTTTATGATCGTATACACGTGACATTTCTCACCATATAAATAATGTCTCCATATCTTCAAAGCAAACACGATCATTGCCAATTCCAAATCATGTGTAGGATAATTCTTCTCGTGCGGTTTTGGTTGCGAGAAGCATATGCCACCACTTTGCTCGATCGCATAAGTACACAACCCAAACCATTCAAAGACGCATCACTATAAACCACAAAGCGGTACACCGGATTCTGGTTGAGTCAACACTGGAGCCTCTGTTAACATCTTTTCAACCGATCGAAACTTTGCCGACATTCACTTGACCATATAAATTCAACATTTTTTTTGTAGTAATCGAGTCAACGGTAAGGTAATCCTTGAGAAATCTTTAACAAATCGACGATAATAACTCGCCGATCTAGAAAACTCCGTACTTCAGTAACATTCTTCGGAACTTTCCAATTTATCACTGCCGGTAACCTTACTTGGATCCACTCTAATTCCATCGCTGATACAATATGACCCAAAAACGCAACTTCCTGGAGCCAAAACTCACATTTCTTTGAATTTTGCATACAATCTGTTTCTCCCGCAAAATCTGTAATACAATCTTTAAATGTTGTGCATGTTCGGACTCTGTCTTTGAATAAATCAATATATCATCAATGAACACAACCACAAATCTATCCAAATATGACTGAAAAATTCGATTCATCAAATCCATAAAGGCAGCAGGAGCATTGGTTAAACCAAACGGCATCACCAAAAATTCATAGTGACATCATACCGGGTCGGAAGGCGATTTTGGCACATCACACTCTTTAACTTTCAATCGATAATACCGGATCGAAGATCTATCTTGGAAAATATTGCAGCACCTTTCAACCGATCAAATAGATCATCAATACGAGGCAAAGGATATTTATTCTTTATCGTTACCTTATTTAATCGCTCGTAATCTATACAGTCTTAAGGAACCGTCCTTCTTTTCACAAACAAGACAAGTGCACCCTGCAGCGACATACTCGGCCCGATGAACCCTTTATCTAATAACTCTTGCAAGCTGCGTCTTCAACTCTCTTAATTCTCGTTGGAGCCATTTGCATGCGGTGTTCTTGAGATAGGAGCTATTAGGGAATCACATCAATTGCAAATTCAACTTCTCTCGTCGGGTGGTAAAGCAGGTAACTCTTCAGAAACACATCAGAAATTCATTCACCATCGGTACTTGTTCGAGCTTTAAATCGGAACTCCGAGTATCAAGAATATAGGCCAAGAATGCTTCATTGCCTTTACGTAATAACCTCTCGAGAGAGAAAGAGTGAAATAATTCTAATCGTATCGTCCATATTTTCAAACCCAATGAAATTACATCCCCGCTTGATATTTCAAAGCGATATGTTTATCACGACAATTCACTACCGCTTCATATTTCATTAACCAATCCATCCCCAAAATAATATCAAATTTCGAAAGGGTAACAACATCAAATCAGCGGGGAATTCATAGCCTTTCACTATCAGTGGACAATTTCGACATATCAAATTAACTGTTACACTTTGACCTAATGGATTAGTGACTTGTATATCAAATTCAGTAGACTCAACAGAAAGTTTCTTTTCAGATACTAGCATAGCACAAATATATGAATGAGTAGACCCAGGGTCTATTAATGCATAAACAGTAACATCATAAAGATAGAAAGTACCAGCAATTACATCAGGAGCCGTAGCCTCTTCTCTTGCTCGCATGGCGTAAGTACGTGCTGGTGCTCTATTCTCTGATCGACTAACTGACTCTCTCATACCCGAACGGGTAGTCCCTGTAGCACTGCTCTGGCCCGAACGTCTATTTCTTTGGGGAGTGATTCTTTGTATCTCTTTTTGTTCCACTTCATTTTTTTGCAGCTGGGGACAATCTCGAATAAGATGATCAGTAGCCCCACATTTATAACAAGCACCCATCTTAATCCTGCATTCACCGAAATGATGTCTTCCACAATATTGACACTTAGGTCGAGGAGCATCCTGAACACCGCTCATACTTGCCGCAGTCTATCAAATACCTTGAAATCGATTGTCTTGATTTACCTCTACTCAATTTTCCCAAGACCGATGTAGTTCGACTACTTTCTTCTCTAAATTTCTTTACCCAAGTAAATCTGAAAATGACTTAGAAGCACCTCTTTTGAATGGCTCTTTACTTTTTCGATCCCATTGTATTTTTCTCATTATATACTTCTTGAGCTTTTGAGCACGATCCGATTGAACAACGAACTCCGTATTTCATTGCCCCCAATCATCATTCTAATCTCATCATTTAACCCTTCTTCAAATCGATACACATTTCTTCTTCAAGAGGTACAATGTCTCGGGCATATTTCTTTGAGGTAAACAAATTCTCTTTCAGTATTCACCATCGACTTATTTCCTGCCAGTAAATCAAGAAATTCCCTTTTCTTTTTATCTAAATACCTTACGCCCACATATTTCTTCTTAAATTCATTTTGGAAAAATTCCCAAGATATTTTCTCTCTGATACCATGACCTCAATCGTTTCCCACCAACTATAAGCCTCTTCTTTTCGGTAGGGACACAAAGACATCTCAAATAATCATCTGGTGAGCAAGCCATTTCTTTAAAAATTCTTATCAAACTCAGTAACTTGATATTCACTTTGACGGGTCATCATGAGTCCTTCCCTAAATTCTTGCCCCAAGTTTTCTAAGCCTTTCCAATGGAGAACGCCATCGAATTCGATCGTTGTAGGAGGTGGAGGAGCAGCGAGGGTACCACCGATGGAGCGATGGTGGGAGGAGGTGGTGAGCCCGATTTCTTTCTTGCATCGTTTCAAAGATACCACCGATTCATAATCCCATAAATCATATTCTTTAATTCTTGCTCTCGCATTAAAGAAATCGAACATCACCGCTTGTTGCTTGTTCGTAAATTTGTATTCTATCTTGTTAACTTCTTCCCCGCTCTCGATGCGTTCAGTGTCTATCGACATCTTTATAATCGGAAAATATCTATAAAAATAACAAATATTAGATCGGATCATACACATCACACTATCATGATTTATATGGCATGTATTTCTAAACATTTTATACATCACAATTGTTAGAGAACCGCTAAACCGAGGCTCGACACCACTAAATGTAACACCCCTACCCATATTCGTTTAGGAATAGGGTATGAGGCATTACCTAAGTTTAACGAGTTAATACTATTTTCATTATGAATTCAATATAGCCCTTTTTATAAATATCCAATCTTCCCTGAAATTTTAAAACCAAACAATCTGTCCATTTCAATCCAATTTGATACCAAATCATACTTCTACTATAATTATATTATTTAGCATATTTATCACGGTTTACTTTAATTCATACTCATTAAACAAGTTTTAGTATTTATATAACCATCAAACATATACATGCCATATAAATCAAAAAGGAAATTTACAAAAGCTACTGGGATAATCTTGATAGTGTGATCCTCGGTGTTGATCCGATCCTCCGTATATTTATACGTCAAATCTACATGAGACATTGAATACACTCAAGTAAGTTTATAGAAACTTAGTAAGTTCATAGGCATAAAATATAAATCTTACCAAACATTCATACACTTATACATTACGTACAATTTCTAAATTCACTGTGAACCACAATTTGGTGAGTGCTTTCATATAATTTCACTACCATTTATTCGTTTACTTTAACTCTTTTGGGCCCTTTTGTCACTTACCATCTTTAATCAAATTAGGAACGATTACGGAAAATTGAGTACTTCACTTCCACTATTCGCTGATCAGGTAGCCGAAGCTACCACTTTTCATCGATCAGCAATTGCGAAGCTACCACTTTTCATCGATCAGCAAAATGAAGCTACCACTTTTCATCGATCGGTATTGAAGCTACCACTTTTCACTTTCACTTGCCACCGATCGTAAGTACTCAAATCCGATGTTCCGCTCAATTTGATTATTTAATCACTTTTCGCATTGTCATTTTGTCCTTAACTCATCAACAATATATCTCATCATACATGATATAATTTATAAAATTTACATTTAATCATTAAATTTCAGCCATATGAACTTACTCGAGTCGATTTGCAGAATTTGAGAAAATTCGAGGACTACTCGGGCCATTTTTTCTTTTCCTCGACTTGCTTGGGTTCTCGATCTATAATTGTGAAATCATTCACTTATCAGTATTGATTTCACCTTTACTTTATTTCATATCCTTAATGATTACAACCCACATATAAATAACATTGTTTATAATTTAACTATTTACTTGTATGGATATTCAAGCTGTCTATCCGTGTCACAGTCACTAAATTATTTTTATCTTGAGCTACAGAACTCCAAATTAAGATCCGTTAATTTTCCCTGAAATTAGACTCATATATATTTTTACTATAATTTTTCCAGAATTTTTGGTATGGCCAATCAATACCAGATTATTCTTAAATTTTTCCCCTGTTTTACTGTTTGACTGTTCTGACCTCTCTTCACTACAAATCAAATTACTCTTCATACAGAATTCATATGACCTTCTTATTTATTTGATTTGAAAATAGACTCATTCAGGATTTCATACATATAAATTTTAACCCACAATTATTTTTGTGCAATTTCTAATGATTTTTCAAAGACAGAACAGGGGATCACGAATTCATTCAGAACCAGTTTCACTAAAATTTAAATATCTCATGATTTACAAATCTATTGCTTACACCGTTTCTTCTATAAGAAACTAGACTCAATAAGCTTTAATTTAATATTTTATTCATCCTCTAATTCGATTTCTACAATTTTTGGTGATTTTTCAAAGTTAGACTACTGCTGCTGTCCAAAACTGTTTCAGTGCAAAGTGTTGATTTCTATTTTTGCCCCAAATTTCAGAGTTCATACAATTCAGTCCTTGATCAATTACCCTCAATTAAGCTAATTTTTGTAAATTAATACTTTACCTAATCATTATGAGTTATTTCAAACACATTGGAATTCAGAATTTCCACATAAAAACCCTAACTTCAAATTCTTTTAAAATTAGGTCCCAAACATTCACTTTCTATTCAATTCTTTCAATAAAATCAGCATATAAACCATTTAAAATTATAATTCCATGCTAAATCATCATATACTTCCAGAACATATTCATAGTAACTTCCAACTTCATTCATAAAATCTAAAACTAATGAATTCAACAATTGGGCCTAGTTATAAAAGTCACAAAAACACAAGAATTTCAAGAAATAATCAAGAATTGAACTTGCTTGCAGTAAAAATATGAAAAACCAGCTTAGGAAAACCCTTCTATGGTGTTTTTGCTGATGAGAGTGCAGAAAACTAAAGAGAAATCTAGATAATTCCACTTTAGTCCTATTTTTATTAAGTAAGTTATGCAATATTCCAATTTTGCCCTTTCCTCTCCTTATTTTTATTCTGATTTCATTCCCTTGCCGTCCAGCCCAAATAGACATTGGGTCTATTTGCCTTTTAAGCCCTTTTTCTTTTATCATTTAAGCTATTTAATCTTTTCTCATAATTTTGCATTTATTACAACTTAGTCCTTTTATTCAATTAACTATCGGAACTTTAAAATTTCTTGTGAAACTTTAATACTAACTTATTAACACTCCATAAGCATTCATAAAATATTTATGGCTAGATTAAAATCTCCGAGGTCTCGATACCTCGTATTCGATTCTAATTATTTTTTTCTAGTACACTATTTACTATTAAATTTTTTTTTCCTAACTTCACATTTAACTCATACTCACTAAATTAATAATATTTTCTACTCACTTGTCGGATTTAGTGATCTCGAATCACCATTCCGACACCATCTGAAAATTTAGGCTATTACACAATATGTCCAAGAAAACCTACTTCTCCAAGCCAAAATTCACATTTATCGAATTTAGCATATAACTATTTCTCTCATGAGAATTTGCAACACAATTCTCAAATGTTACGTGTGTTCTTCTTCATCTCGAGAATAAACCAAAATATCATCAATGAATACTACCACAAATCATGTCTAAATACGGTGCGAATATTCGATTCATCGATCCATAAATCTGCAGTGCATTAGTCAACCCATACGGCATAACCGGAAACTCATAATGTCCGCACTGGTTTCAAAGTCATTTTTGGCACATCCGATTTCTTTACTCAGAATCGATAGTAGCCCGATCGGAGATCAATCTTTGAAAATATAGTAGCACCTTTCAACTGATCAAACAAATCATCAATCCGGGGCAACGGATACTTATTCTTTATAGTTACCTTATTGAGTTGTCAATAGTCAATACACAATCTCAAAGACCCATCTTTCTTTTTCACAAATAGAACCGGAGCACCCCAAGGTGAATGACTCGGTCGGACAAAACCTCTATCAACAAGTTCCTGTAACTGTGTCTTTAATTCCTTTAATTCTGTAGGAGCCATTCGGTACGGAGCTATGGAAATCGGAGTAATTCTCGGAATCAAATCTATAGAAAATTCCACTTCTCTTTCTGGTGGCAACCCTGGTAACTCTTCTGGAAACACATCGGAAAATTCGCATACCACGGCACTGCTTGAATCTTCGACTCAGATACCTTGGTATCTAATACATAAGCAAGAAAAGCATCATACCCTTTTTGACATACCTCGAGCAAAGAATAATCGAAATCACATCGAGATAATTCTCTGTCTCGATCGGATTTAACCCAAGTAATTCACCATTTCGACACTTCAACACAATATATTTACATTTTACGATTTACTCATTGCATTATCTTTGAGTTAACCAATCCATGCCCAATATCACATCAAACTCATCAAATGGCAAGAACATCAAATCACCCAGAAACAATAACCTCTTACCATCAAGTGGACAATTTTTACAAATTTTATCCACCAAAATAGATTGGGCAAAGGGTTCGAGACTTTAACAAACAAATTCGATGAGAGGTTCAACAGATAAATCTTTTACGCATGCAAGTTTTACACATATATATGAATGCGTAGAACCGGATCAATCAATGCGAATATCGGTCTCAAGTAAAGAAAATGTACCAGTAATAACATCGGGTGCTGAGGCATCTTCTCTCGTACGCATGACATATGTCCTAGGAGGTGCTCGTGTCTCAGGCCTACTTGCAATATCTTTTGTAGCTCCTCGGCTACCACTAACATTACCGGATGGTCGAGATGGTCTACCCTCAAAGATGGATTACTTGGCTTCGATATATATTCAGCTTTTTCACTTCTTTCTGGACAATCTCTGAGGAAATGGTCAAAAGAACCACATCGGTAACAAGCCCCACTCTTAAATCAACATTCACCAAAATGAGCTTTATTACAATATCGGCATCTCGGCAGGGTACCAACACCGCCAACACCGGTCACCGATGGAGTGGAAGGTCTTGAATTAGTGCGTTTGTGAACCTCGCACTCTATCCGAATACCAGTGGTTGAGGTAGAACGATCCTGAGTACTTCTTCAATTTCTTTGGAGCGTAAAACCGAGATTTTCCCATTGGTCTTTTACTAAAAATTCGAGCTTCCCTCTCAGCCTATTTCTTTTCTTTGCTCTATTCTTCTGCTTTATAAGCTCGTTCTGCTAGTGTAGCAAACTCTCGAATTTCAAGAATTCCAACAAGTAGCTTAATTTCTTCATTCAACCCTTCTTCAAATCGTTTGCACATTTCAGCTTCCGACTGTACCCATTCTCGAGCATATTTACTCAACCGAACAAATTCTCTTTCATACTCAGATACTGATCTATTGCCCTGTTTCAGCTCAAGAAATTCTTTTCTTTTCTGATCAAGGAATCTATGGCTGATATATTTCTTTTTAAACTCAGTCTGGAAGAATTCCCATGTAATTTCTTCTTTCGGAACAACTGAAGCTTTAGTATTCCACCAATGATAAGTTGTGTCTTTTAGCAGTGAAACGGCACATTTCAAACATTCTTCTGGTGTGCAAGATAATTCCTCCAAAACCCGAGTAGTATTTTCTAACCAAAATTCAGCTCGTTCGGGATCATCATCAATCTTTGCTCAAATTCTTCTACCCCATATTTTCGGATTTTATCAACCGGAGCTTTTCCTTTTCTCGACAGATTCGCATGCACTGCACTTCTGTGGAATCTCGGGAACCGGTGGAGGAACAGGAGGGGAGCTTGAGTTTCTTTGCCTTTGTAGGGTTAGTTCTTATATATTGGGTAAACCATTCATTCATCATTTGAAAGAAGGCTATTTTTGCCTCCTCCCTTGACCCTCTATACTGGGCCTTCATCGCTAGTTTCTTCTCTTTGTATTGAAGCCGGAGCATGACTCCCGACTTTTCTCAGTTGAGCTCGGTCGGATGACATTACTATAAGGAAAACACAATTTAAGCGGTCGAGGTATCACACTATCAAAAAAATAATTTAAATGGCATGTATAGCTAATCCGTATTCACTATATCGGTCCTAGAACCGGCTAAACCGTAGCTCTGATACCAACAAATGTAACACCCCCTACCCGTATTCGTTGTCAGAATAAGGTGCGGGGCATTACCGGAGTTTACAATTTTTTTTTAATGAAACCAAAACCATTCTAATTCAACATATTTTCAAAATAAAATTCATGCATATTTATAAAATAACTTCAACACATAAGCCATATCAGTGGCTAACCTTATATTCATTTCATATTAACATTTATTTTATTAGCTTATACATGCCATTGATTTCCAAAATAAGTTTCTTAAAATACCGAAATACTGGGGTTGATAGTGTGATGAGTCTCCCACCGATCCGACCTCCGAGCTCTTAACACTACAAAACAGGGAAAAAGGAAATAAGGTAAGCACTTTGTGCTTAGTAAGCCCATGTAACAAGAATTATACTTACCTAGTATAATCAATATAAGCAATAAACATTCGTATACTCACTCAATGCATTATTTCCCTAGTATTCACAAACTCAACATCCAAGTTAGTCCATTAATTTTCATCTATCAATAGTATACACGCCATGATTGATGAGCTCATCAATGTCATGATTTCCATTTCCTTGTTATTTTTCCATATTTATCCCGTTAAATTACTCGGAATTTCGATGGATTTTCAGAGGTACACTTTAGTGTACAAATCCGGGTCCGTCAATTCATATTCATGTGCGCACATTTTCATTTCAGAGAGCACACTCCCGCGAACCTCATCTTTACAGCGGGATTACCAGTCCAGGCTAAATCCCCTGCAATATAAACTCATAGAGTATTGTCGGGATTACGGTCAAAGCTAAATCCTGCAACGACAATTACTCTAATGAGCTTGGATCTGAATTACCAGTCCAGGCTAAATTCAGACCCTAATTCGGATTACCCGTCCGGGCTAAATCCATTTTCCACATATTCTTCGGGAGGGCTATATCAGGATAGGATCACCCGTCCGGGCTAGATCCTTTTTACCGTCAATTCCTTTTCAGAGATCCATCGAATTTTCCTTTCATTCAACCGGGATTTCTTCCCCTTTTTATCAAATATACCAATGTATCATCAATTTTCATACAATGAGCATTCAAATTATATTCACATCAACAACATACATTTCAAACATTTAAGAATATAATTCAAGTTACATGAACTTACCTCGATACTAGTTCGTTTATAAAATCTACTAATCCGGGACTTTTTCCTTTTCTCGATCTAGCTTCGTATTTGAGTTTTCTGGATCTAAATAAATAAATTCAATCATCAATTCAATACATTTCATGTTCACATGTAGTATTTTCTATAATTCTATTATTATTTTTAGCTTATTCAAAGCTGTCTACTTGAGTCACAGTCACTAAATTATTTATTTCTCAAGCTACAGAGCTCCAAATGAAGAACCGTTAATTTTTCCTGAAACTAGACTCACATATTTTTCTTCCATAAAATTTTTAGAATTTTTGGTTTAGCCAATAAGTACAGTTTATTCTTTAAAATTACCCCTATTCTGCTGTTTGACAGTTCTAACCCTTCTTCACTAAAAATTAATTATCTCTTCATACAGGATTCGGATGATGTTCCAGTTTATTTCTATAGAAAATAGACTCGTTCAGGATTCTAAACATATAAATTTAAGCCCCTAATTAATTTTCTTCAATTTTTGATGATTTTCTAAAGACAAAACAGGGGAACCCGAATTCATTCTGAACCAGTCTTACAAAAATATAAATATCTCAAATTACAAAATTCCTTTGCTTTCCATGTTTCTTTCATATGAAAATAGACTCAATAAGCTTTAATTTCATATCTCATTCAACTTCTAATTCCACTTATACGATTTTTAGTGATTTTTCAAATTTACTCTACTACTGCTGTCCAAAACAGTTTTGTTATAGCTTATTTTACAATTAAATCCTTTACCCAATTCTAACTTCAAATTCTTTCAATTAAACCACTAATTCATCATTTTATTCATCATATGCTATATTCAAAAACTCTGAAACTTCAAAAATTTTAACTTAAATTCATCAAAACTTTGTTCTAAAACTTATAAAGCATCAAAATTAAAAGAAAAAGGACTAAATTAACTTACCAAATTAAACTCCAAGCTTCAAACTTTTAATTTTCCCTTTTCTTCTTTCTTTTCTCTTTTTCTTTCTTCTTTCACGTTTGCTCTCTGTTTCTTTTCTGTTTCTATCTCTCCTTTCTTTATATATATATAATAATATAATAATATAATAATATAATATAATATACTTAAAAAAAATCTCAGATTTTCTTCAATAAACCGCCTCATCTTTACAAAATGGCATAATTACCATTTTGGTCCTTCATAATTTCTTTTAATCTATAATTCAACTTTTACTTTCATTTCAATTTAGTCCTTTTCATTTAATTACCTACCCAAACGTTAAAATTTTCTAACGAAAGTTTAATACCACATTACTAACATTTTATAAATATTTATAAAAATATTTCCTATCATATAAAGACTCATGCAAACATATTGAAATAAATTTCTATTTAAATCGGATTTATGGTTGCGAAACCATTATTCCGATAATCTTGAATTTAGGCCATTACACTTATCAAGTGCTGAAGCGAGTTGGGCCAGTGGCATACCAATTGGAGTTACCACCAGAGTTGCATCAAATGCACGACGTATTTCATGTATCCATGCTACGTCGCTATCGATCGGATCCGTCTCATGTGGTACCTGTTGAAGAAGTGGAGCTAAGGCCAGATCTATCCTACGAGGAGGAGCCGATTCGGATCTTGGAACGTGACGTGAAAGTACTACGAAGGAAGTCGGTGCCTTTAGTCAAGGTGTTATGGCGCAATCATGGATCGGAAGAAGCTTCGTGGGAGTCAGAGGAGACAATGCGACAGCAATACCCTCAATTATTTAGTTAGGAAATTTCGAGGACGAAATTTTGTTTAAGGGGGTAGAACTGTAACATCCTCAAAAGGGCCTATGCATTTTCAGTTTAATTGTAAGAAATAACAAGTCTTAAGCATAATGAATAAATTTTTGATATTTTTGGATACTCAGAAATGCACGAAAATGAATGGAAATGAACATTTTTGGCAACCTGGAAATGCATTAGGACATGAACATTTTAGGAAACCTAGAAATGTAAGGAAATGGTTCAAAAATGGAAAGTACACATTTTTGGAAACCTGAACATTTTGGAAACTGAACATTTTAGGAAACCTGAACATTTTTGGAAACTTGGAATGTAAGAAAAATGGCAAATTCTGAGCCGATTGAAAATTTTAGGAAACTTAGAAATGACCCCGAAATGATGAGTTTTAAAGTTTAAAATAGGAAATAAAGGCAAGAGGGCCTTAAAAGAAAAAGTTGGGGAAATTTGACACACAAACGGGCTAGGAAAAGTGGCCTGAAGATGGCACTTAGGGCCTATGGAAATGGCGCCATGTGAAGGAGGCATGGGCCTGGGTTCGAGTCACAAGGGAAGCAAATAAATGAAGTTTAATTTTTGCTTCCCAGGCTTAAAGGTGGACGGCACAAGCATCTAGAAACCAAGGTGTTTTAATTCCATAAATACATGATTAAAAAGTGATAAATAAGGGATTTTAAATTAGGATTATTTGAGGAGATAAATAAAGGATTAAACACCTTTAATTTTGAATAAAAGTGATAATTAAAGGTTAATATTATCACTTGAGGAGTAGTGGCCAAGTAAGGGACTCTCCTATTGATAATTTCGGCTATAGGAGGAAAACTAAAAGAGTTTCTCTCATCTTTCTAGTGTTGCTTAGAAATTCTCTAAGCTCTCTCCCCTCTCTGCGAATTTTCATTAAGCAAAATCCCTCTCTTTTTCTTCTAGTTTCTTCTCCGTTTCTACTGTCAAGCCGAATCTTTGTGGATTCTAAGAAAGGGGGCAATCATCTATAACATCAAAAGGGTAAGATCTGTAATCAATCAATTCTTATTTCTCTTCTTTCCATCGAAATCAAGGTACTAACTCTGTTAGCAAATTTGGACGAAAATTTGAAGGATCTTTTGGGAAATCTAAGGATCTAAGGTAAGAAAATTTATTCGATTAAAGGTTATGATGTATATGTTAGATTAGATCTAACATGAAGATTTCGACAGATATAAAGGAGGCAAGAAATCGGTTTTGGGAATCCTATCACAAGGTAAGTGATATTCGGCCAAGGCTTAATTTTGGTATTTGGGGTTATTTCTCATTTATTTCAAAAGCTGGAGACTCACATGGTTACATGATTTAGTGTTAGGCGATTTCAAGGGAAGGAATATTAGCAATTTTGGGACTTGATTTACAATCATCCAATTCGGCAACAAGGTAAGTAATACAAATCCTACTAGGATTTGGTTTTCAAACCAAATAAGGTTATTAATATATTTTAATGATTGGCCGAATATAGGAGTGAAAGATCTAGATCGGTAGATCGTTCTTTCAGGATTCAAGGAACCTATTAAGCGAATCGGTGTGTACTCACACTAACTTTCAATATATATTATGGCAATAATTGTTTTAATATAGAATGTGTATAAGAATGAGAATGTGGCTAAGTACCACAAATGTGGCAAAAAAAAGTACCCAGGTACGTATTCCTACTTTTGATAGTATTATGAATGTGTTATATTCTGAAAAGTGACATGAATGTGAATTTAAGTATGATATGAATGATATGTAATAATTGGGGCATTTGGGATATATGTGTGAAGGGAGAAAGTGAAGGTGATGACTACGGTCTCACCAACGAATTATGGTGACTACGGTCACATTATTGAAAATGGTAACTTCGGTTACATTATCTGAATATAGTGTCTAAAGACACAACGTAAGTGGGCGATGAGCACGTCGACTGCAGCGATTGCCTTCGATGGTGTGTAGCGGATGGAGGGTCGACTTAGTAGTCCCCACGGTGTACCAGTTGGTACGGGTGGTGTGTAGCGGATGGACAAATAGGCTTGGGTTTGGGTTGCATCATCCTTTATTTGTATGAACATGAAATTGATATGACTTGTACGCCTGATTTGTTGTAAATTAGTACTGTGTACACATTGAGTCTGTGGACTCACCCCATTGGGGAATTATTTTTTAGGTGATGAGCAGTAATGGACCGGGTCGGCAGGAGCTAAGGGTGGCCATGCATCACTTGAAGAATTTATTTAGAAATTTGGACTTTATATAATTTTAGTACTTTAAATTTTATTTTGGGTTTGAATGATGTAATAAGGCCATAAGGCCCAGTTGGATTTTCTTTATTTACATTTATTTTTATTTGATTATGATACAATTTATTTTTATTAAAGTTAAGTAAATTTATTTCTTTTAAAATAATAAACCCTAAAATTATTTTGTCACCTTATTTAAGTTGGATTTTCAAAATGTATTAAATGGGTTCCAATTTAAGCCCAACCCAAAACAATGTTTTCTAAAATTTACAATTTTCTCTAAGTAACCAAGAATTTGAAAACCGGTTTACTTAAGGAACATACCAGATTCGGTTCGGGCTCGTGGGCCGGGTGTGAAAAATGCATTGAATTAATGATATATATATAAATGAATGGAATGGAAATGTGAAAAGTGTTTTGAAATTGAATCAAATTGAATTGAATGTGATTATTTGAAATGTACATGGATTGAAAGTATGAGGATGTGATTGAGTTGAAATGTTCATAAAATGAATGAAATTATGACTATGTGTGAATATATGAATTGTATATTGTTTGGAGAAGTGAATCGAATTGAATTGAATCAAAGTGAAATTATCCAAATGTGTATTGATTAGATATTGAAAGTGATACAACTACCCTATTAACTAGTCGGGTGGGTCGGATATAATTGGCATGCCATAGGATATGGAAGAGTGAGTTTTTTTGAAACTTCATCGATCGAGCACTTATGTGCCGATCATATTATTATATCTTATTCATCGATTCGACACTTTGTGTATCGTGATTATCGTTATCTTATAGCATGCATTCAGCACTTTGTGTGTTGAATATCGATATTATTATCATTACCGATTCGACACTTTGTGTGTGTCGATAATCGTGTGTAATACCGTTAAGGTACAATGTGCCGCATCTTGGTGTGTGGGTTGGAATCCGTGTATCCGCATCGAGTCCGAGTCAAGTTAATAGGGTAAATAAGTGAAATGATAAATTACGAATAAATGTGATTAAGCTATTGAAAGAAATAAGAAAGTGAATTTGTCAAATAAAATATGAAATGGGGTTTGTGATATGAAATTGAATGCATGAACCAAAGGTTCATGAAATGTTAAAAAAATAAATTGTGAATTGAAATATTATATAAGATGGAGAAATGAAATTAAAGTTCACAGTTTTGCTTGAAATGATATAAATAATATAAGAAGTTAATTGAAAAGAACAATATAATTGAATTATATATTTTGAGTGTGAATTTGATATGAGAAAATGAAATTGAGATATAAGATTTAGAATATGGACCAAAGGTGTATGAATTGAATAAAGTTTAAAGCGAATATATAGGAAATAAACTAGTGAAATTGTTATTGTTGAGATATGACTTTAGTAAACACAAATTGCAATAGAATTAATATTGAATAAAAAATATTAATTTAGTGAATTGCATATGATATGAAATGAACTAATGGAATGAAATGTGGAAAATAATAAAATTCTATGAAAATTGGATAGTGAAATAATGTATAAATCTAATTAAATACAAGCCTTGAAATAATGCTTATTATATTAGATGATTTAATTTAAAGAATGAAATAACTATTAAGTAATTGTATCATAAATTGAATGTATATAAGTTATTATTGTAATACCCCTATACTCGGTTCAATTATGCAAACCCGGTATAAGACTATTACATTTGGTGCCAAAACAATTATGGCCAGATACTGTCTAATTAAAACATTTGTATTTAATATTTTAACTTACTAACCATTTTTGCTAACATATTTATTGTTTATTAATTCATTCCTTACTAACCATTTTTGCTAACATATTTATTGTTTATTAATTCATTCCATATATACCAAAATACTTCAAATAACTGAAAATAGATAAAATTTCAAGAATCTACATTTTAGTCCCTATCACATGGGAACACCTTTGAACTACATATGTACATGCCATTTTAATACAAAATATAGTACCTACTTTTGAAGCCCTTGAGGATGTGATGAGATGAGAGATCTTCTAGTTGGACTTCTCTTCTAGTCTAATTGTACCTACGCGTTAAAATAAACGCGTTAAGCCGATGAAGGCTTAGTAAGCACCACAAGAATAATTAAATGAGTAAATAATCATAACAAAATATTTTAAACTCATTCAATTATTACATATCGACTCACATATAAGTTTCTTCAACTATGCCTTGCTTTAATAAAATTTAACTTATCTTTTGTAAGGTATAAATCTTACCTTAACACATCAAGTAATTCACTTTGTTCTCATTTCACATTCTTAGCCCAAAGTAGACTTTATAGAACACATCGGATATACGGAACATATACAGAGGTGCATTATGATGCACAAGTGAACAGAGAGCACCAATGTGCTAATAATCAGAGAGCACCAACGTGCTAATATCAGAGAGCGCGCTAAAGTTCCTTAATGGCATGCCACTGATATCCCAGTAGTTCTAAATTTCGTCTACTTGGGCATTAAAGTGAATCTCATATATTTAAATAATTCACATAAATATTTCAAAAGGATAAATAACAATAATTTAAAATTCTTGTAGTACTTACAATAAAAGATTGAGGTGATATAAATTCTTCTTCCTTCACTCCTTAACCTTCTCTTTTCCTTTTCCTTCAATTCGGTCCTCTCCTTCCTTTTCTTTTTCTTCAATTTCATATAAACATATAACATTTATATGTTAAAAATAATCAAATAATTTCCTGTACTATTTAATAAAATAAACATGTATTTTATGATAAATTCATGCTTTCTTACTTTTGCTCACATTTCAATTTAATCATTTACTCATAAACTTATTCAAAGCTGTCCTTTTGTGTCATAGTCACAAAATTATTTATTTACAGAGCTACAGAACTCCAAATGAAGAACCGTTAATTTTTTCTGAAACTAGACTCACATATATTCATACCATAAAATTTTCAGAATTTTTAGCTTAGCCAATTAGTACAGTTTATTCATCAAAGTCACCCCTGTTCTGTTGTCTGGCAGTTCTGACCCTTCTTCACTAAAAATTAATTATCTCTTCATACAGAATTTCGATGATGTTCCCGTTTATTTCTATTGAAAATAGACTCATTCAGGATTCTAATAATATAAATTTAAGCCTCTAATTATTTTGATGATTTTTTAAAGTTAGAACAGGGGAACCCAAATTCATTCTGACCTTGTCTCACAAAAATATAAATATCTCAGAATACAGAATTCCTTTGCTTTTCTTGTTTCTTTCATATGAAAATAGACTCAATAAGCTTTATTTTTATATCTCACTCAGCTTCTAATTCCACTTCTACGATTTTTAGTGATTTTTCAAAGTTACTCTACTGCTGCTGTCCCAAAACTATTTTCTTATAGCTTGTTTTGCAATTAAGTCCTTTATCCAATTCTAACTTCAAATTCTTTTAATTAAACCACTAATTCATCATTTTATTCATCATATGCTATATTCAAAAACTCTAAAACTTCAAAAACTTCAACTTAAATTCATCAAAACTTTGTTCTAAAACTTATAAAGCATCAAAATTAAAAGAGAAGGGCTAAATTAACTTACCTATTAAACATTCAAGCTTTAAATCATCAATTTCTCCTTTTTCTTTCTTTCTTTCTTTCTTTCCCCTGCTCTCTGTTTCGTTTGCTTCTCTGTTTCTGTTTTTATCTTTTTTTTCTTTAGTTTGTTTATATAATATAATATTATAATAATATAATATAATATAAATATATAATATAATAACATACTTTAAAAAATCTCAGATTTTTCATACTTAACCGCCTCAACTTTACAAAATGGCATAATTGCCAATTTGGTCCTTTATAATTTCTTTTAATCTATAATTTAACTTTTACTCCTTTTTCAATTTAGTCCTTTTCATTTAATTTCCTACCCAAACATTAAAATTTTCTAACGAAAGTTTAATACCACTTTACTAACATTTTATAAAAATATTTCCTATCATATAAATATTCATGCAAATATATTGAAATAAATTTCTCTTTAAATCGGATTTATGGTTGCGAAACCATTGTTTCGATAACCTTGAATTTAGGCCATTACAACTATATAGTTTGAATTATGGTAATACCACTGAGTATACCCTTACTCAGCGTACGGTTGTTTCCGTGCGCAGGTTAATTGAAAGTCAGTGTCCGGACCAGCATCCAGAGTAATCCCGACCTCAGAGAAAATTTTGAGTAATGTATTTTTTTTTTTTTGATAATGGTGGCATGTACCTAGGTAATGAATAGGTTGAGTATATGTGCCTTATAGTTGAGAAAAATTTTAAAATGTTTGAAAATTTCTTAAATATTCGAACTAGTCCCGAACCATTCCTATTGAAGATTTATATAAGGGACTATAAGATTATTTTATATTATGATTGATAATAATTGTGTATTAATTGTAAAGTTGTCCGATCGATCTGGTAGCACTCCGTAACCCTATTCTGATGACAGGTTTGGGTTAAGGGTGTTACAATTTTAGTGGTATCAGAGCTATCAGGTTTAGCCGATTCTTGGACTTAATCGAGCTCGAAAATTGATTTTAGAGGTACATGCCACAGTTAAGTCAAAATTGAGTCGGGATTTGGATGCTGACCTATTTGTTTGTTTCTGTATTATAGGCCAAAGATAACTTATGAAAAAATAAAAAAAAGAATACAAATTTTGTGATGTATACTGGAAACGATGAATTTATGGATTTAATAAAATAGAGTTGGTTACCTCTTAGTTTAGAAAGAGGAAATGCTAAAGAAAGAAATGTTTTCCAATCGAAATAATTTCGATAATTCTGAAAGTGATGTTCAAATAATTAAGTAAAATGTTACTTATGATGAAACAGAATTTGAAAAGATGTGGATAAATGTCTTATAGTAAGAAATGATAAATGTTATGTTATATGAGTATATACATGAATCTAAATTATGAGGCCTTACGATCTCTACCCCCTTATTGGTACAGTTATATATATAGTGAAATTGATAAGAACTATAATGATTTAGTTCAGAAGAGTGGAACTGAAGAGTTCAATGATGGAATGATAAATAAGCAGTTAAAACTGAGAATGGGTTCTGAGAGAGATATCAGATTTTTTTTTTTGAAAATTATTTGGGGGATACACAGTGCTATTATAAAAGGGAGAAGTCATTTATCAGGAATTGATTTATTCAGATATGGTAACTACAGAATGAGTTAACTGAAAATTCCTTTCGAATAAGCTTTGTGAGTGAAGTGAATGATACGGGACTGTTGATGATTATATATGTTAGCGGATTAGTAATGAAATTACAGAAATATTTGAAGACAGCTACTATAGTCGGGTATTTTACAATGATCTCTTCTGGGTATTTTATATGGGTATTCTATATGTTCTTTTATCTTCAGAGGCATATGCAACTGTTCAGATGTGATTTTTATCGTATAGAAAGTTTGGTTAATCATAACGTTAAATGGAAGTATTGTTAGTCTGGTTGATTCATGATCGGTACTACTCTATTTTTCTTTGGATTTTCTAATTTGTTCTGTTAGATAGAAGACTTAATAGTCAAATTCGTATGAAGTTATTTTCTACTTCTACTGGTTGATACTCTGGACTACATATATGCAATTTGCATTATCTTTATCACAATTGTTTCTAGTGAGGATAAACGATATTCTTCTTCTGGTTTTTCTTTGGAATATTATCGATTTCTTTATCATTGAATGTGGTTTTTATTCTCGGAAATACAATATAGCTTCACATCTGGATTTCATTATCTTGGTTTTCTTATTATTTTATAGTCTAATCTTATCTATCAAATATGATTCATCTGTGAAGGGGTATACATTGATAGAAGGTAAAACTATATATATTACTGTTATAAATTCTATGGGAGTTCGGTGATATGGATTTTAGATTATAGAAGTTGTATTATTATACTGGTTATTATTGAGACTACTCTTGGATTTCTTCTTCTATTTAAAGTATACTATTGAAGTTGAAGTATTGATCCATTTATATTATTGAAATGTCAGATCTATTATACTACTATGGCTTTATTCTATCTGATGACTGCGGACTTGGGATAATTTGAAGTGTTGGGGTTTCTTTTTAATATTTGTGAAAGTATTTTCTATGATAGCTACATCAATGATAAGAATACTACATGAAGACACAAGGTTTGAATAGACTAATCAATGCTGGTAGAATTGAGTAGATAGAAGTTCTAATGATTGAAGCATCAGTTCTGGTTCAGTCTGAATCGAGTAAGAAATTATTATTACAGTAGTATATTATTAAGTGGATTAGATTGTATTTTGATGAAGAAAGGCGTAGTAGATGGCTTGAATTATTGAAATGTCCTGATGTGATAATGGATTATCATACAGGGAAAAAGATAAATATTCGATTGCTATTGTTTAATGATTAGTTGAATATTCGGTATTGGTACTTACAGAATTAATACAACTAGTAAAGATACTGGGACGGAAATGAGATATAAGTTTATGAAATTGACAGACGATATGGAGAATCAGTCTTTGAAATGTTTGATAGAGATCTACAGTTTACGGTTCACTTTCTGATTTCGGAATAACTTATAAGAATTCTATATGAGTGATAGTTGATTAATTTATAAAGTCAGAAGTGATTGATGGCTTCAGAAACTTGCGGAGATGTACATTCCAGAAATTGTAAGATTTTATGGTATTCCAGTATTGATAATTTCTGATTGAGATTGTAGTTCACTTTGGGGTTCTGAAAACAATTACAGGAAATTATTGAGTATTTAACTCGATTTCAGTACAGCTTTTCATTCACAGACAGATGGATAATTCGAGAAAGAGTTGGTTAGATTTAGGAAGAAGATGTACTGGTTGCCAGGTATGAAACGTGATATTTCTGAGTTTGTATCAAGATGTTTGATATGTCAACAGGTCAAAGCAGAACATCAAGTACCTTCGAGGTTACTCCAGCCAATTACTATACCGGAATGGAAATGGGAAAGAATCACTATGGATTTTGTATCGGGGTTACCATTATCTCCGAGGAAAAAAAAAGATGCTATTTGGGTGATTGTTGACCGATTGACAAAATCAGCGTACTTTATTCCGGTACGTATGGATTATTCTTTAGATAAACTGGCTAAACTGTATATATCTGAGATTGTCAAGCTACACAGAGTGTCTGTCTCCATTATATTGGATATCCCCGATTTACGTCTCGTTTCTGGGATAAATTACAAGAAGCTTTAGGTACTCAGTTGTATTTCAGTACTGCATTTCATCCTCAGACAGATGGCCAATTTGAGCGTGTAATTCAGGTATTGGAAGATATGCTCCGATGTTGTATACTAGAGTTCGAAGGTAACTGGGAGAGGTATCTACCTTTGATTGAAATTGCTTACAACAATATGATTATCACCAAAGTATTAAAATGGCTCCGTATGAAGCTTTGTATGGTAGAAAATGTAGAACACCGTTATATTGGACAGAGCTTAGTGGAAAGAAGATGCATGGGGTTGATTTGATCCGTGAAACAAAAGAAAAAGTAAAGGTGATTCGGAATAGGTTAAAAGCAGCATTCGACAACAGAAATCAATTGTGGATTTAAAACGTCGGGATATTAAATATTCTGTTCGTGATAAGGTATTTATCAAGGGGTTTATTTGAAGGAAACTATGAGAATTCAGTGTATCATCTCTTTTTAAGTAAATTTCGAGGACGAAATTTCAAAAGGGGGGAGAATTGTAACGACCTCAAAAGTATGGGTATTGGAAAATGAGTTATCAGGTCTCCGTTTTTAGTAAACGGACTCATAAAATATATATTAAAAATATTTACGAAGTTAGTTGTGTGTTTAATAAGGTTTTATTTAGGTGAATTTGACTTAATTAGAAGTATTTGGGAAAATGGATTAGATTGAAATAGGTGTGAAAGTTTAATCAAAGATTAAAGAAAATAAAAAGGACTAAAGAGGAAATTATGCCAATTGGCAAAATTGAGGCGGCATAAGCATAAAAATCTAAGATTTTTATGTGTTAAAATATATTATTATTAGATAACTTATTAATATAATATAATATTATATTGTTATTATATATATGTGTATGTATAAAAGAGAAAGTAAAAGAAAGAAGAACAGAAAAGAAACAGAGAACAAGACGAAAACAGGGGAAGAAAATGGGAAAGAAAAGAGAAGGGAAAATTTGGGATTTTAAAGCTTCAAGTTTAATTGGTAAGCTAAATTTAGCCATTTTCTCTTAATTTTGATGTTTTAGAAGCTTTAAAGCAAGATTTTAATGAAACTAAGTTGATATTTTGAGAGTTTATAGGTTTTCAAGTATAGTTGATGTTGAAGGAAAAGATGAATTAGAGATTAAATTGAATAAAATTTAAGTTAGAATTAGTAAAAGGATTAAATTGTAAAGTAAGCTATAAGTTTTGTATTATAGTTATTAATTTGGAAGTAATTATAAATTAAGGTTTTATTATGAATATTAGATAGTCAAGTTGAATATGGAAGGAATCTAAGGAGAAACAAAGCATGAATCAAGTTAAGAAAATAAGTAAACTTAATTAGGATTTAATTGCAAAATAAGCTATAAGGAAACAGTTTTGGGACAGCAGCAGAAGAGCAACTTTGAAAAATCACCAAAAATGGTAAAAATGGAATTAGAAGTTGAGTAAGATATGAAATTAAAGGTTATTGACTCTATTTTCATATGAAAGAAGCAGAGAAAGCAAAGAAATTCTATATTTTGAGATATTTATATTTTTGTGAGACTGGTTCAGAGTGATTTCGAGATCCTCTGTTCTGACTTAGAAAAATCATTAAAAATTGTAAAAAAAAATATTTTTGGGACATAATTTATATGGTTAGATTCCCTAATGAGTCTATTTTTATAATAAACAAACTAGGACATCATTTGAATTTTGTTCAAAAAGATAATTAAATTTTAGCAAAGAGTGGTCGGAACTGTCAGACAACAGAATAGGGGGTGATTTTAAAGAATAAACTGTACTTATTGGCTAAATAAAAAATTCTGAAAATTTTATGACAAGAATATATGTGAGTCTAGTTTCATAGAAAATTTATGGATCTTAATTTGGAATTCTGTAACTCAAGATATAGATAATTTAGTGACAATGACTCAGGTAGACAGCTTTGAAAGAACTTATAAGTAAATAATAGACTTGTGTGTAAAGAATGTGGAATAAGGAGGAAGAGTAGGGAATTGAATAAAATTCAATTATTTATCGAGATTTAATGTTGTAATTAATAATGTAAATCATTATTATTTCCATAGCAAACAAGGAATTCGAGACATTGAGCAAGGAAGGAAAAGAGAAAAACAAATGAGGAGTAAAAACGAGAAATTCAGGTTAGTATTACTATAATTCAAATTTGATTATTTGTTAAATTTTAAATTAATATATGTATATATGATAAAAAAATTTTGAAGTAAGTATCAAGAATGAATTAGGTGATAAATGTGTATTGGAATTGAATTTATTATTAGTAATTGTTGAATTTTGAGTAATATGTTTAGTAAATAGAAATAAGGTTAATATTGATATTGAATTAGATAAAACTAAATTTAATTGTGAATTGAATGAAATTGAAATGAAGTTTGAACATGTATGAGTATTTGATGATATATTGATTAGAAAGTGGAAAATGCATTGAATTAATGATATATATATAAATGAATGGAATGGAAATGTGAAAAGTGAAAAGTGTTTTGAAATTGAATCAAATTGAATTGAATGTGATTATTTAAAATGTACATGGGTTGAAAGTATGAGGATGTGATTGAGTTGAAATGTTCATAAAATGAAAGAAATTATGACTATGTGTGAATATATGAATTGTATATTGTCTGGAGAAGTGAATCGAATTGAATTGAATCAAAGTGAAATTATCTGAAATGTGTATTGATTAGATATTGGAAAGTGATACAAATACCCTATTAACTAGTCGGGCTGAGTCGGATATAATTGGCATGCCATAGGATATGGAAGAGTATGGGTTTTTGCCGGCCATCGATCGCAGCACTTATGTGTGCCGATCACATTCTATTCTTATTCATCGATTCGACACTTTGTATGCATTGTATACCGTTATCATATCGATTCTGATTCAAGACTTTGTGTGTTAAATATCGATATTGTTATCATTATCGATTCGACACTTTGTGTGTCATTATCATCGTGTACCGTTAAGGTACAATGTGCCGTGATCTTGGTGTGTGGGTTGGAATCCGTGTATCCGTCGAGTCCGAGTCAAGTTAATAGGGGTAAATAAGTGAAATGATAAATTCTGAATAAATGTGATTAAGCTATTGAAAGAAATAAGAAAGTGAATTTGTCAAATAAAATATGAAATGGGGTTTGTGATATGAAATTGAATGCATGAACCAAAGGTTCATGAAATGTTAAAAAAATAAATTGTGAATTGAAATATTATATAAGATGGAGAAATGAAACTAAAGTTCACAGTTTTGCTTGAAATGATATAAATAATATAAGAAGTTAATTGAAAAGAATAATATAATTGAATTATATATTTTGAGTGTGAATTTGATATGAGAAAATAAAATTGAGATATGAGATTTAGAATATGGACCAAAGGTGTATGAATTGAATAAAGTTTAAAGCGAATATATAGGAAATAAACTAGTGAAATTGTTATTGTTGAGATATGACTTTAGTAAACACAAATTACAATAGAATTAATATTGAATAAAGAATATTAATTTAGTGAATTGCATATGATATGAAATGAACTAATGGAATGAAATGTGGAAAATAATAAAATTCTATGAAAATTGGATAGTGAAATAATGTATAAATCTAATTAAATACAAGCCTTGAAATAATGCTTATTATATTAGATGATTTAATTTAAAGAATGAAATAACTATTAAGTAATTGTATCATAAATTGAATGTATATAAGTTATTATATAGTTTGAATTATGGTAATACCACTGAGTATACCCTTACTCAAATGCACGGTTGTTTCCGTATGCAGATTTAATAGAAAGTCGATTAATAGGACTCAAAGCATCCAGAGTAATCTCGACCTCAGAGAAAATTTTGAGTAATGTATTTTTCTTTGATAATGGTGGCATGTACCTAGGTAATGAATAGGTTGAGTATATGTGCCTTATAGTTGAGAAAAATTTTAAAATGTTTGAAATTTTCTTAAATATTCGAACTAGTCCCGAACCATTCCTATTGAAGATTCATATAAGGGACTATAAGATTATTTTATATTATGATTGATAATAATTGTGTATTAATTGTAAAGTTGTCCGATCGATCTGGTAGCACTCCGTAACCCTATTCTGATGACAAGTTGGGGTTAAGGGTGTTACAGGGTTGTCATTGCTCATAGTTCATCAAGGTTCTATCACTGATGCGCTACCATGCTTTCTCGTTCAGCTGATATCTTGGACAAAAACCCAAAGAAACAATCATTCTGCTCAGCAAGCTTGCCCCGCTATAATTCCAGAGTCCCTTTCCTTAAACCTTAAGACATAAAAATTAATACCTCCCACTGCAACTTCTGGGGAATAACATTTGGTTTTTTCATCCATCCAGTTATCACTTAGAGGTATTTTTCAATCAACTTGGTCTATTATATCATCCCTGAGTATAATGACCAGATGTATGTATGCAGGGTATTTCGACAATAACCTCCTTTTATACTTGGATTGACCTTGTTTGTCATTTGTCGATATGGTTTTACTAATGAAATTGTCTTATCCAATAAGAATTTGAAAAGATAATCATTTTTCAATGTCTCCGATTCCCTTAGGCTTGGTGAATTTTGAACAATAGTCCTATTTCAGATTCTCATATTACTTAGAAGCTTCCAGAGTAATATGCGAAACTCCTTTTATGAAAGTATTTAGTCCAATAATTATTATTTTAATATAAAATGCTTGAAAAAGATTAATGGACAAGAAAGAAATTAAGCAAGAGCATAGCTCGGAACAAATAAGTTATAAAAGATAACAAATTAAAAAATGGGTAAAATAAAAACTAGGTGCCCCAGATATCGCAGCCTGAGTTCCTCTTGTTCAAACTTCTTAAGGACCATTTTAAGCTCAATATGTGTTCAGGGGATTCGGAGTACTTTGTCCATGCCCCAAGACGTAACATTCTTCTTCATGGCTAATTTAAACGTAGCAAGACTACGGCATGCCCCACTTATTGGTCAAAATTTGAGACGCCCTTTTTGGGTTTTCAACTCAAATCCCCATTGGTCTCAAAGCGCCCTTTCGGGGTTTTCGCCTTGGTCTCTCCTTTTTCTTTTTTTTTTCCTTTTTTTTTTAATGAATTTGAGCTCAATGCGCCCTTTGCGGAGTTTCACCTTGGTCTTTCCTCCTTCGGGTAAATATTTCTTGACTGAACTTGAATTCAATGGATTGGGCAAGTCTTCATCATCCGTTTCAGTCAATGTCAATGCTCTCCTAGAACAGGCCTTCTTTACAACATAAGGTCCTTCCCAGTTTGGCACATACTTTTCTTTGAAATCCTTTTGTAAAAGAAAAATCATTTTCAACATCAGGTTCCTTCGTGGAATTCCCTAAGATGAACTTCTCTAAGCTCATATCATCCGGCCGTGACAAATAACTTTTAACCCTTTCTTCAATTAGGTTCAATTCGCAAAACCGTTTCTATTCCGATAAGAGCTGTGTTACCCCAGCAAAGGTCCTGGCCGATGTTCAGAAGGTAACGGTAGCTTCTTATGCCAGTCCTTACAAGTCTAAGTCACCATTTATTTATTTTTTTTTTGCAACTTTTACTATACTGTGATACGCTGCCTGATCACTAGACAAATTGTAGACTTTGTCTTTGATCAGTTATTTAAACGCGATCCTTCATGGCATTCTGCTAGCATCTTGATACTTTTTTTTGGCGAATTTTATGACTTCGACCTTGTAATATTGGCATATGAAGCTACTTCCACCCTCTTAGCGAAGTAAACGAGGACTATGACAGTGAACCGATTTTAACTAGAAGTGTTTGGCAAGATTGGCCCCATCACATCTATGCCCCACATATGGAAAATTTGTGAAGAATTAGAGAAATCACATGAATCTCGTATCCTTGAATACGGTATAGCTGATACCATCACTTTTTATGTAGATCAGCAATACCCGATTTTTATGTTAAGCCTGCGTCTTAGTAGCCTAGGCATGTTCTGGTATTATTGTGCAAACATCTTCGAATAATCCAATGACGTCTTGCATTATTTCTATGGTGATCTGGGCTTCAATCTTCACCCCTTTTCTAGGCTCATAACATCTGCTGATCCTTTGTTAGTAAGGTCTATTTTTCATCCTGTTTTACCATTCTTAACAAATCAGATGATATGTTACAATCTCCGTCATCTTCACAGTCCTTAGATCCCCTATACCCATATTTCGTTCAAAAGGGGAGTCAGTAACAACGTCGCTCATGTCATTGATATCTAGGTACCTAGGTACGAAGGTAAGAAATCTAAAGAATGAATGATTCTAAGGATGATTATTGGTATGGTCATGAAAGAATATTAAAAAAACAAAAGAATATACAGTATGAAATGTAAAGAATAAAAGAATATGTATTCAAAAGATGCATTTTATTGAAATAATAATTCTTGACATAAGCCTATCTCACAAAGGAGTTTTTATTGCCTCTAGGCCTAAGGCAACAAACATGTTCTGCACATTACTATAGATCAGTTCTAAAAAATATAGGGATTTCTTCCACAGTCTCATTATTCAAAACACTTCCAAGTGCACAAAGGCTGGGAAACTTTATTCTCTTTAAGGAGCCGCAACTTTCTTGCGTCCTCCTTCAATTATCACATTTACTGCCTCATCAAAGTGATCAGGTTTTGATGAATCGTCGAACTTCACAACTCCCATTTTAATGAACTTTTCAACCAGCTTTTTGAACGTAGTGCAGTTTTCAATTGAATGACCCTTTAATCCCGCGTGGTACTCGCATTGGGCATTCTCGTTATACCATTTTGGGAACGGAGGTTGCAACGGTTTCGAATAAAATGGGGACACCACATGTGCGTTAAACAAACTTTGATATAGCTCCTTATATGTCATTGAGATTGGCGTAAATTTGAGCTTTTCAGAGTTTTGCCTTGTGCCCGACTCTTGTCTCACCGACTCTTGTTGCCCAACAGTGATCACCTTTGGCTGGTTAACAGTAATTGCTTTTGAGTACCCTTTGTTGTATGTACTCGTATTATTCACCTCGTCACCTTTTTTCTTAGGAGTAGACCTTTTAATGGTTTCCCCTACATTAATCTTGCCACCCCTTATGGCATTTTCAATCATCTCTTCTGCCACCACTATATATGCAAAGCTCTTATTAGTATTTCTTATCATGTGAGTGATGAATGGAGCGTTTAAGATATTGATGAAGAGCATTGTAGTCTCCTTTTCTAGGAGTGGTGGCTGAACTTGCATGGCGAACTCTCTCCATCTTTGCGCATACTGCCTGAAGCTTTCATTTGGTTTCTTCTCCATGTTTTGCAAAGTGATTCTATCAGGCGCTATATCAGTCACATGGCCGTAATACTTCATGAAGGCTTTTTCCAAATCTTTCCACGATTTGACTTGAGTGCGACTTAACTGGTTGTACCATTTAGCCGCGGCTCCAGTCAGAGTATCCTGGAAACAGTGGATCAACAACTAGTCGTTGTTGACATATCCCGTCATTCTTCGATAAAACATTGTAATGTGAGCCTCAGGGCAACTGGTCCCATTATACTTTTCAAACTCCGGCATCTTGAACTTCGGAGGGAGTACCAGATATGGGACCAGACTCAGCTTTTTAGCATCCACCTCGCATTGGTAATCAGCACTTTCCAATGCTTTAAACTTTTCCTCTAACCATTTGTACCGATCTTCAAACTCTTTTGGAAGATCTGCCCTTACTTTTTCCTCTTCTGCTGCGTCATCAAAATCGGGAACCATCGATTTAGCCAAATTTTCTCCAGGGTTGGAGCTCGAGCCTGTCGGGAAGTTTGCCAGTGGTGAGGTACTAGTTTGATACTGAAGTCTGATATTGATAGACACTCTTGGTGGTTGGTCTTAGGAATTTACCGGGGCTAAGCCTGGAGGATAAGCAGAATTTTCATTGTCATCTCCGGCATCTACCATAGGGCCTTTTCTTTTATCTTGCCCTCCAGTCAACAATTACATTAACTGGCTCATCATACTTCTCTGGGATTCCAGCATTTGATCCCTCATGTCCCATTGGATCTTAGCCAACTGTTCTTGCATTTGAGACTATAATTGATCCTGCATCTCCTTCTACATCTACTCTAACCTCTCTAACATTTGATCCATAGCTTTCGTTTTTTCCCGAGTGTAGTAGCAATGTTCCAGGATAACTATAATAGGATCTTTGGTTAATACGGTTTTTTTATGGTATTAAATGCATATAATACGATGTAATGTAAATGGATGAAATGCAATGTAAATGCATGGAATAAATGCAAAAAGAAAGAGAGGCGTTGATTCTAAATTCAATTCCATTAGAAGAACTTTTCTAGAAAATAGGTTTCTTTACATAAAATGAATTACATATGCGGCTTCGTCCCTATAGTCCAAGTGAAGACACCAATCTCTTTGTTCGTATCCGAATGTTACGGTCGTGTCCCATGAACTTTCTTAATAGATGCCTCTTCTAGCTCCTTGTTGCTTGGTTTAGGACGTACCTCTTCACTTGCTTATACTCCACGATGTTCATGATGATTCTCGAATAATCCTTGTCGGCTTGAATCCTCAAGCAAAGTCTTGTATTCCTCTGTGGACTATCAGCCCTCTCTCGTTGTTTACCTGGACTATGTTTGAACGACCGTATTATAATCCATTTTATCAAGTAACCCATCTCCTTATGACAAACTCTTCTATTTAGCAATCGAATATGAATCAGCACCTCCTTTCTAAGATGATGCAATGCAATGCAATGAAAACAAAAGAAACACGTTAGCACAGGAGAAGTAAACAAGATAGAGTACCTATCCTGGTGACCACTAGGGGTTTGGCATAGCTCTACCTAGGGTAAGTTCCTAGGGCTCTCTATATGTGGTTTGGCTCTAAAGCAAGGGTACCTGAACCAGTAGATTCATCGATTTTCACCCATTATAGGCTCATACGAATCGAGTTCAGTTTAGGGGAATATATTTCCCTATGGCTGCACGGAGGTGAAAACCTCACGAAGACATAGGTACGGATGTATCCCAAAAGTGATTCACTATCCTACACAGAGGTGAAAACCTCACGAAGGAGTAGCTTCTCACACGGAGTTGAAAACCTCACGAAGCCTCACGAAGGAGTAGCTTCTCACTCTCACCTAACATGTGTGACCACAACAGTCATGCAATATGATGCAAGAGTACCCTAGACACATAAGACACGACCCAAACTCATGCGATGGAAGAATTAAAAATCAAATTTTAATTTTCGGTAAAAGGACATTAATCAATCAATTCTAACGGCTTGACTCTCTTATTGGTCCCCAGTAGAGTCGCCAAGCTGTCGAAACCATTTTTCGTTTGAAAACGGGCCGACTTTAAAATATGAAAATGGAGTCACCACCAATCTTTTTGGAAGTCTGATTGGGCGACCTTATAAAACATTTTGGTCTACGAATTTTAAGAAAACAGGTTCGGGAGTCGGTTACGCACGAGGAAGGATTAGCACCCTCGTGACGCCTATAATTGGTACATAATTGATTAATTAATGTCCTAATATCTAGAATTTGAAAGATTTTAAAATACGATTCTTTTTATTTTAAAGGAAAAAAACTTGAATAAAATATGAGCAATCAGACCCTCTTATCTCGAGGAAGTAAAATGTCACGCCCAGTGAGTTAGGGTACGATATTTCAAATCCCCGAAATTGAGCTTGTCCTTTGACTTTCAAAATTAATGTGTTTAACTCTAACAAGGATACTCGGTTATTTGGGGTCTACTGAAAACTCAGAACCCAGTAAGTTAGGGCTCGATTTCCCAAAATACCAAACACGGAATATTGCCTTTGTTTTTTTGCAATCCTTATCTCGAGATAACAAAACGTCCCATCCAATGAGTTAGGACGCGACGATTTTGAATTCTCGAGAATAAGTTTTTATTCAACCTTTTTAAAAAGAGAAAGTAATAAGTTCTTTAGACTCGAAAAGAGAAATCGAAACCCAATAAGTTAGGGTACGACTCCTTTCGAACCTTAAAATACGGAGAGTTTGCTTATTTTGAAACGAAAACTATAATGGATTGAATAAAATGTGATATGATTTAAAATAAAATATAAAACGAGTTGCTATGCTAGTTTATATAACAACATTACGGTGATCGAACATGAATAACAATAATAAAGGTAGAAATAAAATACGATAAAAAAGTAAAATAAATAAACAAAATGAAATAAAATAAAACAGTAACGTAAAGGCAATGATAATAATGACTATGAAATATACTAATAAACAAATAAAAAGTTAAAAAATATTAATAATTAAGATAATAATAATAGTATGTAATAAAATATAAAAGTAATAAAAGTCATAAATAAAAAATTAGTAATAAAATAGTATAATAATAAATATAATAATAAGTATAGTATAGTAAGAATAATAATAATAAATATAATTATAGATAATAATATATAAAATAGGTGTAATAAAAAAAAATATGTAAAATAATAGTAATGGAAAAAAATGAAATAATAATAATAATATTAGGTTTAATAATAATAGCAGAAAGAATATAATAAGAAAATAATAAAATAATAGTATAAATAAAAATAGTAGTAGTAAAAGAAAATAAAAGTATTTGATAATAATAAAAATAATGGATATAATCATAATATAAAAAAAGTAAACAAGGACATATATACATAACAATAGTAAATACAATAGAAATATAATAATAATATACATATAAAAAAAGTGGTAATAAAAATAATAAAAAAATTTAATTCAATGGCAAAATACCAAAATAATCAAAATGGACTAGATTAGAACCAGACCAAAAGCTTCGGGGCCAAATTTAAAATAAAAAAAGAATAAATGGCTAAATAGCAATACGCGCGCAACTTGGAGGGACAAAAATAGCAATTAATCCCTCTCCTGAAACGCAGCGCTTGGATGCGGATGAAATTGAAATAGCGAGCAAGATTTGGAGAAAATTAAAAATAAAAAAAAACTGAAATTGGACGCAATTGAAACGGGGCGCCAGAAGGAGGACCGAACGCGCAATTCACCCATTTAGGGAAAAAACGCGCGGACCCAGTGCTGGGTCGGGTCTAATGCACGGGTCAGCCTTCTCTCCTCCACACCTGTAAACGGCGCCGTTTCTTATGTGGGTTAAAACCCTTTTCTTTGCAGCATTTACTTTTAGAAAGAAACATAATTCTTTCATTTTCCTTTCTGTTTTGAAATAAAAAGACCGAAACCCCTCCCTTTTCATCTGCTAGGGCGCAACCCTCATCGCAGCAAGCCCCCATGCACACCATCAACGGCGGTCGGAGGAACGATGGTAAGCCCTTTCGATCTCTTTTTTTTCGTTTCTTTAAAAACTTCTATACGATCTGGATTTTGTATTTTTTTAAACAAAGAAAGGAAAAAAATAAACCAAGAAAACCAACAGATTCGAGGGAAAAAAAAAAGAAAAAGAAAAACCTTTTGTCGTAACCATTTTTGACAAAACGGTCATCGACTTGGAAAATAAAAAAAAGAGTCGCCACCGATCTTTTATTAGGTGCGATCGGGTCACCTTTGTTTTAATAAAACATTTTGATTTACTAAAACAATGTTTTTGGTCCGCGGAAATTTGAGAAAACAGGTTCGGGAGTCGGTTACGTGCGAGGAAGGGTTAGCACCCTCGTCACGCCCAAAACTGGTACCGAATCGATTAATTGATGTCCCAATGTCGAAAGTTTAAAAATTTAGAAGCGAATTTAGAAATTTGGGTCTTTTTTGGAAATGTTTAAGTCTTCTTAAAATTGAATATTAAGATTTCCTTGTTTCGAAGGGACCAAATATCACATCTAATACGTAGGACACGATAATTTCAATCCTCAAATCCAAGGTCGTCTCTTGATCCCTAAGACTCATTTATTAAAATAACAAAAGGTTATTCGATTATTTGGTCAAGTAAGAGAACCGAAACCCAACTCATATGGCACGATCCCTCAAATTTCCAAACACGGAATATTGCCTTATTTTGAAAAATTTTAGTTTTTTGGGTGAAATTGATGAAAAACTAGGTTATGTTTTAAAGAAACGTTATTCAAAACGTGAGTAGGGTCATGCGATGAATAATGATAAACACGAAAATAATCATAAAAAATGTCGAAACAAAATGAGGAAATAAAATGAAAATATTAAAAAGAAAACAAAACAATGTTAAAATGATAGAATTATTGCCAACGAGGATAATGAACATCATAATACGAACACTACTACTACTACTAATAATAATAATATTAAATATGTACAATGTAATAAAGTAGTAATAATAATAATAGTAAATATTAGTATAGTGATAATAAAATAATACTAATAATAATAATACAAAATACATATGATATAATAATACAGAGATAGTAATAATAATAATGATATAGTTAGTATATACAAGTACTAATACAATAATAATAAATAGGAATAATAATAATATAAAAGAAAATTGAAGTAACTAATAATAATAAAAATAATATGAGATATGTATAATATAAGAATATATAATAATAGTAATAATAATAATGATAATACTAATAAAGTAGATAATAATAATGGTAGTGCTAATAAGAATAATAGTAGTGTAATAATAATAATAATAATAAAATGATAGTAGTATAATAATAATAAAAGGTAATAATACTACAAAACATAATAATATAGATATAATAAATATAATAATATAGTAATAATAATAATAACAATGACATCAAGAGGATAATTACAAAAATAATCAAGAAAGGGCTAAATCAACATCAAAATAAAATTAGAGGGGTTAAAGTAGCAATAAACTAAAGTAAAGAAAATAATCGGGACTAATATGTAATAAGCGCGACTTAGAGGGGCCAAAATGGAGATAAGTCCCGCGCCCTGAAACGCAGCGTTTGCCTGAGGGCTAAATTGAACTGTGGAACAAAGTTTGGGGCCAAATTCAAAGTGGAGAATGCTTGATTGCGAAGACCAAAAAGGCGGAGGGGCTAAATGCGCAATTAGCCCCTCCGAACAAAAACGCACGGATCCTAGGCTGGAGCGGGTCGGGTTGCGGGTCAGGGGATCAAAACGACGTCGTTTTGGCCCCTGACCACCCAAGGCTAAACGGCGCCGTTTCACTATTAGTATAAAATCAAATCTCCTTCTTCTTTTTTTTTTTGTGCTGCACACTAAAAAAATCTTCCACCCTTTTCTTCTTTTTCTCTACAGGCCCCAAATCCGGCGAGGGGACCGCCGTGGATGTCGCCGTCGCCGGCCACCGCGAAAAGGTAAAGTTTCTTCCCTTTTTTTTTTAAATATATATAGATGTATATATTTACGTGGTATTTGAGTGATAAAAAAAAACAAAAAAAGACGAAACAACAGATATAAAAAAAAGATTCGAAATCACCTTTGTTCTCTCTGATTTTGTGTTCTTTTATTGCTGATAGTTTTTTTATTTCCGAATGCCCGTATTCTCTCCTTTTTTGATTTTAAATCTGTATTCTCTTGATCGATTTGTTTTGAATATATATAAAAAAAAATAAACTTTTCGTTTCTAATTGACTTTGATTCAGCGATTGTATCATGAAAAAATTGTGAACCCTTTACAACATTTTGATCCGGCTCTCATAGAGCTTGAGCAACAAATAAAATACAATATTGTTCCTTTTTTTCTTGCTGTTGTGCTGGTTTCTTTTGTCTTATTGCAGGTGATAGTGGTGCCAACGGCGGTGGCAGACAAGGCCAAGTGGGTGGGCGATAGTGGACGCGTGGGTGCTGCGAGTTGCGGCGCACCAAGGGGACCAGTGGAGGGGCATGCGGCGCTGGTTATTTTAGGGTTTCAAACCCTAAATTTTTCTGAAAGCATTTTAGTGTTTTGGGCCTTTAGACTTGGGTCAAAATTGGGTTGAAATTGTGGGCTGGGCTTTGTAAATAAATGATTGGTCATTTTCATTTATTTTTCTCTGATTTTGGTTTTGGGCCTCGGGTTAACGACCCGGGCCAAAATTGGTGCTTACAGCTGCCCCTCTTTGCTCATTGTCGTGAAACGATAATAGAGCAAAGACAATAGAAGAACCAATTTTGCCTGGTCTTGGCCAAGTTTTGACTCGTTGGTCCTCGTCTTCTTCAAACAACTTTAAACTCCACTGTAACTCGTTGCTTCGATCCGTTTCACTGTTTCATTGTACCTTCAGGGGGATCCTATTCCATTGCTTCTTCAAGGGCACAGTAGCTAGTGCCTTGATCGGTTTCGATGTGATTTCAGGGCTTTGATCTTTCCACCGAGACTTCGAGGAACTGACTTTTTCATATTGCTTCCTTGCTATCTTCGGGGCTTCGATCTTCAGTCTACTCCTATGCTACTCCCGATAGATACGGCCGGTAGCTTCAATTTGCTCTTGCTCAATCTTCTTTGTCCATTGGAACTTCTTCATTCAATTTGTTCAATGCGACTTTAGTCTTCTATCTGTAAGTACCTTCGCGTGTGACCCAAGGCTTAACCACACTCTCATAATATGAGGGTTTTTTTTTTTGACAGAAATTTGAAAACAGAAATTGAAAATACTTAGGCTCCTCGTAATATGAACTAATTTTTGTAATAAAAACAGAAATTGAAAGGCAGAAATTGAAGATATCTCAGCGTGTGACCTGAAGAATTGCAAACAGAAATTAAGAAGTACCTCGGCGTGCGACCCGAGGCGTTACAAATGGAAATTAAAGAGCAGAAATTAAAGATATCTCAGCGTGCGACCTGAGGAATTGAAAAACAGTAATTGAAAATCCCTCAGCGTGCGACCTGAGGAGTTGATTCAAACAGAAATTGAAAAATAGAAACTGAAAACGCCTCAGCGTGCGACCTGAAAAGTTGATTCGAACAGAAATTAAAATGCCTCAGCGTGCGACCTGAGGAGTTGATTTTTGCAAACCGAAAATGAAAAACAGGAATTGAAATGCTTCAGCGTGCGACCTGAGTAGTTGGTTCAAAGGCAGAAATTGAAGATACCTCAGCGTGCGACCTGAGGTTTTGATTTTTGCAAATAGAAATTGAAAGACAGAAACTAAAATGCCTCAGCATGCGACCTGAGGGGTTAATTGAAACAGAAGTTGAAAAACAG